>JAQFVV010000011.1:15308252-16702585 GCA_028023455.1 Epiperipatus broadwayi
TCTCAACACCCCAAATGATAACAGAATACCCACAATACATAGCATATATATCTAATCATAACAGACTCACAAAATGTGAAATTAGAGGGGATTTGAACACAGGTTTTCAAACTTCCTTAGGTCATCCACTCCATCTTATAAAAACTGTACAAGATAAATGATCTCCAGCCAAGGACTTCGAACATGCCATCACTAGATTTTCATTGATAAGGACAGATGAAGAGTTGGAGAGTCAAGGGGATTGAAGCCTGTCCATTAAACTTTGAAGATTTGCTATCTCAATATAAACTGAGCACTGATTATATATATATGTGTGTGTGAAAGATGAGTGCTGGTTCAGCATGAAATACATATACTGGAGATCATTTATCTTTTTCGCATGAAATACATATACTGGAGATCATTTATCTTTTTCGCATCTATGTAGTCGGGTGTATCATTTGTATAAGATGAAGTGGATGACCCAAGGAAGCTTGAAAATATGGGTTCAAATCCCCTCTAATTACATCTAGATTAAAAAGTATATATAATTGTTTTTAAATATTAAAAAGTGAAATTATACTATCACTATGAATAAAGAGCAAGAATAAGTTTGTTCAGAAGCCAGAGACATGAAAAAGAAAAATCATATAAAACAAAATTTTGTGAAAAATGATTATCCATCAATTTTTTTTTTTTTTTTAAAAAAAAAACTTAAATAAATAATAAAATAATGATTGTAGGAATGTCAGACAGATTGAAGACAATCTGCAATCATTATAATATCAGAACAACTTTACAAAGCTATAGCATATTTTGCAGAATCCTAATCTCTACAAAATTTTAACTTAAAAAACAGCATCTACGAAATATCGTATACGTGGAAGAACATATATTGGTTAAATTAGCTGCTCTATCAAAAAATTATTTAAAAAACATAAAACAATTAGACAAAAAAAAAAACAGATAAATATATCTTAAATAACAAATCATACATATGCAGATTAGAAAAACACAAGAATATTAGTCATAGAGAAATAAGTAAAAAATAAAATAAAATTGAAGGGCAGAGACAAATGATGCTATAACACTATCTCGTATGATTGGAAACCACTCATTAACCTAGCTCTTAAAACAAAAAATGGAGAAAAAGAAGCCCTTCATAGGTGATTATATAAAATTTCTACTGACTGTTGCCTTTGACAAAACAGCCTAGTCAGTTAGAATATCATCTTAAATTTATATTCCTCAACCTGAAATGATTCAATTTCTATGCCAGACTGTCACTGGTCAGTCCATAAACATCAGAAGAAGACTGACAAATAATAATATTCAAATACTGAGTTCTATATTAACTAGTTAAATTCTAAAGGGTTTATCACTTTTCTCATACTATTTTTAATATATATAAATAAACCATGTTGAACTCTTATAACAGAAAAGCTGAATTTCTATTAAACAATTTTACAGACTGAGCATGCTTTCAACCACCAAGGTCAGACTCATAGTGCTACATTTCTCTTCTGCGAATGCTACGGGTATGATCTTAGTGGTAAAAAAAATGCTCAGTCTTAAAACTGTTTAATAGAGATTTAGCTTTTCTGTTGTAAGAGTGCTTTCAGACAAACATTTAAACATCTATCTCCTATACTTCATTCAAGACAAATATTTTTCATCCCTTCAGTTTTACTCTTTCCATAAAATACTATCTCAAGATTTTTTTCATCATTAAATTTAATTTTCCTACCTCTCTCTACATTTCTCTAATAATAGCAAAAGAGGTAGATAAAGAGAACAATAAAGATGCTAATCAACACCCATGTTTCAATCTGATTTTACATTACCTCATTCTATGTCCCCTAATTAATATTTATAATATGTATCTTTATAAGAAGCGTCAATCATTTTTCACAATCCCAAATCTATCATTCTATTTTCATGAGTTCTTCACAACCTATTCCTATCCATTTCATCAAAACCTTTTTCAAGTCTAGAAATGCGAAAAATAATATTTTATTTTCTCTGCAAAGCATTTCAGACAGCTGAGTAACTTTGAATGAATTACCCTCTGTCCATTTCCCTGAATCAAATCCATTTTGAATCCCCCATGATTTTATTCTTTTCATTAAGCTTAGGTAAATATTATATAAGCTTTGACAGTCCCCCATTTTAATTTTTCACACTTATCTGAAATCTTATTATCTATAGTTTTAGTGATTTTTTTTTTTTAAAAACCAAACCTTATATATTTTCTCATATCTACTACCTTCCCAAGTGCAATCTTTTTAACATGTTCTTAAGCAGTTTTATATTAATTCGATTAATGCCATACACACATTCATTTGCTACCTTCTCCACCATAATAGCCAACTCTTCTTAAGTTTAAACTTACTAACATTTTTAACTCTTTTTAACATATTATTAAACTTAACCAATTGAACATTATTGTTTATTCTTCATTAACTTTTCTATAAGCTCAATACGAACTTTTCAAATACTCCTGACTCTAGCAGCATAAAATTATAATCACAGTTACATTTGTTTTTTCATCAAATGTTTTAACTCTTTTCTTTTTTTTTTAAATTTTTCTTTACCAACACATAATCAGTTGTGTACTTCAAATTCTGCCTTGACAAAGTAAACTCATCATTCATTTAATTCAATTTTTTTTTGCCTATTTCGTCTACGTATATATTCCAATATTCTCATTCCACATTTTATCAATCTCCCTATTTCCAATAGCTAAATATACTACACCACATATATATTTCCCTTCTATTCATTTTGAATTTTGCCCACATATGATTTTTAAAATTTCTTTCTAAAATATCTTCCGTAGCCTATACATCTTCTACTTTCTTATTCTCATTATATCTATTTATCTCCCTCTCCATGCTTTAATTTCTATTGGTGAAGATATGGTCTTCATTTCTTAAATCTATCTTTAGCAACTCCAAAAAAAAATTTTCTCTTATAAAAGTCTCCTTTAATCCAACTTATTCAAATCTCTATCCATTCGCATATTTATAAAACTAAGTTAATAAATTGTACAGGCTTAAACCTGCATTGTATATTAAATACTTTTGTCCTTTCTTTTAAATATTATTTGCAAATAACTATACTCAGGTGTCATCTGTAAAATATACATATATTTCTATTCTCATGGCACTCAAGTATTCATTTTTGTTTATCTTATTCACTCTCCTAAATATAAACCTATTTTATTTATAATTCATACATTAGCAACATTTGTTTGTATATCAAAAGTTTATTTTGATTAAAGAATCCACACATCACTGACTTCTGTTTATTTACAACAGCGATCCTATCTATTTATCAACTTTCATATTCATTAATAATAATGTGTATATAATATGCACCTATCAAAATGACTTATAAATGAAATCTTAATTTCATTTTATTTTTTTTAACACTGCTTTTCAGTTTTAAGAAATGATTACTTTAGAAATCTTTCAACAATTCTTCTTTCAGGCTTATCTCCCTAATAAAGAAGTGATGTCATACTTAAAATACATTTTTTTCAAACCAGTAATATGATTTATTTATTGTATATATACACACAACTTCTAAAATATTCATGGTATAATGCTTAGCGTAAAAAACATCACACGACTCTCTCAGCTAACTCATATGCTTCCAAGAGCAATTATTCATTCTATTCTAAAAACAGCTACTGTAAGCCTGAATAATTAATGTACACAAGATAATACAAAAATAGATGTACGACGAAGTATAGAAAAAAGCTTTCGTAAAATACGTTTTTAAACAATATGTGCTTAGTCGGCTTTCGACTATTACTGTTTAAAAATATATTTTATGAAAGCTTTTCTCTATACATTCTTTGCATATCTATTATTACATTTTAGTCCGAGTTAAAGCTGATAATTTTATAGATACAAGATAATACAGTGTTATAATAAGTGTGTTAATCCCAACTTTAAATTCTGAGTTCTCACTGACCAAAGTAAAAGCCAAAAATCAGTCTGGTAATGTGGATATCACATTACAATGTTATCTAGCATCCGCTGATTACTTAGGTTTACAATAAATGCTTCTAAAATAGGTTAAAGAAAACTGGCCTTCAAGAACCTACTACATAGCAAGACGGCAGTTAATTTTTTATTTTTTTTCTGAAAACTGAGGTGATTCACAGTCGCTTCAGACATTTATCTGATATACTTAATACTCTTTCATTCCTTTTGCATTCTTTATATTAAATCTATCACTTTCATTTCAAAAGTAAACTTTATTTACAGAAAAAGATACAATATAAAGGATGCAACAAAATGTGAAATACAAGTGGGAACATGGGTAGGTTACAAGGATACATTTAAAAATTCAGAAATATGTATAAAGGAAGTTATACAATAAAATTAACATAATTAAGATGTAAAGGTGGTTGTATAGTAAACATTTAATACAATCACACCATAGATCAGGCAATAAATCAAACATATTACATAATTTACATTATTAGAACACAGAATTATAGAAATTGAGTATAAATATGGGGGAAATATATAGAAAATGGAAAGATAGGCTTCAATCTGTAGGAGTACAAAGATCATGGAAGCCGAAAATAATCATACAAATCTTAATACTAGGAGTATATATTAGCACTTTTCACAATGTTTTTTTTTTTTATTAAACAGTCTGATAGTTTTTGCTTATCTAGAAGTTTGTTCTAAGCTTTAGAAGAGGAAGGTAGTTCTAAAGAAGAATAAAATACCTTAAATAAAGAGGGAGGGAACAGCTCTGAAGATAACTACTAACAGCTGGATTAGTTAGCTCAAAAAATAAAAAGGAAAATTAAAAGTGGGTATTCAATCATTCTTACATAGAAAATAAATACAGAATCGATTTGATTATATTGATACAATGCCAATAAAAAAAATTTTTTTTAAAATGTAATTAAAATATGTTGCATTTTTACGACTGGTAAAAGAAGGATCTATAAATGGTAAGCCATAAATTGTTATAAACATATATTGCTATTTTAGGCAAAACAAATAAATCTTGATTACATCTTGAAAAAAAAGAAGTAAACCAATAGCAAATAATCTTTTCTAGAAGGTCAAAGCTTTTCACAAATAAGTGCATAATGTAGATGGTATCACTTAATAAGTAATCTATTGATTACTCAAGTTTACAATAGGCAACAATACTGTAGTAGCATCAGTAGAGTTTGCACCCCAAAAACATTATGCAAAGATGATATCATGTAGTGTTTTGTTAGCCTAAACAGATGTATTTATTTAACTGTATGGTTATTTTATAATTAGTTGTTCATGAGTTCAAATATTTTAGGACATACGAGAAAAAGACAGAGGTTCTCTCTCAAAGTTATGATTGCCCCTTCCCCCAATTTTCATTAGTTATATTGAACCCAAGCACAGTTTTCTCAACAGCAGACTACTCTATTCACAAGTCAAATACTCAGGGCAAGATATTTTGCTTTCACTGATTTTATGTAAAGTGCAGTGTGTTAAAAATGAAATTAAACGCGTCTCCCTGCATAGTCTGATAGAGTTGTAGAATGACAAATTCAGGAGATTGAAGTCCGTGGATTGCAGCTCAGCCCTATCACTTCCAACACTCAAATTTCTTATGAACTTCCAAGCAATAAGATCTTTGATTATTTATTTGCCCCATATGGTTTAATACAGTGGTAAAATAACTGATTCTGAAGTTCAAGGTCCATGAATTATCCATCCAATGATCACTCCCAGTGCTTAGACTTCAGATGAATTTGTGACCAATAAACGATTCTATTTATTTATTCCAAATAGTGCCTGGCTCCAAAATTCAAGATCCATGACCTACAATTCCAGCTCTGTAGCTTCAGGTAATCAAATTTCTTAAAAAGTCCTGAGCAAATAAATCATTGGTCCATTTTTTTAATACTACATTACTTATTTTAAGACTGAAATCAATACATTCAAATGAGTATATCTTATCATATATATTGTGATGAGCGCACATACTGTGGTCACACATGTACCTACAAAACATCCACAAATTAGAAATGTTAGGGTTGGAAAGAAATAAATAAATAAGAAAGAAAAACGAGCTTGGAAATTAATAAAACCAAGAAATGTTGAAAATTAGCAAAACAAAGAGAAAGAGAGGGAACTAGAGTTAACAAGATCGTTATCTTCTGCTAGTCAAAGTCCGAATTTTGATAAAAGTAAATATTAAATTATAATACTACCAGCATACGGTAAGAAAGTTAAAGCAGTAAAGAAACATAAATAAAACATGTAGTAAAATATGATTTAGGAAAAGTAAAGTTTAAAAAAAAAGGAAAAAGAAAAAACTTCGATAGCGCGGAAAGAAAAACCTAGAAAATTAATATGTTCGAAAAGATAAGAATCTGGGCTTCAAAGTACACATTTGACGATAAACGAAATGCGGGTTTTATGGGGTAGAGTTAAAGCAAGAATTAGATAAAAAATAAATGATTATTAAAATGTAAATAAAAAATACTTAATTGTAATTATTAATTAGAGAAAATAGGTTGATCAATAACTCTAAAGACCACATTGATCGATCGCTCACCCCACACGTGGTGTACTCTATTTCCTGCCCTCAAGCCGGATGCCACGCTACATATTATGGGGAAATGAAAGCCACAATTAATACCAGATTGGCTCAACATCGTTACACATTCAACAGAGCTCAAACGAACAGCAACACATCCTCTGTATTTTTCGAACATAGTAAACAATCTGGGCACAACTTCATACCTGCCAACCCCATTATTTTATGTTCAGAGCCAAATGATTACAGGTGAAAAATAAAGGAGACATTCTATATTAATAGAGACATCCATGCCATTAACAGAAAGGACACATGCTCGAGATCTCAAAAAATGCTACGTAACAGTAGTTATTTGAATATTTACATTTCATATATTTATTACACTTTTCATAAGGCTATAGTATGAGCATGGTCTCAAAACGTTCACCAAAAATTTTTAATAGTAAGTTATATTTTCTCTAATTAATAATTACAATTAAGTAGTTTTTGTTTTTACATATAAGGAGAAATTAAAACCATATTTAAAATGTAAATAAGAAATAAAGAAAAACATGCATTAAAATTTGTGTAAGTAATCAAAGAAAAATAAAGAAATAAATAAAATGTACGTAGTGCTATAAAATCATATAAAATAAAGTTACATATGGCCGAAGGCATAGCATGGGAGGTGTCAACAACAAGTGGAAACAAAGAATCTAAAGGATAAAGACCATTGGAATGTTTTAATTAAAAAAAGAAAAAAAAGAAAAATTAGGTGGAGAGCTAAGGAGATAAAAAGGGAAGATTAGAGCTTGAGACTTCGAGTCGACAAGGTGAAAAAATCGTGGCTCCAAGAATCAGCCGATATAGCTAACCAACATGACTTTTACCGTCGATATCTCACATAGTATGACCGGCTAAGGCCACAGATCGCGGTCAATCCGGACTTCTGTACCAATGGTTCTGCAATAATGTAACAGCTACGGTAGTAATGCCGCCTAGGACTTCTGTAGTGGCCCGAGTGGCCTGCCTCCGCCTTATTAACCAGCTCATTGCCAAATTAATCTGGCGTCCCTCCTAAAGAAGTGGATAATCGGAGGACAACACACGGAATGAACCAAAGACTAAACCCTAGGTAACTTAAATATTATTTTATATATGTCAAATGGCACATAAATTCCATAGCAAGGCCAAACCTTTCGAATGGTAATGACATCTTTGATAGGCGCTAGGCTAACGATTTATAAATGTGACATTTATAATGATTGCAAGTATTTATTTATAAGAATTTCAAGTACTTATTTCCTCATAGCACTATAGAATAATATGTTTAATTTTATGTTAATGTTTCTTATATCTTTTATTATCAAATTATTTGTTAGTATTAAAAATATATTAATTTATTTAAATCGCTTGTCTCGTTCTTCGCCACTCCATAAAAGCTAATACTGGGAGGGTAGAAAATTATTTCATTTTTTTCATTCTTTTAGTTATGAAATTAACACGGAAACGTTGATGGTGTAGGGTTTTATCCTGTAAAATTTATAAATTAGCCAGGCGTAACGAAATCTTACCCGGGAGAAAGTGATAGGGAAAAAAACGGAGATAACGAAGGACGATGGCGAGAAAGGCCACGTTTCCGATTTCTGCTTGAGGAGCGAAGGGGACGATTTGAAAAAATCCCGGAAGGGGGGATATATATATCAGGTGTGGCAAGATGTCACCCATGGTCAACTGGTAGCCCGCAAGGGCTCTGAAAGTAGACCACAAAATTGTTGTGAACACTGACAAATTATAGTGATAAATTCAGAGCTGATTTGAATATAAAAAATAATAAAAAATAAACGGGCTTGTATTTTCTAATTAGCAATTCTCGACTTCATAATGTGAAAACCATACACCCTACACATGTGTATTTTGCATCATTCGATTCAGCGTCCATGATACTTTTAGACAATGTAAGTTTCATTTCTGTACGATAAAAAATAAACATTTTGTGATAATTTTTCTAAATAGAACGTTTTTTTCCCATTTTTATTATTCTTATGGTTTAATGTTTAACGAGAAATTTATAGCGGAGAATAATGGTCAATCAACGGATTCAAGCATTATTCACGATTTCTCATCGTGGAACTGACAAACTAAGCTTTTCTCATAATTTTTGCTAATGATTTCTTAAAAATAAAAGTATTATAATGTCTAAAAAGAAAAAGAAAAATGAACAAATCATCTTTGCTCACAAACATAAAGATTATCTTTACCACACAATCTTTTTTCTGATAGGACTTTTGATGTCTGAATGTTGTTACTAGATTTTCAGTTACTCCTGAGCATTTTTTAGCTAGTATTTTATAGAGAGTGGCCAAGTGGTTAGCGCAGCTGCCTTACAAGCAGTTGTCCCAGGGTTCGCTTCCCGGCCGTCGCTTTCACACATTAAAAAAAAAATAGTTGGAAAAAAATCATTTATGATGTTCCTTTTATATGTTTTCTTGTCTAAATTTTAATAATAATAAAAAGCCAAATATTAAAAGTAAAAATTGCAATAAAATTTAGCCAATTAAATATATATGACCACAGTTATATATGTAAGCTTGACCATTGCGATGTAAACTTTAGAGCTGTGTACCAGATACATAGAGAAATATAGTTGATAAAACTATTACTAAATTTACCAATTACAGTTAACTTTTAATAATGTCATTCAAACCCAGTAAAGATAATTCAAATGATGGTTCTGTGGCAGATAGCTATTAGGAACTGGGTTCAAATTATGGATCTGTGCAGATAGCCATAATATCCATGTGTACCATATAATTTTTCATAGATAAAAATTCAACTTCTGATATTTGGTTACTCAAGTAGTGCTCTTAGTAGTTTCATAATATTCCAAAAAGAAAGTATTGTGTTGCCTGTCTAGAAAAAAGGCATGGACGTTTTATTTATTGACTAGAGTGGTCAGAGAGACTGCCTTATTATTTATTAACTGAAATAGGTAATGTACTCTACAAACTTCACCTCACTTATCTTTATTTAGGAGTTTTATCTGATATGCCAGTTTCTGCAACATCTTTCTACATGGTTGCTTTGACTTTGTGATCAGATGCGGAGAAACAATGATATTCCTAGTTTTATGGATTATCATTATATTATACATCAGCATACCTTGTGTTCAAAGGTATTGAAATTTAATCATAATGTGATAGTTCTCTCAAAATTGTTAATAAAGTAAGATGAAAAAGCTTATTACATCGTCAATTCCAGAATATGCTAAAAGAATGTGAGAGTGAATATAGTAAATTGTTATGCCGTAAGATGTAAGTCGAGCAAAAATTTTAATCAGATTCAAAGAACTTCTACCACAAATAAGATTATTTATGGAAACTAAAGGTGATTCATGTCCAGAACTGAATGACAGAGAATGACTTCCTGACCATAACTTAAATATAGAACTACAAGGAAAACAAAACAATAATAGTTTATGATAAGCATTTTGAAGTCATTCAAAAAAAATTAAGTATGGTTGTAATGCAACTGAAGCATTGCGAATTAATATATATATATGGCTGATGAGTCTAAAGATAAAAAGAATCTAATCTACAACAAATATGTTGAAAATATAACATTCCTCATAAAGGAATTTGAAGAAAAATTCATGGAATTTGACAAACTTGAAGATATCACTAGTTATTTGTCTTATCCATTTAATGTTAACATCAATATTGAAGATATGGCTTTGAAATTAAGTGAATTTATACATATAGATTCGGTGGGCCTGGAAGAAGAAATAGTAAATATTAAATGTGATATACATTTAAAATCAATGACTTCAAATGAGAGCTTCTGGACATTAATAAGCAAGGGTAAATATCCAAATATTTGGAGAGTTGCATTTTTTGGTTCAACATATTTGTACGAATCAGCATTTTCCTGCATGAATGCGATAAAAAGTAAATATAGGTCAGTTATCGAATCTACATTTGGAATCACGTTTAACAATTAGTTTAATTAAATTCATAGAGCTAAATTTTGACAAACTTGCCGAAACTATGCAATGCCAAGTGTCATCAAAATAATAATAAAAATATTCTATTTATACTTTGCAATTTTTTTTGTTTGTAAAATTTGCATCTCATTTATTTTAATAAAATTCTAAAACAATAATTTTCTTCCTTTTTTCTCTATATTTTCTTGAATTTTTTTTTAAATTTAGAAGATCTAGAAAGTAATTATTTATAGGTAATTCAATAATTGTAATTTAATAAATATTTTATAAAGTAACATGGACAAATTGTAATAATTGAGCTGAGGTAATTTAATAATAGTCATAAAATAAAGTATCTTCAACAGTTCCTATCTTATAGAAGAAAAAAATTCATCAGTTCGTATCTTCTAAAAATATCACCAATATTTGTGTGTACCTAAAAAACCCTTACAAAAAAAGAAACACCAATTCGTAAGCACATTCTAAAAAAAACAGGATTTCAAATCTTTATTTTTTTCCGTTCGACAAAAATCTTATCCCAGTTTCTGGTTCGAAGCTCTGGAAAAAAAAGCACAGTAGCCCTCAGGTACAATTTCACCAAAAAATAGTCCCCAATGTCTAAAAGTTTGGCCAACCCTGCTATATATCCATAGGTGAAGATTTTGATTTCAATAAATATAATTTTTTGTTTTTTAAAATGTAATATTTGGAAGCAGATATTTGATAAAGGGTTAATTAATTGATGACAAAATTTTAAATATTTTATGTTGGACTATTTCCATCATCAATTATTAGATGTTGGGTATATAAAAAATTTTAAACTTTGTTTAAACTTTTGCTTTTTAGTAATAATATGCAAATAGACAACACAGGTTAATAATTACTCAATGTTGCTGGCCTGACCAGTGACAATATTAGCATAGAAATTGAACTTACATCTTTAGATTCTTGAATATGAAATTTTAAAGCAAAGCTTTACCCCAGTGATGGCAAACCTATGGCACATGTGCCAGAGATGACATGTTCTAATTTTTTACTGGCACTCAAACTATTTATAGATCATAATTTTCTTTAATATTTTTTTTTTGATGCTAAAATCTGTTCTAATAAAAATGTACTGAACACTAAAGGTAAAGTAAATAAATATAATATTATATTAGAATTCAATTTACAATTGAATTCTGATTAGAAGCAATAAATTATATTTTAAGTCAAATAAAGTGATACCGGTATACAGTAGTATCATATTGTATAAACCTGTCAAATGATTCCAATAAAACTCGAAAGTAAACTCAGTAAAATATTTTACAACTCTTTGAAGTAAGTTTTTACAAATCTAAAGTGAAAGTAATCAAATAGTTTTCTGTCTTAATTTTTTTTCACCTAAACATGTTGACACCATTCATTTTTTTAATGTAATCAACATCGCGAATAAAGGAATGAAAAGCATAATCAACGACATCAAATGAGGTTTTTTTTTTTTTGCTTAAAGTTTTGCTGTAAAAGTGAAATGATAAATCTTTGATTTATAAAATTATTAAAGCTTATTTAAATTTACTCTTAAATAAATTTGTTACCATTATATTAATATGGCTAGTGAAAATAAAAAAGCAAAAATTATCAAGCAGTAGAGAATTTCAAAATTGATAGACTGATGAGTATGGAATGATTAACAAAGGTACCAGGGTAGTATGTGTTTCATATTCTGGAACAGTTATATTGAGAATGTCATCGGTAAAACAGCATTATGAGATCAATCATAAATCACTCTGTGAAAAAAGTAAAGATGAACAAAAAGAATATATTGACCAAGCATTTAAAAATATAAATATTCAATCAACATCTATAATGAAATTTATTGCCAAATATGTGAAACCTTTTAATTATGGAGAATATAAGAAAGAAGCTTGAATAAAATGTGCACCAGTTCTTTTTGAAGATGTTGAAAACAAAGCAAAAATTATTCAGAGCATAAAAATTTTAGCATTGGCTAGAAATACAGTTAAAGAAAGAATTCTGCAAATGGCTAACAACACTAACAAAAAAGAGATATGAAATCCAGTTTAATGTTTCTCTGCTTTGATGAAACTACAACACATAAATGGATCAACTCCTTTGGCTATTTTTATTCGCTATTGTGTTGGGAATAATATCAAAGAAGAATTGATCACTTTAACCTCATTAGTAACAACAAAAGGAATAGATATTTGCAACATAGATGTTGCCAAAATTGTATCAGCAACTATAGATTGTGCTTATGACTGGAAAAGAAAATAGTTTTCTCACTCTATTTACCCGACCATATTGGGCATTCCATTATACATAAGGAGGTTTTATGCATGAAGGCCAGCTTTAAGCTACTGGATGATGTTATGAATGTTGTGATTAAGTTAATCAATTTTATATCTACATATTGAGATAAACTCAATATACTTTGGTTTACTTATGTACAACAATGTCTGATGGTTAAGTTGGGGAAAAGTTCTTCAAAGATTCATTGAGTGTTTAAAAAAAAATTAGACTGTTTTTTACGTATCGTTGAAAAATATAATGAATTAATGGATGTTGAATGGCTTTCAAAATTAACGTTTTTTACTGATATGAGTTCACATCTAAAGAAATTAAATGTGAAACTGCAAGGTTATAATAAGACAATTGATGATATGTTTGATTTGATCAAAGCATTTGAAGTTAAATTACAATGTTTCAACTGTGATGTTATTTCTTTATATTTTCCAAATCTAAAAACGTTCTTGACTGATTTAGAATCTCATGAGAAACCAGATCAAGTAACATTGATGCAAGACTTTTGTGCTGTTTTCAATTGATATCAAGCGATAATTGACGAATTTCCTTTTAAGGTTTACACGGTTTCAGACAATTTTTTTTTGGATGTTTTTAAAAAAAAAAAATTTTTTTGAGAAGAGAGAGAAAAAAAAATTTTTTTTTTTTGATATAAATTAAAAAGGGCGAGGAACTCTCACTTCCAAAAAAATTTTATTTTTTTAAAAAAAAACCATTTAATTTTAACCATTTTCTCCCTAAGAAAGAAGATATTTTTGTTGAGAAAAAAAAAAAGAGAACTATTCACCAACTATATTAAAAATGGCAAAATATGAACCAGATATAAAATAATTGGTTTCCAATGTACAACAGCAAAAATCTCATTAAATAATATCTAATTATGTCAATTTTATATGTTTATTTCCGAAATTTTGTTTTAATTATTATTAATTTTTTACTATTACAATTTATTCAATTTGTGCTCTTCTAATAAATATAATTCACTTGTATTTAGCTTATTTAGAAATTTTGTTTAATTAATATTATTATTATTTTGTTTTATAATCTTTTAAAAAAAACTGCAATAATTAAGTTGTGTACTATTTTGATTTAATAACTGTATGGCACGTCAATCATTCAATAAATATTTTTTGGAATTTTTTGTCACGCACACACGTAAAAGGGTTCGCCACCACTGCTTTAACCAATTGAGCTATTCTGTCAAAGCTTAAAACTGATGCCTTAAAACTCAATATTCAAGAATTTAAAAGCGCAAGTTCGACTCCTATGCTAATATTGTCACTGGTGACGCCAGCACCACCTGGAAAAGAGTGGAGAAAATAATACTATACGAAACATTGTATAATTACTGAAACCTGTGTCATCTATTTGTATATTATTACTAACAGTTGTTTGTATTTAAAATGTTTAAATAAAGTCTAAAATTTTCTATACATTCAACATTTAATGATAGAAATAGTCCAACATATTATCACATTATAATATATACCGTCATCAAAAACCACTTCAAAATTGAATTTCCTTTTACGTTAAAGTTTTTAAATTAAAAAAAAAAAAAAATTATAGAAGATATTAATTGTTTGGGACAGATAGTAATAATTTAAAAGCGTACAGTAATTAGAAATTTTAGATTTTCATTAAAAAGTTTAATAATGACCTTGTCAGATCTTTGAATTCATAATCACTTAGCTTACATT
The DNA here is from genome assembly GCA_028023455.1 of Epiperipatus broadwayi. NCBI lineage: Eukaryota > Metazoa > Onychophora > Udeonychophora > Euonychophora > Peripatidae > Epiperipatus > Epiperipatus broadwayi. The sequence goes on from JAQFVV010000011.1 coordinate 15,322,755, forward strand.
TAAAACAAAAAAGAAAATAATTTGAGATAAACAAGTTACTCTGAACAACCAAAATTAAATTTAAAAATTTAAGAATAAATTTTGCAGCAAATTGAATATTAGTAAAACATCTTGGATTATAACAATATAAAAAATCTTTACTAATTATCAAAAATCACGTTCGTTTATCATCGATTTTTGATTTGCAACTGAAATAAATAAAATTTACATAAATTAAGCCTATATTTTCAAAAAATTAAAGTGTTTTTTTAAAAAAAACAAGCCTCAATTGAAAATCGAACAAAAAACAAAAGGCAGCAAAAGGTTTTGTGTTTGAAAAATGTGGGTTTTTTTTAATAAAAAACAACAACAAAAGTGCTGTAGTCAAGCGTTGGTGGCCGCGTAGTTAGCACAGCCGCCTTACCGACAGTTATACCGGGGGGGGGGGTGCTTCCCGGCCAATGCTTTAACACATTAAAAAAAGAGCAAAAAACAAAGTGCTGTATTAAAATGTTATCACAGCAAAACAGCTCATAAAGCAAAATATATAAAGATAGCATTACATTTATAAAATGCCAAAATTAAATAGGTTATTAAGTCAAATATTTTTTTTACTTTTGGGAAATATGTATATTCTAGCACGTGTGCGTGTGCGGCGCAACTGTTTCCAAAAGCTATTAATATAAAATAGATAACTAAAAACAAATGAGCTGAGCGCTTTCAAATGATCTTGCCTTCATAATCTTAGCTTGATCCTTTGAAAGCGCTCAGCTCGTTTGTTTTTAGTTATCTGTTTTATATTAATAGCTTTTGGGAACAGTTGCACCGTACACGCACACGTGCTAGAATAAATAGGTTATTGTATATGCAGACCTTCCCATAACCAGAACCTCAATAATAATCTACGATAAAACAGAACATCTTTGTTGGGAACAATAAAAAGCAGGAGCGAAAACGTAGAAAAACTTTAATAAATTATTCAAACAGGTTATGAATTTGTAAAATCAAGATCGCTTTTATAAGCTCTAGTTTAATTAACTCTCACTAACTAAACACCATCACTTTTATTTGAAAGCCCTAATGACAGTTTTGATTATTTTTTGCTATCTTTATTCTATATTATATTCTGATCATCTTTACATTATTTATTACGAATATAAATTTACAAATGATGAGTTCTAAATGATAACATTTGGACTTTAAAAAAGAGAAAAATAAAGTACTAAACTGAAGTATGTAATGAGAATAATGATTTCAATTATTTACTTAAATTCCATTTTAAAAATTGAAATGAATTTTCATTTAGACATCAAAAAGTAATGAAACAATTTTAAAATGTTAAATTGCACTTATTATTATTAAAATTTTACAAAAAATTTCTGTTCGCATTTATGAAAGCATTCCTTTTCAGCAAATCTATCATTTATGATAGTTACAGTTTTATTTCACTTTTCTTCTTTAAAATCTTTTCAAATAAAATCAAATTGTAATCACATATTCTTTTGTATTAAAGCAAATATGTTGCATAACATAAGCATAAGTAATATAAAATATGTTGCATAAGAAACAAAAGAAAAAAATTCTCTTTTAAAGCAACAGAACAAAAAATCTACCAATCAGTGACATTATCAGATTCTTTATATTGTGATACAGCTAATCAGTGGCATTATTAGATTCTTTATATTACAATACAACCAATTAGTGGCATTATCACATTATATTATGATATAATTGATCAGTGGCATTATTGGATTCTTTACATTACAAAACAATCGATCAGTGGCGTTATCAGATTCTTTCTTTATATTATGATGCAACCAATCAATGGCAATATAAAATTCTTCACATTATGATGCAACCAATCAGTGGCATTATCAAATTTGTTATATTATGATGCAACCAATCAGTGGCATTATCAAATTCTTTATATGGTGCAACCAATCAATGGCATTATGAGATTCTTTATATTAAGATGCAACCTGATCAGTGGCATTATGAGATTTTTTTATACTAATATGCAACAATCAGTGGCATTATCAGATTTTTTATATTACAATGCAACCGATCAGAGGCATTATCAGATTTTTTACATTATGACACAACTGATCAGTGGCATTATCAGATTCTTTATATTATGATACAACCAATCAGTAGCATTGTCAGCTTATTTTAATTTAAAAATCTGGAGAACATCTGTATGATGCTGTCATCTTCAGATTTTTTTCTTAAAACTAATAATTTTATTAATTTCTGCTATTAAACAAATGCCAACTAGAAAAATAGTGCTGCAGATAACTGAAAAAAATAGTGAAGAAAAGCTCAAAGTAATATGTCATTAGAACATCTCAGAAATACTGGTGGCTTAATAACCTGTTAATTCTCTTTCTACTTTGCTTGGAATTTGCTGAGTGGTGATTTCCCATGAGGTAATTGTTTTCATTATATCTAGTTAAGCCCTATAGATTTATATTGCCTGAACTACTACATTTTAATTTAGTCAATAGATAGAAGCTGAAGTCAAGCAAATAATTGTGTTGCAAAAAAGGCATAGATCAATTACTTTAGGTATAAGGATATCACTAGTGCCCATTATGCAACAAATTAATGACTTTTATAGGACAAATGAAGGTATAGTATTTTTTTTACTTAAAAACAATATATTTTTTTTAAAATAAATATATAACTTTTTTAATAATTTTATTTTTATTTAATATGAGTTTTCTATTACAATTTAAAACTGGAAATACAGGACTATAAGATTAATTTTATTATATATAATTTTTAATATTTATAATACTTCAAAAATATTAATTACCTTTTCTAAATATTATTTCTGAAGATATATGCAATAAAAATATTATGTAATACATTTTATATGATTATGTGAAATAATATATCTTTATTAAGTCATACACACCAAAAGAAATGACAACACAGATAGGGGGTAAAAGTTAACAAATGTTAAAAACCAGAACTATCAATGTTCTATCCGTTTTGTATAAATCTTCATTAAGATCATTATAACTCATTTACAGAGAACACAAGACTCAGCACAATAAAAAAAACAAGCTGGATTTAAAAATGATTGTATCAGAGATCATATAGAAGTCTAAAGAAAAATTATAGAAAAAATTAATGTTGCTGTTTTGTATTAGATTTGTAGATTATAAAAAGACATACATGACTTTTTACGTATTATGGGAATAATTAAACCACTGGTACATCAAGGCAATGACATGAGAAATTGTCAAATTCTAAAGACTTTTTGTCAAAATACAACAGCAGTGATTAGTCTACACGAGGAACCTGCAACAACTGTCTGCAACCAACTGCTTGCGCTGACCTCTCGGCTAACAATGCTTGACATCTTCTAAACTTTTTAAAAGCAATTTTTATGCAAAGCATTTAATGAATTAAAATAAAAAGCTAAAAACAAAATGAATGAAGATTATTTATATCATCTAGACTTTTCAGATAATGGTATTAGTTTTGCAAATAATGTTTCAGACTTACAGAAAATATTATATGGATTATTAAATGAAAACAAAAAAAACAGACTAAATAATGTTCAATAGCTTATCAAAAAAAGAAAATAGGATTTGATAATTAACGAGAACATTATCACAAAATAAAAACTGGGTAGTTATTTGATAAAAATTAAATTATCATTAAAAGAGAAACTACTTATGTTACTTTTAAATCCAATGTACATATTTTAATGAGCATGTCTTCTAGTAAAATATATTTACCAAGATTTTATAATAGAAGATTGATAGAGAGATGTCAGATCATACTATGAAGGATGAAGAGAGATTTATGTCGGAATTAAAATACAATGGTTTATTGTTTTTCTGAAGATTTGTGATTGTATTTTTACATTGGACTATTTCCATAATCTAATATGAGTATTGAATGTCATTAGAAAAATTTAACTTTATTATTGTTTGGTAGTTCATAAGAAATTTGAATTTTGGGAATGAAAGACTAAAACTGTAATCCATGGACCTTGAGCTCTAGAATCTGCCATTGTACGTGCACTAAACCATGAACTATATTGGAGTTAACACAAAAATGGCTAAAACAATATATATATATGAGTAAGAGGACAAACAGGTATCACGGACATCATTTAAAAGACTGAAAGAAAGTTGGAATGGACATACTACTAAAAAAGATATCCACAGAAAGACAGGTGAGGTCTTAATCTAGATCCCAAGAGATAGAAAAAGAAACTGTGGATTATATACACCACTGGAATAAAGATGGAGACCTTTATCACGTGGTGGATTAATGATTGCAAATGGTCATTAATTATTCCAAAGGTCCTGTGATATTTTCTTTTATGGTAAATTGGAAGTAATGATTGCAGTCAATGAACTAAATTGAGATTTGGCTGAGAATTTATTTTATCAATTTTTGTTCTCAGTCCACCACTCTATCATTGTGATAAAACACACTGAGATCCCCTTCCCCAAAATTTGGTCAATTAAATGGCACTATGTGCTCAACCCATGTGACACCCCAATTGATCACATACAATTATTATTATTTTCATACTAAGATATCAAATGAATGTTTTCCTATACCAGTATAGGTAAAAAAAAAAGTTTATCACATAACAGTCATATATATAATTACATACATGTTCTGTGATAATTTGATATATTGGTATAGTATCAGAGTGGAGCTCAAGATGCATGGACCCCAGCCCAGTTCTGTCATTTCGACCATTCAAACACTGTATGAACTCCTGAGCAATAAAATCATATCAATTATAATATTTATTTAACACATATACCAGAATATAAAAATATTTTAATAATAACTATTAAATTAAATGCAGATATATTTTTAGATTCTCTAAATTTATGTTACATTTTTATTTCTGTAATATATTTCCTACTTCCTTTTATGCAATAAAGGTTCCTAGTATGAATTTCCTTGTATGATATATATATATATATATATGTGTATATGTTTCCATGCATATGGTTGTACAGATATAATACTGTCTTTCTTTAGATACGGGCGAGCACAGCCACCACTAAATCCTTAGCATCAGGCATATTACTTACACTCTTTGAAGAATCCTGCTCATAGTAGATATTTAAACATTTTAATGAAATAATTGGTTTTGTAGCTCAGCATAATCCAGGACTCAGGCTGCAAAGACTGACACTTGACTACTGCACCAAACAACATGTGAAACAATTTAATCAAATTATTTTTATAGATGGGGTTGGAAAAAAAACTGTCCAGAAACCATTCTATGAGACCCTTTAAAATGACCTATATATATGTAATTTTCCTCATTGGCAATAAAATGCAAGTTTAAAAATTATTGTATTCCTATACGTATTAATATTTCAAATAGTATTTACAACTATGACACCTATTACTTTACAGTTTCAGAATAATACTTTGGTAAAATAGGCCGCCAAGTATGAAATAAAATATACTTTAAAAAGCTGAACTTTAATGACTACATGAGAAATAGGAATCTGAAAACACTATCAAATATAAATATATACAATGGGGCCCAACAACTATTACAAAAATAGTTTAAAAAGTGATCAGATTAAATTTAAAATGTATCATTACAATTATTATGTAAAGAGATTCATGGTACCTAGATAGTACACTTGCCTGTCACTCTTACAATCTAGGTTTGAATCCAACTGAGTGAAAAATATTTTTAAGGGATTCAGGGTTTCTCTGTCAACCAGCCTAGCTGATAATTCAAACTTGGTTGGTAAATAGGTATCTAATTATTGTTGCATTTAATTATTGTTAGCTAGAGGGTGAAATAGTTGAAAAAATGCTTAAACCCTTCCTGGCCAGCAATAATATAGCCTGATGAGTATTGCCATTATTTTGCTATTTTTCTTTCAGAAATTGTCCCTATAATGGATATTTTACTGAAAAACCTGTTTTAACTTTTTACATTGTAATTAACACATAGCAAATCTTTATCATTTCTATTTAAATATGTTGAAAAAAAAAAAGATTCTCTATAATTTTTTTATCAATGTGGCATTTTAATCAATTTCAAATCATTCATTTGCAAACTTTTCTTTTCCAGATAAAAATTATGATGATAAATTATGATGACAAATGTTATGTCAGCAAAAAAAAAAGAATAATCTTTTTTTTTAAAAAAAGGATTTTCATAATGCACTTTTATAAATGAATTTTATTTAATATAAGCCAGTCCCAAAGGGATAGATAAAATTTATTTCAAGTACCTGAAGAAGACTACTTGTCAGTCGAAACTGTCATATATTAAATAAAGCATCATGAAGCGTGCATTAAAATAAATGTGCTTTTTTGAAAGAGATTTAATAGAAGCAATTCAATAAGAGTGGAGGTAAATTGTAGACATCTGGGCAGATCATAGTTACATGTGTCTCCATCGAGTAATGAAAGGTTCCTATCCAGACATCGAAATATAAAGTTCAAATCATTGAACTTTGCCAATTAAAATGACTTATTTAACACACATTGATTACGTAAGTAATATTTACTAAGGCAATAAACCTAAAGCATGTGCGGTTGAAAATGTGAAGGTAGGGCCCTCTACAGCTGGTTAAACCTGTAGAGGTCCCTACCTTCGCATTTTCAACTGCACGTGTTTTAGGTTTATTGCCTTAGTAAATATTACTTATGTAATCTTTTATATAAATTGGGAAAAAAAATTTTTTTTTCATTTTATTTGTAGATATGTAAGTTCTTGTATAATTTATTTCATCACTAACAGTTTGTGTGTGTGTGTGTGCGGAATTTATATTTGTGTAATATTATTAATGTATAAAGTTTTTGCAGAATTAATTAGAAAAGTAAGCCTTCAACTACTAGATAATTCTACAAAAAAAAAAAACTTTATACAGTATATAAATATTATTAAGAACTAATTTATTACTTATCTGGTAATGAAAAAATTGATATCATATAAGCAGAATATATTGATGCAATATGATATCAATTAAAAATATTTAGCAGAGGTAAAACACCAATTAGTTTTAAAATAGTCTGTCACACAGCAATATTGGATACTATCTTAAGATATAAACAAAATTTATTACAAGAAATAGTGACATCAGATGTCACTAACAAAGCTATATCTATGTAATGCATAATAGTAATTGAAAAGACATTTCTTTATAGAGAAACTTAGTTTCTTTAAGATTATATAAAAGCAATAATAAAAAATTGTTCATAAACAGTATTTTCTTATCACCTGATTAAATCATGTTAAGAGAATAGCAGGCGATGGCAAGCTACCATTTGTAGGATGATCTGATATTTATTTGACGGTAATAATTTTATGACTAGTTAACATATACCCATGTATGATTATAATACTCCAAAAAAAGTTACTTTCACTCTACTCAAGTACTATTTATTGTTAACTTGAGTAATCGATGGATCCCAGATGACATAGTTCCATAAATCCCCATCTCCAGATGTGGCTTTTGTTAGCGAAGACTAGAATTCAAATTTGGAACTAATACATTTATGAATCTAGCAACCATTTTATTTATTTCTTTGAATTACTCAAGTTAAAAATCTGATATTTAAAAAAAAAAATCTTACGGTTCAAATCCATATTAACTCTCTTGCATAACAATATCAATCTGCTCTTTGCAGCATATAAATAAGCATATTAGAGGTCGTGTGATTTCATCAATTACAATATTATGAATGAGTGCATTTAAGTGCCCTCTATTACCTTACTATAGAACTAAGTCATAAGAAATTATATAGTAGATAGGATGAAGCTTACATTTGTATAATCTCCTTTATCAGCACATTCAGATTATATACATCTTTATCTCCTTATTCAAAATAGACAGGATGAGACTTACATTTGTACAATCTCCTTAATGAGCATGTTCAGATTATATACTATCTTATTTTTTTACCTTTTTTTAAAAAAAAATAAATAAATAAAAAAAAGAAGAAGATAATTAAAAATAAAGTTTTTTAAGTATACAATTTCAATTAAATTGTAGGGAAAAAAGAGAACTTAAAGATAAGTAGAGTATTACCTGTCAAGTACATCAAGATTTTTTAGTTTTTTGACTTTAATAAAATCAGTTAAAGTTTAAATGAAAAAAAAAGTTTTAAGTGTCTGATTTATGAAACATTTCCTGCAAGAATACATTCTCACAGCATTAAAACGATCTAAGTTTTTAGTAGTTTACAGCTAGAATAGATTTTTTAAAATCATTAGTTTTTAAAAGATAATTAGTTTTTTTTTAATTGCTATTTATATAATATAATTTAATACTGTTTTTAGCATATGTTCTATCTGAATTTGGATAATCTACCCACCAGATGATATCACATACATAGGATAATCCATGAAAAAAAAAAAGCAAACGATAGGTGATAAATTAGAAGAAGTTAACAACTACAAATACCTTGATCAGATTATTAATACAGATGGGAACTTAATGGATGAAATTAATCATTGAATTAAATTTGGAGTGTGTGCTTTTAGAAGAAAGAGCTAAATATTAAATGGAAACATGATTATGTATTTGAAGGGGAATGTTTTCAATAAATTTGTTTTACCAGATCGTACTTATGAATGCGACACTTGAATACTTAACGGAATAGAAATACAGAAACTTCAGATCATTCAACAAAGTATGGATATATATATATATTATGAGTAACAAGAAGGATTGAAAACAAAATATATGAGTGAAAGAACTAACAGATATTACCAATATTACTGAGACGGAAGTGGAGCTGAGTTAGGCATATTTCTAGAAAAAATATTAATAGAGGGATAGTTGAAATCTTAAAACTTGATTTTGAGATTGGAAAACACCTAGAAAAAGACCGCATGTGAGATTGATGGATGAAATAAAGAAATTTGCTAATGTGATGTGAAGAAGAGAGTCTAGAAACAAGAGAAAACAGATTTAAATTGGAGAGACTTTCATCCTGCATTGGATCGACAATGGGCAAATATAATGATGATTTTTTAAATCAAAAATAAATAAATAAATTTTAACAGAAATTAACAAATATTTCAATATTAATTTCAAAATGAAGAATGGACATTCTTATGTTTTTAAAATAGCAATGATACATTTAAACTTTAAAGTTTTTGGAAGTAGCAGTGATTTTTTTCCATTTATTGTTGGGATGAAAAATAATAAGCATCTCACTAAATGATACTAAAACATCAGGAAATTAATTGTAATTGTTTCTGATAATAAATCTGTATATTTTTATGCATTATTTTCATTATTGCTATTGTTGAACATACTTACTGAAGTCAGTGAAATATTTTTTGTATTGTTTTCTTTGCTAAATGATTCCTTAGTACATCTATAATAAAAGTATGCATCTTATTTCTTTGATTCATTTTTTTCTTGGGGTGTGGCAACATCTGATAGGCAGTTTGTCCAAATTTGTATAGAGCAAACACTAGAGTAGTACCATAATTTCTTTATATATAATATTTTATACACATTAAAAAAAAGACATTAAATGTAAATAATAATAAAAAATTATGATGTGAATAAGTTATCTGTTACTGCAAATGTTAGACATTTCACTGATATATTTAAATCTTATATTAACTTTAGTCTTCAAAATTCAATAAACTTATAAAACCTGTCTCTTAATACAATCATTTAATACAATGAATTAACTCATAGCAGTGATTAAGTTAAGTGATAATGACTAAGAAGATGGGAATAAAGTGGAAATAATGATATTGGCTCTAAAGTTAAAGAGCTTTTTTCCCCATTCTAGTATCAAATCTATGTAAAACTCAAAAACAAGAGCACATATTCCCATATTTGAACTTTTGGTTAACTAATTTTCCTCTGATCATCCATTTGGATCTTCTGAAAAAACATGATTTAATGAATACATAAAAACACAACTGCAAGCAACTTTTTACATACTTTAGTTATCAGGAAACTAATTTAATAATTAAAAAAAAATGACCTATTTCTCCACACATACATGCACACACACACACATTAAAAATATTTACAATACTTTTAAATATATATTGACAGTATTATTAACTTTGGTACAAACAGAACACCATCAATCTAAATATTTATTATTCAAAAACTATTATTTAATCAAAATTTCAAAGTTTAGTCTTTTAATAATAAATAAATTAATCAGTTCATATATTTACAAACAAACTTAAAAAAAAAAAAAAACAGTAAATGCTAGAAATTAAAAGGTTTAATTGCACCCCCCCCCCCTATTTTAGATGAATTTGGATTTATAAAAAAGGGATAAAGATCTATTCTTCAAATCCAAAAAATTCAAAAGTTCTGGAATCTAGGATTTCTGATTAATGGTGTTTGTCTGCATTTGTTTCTAATGATTTTATCCCTAATTCCCTTCTTCCACCATGTTAAAGCAATTGATAAATTTTTGCTTTCAACTGCAATAAATTTGAAATTATTATTAAATTATTGTCTATTTGTGTGTTATTACTAACAAGTTGTTTGTATTTGGAAAGTTTAAATAAAGTTTAAAATTTTCTATACATTCAACATTCACTCATAAATGATGGAAATAGTTTAACATATCACAACTTATAATATACCATCATTACAAACCTTCAGACAAATATTATGTAACTTACTTTTTCATAAAGATCTTTTATTGCTGCATGCTCATAAAAAAAATTGTCAGCATCCAATCTTAAAAATCCACTGATGCATAGGAATCACATGATCATTTACTTTGTTCTTGCATTAAAAGAAAGTTCAAATCACACAAGTTTATCTCAAGATGACAGATAAACTGACTGGCAGGCAGGCAGATAGGTAAACCCAAATTAGGTAGGAAAGTAAGTAGATGGATAGATAAATTTAGATAGAAAGCTAGACAGTTAGTATAGAAACATAAATAATCAGAAATAGAAAGACAGAAGAAATCCAAAGCTTTGCCTTTAAAGTTATAATATTTATTTAAAATCATATTTTTAAAAGTTTTTTTATACTGAGTTACATATTGAATGCCGAGATTAAATCTAATACATCTGAACAAAATGTAAGACAGCAATGTTTTCCACTTAAATGCTGTGTTTTAAAACAAACATTGATGCAAGTCACATGAGCATATGCCTGTTCGATCTAACATATTAAAGTAGAACATTTGAAAACATAAAAATAATATAATTTCTTTAGAAAACTTGAAATTAGCTCTTTATATTTTTAGTTCAGTATCTTTCAAAATACTATGATGGCACTCCTGTGCTACGGATGTAAGTCACTTTGCTTCAGTCTGTTTTATCATTATTTATGGTCAATTTCTGCTAAAAACTTGAATTAAACTGCTCTGTAAACTACTGACATCTTCAGGTTTTTTAGAGATTGCTGACTGGTTGATTTTTTGAATATGAATATTAAGAATTTCCCATTCTAATAATAGTATATATAATTATTTGTAATTATTTTTACAAAATATTTTCATTATAATTATTAAAAATAAAATATATTTATATTTCTACTTTGATTGTTTTGTAATGTATTTTACTTGTAAAAATACAAAGTTAAGAAAATTGAAGTAATGTTATACTAGAAGCAGCGATACTTATGGCCATGACAATATGACAAAGCATAGTGATTCAAAATTTTTATAATAATTTAATAAACATAAATGCAATTTTCAATTTCAGACAAGTATTCCATAGATTTTGTTATGACTTTTAAATAATTCATTCAGATTTAAAATTTTGAATTGATTCATCAAATGTTTTGTTAATTTTCTTCTTATAATATCGTTATGATAAAGAACCAACAAAGGTGAAGTCATTGTTCCCATTACATATTTTTATATTTGGAAAGTTTAAATATGACTTCTTCTTTTTTTATTTACAAACTTAAATTTGTAATAAATCAAGCCCAATTTATTGAGTTGCAATATTAAATAAAGATTTTAAACATTAAAATATTGAATTGTTAATTTAAATCACATTAGGTGTGGGTAAAATATATATATAAGGGTTAATATCCTTAGTGAAAAAAGATTATTGTATTCCAAAGAAATTAAATTGGTGTTAAAGGTATAAATTGAATATTAAACACACTTGAAATAAACATTTTTAGTAAAGAAAAATAACTGAAAAATAAATATTTGCAATAAGTACGATCAAATGTAAACATTCTGGAAGAAATTAAATCAATGAAAAGATAAATGCAATTGTGAAGAAATTAAAATTGTGACAAACACTATTTCATAAAAAGTTGAATTGTAAAATGAGTGAACATAAAAATATGCAAATAAATCATTTAATCCATAGGAAACTAATTGAAAAATGCAATATAAAAATTTGAATTCCACAAATCGAAAAAAATGATGTGTATGACAAAAATTGTAAGTATGCCATTTCATTATTTTCACAAGTGATCCTGAAACAGAACTCAAAACAATGAGTGACTGTGACTCTATAATTTCACCACTTTAAATTACTAAAGAGAGCAAATGCAATTCTACATTAAGGCTGAATAAAAAACAAATGTGAAATTAATATCTTTAACAAACCCAAAGCTGATTGAAAAACAAATATTTCTGGTAATTATGATCAATGTAAGTATTCAGGAAGAAATTAAATTGTCAATAAAATCAAATGCAATTCTGAAAAATTAATGATGACAATAAAGACAATACCATAAATCAATCCCTTCCTTATGGATTACGTGGTTTCATTGTGCATTATTGCTTCTGTTCACTTTCAATTTCAGTTTATCTTGGAATTGCCTTTGACCTCACCAGTAGTTAATTTCTTTGTAAATATTTACATTATTTTTCCGGAATTGTGTTTGATCACATTGCTATTTTAATTTCTTCCCAAATCGCTTATACTGATCACTTCTTACTGGAAGAATTTGATTTTCAATCACATTTTTTTGGCTAAAGAAGTTAATTCCAGGTTTGTTTTATAAAAATTTACATTATTTTCAGGTTTTGAATAAACTATACTATTTTCATATAAAACTTTTTTTTTCCAATATATTATTTTCATTGTGGAAAAAAAAAAGAAACTTAGCAGCTAGCACCTTCTGGTCCACCAAAGAGTACATAAGTACAACAAGCCAAAATCATTTTTGTTCTAGTTTATAGAACCAGATTTTAAGATGTAAAGACAAAAACATTTAATCTGAATGTTGCAATATTAAGTCAATCAAATATTTATAGTATCTAATGAAAGTTGAAAAAGATTAATAATGTTTAAATAAAAAAACATCCTTATGATATGGAATAAGAGAAAAAGCTCTCATTAACAGGATGTTTTATGATGGTGGGAAATATTTAAACCAAGAAGTAAAAAATGGTATTAATTGAGATGCTATTGGATTATACAAGATGTTTTACCAGTTATTTTGGATAATATCCAAATTCCCCTCTATGGTTTAATGCAGTGGTAATATGACAGATTATGGACTATTAGGTATTGGATCAATTCCATTTCTGGTACTTCCAATATTCGAATTTCTTACGACCTCCCAAGCAACAAACCTATTCAATTTTTTTTTTTTTTGCATAAAATCCAAGTTGAATATGTTTCTTCCATTCATAAAATGATTTTCTTTGAATGGTCATTAAGATAATTTGATCTTTGAGAATATATGTAGAAGAGACAGTTTCATTTCCCACTTTTAGGCATGATTCAGCCGCGGAAGGGAAATCTCACTCCCCCTTTTCTGCACTAATTCTTAGCCAAACATTTCTGAATTGAAAAATAATTCCCAAATAGACTATACATATTTTCAGTTCCGTTCTGTCTACATATAACTTTTTTTTTTTTTCTAAAATACTATTTTTGTTATTATTAGAAGTAGTTGTAATATAATTATGAGAAGCCGTGACAACAAATTGGCTTTATTTCGCTAAACGTACTTTCCAGCAACTGTTTGTTAGGAATTAGACAGGAAAAGAAGAGATCACAATTAAAACTTAATTAAACAATTACACTAATTAGTAAGAGCGTATCTTTAAAGATAGAGATTATTCAGGCGTATATGTAAACAAATGTCCTTTTTTAATCATAAATTTTGGTAAAAGGTTTTGGCTATTCTTTACAATATATATATATCTTTAAAGTGGATTATGATTAATTAAAATAAAATTGTTTTTTTTTTTTCAATCAGAAATATAGTCATGTAAAATGAAATATATACGTACATAAAATATTAAAGCTAGCGTCTATATCTTTCTGTAAAGATCAATAAGATGTCGATTTGCAACGTCGAACAATATTCTGTTTGTGCAAGGATTCTTAAGATAGCTCTGCTTGTTTATACATGAAGCTTTATACAATTTTAATCTCATTTTAAGTCTAAGTAAATTAAACATCGGTTTGTTAAAACTGTTCTCAATTCTACAAACTATTCAGCAAAAACATACCTTTAGTCAAGTAACTATCAGTGAAGGAGAGAAATGAAAAAAATAGTTTATTAATAATAGGATAGTTAACACAAGTCAATGCATATACCTACCATGTGAAAAGAAGAAGAGAAGAGGGGGGAGGGAGTAAAAAAGTGAATAATGTAGAGAATAAGAAACAATAAAAACCTGAAAGAAATTCTTATAAATAAGCAGAGTACTAGCTAAAATCAATATCAATGTGGATATGCGTCCTTATTCTCAGTACTGGTCTATTGTAATTTGTGATGTAGATCCCATTTAACATATTAAACGAAGGATCCCCTGGTATAGTGAAAAACGCATTTGCTAACTATGACTATGATAAGGAGATAATTCAAATCCAGATGGAACTTGGAAAATGTTCTAAGTAATTGAGGATTTTGCTATAAAATGGGGCCAATCAAAAATGTTTTATTATGCCATTACCTATGAGATGCTATAATAAATCATGTTAAAAAGCGTTGAACAATGGTGGTAATCACTGATGCTGACATTGTATTTTTGTGCCATATTAGTCATGAATAATGAAAATATATTATTGTACCTTATTATTCACCAATGATAACAACATCCTACTGTACCCCATTGTTTACCAATGATAGTGTATTAATACACTACCTCTATTACTACTCACCAATGATGATAATGCATTATTGTACTTTGCCACTCACTAATATTAACCTTGTATTTCCATGTCTCATTACTCATCAATGATGATAGTGCACTGTTTCATTATTGCCCACTAATAATGCTAATATATTACTGTATTCCAATGCACATCAATGTTAGTAACATATTACTATACCCTCTTGTTCAAAAAAATAAATTTACCTTAAGCATTAAAACTTAATATGCAAATAATATGAAGATTTTTATTATTATTAACTTACGAGTTAAAAAATTTTTTTTTTAAAGAAACAATAGTATTAGTGCAATTGAACCAACTTATCGAGTATATTCAAGACTCAAGCCTCAAATGAAAGATTTAGATAAATTAATGGATAATGACTCATATTTGCATATATATTCAATAAACACATATGATACAATTTGATTAAAAAATGCAATCCCTAAAAGTAAAAAAAAGACTGTAAATAAAAATAATTTAATCTTTTCACATTGTGCTAATGCTATAAGTTTTAATTATTTTCTCTGTACGTAAGCTTTCAATGTTAATTTTAATATTAAATCATTATGATTTATCAGAATATAATAAATTTGACTTCATTTGAAGATATAATTGTTAAGAAATGAAGTACATTCTAAAAAACCATATCTGTTTTGTGCAAATATTAAGAAAATTACATTGTAATCAAAATAATAAAAATATTTTTTATCATATTTCAGAAAAGGAACAAAATATTTTTTATTTGACATTTGTTTTTAAAATGTGAATATATAAATATCAATATTTAATAAATTTATCAACATAGGCTTTAAAAAATTTAAATTTTAAAATATTTTTTACAGTACTGCAATACATTCCAACAAACTGTTGGACAATAAATATTAGAAAAAGCTTTCACTGCAATTTACATTGGAAACATTACATTGATTCAATTTTTTAAAATAAAATGCATGCATTCAAAATAAATAAAAAATAATTTACATTCTTATCCTGACATCTACAGGGTTTTTTTGAAATTAGAATATTGAATGTGATTTAAGCAGTAATTAAAAAAAAGTCAGTGATTTTTCTGAATAGGTAGCAAAATGAATTTTGTAATTTCTCACAGGAAAAGTCTCATCAAGAAAATTAAGCAAATTAAAGAATAGTACAATACAGAAAACACTTACATGTGTATGTCTATGTTCACTCATTCCCACTCACTCAATAAATAATTAAATAAACTTACTGTATATTTCTTTATTATCATAAAAAAAAAAGATTTGTTTTTGTCTTTTCATTATTTCATAAACAAACAATTTCATTTTATAAAACAAATAACCAACCTCAAAAAGATTTTTTTGTTTGTAAATAAATTAATATATTACTGATACAAATTCTCTTAGGCTTTATAGATATGCTATGACCAGAAGATTTATGCTTTGAAACCATTTTAAATTACATTTTTGATGTAAAAAAAAAAAGCACACACCCATTATTTTCATTTACATTTAAGAATAAACTTGGACCAATTCAGTGAAAATGCAAGAATTAAAATGAGCACTGCAAAACAAAAAAAAATGGCCACTGACATACTAATAGAATAAGATATATATGTGCAATATACACCTTTCTAATAAACTGACCAATTTTAATGTTTTCATTTATTTCATGGTGAATGTGACTGTTTGTAATTTAGAATTCAATTTCCTTCTAGGGATTATTTCCTCTATCTTACTTCTTGATCTATATTTCCATCTATATCTTAAACATTGGTATTTTAGTCCTAAAATGTGAATGAGTCACTGTGATTATAAAATGCTAATTTGTTTTGTTTTTAATAACATTAAATTCAGAATCTCTTGATATTAGCTATTAAACTATTTATAATTAAATTGTTTGTCCATAAAACCATTTCTTTATTATTATGTCTACAAATTTTAAGCCAATTACAAAAAAAAATTTCTTCTAAAATCAAAGTAACTGATTCCTATAAATCACAATGCTCTTTTCTCATCATCAAATCACGTAATACTTATAATTTTAGAATAAATCTTTAGAAAAAAAGTGTGACTCTCATTATATAGTTTCTGCACAGTTTTAATTAATTTATCACAATTTCAAATTGCAAGCAGCCTTCTTCAGACATAAAAAACAATTGTAGTAGAATTATCTGTTATATAAACACATAATATCATTCATTAATATACACATACACTTCCTATAGCAGTCAACATTGGTACAAATTAGATAAAGCAAGGTGGAAAATGTACAATAAGGTGTTTTTTTTTTTTGTAAAGATTTAATAGAAGCAATATGATCAGAATGAAAAAAGTTTTGGACATCTTGGAATTTTCAAATACCTAGATTTCTATAAAATGTTAAAAATTGTTTTCCTAATATTTTTATATCCAGTTACTTCAGTCTGTCTTTATGTTGGTAATTTACAATATACAAAAAAAAAATCAAATGGGTACACTGTGATCTTAGCCAAAATATTGAACATAACTCAATATGTAACAATCTTCAAGCTACAAATAGCACTATTTTAATTTACAGTTGTAAAACTTTCCACTGTTCTAAGGCAAAAAAACAATAATAATAAAAAAAAATTATAATGTCAGAATTAGACCATTTTCTCTTTCAAAAATTTCTTATGACATCTTGAAAGAAGTATTCTTTGCAAAATGCCATTTTGCTTATTGTATGATCTTTTCACTTACAATATATTTAGAATTTCCATCTTTTATATTTTTCTAGTGTTGGCTTCAATAAACATTATTCCACATACTTCTTTCCAAATCTTATTTATTCTGTTTGTAGTAATGGTATAAAATCAGGTGTGAATATGGGGAAAATGGAAAAACATCATCATCCCAATAAAATAAGTAATTTAATTAAGTATAAAATTAATCAGTATAAATATAGAATAAAAAAATATACAGTGAAAAAAAGCAAAATGCAGTGGATATAGAATAAGCAGAAGAAGCATAAACAAAAACATAAGTTGCATCTCCAGCATTACAGAAGAATAATCATTAATCATCAACAGTCATATTTGTGAGACTGGATTTAAAAGAGGTACATTATAGACAGGCTAATTATGTAGCCATTGACTTAGACCAGAAATACAACACAAAATTATGGATGGACATACTTAGGTGCTAAAATCATTACTCGTAATTATAAAAAAAATTATGCAGAGATACTAAAATATGCTGATCATTATCAAAGCCTTGGCCAACTATAAATTTAATTTCTAATGAAAAACAAACAAAAAGAAATTCATGCACTCTAAAGGTAATACACATTTTCACAATCTAGGATTATCCTCTGGTTGTTCCAAACACCAACATAGCCTGTACATCCATATAATGAACCATTATACTCTGAACTAGTCCAGGAAGCAAGAACTCTATGAATTGCTATTGTGAGCAAGATATAAATAAATATAACAACTTATTCTAATTTATTTTAACATAACTTTACTAGGATAATTAGATACCAATCTCCCAGACTAAGCTATATTGAAATGAAGTCACACATTGCCAATTCATGTAATAAATAGTAAAGAATAAAGACATTAACACTAAAATACTTTTAAATAATTATTTAATACACTAATTAACTATAAACAAACATTTTAAAAATAATGCCAATATAAACATTTAAATGTATACATTTTATCAAAAAAAAATAGTTTCATAAAAAATATAATTATCCATTAGATTTTTATTCATTAAATTAATTAATGGTACTTGTGTATAATTCAACCGATGACGTTTTTGACTTACGGATTTCCCTTCCGGTAGACATCACCATTTTTTGCATGACAACGTTGTCATGGTAACCAAGTGACTGGCGTGATTAATCCATCAGAGAGTCTTTTTTTTTTTTTTCACCCGCGAGATTTAAAATTCGTAGAGGTTTGGGAAATTTTTTGATTTTTCTGTCTATTGCGATTTTGCTATCCACGGCATCACAGTTACTTTTTTGAGCTGTTAATTCGGGTAAAGTGTTTTATTTATCTGTTTATTTTAAATTTACAAAAAATTTGTGTTAATATTTCTACAATTCTCAAACTTACATTGAATTACGTTTAATGTGTAAATAATTTATTCTCCGGTAAAGTGTTTTTGATTTATCTGTTTATTTTAAATTTACAAAAAGTTTTTGTTAATATTTCTACAATTCTGAAATTTACATTGAATTACGTTTAATGTGTAAATAATTTATTCTCCAGTAAAGTGTTTTTTATTTATCTGTTTATTTTAAATTTACAAAAACTTTTTGTTAATATTTCTACATTACGTTTTTAATGTGTAAATAATTTTTTAAATAAATTTTGCAATATGCAGTACGTTTTAAAAATTACCAAATGCATGTAAAAGTGCGGCATTTTCTGGACGCCATTAATACCAGATTTGCATTAGATCGCGTCTTTTTTATTTAGGTGTTTATTTAAAATTTACAAAAAGTTTTTGTTAATATTTCTACAATTCTCAAACTTACATTGAATTACGTTTTATGTGTAAATAATTTTCAATAATTTTTTAAAACAAATTTGGAATATACATTACCAAATGCATGTGATAACAAGGACGCCATTAATGCCAGATTCGCATTAATTCAGGTAAAGTACTTTTTGTTAATATTTCTACATTACGTTTTTAATGTGTAAATAATTTGAAATAATTTTTTAAATCAATTTTGCAATATGTTTTTAAAATTACCAAATGCATGTAAAAGTGCGGCGCCATTAATACCAGATTTGCATTAGAGCGCATCTTTTTTGTTTAGGTGTTTATTTAAAATTTAGAAAAAGTTTTTGTTAATATTTCTACAATTCTCAAACTTATTTACAAAAAATATTTGTTAATATTTCTACAATTCTCAAACTTACATTGAATTACGTTTTAATTTTATTTTTAATTTCTGAATTATATCATACAGCTATGAGAGTAATACAATGTCTGATATAAGTGTATGCTGGGCCTGCGGCCCGACAAAAACATCCGGAGGCCCCCCGCCAATTCCAGCGGTACGCGCTGCTGTATTTTAAAATTGAGAATAATATTTTGACGCATGCATGTACATTTTTTTTTTTAGTATTTGCCTGACCTGCGTCAGATATTTTTCATTTTTGAATATTTTTTAGCATGTGACCTGGATAATTCAACCGATGACGTATTACCCTGAAGGCATATCAGTCTAATCTTGCGATTTTTAACGTACCGTGTTCACATGACCTGCGGACACATTTTAGCGATTACATGTGTCCGCAGATCACTTGGCCGACGTTATCTTAAAAATCGCAAGATTAGACTGATATGCCTTCAGGGTAATACATCATCGGTTGAATTATACACAAGTACCTAATTAATTTTTGTTTTCATTAAGCTATTTCTTTAAATAACAAATGATGAAAATAAAAACTTTTTAATCAGAGATAAATTAAAATTGCTTAATCATTTGCCCATAATTTGGGGGGAGGGGAATAAATGAATGAAAAAAAAAACATGTTTCAAAAGGAAAATTAATAAACTTAAATTTTTTAAAAAACTATTTTTATAATTTTGAAATGAAAAATTGAATGAATTAAAAAAACGTGTTTCACAAAAAACTATTAATGAAATTACTCAAAATTATCAATTATCTTATGAAATAAAAATAAATAAATGCATAAAATGTACTTCTTTCCAAAAACTTTATTTCCATATATTAACTAATGCAGGGGTCCCCAACCTTTTTGCACTTAAGAGCACATTCTATAATACCGGCCAGGTGGCGGGCACCATTTATTTTTTTCAACCAGATGGCGGGCACCATTTACTTTTTCAATGTAAATTTATAGTTGGATATTGTTAATAATACACATAATGTACAAAAAAATATTTATTTCAAAAATAAAATTTTAACATATAATTAACGTTTATATTTTTACCCTGTAAAAGTATAGTATGCCCTACAATTTGATTACAATATAATACAATAATTTATAAAAAAATTTAAAAATCAAATTTATTTGTATCAGATAAATAATTTTTTATCGTGTTTGGATAGCAGCGGGCCCACGTAAAATGGTCTGCGGGAGCCATGGTGCCCATGGGCATAGGATTGGGGACCCCTGAACTAATGAATATATAAATTCATATATTATACATTTCCAATGTTTCACTGTTTTTTATACCAGTAGTCATTTTCAAGGATCTACAACAAAAAAATACATATCTTTACATAATACTCTAAATACAAAATCTCTTTCCTATATTAACATTAACACATCAAATTCATTATAATAAAACATATTAATTATACCTAATTATATTTCTACTTACTTCTTCCCTCTACCTCCTTTATTATAAAACTTCCTTTTTTACACATTAAGTATAAATTTTCAAAAATATTAGAAACCATTTAAAACACCAATAAACAAAAAACTATTTAAATCAATTTAACCCACCCCTAATTACAAATTTCTTTCTTCCTTTAACTATTTTATCTAACTTCCATATCAGTTATCGACATTCCCTATCTACACTTTTAAATCTATTTTAAAAACTAATGTAAATTGTATATCTTTTAATAATTTACTTAAATACTATTTAAACATTCCATATTATATTATATTTTATTTTATTTTAAGTTCCTTATCTACACCATTAATTCTATTTTAAACAGGTTTCTATACATTAATTCTATTTAAAACAAGTTTATATTCTTTTATAAAAAAAAATTCTTTTTTTAAAATAGAATTAATGGTTTACATAAGGAATGTAAAATATAATGCAATTAATATGGAATGTTTAAATAGTATTTAAGTAAATTGTTTGGGTAGAGGAAAAATTAAATTAGTTTTTAAATAGATTTAAAAGTATAGATAGGGAATGTAAATGATATGGAAGTTAGATAAAACAGCTAAAGTAAGAAAAAAATTTGTAATAAGGGGTGGGTTAAATTGATTTAAATAGTTTTTTTGCTTATTAGTGTTTTAGATTGTTTCTAATATTTTTGAAAATTTATACTTAATATGTAAAAAATGAAGTTTTATAATAAAGTAGAGGTAGAGAGAAGTAAAATATGCTTTATTATAATGAATTTGATATATTAATGTTAATATAAGATATTTTGTATTTAGAGTATTAGGTAAAGATATGTATTTTTTTTTGTTGTAGATCCTTGAAAATGACTGTAATGGTACAAAAAACAGTTGAAACATTTGAAATATATAATATGTAAATTTATATATATGTTCATTAGTTAATATATGTAAATAAAGTTTTTGAAAAGAAATAACAAGTTTTATGCATTTATTTATAATGGTGGAGAACATATATTTTAAAAGAAAAAAGTGGTTGTTTAATTTGTCATTGTATAATGATATTATGATGTAATATACACCTTTACCCCCTTAGCGATAGCAATTGGTTCTCCAAAACTCATTGTTAAGCAAGAATATCATATACAGAATATGTATTTATAATGGGGAACTATGGGAAAAAAATTGGTCGGTTCCTAAAACTAAAAAATTACACTAACTTAGGAATGAAGTACATATTAAAAAATATTCATTAACACTTATTTTAAATGCAATCTGTTTTTCTTTTTAAACTTTTTTCTAATTCAACGTCCAATATTTTAAAATGTTGTTTTTCTTTTGATTTGAAACCACTTGGGTATAAACATTTTAACGAAGTTACAAAATCAGTAAGTATTTTTACATAATTACCAGGTGTTCTAAAAGTAATATATAGTAATTAAGGAAGACACACGCAGTTTAGTGTTTTCCTGAAAGTTTGTGATGATGGTATTTTAGTTGTACTGTACCGTATTTATATATTGGACTATTTCATCATCTAATATAAGTGTTGAATATCTTTAGAAAAATTAAACTTTATTTAAATAATCCAAGTGCTGTACATTATATTTAAATAAAGTTTAATTTTCTAAAGACATTCAACACTTATATGTACAGTATATAGTATTATAGTTTCATTAATTATATATCTTTTTTTTTTTTTTTTTTTTTTTTTTTTCCCCCCCCCCCCCCCCCCCCCCTTAAAAACAAACCACTCCCCCCAAATTCCACCCCTCAAACACCCCCCCACATTTACTCCCCCAAAAAAAAATATTTATATAAACACACCCCCCACACACACCCCTCTTAATAAAAGAGAAAATAATATATATTTTTTTTATATACTCACCACCAAAACACCCCCCAATAAGAAAAATATAACACACACTTTTATCAACCCCGTTTGTTACAATATATTTAAAGATTATATGTTCTAAATTTAAAAAAAAAATTTCCCCGATTATCAGTGAATAATCGATTGTAAATCGAAGTAGTCGGTACAAATTGATGATGATCGCTATTGTGAAATATCGCTAAGTGAGGTTAAGATGTATATTCTGTAAAAAAAAAACCTTTTAAAACTATAAATGATAATACAATGTGAACATAGAAATACCTTTAACTATAGTTTTAAATCTCTTTGGAGTCCTTTGCATTTATAATTTCCTTTTTTTTCAGACAAGTTTTCTTCTTGAAGGCTTCTACAAGGTATATGATTAATTTGTCTCTTTTTGGTATACAATATTTCTCTGTTCAAACACAGCAAAAAATTATCATTTTTTTCCCAATAAAATTTCCATATCAGACTAATAAATAGATTCATCCTCTTGATTGAATATTAGGTTTTAGATTACTTCAGGATATTTATCTTCTTTACATTTTATTCCAATGAAGCAGATCATATAGAGGAAGATGTTAGCTTTTAGTTAAATTTAGTACACGGTTGTCTTTTATCTTAGAAAACATTTTTATAACTAAACTCAGTGTGCTAAAACTTTTTTAACAGTTGAGTCAAGAATTTATTTTCTCCTACTGTCTTCTTCAGCAGCTACAATAAGACAGATGGCCTCTTACAAGACACTTAGGTCTTCTGACCACCCTTACATTCCTTAATTTTTGAATAAGCCTGCTTCAAACTAATCACAATTGTCTCCAACATGACAAAATTTAATAACCAATTAGGTTAATTTTTACAAACACAATTGTTCAGCTATTTCTCTCCTTCAACATTGACATTGGAAAACAAGTCAAAAACTTAAATTAGAATAAAATTTTTGACATTCCTGTTTAATTAATTTTTTTATTGCAAAAATGAAAAAAAAAAGATAATTGATTAATGACACTGATTTGATAAATACTGCTTATTATTTTTAGAGATATAAAAAGAAAAGAAGAAAAAATAACAGTAATTATTTAAAACAAAATTTAACAAAATGTTAAATTTTTATTTTTTTTTCTTTCTTTTAAAACTTTATTTATTTATCTCTCTTAAAAATTAGAATTAAAATTTATAAAGTAATTTATTAAAAAGAATTTTTTTTCTCTTAACACACCTTTAAAATTAAAACTAATAATTATAATTACTGAAGAGAGAAAACAAAAAAAATTATTCATCTGATTTTATACTTTTCTTTATCTTTTACAAACATTTAAACTATCTATTCAAATATTCGTATTATTTTTAAAAAATTTTGACAATTATTTTTAAAAATATGTTTAGAATTTTCATATCACTTGGGAAGGAAAAACATCTAATTAAATGAAGACCCATTATTAGTATTAATTTTTAGTACAGCAATGTAACCAAATAGCTACAATATACATGTATTAGATACCCTATATTTCAACTATATCTTATAGTCATTATCAAAGTCTGTATTACTTACACAAATACTACTATTGACCCCTTCTTCCAAGGGCATTTACTTACTGATTGATTTTCTGTAAAAATTTCATGAGTGAATATATTTTCCAGGCATTTCAACTATTTTCTATCGCATAAAACTTTTATACAAATAAATACTTTATTCATCTTTTTTCTTCCAACATTATTGTCCATTGATCCACCTTCTAAAAAATTCCATCAATACTGGAGAAAGGATGCGAAAAAAGTACATTTGTAAATAAAACAATACTGAACAATGACTATAAGATATAGCTCAAATGGAGAAAATATAATATATATATATATATATTGATACAGATTGAGAATAAACAAGCTTTGAAAAAAAATGATGTGTATAATGCAATGATTATGGAATAGAAAAAAATCAAATGATTGCTTCATGGAAAATTCATAAAAAGTTAGAGCACCAGAAATGACAGGAGCCATAAACCACTGATATTGAGCCACATCATCTGTTATTCTACATCTGCCCTAAACCATATAAGAAATTGGAATGGTGATAATAATGGAATAGTTTAGTTTTTTTTCATATGTCATAGCATTGGCCGGGATGCGAACCCACAACCGTCTGCAAACAACTACTTGCTTGCAAGGTGACTGTGATAACATCTCCGCTAACAACACTTGACATGGATCTTGAACTCCAAAATCCTACTCTACTGTTGCATTGAACTACACAGGGCATCATATACAGAATTAAAATTTTAAATAAACAAATACAGTATTTCTAAAGACTCACATATCAAAATCAAGTTGTTGTTTTTTTTAAAAAAAAATTCATTTTAGAGATTGATTATATGATGAAAAAGTAAAGCATGTTCAATTTGTAAATTCTCTTATTTAAATTCAGATCCCTTATTTTATAATCAAAAACTTTATATAATTGTGTTTCAAATGATGCTTTTTATGAACGCAAACTATTTCCTATCTTTATTCCCAGATTAGTTTCTAACTTCATCAGTGAGGAATTTGGAATCTAGATCTAATGCGTAGGAATTTTTAGGATATAATGCATCTGAAATCCAGCAGTCTTCTTTTACCTTATTTTTTTTTTTTGTATTATCAAGTGACCAACCCAAATTCAAAATCCTATTCATGTTTTAAATCCAAGCAAAATTTTATTAAAAAACTGTAGATATCTATATTCTTTGATGAGATTGTCTATGCAAACCACATTGGCTTAGATTCAAAATATTAAGCTGCTTTTAAATTTCAGGCTAATAGTTTGATGATACAAAAAATATAAAACATGACTGCTAAGTGACAGCACATTCAATGCTAAAAATCCAGGAATATTATATTAAGATCCCCCAACTGGGCAGACAATGACTCGTAAAAGCATTATCACATAACCTACATTTGAATTATTTTAACTTGCATTTCAAATTTAAAGTATTAATTCTACTGCATCATAATTTTAGCCAAAAAAAATCTTAATTTAATTCATAATTGTATTTAAAAATAAACATGATATGAACCAACTTGACAGAATGAAAATGTAAACTTTTGAATAACTTTAGTCATCTTCCATATCTGCATTTTCAATAATAGTACTTTTAGTAACGCATGTTTCAAAAAAAAAAAAAAAGATAGAAAAAATTAATTTTATCAATTTTAATTTCTGAAAGCTGTGATCATAAAATATCACAAAATAAATGATTTTAAAAAACAAGTATACTATATAAATCATATAAAAAGACAAAGGGTTAAATAAGTGCATACACTAAATTGTACTTGTACTAAAAATATATATATATATTACATATTCGTTTAAAAAAAAGGTGAAAATATTCTTTCATTTACTATCAAAAGACAAAATAATTTGTCTTGCATTGGTGGTCGAGAAGTCAGCGTGACTGCCTTGTAAAGAGGCAGTTGCCTGGGTTGCGGGTTCGCATCCCAGCCGATGCTATGACATTTAAAAAAAAGAAAATAATTAAAAAAAAACCCACAATATTATTTTTATTAATCATATAAATGCTATAGTCCCCCCCTACCCTCCATTAATTATTTTTGTTAATCTCTTGATGTACAGAATTTAAAAATGAAACTATCATAACTGAACACTGTATATATATGTTGAAAACATCAGTACTGTATATGTGTGTTTAAAAAGATATGTTTACATACAATTCTCTATTAATCATGAATTTCAGTAATCATAACAAGATTTGAGGTCAAATGATTCAAATAAGAATATTTTATTATACATTATGCATAAGTTTTTTAATTCTGAGGTAAGAAAAATAAATCATTAAAACAATAAAATTTCTGTCAAATAAACATTTCCACAGAGAGAGATTTTTTCAAGCTGATAATGGCACTAGACATTAAATGCTAAAGTTGTAAATTATGGCAAAACTTTTGGGTAAAAATAATTTAATAGTGGAATTATTTAACTACTTTGCAAATAAGAAATGTTAATTTTTAGATATATATGTATGAAAATCTTTTGCTTTAAATACGATCTAATTAATAGAACAAAGAAGAAGCAAATAACTGATTCTGATTTGTACAAATATTGAAGGATAGATCAGAAAAAAATAAAATAAAATTACATTTTGAATTACAAGTGTCAAATTAACTCAACCTACATCTTTGAGACCATCCATTTTAGATAAATATAGTAATGACTACTGTTAATCATTTACTAAAGTAGATATTGTTTCTAGTACAGATATAAACTTTGAAACTCAATTAAAGATTTATACATCTATTTTTTTAAAAAAATTAAACACCATAAACACATGGAGTTATTCACATTTCTTTTTCCTATGCGTAATATTTTTAAGAATACATTACACATGTGAAAAAGAAATGTAAATAACTACATATGTTTGTGTGTTTAAGTTTTAAAAAATCTGATATATTAAACTTTAATTGAGTTTTAAAGTTTATATCTGTGATAGAGATAATTAGTTTAGTAAATGATTAATAAGACATTACTATATTTATGTAAAGTGGATGGTGTCAAAGATGTGAGTTGAGTTAATTTGACACTTGTAATTCAAAATGTAATTATTTAATACAGCTAAATATTTTCATATATATATATATGAAAGATAGTGACCTGGACCAAATGATGAATGCTGGTTCAGCACGAAATACACCTTGGAGATCATTTGTTATTTATTATATCTTTATTTATATGAATTTAAAAGAATATATGGTAATATTGAGGTTATTTAATATATTTATAGTTAAAAAAATATTACCATTATTTTTGAAACAAATGGAAATACTGCAGGATGTGCAAATATTGAAATAGTTAATTGAAGGAAAGGGAATCTTTGGAATATGATTTAGAAAAAAAAATTGAGCAAAAATAAAGAAATAAATTAGATATGAAAAGTTATCATTATAATATATATATACTTATTTTATTTAATTCAATTGTTTCAGTTTCTTTACATTTTAAGTTATAAAAGTTTTTGGGTCCTTATTTCAAACTATTATTTAATTAAAATGTCCTTTTATTTCTTAAACTTTTGAATAGATAAACTTTGCTGGAATATATATATAAAGCAACTAATAAATACACACAATAGAATAAAAGTTTATATTTTTGCAAGATCTATGCACTCTTTTTAATCTTTAACAATATACAAAAAAGTTCAAAATCATTATCAATATGCATACATAAGTTAAAAATAATTATTTCAACAGATTAATTTCGTAATCTCAGGAAAGTAATTATGTAGATTACTTTTTGAATTGTGAAGGATATTAATCCTTTTGCATGGCATGCAGCTCACCCCTGATGTCTCATCAATTTACTGAATTAATTTTATTATGGAGAACATCTTAACTCTTTCTAATCTCTCATTAAATTTACTTTCATTTTCTTATTTAAAAATAGAAAGAAAATCATCAACAAAAGATTTTAAAAAATGAAAAGACTACTTATTACTATGATATCTTACTTAAACCACTAATAGAAATTTTTAAAAAGTCTAATTAGTTTAACATATTACATAATAATTGAAAATACTGTTTTTTAAAACTAGAAATAATATCAAAGATATAGTAAAAAAACTATTAGAAATATATCAGTAATAGCTCCATTGAAAGTAAAAAAAAAACCTATAGCTTTATTGCTCGAAAGTTCATAAAAAGTTCGTGCGCCAGAATCGATCCTCGACGCTTTACCAACTACTCCAAAATACGCATGCGCCAGAATCGATCCTGTGGCGCGCAGAGTCAATGAAAGGTAAAAGACTAAAAATATTTTAACAATTATTCAAGAATATTATTGAAAAATTTTATTTACAAAAAATAAAATAGACATCGTTCAAAACTGTGTCCAAAAGAGACTGAAAATGCCCCCCTCCCCATGCATTTCATGCTGAACCTTCTGCGGACATGTAATCTCCTAACACATCTTTATCATTTGTTCATTATTTTTCAATATCAAATTATTACAATTTGATTTGCAAATGTCTACTTTCTGAAGCCTTGAGTTGGACATCAACTGCTGTATTTATATTCAATTAATTAAAAAACAGATATACTAATATTTAACTAAGGTGTAAAGTTTATATCTAAGCTAAAAATGCTATAATAATCTAAATATATAAAGTTTGACACATATAAATCAAAATGGAGTGTATATATAAAGAGAGTGATAAATCCTTCAAATAATTTATTTTGATTCATTTAAATAAAGAAATAAACTACATATAATAATTCCTAGTTTGACTTTTACATGAATCAACTTATAAAAAACATACATTTGTCCCATAATTATTCCAAAATTATTAAACAATATATTAGATGTAAATTTAAATTTGTGTGCATTAAAAATAAACATCAATACATATTAAATTTAAAATTCAGATGCTTTTAACTTATTGCTTGCCACATTCCTTTCTGGATAACCATAATGAATTATTGCATGTGGAAAAATTTAATAACTTGCCTTCAAAACTCTACTACTGATAGTAGATGTAATGATGGACAGAGTACAGATAAAATCATAATAACATCAACATATTGTAGGAAACTAACCAATCTATCAGGAAACTGGATGCATGAGATTTTGCTTTAGTCTTTAACTAAAAAGAATATGCATTATTTATTTACAAACAAGTAATTTATTTATTTATATACACCTGTGTCTTGTTTTACACGGATTTATTTAACGCAATTTTGAAGTTATGCGATTCATGTTTCTTCGGAAGTCGAACTCCGATAATGCGCTATTACTTTAAATAATACATTTTGCGCACTTACATCATATTGAAAGTAATAGCACATTATTGGAATTCGACTTTCATCTTAGTAATTTCAATATTTTCAGTGCTTTATAATAGTAAGATTTTATGCAATAATGAAATTAAAATCATGATTTCCACATTTTATGTATACACACATTAAATTTTACAATATTATAATGTAAATTTGTTCAAACATTGTGTGTTAATTTTGCATTTTAAATCACATTCTGTTTTTGTTTTTTAAAAAAGAACATAATCAATTATTAATCATTTAGTGTCCGCAAGTTCTAATTTTAAAAGGGGAGTAATAGCAGTGGGCACAATTAAATTTGACAATTAAAAATTAAAATCTGATTTTTAATTGTAATTAACAATTTAAAAATTACAAAGATTAATTACTAATTACATTGTCACCAGAAAACCATTAACACAACATGAGAGTGAAGTTGGCGCTAGTTGTATTTCCTCTTGTGACGAATCTGATTTTTTACCAGTTTGCAAACGAACCTGTTTATCGGCAAATAGCGATAATAATTAAAACATGTATAAAAAATGTAAATTACTGTAAATTATGCATAAAAATACATATTGTTTTGAATAAAATTAAATATTATAGTTAAAAAAAGTTTGTCTTGTATCAATTTTTTTCAAATTTGAAATTTTTTATTAGTCATATTTTATTTCCTTATTTTTTTTTGCATGAATTTTAAAGTAATTTTACGTTGGTACTTTGCTTTTACGCAACTTTTGAAAAATCACAGTCCGTATCCCCCATTTTTCAAGGTAAGTTATGTCTATTTTTGCGCGATTTCATTTGCGCATGTTTTTTTGAGGAACCTATCTATTGCGTAAAACGAGACCCAGGTGTATATCATTTTAGTTGCATATACAATTTGAAAATATTCTTCAAAAATGTTCTTTCTAGCATATAACGTCGATTTATGTCAAACGTTGGAGGCCTAGTAGTAGCATAGCTGCCTTCCAAGCAACTGGTCTGGGTTCGACGCTTTGACATATGAGAAAAAAAAAACACATCGATTTATTTATTTATAAATTCAATGTTATATATAGAAAAATAAATGAATCATTTATTTATAATAATAAAAAAAACAGATCTTTTCAATTGTACATGGCAACTATTTTGAATATATGTTTTTATATCACTGATTAGTACAGATATTAATCTGCAATGTAAGTATAAAATAATAAAGTTAAAATAACTTTTATCATGCATACATTCATTTATAGATAGATAATTTTGCAAGTTTGAACCAAACAAAGATTAATGAATTCCCTTCTTCCAGCTGAATGATATTAATACAAACTGTTGTGTTTGGTCTGAATTACAGACCTAACCTACAGATTTTAATACTAATATCAATATTACAATTAATATAATATTTATTATTCACAACTATATACAATAAATTATACAGTATCTATATGATAAACAATAGTTATACTGGAACTCTTGAATCCGAGTCTTGTGGTTCTACTGCTTCCAGCTACATCTGATAGCTTGCCTCGCAGGAAGGGAGAATGACTCTTCCAGCTGTACAAGACAACTTGCCTCGAGACAACAGTAGTCTTGGCAGCGTCTGGTCCCTCTGTGGACTTGCCTAGCTGCGAATACAAATAGTGGATTGCTATTAGTGGGAATGTTGACTGCTGTTCAGGTTAACAGGGCTTCCCTTGGAGAATGTGTACAGTCTTTTCAGGTTAGGCAGACGTTCTTCCCTGAATCTCACAAAAAGCTGATCATTTATAGCCAGATCCCTGACCTTACTGAAAACACTCGGATTCAGCAAGCATCATTGCTTATTGGCCTGTAATAATCATTGGCTATGTTTTAGCTATACATAAGCCTATTGACCTGTGGCAAACAATGCTTAATCTGATCACATAAGGAGGAATCTGGAATAGTTCACTTCTGAGAGAAGGGAGGACTATAACACAAACAAAACAATTAAACTGAATCATGTTAAAAGTGAATTATTTTAAATAAATTATACCAACATTATATTCTTTATTATTATGTAATTAATGCTCTTAGTTAAAAAGATGTCTGGAGTCATAAAATACATTTGCCAGCCGATTATATCGCTTACATATATTTAAATAATATTCAATTTGATAAATAATCAAGTACTTTTTATGATTTGGTCCACTAAAGATACTATTGTCATCTAGAAAGCCTATGGACAAGTAATAACCCAATTCTTATAAACAGAACTGAACACATTTTTAATTTATCTAACATTTCCATTTTAATTATTTAAATTTACACACATTATTCTTGTAAAAAATAAAAACAATTATTTCAAAACACTTCATTATAGCTAAAAGGTGAAAAATATAAAATGAATAATTTTAATTAAAATGATGTAAAAATTATTTCAATCAAAACTTTAACAACTTTTAATTATTATAATTTGTAACAAGTTAAATATGTATATTTCAAACTATTAACATTTTGTTTTATGTATTTTTGGAAACAATTACACCCTCTAACCATGTTAAGAAATCAACTATATCGCTACTCAATGGACCCTGCACAATTTGGCGTAATACTAGATGACAGACTGGGGCTCAAGGTCCATGCATCATGGCCTAGCTCTGTCATTTCTGGTTCTCAATCATATTATAAATTCCCAAACCATAAACCACATGATTATCATTATCAATCAACATGAAATGCATTATTTTCAGTGTATCAATGTAAGACCAATTTAATGGTAAAGATAATTCATGTGCATGGTGTCTATAAATATATGAAGGTCTAAGTATAAAGACTGTCATATAAATCATGGATACTTAATAGTCAAAACACTGATACACATATAACTAACCCAGATTATTTTCAGATAAAACTAACTAGATACTCTTTCATTATCAATATTAGATGCCTAGTTGCCATGGCAACTGTCTCATTACATGAAAAGGTTTAACTTCGCTTGAAAAAAATCTCAATGACCTTTTTATTAGCTCCAAACTAGAGTAGGGAGCTGCTAAAAATGATGTTTATCTACATTTTATAACTTATAAGAATGTATTAAACAATAATATCAAGAATCACTGAAAGCTAATATATATTTGCATATAAATTAAAATTTCTGATATGAAATTCTTAATAATCAAAATCTTTTATGAGAAGTAAAACCTCAAGAGAGTGGTTTAAGAAAATTGGAAATCGCATAAATTTAATTTTCTTTAATAGCATTTCTTTAAATGGTTGTATAATTATATTTTTATTATATATATAACAATACTGATTAATGTTGACTTATCTTGCACTATCTGTAGAAATTTAAGATCTTTTGAGTGAATATCCTTAATCTCTTCTGGATATATATTTCTGTAATAATAATAATCAAATGGTTGATTGTCGGGTGGTTCATAAAAAAATCTGAATTCTGTAAGAGACAGAATTGGGTTGTGATTTATGGGCTTTGAGCTCAAGAGAATGCCACTCTACCATTGATACAAATTATGCAAGACATAAATTTCTGACATAACATTATTTAATATTAATAAATATTAAATGCCATATTCCATCTGGCTGATATATTAAATTCACTCTGAATTACCAATAATATTGTCAAAGATATGCTTATAAACATCAGAGCTTCAAGAATCGGTGGATTAATTCTATTCTTGATCCTTTGTTCAACATTTAGATTTAATTCATAATCTGAGGAAAAGTGATTTACTACCTTTGTTTACATTTACATTGAGTTATGTTTAATTTAATGTTTATACATGTATAAATATATACAACAAATTAAGCAGCACCAACAATATACTTCAACAGCATCCTTTTTCTCTTTCACCATAGCAATGTCACCTACTGTAAGATTTAATAATTAATAAATGTCACATAATAGCACTTAATAAATCCCTATCCAGTACTGTCCACCAGACTAGTTTCAAGCCTATGGCTTTTATCAGTGAGGAGTTTTGGATCTTGGATGAATGTCAACCTTTAGGATTTAATGCACTTTACCTCTGCCATTCATCATTTACCTTTCAGTTTCACTATCAAACAATCAATCCAATTTGAAAAACATATAAATGTTTTCAATCTAAGCCAACTTGCCTGTATAGTCATATATAAGGGAAACCAGTTGTTCCTAAACATTATGGTGTCTAGTTTTTTAAAACAACTACAGCCACTTGTAACCTATGGCCAGGAATAATCTAAATTCAATAAAATATCACATGACTCTATTACATAACTTCAGCTAAAGTCATATTTATCTATGATATTTTATTGGTTTTAATCAGCATTATAGCCACATATGTACATTTTTAATGCAAATCTGCTGAGATATTTGGTACAATGTTCTCCAGAAGTTCATATTAGTCAATGTTTACCAATTTGGTAAAAACTTGATTACAATACTTACATTAAGCAGGGAAGATAGATAGTTTGTATCACATTCTCAAAGATTTTTCAACATTTATGAAAACGCTCTGGATATCTTTAAATTATAGATACTATTTAAGGCTATTTATTCATTTTACATAAATATACCATCATCAACCATTATCAATCCATTGCAGTATGAAGGTATCTCAAAGTCCAATCCATCTCCAATCTTTAGTTTCTCTTCTCCACATCATCCCTGCATACTGTCTTATTTCATTCATCCATCTCACATGTGGACTCTTTCTGGTCCTTTACAATATCTTGGAATCCAGTTTGTTTTAATTGTCCATCTATGAAAATCTCTCCTAGCAATATGGCTAGCCCAACTCGATTTCAGTCTTTTAATTTTTTCAATGAGGTCAGTAACACTTGTTTGTTCTCTTACTCATATATCACATTTTCGATCTCTTGTTGTTACTGCCAACATGCATCTCTCAATACTTCTTTGATTGGCCTTAAGTCTCTGTATTGCACTTCTATTAAGTGTCCAAGTTTCAGATCCATAAGAACTGGTAAAACACATTTATTAAAAACCTTCCTTTTCAAACACATAGTCATATTTCATTTTAGTATCAAGTTATTTCTACCAAAAGTACTCCAAAAGAAATTTAATTCTATGATTAATTTCATCCATTATGTTTCCATCTGTATTAATAATCTGATTAAGGTATTTGTAGCTGTTAAGTTCTTCAAATCTTTATTTTCATATTTTGAAAAAATCCATTAAACATTACTTTAGACTTTTTAACATTTTATTTTTAGTTCTATTTTCATCTGATAACTCCTGCAACATTTCCAGCAGCTCTAATACATTATTTGAAAAACAACTGCATCATCTGCAAAATCTAAATGACTTAAATAATTTCTATTTACTTTCACTCCTTTAGCTTCCCATTTTAATACACAAAATATTTCTTGCAGCACTGCTGTAAAATTTTTTGGAGATATGGAGTCACCTTGTCTTACACCCTTCTCAATGTTGACTTTCCCAGTATCATTATGTAATCTAATTGTTGCTGTTGCATTTTTATAAATATTCTCTAAAATATGACAATATCCTGGACCTATACCTTGATGATCCAATACTTTAATCACTGAAGAAAGGTTTATATAATCAAATGCCTTTTCATAATCTACAAATCCAAAACATAATGGCAACACATACTCATTTGTCCTTTCTATAACTTCTCTCAATACCTGAATATGATCTACTGCACTAAAACCACTTTTAAATCCAGCCTGTTCTCTTGGTTGGTGGAAATCCAATGTTCTCTGTAGATGAGTTGTAATTATCTTGGTAAATTTTTTATATAAAACTGTTAAAAGGTTGATACATCTGTAATTTCTAATATCTTCTTTATCATCTTTTTTGAATATTAATACTGCATTCTTCCAATTGTCTGGTTTATCTTTATCATTTAGATCTTTGGCATATAACTTTGATTAAAAAAAATTCTATTTCTTCACCTGCTTCTTTTAATATATCAATTATAATTCCAACATTACCTTCTTCATAAATTTAATTGCATGTCTCACTTCTTCATTTAAAATTCTAGGCAATTTGGAAGATATAGCAGATATAGGAGGTACTTGTTCTTTATTACTATATTCTTGATAGAAGTCTTCTACCCATTTCATGATGTCATCTCTCATCTTTTTTTCTTATTGCACATATAAATTTCCTACCAATACCAAAATGTTATTTTACACTCTTGAGACTTTTATTCTCTTCTACAGCTTTTCTTACTAGTTCACAGTTATATTTTCTTATATCATTTACAACTCTTTTCCGCACCATTTTACAAAATTCAAGATATTCAATCCTTTTTAATGGATCATTTTTGTATATCTTCAAATTCCTTCTTTTCTTTATAAATACTCTAGTCTCAGTAGAAATTGTATTGGTCAATTGCTACTTTTTTTCTACCGGCTATCTTTGTTGCAGTTTTTAAAATTGTATCAGTTATTTTCATATTAATTTCATTCAAATTTGAACCATGTTCAAAATCTACTAATACTTTCTAATTTAAATTCATTAGAATGTTTCTGAAGATTAGGAATATCAACTGTAAATATTGTTTTTTTAATAATTTTTGTCTCCCTAAGTTTTGCATTAACACATATCTTACATCTTACTAATTTATGACCACTTACTGTGTTAAATTTATACAATGATCACTTATTGTGTTAAATTTATACAATCTTGAAATATGTATTTTCTGTTAATTAAAATATAATCCAATTCTGTTCTACCTTCATTTGGACGCTTCCATATCCATTTCCTTTTAACTTTTTTCTAAAAAAAAAAATTCATAATATAAAGTTTTACTTTTCCTGCAAACTTCACAAGTCTATGTCCTCTCTCATTTCTATTACCATAACCAAAATTACCTACAGCACTTTCATCTTTCATTTGTTTACCAATTCTAGCATTAAAGTCTCCCATAACAATTTTAAAATGTTGTTTATTCTGATCAAAAGCCTTTTGTACATCCATATAAAAATCTTCCACTACTTCATCACTATGAGAACTTTTGGGAGTGTATCTGCTATTAGTTCTATAACTAATCTTGAAATTCTGTCCAATACACCATCAATCTCCACAATGTTGTTCTTGCACTTTTTATTTATAATGAATCCTACTTTCGTTGTATTTCCAATATTTGTGCCTTTAAAATAGAGGACATGTCCACTTTTTAAATCAATCGTCTTTTCACCTTTTCTTCTAACTTCACAAAGTACAATAATGTCCTATTTAATATAAAACAGTTCTAATTCTTGCAATCTTCCTTCATTTGAAAGTGATTTCCAGTTGTAAGTACTTAAATAAAAAGTCATCATCCACTGGCAACTGGGTCTGCATCTGCCTTCGGCCACCAATCACTGCCTTGGTTGGTGACTTTACAGCCACCTGGAAATAAAAGCCATGATTTATTTTTGTCTGTCATGATTGTATATATCTATTGGAAAAATATTTATCATTTACATATACATTCATTCTGCCTTATCAGGCAACTGTGAAGAAAGACTATGGTGTTTCTTGATCTTAAACTTAGAGGTAAAAAGCCAATAAACTCACCACGATGGCTAATGCATGTTGGTGAGCAGCCCATCCATGTTTATATACTATATGAATAATCATATAATAATAAGAGCTGCAATGACAAAAACGTATGAAGTGGACATTAGGAATTTACCCTATTCGATTCCTCTAAGGCTTCCAGAGGAATCAAAGGTCTCCTTTCAGTTAACAGCAAACTCCTTTCTGCGTCCACATAAATATATACATATATTTATATATGGAAATATTTTAATGTGTGGAATTATTCATTTATAATTACTCAATTAGAAAGTACTCAACTGAAAACAGAAGCAACTGCCCTCAAGCCAAGGGTTAAAATAAAAAAACTGACAGGTTAATTGCACTCAAAATGAGTATATTCTTTTGAAAACTACTCTAGATGTAATGTAGAGATCAAACTACTGTAGGTTATTTGTAGGTTCAAAGAAATCAATAGCAAACTTTTCAATTTCTTACTTATTATAATAAACCTCTCCATTGGTAGGCTCTGAATTGTGATATATTTTTAATGAACGTTTTAGAAAAAAATATTTTAATGTGTTGAGTTATCCATTTATAATTACTCAACTGAAAACAGATGCTAATATATGTTTTGAGACTTTTAAATCTTTCCTTGCCAAATGACATTTTACAGAATTCAAGAAAAAGGCTCCAGTAAATAATATAATTATTGATATCTGTAAAAAGGCAAGTTAAAAATTTTGTTGACAAAACTATTTAACAAATGTCTAAAATATAGGACAATTTGAAGAATATGATAGTGATCTTTAAGAGAAGTAAAAAAACATAAAAGATATTAAAAATTAAAGACCCATCCTTCTACCAATTTTATACAAGATCATAACAACTCAACTAAAAATAATTTTCAGCTCAAACTAGCTAACCCAATGTGCTAGATTAAAATTTGTTTTAGCGTTCATCCAAATATTAAAAAAAGTTGTAGAAAAACCAATAAGTAAATATTACCAGTATATTTGTGGATTTACAGAAAAGCGGTTGATTCTTGGAAACATCAAGATATAGCCCTGGAGTATTATTACATTGTAAGTAGTATATATAAAAATGAAATAACAATAATTAGATTATGTGGACACACTAAGATGATTCACATTGTTAAGAGACTATTAAAAAAAGATTTCTCATCTCCAAAACATTTTAAGGAAGTTTTGAAAGTATTTTCTAGACTAAAATGAGATGCTAAATGAATAAAAATAAACAGATTGTTTAAATTATGCAGATTTTGCAAATGATGTGGTTGTTTTGACAAATAATATTTCATTAAAAAATGTTACAAGAGTTATCAGATGTATGCAGCATATATATATTAATGTGTGGAATAACCATGAAGTGTGAATGAATGAGTAAAGTTATACAAATGTTTTATTCAGTATAAAAAATGCAGTGATTCCAACCCCAGTTCTTCATTAATAGTTAGAAGGCAAATAAGCAAATCACATAGTCCAAATTTGTAAGGATCAAATTGAAGAACTCTTTTAAAAAAGGGTTATATTTCCTGATCTTCATCCCTTTACAACCATCTATAAGGATATATTAAATAGGTTCTTAATGCACTACTTCACTTTCATCATCATCATCAACAATCATTATCAATCCATTGCACAATGAAGGTCTTTCCAAGTTCAATCCATCTCCGATCTTTAGCTTCTTTTCCCCACATCACCTCACCCCTGCCCATTTTCTTATTTCATCCATCCATCTCACATGTGGTCTCTTTCTGAGTCTTTTACAATCACTTGAAATCCAGTTTAAGATTTCAATTGTTCATCTATTAACATCTCTTCTAGCAATATGTTCAGACCAACTCCACTTCAGTATTTTAATTTTTTCAATGCATTTTACAGAAGACTATATATGAAGAAATACTATACTCATTTATAATAGTTTAATTCTGTGCAATAAACATACCAGGAACATAATGTGCCGGTCAAAATATGTTTATCCATCTAACATGAGCTGGAACTCAGAAAATGTACTTCAAACCCAGTAAAGCCCAAGATTAAGGTCAGGGACCACCCTGAATTCGAACCCACTCTCTAAGCCCCAGATCTAACATCTAATGAATAACATAATAGTGATGGCACATGAGAATTAATTTTAATCCGGCTGACTAGCAAAGCTGAGCAAAACAATGAGACATCTATTAACTATGACTATATTAAAATATACATAAGCATGGCTGTAATATGTGGAAGTGGAGGAAAAAAAGGAATTCGAACTACTCAAATAAGTTAGACAATAAAAATATAGTTTAATATACTTACAAATTATTATACATTTATAAATTAATTATATACATTAGTGTGTGCGTGAATGAGCAAGCAGTAGATAATTAATTACATAGTGTCATTCACGCTATTATTTCTCATATGCTCTTTATTAACTAAATAATATATTACAAATAAACACACATCTTTGGTGGATCCAATGTTAAGATGCCAATCAACTAGTACAAAGAATTCGCATAAAATGGTTATTAACGCTTTGGATTATGGTTCTGAAACATGGTGACTAACATTATTTAGGGGGGCGTTCTGAGATTC
Source organism: Epiperipatus broadwayi (assembly GCA_028023455.1). Taxonomy (NCBI): domain Eukaryota; kingdom Metazoa; phylum Onychophora; class Udeonychophora; order Euonychophora; family Peripatidae; genus Epiperipatus; species Epiperipatus broadwayi. The sequence goes on from JAQFVV010000011.1 coordinate 15,362,814, forward strand.
ATTATACATATGATATAAACTATTTTCACACCATTGAGGTCGTGAAAATAAACAAAATACATTTGAAAACATTTGATTATATTTGAATCTATGACAAAATATTTAATGAAAAATTATTTTAACGATAGTAAGACGGACGCTTTATTTTCCCCAAGGCATATAGGTACTCGTAAATATAGATATATAAATTACGACAGTGGAAGTATATGATTGAAATAAACTTAATTAATAAAATAGAAGTAATTGGCATTTATATATATATTAAGCAAAGCGCAATTTTAATATTAGAGCATTAAAACTGGGTCATGAAGCAAAAGAAATAATAATACGAAGAAGTTTGCAGTGCTGACATAATAGCCTAAAATAACTAAGAGAAAAAGGTCACGCTTCTGGATGAAAAATGAAATCTCACCCCCCTTCTTGGGTAGTCCCTTAGAGAAAAGTGGATAGGCATGGCATGGCCCAGACTTTTGCTGGTATAACCGATGCGAGAGGCCTTTTATCTATGAAGTGAATATGCATAGTGTGTGCCAAACTTATGGGATCACCACCAGAGGCATTTTATATGAAATAAATATGATTCTGGATAGCTCAACTATCTACGGAATGAGATATGAGAAGAAATCTATGGGTTCGAACTTGTCGCAACCCTTAGATTAAGACTAGAAGCACGTAATATATATATATATATACGAAGATAGGCTAAAGGTTAGTAAGCAGAACGAATGAATGTCCCTAACGACATTGAATAAGGTTTACTGCTTTTAAAAATAAATGACCCTTGTTTGAGTACTATAATTTAGACAAATAATACGCTATGCAGTTATAATATATATAGAGAGATTTACATTTCATTTACTTAAAATATACTTGAAGATTTTATATAGCAAAATAAACATTAAGATTTAGATTTTAAATTAATAAAATATATGTTAAGATTTGATTTAGTAAAAGAAGCATTAAGATTCACCCCCATCCCTTTTTCTGCTATTTAAAATAAATCAATCCCACCTTCATTGATTTTACAATAAATGGAATATATAAGTATATTTTAAGAGTAAATAAAAAAAGTTATATAGAAAATAATTAATGGGTCACTCTTTCAGAATTTAATAAAAACACAACATTTTAAAAGATTTCAAAGCATTAATTAGCTTAGGTTCTGGATTTACTCCGGGTAGAAAATCCAGAGTTAAACAAATATATTTTTATAATAAACCAACATAAAATGTTGATTCATAAAACAATCTGGCGAACATATTAATTTATAATGCATTACATATATATTTTAAGGGGACGTTAATAACCTTTGTATGAAGGTTTAGAAGAAGAAAAAATGACAGAAAAGATTTTTAGAAATTAAGCTCGCCAGTTTGTGAGATTGACATAATAATAAGCAAGTAGATATATAAATCAAATAATAAATACATGTAAATAAATGACCGCACCAAAGTTAAGGAAAGTTAAGAGCATATGAGAGAGAATTATATAAAATAAATTACTTAAGAGCAAATTACATATTAAAACAAAAACAAAGTTAAATACATTAGAATACAAATTGATAGATTAGTTTGAGGTGACGGCTTGAAAAGTTACCTTGCAATTTTAAGAGTCCAATTTAGTACGGCACGTACACGGCAATTGAAATGCAAGTTCTTCGGTGGCAGCAAGTTTCTATTAGCATTTTTAAAGTTCTCCATCGGGCCTTTACTTCACTTTAGGGTAGCAGAATATTATGGCAGCAGAAGACGACCCACAAGGGTCTGGAAAAGCTTTTACTAGATCATTTTTAGATTTCAAAACAGCATGGTGTCTAGTAGCAATCACTTCTCTCAATAGTAACTAATCTAATCTGTGACTCAAAATTCAGTCATTTTATACTTTTTCTTTTATCAGTTGTTTTTGAAGATGCAACAGTAAGATAACATCCAAAAATAAATTCAAATCTATTTCCAGATTAGAAATAGATTTGACAACATGTTTTTAACAAAAGTATCTCTAATCTTAATCCCCTTTTAAGTAAAACTTTAATTAAAATACCTATCCCAGATTAAAACAATAGTGTTTCCAATCCTTAATTATTTTTAGACAATTACTGTAGCATCTTCCATATTGGATTTTATAAAAATATACAGTTTAATAAAAAATGTACTTTAAAAAGAAAAAGTTTAAAATGACGTATAATAAAATATTTACAAAAAAATCAATATTTTGTTAGTATTTTGCTCCTATATATATATATTTGAATCGCACCTATGTATTTTAATAAAAATAATTAATAATTGATAAAAAAGAATTAATAATAATTTTAAAACATGTTATTGAAACATTAAATTTTATAATTTAGGTGCGCATCTCAAATATATACATAAAATATATATACACGACAAAAGGAGCAGGATGGGAAATAGGGATTTAAACACAGGTTAGTAGGTAGAAACATGAAGCACAATCTTAAGCTAAGATTGACTGCTTCAATAAACACAATGAAATGAGACAGAACTCAGATAAGAATAGCATGGATGCTGAATTTAGTTTTAAGTAATAAAAACAAATAATTTATTAAAACAGTTTGATTAATAAAAATAACAAATTACTCATGGTTATATGTATATGCTAATATAAAAAATATAAAAAATCCCTGAAGTATTAAAAAAATATTATATTGGTAAAAAAATTTCACAATAAAAAAAATAATTATCAATAAGAGCTGCTATATATCCCAATAACATAAATAACTTTATTATTAAATTGACATATTTTTTAATATATGAATAATAAAATTAAATTTTACAAATATAATTTAAAAAAATTAATTAGACTGACATATCAACAAAAAAATATTGCAGAAACTATTGATTTCCAACAATTTTCTAAATCTGTTAATACCATAATTTAAAAGACACAAGTTATAAATAAAATTTTATTATAGTGTGTCTTTATAATAGTTATAGTATCTCTAGTTTTGCATTAACACCTTTCTAAAAATATGCATTTATCTGTGACGTAGGAGTCTTTGAATATGCCTTTACTCCATTATTGGGTCTTTTTGAATTCGTTGCATTATATATCTCTTTACTTCAAGCTAGGGCAATCTTTGAGCAATATGAATAATTTTGTATTTGTACATCAGGTCAGACTAGGATTCACATAATTATTACATTCAAACCTTTAGCTACTATTACTTTCAAGGCATACCAACTTTTCAGTATTGACAGATTTTATTTCAAGAAAATTGGATGGAATAAATGCAATTAGCACAACATACTGAAGGTCAATTTCACAGAACATTTTCCATTAAGGGCAAGGTAAAACCAACATTAAAAAGTACTTACTATATATATAGTTATTAAAGAATTGTGATAATTTGCTATATTATATCTAGTAACTCAGGCTAGCATGACTCTATGGTTTCATGCATGCTCCAGCAATATGACAATGAATCTATCTCAGAATCTTAAAAAAAAAATTAAAAAAACTCATATCTCCAAGTGAAAGAATCTAAACGCATGAAGGATTAAATTACTCCTTAACTTTTTACTTTTAATTCACCAAATTGACATCGGTCCAAGCTAAAAGTTACTAAGCATTTATCTTCCATCACTGACGACAGGTTGATAAAAAACGTTATTTTTAAATATTAATTATTAAACCAAAATATTTACATGGCCACGTTCACATGAAAAAAAAAAGCTCTCAATATATTAAACCAGCACTCATCAGTTGATCCAGATCATCTGCCACACCCATATATATAACCAGAGCTCAGTTTATATTACGATAGCAAATCTTCATACTTTAATAGATAGGCTTCAATCTTCTCCACCCTTCAACTCTTCGGCCATTCATATCATTGAAAATCTGATGGTGGAATGTTCAAAGCCTTTGTTGATACTAATATTGTTATCATACCCAATTGACTTTAAGTTACTGTGACACCTCACCTATAAGACCTTAACATGTCCACTTAAATATACAGAAGAGGAATGGGCAGAATACAGGCTGAATATGTAATATTTCAAATACAAGTATATTGTCTACACTGGGCTTAATGTAATTTAAAAAGGTTTGAACTCAGATTTTCAAGCACCTATAGCTATTCATTCCATCTTATACAACTGATACACATGACACATCCATGTAAAAAAGTTAAATGATCTCCATTATATGTACTTCATGCTATCGTAATATAACTGAGTACATTATATATGTGTAGGAGTTAACAGCTATAGGGTGCTTAAAAGTTTGAGTTCAATCCCTTCTAAATGGTCTTAAAAGTTGAAAACAATGTTGGACCAAGTACATATCCCTGGTTAACACCAGATATCCTTTCAAATCCCTCAGATTTTTCACTTATAGTAATTACATTTTTCTCACTCCTTCACGTAGATGTTTAATACAAATAAATTTTGGTGGACAAACAACTAATTTAAACAATGCCAACATGTTTGATTAAATGAATCAAATGTGCCTTGATAAATCAATAAAAGCAATATATAAATCACTCTTATCCTTTCAACATTTTTCTTACATTTGCCTATCAACAAGAACCATGTCTGTAGTGATTCTTGATTCTCTAAACCGCAATGAATCTCTGGTAATTCATCTTTGCCAGAAAACAGCCTATTCAATAAAATTCTTGAAATACTATCTTTGTTGCGAATAATAATGATACTCCATGATAATTACTACAATCTTATCTATTCACTTTATTTTTAAAAATGGAACAATAGAAACATCCTTAAGATCAGATGCCATAACTTCATCATCCAAGCATTCCTAAAAAATTTCAAAACTTTTGAAGCTAACATAACACCATATTTTAAAACTTCAGATATTTCATTAAAACCTGTGTTTCCATTTTTAAGATTACCAAGAACTGTTTTGGCCTCACTAAACTAGACATCTTTGTCCACATCGAATTCCAACTATTCATTATTGTCATCATATAAGAAAATATCATTGCTGACTTTTATAGGATCATGGATATCATTTCTCAGGTCCATGTATTGCTTTCAATGAATCAAAAAAGATTAGAGCAACCATGATCAGCAAACATCTTTTTGCAATTTTAATCCAACAATCATTTTTAAACCTTCTTGTCAGTTGTAGCTGCCTTCGGGTCTCTATTTTTGTTGTGAAGTTTCCACATTTAATTTATCATTCTATAAAGTAGAAAACATTACATTTTCCTTTTAATTAAATCATTTAAGATCATTATCAGATAAGCAGTATTAATTCCTCTTTTTAATAAACCCAAGCATACCACATTCCTTATGAAATTCCATGCTCAAATAATATGCCATCTCGAAGGTCCAAATTAGTAATTTTAGTGTTTAATAGCTATTGAAATTTATAACATATAGTAGATTCTTCTAAAGTATGAACATCAGTTTTCTTGGGAATATGATTAGAATATATTATTTTTTTACTGCAGCTGCCATTTTAATCTTGGAATGAATTAATCTATGATCTGCCCAACAGTCTGAGCTTATATGTGCTCATGTAATATAATCCATTAAATGGCATTGTTATTGGTGTGGGCATTTCTTTATTCCTTAATATGGATTTTTCCTCCTCAACATAGTGTTTCTGATAATCAATTCATGTATTGTGCAAAAATTCAATAACAATAAATTACTTGAATTTACAGTGCCAATACCAATATTTTAAACAATTTTGGGTTAAAGTCTATTATTTGCATAACACCCATATTAAAATCTCCAAGAAGGGGGGGGGGATAATCTTTTAATGGAATTGCTGTAATAATATTATCCAGCAAAAAGTAATAGCTTTCTTTATCTTAAATAAGAACTAGTGTTATTATGCAAGGCAAGTTTTAACATTATTATGGTTCTTTGATGCAACAAGGAATTCCAAGAATAGAATATACTAAATTAAATATTAGACTTTATAGCAAACCTGACAGCATATATTCTCCTTTGAGTGACAAATCTGCCTTTCCAATGATGTATCTAGCTGTTCTATTAAACTTCCAAGGAACAAAGATGAGTTACAAGAGGTTGTTATATCAAACTTTAATCCTGGAAATTCCTTAGCCACTAATACATTCCACCATCCTGGATGTGAAGAATTTACATCAGGTAAAGTTTGCACATTTTGTGAAGAATTTACAACAGGTAAAGTTTGCACATTTAGTGTACCTATATTGAGGAAAAAAATATATTTATAATATTTCAATCATTATTCCTAATTTAATACCAATGCTTATATTATTACTACTATTGCTGTAATGAGTAATCTGCTAGACACAACAATCTAGACATGACCTGGGCCAACTGATGAGTGCTGGTTCAGCACGAAATGCAGCTTGGGGGTCATTTGTCTTTTATTATATCTTTATTTATGTGTATTTAAAAAGAATGGGGAAGTATGGAGATGTTTATTAAATCTAACAGACTGTAAAAGACAGCCCATTTTTAGATTCCATTTCCATAATAGGCAAAGGGATCTCTAAATAAGGCTTCCTAAATATAAACTTTTGCCAGCTGGAAATCCCATCTCATATCCTGTTCCAAATCAACTCATTAGTAATAGTACTGCCTCAAGCAAAGATTACAAATAAGGACTGCCATCCTACTAAACCTGTTCCTGATGTCTTTCTTAGTTTTCAGGGGTTTAAGCTCATGAATAGTTAAAAAATGAAAATGCAATGGCACAAGCAATCCATCATCTACAGAAATATGACTGATAATAGGTGAATCCCCTAATGAACAGGCACTGCATTAACTTAACTGAATGAAAGAAATGGAGCAGAGAAAAGATTGTATTGAAACCAGTACCTAGCCTTTAGTAGTTTAGTGAACCAACATCCTATCCTATAAATAGCAGCAGAAACTCTTGATCAGGCATTGTTTATTATTCACAGTTGATACCATATCTAAAGGCCATTCTGCTAATCACCAATTGTAGGACCCTTGAGTAAATTAAGCACAACATTCAATCTTTTATATATATAAATTTGTTTCCATTTTAATTTGGATAATCACAATCTATGTAGAATATTGAGATTAGTGGTAAAAAAAATAATTGTACTATACATATTATTAAACAATTTGGGTAGTATATTTATTCACGATTACTGTTCTTAATTAATAGTATATTCGTTATAAATCTATAAGATATTCACAGTTGATAATGTATTTTGAATATGTGGTATCGAGTTAAATTTTTTAGCATAAGAAATTCATGTGATTGCTTATATTTATATACACACATCTCAATGAGTGGGCAGAAAAAATTAATCTCAAAAGTTAAATTACAGCTATTGTTAATAGAAACTAAGGCTTAAACGTTTAAAAGTATTAATTCTGCCAAGTCGGTAGAACATAAGGAAGCATTTAAAAAGTAAAACCAATTAAAGGAGAACGACAGAAAAACTCTAATTCAACGATTTTATTACTGCAATAAAAACGTTGCAGACTATTTGAGATACATTATTAATCAGCCAAAGTTTTAACAAACAGGCTTCAAAGTCTATATTGAATGGAATAAACACACAACAAAAGATGCGGCTTTAAAGTAGTGTGCTGTAGGGCAAAAGTTTCTCAAACATCTCCCTCACAAGTGTTAAGAAAAATGTAAGGCTGAGTTTTGACGTTTGTTTTCCAGTTTTACTCGCACTAATTTATAACAGCTCCTATCCAGATATTTACAATACTCCCACTTCTCTGTACTGAATTTATAGTCAAAAAAATATACAATGATATACCAAGTCAGGTCCAATTAACATATGTAATGCATTTTTACAATAGTTTATACATTACATGAAGAAAGTTACAAAACACTGAAACACATACACTTCATGAATAACTTCTTCTCCAAGAGCCTTGGGGCATTCCAAAAAATCCACACAAAAGTAACTGCTGATAAATAGCAGAACACGAGGTCAAAGTATGAATATCAAGTACTACTGGTAGCTTGCTATAAATTAGATTTCTAGCATAGTTATAAACCAATCAAAGACTCATATTAATACGTAATAAATAGGTATATTGAATCAGATGTAAATGAATTTGAAGTGATGTCTGCTCCAATCATGTACAAATACATTTTTACAATAAATGTCATATTATATGAAAAAGGCTATTATAGAATACTCTGCAGTATAAATTCATTTCAGGAATAGCTCCTCCTTTAGATATGTTAGATTATTCTTAACAATTCACACAAAGGCTGCATGACTTATATTAATGTTTATATAATGGTGAATGATTTGGTGTCAAAGTGTAAATATTAGTGTTATGATCGCTTACTATAAATTACTTAAAAACATATCTTAAAAAACCTAATAACGAAATGTCTTTAATAGGTTACTGCATCTTAGAATTAGATGTAAATAAGTGCCACAATGGCTGCAATTTTCTATGACAAAATACTTTTCCAGATACAGGCATTTCAGGAGTGCCTTGGAACACTGATAACAAACAACATAGATATTACAGCCATAATGTTATAAATGACCAACTAAGTCTCAAAGTATGAATATTTGATGCTACAATTATTTACCATAAATTAGTCTATTATAATACAACTATACTCTAATCAAGGCAGAATCAGATTTATAACAGAAACCTTAATTAAAAATTCCAATATTGAAATATCTAATAAATTTGATATCAACTCCATCATAGTTAATATGTCAGTCATCATATAGGGTATATGAGCACAGATTTTCACATGACCCACCTCTGTCCACTCTATCTAATAACATTAATACCCTCAAGCACATATATGCTGAAAAGATAAATAATCACCAATATACGTATTTCATGCTAAACCAGCAATCATCAGTTGGTCCAGATTATCATCTCTCACACATATATACTATAAGTGCTCAGATATATATTAAGATAGACAACCTTCATACTTTAATGGACAGGCTCCAATCTACTACACACTCCAACTCTTCAACCATCCATCCAATTGAAAATCTGATGATGTAATGCTCGAAGGCCACCCTGAGGCCGAGATTCTTGTCACACCCATGTTGACCCTAAAGTCAATCTGAACCCCACATGTACAGGAGATAATCCATTTAATACATATGCAAGGATAGGCAGACATCTCTGTAATGTATAACTGAAACACATATATGAAATATGTATATTGGTGATTATTTATCTTTTTAGCATATATGTGCTTGAGGGTATTAGTGTTATTAGATAGAGTGGAGAGAGGTGGGTCGTGTGAAAGTCTATGCTCATATACCCTATATATTACATATATAGACACAGGTATATAATAAGCCTGTGTTTCAGTTATTATGTCAGTCATTGTAAAATATATTATACATAAATATTAGTGCTGACATCTCTTCAAGTTATATCTAGATCAAGATACGTTAATCTTCTTACAATATACTATAATAAATTGAATATGTTCCACTTTATCTTAAAGATATTTCTATTGTTCAATTTGTACTAGAAAAGGCTGTAGCAATTAAAGTGGAATCTGCTATAACAGTATCTCTGATGGAAGTAATGAATATTAAACCTTAAAACATCACATAATCACTATCTTTCATGCTTGCTCATAACTGTTGTTATAATAGGCAAAACTCTTTCCATACAGTAGTGCCACTCTAAGCAAAACAGAGTAATCAATGGATGCCAGAAGGCTTGTGCATAAAATCCCTATCTAGTGCCTACTCATCCAATATCTCCAAACTAGTTTCTGGCTTAGGGCCTTTGTCAGTGAGGAGCCTTGGATCTGAGAGCACTGTACCTAGATCTTAGGTGTAGTGCTCTCAGATCCAAGGCTCCTCACTGACGAAGGCCATAAGCCAGAAAAATATCCCCAAACTAGTTTCTGGTTTATGGCCTTCATCAGTGAGGAGCCTTGGATCTGAGAGGACTGCACCTAGATTTTAAGTGTAGTGCTCTCAGATCCAAGGCCCTTCACTGATGAAGGCCATAAGCCAGAAACTAGTTTGGGGATATTGGATGAGTAGGCACTAGATAGGGATTTTATGCACAAGCCTTCTGGCATCCATTGATTACTCTGTCTTGCTTAGAGTGGCACTACTGTATGGAGAGAATTTTGCCTATTATAATAATATAAGTAATGAGTATGTTGGTTCCAATCACAGATGAATGATTATAAAACGATGATGTTAATGAATAGTTATTTCCACTGTGGCAGAAAGAAGCATAAACATCAAAATCTTACTATGTCTAGATAATAATATAAGTATCGTCAAACGCCAGGTAAAAAATTGAGATATTTATTATCTTTATGATATATAATTTAATTATATTTAAAGATACTTTCGTTCATTAATGTGCCATTTATAAAACAAATGTATTCTTAAAATAATACTAACACTTTTTTCCACAATCTATTTTGCACTAGTCAAAACATGTCTTAGCATTGCTAATTTTTAAAAAAGGCAAAAGTTGTGAAATTAATGTAATATTATGACAAGTGGATTTTCTTCATTATTTCTAACCATATAAAAAAAAGTATCCTTCATTCATTTTATCATTTTGGTTAGTGAACGATGAGGAATCCTAAATAAAGGGTAGTATAATCCATTCTGTCTAGATGTTGCTCTCCTCTAATTTACAATCCACCACTGCTGTGATAATACTAATAAATAGACAATTCTCTCAGCTGCAGTCTGTTATATGATTCTTTAGTGTTTAATGGCTTAGTTCTACTGGGATTCCTCTGCATATCTTTTTTTATTATTAATTTATATTAGATTATTGCATTGCTTTTTAAACTCATTATAAGACAATTTATTTCTTGTTAATAAAATATATACATTTAAATAGCTGTATTATATGATTATAAATATTCTGCTAAAATGAAGGGAACAATTTATGATAATGAGTTACCAAATGAAACATATATACTTTTCTTTATCCCTGTAACAATGCTTGTTTTAGTTAACTTAAATCAGTCTGATAGTTTCGACTAGCCAGCAGTCTTCTTCAAAGCTAAAATATATATAAATTCTATAAAATAGTTTAGCATTCAGAGCTAAAATATGCATAAATACATCAAATACTTTATCATATAAATTTAATTATATTATTTATATAATAAACTATATTATGTATTGATGTATCTGAAGAAGACGGCTGGTCAGCAAAACTGTCAAAACAATTAAAGTTAATTAAAGCAAGCATTGTTACAGTGATAAAGAAAAGTAGATGTTTAATTATTCACATAAATAACTAAGTTTTTGGTAATAATTTGAAAGTATTTGTTTGTGAAGTGTTTATTAATTAATATATCACAATAGATGTTCACATTTTATATATAATCGAAACTTCTTTCAGTAATCCAGATTTACATAAACTGGATTTACATATACAGAAAGCGACATGTTGCTGAAATAAACAAATATAGATTAGAATGATAGAAAGAAAGTAATTAAAAAAACTGTATAAGAAAATGAAAATATTATAAAGACAAAATAAAATTTATAGAAGTAATGGATATAAATAGGAATGAAGCAATAATTTGTATCTTTGGATTTGTTTAATAGAGAAGAATAATAAATAAATACCAACAACAAAATTAAAACACGGACAGAAAGTTTGATAGCTATTAATATAGTGACAGTAAATTTAGTTAGTAGGCAAATGACAATAATATAACAAACTTGGGTTATAAATACAAATAGAGCAAAAAAATTAAAGTCATAAAAGAAAAAACAACATAGTTAATAGATTTGGATTAAACAAATAGTTATGTTTATGGGGATATTTGTAGAAAAGATTTAAATGTCATTAAAGATTTTAAAAAATTAGTTTAAGTGAAAATAAAATATAAAAGAAATTGCAATAAAAATTTCAAGAATTAACTGAGTATTAAGAAGATTATTTCATGAGATCTTGGGATCAAGAAAGCCATTTTCTCTTTATTTTTTATGAAACTTAAAATTAAAAAAAAAAAAGCAGAAACATTTAAGATGCGGATTTGTAGGCAAATATTTGCAATCAGTATTACATAGAACAGTGGTAGTCAACCTGGTCCCTACCACCCACTAGTGGGTGTTCCAGCCTTTATAATGGGGCAGTAAGAGTTTTGACTTTTTTTAAAAAATTTCATAAAGATTTATATGCTTTAGCTTGCTGTAACTCTGCTTTATAAATTTTATAAAGTTACTTCCCTACTTTGTAAATCACCATTACTGTGAAAACAGCGGGCAGTTAGAAAATTTTACTACTGAGATACAAAAGTGGGTGATAGGTATAAAAAGGTTCACTACCCTTGATATAGATTATTACTTAAAATTGCCACAAAGATACAACATAAAACCACATATCATTGTGTCTATCACTTCCCCCAAATATAACAAATTTATTTATTAACGCAGAAAATACAATATATTTAGTAGATGGCTGGAATAAATGTCTAGGCATAAAAAAAGCGATTTGTTATCTTCAATTACTTAGAGTAGTACTACAAATACCAATGAAGATTAGCAAGCTATAATGCTAGGTTGTGGTACTCTAGTGCTTCTGGGCAGAAAACATAGCATATATATGAATATAAGTAATCATTAAAACCAGACAACACTTAGACAACCCCAATCTAATAACAAACAACAATCTCAATCTGTTGCCAAGGCAACCTTCTTTTAACGATAATGGTGGATTAAATAAATAAAAAATTAAATCCAATTCATTATAAGTTGTATATATTATGAATTTATTTATCTCTACTTTTTTATATTAAGATCTTAACATTGTTAAGCTCTTTTCATTTTTAAGTATCTCCTTGAATTGTGAGAGAATAAATAGGGCTCTAGGTTTTAACAAAATGGCTGATGAGTAAAGATGTATATGGTTACCATTTCTTTTAATATTTTGATGGTTTTTTTCTTATCTTTTTTATTTTTGTGCCTACATTAATAGAAATGAACTATTATTTCAGGTATTTTATCAAAATTTTACTGGATTATTCAGATTAAAATTTGGAAAATATATACAATTTTTAAATATTGAAAAAAGCTCGGGGGGGGGGGTCTGGACATTTTTTGTGGAAAGTATAATGATTTCAACTATAAAGCTCACTTTTTGGTATTCAAAAAATGATGACTTTCTGGCTATATGCAGCTCTTTGATCCCAATTTTGTGGCTCCTTTTTATGATGACAAACATAAACACATTTTTTATTGTCTGTTGTAATTTGTAAATAAATATTTTGGCGATTCTAGCAAGGAAAAATGTGCATTACAATGTTGTTTCTTGAATTCAACCTTATTATAGAATAGTAATTATTGTATATGATGATATGTTTAATTATTAGAATTTTAATAAACAAATCAAACTGTCAAAATAATTTTTTTGTTTTTGTTTCTTTATTTTTTAAAAAAAAATTATTTTTGTTAGGATGAATACAGATTCTATTATATTCTATTATTAAAATAAATGTTTAAATATATCCGCAGATTTTTCATCTCTTTCCTTGCAGATTGGGAGGGGGGGCACAAAATGGCTCTTGTTAAAAAGTTTGCTGAACCCTGATCTAGATTAATACAAACACTTGAATGCTTAATATTCATGATAGCTTAAATTAAACTGTTCAAGCTTAACATAAAGATTGGTTTTCCCTAAAAATAATTTATTTCAAGCAAGCCAGAAAACATGAATTACAAAATCTTGTAAGTCACATGATCTCTATCCACTATGAATGGCCAATCATCATCTGTTAAATATCAAATCAACAAAATTCAATGTGCAAAAAAGAATGATTTCAATTCATTCAAATAACAAAATCGGGAACAATAATTTAATAAATTAATTGATGATACCAAATGACCAGTATTCGTTCATCAAATATATTTTTTTTGATCATACAAAAACACTTATAAAATAAAGTTCATTTTTATCAAGTTTTTTTTTTTATCAATAGGAAGATAATTCTCTTCTCTATATTTGTCAGAAAGTTTGGAATGGTACCGTTTTGTTTACAGGTACATGTTAAACTACTTCCGTCAACTAATTGAATTGTTAAATGTTTGCTTTGAAAAATCCAAAAGTTATTTATCTTTCCAAATAAACTGTTTGCAAAAACTGAGGTGAGTATAGTTAAAAATTCGAATCTTATTTATATTGATCCGTATACATATTTATCTATTAGTAATAGAAGAGCAATACAGAGACTTCAGACCACTCAAAGTATGGAGAGATGTATATTGGGAGTAACAAGAAGAGATCGAAAATGCAATGTTTGGGTAAAAGAACAAACAGGTGTTACTGACCTCATTATTGAAATGGAGTTGGGCTGGACATATTGCTAGAAGAGATGATAATAGATGGACAATTGAAATTTTAAACTGGATTCCAAGAGATTGTAAAAGACCCAGAAAGAGACCACATTTGAGATGGATGAATGAAATAAGAAAGTGTGCAGTGGTGATGTGGAGAAGAGAAGCTAAAGATCGGAGAAGATGGATTAAACTTGGAGAGACCTTCATCCTGCAGTGGATTGATAATGGTTGATGATGATGAATAGCATATTGGTTAATACAGTTATGTATTGAAAATTACACTACAGAAATATTATTGAATAATCTCTAGTCTAAGGAAAGACTAATAAAAATTATTAATATACTTCCATTGAGTGGTTTGTATCAAAGTTGTGAGGGCAGGAAGTTTGACACTTATTAATTAAACTTTCATACATAAAAAAAATCAATAAAATTGTTATTTTTATTTCTATGAATCCATATATATATATATATACTTATTAAAACAAATTTAATTAGAATTCTGTATCAGAAAAAGGTTGTTATCCATGTGGTGATAAAAGATGTTTTTCATGTAAACATATTATTGTGTCAAAAGTGATCCAAAGCACTAGTAATAATAATTTTAAATGGTATATTCCTAATTAAGTCATGATAGTATATTTTATAGAATGTAATAAATGTTTAAACCATTATGTAGGTGAGTCGTCAAACAGTCTAACCATATATTTGACATTTTGATAAGAAATGAAGAAGTATCAAAACACTTTAATTATATTATTTTAATTATTTAGTAATATTATAGAATGATTTTTTCTTCCATAAAAAAGAGAAAACAAAAGCAAAGTTTTTTTCTTTTTAAATTCAAGATCTTATATCCACATGGAATGAACTTATAAGCACTATCACATCTTTAAATTACCTAGTTTCCTAATGCATTATTTTACTACTATTATTGTCATTTTTTATTATCTTTGTATATTTTCATTTATTTATGTGACTATGGATATACATTTTTCTTTACAATTAATATTTAATTACTATTAATATACATTTACTTTAATTTAAACTAACTATACTATTTAATTAATACCTCTAATTATTTCAGTTTTTTATACAAATATAAAGACATACTATTTTTTGTATACACATACATTTATTTATTCAGTTATATATATTGTAACAGTAGCCAGGTTCAAACCCTGTTACAAGGGAGTGACATAATATCCTCCAACTGCCTAGATAAGCATAAGGCCAATAAATTGGCCTCAATGTGCGAGTATGTGAAAAAGAAAAGAGAAAGAGTGTTTTTCAGACAGAAATGTTGTATTAATATTTTTTTCTTTTTGCTAAGTTTACTGGTGTGGCTATGCTCGTATTATAAAAAAAAATGAAATATTACAAGTACTTCAATCAACCATCTTGAGAAGAAAATGGATTTAGCAATATCAACCTATACAATCATTACCATCGTAATGCTAGGGTAGAACAAATACATGTAAGGCGATCACCCTAAGCTCCAAATATATATAGCTGTTCCTGTTCAATGCCTGCCCGTCCAAGAACCCTACCAATAAGCTGCTAAAATAACCCAGGAGCGAATGAATCTTGACCCATATACACTAAGAAAGCTTCCAATAAGACATCATTATTTTCTATATCCAAACAATACCACAAAATGAATGGACATGACAGACTTTTGTCATTAACAGAAAATTTTTTCTATTCGTTGACAAAGAATCCATAGATTTTGTTTGGATCATCGAAACAAGCTTATGTGGAAATAAACTTATACCTAATCAAAATAAAATCCTGTGTACTTCAAGGTAAATATGACTAATTTTTATGGTCTTAAGTGAACTGAAAATTGCCTATCTTACCTCTCTCAAGGTTTAATCATTATTTAAAACTATATAATTTAATTCACAACATATAAATGCATTCTTATACATGCTGTTTTAATTATATGTTCTCTTATATTTAACAAATTTCATTTTTTTTCTTTTTATGTTATCATTTGATATGTGAATTATATATATTTTTCTCTTTTCTCAATATTTAATTAGACGGAACAGTAATAAAATTGTATATTTACTTTAAAACAAATTATTTGTCTATCATTAATGAACATCTTTATCACTTATATTGGCCTAGTTCCCTTCCTGGCAGTATATCTCTCAGAATAAATCGAGTATGCTTTTCTGAGTAAACAATTATATTAAACGTATTCTTAAACTCCAAACCATAAATTTGATAAGTAAATAGATTGTGTATTGAGGGAGTGAATGTTTAAAAGTAGGGAGTTAAAAGTAGCTAATTTTAAATGGCATGCGATCTAATTTGAGAAGCATAGAAATCAGGGAAAGATCATTCCAAATACACAAATTTATCCATTTACCTCCGTTCAGCCTGATAGATATTGTTACCTCCCAGCCCTGGGATTTAAGCTAGCTAGAGGGCCGGGCACTTAATGAGCAATAGTTCTAAGATTATTTAGATAGTAAAAGTATAATTCTTACGATATTAGTGAGAATGGCGCTTGAAGTCAGTTATTAACTGATGCTCATAAATATGCTTTTTCTGAAAAATTGTTGTTAGTCTTTTTAATGAGATAATGACCACTAGGTAGACTTTTTTTTGTTAACTTATATCCTTATATAGGATTTGAAAATTTTTTTTCTTAAGATTTCATTAAGAAAGTGGATTCGTATTCAAACCCAATACAATAGATAGTATTCAAATTTTATCTGCATGTGTTATGGCGACTAGACAGTCGTAGTTTTGCAGTTATTACCTTACATGGTCAACAGATACATTTTTTTTTTAAATCTTTATACAACAACAATATATAAAGTTTTTTTTTTTTTTAATTTAAATTAAGTTTGCAGTCTTTTGTGCTGTTTAAGTAGTACATAATGAAGCTTTTTTTCTTTTTTTTAATATATATTGAAATTAATTTGTCATTTGTTGGTTAAATTTTCTTTGTAAAAATCTTTTAACCAATAAGGTTGTTTTTTTTTTTGTCAAATATGTTGCACATGTAATTTTAGAACACCCCAATTTTACTATATTTTTTCTTTCTGATGAAAATCAGTCATCTAGTTGAAATATTAAAGTAGTTTTACATACAAGTAATTTTGTTTGTGTTTTATTATTTTTTTGTATATATTGCTTTTGGTTAGTCTTATATATATATATATATTCCAATTTCCATTTTGATTTCTTCCTTGTAGTCATTATCAGGGATCTACAAATATATATGCATTATTATTATATGTATATAATTTTTAACTCATAATATAATAACATTTCTTTAGTATATTACATGTATCTTTCTTCATTATTTACATTTTATTATTACTTACTTCCCCCTATTCTTTATTATTTTAAACCAATTTTTTATTATATCTTATCCAAATGTATGAAATCTTTATATATTATTCTTTTATATAATTATTTTTAATTAACACCATTAGTACAATTTTTCTAATTAAAACTGGGTTTTCTTTGTTAATATATAAACATTCTTTTAACATTCTTTCCTTATATAATTTAACATTTTCTAACATGTTTATATCAAAATGTTTATGTTTAATTTCCTTATTATGTATGTATGTAAATATTTAATTTCATACATTTGAATAAGAAGTAATAAAAAAAATTGGTTTAAAATAATAAAGAATAAGGGGGAGGGTAAGTGATAATGATAATAAAATAGATATAATGAAAAGAAATATATGTAAATATGCTAAAGAAATATATTAAGGGTTAAAAATTATATAGTTATAATAATATATATTTGTAGATCCTTGATAATGACTACCAGGAAATAAATGAAATGACAGGCACATGTATATAAAGTATTGGAATATATATATATGGATTCGTAGAAATAAAAAGTTTTTAAAAAGAAAAAGGAGAACAAACAATTTTATTAAATTTTTTATGCATGAAAGATTATTTGGAACCATATTTTTAAAGAGAAACGAAGTTTATTTTTATTAATAATAACAATGATGTTTTAAAAAACTTTTTTTTAAAATATCAATTACACTGTAATAATTGGCTACCTATATATAAACACTGAATAATGATAAAAATAAGTGTAAAAGATTGTGATCTGGGCCAACTGATGAGTACTGATTCAGCATGAAATGTGCATCTTGGGAATCATACATCTTTTTCACATGTCTTTGGTTACATGTTTATGATTACATCCATCCACAAGGTGTTAAAAAATGGGTTCCTACCTTGCTTGAAAGGTGTAGTCAAAATTATACTACATAAATTAATTCATTAAATAGATAAACTCTAATCTAATGAATGACTAATAAAAATTATTAATGTATGTTGGACAATTTCCATTATCTAACAAATTGCTAAAAGTGTTTTGTTTTTTTTTCCAATTCAAATTTAATTTATACTTTTTCTAAATATATTGGTATTATTAATAATAATAATATGCAGATTATTTAACAATTCACTAGAAAATGGAAATAATCCACCATATAATTACAAGTAAAATAATATCACTTTCAGATTATCATTAATGTGTGCTTAAAACCAGAAGATTAGATTTATAATGTAAATTCTAAAGTAGCAGCAAATTTCTCAAAAAAAAATAAGGATTTGTATGTTCACATAACAAGATCTAGCATGGCAAAAGTACCTCGAATCCAATCATGCGCAAGATACATAAGTCAGGAACACTCATGAATTATGCCCTATTTGCCTATTTCCCAGATCTACCAACTTATGAGCAACAATCCCGATGATATCAATCTAATTTCAGGCATCGCTCATCGGAGACACAAAAAGACTCTAAGCTAACTTTAATGATAGACTAACTTAAAAATTAAAATTAAAATTAAATATGAGTACAATATTTTTATTGATTTCCAATACCAATAAATCAGATCATTGTTAAAATATTTGATTAACTCTGCAAAATTCATTAATAGATACAAGCAAATGGGGAACGGGAAGAGCGATCTTGCTTCCTTCTAATCTTCCTCCTTTCCTCCTAGTCTCCACATAGTTATTTTCCTGTTATAATTTCTGGAATATACTATAAGCCAATACATGGCAAAAAAATAAAAAAATCTTTAAATCATTAAAAAAATGTATATTTTTCTTTTATAACATTTTTTAAATGTAAAAAAAAAGGGGGTAGGAGAATTTAAAAAAAAAAAAAACTTTTTAAAAGTGTATTGATTAAAAGGGATTTTAACAATAACAAAACATTTAAATAATAAAACAAATATTAATAAATTCATATTTTTCTCTTCAAAATATCTTTATCTCTGCTTATACTCTCAGTCACGTGATTTTTCAAACTCTACAAATATTGATGCAGAAAATGGCAATAATAATAATGGTTGAAATGTATATAAGTACACACACATACAAATACAACAAATTATTATTAATTCGTTAATAACATAATCAATAAAAATCATATATAAATAAATGATCATATAATGTAGAATGGATTCTCCTTAAAGGAAATCAAAAGTTTCTGGGTACAGGCTACATACCCGGAAACCTTGTTACCATTATCCCCAAATGTCTATATATCAAAATAAACTTACCTATTTCTTACACTTTATTGCTAAATTATTTCTCTAGCTCTAGTTAACTTCCCCTACTCCCTATCACATTTAAATAAAAGCTATTTCGTTTTTATCTTGTCCTCATATTCTCTAATTTCATTGAATATCTATTTACACATGGACAATAGCGCCGACTATACTAATCTTAAGAGGTGAGGCTACACTTTCAGCTTTGTAGTATGAAATCAATGCCTAAAGTTTCTCCTGTCAAGTTTTTGAACATCCTTCAGGAAGCATTAATAGAACTAGATTGAAGACTTATATTTTATGATTGAATCAAAAACTTAGTTTGATTATGACTTGAACAACATATATAAGCATACGTTTGTCACTGCATTAATTCAGAATAGAATATAAAAACTGTAATGAATTAGCCCATATAATCTGAGTTGATATACAATTCAATTTTGTTGCATGAGCATCTGTTATATATTAATGCAATGAGATTAAGCACTACTCTAATCATAGTTATACTAAAAATGACAGTTGCCGTTATTAATAAATATAAGATCACTGTAATGTAGATTAGGCAAACTGATGATAACTGGAAGCTACACGAACAAAATATACTCATCAAGAGTGTGACAGACTCCAAGATACTAGTAGGTTACATGATTAACATTATAATAAAAGTTAGTCCCCAGTAGCTAGAAAAATAATTTTTGGCTGTCTGACCATCACACTTGGCTAAATTATGACATCTGTAAATCTACAAATACCTCTTTTTTTATATATAATATATTTTTGTACAAATTTCTGCTTATATTGTCTGATTAATGGAAGGTGTTCAACAAAAATTATAGCTATTGTATTCATGTTGTTTTTAATAAGTCAATAGTACTTGAAGACTCTTTGACATTTCCTGACATGTGATGCTGATATTTCTTTCTATACACTATTTGATCATAATATGAAGACATGACATATAATTAATGATTTAAAGTTTGTAAAAGTTTATTTACAATGAAATATTATAAATTTTGATAAAAAACAGAAAATAATCATAAGCTACTCTTGACACTGATCATAAATAAGACAAAGGTGGAGAATAGTTTCATTATCCTAAAAGATCTTTTCAAATATAGTTAAGTATTCTTGCCTTAGCATTATCAAAAAAGCTCCAGATTATTGTTTTTTTTGTTCAATTCTGATATGTAATACATAACCAGGATACAATTTGATTCCCAAATGCCAAATTTTTGCACTCATACTCACATAGATAAATATATTATTGACTATTACTACTCATGTAATAGGTTAGAGATTATCATACCATTCCTAATTCAAACAAAAATTTAAATATCCATTATAAATCAATGTATCTGATTTTTAATTAAGCATAAACACTTGGAATAATTCAACTTTATCTTTCTTATGTTTAAAACTTCCACTTCACCATGATTCTTGAAACATAGGAATAAAGACATTTCAAAAACAAAAACGATTTCCAAGTTGTATTCATCCTAAACCAGCATCTTTCAATTAGCCCGGGTGACAATCTTTAATACAGGTCTTCAGTGTTTGTTCAATATTTACTAATATCAAATTATTATAAATTGATTTACAAGTATCAAGCTTTCTGCATTCACAACTTTCATACCATCCACATCACATAAATACATTAATAATCATTAGTAATCCATTCATAATCATTAGTAATCATTTATTAAACTGGATATTATCCCTAGTAAAGATAGAAACTTTAAATAGCAGTTAAAGATTAAAATCTGTAATTGTTCTGTTTTTTTTTTTAATAAACATCATGGAATTGTAAATATTTAACAATGATGAAGATGTGTTGGTTCAGTATGAAATGTATTTTGGGGATTATTTGTCTTTTTCAGATATCTTTATGTATTTCAAGACAGTGTGGTGAAGTGAAAACTTCAAGTATATATGATATATATATTCATTCATTTATCCACAAAAGATAATACAATAACTCCAATATAATATTTGTTACAAGATCAATGTTGTGTAACCAGTTATACCGCTGTAATTCCGACCAAAGAAAAATCATCAAAGAAGTGACAGCAATTAGGGTAAAGGAATATGTGGTATGCTTGCCAGCTATTTTATTTTAAATGATCCACTTTCAGGAGCTTCCAACACATGGTATAAACAATATGGCTGAGTATCACATTCAACATTTACTTTTTTGTTTATTTATTAAATAAAAGAAGCACAAAAGTCTAAAGGATTGTAATTAAAAAAATTTTTTTAATGTAAATTCATTACATAGCTGTAAACTAATCTCAATGCACTCGCTAACTATATTTTGGAGCCTTTCTAACCATGTTTCTTTCCAAACATGCCATTGCATCTCCATTAGCACATGAAGTATTATATCGTGCTCATTTTGGGATGATCAGTCTATAATTTTGAAAATATTCCACTGCATCTTGCTCTGTTGATGAAAGATTCCAAATCTTAATCACATTTCCAAAATGATATGATAAAAAGGGAATGTCAAAAAAATCAACCGGTGTTAATAAATGTTAAAAAAAATCATGATAATTTGAACTATGTGTTATGTGTTTGTGTCATGTTAACATTTGGACATTATGTTGTGAATGGAATTTATTAAAAAATGTATTCAATTTTTTTAAAATTAACATTCAAGTTAGAATACATTTGTTAATATTTTTTAATGTTAACTAAGCTATACATTTTAGAGAAAAAAAATTTGAGAAAAAAAAAAATAAACAATTTTCAAGATCGAAATATTTGTTTACATTTTTTTTTTCCTCAAAATTATTTTCTTGATTATGTATAGCTTATTAATTTTAAAAAAATTTAACAAATGTATTCTAAATTGAATGTTAATTCCATTCAAAACATAATGTCCAAATGTTAACATGAGGAGAATGAATAACACATGGTTAAAAATTATCATTGTAATTAAGAGTTGGTTTATTTAATGGAATAGTAGATACAAGATGATAGTTATTGTTATAGTGAATCATTATATGGGGTGCTAAGAATGAAAAAATAATTATAAATAGCAGTTTTCATTTGCCTCATAAAAGCCGCATCTTATGACAAAAGATGTAGAACTAGTTCATTTTTGTATAAATGCCCGCTCAGCCACTATCTTAAAACTCA
Source organism: Epiperipatus broadwayi (assembly GCA_028023455.1). Taxonomy (NCBI): domain Eukaryota; kingdom Metazoa; phylum Onychophora; class Udeonychophora; order Euonychophora; family Peripatidae; genus Epiperipatus; species Epiperipatus broadwayi. The sequence goes on from JAQFVV010000011.1 coordinate 15,385,761, forward strand.
TTCCCGTTCTGAACATTAAAGTTTCCAGAATTATCTTCAACTAATTATTATTCACACTCTTTACTGGTGGCTTTTAAGTTTTAAACCCTTTCCATAATAAATGTATACATGCACTTTATATTCAACTGATAAAGGAAAGAGTTTTGGGATTCTGGATTACTTAAAACTTCGCTGATTACAAACTAAAACCCAAGTATTATTCATGAAAACTATAATTCACACATCTCCATTAGAAAACTACAGCTTATTGAAAAATTCCAAATCACTAATATACTCATATGTTGAAATTAATGGTCTTTTCCCCTCTATGGGGCAACAGCCTCGTTCATTGTCTTCAAATTTGTATATTCTTTCAAATATTTTAATAAAAAAAATAAAAATTGGTTTTAAAAATAAGATTTCAACTTTCTAATCCATACTGCGACTGCTTGAGACTATGATCGCAAAATGTCACAGTCCGTCATCTCACAAGTAAATCGTGGATGCCATTTGCACAGACAAGTGGTGTCCAAAGTTACAGGTAAACAAATATTTTACTTTTTACATTTCATCATAAATTTTTTTGATCTGTGTGTCTTAGTGCAGTGACAGAATGGCCAACTGGAGCCCAAGGTCAAGTCCAGCTCTGCAACTTCCAAGACTCAAAAGTATTTCTGAACTACTAAGCAATAAACAATTTATTTTTTATTGGCAATTTTTATCCCAAGAAACAAACAAGCAAAAAAAATTAGAAAGTTTATTTTTCTTAATTTCTTAATATGTTCATAAATTTTTATTTAAAAAATGGTCAAATTATTTCATACTCTTCTATATTTTTTTAAATTTAGATAGTTTCTATCAAAAATTAAATAACATTTGTTTACAAATTTGCTTTTATTACACAATGAAATTCATAAATATGTAATAAATACTTTATAAAGAAATTTTTTAAATATTTGTATTTTAAGTAAGTTTTTTTTAATTATTTATTTTTATTACTATTTAATTTGTATATATACCTTTTAAATTAATTTGAATCTCAGATATAACCGTATGATATATATGTCATCACAGAGGCAAAACTCTCCATACAGTAGCGCCACTCAGTGTAAGCCCAAGTCATCAATGGATGCAGGAAGGTTTGTGCATAAAATCCCTATCTAGTGCATACTCATCCTATATTCCCAAACTAGTTTTCTAGCTTGTGGCTTTCATCAGCGAGGAGCTTGTGTAAGCATGATGGTGATCATGTGATATTTGATGATTATATATGTTGTCATTTGTGCTGTATATGTATAAGCTGAAGAAGTATATTATATAGTAAAGATCTGCTATACTGAAGATATACACTGAAAAAACCGTACAATTCTCTAAATTAAGATTTATCTAATAAAGACAAATATTACAATAAAGATATCTTTGTCATGTCCTTTATTCATTTTCTTTTTTTTACTTTTGTTGTAATTTTTTAAAGAAAAAAGCTTATTCTCTATCAAATGCTTATGTTTGAGATAAATGTTGTTAAAAGCATATATGGAAAAAATGAATATAATTTTAAAAATAAATGTTTGAAATTAAAAAAAATAGCATTAATGTCATCAATGCAAAAAAGTATCCATAATAGACTTCAGTCTAAAAAAAATGAAAAACTGTCCTTAATTAAATAAAATTATTCTAATAATTATTAAAAATCAACCTCCAATTAACAAAGTAAATAAATAAAAATAATTGCTAAAATCAATGTCTCATGTGATATCATGTATAAATTTGAAAGGCTATTTTTTTTCTAAAAATCAAATATATTCAAAGAAAACGTAGATCTAATATTTATCACATACTTTTTTAAAATATATATATATTTAATAATGATGCAAAAAAAAATCATAAACAAATAACAAAAAGCTTATTTTTCTGTAAAAACTCGGGGGAATAGTTGTGCAAGCATAAAGATGTATTTTCTCTTAAAGAATAAGTTCTTTCTTCTCTCTTGATTTACATTATTTTTATATATAAATTTAAGTAGAGAGGAAAGTGGAAACCATCTTTTTCTTGTAGAATCTCTGCCTTATGTTTTGACTTGAAAGTTCCCTGTGCAGTCATTATTACATCTGAATGGCTATCATATAAGCATTTTTAAGGTGCATCTGACAAAGGTTTCAGCCTTTCATGTTATTATTATATAATCTGCTTGCGCTTAATAAATTAATATATTTACATTTGTTACTATCAATTCATTGGATTTGAAAATTACATCGTAGTAAATCTAAAGATTTCATATTGTTTATTTATATATAATATTTAGTGAATTAAACGTGAAAGTGTTTAAAGCTTCATGCTCTTAGGTCAAAATGCTTGAGGCCGGCTTATTTATATATAAATTTAAGTTGAGAGGAAGGTGGAACCATGTTTTTCTCATAAAATCTCTGCCTTGTGTTTGACTTGAGGGTTCCCTATGCAGTCATTATTACATCTGATTGGCTGTCATATAAGCATTTTTAAGGCGAATCTGACAAAAGTTTCAGCCTTTCACGTTATTATTATTTCTGATAATACCTGGGCAATAAATTAAAATCTTAATTGTTAAACACCCTATAATATTGTCTTTAAAACATTAAATTTTCCTACAAATTTTTTAGCTAAATAGATTTTTGTCATTGAAATATATTAAAAATTGCAATACCAATCCCCAGGGTACTACAACTTAACATAGAAATTTACTTCACTTACATGTTCATTTGTACTTTTAGCAGAAAAAATATACTCTACTTAATATTTTTTCATTATTTTGTTTGCATATATGCAATAATTTATCTACAGGTCAGAGATTTTTAAAAAATCTAGAAAGAGATCACATGTGAGATGATGGACAAAATAAGAAAGTGCTGTGATGGTGTGGAAAAGAGACTAGAGATTAAACTTGTTGAAACATTCATCCTGAAGTGGATCAATAATGATTGAAAATGATGAGCTACAGGTCTGAAATCTGAATTAAAAACTGATTTACATCATTATGAAAACAAACTAATTTCAAATAAAAAAGCTATACAACTGTCAATGAATGAAATTGTTACAATAAATGCTATTGGTTGATATAAGATAAGCAAGTGCAAGATTTTTCAAGGCTTTTCTGAAAAACTGAATTAGAAAGCTAACTAAAATCAGCAAAAAAGTTTCCAAGCAAGAAAGTGGAAGTGATTTTTTATTAGCATAAATTTGTTTTTGCTTTTAGAATGAAATGATTTAGCAAAAATAAGAATCCATGAATTTTTATTAGAATAAATTTGTTTATATTTCTATTTCATGCTTTCAACATTTTATTTTAGATTTCACTGCAGTAGAACTGTATAGTATGTATGGCAATTACTTTTAAATATATTTTTACATCGATACTTTGGATTTTGTATTATATTTTTCCAATTTAAATGACTGTTTAAAATGGTAACTTTGTTTTAGGCAGTGGGCATGCAACGAATGACCCTTAAATACAGATAATAAATGATTCTGAAACTAGTTTGTTATAGCAGAATGTAAAGGGGCTTGGAATCAAATGCTTTGGAGATTGCGTATTCATTATAAATACGCACACACACACACACACGGTCTGTTTAATAAGTAATCCTTTAGGTGGCAATGCAAACAAATTCTTATAACCAGTTTCTAATAAATTGACCTTTAAAAATTGATTATGAAAGTCAGTATATAAAAAGAACTATTCATCCACTTATGTAATTAGTTCTAGAGTACCCCTCCCCCAATCCCCAGCGTTAACTAATGGTCATTAATATAAACACACAGTCACGTGATATATAGTTTGGTGACTGGCCTGAATCGGACTAGTAATAAATAGTTGTTTAAAAACCAATAAAAAATTAGCTATCCCGAATGTGTAAAAAAAATATCATTCGTACTTTATGAACATGTTCCTAAAATGACATAATTTTTAGAACTCTGAGAATTCTTATTTCTGTCCCATAATAAAGAAAACATTTTAACGAGTTGAGATAGTTTGTGAAACATTATTTAGGAAAGTCTGGGAGAAGGGAGTAAGAAAGTTATCCTGGATTAAGCAGTCAGCGCTTTATAAATTAGTCCCAGATTGCGAAGACTTTAATATGCACCTTAATGATACAATTACTAATATATGAAGTTTCATTATTTTTATGACGATTTACACACTCAGGGAGCTCATTAAAATTTATGACTAGCTCTAATTATAAAATGCATAATTATACTTTGTTTAAAAAAAAAAAAGTGACACGCAACATATTTTTAACATATTTTAACGATGAACAAATGTATATTGGTAAATCACATAATTTACATGTTAGTTTTTTAATTTTGATTAGAGAGCATATTATAACCTACATATATATATACCCACACACTCATCAACGCATGAAAAATAAATGAAAAGAAAAAAATTAGAACTTAACATTGCGTACATCAATGATATAAATTACTGTTTATAAATTTTCACGGAACTAACAAACATTCTATACATAAAGTAATCAAGTTATTCTCAAAGGTAACTCCTCTTTGATCTAAATAAGCAGTTGTTTCAAACTACGTAATTATTTATCAATGTTCAAGTTTTCAAAGGGTTGTGCAAGCCATTTATTCATCTTAGATCGATATCAATTCTTATATTTATATGATTAATACGTACATAAAAATAGATTTTTAAGTAATGGTTTTTAAAAAAAAGAAAATAAAACTTTTTTACAATTCTTTCTTCGAATCTTTATTAGTCATTAATAATCGTATAATTATGTAAAATATAAAAAGTAATTGCAGGAAAGATGAAATATTAAATGTGAGCTTTAAATTTTTTATTTGTTTTATGATTTATATATATATACGATTGAGAATAATAACATTAAGATGAAAAATGGTATTACAAAAAATATATTTGTGTATCCATATATGCCTCAGTAACAAATTATGAGGAGACAAAAACGTGATGTAATAAATTATATATATATTGAATGATTGATGTGTGAAATGTTATTTTTATTACTATTGTCGTTTCCATTACTTTCACATTTAGATATATATTGTAATGGAAAATAAAAACTGTGTCCTTGTACTTACAATCAATATCTTTATGATGTACATTAGGCACAACTGAAACAAAATAATATGTGAGTAGCCAATAAACATCACATGATCACCATTTCTTATGCTTGCTCTTAACTGTTAAAACAGGCAAAACTGTATTGCCACTCAGTGCGAGCCAGGGTAATCAATGGATGCCAGAAGGCTTGTGCATAAAATCCCCATTTAGTGCCTACTCATCCAATGTCCCCAGACTAGTTTCTGGCTTGTGGCCTTCATCAGTGAGTAGCCTAAGATCTAGGTGCAGTGTTCTCAGATCCAAGACTCATCACTGATGAAGGCCACAAGCCAGAAACTAGCCTGGGGATATTGGATGAGTAGGCACTAGATGGGAATTTTATGCACAAGCCTTCTGGCAACATGTATAGAGAGTTTTGCCTATTTTAATATGCGAGAACTTCATTTGAGCTATTTGTGTTTATAATTCTGTGGAAATATGTGTAATAAGATACTTCAAGATTAACCTTTTAACCGCTAATTATATTATTGGTTGTATGAGGTACAAATCAAATCTTTTAATTGGCCAACTCACAAACTGAAGACAAAGCCTATTGTTAAAACATATTCGCCTATAATATTAAATTCAACTCAGATACGTTTATAAAAAGTATATTATTAATTTTTCAGGTTATGAAGAGAACAAAAGTTCTTTCAAAAATAAATTGCTATTTATTTATTCAAAAAAATATTCAATTTCGGCAACATAAAAGCTATAATATAAACAAAAAGGTCGACTTTTACGTTATAGAAAAATAAATATTTCTTTTTACTAATTCTTCAATATTTTTACAAAAATCTTCGATATTTTTCGAAAATAATTTTGTTTTTTTAGTATTCTCTCTGAAAATAATTTTAATTTCTCAAAATATACTTTTATAATACTTTAAAATCATATTCGAAATGAAAATCTCAGCGTTTTTCTTTATTTTCTTTGATCAGGCAGTTTCTTTGTTCTTTCCAGCCAATCAGAATGTCTTTTTCGGCTGAGAGCTTGCTAAGAACCAATTACAAATAATGTTCTTTCTTTGTTTAGGTTTAAATGCGTTTTTTTTATTTTTTACTTGTAAAATAAGTCGGAAGAGGGCACCATCTTACAGAACTTTTAAAAACCTCTTCAAAACCTATCGAACGAATTTTTTAGCATAAGAATCGGCTGAGTTAGAGTGACGTCAGATGTCTAAAAGGAGCCTCGTAAAAAACAGTCTTTTGGTTAATACAGTGCAAATACAATACAATTCACATTACAGAACTACTGTGTATTCAAGCCCATTTGTTCTAACTAATTATACAATTAATTACTTGTGGCTTATTTTATTTACATATACATTTAAATCTTAACTCAGAAAAAAAAACAGGTGTTAATATATTTAAACATTTAAAGAACACTTTTTTTTTCTACTATTCTAGTGCCATTATAAAGACAAGTAATTAGTGTGTCCATTCGCCAATCAGAGCCCTAACGTTTACCTTTATCAGTGAGACTTAGGTTTTGATGCTGGGAACAATGCAGTTATGCAACCAGGAGTCAACTTTAAGTCATCATGTTTGTACAGATATATAGATTCTGATACCAGGAACTATGTTTTTAGTCACCTCAGTTCTATTCAAACTTTAGCTGTTATTTTTTCCATGACATTACTTCACCTTAAGGTTTTAATAAGTTCCATTACAATGAAACCGCAAACTATGCTGAATCAAAGTACATGATTTCAATTGTACATTACCCCCTCCCCAGGGTAAATAAAAAAGAGTAAACATATTCAAATTTATAAACTTATTAAATTTTATAAATCTCGGCATAAATAGCAGGCATGTTTTTAAATGCTAAATATCATGTTTTTAAACCGCAAATGCGAATTTATTTAATCATGTTTTATATCAGTATGATGGCAATTTCTTTTTTTTGTAAATATAATGTTCTCAAATCTCAAACGCAAGTTTATTTAACAAGTTGTCACTGAATAGTTACAACACTGCTCATTTTGACATGTTTTGGGCATTATGATCGCTATATCTTTGTTTCATTATTTTGCAACTATCTACAATATTGTCATAGAAATAATTTTAAAATTATAAGTTTAAAAAAATTGAAAATATCAGCATCATACAGATCTTTAGAAAATTAGAACATAATAATTAAAGGATTTGAACCTAGACTTTCAAGTTCCTTACAGTCATCCATGCTATCCAATATAACGAATACATATGACCATATACATGTGAAAAAGATAAATGATCTCCAATATACATATTTTATGCTGAACCAGCAATCATTTGTTGGTCCGGTTCATCATCTCTCACACATATATATAACCACTGCTCGGATTATATTAAGATAGCAAATCTACACACTTTAATAAATAGGTTTCAATCCCCTCCTCCTCTCCAACTCTTCAGCCATCCATATCACTAAAAATCTGATCATGGAATGCTCAAAGCCCTTGATGATGCCAATATTAATCATCCCCATGTTGACCTTAAGTCAATCTGACTCCTCATATGTAGGATCCTAATAGGTTCATTCAAATATGCAGAAGAGGGATGGGCAGAATATAGGCTGAATATGTAATACTGAAATACAAGTATAATGTATATACTTAGCCTAGATGTAATTAAAGGGAATTTGAACCCAGACTTTCAAGTTTTCTACAGTCAACCACTCTATCCAATATAACCCCAATACACATGCCCATATACACGTGAAGAAGATAAACAGTCTCCAATATATGTATTTCTTGCAGAACCAGCACTCATTAGTTGGTCTGAATCATCATCTCTCACACATATATAAAATCAGTGCTCAGTTTATATTAAGATAGCAAATCTACACACTTTAATAGACAGGCTTCAATTGAGAGTGGAGAGGATTGAAGCCTATCTGTTAAAGGTGCAGATTTTCTATTCTAATATAAACTGAGCTCTGATAATATATACGTGTGAGAGATGACGATCTGGAGCAACTGATGAGTTCTGGTTTGGCATGAAATACATATCGTTTATCTTTTTCATATGTATATGGTCATGTGTATTGGTTATATTGGATAGAGTGGGTAACTGTAGGGAGCTTGAAAGTCTGGGTTCAAATCCCCTTTAATTACATCTAGGTTAAGTATATACATTATACTTGTATTTCAAAATTAGAATATATAATTTTCATAAGAAAGAAGTCAAACCTATCCATACTGATATCGGTAGAAGTGGCAATCTCTGTTGTCTCAGAGAAAATGTTCAAATTTGTCATAAAAATTGTAATTTTCAGTAATTTGTTTACATATTTAAGATTATTTTTGCATTTTTTTTTTTTTATAAAATACTTATTTTAAACCAAAAACCTACGTGGCTACAATTAGATTTTATTTGAAAATATTTATTTTTAAGAAAAGTCATAAAAAGTTCATTATGGCTAGAAAGATGGTTTTTTATCAAGACTGGTAAAGAAATTTCTTTTAAAATTTTAATAATAATAAATTTAATTACTAGTCTTAAGATATGTTTTCTTTTTTTAATAATATCTGTCCTAAATTTCTTTTGAATTTCAAAAATGGAATTCAAATAAATATTACCCTTTATTAAATTTGTGAATACACAAAATTATATCCAATATGCAAGGTGTCATTGTTATAGTTAAGAACTCCATTTAATAATTTATTTTCCTATTTTGAAAAATTCAAATATTAACTTTTAGAATATGTATCATTTGAAATAATGTACAGATTATCAATATATGATACTAAAAAAACATTTAATTATAAAAATAAAATGTAAATATGGACAAAATTCTTGCTAGGATCTTTCCAATAATAAAGAAGAAAATAGATTCTCAAATAATTAATCATGTTTTCTTCATGATTTAAATACATTTCAGTACTACAGTTATAAGAATATGTAGCAATTTTTTTTCCTAAGTGTTTTATACAGCATAAAATATGTATCAAATCTTTAAAAAAATATTTTGTAGAACAATGAGCAATAAATAAAAAGAGCCATAAAGAATTTTCATTAAGTTCTTGAACTAGGGAAATGATGATCTTGTGTAGATTTTTCAGTTTTTGGACTTTATGATGGCACTGTGATCGCTATCCATCTTTACATTGTTTTTACATCAACATCTGCAGTTATTTGTTTATGCAATTACAATTTTTAAAATATTAAATATCTGAATATGTCGATAACATGGATCTCTTAACTACTTCCGCTTTCTCGGCATCGTTTGCGCACTTCGGGTGGTCATTTGATGACGTGTTATTTTCTTTCTTTGCTGACGTAAAAAGTATAATCATGACGTTGTAGAAAATATGGCCGTTTTTAGCTGTATATGTTAGCTTTCAAACGATCTTTATTTCAAAAAAATCGGTTGAAATTTAGATTTTTGGCGAATTTTTTAATCAACCACAGTATTTATTTTTTTTGTTTTTTTTTTTGGTAATTTTTGTACTTATCATGAAACGATAAAAGACATAAAATGTTTTATGAGCTGGAAGTGAAATTTTCTCCAGTAAGGCCTATAACAGACTATCAACGTAATTATTCGTAAGTAAAAATTTTTAATTTTTTTTAAAATTTTTGGAAAAAATATATTTTTTATTAATTTTAGTTTGTAATTAGTGTGTGCTAATTTGTAGTTATATATTTATTTATTTATGCTCATATACAATTCATATCTATCGAAAAATTGGTGTGTGTGTAATTATATATTTATGCTCGTATATGCTCTATAGAATTCATATTTATCATAATTTTCTAAAGGTAGTTTGTAATACATTTATTTATGCTCACATAGAATTCATATTTATCGAAAAATTAGTATGATTTAGTTTGTAATTATATATTTACTCGTATAGAATTCATATCGTAATTAACTTATTAGTATATAATTCATATCGTGATTATCTAAAGTTCTATCTAAACTAATCCTCTTATTTTTATAAAAATAATGATTTTCAAAAAGTATACTTTTTGAAAATCATTAATTATGTTTATATAATATGTTTTACAAGCAATGGGTTATAAAACTAATAATCAAATATATACAAACTTTGTATACACAAACATATAATCCAATTCTGAAACTTGTTTATGTTTATGCTTGATCATGCTTTGCTTTTGCTATATGTTTCATAACATTATTTTCAAATCTATAGACTATATGCAAATAAATTATATCTGTGGTACAATAAATATAAAAAGATAGCATCACTTCTGTATATAAAGAATATAAACATCACTTGTGCAGTGCATAAAGAATATAAACATCACTGCTGACCACAAAGAATATAAACATCACTATTGTACACAAAAAAATATAAAATGAAGAGATGAAACTCATTTTATCAGTGGTATAGAAAGTAGTCTACAATTTCTAGTTTTAGACAGACAAGAAGCCAATTGCTATGATAACTTCTTTTGTATCTTTTATTAGGATGAATCTTTTTTTTTATAGACGCCTTTGACATTTAGAACATTTGGGGTACAAGATAAAAATGAAGAAGTCATATCCGATTTCTTTTGGAGATTGTGAAGCTGTGGATTATCTCAGGCAAGACATATTATACATGGTTAGAAAGATAATTTTGTAAGGAATAGAAAGAAATTATCACTGAAGATGTATTTTGAATTTTAGTTAATGTTAATTTCCAAATTATGAACAAACAATAAAATAATAATTATTTCAGATGTGAAAATTTCTTTTTTTCCTTATTTTTTATATAGTTATCACTATTTATTTTATGCTTATTGTTTTCCTTAATTTTTCTAGTTTCTAGCAATGTAATTGTTTTTGCTCTAACATAATTAAAACTGAAGTTATTATGAAAATTGTGTCTCATGCCAGTATTTTAAAAAGTTCAATATGGCGGCTTGAAGCTGAAGTAGTTAAGCAATGAGAATAGCTTTTGGTGTGATTGGCAATAGCCTGTTCTTCATGATAATCCCATGAGGGAGTTGGTTTACGTGTCAATAGAAATGAGAATTTCTAGTTGGCTGACTGTTTTAGCCCAAAGACAAACAGCAGAAAAATTGCACATTTCCCGGTAATTTGTTTATAAATTAAGTTATTTAGGCAATGCTTTTGCATAAGACTCATTTTAAACCAAAAAATTATGACGTCACAAAAAGATTTTATTTAATTAAAAATATTTATTTTTAAAAAGACAACTCTTAAAAACTTTGTTATTGCAAAGCGAAACAGTTTCAACTTGCCAAATGAAAGTTGCCTTTGTCAAATGGTAATTTTAATAACAATAAATAATATTTTTTAATATTTTCTTTCTTTCTTTGATGATAATTAAATCTTATATTTATCTTCCGTTTTAATATTGTAGAGTTCAAATATCTAATATTTCATTCTACTAACTTTTGACTTTTTTGAATTTATCCAATGATTCCAAGCTCCATTATTATAGGTAAGAAGACCGTTTAGAAATTTTCATATTTTTAAAACATCAAATTAACTTTTAAAATGTCTATCTTTGAAAGCTTATATTTGCAATAAATAATGTTAATATTATCAATATATTTTATACAAAAAAGGTACAAATTTCTCATTAGAGCCTATTCAAAATAGAAAGGTGGAGTTTACTGTTAAATAGACTAAACGAGAAAATGAAAAACCATTGATTTAGTAAGGAAAGATAAGTCATATTCTAAAAGAGATTGTAGGCTTCAAAAGAATGAATCTTCATTTAGAGAAATGTCAAAAGAAGAGGAGATTCATGTCATTGTTGCTTGTACCTCTGAAAAAGCTAAAGTAGTAAGTAAAGAAAGGGGGGTGGTGCCATAAATCCATAGGTAAAAATAATATGAATCATAAGAATATTATGGTTGGTGGTCTTAAATTGCATCAGAAAGTTTTTTTTTTTTAAATAAACATGAATAATTGAATATTCACACAGTACTATAATAGTATATGTGAATGTGGTTTCTCAATTTATTATTAAATAACTTTTTTGTTTTTTAAGTTTGTTTATATTACAATCTTACTTTATAAATGCGTACTATATACATCCATTATATGAATATAGTGTATATATATACATGTTGCTAACTAAAGTATGACCTGCTTACAGTACAATAAACAATATTTTATATTCAAAGCATGTGAACAAAACATTATCTATTATACATGATATACTATGTATGCAAAGAGGTCTTAGAACAAAATTGAGAGTAGTTGGTGAAGTTAATGCAGTCATCGTCATTGGCATTGCCAATCTTGAACAGTACATAGTTTATCAGATATGAGCACTGACTTTCCAGAAAAAAAAATACCGGCTAATTTTGAATATGTATTAATTAGCAACAACTTTAAAAAATAAAATAATACTAATTAAACTATACTAGATTCACTATTACTAATCAAACAAAAGAGTGTTCTAATTTCCTAATTCTTTTGCCATTTCTAAATCTCCATTTTAATTAATTCCTTTTATTTTAAATATGTTTTCAAGTAACTTAATGCATGCATGGAATTCTTTACATATAAATATGCTATGGAATTAATATTCTTATCTACATACAAGATAGCTGAAAACCAGCATACTATGAAACATATATTTACGATTATACATTTAGATATTAATTTATTGCAATCCCATCACTAATAGATCTAAATAATAATCAAATAATATTACAATTATCAAATAAAAATGATTGTTATATCATTCAGTAGAATATATATATATTTTAATTTCTAAACATCACATGATCACCATTTCTTATGCTTACACAAACTGTTTACACAGCTATTGTATGGAGAGTTTAGTCTCTATGTACTGTATTTTAATTCCTCTAGTTTATAATTTTTTAGTACATTTTGCTCCTATTAATGCAAATCTTGTGCGTGCATATGCACAAGTGGCTATTTATCCACTTACTTCATTAATATATATTTTTAGCATTTTTGTATTATATATATCTTAAGAAATAAAAAAAAGTGTGCCTTCTCAAATGGTTATTTTTTTTCCACACTTTTAAAAAATATATGTATAGAAAGATCATTTCTACTTACAAATACTAAATACCTTGAATATTTTTTTTTTATTTCAAATTGTAGTTTTTTTAAAAAAAACAAACAAACAGATAAATCGATTATGGCTGCATACAGCAATAAAATCTACCAGAATTTTTTTTTTTTTTTAAAGGTACAGACGCCACCTATTGACTGATAAAAACACTGCATAGAAAAAAAAAGTCATCTGGCTAATTAAAGCAAAATACATGCTAGTTAGTGAAATCATAAGTAAATACAAAATGGGATTGACAGAACTTTTTTATATATGATCTAAATAAATTTTATTCTTATAGTTGAATAGTTTTTATACTTGTAAAATGAATACAGAAAAAGATAAAGCATGACAATTAATAGTTTTACACAGTTCCTTCTATATTCCATATTAATTATCATGGGTACCTTTGCATTTATGATGCAAAAAGAAAAAGGCTTTGTTCTATTTGTCTGTGTATTTGTCATATACCTGCATGATTATGTTCTCCAGGATTAATTTTAGGCAGAGGAGGGAATGCCATATTTCATCTTGTCTTTAAATAATGGACCAGTCCAGATCCTGTCTTATCTAGATCAGATTGAGCATTCATCATCTCAATCAATGTATATACAAATAGATAACGCATAGGCAATGGTAAGAACAGGCCAATAGGTGATAATGTTAACTGAATCCAAATATTTCCATTAGGGATGGGAATCTCACAATAAATGGTCAACCTTTTTGAAGGTATGGTCAGAGAACTACTGTCACAAAGCTAAAAAGCAGAATACACATTCTCCATTCTCCAGTGAATAATTGTCACAGAGCTGAAAGACCATATACATGTTCTCCAGTCAACAAGTGTCACATAGGTGAATGGCAGTCTACACAAGCTCAATGGCAGTATTCACATTTTCCAAATACATCAGAGAACTATTGTCACAGAGTTGATAGTATCCATGTTTTCCAGTCAATGACTGTCACACAGCTCAATGCCAGTCCACATATTCTCCATACATATCAGAGAATTACTGACAGAGCTCAAAGACAAAATCTATGTTCTCAAGACAGAGAACTACCATCACAGTGCTGATAGAATACATGTTCTCCAGTCAACGATTGTCACCTGGCTGAATGCCAGTCTATATGTTCTTGAGAGAATTACCAACACAGAGTTGAGCAGCAGTATACACATTCTCCAGACAATAATGGTTAAGCTAAATGGTTGTGCAGCAAAGCTGCTAGAACCAAATACTGACAAGGCAAGTTGTTAAGTACAGCCAGAAGAGTTGGCAGACTTACTCAAGAAGCAGCCTGTCACAGTAAAGCTGGAAGTGATAGGAAATCTATAAAAAGGGGACATGCAGCCCCTTTTTCCATAATTCACTATAAAACTAGGAGCTAAACCTCACCAACGATAGCATGCAGATTGTAGCCATTGGAAACATATGCAAATGTATATTTGTTTTCAAGGATTAATAAATACTGTATAGTATAAAATTTATTTACACGAGTTTGTATTTATATGTCTAATTCTTCTGTATCTTCTGAAGATTAACACATATATTGCTAATTCTATTGAACCGGAGAATTTCGATTATGTTCTGGAAAGAAATTCCTTGGTAGAACATCTATCTTCCAGTCTCATTTCCTTTCTTTTTGTACTGTTCTTTTCAATCAATCACAAACATGTTTAATTAGTTATAATTTTTCAATTACCAATACATTTTCAAATATATATATTTAAAAATATTTTAATTCTTTTATTGCAGTTTGATTATTGTTTTAATTGGGAAGAAACAATATATTCTTATAAAATATTTATCAACAATTACTTAATTATTTATCGATGGTTTATTTTTTATTTAAAAAACAACATTAGCTAATTCCATACATATAATAATTAAGGATTTAATGGTAATAATTATTGTTTAACAATACTAATGCTAAATTATTCAATAGATTATTATGTCTGTTTTTACAAATTAATTCAATTATATTACTTAATACTAAAAATTAAAAAAAGCTTCAGAAATAAAAGATAATCATTATTTTTTTTATCACTTAAGCACATTAAAACTAATATATATTAAAATATACATAGAAAAAGTCATTGGCAGTGAAATTGGTAAGAAAAAATGGGTAGGAAGTAGTTTGTGTTAATGCCTCATTAAATTTACTGAATTTTCTATAAAAATACATACAGTGGACTCTTGATTTTTCAGATATGTATACATTGTATGTCTATATTTTTTTTGGTATAGCTGTCTTCTTTCTTTAGTCTGCAATTTAAAGCCATTAAAATATGCTATCAAATCGAACATCCATAATTTTTTAAATTATATTTTTTTTTTGCATCTATTTATGACAAATCACAAGACCTGATGCAATATTTATCCACTTTTTTTTATTTAAAATTTACTTCAAAGTTTTTATTTTATTAAAATGATATCATATCTTCTCTCTCTTTTAATTCTTATAATTCAGAAATACACAGTATAATAACCATTTCATTTTTTCTTTTTAAAACTACAATTTTATTCATTCCCCCACCTCTTTTCCTCATCTTATATATAAAATCTCTAAATATCCATAGTGCTGTCACATGACATTCAAGTTAAACATTTCTTTGGTAGAGGGTGTATTTTTAAAGGTTTATGTGAAGGAATTTAATTCCTTCCTTATATTTAAGAGGCTTAATTTGATTATGAGCAGTTTATTCAAGGCAAGTAATTCTGCAAATGGTATATTAAAGACATATGGAAACTTTATGAAGGAAAAAACGTAGCATGTGCTTTAATTAACGTACAGAACTGATTAGGTATAGTATTTAAATTGTGAAAAAAATTAATTACAGTACATAAATTCATGTTTGAAATGTGATATTTAGTGAGGGGAAAAAATAAGGTTATAGTTCTGTACTTTTATTTAGTTTTGGTTAGCATATAATTACAAAAACGATGGTTTGTAACAGTTCTGGAAAAAAAATTGTTAAAGCAATATTCCAACAAATTTTTATTCAGAAATGTTTTAAAAAAAAAGAAAATAGTATGAAAATGATGGCTTTTACTTAAGCCAGGTACATATCTGGTTTTCCTATAAATTTAAAATGAGATTTTTTTTTTTTTTGTTACAACTTTATATTAAAAATTTTAGAATAAAGTTTTGGTTTTGTTTGCAACATTCTTTTAAAAATCTTAACATTTTTAGAAATAATTGAAGTACTAAAATTTAGCAAAGTCAAATAAATATCTTTTTTTTTTTTTACAGTTTTATAATGAATTAATGATTAGATATGATCAATTTTTAAAATGTCTAACACTACATATAATTAATATCAACTCTAATTTTTTTAATATGCAATAAACTTATATTTAAATATGAGTATAGTATATATACTTAAGCTAGATGTAATTAGGGGATTTGAACCTAGACCTTCAAACTCCCTTTGGTCAGCCACTCCTTCTTATACAATCAATATACACGACCATATATACAAAAAAAAAGATAAATGATCTCCAATATATGTATTTGTTGCTAAAACAGCACTCATTAGTTGGTCCAGAGCATCATCTCCCATGCATATATGTAATGTGCTTAATTTATATTAAGGTAGGAAATCTTCAGACTTTAATGGATAGTCAATCTTTTCCACTCTCCAATTATTCAACCATCCATACTGGTTATATAAGATGGAGTGGATGATTGAAAGGAGCTTGAAGATCTGGGTTCAAATGCCTTCCAATTATAATAAACTTAAATACATACACTATTTTATATATACACATACTCATACCACAAATGAGGAATGTTTGAATTATATTATCTGTATTGCAGTTAAAAACTCTGTAATCATTACAACGCTTAGCCTTAATTTTTAATAAACTTACAATCTATTGTTTATATATCTATTATTTTCTCAAACACTTGAAAAATAACAGATCAAGAGTTTGTTGTATACTTTTATCAAAGATTTAATTTTAATATTGTATACATCCTCTATTCTAGACTTTACCAGTACAGTACACTACGTTACAATAAATGAATGATGCAATAAACAGTTTTTATAATAAAATCAAGATCCTGCATTGAATGCATTTGGTATAATGAATGCAAACAAATATTTTTGCCAATGTAGTGTGTGCACTATGTTTTCATGGTCTCTCAAATTTGAGTATGGGTCCTTCTTTTTATAATTTGTAAAATTCACTTACCAATTTAATTTAATGGATGTACTTGTTTTTGCTTTGAATTATACTTTTATTAAATTGCTTATTCTTCTACATATATATAATTTTAACCATAAACTGACAAAATAGTGAGACTTAGTTATTAATGAAAATTATTTATGCTACACATGTGTGTAAAATTTTTATGCTTTTATTATGAAAAACTTATAGTTTATACTTTCATGTACAATATATAAAAATTAAACTATAGTGTTTTTAAATCAATTTTATATTGTTTTTATGCATATACTTTTCATTGGGTATTGCGGGGTTTTTTTTCCTTGTTAAATGAATATGTTGGATTGTAACTTTGCTCCAGAAGGTGTAACTGGAATAAATTACCATTAAATACAGTCATCGTTAAATGCACATTACAATAAACAAATGCTATAACAAATATGATTCTGGAAACAATTATGTTGATTCTACCATGCTTCACTATACTTCAAGAAATGCATGAAATTTCATATAATTTCTAATATCGAAGTGTATACTACCATCAACGTTATTGTTTATTTTTGTGACAAGTCCACTAAAGTTTCTAATTGCAATCTAAAAAGGCATCATATTAGATGGTGCGGAATTTAATGTGAACGGGTTAAAAGCAAAAACAAAATCTTCGCACCTTGATTCTTAGATTTATATTATGCTAATGTTTGTTTTATGCTATTTTAAAGGATCATATATAAAATGTTCTTACTATTTTGACTGCAACCTACATCAATAAACTCAGTTTTAGCAGTATTGAACAAACAATTTTCAGCAATACTTTGACTTGAACAGCTATCGGCATAAGAACGTGAGTTAATTAAATATCGTGATAGTTTAAAGTATTTGAATTGTGATTATTAGCTTGGATAGTAGTTGTAAAATATGTCATAATTATTTTTTATATAAATTATTTTATTTTTTTTTTTTTACTTTTAATTTCCGAGGATTTAACATTACAAAACAAAAGCACACGCATATGCACTATATTTGCTTTAAATCAATAATATTTAGAATAATATTAAAATGTTTTAACTATCCTATTTTACTGTGGTATTGCTATAGCAAATCCTGCAATAAATGAAGCAATTTGATTAATCATTTAACATGTAATAGGCTTAACTTTTATATGAATACATTTGTGGAAATTTTTTAAACTTTAGTTATACATTTATTCAATAGATGGAGCATCTTGCATTTTTGAAAAACTCATTCCCACATTAAAATACCAGTTATATAAGTGATAAGAAGCTTAAGATTGGAAGCCATTACTGGGTGTCAGCTGCAAAATCTGACATTTTAAAACTTATTCCTAGATCAACAAATCTGAATATATTACTATAAATTCCCAAGTCATACCTAAAGACCCATTTTAACAAACTTGCAAGCAATGTGCACTTTCATCATAATGTCAATTTTCTAATCGGGTAAAAATTGACCAGTTTTATCTGACTTCCAAATTATTAAATGATAAATGAACCAAGCATTAATATTTTGAAGTATTTACTTTTAAAATGTTATACACATAATGTTTAATAATTATATAAAGATAATATATAAATTTAAGTCATTTATTTTTTGATTAAATTTAAATTATTTAATATGAAATTTAAATTATTTAATATGTAATTTCAGATCAATGCTAACAAAAAATAGCATTTGGCTTTTCAGATTTTTAAAAATTATTATACACTTAGATCTAACCATTTCAGCTTCACCTATTCATATATAAAAGTAGGTTGAAGTAAAGAAGGTTTCCCTCTTTTCTTCCAAGCGTAAGCTTGTGGCTAAGACCTGTAGAGGTCCCTACCTTCGAATTTTTCAGACGCATATTCCTAAGGTTATAGCCTTATTAAATATTATATATTCTAAATGTAAATACATTATTTATAATAGTATTTACATATAGAAATGGTTATAAAATATACTTTTTCACAAATACATATATTTTGCATGTTATTGCTTTTTTCATGGGATCGAAGGAGGAGAGCGGGGTACAACTAAAGGATATATTTACTTTATTTTAACTGAAAGATGTATATATTACATTATGATGAGACAAATACATTTTTTTAAATAAATATACTAATAAATTATTATCTTTAAAAAATGCCAGAGATCACATATTGCTTGTTGGGTAAAATAAAGCTGAACATAAAAAATTTATTGCTTGACAATTAAAAATAAAAATATCCAATCAACATCAAATAGTAAAATATGTTAGCAATGGAAATTTTTTAAAAACAGCATGGTTAAAATGTGTTCCATAATCTTTTTGAAAATTTCAGAAAAAAAAAAAAACTATCCAAAAAAATACAAGCTATTCACCCCTCTGACTAAATCCCTGTACAAGGCAGACTCTTGAAAATGGCTGCAAGTATAATTCACCTGCAATACATAAATTCCTTGGATTTATTTTGTCCTTATCTTGATGAGAGTATTAATATAATTTGATTCCACATTTGACAATTTTTGTTCATTATTGTTTATGGAATGATATTAAATAAATTCCTAGTTTATTATCATTAACAATAATAACGAAGGAAATGGATATTTGCATAGGAAGTGCACATACACTTTCTTAGAGAAAAATGGATCGTATCGCTATAGCAACTGCTAATGATGTTTCCTGTATGATTGGCTAAAAAAAAGTTTTTGCCAATTTATTTGCTCTTGGGTTTTCATTGCATATCAGCATGTTTGGACAGTTGGTAGCAGCTTCCAATTTGGGATAAACAGATGACAGGATTGATTCTGGCATTCAGATTTCTTTTGCCCTGTGCAATTGGCACAGTAGGTAGAATGTCTGACTTGGAATCATGAGGTCCCATGATCGATTCTGATATTCGCAGTTCTGGTGATCTCTTATGAATTCCCACGCAATAAAGCCATATGTCTTTTTCTATATTCAAAGACTGGTTTCAAGTAAATATTACAAAATATAATAATGAAAATAGTAAATTTTAAATTTGTATTTGCTTGGAATAAATAAGATAAATTCAATACATAATGAATTATTTATGTATAAAAGATTTCTAAGCTAAAATAAAGAATAAAATGAGAATAAAAGTTAAATAATATAAAGAATAAATGGATATGGAATGAATCTCAAAATTAATGGGTTATTTTTTGCAGATTTGTGCTTCTATATATGGATTAAATAATAAATCTATAGTGTAGCAACAGTAGTAAAACAACTTTCATCAAAATTTGGACAGGTCAGCCAATTTGCAAAATTTCACAATTTATCTCTGATATAGATATAATGCCAATAGATAAACTTAATTCGGAAATTTTTGAATGGTGGGATTTGCAAAAATCTTTAAATGTAATTAAAATATTTTCAATCCACTTCTAAAAATAAAAGTCTGTCAATTTGAGAAATGATTGGAAAAATCTGAGAATGAGAATAGTTGGACACAATAAAAAAAAATACAGCTAAGGAAACAGTCAATGAATACTTGGAATGTCAGAATTGTTTAAAGACACTAGAAATGGCAGTTTGATAGTCTTCTTCTCCACATAAACTATTTTCAGACATGTATAAAAGAATTTTTGAATAAACCCTAGCTTGGAGTTTGTTTTACTCAAACATGAGCTTATTACAAATTATTCAACAACCTATATTCTATAAAAAAAAAAAAATTGCATTAACAAATAACTGCTATTAATTTTTTATAGTTATTTTCTGAGAAATATATACTTATTATATCTTTGTAAATTTGCCTTAATTACTGTCACAATAAAAATCTATTATAATTGAAACAAATCTTATAATAACGGATTGCCTTTTTCTAGATGATTCTTCTCCACAATTTCACTTAAAAGCTTTTCTTGCTCCCTTTACAAATTTAACATTTGTTTCTTTTTTATTTTATCAACTAAGTCTTAAACTTTATCTAGATATCCTTTTCTGCTGACTTCTAGTCATACATTCATCCAAACTGTAATTTCTTTTCTTAGAATATCGACATAAGAGCTCAAATCCATTAACATCTCTATCTTATAAAAATGTTCACTGCCTCTTTCATTCATATAATAATAATAAAATAATGTTTTCCTGAAGGTTTGTGATGATGGTGTTTAATTGTATTTATATATTGGAGTATTTCCATAATCTAATATGAGTATAGGATATCTTTAGAAAAAGTTAAATTTATTTAAATTTCCAAATACATTCACTGTTAGTAATAGCATCATCATCATCATCAACCATTATCACCACTGCAGGATGAAGGTCTCTCCAAGTTTAATCCATCTTCTCCGATCTTTAGCTTCTCTTCTCCACAACACCCCTGCACATTTTCTTATTTCATCCATCCATCTCACATGTGGTCTCTTTCTGGGTCTTTTACAATCTCTTGGAAACCAGTTTAAAATTTCAATTGTCCATCTATTATCATCTCTTCTAGCAATATGTCCATCTCAACTCCATTTCAATCTTTTAATTTTTTCAATAAGGTCAGTAACACCTGTTTGTTGTCTTACCCATACATTGCGTTTTCGATCTCTTCTTGTTACTCCCAACATACATCTCTCCATACTCCTTTGAGTGGTCTGAAGTCTCCATATTGCTCTTCTATTAAGTGTCCAAGTCTCAGATCCATAAGTAAGAACTGGTAAAACACATTTGTTAAAAACCATCCTTTTCAAACATATAGGCATATTTCCTTTTAGTATCAAGTTATTTCTACCAAAAGTACTCCAACCAAGTTTAATTCTATGATTAATTTCCTCCATTATGTTTCCATCTGTATTAATAATCTGACCAAGGTATTTGTAACTGTTAACTTCTTCTAATTCTTCATAATCAATCTTTATTTTCATATTTTTAGCAAATCGATTAAACATTACTTTAGTCTTTTTAACATTTATCTTTAGTCCTATTTTTCTACTTTCATCTGCTAACTCCTGCAACATTTCCTGCAGCTCTGAAGCATTATTTGCAAAAACAACTACATCATCTGCGAAATCTAAATGACTTAAATACTCTCCATTTACTTTCACTCCTTTAGTTTCCCATTTTAATCTACAAAATACTTCTTGCAGCACTGCTGTAAAGAGTTTTGGAGATATGGAGTCACTTTGTCTTATACCTTTCTCAATGTTGATTTTTCCAGTATCATTATATAATCTAATTGTTGCTGTTGCATTTTTATAAATATTCTTTAAAATATGACAATATCCTGGATCTATACCTTGATGATCCAATGCTTTAATCACTGAAGAAATGTGTATAGAATCGAATGCCTTTTCATAATCTACAAATCCAAAACATAATGACAACTCATATTCGTTTTTCCTTTCTATGACTTCTCTCAATACCTGGATATGATCTAATGTACTAAAACCACTTTTAAATCCAGTTTGTTCTCTTGGTTGGTGGAAATCCAAAGTTCTCTGTAGACGAGTTGTAATTATCTTGGTAAAATTTTTTATATAAAACTGATAAAAGGCTGATAGGTCTGTAATTTCTAATATCTTCTTTATCACCTTTTTTAAATATTAATATTATTACTGCATTCTTCCAATCTTTCGGTACATCTTTTTCATTTAGACATTTGGTATATAACTTTGCTAATACAGGTTAGTATATGCACAACATTTCCAGAGGTATTATTCTCCCTATTCTTCAGGAATTGCTGGTCTGACCAGTGACAGTACTAGCATGGGAATTGAACCTGGCTCCTTAGATTCTTGAGTATTGAATTTTAAGGTAACACTCTAACAAACTGGGGATGGCATTACCTTAAAATTCAATACTAAAGAATCTAAGGGTCCTGGTTCAATTCTATGCTAGTACTGACACTGATTAGGCCAACAACACTTGAAGAAGGGGGTAGAATATCTTTTGAAACTTTGTGCATATACTAACCTGTGTGCTATTACTAACTGTTGAATGTATTTAGAATATTTAAATAAAATTAAATTTTTCTAAAGACATTCAATACTTATATTAGATGATAAAAATAGTCCAAGATATAAATATACGTATGTTGGTGATTATTTATCTTTTGGATATATATGTGTTCAAGTGTATCAGTGTTATGAGATAGAGTTGAGAGTGATGGATTGTGTGTGAAAGTCTGTGCTCATATACCCTATATATTATACATATTGATACAGGATATAATAAGCCTGTATTTCAGTTATTACATACTAGAGATGTCTGCCCATCCCTCGTATATGTATTAAATGTATTAGGTCCTGTACATGAGGTGTCAGATTGACTTTAGGTCAACATGGGTGTGACAAGAATCTCGGTCTCAGGGTGGCCTTTGAGCATTCCATCATCAGATTTTCAATTGGATGGACGGTTGAAAGGTTAGACTGTGGAGTGGATTGAAGCATGTCCATTAAAGTATGAGGATTGGCTATCTTAATATATATTTGAGATCTTATTTGCATATATGTGTAGAGATGATAATCTGGACCAACTGATGATTGCTGGCTTAGCATGAAATATGTATATTGATAATTATTTATCTTTTGGACATATAGGTGTTCAAGTTTATCAGTGTTATGAGATAGAGTGGAGAGTGGTGGATCGTGTGAAAGTCTGTGCTCATATATTCTATATAATACATATATTGATACAGATATATAATAAGCCTGTATTTCAGTTATTATAAATACAACTATAATAAAATAATGTTTCACCATGTAAGAATGTTTTTATAAGATGTCACACATAATTTGATACACATATAGAAGAAATCAGATTGAATAAAATTAATTTATTTGAAGTTTTAATTTGTTATCATAGGGTATTTGTATACTAACAGATCTGAAAAAGACTTTGACGATCAAATTGTTTGCTATTTTGAAAGTGTGATAAAATAAAGTATAGCATTGTGCAAAGTGCATAAAAAGTGTGATTATTGTTTATTTATATTAAATACTACTTTATGATAAAGACCCCCTCCTAACCACTCCCCCTCCAAAAAAAAAAAAATTCTATTCTATTGCCAGTTTAATTATCAAAAAATAAAAAAAAACATTTAATAAAAATATGTATAATTCAGTTTATTCCTAAAGTAAAAGCAGATGATTTAAAAAAATTTTTTTTTAATTAACCACTTGCTTTATACCTCCTCTCTCCTCCTCCTTCCACCTAAATCCTGATTTCCATTTATAGGAGTGCACTATCTGATTTAATGCCATGGCAGAAGCAACAAAATCTAACAATTCATGGATCACAGTTCAAGTGTCATTTCCAACAATCGAACATTATGACCTCCCTAGTAACACACTTTTATTATTCTTCCATACACTAAATAAATATTTATGGTGCCATCAAAAACGATTAATAGCCAAGATCTATACAGATATTCTATCTTAAGTTTTTTTCATATTGACACTCCAGTAACAATGTGTACCATAACAAACATTTTACCAAATGACCAGTCATATGTCTCTTTTTTGAGCAATGACTTCCAGGATACATATATCATCCCTACTATCCGTTGCATCTTCATGGAACAATATCAACACCATATCTCAAAAGCTTGTAAATTGTTTTTCCAGATCTATGCAGTATCCATGTCCCTTACCCATAAAAAGCTATATCCTTGATATATTTCTTGATGAATATTGAGGAATATATTTTTAGATGTTAATAATTCTCAGACTCTTTTGGTTTTGTGCCATTGTAGTGTTTACATCTCTTCTATTTCTCTTATCTGATATTATTAAGCTTCATAAATATTAAAAGGCTATGGTTTTGCCTTTCCATCTACATTATGGTCAGTTGATCCCCTTGCTAATACATTTCATTAGCTTTGACTTTTCTCTATTAATATTCATATTACACCTCCGTCTCAAAATATCATCAACTTCATTCAGCATCTACTATAGGTCATTATTAAAATTATTTCAGCTGCAAAATGTATTGTAATAAATATTTTGTTATTTACTTTCAATCTTTTCTTTAAATTATCATTAAATCCTCCCATGGCTTCTACAATATAAATATTATAGAACAAAGACAATAAACTATAATTCTACATTACACTTCTGTTTACTTTAGTACCATTTTCAACCATTGCCACAATGACAGTTTAATTTCTCAAAGATTATTCTTTTGTGTTCAAAATATATTTTACATTATTTTCTAAATCAACATTATCAAATTCCCTTTCTAAATCAATGAATGCTATTACAATTTGTTTATTGTTAGTAACAAGCTTTATTTAACAATTGAGGTGATGGTGCAGAAAACAGATTTGGTCCATTAAGAATATAAAGAATACAACAACCTAAAACAGGTTTTAACAGAATTTTTTGTCTAATCTAGTGATTTTTATTAGTCATTCTTTTAGGCTAGAGATTATCCACTTAATGAATAATATTTCTGTAGTGTAATTTTCACTACACCACTCTCATGCAAGGTTTGGGCCAAAGTATGAGGGCAGAAAGTTTGACACTGATCAATTCAACTGCAATAGTTCCTTATCTACATACATTGAACAATGATAAAGTTATGTGTAAGAGAATATGATCTGGGCCAATTAATGAATGCTGATTCAGCATGAAATGTGCATCTTTTTCACATGTCTTTAATCATATGTTTATGATAACATTCCTCCACAATGCGTTAAAGGCAGATAAAAATCAATCCCTACATTGCATGAGAGTAGCATAGTGAAAATTACATTACAGAAATGTTATTCAATGTGGTCTAACTTTTGAATTTTATTTTTTCAGGTCCATTTTATATATAAACACAGATGACTGTTATTTGTTTATTTATTGTCAATAAAAATCTTTACTTTCAATTAGAAAGAAAAAAATTGCAAAAATAATTTTGGCATATTAGAGGAACCTATAGAATACAATAAATTGTAACAGATTTGTCATAGAATTTGAACAAATATGAAGTAAATTTTGAATTTAAATTTTTCAGGTTTGTTTATATTAATTATTTTTGATTGTTATTTTATATATATTCACACAGACTATCCAATTTTAATTTACATTTAAAAATAATCTCAGTCCAATTTAACATTGCATTGAAATAGTTTCAAAATGCCAATTTTAGTATCTACCAAATTACTAATCAGAAAACTAAAATTTTGCTACTTGGAAGCCAAACATATTGACTTCATCATAAAATTTAATTTGAAAGCCTTGCCAATGAATCATTTTTTGGTAAATCATAGAAATTTCTCAAAAATACAACCACTATGTAGCTTATGTAAAGTGGCGGATGAAACTATTGAACATATTTTTACTGCCTGCCCATTTTTGAGTCCTGCAAGGAAAAATATCATAACCAGAGTACTGCCAGCTAACATGAAGATTCTAAGAATCAGGGATGCTATAAAGAGTGGTGTCTTTGCTGCAATTAGAATGGGAATGTTCCTGCTTCATGCCGTGTGGTTAATGAGGAATTATTTTGTTTTTAAATGAGGAAATAAAGAACCATGGGAGGTGTGCAAAAAATTTATTCAAAGGACTATGTTTAGGGATCGCTTATTAACGCCGGAAAAGCTCTTCGGCGACACTTGGGGGCAACTTAGGCCACTGGATGAAGAGCCTATTCTCAGGCATGCTAATTAAAAATTAATTCAAGATTAAAAAATGGTTCAGTTAGATGGAGAATGACAAAGGATCACTGCCAATCAAAATACGGACTGCACAATGATCACTGGCTAAGTCACTAAATGAAGAGCCAGTTGTTCTGATATAAAACTAGTACACAATAATTATAGACTAAGTTCGAACGATGAGCTTCTTGCTCTGATCATGAAATTAATTTGTCATAATAATAACTAATGTATCAAACGGGTATATTTTCTAATTTGGAAAATTATTTACTAATGATTGTCATAATACGTGTAACAAATCCAAACAAATGTATACCAACAAGATTTATATTGTAATTGTATGTGTATTTTCCTTAATAAAAAAAAATATGCCAATTTTATCAACAATATACATTCCTCTAATAGTAGTAAACATTTGACTTAAATACTGGTTTGATTAAAAAAAAAAACATGACAAAAATTGTACATTTTATGCTAAAACAGCTTACCCAAATAACATACAATTCATTCATTTATTACTATTTTATTCACATACATACCACACACATATAAAAATAAATTCATTTAATCTAACCATTTATTAAAAAATCAAATTTTATTCAATATATGCTTTCCATTTCATATTCTCAAAATTTATAGTATTCTTTTAGAAATATGATTACATTCAACATACTCAGACAGATATACAATTACTTTCCTAGGAATTTAGTGGGTAGATGAATATTAATCTTTTAACCACATCCACTTATAATTATTTTTATAAATATATTAAACTTATTAAATTGAAATATAAAATGAATTATTATAAGCTAATGATATAAATATTTTTTATTTATTTATTCTCTTCTTCAGTTGTATATGCATATAAATAATAGTAATGCTGTTACATTGGTTTATGTAGGGGACTGTATTTAAAAACAAGTAGCTATTATGTTCTAGTTTAATTAAGGAAAAAATAATTGCTGATCAAAATTAACTTTTTAATAATTTTATAAACAATAATTTATTAACAAAAACTCTTTTCAGTCAATAAACCTGCTGTCCACCAAAACTATAATATGAAACAATAAAACTGTAGCAAATCCTCCATACAGTAGTGCCACTCAGTGTAAGCCTTAGTAATCAATGGATGCAAGAAGGCTTATGAATAAAATCACTATCTAGTGCCTATTCTTCCAATATTCCCAGACTAGTTTCTAGCTTATGGCTTTCATCAATGGAGGCTTGGATATGAGAGCACTGCATTTAGATCTTAGCATTTAATGCAACTCTCCAGCAGCCACTTTTTACTTATTTAGTTAACTATAAAGCTATGAGCCAGAGTTGAAAAACATTATGTTTTCAATCCAAACTCATTTACTTGTATAATCATATAGATCTAAACCCAGTTCAGTATCTATACATTTTGATGTCTTTGGTTTTTAAAAACCAGTCATCATTCTATGAGCAGGATTAGTCCTATTCTCATACGAGCTATTAAAACAGTAGCAAAATCCCCAAACAGTAGTGCCAGCCAGTGCAAGCCAAAGTAATCAATAAATGCAAGAAGTTTTGCACATAAAATCCCTACCTAGTGCCTACTCATCAAATATCTCCAGATTAGTTTCTAGCTTGTGGCTTTCATCACTTAGAAGTCTTGGATCTGAAAGCATTGCATCTAGATCTTACGATCTAATGCAACCCTCCAGCAACCATATTTTACCTATTAAGTTAACTATACAAGCAAATGAGTTTGCATAGAATGTTTTCATTGTGGCTTTTAGCTTTATAGATAACTAATTAGGTAAAAGGTGACGGAGTGTTGCATTAGATCCTAAGATCTAGGTGTGGTGCTCCCAAATCCATGGCTAAAAAGACCACAAGCTAGAAACTAGTCTGGGGGCATTAGATGAGTAGGCACTAGATAGGGAAAATTTATGCACAAACCTTTTTGTATTCATCGATTTACTAAGGCTTGCACTGGGTGGCACTATTGTAGGAAGAGTTTGCTATTGTTTTAACAACTTGTGTAAGTATAGAAACTAGTGATCATGTAATATTTTAGTGGTTTAATATAAAACATTATTAGACAAATAAAATGAAGTAAAAGCACTGATGTGCAGCGACATAAATTTTTCAGCTACATACAATGTATATACCTAAATGTTTTGCAATGTTCTGTTCATGTCAATATAAAATTAGCATAGGTTGAGAATGATTCTCTGCATTAGAAATTTTATCTACTGAAAGAATTCACAAAAAAATTTAAATTATGACGATATTATTAATGGATTTGCAATAAAACATTCAAGAAATTAAAATATAATTGTTTGCAATACATGTGCTTCACATTGTTTCCTCAAATATTGATTCAATAAAATTGCACAAAGCCATATTTATAATTTATAAATAATAATACATAAGTAATTATTTATACATTATAAATACAAATTTGTGCAATTTTACTAAATCAATAAGCGAATAAAGAAAATAAAATATATGTAATGCAGAAAATTATATTTTATTTTCTTGAATGTTTTTTGTTTAGAAAATTCTGATTCAAAATAAATAAAACTTTTAACAAAGAGAATGTTTCTTATTGATGTATACTAATTGTAAAGCAATATATATATATATCTTCAAATAGGTTATATTTTTTAAATATTTAATATTTCTTTATCATGACTTTAAGAGAGACCTCAATACTGCTGATTCTGCTATTATTGAATCATGTAATAAAAAATGAGGAGAGCAGGGGATTACAAAACTGACCCTAAATATCTCATTTTTGATTCTTCAATATTTAAATAGACTGGTATATGAAGAATTCATTACAAAATTCGACAACACTACCTACTATTTTGAAAACCAAACTGTTATTTTCTATAGTGATCTTTCAAAAACATTTGACATTTTTTAATTGAAGGCTATTTTGTTATACTGATATCTTATATGATGATATCAAAAAAATTATTTTATCATAAGAAAAAATGCTAAGATTTACATCAAGAAACAAAAATTAATGAAAATATTTCTTACATAATTTTTAAAAAAATATGATTACCTACAGTAATAAAGCTACTAAAAATCAATTGGAAAATGTTTACATTACACTAACTAAAATACAATTTACCTGCTTAATTCTTATTAAATAACATTGCAATAATATAGCTGCAAAACAGTAGCCTTTCAATATAAATGTAAAATAAAATACTCTTACCAAAATAAATACATAAATTTTATTTCATATTTTATTTCTGATTACATAAGGAATTAGAAAAAAAAATTTGATCACATAATAAAACATTATTCAACAAAAACGTTGATTTAACATAAGAGTACAGCGAGTACAGTGCATGCATAGCAATTGATTACTGTATGTTTAGAACTACAGTCTGATATTTCACAGTAAGTATCTTAGTCAATTATATTATACTGATTAATAGATGTTTGCTTATTTTTAATTACTTTTTTTTTTTCATGAAGTATATTATCAGTTTACCTTTCTTTATTCATTGATATAAAAAAAAAAATCCTTTCCTTTTACTTTTTCAATGCTTATTTTGGAAAGGCTGGATAATAGGGGAGTGACAGTTGCAACAGCCAAATAATAAGGAGAAGCTCTGAGGAAGATTGCTGGGCAGTCGAAACTGTCAGATGGATTAATTTTAATTTAATAAAATAAGCATAGAAACGGTAAAAAGAGGGGGGGGGGATTGTTTTATTGTTTTTTTTACTTTATTTTTATTTAAGTTTTCATTTTTTGAAGAAATTTTAGCTTCACAACAGAATAAAACATACGCAGTCATTAAAAAACCAAGCATCTAAAAACATATATATATTAACTTTTTGTTTTCTTTATTTTAATTTGAACAGTGGATGGAATAAGAAGTCAACTATGTACAGTTAAACATATTATGATTAGCAAAATTATTTATTCATTAATTGTCACTGATTGCCAATTTTAATTTTTTTTTAAAAATAACATATTCAAAATTTATGCTTTATTTTAAATATATGATAGCAATTACATTTTTTTAACCTTAGAAGATCTACTTATTTTTAAATAGATTTTGGATTTATAATAACCTTTGGAGACGAACTGTCTTTGTTATTTAGAGTAAGAGTATACAATGTATAGGTTAAATATTTTTAGATTGAAGATTAATGGGTTTATATATAAAAATTTATTTTGCATACAAAACAAACTTGTTAATTACATTAGAGTAATTACTGTTGAAGAAAGAATTGCTTTTATTAATTTTCCTCATTTATTGGCTAAAAAAAAAAAATCTTATCTAAATAATTAATAGATAAAAGAAATTAACTTCTGCATAATTAAAGATTATAATATTTAATCTCATGCTGATGTTATTTAATGTAAAGTACTTCTAAAGCCTTTTAAAAATGTATAATAAATTAATACCACTACTGTTTTTGATTCGCTTTGTTAGCAAAAATGTTTCCTAAAGATTAGCGGGAAAACAAAGGAAACGATTAAATGTTATCTTAATGCTTGATTCTATTGTGCATTCAAAAGACTACTATGTTTATAATTAACCTTGCCACTAATTTATTTTGCTTACATAAGTCCAGGAACTTCATGATGGAAGTGACTACAAAGCAGCCTGCATTACTTTAAACATCTTTATATATAAGCATTGTATTAAACCAGTGATATTACAACCAGTGATATTACAAATTATTAACAACAGCAATTTGAAATTATTTGCTTTTTTACTCTCCAAGTGCGTAAAGAGCCTATCCTAAAAATCATGACTAGTATACATAATTTAAGTTATAAATATTGTTCCTAATATTTTACCTAGGTTATTTTAATTGGGTAATTATTTTATTAAATACGAAAATATTTTATTAAATACGAAAACAATTTAGGGAACATTAGTCATTTTCAGGCTAAATAAGTTGGATTCAGTTTCATTATTAAAACAATAATTGTGATTAGTAATGATAATTTAAATTGTACTTCCTTGTCTATTTTAATAGCTTTAATCATGTTAATATGAATATAATTTTTAGATTTTTAAAGATGGCAAAATCAAATGTTCTGTGTGGTTTAAAGAGTACGCTTAGTGACGTCATTTCCTACTCTGAGAACTCCTGAACAATAAACCATTTGATTAATAATAATTTGGTTGAATTGTAAAACTGAAATCAGTTTAAAAAACAACATTTAAATATAAAAATATTTTATAAATTTTGTTTGAATTTTAAAAAGTCAGTAAAATAAAAAGACTTTGAGTTACGTTAGATCTGCCGTTTGTCATTAATATTACTATCACTTATACCACTCCAGTATATTATTGCTGATCTGATATTTGGCATTGCTGTCTCTTAAATTCTGCAGAAAACTTTTCTTTCTGCTCTCCATTGTATTCTATCCTCAGCTACATTAGCACAATAAAAGCAATCCATTGAAAATGTAATTTTATAATAGCAGATTCTATAGTAACACATCCAGTAAGCTTATTGGTCTTATGGAGAATCTTTAAATGAAATTTTTCTAATTCCTTTGTGATATGTCAACAGGGCATCCTAATCTCTACATTCATTTAATAAAATAGCCACTCTATACACTGCTAATTTAGTCATAGTGTTCTGCATCATTTGATGACGTGGCAGACCAAAGACTATGATTACAATTTGGCTTTTAATACTTCTATTGCCTAGAGCAACAGATTTTGTGAATCAAAGACCATGATTACAATTCGATTCTTAATACTTCTATTGTCTGAACTTTTGAACATTAATTGCTAAACCATTATATTTATACAATGCAATCAAAATCACTTTTTGAATTGCCAAAGAAATCCAGAAGATAAAGATAATGATGTTTTTGTATTTACTTTTAATCCATTCAAATAAAAATTCAACCAGCATGACCATATCATATCTTAATCCTAGATTCATGAAACTACATTTAGCACTTAAAAATGAAAAACAAAGTCTGAGCTAATATATATCCTTGTTTAACAACATTTTTAATCTCAAATGACACTCAGATCCTCTACTAATTACCTTTTTTTTTCTCATTCTATCACTTAAAGCTATTTAGTATAAGAAAATTTTGGCAGATGCCCAATTAATTACAAATGGTACAAAAACATGTTTGATTAATTAATACAAAAGATATACATTAGCCTGGGGAAAAAAGGCTCTTGTTATTCTTGATAATGTAAAACCATAAGTCATTGAGATAAACATTCATTTATTTAAAAAAATAATTGAAAGTATCTTTATTGTGTACAGCTCTCTTGAAAAGACTTTAAAAAGTCAGTTTTCCTGCTATCAGAGGTATTCCCTATGTATATTTGTCCATTTATAGAACATTATTTGCTGTTTGTGTGCCTTTTCATTCACAATTATCAGTTTTTAGTGTACTTCATCATTATTTCACTGCATCTACTATCTGATTATCTACAATAGACTACCATATTCTTCCCCCTGTTTGATGGGTAGGTTCACTGTTCTATGTACCATAGAGGATTTTATTTCCTCTTAGATTCTTGACTTCATTTCCTCTCCAGTTCTCTTATCACTCAAAACTTTTTATCAAATTTTTTTATGTATTGTTCCAATTATTTAGGTGATTAAAAACGATCTTCTTTTCTCACCCACCCCCCTCTGGGATAGCAAACTGCCTTAATTTCTAATCAATTTTTGTATTAGCCAACTATAATTAACATTAGAAATCTCTCCAGTGTAAAATTACTTCATGTTTTTAAAATCAAATTCTTTCGATTTCACTTCAAAAATTTTTTCTTTATATAATCTGTAACACTTCCAAACAGTTTAAAGATGGCCACCGCCCCTAGCGGCAAAAATGTGCAAAAACATAATTCACAAAAACAAAAATCTTCAAAACTTCCAAAAATGTTAACTAAATTAAACTCCAAAGAAACTTTCAGCACAGAATCTATTTCAGGATCTCCATCCCCAGACCCTCTGGATTTTCCTCCCCTACAGGGTGAGGCTTGCCCCATCAAAGGCAAGAAGCAATTCCAAAAAAGTAATCTCACCAATCATAATGTTGCTCCAAGCAAAACTGGGAACATTAAAAACTCCTCTACTATAAAGGGTAAAAAACAGCCTGATACACCTAAGTTTAATACAGAAACCTCAGCCAACTCTGATTTCTCTAAAAATTTAACACACAATAACTACTCCAAAGATGATGCTACTCATAATTCCCCATCTCAATCTATGAGCGCAACCAAGTCTGCCAATACTACTCCCACTATTATCAGTCACACTGAGCAATCCCTTATTAAAAATCCATCACCACAGCAAGTCTTTGCTAATTCCTATGCTCAGGCTGCATCCAGCATCTTACCAAAAAATCCTAATAGAACCACAACACAAACACCCCAAGCGAAGCTCCTTCAAAATCTGTAGGGCCTTGATGAGGACAATCCGAACAATCATGATTCAACCACCTCTGAAACCTTCATTCCTACTAAACAACTCACACCAGAGAATCACACAGTGATCTCAGAACAATTTAACCAAACAGTTCCACCACTCCTCTCAAGTCACTTCATTGTTACCAGAGTGACAGCTCTGTCATTCTGGCGGTTACAGATCTACAATGTGGATTCCATAAATTTCCAACACAGCAGCTCTATGACCTTATCAAACTCCACAATCTAACTGATAATATACATAAAATCCTCACCCTTCCTAATGATCGATACATGGCATTAGAGTTTCACAACACAATACAAAGACAAGCCTCCAAAAACAGATTCAAATTTTTAAACAATATGTTCATGGTTCCAATAGACACCAATAGACCATCCATACTTAAGGGGTTTATCAAAAACTGCCACATAGGTATGCAGAGGCAGCACCTACAGAAATATCTTGAGGCATTCGGACAAGTTACCTCATTTGAGTACCTTAGGGATCCTCTCACCAATGGTCTCACCTTCACCAACACAGCCTGATTTCAATTCATCCTTAAAAAAAGGTCTTTCTCCTGAAAGCATTCCCACAACAATAGCAGCTGAACTAGCACCTTTGGTCATCTCAATTAAGGGGATGAGGCCACAATGTTTCACCTGCAAAGACTGCAACCACCTCAATCGGGACTGCCCTCAAAAAAATAAATGCAACTCTTGCCAGAAAGAAAAGGGCCTAAACCACATCTGTGCTCCACATAGCCCCAATAAATATGAACATCCTCCTTCAGCTAACCTCTAACCTCCACCTCACTTCAATTCAATCTTTCAACATTCGGCCACCCTCTAACCTTTCAGTAAGATTCCAACTTCCTCTAGGCCACATATTTTTGGTCTCACTTGCAGCCCACCACTCTGTTACACCTCGCTCACAGGACCCTCTTTCCTTATTGGACATGAACACTTATTCAAACTCAGAAATCATCCTGTCTGAGTCTACCAACTCTGGCCCTTCCGCCACTAACAAGAAACATCAGAAGCGTGCACACCCTAACCATTCAGATAGTGACACCAACTCTGACAGGCAGATTTCCATCCTTGACCTTCCCAGTAAAATCATAATGGATCCTTTTCCTGAACCAAGGGCAAGTCTCAGACATTCAGAACACACAAGGAAAAAAAAGAATTCTTTCAGCGAAAAATTCTCTGGCTTCAAACCGGGCCTTGTCACCCTCCTCCCTTCGCACTCTCTCACCTTCCTCTGCTGAATTTTTCTTGGACAGTGGTTCATCAAGTGACATCAAGAATGAATCATTGTGCAATTCTGGCAGGAGAAGCAAGAACTGTACTCCTCATATCTCTCCCAACCCAGCTCATCCTCACTCACCATAAAATTTCCGTATTCCTACCTTTTCTATGTGCTTTTCTAACCAGCCTGAACTACACACCATTTCCCCTGTCCACTTCTCATTCCCTTTTTACATGTATCCTTCCCCTCTTACCATTTTGTTCCTGAAATTTCATTTGTTTCATTGTATCTGTTTTTTTTTTTTTTGAAGAATAAACATCTCATCACTGAGAAAAAAAAAAGTATCCTTATTGTAATGGATAATAATGATAGTCAATGATAATTATTGTATTATCATCTATCTCCTTTACTTTTACAAAATGATATCCAAACATTCTTGAGATTGGGTGATACAACTTCACGAGTCCATACAGTCCTAAAAAATTCCAATATTTTTTAACACAACGTATCACCATATTTTCCAACTTCTCCGGGTATTTCATCAGGAACTGCAGCCTTTCCATTTTTAAGATCATGTTTGATTTCACTAAGCTGAATATCTTTGTACAAATGAATATATCATTAAAAAAATGCCAATTCCATTCTTGTATGACTATTCAAAATATGCTCAAAATATTTCTAACTGTTCAAAATATTATCATCATACAAAAAAAAAAAAATGGCATCGAAGGACTTAGTAATATCATATCATCTAAAAAAATTTAAAGAAATCATGATCAGCAAATGTCTGTATCCCTCTTGTATTTTTAATCCAACCAATCAGTTTTAAGTCTTATTGACAATTATTGAATTTCTGACTTTAAATCTTTCCAGTGATAATAAAGTTTTATATTCAACTTATTTTTCTCCAAAAAGAAATTATCACATTTCCTTTTAACCAAGTTATTAATAACAGAATCATTATCAGAGAATCAATTAGAAATTATTCTTTATGGTGAATCAGAATTACTTATATTCATAACATACTCTTTAAGAGAATACCAACATATCAGTAACATGACAATTCTAAAGGTCCAAATTAGCAATTTCAGTACTTCACAGTGTTGAAATTTAAGAACAATAATAAACATCAAGTTTCTTGCAAATATGACTGGAATAATGTCTACTTTGTAAATGTAACTATTATTCCAACTTTGGATTATATAAGTCTATGAAATATCGAATGACTCTTAGCTACAAAGTGATCTATTAAATGTCACCTAAGTATGAACATACCCATTTTCCTTTATAATGATTTGCAAGCAAAGTTGTAATGAAAAAATTTGTGCTTTTATTTAATCACTCAAAAAGCCAGAAAAGTTTTCTGTTTATTTTCCAAATGCACAGATAATATATTTTAGAAAATTATCTTTTATTATATCAGATTTTTAACAACGCTTTTCTACATTTCATAAGCTATGTCCTCAAAGATTTTCCATGGTAGTTTTAACAACAGTTAATACTCTCATTAAAGAAAGGAAACAACACCATAGCATGACCTTGTCTTTGTTTAAACCAAATATATTTTAATTACAATCTAAATTAATTTACCATATTTGTTATAAAAAATAAAGATGGATATAAATTGAATTAGATTGCAATATCCTTTTGGTTTAACCTTTACTTCTAGAAATAATCTACCGACAATGAAAATTTATTAAAATTATTTTATACAGGAAGTCCTGCTCTGATATTTGTCATTGTTGTTTAGTTATGTTTTTCAACACGTGGTGGAGCCAAAGACAAAATAACTCGGTTAGAGCATTTGCCTTAAATTCAATATTCGAGAATCTAAAGGTGTCCCAGTTTGATTCCTATGCTAATACTGCCATTAGTTAGACCAGCAACACCTGATTGGAGAATATACTACTGGAAACATTGAGGCATTACTAAAACTGTTTTGTCTATTTGCGCTTTATTACTAGCACGTTGTTTGTATTTGAAAAGTTTTAAAAATGTTAAAATTTTCTATATAGTCAACATTTATTGAGTGATGATGGGAATAGTCAAACATATTATAAATAAAATCTTTTTATTTTTAACAGAAACTGTTTTTTTTTGTTGTTGTTGTCCTTGATGATGTTAAATATGTTTAATTCACTTGGTATGATTTATATATAATATATAATTTGACAAAACATACATAAATAAACTTTTTGACTTCAATTATAGTATTTATTAATAATTCATTATACACAATCTATATTTTAATTAATATTTATTTTATAAGTTTTGAATATAAAGATCCATTATGCTACTAATAAACATTTGCAATTTTCCAAGCTTTTTGTTTATTTTATTTATTTTTAAAAATGCTTTAAAATATTTTTCTTTTAATTTCAATTTTGAAACATACAATTATAGAAAAATGCATTACATAAATGCATTTTCTTAAACAAATACCGACAAATTAGATTTTTATATCTATTTTCAAATGAATTCAAAAATGCTTTTTTTTTTTTCCAAGAGAATATTATTTAACTATATTTTATACTTAAATAGAATGTTTATTGAAAATCTGGGTTTAAATTCCTTCTAATTAAATAGAATGTTTTATTTGAACAAATGTTTCAAACAGTAAGATTTCTTACTGGTGAGCAAAAAATTTCATATTAGTTCTTAACTGAGAAGTCTTAGTCTAGCCAGCAAATAAAATTAATACATTCTACCAGATAAAGCAATTAACCATTTAGTTAAATGCATGAAATTTCATGTTTGCTTTTAATTTTTTGCCATTTTGAACAGCATTTAATTAGTTGTTTATTTATCATGTGATTAGTTATTAGAACGGTCAAATGATATTCAAGCATTACATCGGGAAAACTGGGCATCTCTTCACTCTCACTAATAGCCTAACTTTCACCCAGCAGTCTACGTGGATTTCCTTTTGGTTTAGAATCAACCCTTCTTTACCCATATTTGTTAGAAAGTTGTGCTTCAACGGAAACAGATTGTAAAATTGGAGGAAGGTTTAGAAAGGATTTAGAATATAAAGTCATCATACACAACTCAATAGTTAAACTGGAAAGATATGGGTTCTGCCTTAAATGTAGATTAAGTATACAGTAGATATGTTTTAAGAGAAATAATTCATGTCAGGAGTGAATCTCATTACAAATAAATGACTCCTTAATTGAAACTCTTGTAATGACATTGGTTCCTGGCATCTGT
Organism: Epiperipatus broadwayi; assembly: GCA_028023455.1. NCBI lineage: Eukaryota > Metazoa > Onychophora > Udeonychophora > Euonychophora > Peripatidae > Epiperipatus > Epiperipatus broadwayi. Next base: position 15,424,461 of record JAQFVV010000011.1, read on the forward strand.
ATTCAATGTACATATGTAGGTTAAATTCTCTGCCCAAAAGCAGATTGAGAAACCAAGCATTTATATTTGATTAATTACCATTCCTTTAACACAATTAATTTTAGCATTGCAATACTTTATAAGAACATCATTTAACTTTAATGGTGCCTCTATACCAGTGGTGCACAAACCATGGGTCCCGATCCACTGAGGGGTTAGGAGAAAAATTTTTGGGGTTGCAAAATTCAAAGAAAATTTATTTGACAATAAAAATATAAGGCTTTTCTTTAACAAGAATCAAGCATTAAAACACGCAAAACTCCATACAGTAGTGCCACTCAGAACCAGACAGAGTAATCAATGGATTGGATTAATAGGCACTAGATGGGGATTTTATGCACAAGCCTTCTGACATCCATTGATTACTCTGGCTGGCACTGAGTGGCACTACTATATGGAGAATTTTGCCTGTTTTAATAACTTATATGCAAGCATAAGAAATTGTGATCATGTGATGTTTAGTGGTTTAAGAATCAAGCAATAGAGTAAACATAAAGAATTTTCAAAAACATCTGAAACATTTTTTAAAAAAGATGTTGAAAGTATGAAAAATCAAAATGTATTTTTGAAAAAAATATACAACAATTCTTGAGAAGGCTTTACATGCATCCTTAGAAGTTTCATATTTAATAGGGGAAAAATATAAAACCACATACAATTAGAGAATCACTTATTTTTCCTTCAGCAATTAAAATGACATCAATTATGCATGAGAAAAATATGGGGATGATTTAAAAAACCAATTCTATTACCAAGAGGTTCTGTTTCTTGCCGAATTTCCACCATATCATATAATATAGAATCAGTTTTGTTAAATCAAATACAGAATTCCTATATTTACTCTACAATTTGACAAAACTGACATTAATAAATGTCTCAATTAATTGTTTATGTGAGATATGATTCTGAAGGAGATGTGATTACGTTGTAAAAAATTAGAAAAAGAAACGAGTGAAGATAAAATATTTGAAATTAGTAATAGATAATTTTAAGCAAATGATCTTACCTGGACACGTTGTGTTGTGTTTTGCACCAATGGTGTTGCAGCAAAGGTTTAATAATGAAAATCCCCCCCCTACCCACATAGTATTCAACCATTACATGATAAACAGGCTCTTGTTGCAAAAAAAATTGATGAAGAAATGTGCAAGGTATTGCATGATGTTGTTACTGTAATTAATTATATTAAAAGAAATAGCCTAAATAGTCATCTCTTTTCAATACTCTGTAATGAAATAGGTTCTGTGTTTGAGACATTATTACTACATACTGAAGTCGGATGACTCTCATATGGCAAAATACTGCTATGTATTTTCAATTTGAGAAACAAAGTTTATACATTTTTTTTCAGCGAAAAGAAATATATATTGGCAAGTTTATTCATTAATGACGACTGGCTCAGAAAACTCGGTAACGTGGTTGACATTTTTGAAAAACAATATGAATTTGATTCTACAGAGAGAGAATACAAAAATTTTAACAGTGAACAGTAAAATCAAAGCTATTAAAAATAAGATGATACTTTAGCAAAAAGAAATGAACAAAAATAATTACAGACATGTCCTTACTTTTCAGAATTTATCAAAAAAAAACATTAGAGATTTCTTGTGATTTAAAAACATCATTTCCCATCATATGTTAAAATTGGGAGAAAACTTTTCAAAAAAAATTAAAAAATTTCTAGATAATGAATTAGGTTGGATCTGTGATCCATTTTCATTTGATATTTTTAATTCCAATATACCTTTAAATGAAAAAGAACAACTGATTGCTCTTTAAAGTGAGGAAAGACAAATTTTAGTTATCAATTAGAAATGAATATGTCAATTTGAAGAAAAAGGCAATCAATATTTTACATTAGTTCGCATCAACCTATTTATGTGAAACTGATTTTTCAAAATTAGTTGCCATTAAAACAAAATATCGATTGTGATTTAATCTAGAGGATGACTTAGACCTTGCAATTTCCAATACAGTTTCGAACATATAAGTAATCATGAGCTCTTTTGCAAGCGCATACCTCATGTTGAATTCACATGATTAAGATTTTTTAAAAGTATTTTTCATTAAAAAATATTTAATATCACATGCATAAACAAAATTATTGCTTCATAAAATTATGGGTTTTATTCAGACCTCTAACATGGCAGAAGCATAAGTGCAAACCCCGCGAAGAATTTCTTTCAACTACTTTGACGATTAAAAAAACTTATACTGTCTATCCATGGGTCATGACAAAATTTTACATAAAATGGTGGGGTTGGAAATGAAAATAGTTTGTGCACCATCACTCTACAAAACTAGTATTCCTTCACTTTGAACCTCAAATTATAGTGCTATTGGTTTAATACTATTTTTACTGTATCATTACTCTTACTTGTTTGTCATTATTTTCTTTTTATTGTTTCCAGATGAGTTCTTATTGTTTATTTAAAGACACTGATGTTTTATTTTACATTGAGAATGTTCCTAAAAATAAATAACGATTTCAACAAAACGATTCCCAACACACTGTATAAATCGTTTACAAACTACTACAGCGATAAGTCGTTAATCTTAGCCATAACAAATCAACAATGTGCATTATATAAGTTCCCTCTAGAACAACTATACAGTCTAATCAATCAAAATCAATTAGGCAGAGGCATTCACATGATCCTTAATCATCCCAATGACCGCTATGCTATCGTTGAGTTTAAAACGTGGGCGGACCGTATGAACTTTAAAAATAACTACCGATCTTTAGGAAATTATATACTATGCTCCATAGATATGAACCGTCCAGTTACACTATCCGGCAGAATTCAAAACTGCCTTGCCCACTTGAAAGAACAAGAACTACAAGACATCCTTATTAATTATGATTCAGTTAGCAAATTTAAACACCTATTAAACCCTCACTTCGAAGATCAAATCCTGTCCAATACAGTTATCTTCACACTTACATTAAAGAAAAACATTATACCCACTGACATACCCACCATTATTACTGCAAGAGGCTCTCCTATGGTTTTAACCTTCAGGGGAGTACAGCCACAATGTTTCTTCTGCCTTCAAAGAACACACCTTATTAAAGATTGTGCAGCAAGAATATGCACACACTGTGGTATTAAAAAGAACAAAGTTCACAGATGCCCTGGTAGACCTATTAATACGGCTATCACATCCTTAAATAGACAATCACCACATGGGACTAATTCAAACAGCAACCTCACAAACCCAGACAATCTGATTCAAATAAATCCTCCAACAAACCCTTTCACATCCAAACCTATCTTTCAAAATGAAAATCTTCAAGAAAGAACTAACACCAACCTCTACACTAATAGTAGTGAATCAGAGAACCAAGCAATAACATATACTGCTACTAAACCAATCTCTCAAACCAATAATACTCAAGATCATTCATATGATACATATTGTACTAATCCCCGAAAAACAATGCTAGACCAAACTCTTTCTACAAAAGAAGCCAATATGACCAAACCATCTAACGAGAGCAAGGATAATCCAGGCGATGAAGAAAATACACTTAAAAAATTTCAAAACAATTCATCTATAACAACTCCCACCCAGCTTAAAACCAATGATGCATCATCATTCGGGCCAGCTAAGTCTAACAAACCTAAACAAAGTGATCCACAAACTGTCCTCAATTCTTCAACGCCTGCAATAATTAACCATCCAGATGAAAAGACTTATCAAACATTCAACCCGAAAGTCAGCATAATTAATGCTTCACAACAGTTACAGCAAACCGAAAATGACTCAGGTCTAAAATTTAAACCAAATTCTTATAACAATAAAAAAACACTTTCATCAAAAGAACAGGAAAAAAAAAACAACACTACTAAACTTAAAAACCCCCAAAAAAACCAACACAACAAATACCCAAAATACAAATAAGAAAATTAAAAGCAAATCAATTCGCTCAGATAAATCAAGCTCTGATGATGACAGCTCCCATCCAATACATTATTCACCACCACCCGCTAGCAAACAAATTTCAGATATATCCAGCACAAAGCTTCGCAAATCCATAGAAAAAAAGAGGAAAACCATGGATCCTATAACCATCGATACCATTGATCCATCTGACGAATCTCAGACAGATTACACTACTTCATCAGACACCGAAGACTTCATGGATGCGTTTCCTCAACCAACAAATATATCACCAATCCATCCACAAGTTCAATCTCAAGACTCTGATTGCCAAACAACATCAGAACTCATTAACATGGAGAATGTCCCACATTGACTTGGTACACTTTGCTGAGGACGGTTTGGATTAATCTATCATGTTCTGCAAAATTGCTGGCATTAACATTCGTGGCATCAACTCAATTGATAGAGTTCTAGCTATTAAAAACTGGCTCTCGCTCTGCTCCCCTCATATACTTCTTATGGGTGAAACTAAATATCACCATAAGACTGATCATAAAATATCTCTTCTCTCAGCTCTTGAATTTACTAGATTTTCCATAGGCCATTCTGCTTCAGGTGGAGTCGGTATTCTCAGCAAGTCAACACCACCAAACAGTTTTAGCATTCTATTCCTAGATGCGAATATTATTGTCATAGAAATAGATTATTGGGGTTATCCGATCATCATAGTTTATATATATACAGTCAAAGACACCTCTCAATATCTAAAAATAATCCATATCCTAAATGCCATTAACGCTAACAGAGCCTCCCCTACTATTCTTCTGGGAGACTTTAACACCACATACAATGACTTCAACAAGAGATTTTTGCATCTAATAAATCACAGATTAATGTGTGGAGAGAGTTTCTTCCCTCCTGAAGCCTACTCTTTCTATACTAAAACTAAAAAGTCCCTGATTGATTTGGTTTTCTACACCCCAGACCTCCATTTCAACCTTGATGCAGTCTTGGCCCCTGTTGCTCTCTCCGATCTTGGCTCTAATCTTACAACTTACACCTATTGCAATCCTTACACCTATTGATGGACCTGGTAAAACCATGCGCATGATCACCCAATCAAATATGACCGAAGCGATAGTGTCTGAGGCATACATCCTTTTCCAAAAAATAAACATCCTTTCCCTTCCTGCTGAGGAGGGCTGGTTTTCCTTCATTGGAATACTTCAGTCCATATTAAATCACCACACCAGGAAAATCAAAGGACCTAATGGCCTTCTAAATGACCTAACAGACATTAATATACAACTTCAAGCATCACAGCAAAATTTCACAAATACAGAAAAAATTATCTTACTTAAAAATCTCTACAAAATCAAGCAAAAGTCCCTTGCAGAATATATATCCATCAGAAGAGCCAAATGTTTCTTAGCACAACAACACTGCTGGACGAGAGACTACCTCAGATGGGCACTGGGATACAATAAAAAACAAATCACTCCCTTATCCATTAATACTAATGGAACCAATCTTATTGGCTTTCCAATGATGTAGCACATCAGCAAACAATTCTGCCAATTATGCAAAAGATGGAGCTCCTCCTATAAACAGCTGGTTGGATGCTGGTGACCCCGCGAACATGGCATCACAAAATCCAAATCAAAAGAAGATAACATCTCTCCCTGACGGCGTTCATCCTGGCCTTCATGGCATCCCAAATTTCCTTCTCAAACACCTCAGTCAATTCACTGTGCCAATTATTAAAAAAATGATTGATCACCTAGCCTTTGGCAACAGAAACATAACAGATCTTTACCCAGTGGCACTCGTGCCCTTTATTAAAAAAGCAAAACCACTAAACGACATTAACAGTATCCGGCCAATTTCCATGACCCCATTGCTTATCAAGATAATTGAGTCAGTCATTAAAGATCAAATCCAAACTCAAATTCTTAGCCATATCTCGTCAAACCAATACGGAAAAAAGGGATCATCAACCTCGCATGCTATGTCCAATGGAACTGCACTGTTCAATTACATCAGAGGACATCGTAAATCAAAACCTATTGCTGTCCAGCTGGATGTTGCGGCAATATTTGATTCAGTCCAGATAAACATCCTCCTGGATATTCTGTTGGAAGGCGACATTCCAGCCGGGATTGTACAGATGGTCAGCAATCTGCTCAACAACAGAGAGATTTTTCTCTCTCTTGATGGCAAGATCACACCAGGCTTCAAGCCATACAAGTCGATCCCTCAAGGATCCCCGCTCAGTGCCCTTTTCTTCACAGCATACATCAAACCTTTTCTGACGGATATAGAAAAAAACCTCCTTGAAATTTTTCTTCCCTCTCTCAATAAAAACTTCAATGTATTTGCATATATAGATGACATCATGGTTGTGCTTCCCACCATTAAATACCTTCCCCATCTCATGAACATATTAAACAGAAATATAGCGAAACTTGGCCTACAAATAAATTTTAACAAATCTTCCATCTGGAAGATAATGTCTGGTAAACAAATTAACTCTCCCTTTTCTGCAAAACCCCAAAGATACCTAGGTTTCCCAATCTACAAAACTCCAACTGCAATCAAGAGAGATTCAAGATGCAATCCTTCATTCAACTGAAGCCATCACCACTTCACTCTCTAGAGTATACCTTTCATTATATGGAAAGGTTGGCCTCCTCAACATGATCATAATGCCAAAAATCTCATATTATCTTCCATTCGTTAAAATGTCTAAACAGTTTCAAAATAAAATTAACCGATTATGCACCAAACTTCTCTGGAGAGGAAGGACAGTTGCTATTAGCTTGCGAGGTATCCAACGACCACGCAGGTTCAATGGACTGTCATTCCACTCAATACAAGCAATCATTTTACAGAAAACCCACAACACTCTACATAATCTGATCCTCTCCTGCAGATACTCTAACATTTTTAAAAAAATTACACCGACAGATCGTCCTCCACCCTCTTCCAGTTCATGGATAGCATCCCTAATACAACACCTACAACTTTATAACCCGATAATACCCTTTAACCATAACCAAAAAATCACCTTATGGGAAGCATACAATATAATCAATTATAATCAACAACCCATTAAAACCAGCCCAAAAGTAACCAATCAAAGACTCATTACACACTTCAAAAGATGGAGTCTGGAACCCAAATTCCTTGACTTCATCATTAAAATAAATCTTAATGCGCTACCCACGAATTGGTTTCTTTATCACCGAAGAGGTTTTACCAGCATTGACCCTATATGTGGTCTGTGTGCTCCTGAAGATGAAACCATAGACCATATTATACACCGGTGCCCAAGACTTAAAACTCTGAAAGATATAATTATAATCAATTCCAACAAAAGACCTGATATAATTTTCTCACTTGAAAATGCCATTAATAATGGATTTTTTTCAATAATAAGGCTTTCTACCTTTGTCCTTTATTCCATATGGATAGTAAGATGCAAAAATCTCATGGAATTACCCCCATCACAAATCATACCATTGTTTTATCAAACACTCAAAAAAAATCAAGAAACGTGACCAGCTCCTTGCCTCCAGTAAAGTCTTTGCTGACACCTGGTCCTTAATTGCTCTTTCCTTTTCCTGATTATCAATTCCCACCTACCCAGCATTATAGAATAGTCAATTATAAAAGAAAATATTCATGTTTATATTAAAAATGCTAATACCATTAAACAAGTTCTTAGAATCTCTTCACTATACCTAACCACATAAGAGTATAACATTGTGCTCTCATAACATAATCTAGCCAGATGACAAATAGAACATTATATAATCATATTATTGTACAATTTATTCATTTATTTATCCTTTATTAGTATGTAATCACTATTTATTGTTAATAAAATTTTTATTGAAATGAATATGAATTTAAACAATAAATGAATTATGTTGAAGGCCGTTTAATTCTCTATCCTTACAAGATATTTATGTCTTAAAATTTTTAATAAACAAAAACGTCAGTAGTGAGAAAGCTTTTCAATTTTCTCCTTTTTTAGGTTTCATAAACTTTTCATTATTTTTTGTTCACTTTAAGAAATAGTTTTTACCTTTAAGGAAGATTTTTGTCCATTAGAAAATTGGAAAAAAAAAATTTCTTTAAAAAAAAAACAAACTAAAACGGTTCATGTTGAAATAAAAAGAATGTATAATAAATATAAATCCATTCGTTAAACCCTCTATTGTTGTAGTTATAGTTCATTTGTTTTATAGAGCTTTCACTTGTTTCTTCTATTTTACAATTGGATAAAAAAATATTTGCATCACACATTTAAAAATATCCCTTTTATTAGGAACTGAGGGCATAAATCCATCTCAGTAATCCAATCACATCACTATTGTATCAAAACATTTTTAATCATTAAATTCGTTAGAAATTCTGCCTATTTTTTATCATATTCTAGAGCCATCTAGTGTAAGCTTGAGTAATCATTGGACACCAGACAGTATAGTTTGACAAAATCCAAAACTCCAGCTTGATCAATTTCTGACTTTTCCTTCACCGGTAAAGACTAGGATTCAAAGCCGAAACTAAAATGTTTATGCATCTAGAATATTAAGGGTCATGTGATGTTGTTAGTAAATCTTACCTATGTTAACACTTATGATCTGCTGACTGAAATAATCTTCATACATTTTGCTTTAGACAAAGATTATCACGATTAAATTTCTAAAGTAGCACTAAATTAATTGAATAGCTGCAGTGAAAGCCAGATATTAATATTTTAATAAACTATGGCAGATTATTTATAAATAGAAAGAAATTTTAATTTTTTCCTTGTTCTTTGCAAAATGCCTCATGACAGCATCTAAAATATCTGAGGATGCTCTAATATCATAATAACTAGTTTACTCAGATCCTGTATTATCAGAGCACTTTGTCTACTATTAAATTTTTTGGAAATTCTACATATTTTCATCCTACTCTAGAATAATCTCTATAAGCTTGAATAATTAACGAATATCAGAGGTATAATGCTACAAAATCCTCAATCTCCAGATTTTGTCATGTGCTTTTGTCAGTGAAGACTAGGATTCAATGCTGGAAGTATTGAACTTATGCATCTAGTGTATGAGAGATTTTGTGGGTAAATTCTATATATTGTGACCCATGCAATCTGCTAACTGGAATTATAATCTTCATACATTTTGCTTGAAGTAAAATAACTACCTGATTATTTTTTTAAAATAGCCTTAAGTTAGTTTAATCATCATATTAAAAATAGAATACAAATATTTTAATAAACAATGGCAGTTTTTCATAAATAAAAAGAAATCTTAATTTTGTCTTTCTCCATCAGATGTCTCATAATAGCATCTAGAAATGCTTTAGGGTAATATTATCTTTACAGATAATCGAAGTTTCCAAATTTAATCATATTATTCTGGTCAAAAGATGGAATCTCTTGTCTTTTAAAAAAACATTATTTACATGGTAGTAAAAATGAATATAAGCAAGAAAATAATAAGTTCAGTAGACACCATTACTAAATATGTACAAAAAAATTTTTTTAAGTATGTACATTTTAGTTTGTTTTTCATTTAGTTAATACATATAATTTAATAAATAAGTGGGTATATTTATTTACATTAATATTTTATACGTAATTTGAGATATAAAACTTGCAATTATAGCATTATTTTATTCAAATAAACATTAATAATAACTTGTTGACAATATTTCTTTTTATTACATGTATATACAAATTACTATAAAATATTTTTTTTGTTTTATTAGAAACACATACAAACAGAATATTTTATTGAAAAGTCATATATGTTGGAAACAGAAAATAAAATCTGATTTGAGGATATTAATCTATGTTTAGATGAAGAGAGTTAGTGGAAATAATAATTTTCTTCCACCTGTAAAATTTTTTTCTTGATATGTGATGCTGACAGCATTTGTGAATGGAAGGAAATATGTTTCTTAGAATTATTGAATTGATTGTTTAGCAGAAAACTATTTATTCTTACTTCTTTTATTTCAATCAGTTGATTATAACTTCTTGATCAAGTCTGTATCCAGACTTAAAAAAATTTCATTGCTGATTCTTAATTATAAATTGATATTTTCAAATTGTCATGTTGACTGAAACGATAAAGTGTGCTGCCTTATGCCACAAATGAAATAGCTCACACTCCCCAATAAATACTTAATCATATTAAGTTTAACAAAAATATCTTCATGTAATTTTTTAAAAAATTACATTTTTATTCACTAGAGGACCTTTGTTTTTTTTTTTTTAAAAAAAAAGCAATATTGTTACTGCAATTAGAAAATTTGGTTATATGAATAAAGGTGTAAGCAGATGCAATATTGAATGCAAAATGAGCCAAATGTCTCAGTAATTTTTGTTTTGCTTTATTTAAAATGTTATAGATATAATTACTTCAACTATTTTTAGATTTAAATTTATATTGTTTTTAGATGTAATTTGAGACAGTATGTAATGTATGCAGGCAATAAATAGCATAACTTTTTCCACATTTTTTTTTTAAGTAATAAAATTATAAATACATTTACAATGTTTTAAGTTAGATACATTAATATTTATTTTAAAAACTTTATAAAACATCAGTGTGTCCTAATGAAAAAGTGGCCAATTCATCTGTAATGTCACCTTTGAGCCAATACATGATGTTATAGTTGAGTTATTCACCACACTAATTTTAAAGCGTTAGTATGTCTATCACAAGTTAACAAACTAAACACAACAATGTGTTTTGTAATTTCACTGATCATCTTCAATACTCTCCCTGCCATCATAAAATTTTGCAAACCACTTGAAAATATCTCGGAACTCATGACTTAACTGCTGTATGCAGTTTGAATTCTGTCAAAAATTTCAATAGCAGTTTTTCTTGATTTCACACCTTAACTGCTAGTAGCATGATAGCTGCTAGTGGCAGCTAATTCATTGAAATTTTTTCTTTTTCAAATTACGGGAAAACTATATGCATGACATTTACAAAAATCCCAGAAGTCACTGCAGTTTTATTTCCTCTTTAAAATGCATATCTCGTGTTGAAATAGGACAAAATTTAAATTTTTTATTAATATTTTTATTAATAGGTTCATTTAATTTTTTTCTTTTCTGCTCAGTTTATCAGATTGCATGATAAAGACAAAGGCATAATTTTCTTATCGGCCAGACTCATTACAAAAATAGTTGAAAAATACTCCAATGATTTTAATTTCAAGGCTTTCATAAACATAATCATGGAATATCGATCGTAAGTATTCAATTTTAATTTTTTAATTATTTGAATATTATTTTAAATTTTTTTTAATTATTTGATAAATGGTATAATTTATTAACATGTTTGCATTTATATTGATGTGTCTGTGTCGTATATAAATTATACAATATATAAATTATATTTGTATTCAAATGTAACAAAAGACATTTATGTATAATGTAATTTTGGGGCTCTGATCTAAGTTTGAGGCAACCTTATTTTATAAACATAATGATTCTCAAAAGGTTTAATAATTATTAGCATGTTTATATTTGTATTGTGTTTGCACTTGCATGTATATGCTTGTATAACAAATAATTTGTATATATAAAATTAAGGTATTATAGACCAGTGCAATGTAAATTTTAAGACTGATTATCAGATGTACAGAAAGACTGCAGTTGATAAAGCAATCACAAAGTTTACTGGACATAGTACCATATAAAAATATAAACTTTTAAAACCAATAAAGAGAGGTTTTCAAGTGGTGTATGTGGTAATAGCCACAATAATTAGATATACCACATAGAATTGTATGCAGGGAAAGAATCAAATCCTGATTCTTGCTTATGCCTTGGTACCATGCCATGGAGTCAGTAGTTTTGCCACATCTTGTATCACATTATTTTCAAGTCTATAGCCAGCAAATGAGTTATATGCAAATAAATTATATCTCTGTGGGACAATAAATATAACAAAATAGCATCTCTGGTGTGCATAAAGAATGTAAACATCACTGGTGAACACAAAAAATATAAAATGAAAAGATGAAACTCGTTTTATCATTGATGGAGACAATAAGTAGCCTTTAATTTCTAGTTTTCGATAGACAAGAAACCAATTGCTATGATGACAAATGCATATCCACCTTTTGGAAATGATTTATTTTGTATCTTTTATTAGGATAAATCTTTTTCTTATAGATGCCTTGAGATTTCTTAACTTTTGGGGTAAAAGATAAAAATGAATTCTTATGTGACTATTTTTGCTGATTCTGAAACTATGGATTATCTCAGATAAGAAGTTTTATATATAGTTTGAATGAGAACTTTGTGAGGAATACAAAGAAATTATCAATGAAGATGTAATTTAAACTTAATTAATGATAAATTAGAAATTATGAACAAACAATAAAGTAATAATTATTTCGGATATTAAAATTTCTTTTTTTTTTTCCTTACTTTTTTAATGATAATCATTATTTGTCTTAGTCTTATTGTTTTTCTTAGTTTTTCTAGTTTCCATCAATGTAAAGCTTTTTGTTCTAACATTATTAAAATCGAATTATTGTGAAAATTGTCTCAAATCAGTTTTTTTTTAAAATTCAGTATGGCACCATGTCCCTTAAACTAGTTAAAATAAAATTTAAAGTTACTACTGCTTTGTTTCATTACAGCTTAAAATATGAAATACATTGCCATGTAGCATGCTGCTTTTGTTCAGAATTATTACTGTAGCCAGCTTGGGAAAAAATCAGCTGTCAGTCTTCTTTTCATTAGGTCGCACGTGTTTGCATTTTATGCATACTTTATTGAAATGCTATATATACGAAAAATAAAGTAAAACATTTTTTTTTAATTAAGGGAAATTTATATGTACAGTCACAGTATGAATCTTTTTTGTTTACATCCACTACATGTATTACATTTATTATATTTATTACACTAATTTTGACAACATAATTCCATTTGTTACATTAATCTTGACAAAGTAATTTGCTTAATCAGAGTAATAGACTCCTCATTTGATGACAGATTGTGATTATTAGGAAGCTGATAATTTTTTGATTTCCATTGATACTTCAAGAATCTCATATAATTGAGTACAATTATTTATTGATTATGCGGTGATAAATTAATTAAGATTCATCTGAGCATAGGGCTCCTCATCTAGCAGCCTAAGCTGGGCTCAAGTGTCTCAAAAGAGTTTCTCTAGCATTAACAGGCAAACTCTGTGCTTTACTTTGCGGATAAGGTTTTTATATATTGTCCATGGTTCTGCACTAACTCGTTTGAAATACGAGATGGTTCCTTGTCAACAACATAGCATGTAGCAAGAAGATCCCCATCCTAATCACGGTGAAAATACCACTCGTCATGGTGTCATTAATGTTCAGAATATTTTTGCTACCCAGTGATACTCTATCTATATTGTTTTGCCTAGCTGGACTTAAGAAGGAGTAAGCAGTAAAAATGTGACTAATAATCTCATCCTCTGTGCCACCCAAGCTACATAATGGTTCAATTCTATAATAGCCTCTATAATTCACCAAAAAATGGTTCATTGGCAGAGATTCTAGGTTAACTTTTATGATGAAATCAATATACTTGGCTTCTAGGTGCCAGTATTTCAACTTTTTGATTAGAGATTTTGTAGTAAGATTAAGCTTAGTAAGCAAATCAGCAATATTTGTGTTCATGAGTCTACAAATCTGCCAGTAGGTATTCTTGTTTTGAATGATTGGTGTCATAAGCTTGAAGAATTTATTTGCATTTGCTAATAGTTCCACGGCCCACTTACTTTGAATGGGCAGTGGCATGTCAATTGGCTCAATATCTTCTTGTGATGATCACATTGGAAATTTGGCATACCTCGCCTTCAGCATTGTTAGTGATTTCTGAATGCAGAAAGTGTATGCAAACCAAGCCCATTCAGGTCTTTTGGCCTCTGCATCTTGGCTAAATTGATGGTCGCTTTTCTCCTCTTCCACAAAATGCCAGTGCAGACTGAATTTATTGCATTCTGAAAGGACTTGGTTGGCTTAAGGATCAGCATGTAATAGTTGATCTGCAGAAGCACCTTCATGTTGATCAGTGCCGCCTTATCAGGGAGTGGCAAGTAGATCCTTGAGAGAGCACCTGCTACTTTCTTGCTCTTTTCCTGAATGTTGTCTTGCAGTGCTCTTCTCATAGCTGACCTGGACAGTACTATGGGGAACCCCAGAAAGTTCTGGGGTTTTCCCGAGAATCTTGAAGGAATCATCGTTCCCCCATAAATCTTCCCAGCAGCAGATTTCCCAGGGTTTACTTTTAACTCATATCTCCTGGTGTAATCATCTAGAAGCTGATACAATTTAGGCAAGTTCTTATGCGAAAACATTTTTCCACACTTTTTTGATGGAATTGAAAAAAACAAGTTAAAAATTTAATTCATCCAGCTATGGCTGTTGTTACGCTTCTAACTAAAATTTGAAAAATAACTTTTTTTTTTACATAATTAATTTGGAACTTTTATTATACTTTTAAAAAAATTATAATGAGTTTCACTTATAACACTGAATTACTGTAAAATATTCAAAGTATTACGTTTAATGTTTTTGATTTTTTAATCAAGAATTTCCTAATTGTTGCTGTGTCACTTTCATCGGAATTTTTTAATTGCAAATAAAATAAATGAGTACTCAACATTATACTAAACAGAAATAGAAATGGGATGAAGTAAAACACGAAATATGACTGTTAATACAATGGACCCAGTTCATATGCTGTTTGAATAAGTTCTACTTCAATTGTAACTGATATTTAAAAAAAAGGTATGCAAACAAAAATAAACACATTACAGTACATAAATTAATTAGAAGAATGTAAACTTTCCCATACATTTATCTTGCATTAAGTCTTATGTGAGCCCCTCACCCTCTCACATAATCATGCTTTCACTTTATTATGGCAATTTAAATCTGATTAAATTTCCTCTCTTTTTTTATTTTTAAAAGTTTAAAATTTTATTTGAAATGACTTCAAAGCATAAAACTAATGATTGTTGCAATTTTGCCAAGTTGTAGAAAAATTCAGGTCTTCCTGTAAATGTTAAATGAAAATTATTAATTGTTAAAAAAAAAAATTGTATGCTGTGTTAAAAATAAAATGGAATCAACCATTCATGATGTAACAAAAATAGAAAAATCTAGTAAAATTAAAATAAAAAATATGGAAGAAAAAAGATATAATAAATTAATTTTAGAATTATGCTCACATGCTAACATACCAATTCTTACATAGGTTGGTGCTTTTAATTTATTCTCTCACTTTCTTTTCCATAATTGCATTATTCTATGCTTAAAAATTATTTTTATTGACAATCTTCATTTGTAGATATACTGTAATCTTTAAATTAAATTATAGGTGTGGGTTATAAAGTATTATATGCTTACAAGATTCTAAATGTAAACAATATGTATTATAAACAAAGTGTTAGTTATTACTTGCTAATTTACATTATCTACCAGAGAGCTATTGCAAATAAGGTAGCCACCATCTTTTTTTTCCTTTTTTACATTAAATGCAATTCACATTTGCATCAATTTTAATCTTTTCTTATTCATTATCCTCCATTTTTTTCTGCTGTCATCACTGAAATCGCTTCTTTATGTGTGACAATGGTATTTATAAGTAACATTGATCTATGTTATATTCTAATATATTTTAAGGCAAATTCAAAAGATGGAAAAAATAATAAAGTTAATCAGTTAAATTGGTAATAAATGAAAGTTTGCTAATCTTTCACATGCTTAAACAGTTATTTCCCAGACAGCCAATCAGATTTTAAACAGCTGTCTTCAGATTTTAAACAGCTGTCTTAAAAGACAGCTGTTTAAAATCTGATTGGCTGTCTGGGAAATAACTATTTACACATGTGAAAGATTAGCAAACTTTCATTTATTACCAATTTATTAACAACATGCGATTTAGACAAACATTAATCAGTTAAAGTAACTTTTGTATTTACAGGTATGTCAAAAACTCCATATTTTAAAAGCATGCTTCACACATATGAATAAAGATATCTGGAAAAAACAAACTGACCACATTATAAATTAAACCAGAACTCTTCAGAACAAATTTTTAAAAATATATCTGAAATATTACACATGGGGAGGAACAGGGTGGAACTGAATCAATGATACTTCTATGGTAAAAAACAAACTGCAATTACATAACTAATGACTCAAATCTATGGATACAATGATAGAATTGGAAACTTAATAAAGTCATTAATGAATCTATCTTCTTGTTACAATCTCTACTTGTTCCTTTATGATATATAGTTGATAATTATGTGATCTGGAAAAAAAAAATCCATATGCTAAATAAATAAACTGGAAGATTTGAAATCCAATGGGGAAAAAAGAATTGCAATGTTTTCTATTTAATAAATCACCTGATGAGTAGATTGACCAATAAAAGCCAATCATCCAGTATCTGAACTAAAGGATAGGAATTTTTTTTTCATTAATTAATCCATACTTTTTCTACTAAAGCCAGAATTAACTGTTTGCACAATTCACTATCAACCCCCCACCACCACAACTACCACCATTACCATAAACACCAAATAATTTTATTTCAAATGATATTAGTGTTGATTTCTGTAAATTTCATTCTTAGCTTGGCAGTTCAATTTGTAGGGTCCTATTACTTAAACATGAGGTTCTAATAAATCAGTCCTAACACTTTCTATATGTACTCTGTACATTATGGAAAAATAATAATAAAAAAATTCTTACCTTGCCATTGGGACTACTTTTCTTGAAAACTCTGTAAAAAAAAAAAAAAAAATTAGTAATAAAATAATACATATATATATAAAAAAAAAGAATTAGTAATAAAATAATACATATATATATAAAAATACAAGATTTATATTTGCTGCGCATTGATATTTACACTCACTGATCACAACTTTCAAATCCATACTAAATGCAAAGTCACTCAAAAACAACAATTATAAAGGTAAAAAGAAAAAAAAAATCTTAAAAAGTATACCCTTACTTTCAATAGTAAAGGCAATTCATTCTCTAAAATTTACTGTCATGAAAATAAAGCATTAATAATGATTTCCTACAGTAAAAAAATTGATTTGATAGCACAGATTCAAAATATACTACAAAGTTTAAATATCTTTCTTTTTAAAAAATATAGTTTAGAATTTGAATGGTAATTAATGAATAAACATTTTACTAAGATTATTATTAAACAAAGAAAGATTGCAATATGGCAGAGTTGAGATGGGGAGTATCTGAAAAAAACTTTACAAATGTGATAATTATTCAACCTTCAACAAGGTATTAAAAGTAGACAGAAACTAGTCCTTACATTGTGTAATAATGGTGTAATGATGGCATATTGACATACCAATATCTTTAACTTATCCGATGAACAAGAATTGACTGCAAAATGCATGCATAATATGAGAGGGTGGTATGCGTTGTCGAAATGCTACTTGATCTTGATATGACAGAGTTAAGATGAGGCAAGCATTGCAAAAAAAAAAATTTGAAAACCTGAGTAATCAAATGATTACTCACCCTTCTACAAGATGTTAAAAGTGAATAGAAACCAGTCCTTCTAGGTAATATGCTAAAGTAATATCATGCGTCATTTGGTATAGCTACAGAGCAGTGAACTTGAGAATTTAAAAGTTTCTGGATATCTACTGAGAGAACTCATATGCAATCACTACTTGGGTACTAACATTTCACATGACTAACTGATAAACTACATGATTTCATATGTAGGTATGATTGACATTTGGTCATATTGTTTTTCATTCCTAACAATACATACTTAAAGCTATAATAGCAAATTTTGTTAAAGTATGTATACGTTAATGTGATAAATGAACATGTATGCGCAAAAATAAATAACATAGAAAATAACTATCTACTTAAAATAACTGTCCAGTATGTGTGCACTGTGCAAAAAATCATATTATGGCCAGTGTTAGTTTCCCTTTGTCTGCTACAAATTACTACATGCCTCTATTATACATTATTTTTGCCCTCTAGTGTCCCATTATTTAACTAAAATATAACATATTATAGAACAGCCAAATTCTGAATTATAATTTTGACAATACAATTCAGGAGTTATTACTAAGGTAAAATATTTTATTAAATAATAAGCTAATAAAGAATGTTTTTATACTCTCATTGATAATATTATAAGATATAGTTATATGTTTATTACATAAATGATTATATATATATTGTATAGTCTTACATAAGTGATAAAAAAAAATAGAAAATAAAAAGACCTTTTAAAACATTAAGCCAATTACAGTTTTTTTTTTAAAAAATAATTTAACATTTTAAAAACATCTCATAATTAATTCTATCAGGTATGAAGGAACTGGAAGTTAGCCACAG
The DNA here is from genome assembly GCA_028023455.1 of Epiperipatus broadwayi. Classification (NCBI taxonomy): domain Eukaryota; kingdom Metazoa; phylum Onychophora; class Udeonychophora; order Euonychophora; family Peripatidae; genus Epiperipatus; species Epiperipatus broadwayi. The sequence continues at coordinate 15,442,818 of JAQFVV010000011.1, forward strand.
CTGTATACTAATGATTCACAACAGTAGATGAAAAAAGAAAAGAACTAATCAAATTTAAAAAATGTTATCAGCCTTATTAATTTTTTTTTTCTTTAAATATTACATTAACACAGTCACATTCATTTACATGGATACAATTTGATCATATTAACCATATATAATTTTCAGATTATAAAATATAACAAAATATATTAAAGCCTGGAAGTAAAATTAACCATTAAAAGCCATAAATGAAAAAAGTAAATAGAACTGCCATTAAGCAACCTTGATGTATAATGATGATGATGATTGTTGAAATTGCAAGAACTGGTTGTTCTCTCAACTAACTCCTAAGAAAGTTATTAACAAAATAATAAAAATTTATTCAAAGATTATAAGTTCAACCAGCTTAGCTTCATATTATATATTGTACATTCAGATTTAAGAATGTATACATACATTTTATGATATTATATACACAACAGCCGTTAAATATCTTCAGTAAGATAATTTCCAAATCCTCACATCATTATTTAGCTTACTATAGACAGTGCTTTGGAGAAAGCTGATATTGTTTAAGGTATACTATGTAAATTAAAAAATATACAGAGGCAAAACTCTCCATACAGTAGCACCACTCAGTGCAAGCCAGAGTAATCAATGGTAATCATGTAATGTTTAGTGATTTAAGCTAAAGAATCAAATAACATGTCAGAATAGACCGTTCTTATTAGAAAAAAAAAAAAAAGGTGTCAACAGTATGACCCAGAATTAGATCTATATAAATATACATTCAGGCTGTCATGGGTTCAAACATTGAGGTTTTGTTTGAATTTCACACTTGTATCATAGAGTTAGAATTGTTTAGTGATTTAAGCTATTAGTGTAGACAGTGCTTATTAGAAAAAAAAGGTTTCTACAGCTAAAAAATAATTGGGGTTATTAAAATATATAGTTAATGACCCAGAATCAGATCTATATAAACATACATTCAGCTGCATCATGGAGTTAGAATGGTTTGCCAGATGCATAACTGTACTGGTTACAATTTTGAATTTCAGATTTCATTGATAAAGGCAAAATCCACAAAACAGCTACTAGGGAAAGGACTCTATGTACAATCATCTAGTAATTTACTAACTGCTCAAATTTTGTAATAAAAAATTGTGTACAGATTTATTTTTAGATGTTACAGATTGAATTTTTTTCAAAGTATTGTCCATTTAATGCACCGGTCTAAAACATGTTTTACTTTTCAAGGTGATCCAGAAACTCTTTCAAAGAGATTTAACCCCTCCATCACTTTTTTTCTTCACCACTTCTAGTTTTGCAAAAAAAAAAAAATTGAGGCATTTTCCATTTGAGAGAATAAAAAGAAGTTGCAAGGAGCGAGATCGAGCAGATATGGCTGATGGATAAGCTGGATCATGCTAAAATTAATTAACACTTTCATATTCAAGGCTTTATCTGATAATGTGTTGCCATGCTGAAGATTACACTCCTCACTTTGCCACAAAACAGGACATTTACGTTTTACCCTATCATACAAAAGTTTCAGAATTTGTAGATTTTAAAGGCATGATCATTACACATGAATTCCGAGTGAGCAGTGCCATTTGCATCCAAAAAAAAGTAGTATTGCCTTGACATTGGACTTCTCTTGCCATGCTTTTTTGGAACGCGGTGAATTTGACATTTCCATTAAACCACTTGAAAAGTTGTTTTTACTCCAGAGCAACTTGCTTGTATGTTGTTTCCCACAATCATTTCCTCTAAAAGAAAACAGAATTCAGCCATTACAAAAATCGATAAATATACAAAACGCACTTTAAAATAATCTAAGTACCATCACAATTTCACACGATAGATGTCATTTGGCAAATTGACGTAGAAGGTATCCACAAGAGATATCCAGAAGCATGTACTACATAAGGAATGGCTGTCAGAGAACAATTCCGGTTAATTTTAGATACCTCCTAGTAGAATATGCAAAAGATTTGTCATTCTAGACTTTCACCAAATGACCAATGTCATGTGCTTGACCCATCAAATCTTTCACTATCTTACAAATAATCATCCAGTATCTAAATACCTTTGTTATATAGCATAGTTATATCTCAAATAAATCTTAAAAATCTCCTTTCACTTATAATACCACAAGCAATCAAAAAAGGATATCCATGCTCAAACAGGTTACTTTTTTGGAAACTATTTAATGATAATAAATAAACTACCAAAGAATTTTTACATACATATCTCTTAGTCTTTCATTGCGTTGAGAGGTTTTCTTAAGCACCAAAATGTAAATATTTTCAATAAATGAAATCTAATAAGTTCCTAATCTTTTAGGTCTCATACCCCTTGGATTTTAGTAAATTATCCGATACCCCCCCCCTATTCATTATAAGAAATAAGCAGTTGGAGAGTGTACCATGCAATGCATCATACAAATGCCCAGGAGGTACAGATGTCATGGAAGTGAGCTTGAGGGGAAACCAATCTGGAAATTTCATTAGCTATTTTGAATTTTAACAAGGCATTTTGAGTGTTCAAACCCTGCTATAAGAAAAAAGTCTAGACAACGTCACTGGGTTCTGTCCAAAATATCAACATGGAATGATCAGGTAATGTTGATAACACAACTGTTTTTGGAATACGTATATTAAAAGCATAATATATTCATTTACCTGCTATTTTCCGTACCCCCTGAATAGATTGGGAATCTTGGTCTAATGGTTTTCTTTATTTTATGATATAAATTAAACAAACTCATTAATGTTGAAAATGTATTAAGAAAATTACTAACAATACTTAAGAAATAATAATTAAAATATAGATTGATCTTTATGAACGTATTGTCTAAAGAAATAAATCAATCTTAATAATAATAAAAAAAATACATGCATATAAAATTAAGCACTATAATGGAAGAAAGTCAATAAACAATCAAATCTTTTTATAATGCTTACAAAACTGCATTCCATACTCTCATAAGTTATCGAACTTTGTTAAAAGATATCAAAAAATTCTCAAATAATAATAAACAAATTGTTTTATTATTTCAGGTTCATAAAAAGTTTGAGAACTGGAAATGTTGCTGCACTTAAAGCATTTATTTTTTTTTTTATTTATTCCTCCCCCTTTTTTTTTTTTTAAATTATATAAAAAATAAAAAAATTTTTTTTTTTTTTTATAATATAAAGGTTTTATATATAAACCCCCTAAAAATTTTTTTATTTAAAAATTTTAAAAAAACAAAATATATATTTTTTTAAATTTAAAAAAAATTAAACCCAAAATTTTATGGAAATGGATGTTTTGGAGATGTGTGTAGATCTCTAGGCGACTTGAGGAATAAAGGTGGTTCATGAAATATATAATAGGAGCAGCTAACTTGATATCTGTTTCACTGTTTTAAAGGCTTACAAAAGTATAAACAGGCAAAACTCTCCATACAGTAGTGCCACTTAGTGCAAACCAGAGTAATCAATGGATTGCCTTGCACTGAGTAGCATTGCTGTATGGAGAGTTTTGCCTGTTTAATAACAGTTATGAGCAAGCATAAGAAACGGTGATCATGTGATGTTCAGTAGTTTTACAAAAGCATAAAATGCAGTCTTAAAAGTGCTGGGAAATAATTTAATTGGTTATATATACACACACAAATATATAGGGTTGATTAAGTAAAAGAGTAGTACACTTAGACCCAATCATGGAATGGCGGGGTGGGGCTCCAAAATAAAATTTACTTTTTTGTATAGCTCTGACACAAATTTTATTAGGGCGGGAAGATTTGCTGTACATTCGGGTTCTCAAGACTACTTTTGTTACGCAATATTTCTTTCAACCACTTCAAAACAAAAGACAATACAAAGTTTAAGATTTTTTAACCAAAAATCAAATAGTTTTACGAAATGTATCAAATTACCTTTTTCATAAATTATGTATCATTTCTCGTTAAAACAAACAGCGATAATATACGTCACATAAATCGCAGAAGTGTAAACCTAATATACATAACAAGAAAGAAATTTTGAAAAAGATCAATCGATAGACGTAGATATAAATTCTAATAAATGTTTGGGAAGAATAATGACCTTTTTTAAAAAAAAAAAAACAAATGTGCCTTCTGATCAGACAAATAAAAACCAGTATTAAAAATTCTACATTTAACGTGTTTGCATATAAGATGACTATATTAATAATTAAGTTCATACATAAACAAGTGTGCAGTTTTATTTTATTTTCCTAATAATTAGATTTTAAAACTATTCTATCCAATTGCAAAATTCTTCATGCAGCTATAACCAATCGTTGACGTAGCTAGAGAACAATTTCGAAGAATGACTTAGTTTACAGAAACCTTTTTTTGTTATTCTTTAAACAATGAAGATTGCCCGAACAATATTAAATCAATTAAAAACAGAGGAGTTATAAAATTAAGATATAAATAAATAAGTTATAGATTATTTGCAATAAAAACACTAGCAGCTGCTACAATTCGCAAACAAACCGTTATTTTAATCCTTAGCTTATAAAATAAAGTGTTGATAATCAAGATAATTAAATTAATATAAATAACATTTTAACCCTTCAAATCGCATTAATTTAATGACTATACGTTAATTTTTCGGTTATATATATACGAGGAAAACGGAGACGCGGGGAAAGAGCGCGCGTGTGTGAAGGCAGTGGCGCAGCTAAAAATTTTGGGCTCAACAAAATTTCCAACAACAATAAAAAAAAAACCCTATAGCCTAATATTTTTATTACCATCCTTTTTAAATTTAATAATGAATAATCAAAGGGTCCACTAAGGGTCCTATAAGCATCGCATTGATTTGCTTCATGATAGCTATGCCATTGGGAAGAGAGGGAGATATATGATCAATTGAAATAAACTTAAGATTTTGTTTACCAGACTGATCCAAAAGACTAACTATGAATAATATTATATTAATGTGATTTTTTTTTTTTTTAACGAATTGTTGTATTCTACCATATTGGCGCTTAAATAAAAGTTAAAACAACCTTTTTAATAAATAGCTTACCACAGACCAAAAACCTCTCCAATCATCCCATTCTGAGAAAACAACAAAGCAGAAATAGTGCTCACCGTGCTTTGTTAATTGCTGAATGGTGAAAGTCTGTTTTTCCATCCATGTCTGTTCTTGAATATGAGATTTTAGGCATGATAGATGGATGATCTATTTTTGAATAACAAAGACCCTAAACATCATCCTATTATTATTATCTCTTATAGTTAATTCATGTAAATCTATTATTATAAAGCATTGAAAAATCTGAAATTATTCAAGCGGAAGTGAGTGCGCGGAGATTTATAATATTTAAGAAATAGCGCATTATTGGAGATTGACTTCCGTTAATCAATTCATGTCTAAATTACAAAGTGACAGCATTCGGTAGCATTTATTCTACTTTATATTTTAATAAAAGTTTATTAAAGTCTATATGCTCTAAATAGTTTGATCATATAACAATTTGTATTAAAGGAAAGGCAAGAAATAACAAACAACTATTTACATAATCAATATTCCACTGCCTAGTTACTACCATTTTCTTTCGAGTGAACTCATATATACTCTTTCTTAATCGGGAACCAACTCAGATAACAGTTTCATCACTGAAGGCATCACTTTAATAAGATACAATCCAACTTATATAATATATAATGACATGCTAATAATAATAACATTTCTATCATTAACTCATTCTTACAATATTTGCATTTACATTAATTTACAATATACCAAATATTTCTAGTGTCGATGTGGAATTTTGATACCTGGGTGAACTATCAATCTATCAACCTTTATAAAAATATGTATACATGTGTGTTATTGTAAACTAGAAATATGTATTTGTTTAAGTTTACATTAATAAAAGATTTACATAAACAAAAGGCAACATATATGGAAAAGTAAATTAAGAGCTGAACGTCCCTAAGAACATAATCAACTCTCACTAATAGTAAAGGTTGCATCAAAGTATAAATTTATGTAGGCCAGATATTTATAAAGAACTTGCACAAACTAAGATTTATATTAAACTTAATATATACATTTTAAATAAATCTAATACCCATAAATAAAATATATAAGTAATTCAAATTTTAAGATGATTACAATTCCACCAAAAAATAGAACTGATCTTGTGTTTAAATGAAGCAATATATTCAATTATCTGAGAAGGGAGATGAGGGCAGGTTGAATAAATAGATCATTAACAAATTTCTTGAACATTCTGTTGCATTTATGACAAAATAGGGAATATTAATTGAAAAAGAATATTTGGTTGCAGAAAGAAATTTTGGTGCTAACTGAAAAAGAGACACCTTAATTCCTCGAGATCTTAATGGAAATGAGCAGTCAAATTCCTAATGTCCATTCCATACATTGTCTTTGCAGTTGTTATTATTAATTAGTAGAGTGAACAAACATGGGTAGGCTGCTCTCCAACAAGTATCAGTCAGCTTGAAAAGGATAACGGCTTTTTACTTCTGAGTTTATGATCAAGAAACACCATGAGCTTTTTTGTCAGTTACCTGGTAGTCCTTAGCTGAAATATCAGTTGAATTTTCTTGAAGCTGGATGAATTTATATGTGAATGATCATTTTTTATAGATATTTATAATTTTGTCAGACAAAACTTAATTAGGGTTTTTATTCCTAGAAGGTTGTAAAGTCACCAGTTAAAAAAGCAATTAGCAGTTAAAGGCAGAGAGTGCTAAGAATTCCCTAATACTGGACCCAAGTTGCCATACAATAATGATCTTTTATTTAGGAACTTACAAGTCTATATAAGTTTCAAATAAAGGATGATTGCATGAAATAAAGAATTAGCTAATATTAAATAGGATATTGTTGGACTTTATGAAGTTAAAAAAAAAAAGTGGAGAGTACTATTTTAAAAAAGTGGACACCTACTTTATTACAAAGGAAGAAATATTGGAAGTACAAGCATTGGATTCATTATAAATAAAAAATGGAAGAACATCATGGAGATAAATAATATATTAGACAGAATGAAAAATTTATTCCTAAATTTATGAAAAATACTAAATGCAATTCAAGGTTTTGCCCTAACTAGTTCTCATTGTGATGAAAAACACAGAGTTTTTTGTATTGTAACGATCCAGGAAAAGAGAGCTTAACGTAATCTACACTACAGGGTGCCACTAGGCCTTTGAACCTAGAAAATTTATATAGTAGGCAGATACGTTAAGTCAAAAAAAAATTATTTAATTTTATATATTTTGGTTCCGGTCGTTAGCCCAATGTCACTAGCTCAGTGGGATAGCAGAGATTTATATTTTATAATAAATTCTTATCTAAGAATATATAAAAAGGAATAAAATAAGCCACTGCCAGTAATTATACACACAAACATTTATTTATGCACATATATATAAATTTTAGCATTATTTTAAAATAACTTTTACTTTGGATTTTAACTTGATTTTAGAATTTAAATTTACATTTTAATTTTTATAATATTATAAGTTTACATTTTAATTTTTATAAGTTCGCACAGATGGATTTATAAAATGTGTTTTTAATGTTGAGTATAGATCGGTTACATAGATTACATGGTCAAAAAACATTTCAAAATAAACATAAACAATCACAATATAAAATCATTGGTGGAATTGCAGAGGGAAATTTATAAGAAACCCAATAGCATTCATCATAAGATGCCGCAGAGACACCAATAACTTAAAAGACATCCGACATAAATACATCTTAAATACTCATCGTAAGGTATCAGTATTTACCGAATGTCTATATATTTTGATCAAATATGAAAACCAAAAACATAATTAATCGATAACGAACCCATGCAAGCGTCTATACCCAACTTAAATTTAATGCATTTTTATTTAGAGTGTCGAATATGAATAGACTACATAGATTTGCATTTGAAAAGAAAACATTCATCCCTTATTTAACCTTAGGCCAAAAGTTTGTAGCTAAACCGGCATCAATCCATCTGATATATCGATGTGTTCAATGTAATACAAAATACGACAGCACAATTAGGTTAAGAGAAGAAATTGCTTCTCGTCAGACAGGAATACTACATCTATCTGACGATAAGAGCAATAAAAAAAAACTCCATAGGAAGGAACTGCGGTCTCCATCTTATAATTCCTTCCATAGGCAAAACGAGTGTGTGTGGCATATAAAGCGATTCTGCCCATAGCGAATCTCGTACTACATCTACTAATTACACCAATATATCCAATCCATTGACCCAATTCAACTACGAAACAAATAACCCAAGATTACCATCCCCTAATATAACTTTACAAATCTATATAGCCATTCACGCCCGACTTAAGTTTAACATTTATATAATTTAATTTATCGCAAAACAAAAATCATAAATAAAACTTAAAGAACAAAAAAAAAAAATGGAAATGATTTTACAAAAAAGAAATACATCAAATAAAATTATAACTAATTAATAAATAATTTAGTTTGCTCAGATAGGAATCTATTTCTATTTTTTTAAATATGGAAAGTTTTTAATTTAATGTTCATGAATTATCTAAAGTTCTTACGGTTTTAAAAGGTCCATAGTCTCTGATTTTTTGTAATGGAAGGTGTTAATTCTCACGAAGTCATAAGGAGATCGGTGTGAAATTAACCATTGATCCTTTATGGTTGATGGTATTCTTCGGACCTTGATGTCCTGTGGTCCGCAATATTGGAAAACAATGTTTCATTTTTTTGAACAACTGAAGGAATTGAAAGTGCGTCTTTCAATCCCTTCACTTCCAACTTCGCACTAACACATATCTGTCCTCTCGTAATAACTAATAATAATTTCCAAACTTTTCCTTTTATATTAATTTTAAGGATTCAATTGACATTACGTCATCGATGTGATAGTCCTTTCGCTGAGGTCCGATTCCATTGTTTTTTTCTCCTATCTGACCTTGGCTTATACATTTGAAATGCCCAAGGGCTAGCTTACTAATTAAAATAATCATTTCCATTTTTTCAATAACATTAATTAATTTGTTTTGTACAAACTTAGATATATTTTTATCTCTAAATCTTTTTGAGTTTTTGTTTTTAAAATACCTTTTCTATTTTTAATAAAGTTTTATTTTAATAATTTTTTTTCACCTGTGCGATTTTATATATATACGAGTTTAGTATAGAATTTTAATTTTCAATTTTTAATTCTTAAAAAAAAAAAAAAAAAAAGTTTTATTTGCGAACTTTTATTTTTTTTTCCATGTTTAATAATAAAAAACAATGTAACGTACGTATGTGCCCGTTACAGTACGGACATACAAATGCTTTTGATTAGATCAAATAACCTTTTAAAATTATAACAGGGGAATATAATTACAGAATTGGTAAACTATTGAAATATGAAAACACTATGGATAAACTTAATTTGGAATAGAAATGAGAGAGAACACAGACTTGTGGAGTTCATAGAAAAAGTATATATTATGAATTTTTTTTTTTTTTTGAAAAAAAAAAAAAAAAGATAAATGGAAATGAGCATAGATAAAATAAAATTGGATTTAGTCAAGTGATGGTGGCCTAGCGGTAGGCATAGCTGCCTTCCAAGCAGTTGGCCCAGGTTCGCTTCCCAGTCAACGCATTTGACTTATGAAAAAAAAAAATTGGATTTATATTTTGATTAAGCAAAAATATGTAGTTCAAGATTGTAATTTTCTTTCAAGTAAAAATTTGTTTGTGAGATGTAAAATATGAATTGATGCAAAATTGGAGGCAAACATTATTAGGGAAAACACTATTAAAAGTTGATAATCCTAATATTCAGAAACACTCCAATGAATTTAAATTAGAATTTGCAAAAACTGTTTTTTTTTTTTATATTCAGACTTGAATAAAAACAACAAAAAGCTAAATGATACAGTATTAAGAACTGCAAGAAAGATTCAGCAATTTCCCAGTAATTTTTTTACTGGACAAAAGAATGTGTGAAAAGAAGAATGTATTTTTTATTTATTTTCAAAAACAATCCATTAAGAAGAATTGAATATCTAAAATTTTGTAAAATGATATGAAAAAGATTTAATAATGATATAAAAAATATAAATGTGAACAGATACGAAAAGTTATTTTTGCAATTAAAAAAATAAAATGCAACTATATAAAAAAGAAATGATATCATATAATGGGTACAAGGATTGAATTTTATAGTAATATAAAGAACAATAACAACAAAAAGTATCCCCTACAGTTATTACATTTTCTGAATTGCCTAGTACTTTAAATAAAGAAATGAGACATGCAATTAAACCTATAAAGAAAGGAACATCTCCAAGAAATGATGGAATTATAAATATCTTAAAAGATGAAGAAATAGAAAAATAAGAGGAGCAAAACTTTCCATACAGTAGTGCCACCAGTGCAAGCCAGAGTAATCAATGGGTGCAAGAAGATTTGTGCATAAAATCCCTATCTACTGTCAACTTATCCAATATCCCCAGATTAGTTTCTAGGAAACAGTGATCATGTGAAGTAGAAAAATAGGTGTCAGAAGTATATACTAAAGACTAAATGATAACTACCAAATGATTAGCTGAATGCAGTAGTAATATTGACATTTAAGAAAGGTGATAAAGAAGATATTAGAAATTACAGAATCTATGCCTTCCATCAGTTCTATACAAAATCTTTACCGAGATAATTATTAACTCATCTACAGCATTCTTTGGATTTTAACCAACCATAAGAACAATTTAGATTTAAAAGTAATTTTAACAGAAAAGATCACATCCAAGTATTGAGAGAAGTATAAAAGAACTAATAAATATGAGTTATTTGAATTTGTCGATTATGAAAAAGTCTTTGAATCTATAAGAAATTCTGTAGTGATTAAAGCATTGGGTCATCAAAACACAGAACAAGAATATTGTCATTTACTAAAGAATAATTAAAATGCAACTGCAATGATTAGATTGCATGGTGACAGGGTGATTGCAAATCTTCAAAAAAAAAATGTTATGGTTTTATGACAAAGTATTTTGTGGATTAAAATAGGAAGCTAAGGGAATAAAAGAAATGGAGATTATTTAAATTATCTAGACTTTTTACTGACCATGTTGCCCTTCCAAATAATGTTTAGGAGCTGCATGAAATGTTTGCAAGAGTTATAAGATAAAAGTGAGATAATAAAGATAAATGTTAAAAGCTAAAGTAATGTTCAACTGATTTTCTCTTAAAAAGAAAATAAAGATTAATAATTATGAATTAGAAGTTAACAACCACAAATATCTTGATCAGATTATTAATAAAGATGAAAATATAATGGATGAAATTAATCATAGCATTAAATTGGGATGGAAAAGAAAATATGTATCTGTATTTGAAGAGAACAGATTTAATAGAAGGATTTTACCAGTTCTGGCTTATGGATCTGAGACTTGGATACTTAATCACTCAACGATTATGAAGAGAGATATATATTAAGAGTAACAAAAGAAGACTGAAAACTAAATACATAGATGAGACAACAAGCAGATATCACCGACAATATTGAAAGAATTAAGAAAGAGAAATAAAAGTGAGCTAGACAAATAGCTAAAAGAAGTGATAATAGAAGAACAGTTGAAGTATTAAAAGTTGATCCAAAAGACCTAGAAAAAGGCCACATGTGAAATGGTTGGATGCAATAACGTAATTTGCTGCTATGTTTTGAAAAGGAGAGACTGGGAATCAGAAAAAACTGGATTAAACATGGTGAGATCTTCACACAGCAGAGTGATCAGTAATAGTTGAAAATTATTTTTAAAAAAAACATTTGTGCCTAATGAATTATAAAATAACGAATGAATGAGAAGATGAACATTCTGAAATAATTAATTTTAATTTTAAATAAATAAAACATAACTCGAAAATATATATGCTATAAATGATCAATGGTTTATTGCTCCGATATGTAAGAAATTCGAATACCAAACATAATAATCTACCAATGAACTATACTACTAAATACTCTAATATTTGAATCTAAAAAATATTTTTAGAAGATAATAAAAAGGCGGGAAATTTTTTTTATCACCTACTTTTATAATAAAAATCCAAACTAGTTTATAATTAAAAAAAAAAAACAACAACAAATATTCGGGCAAATAATATAAAATGTATTATTATTTTTTAGCAATAAAGATAGCCCTAGAAAATAGTTATTTGTTTACCAAAGTTAATGATACAATCATTATGACAAAGCCTGATATAAAAATCTTTATACGTAAGCGCAAGAGAGTCATTATATAATGGACAGATTGCAATGGAATTCCGATATACATATTAGTGATCGTATTATAAACATTTTCATTCTCTTTTAAGAGACTTTATATTTATCAATGTTTCTTCATTAAAATATAGATTTTGTTGATGTTCTTTCTTCTAAATTTTTGTAAGATCTTAATAAAAACAAAGTTTAGTAATAAATTTGTCAGTTATTATTTCTATTATTTTAGTAACAATATTGCTGAAAATTCATCATTTGTAATGATTTCCATATGTGTGATAACATACTTGTGGCAAAAGTAGAGTATAAATATCATTAAGAACACATCCGACGGTATGGTTCTACATGAGTTACGCAAAAAACCATGAATGATCAACCACTCCCCACTAATTGCTTGGTTAGTATCCTGATTAGTCAAAAAGTTTTTATAAGAGGGTAAAAACAATTTTCCACAATACAAAATTAATCTTGTTTGTACTAAAAATGAGATTTCATTCCTGGAAAATACCCTAGATAAGGAGCCCCACAATCAAATAATAAATCATTTACTCATCATCGAAAGTAAAGATGGTGAGTGATCATAAACATAATTTTTAAGCTTCGATTCAGTGAACTGCTTTAAATGAGCAAGTATAAAAATATATTAATTTATACAATGCTTTCTTCTTTACTATTAGACAATATTTTGTCAAAACACCCCCTTTTTATATCATCTTCTAAAAATTTCAAATCTAAAAAATTGTTAAAAATAAGACAATTATTTTAAAGGATGTTACACTAGGGATAACTTTTTTTAAAGAAAAAAGGAAATTCAAAACATTTCAACATTTCCAAGATAATAAACTTCACTATTTAAAAGACGATGAAAAAAAAAAGTTAATACATAAGAAATAATCAAATTACTGCTTAACAAAATTTTAAATCATACCAATCAACAAACTTTTACCTATTTAAATTATCACACTCTAATAACATCCAGCCAATCAAAAACTGTCCATAAGAATTTGTTACAAGCGATATTATTGACTAATGTAATTTAAATTTTGTTAATGAGTTATTTGCTTATATATTATCAATGTAGTATTAAGTACATTTGGTTTATTTTTACGAATATTATATAATATTTGGAAAACCAACAACCACATTGTCTCTGTCTTCTACACCTGTAATCCTAGATTCAAATATTCAGTTGGAAATTTCGAAAAGATTTCTTATATAAGCTTAGGAATTTTTTAGATTGCTAATGCAAAACCAACCAAATTCAGGTAACTTTGGGATATTAATAGATAAATTGATGTCTAATTGTTCTAAACTAAAAGGTTAAAAAAAAAGTAGCTACTTAAGTATTAGTCGGGACACCAAGATGGATTACATATGTGTCCGAACACTAAGGTTGGCAGCCATGTTTTTTTTTAATTATATATTTTCACGAGCATAGTTATCCCATAAGCATAACGAATATGTTTTACTTTTTAATATTAAAAAATATCAATAAATCGATTAAAAATCCTTGTTAACTTTAAAAAATAGAAATAAATGTAATATAAATTTCATTCACAACATGTAAACACTAACAGGTTAAGTTTATGTTTTTATATTCAGAGTTTTGTCAATATGATTACAATTTGGGATCTGCCATTAATAGAAAACCAGACAATTAATTTACAAAACTATGGTATACTGTCCCCCCAAAAAGTTTGTAATAATTGGTCATGATATGAGACTTTATATTCAACCAGATATACAATGGCAATGCAACGTGAAAGCTTGTTGTAAATGAATATCTCTTCGGAAAGAAACATGGTTAGGGATGGAGAATGTCATTTGTGATTGTAATCAGATTTATATAGCTAAATAAAAATAAATATTTATATATAAATAGTGGTGTGACGAGTTAATAACCATACAATGGAACAAACAACAATTATATTTGTGCGACTAAACAGTCATGGATTGGAACAACTACCTCCAAGAAGTTTGTACTTAGTCTTTTATCTATACCATCATGGAAAACCGTAGGCCCTAATAAAATAGAAATCAATGAAAACCTTCTAAGCAAGTGGAAAAACCAACAGGGGAGAATACTTCCACAACAGCAGTTATCTGGCGGCTTGTACAGAGACTCACGAGTGTTTTATAATGTGTGCCAGGAAGAAGAGCTACGATTTTTATGGATGCTATTAAAGAAAATGTGACTGATGGATCTATTATTCAGATTTCTAGAAGGCATATAAAATGGATGATTTAAGCCACTCTGGTTTAGAACATTTAAAAGTTAATCAATGATATAACTTCATGGATCTGCATACAAATGTGCCTATGCAAAACATCAAAAGACTATGGGATCTGGCCAAATGGTGGTATAAGAAGCACCAGGAATCTGTACAACATGTACAATCCTATTGACCAAAATTTATGTGGCAACACATGCTCAAAGAAGATAAATTTATGATGATTTTGTAGGCCATTGGGGATTTCAGTCCATTGATATGAATAATCCATGTTAGTCACTTTTTGTTTTTTAAAAAACATGTAACTTAAATGTATTTTTTATTTAATATTTATTGTTGTAGTTTTGTATTATTTATGAGAAGATATAAGAATTTTAACATTCCTTACCAAAAAAAAGATGTGTATGAGTAACAAGAAACTGGGAGTACTAAAATATGTAGTTATTAAACTTGAATTAGATCTATATAACTTTTCAAATATGTTGTTTGGGTTCAAAACCTTAGGCTATTTTGAATGGTAAAATGGAATTAAAAGGGGTTGTTGGATATATAACTGCATTATTTCCAGTTTTGAATCCCAGGTCTTATTGATAAAATCAAAAAAAAAAAAAACAGAAATCAGTCTACCAATAGAGACTGAAAAGTATTTGTTAATTACTAGATGGTGCTAATGATGCTCTTGATTTATCTTCTTGTGTGACATGAGAAGTGATTTGTGGTTACTATTAACATGATTATTTATATATAATTTCATCTGACAAGAAACCTTTGATTTGAATAAAAAAAACTGACTCTATCTGAATCATGCTGAATACAAATGCTGGACGTGCACACATACAAGACTTCTGTCTTCTAAACAATAATAAATTAAAAAATTGTAAGTAGTAAGCAATAGTAAATATATATCATCATCATCACCATCAACAACCATTATCAATCCACTGCAGGATGAAGGTCTCTCCAAGTTTAATCCATCTTCTCCAATCTTTAGCTTCTCTTCTCCACATCACCCCTGCACACTTTCTTATTTCATCCATCCATCTCACATGTGGTCTCTTTCTGGGTCTTTTACAATCTCTTGGAATCCAGTTTAAAATTCCAATTGTCCATCTATTATCATCTCTTCTAGCAATATGTCCAGCCCAACTCCATTTCAATCTTTTAATTTTTTCAATGAGGTCAGTAACACCTGTTTGTTCTCTTACCCATACATTGCGTTTTCGATCTCTTCTTGTTACTCCCAACATACATCTCTCCATACTTCTTTGAGTGGTCTGAAGTCTCTGTATTGCTCTTCTATTAAGTGTCCAAGTCTCAGATTTGATATTTTTTGAACATAGAAAAATCTACTGTGTATTTTGAATTATTATATGCATTACTCTAGAATTGAAATCGGTGTATAATTTTAATAAAAGAATTATACTGCTGCCTAAAAATGATTGCTATTTAGCAAATAACTTTCCAATTAATAAGCACTTTTTGATATCTTCAATATAATATTGATCTCATCAATATTTGAAATTAAAACAATAATAATTATAGAACCATTTTATCTTGTCAACTTCTTTGCTTTCAACAAATATCTTTCAAATATTTTAACCTGTCAATTTTTATATTTTGATTAAAATTTAATTTGCAGTCATATTGTTGTGGTACTTTTGTGAAGCCGTGTTTTACTTTATTCTGTATGTTGTCCTCTAATAAACTGGTGTTTTGTTGTTCATTACTATTTGTTAACTTTTTGGAATAATGAGTTCCTAAATCCCCATTTTTTCTAACAAGCATTACATTTCACCTCCTCACTAAACATCACATGATCAGTTTCCTATGCTTACTCAATCTGTTAAAATGTGACAAATTCTCCATACAGTAGTATCATTTAGTGCAAGCCACATCCATTGATTATTATGGCTTGCACTGGGTGGCACTACTGTATGGAGAGTTTGTCAGTTTTAGGCATTATTTTGTTGTATGATTTTGTTTGTGAGGTCTTGAAAAATAAATTGATAATTTAATAGATCTTTCTGTATATCAAAATAATTTGAACATAAGCTCAAGTTTCTAGCAACATATGACTACTTTAAAGATATGAGATATTATTGTTGGAATTATAATTCAGAAAATGTAGTAAGATTCTATAACAAATACTAGATTTGTCAAGCATTGTTAGCCGAGAGGTGAGTGCAGCCGCCTTACAAGCAAGCAGTTGGTTGCAGGAGGTTGTTGCGGGTTCGCCTCCCGGCCGATGCTGCGAATTCGCTTCCCGGCCGATGCTATGACATGTGGAAAAAAAAATACTAGATTAATAAAATTTCTCACCATAAAAATAAAAATAGGGCACATTTTAAATATGACTATTTTAAGGATAAATCTCATGAAATGTAATTGATAAATAACATATACAGGTGCTCCATTACACATAACCCACTAATATACATTGCATTTTCGTTTTTAGTAAAAAAAAAAAATTGTTGTGCATGTCTGAAATTATTTAACTTTAAACTGTGTAAATATATCACATAAAAAATGTGAACTAACAAAAAGATTAAAAATTGATATTCTAAATAAAATGTTATAATTTTAAAAACATTATTAGGCATTACGATCTTTTTTTTTTTAAAGAAGACAGTAAAAATGTCGTTCTAATTAGTATTTAATTTTGAAAATATTATGCATCAAAATTTAAATATGTAATTACAATGCTCTAATTTTAAGAAAAACATCATCATCACAATTCAATAATTTAAGAAATTACTTCTTATAGGCATAAACATATTCATCTTTTGTGTATTAAAATCCGTAAATTACATTATAATATTTGCTTTGTTTTTATGTACTCAACCTGTATGTATATCATGAATTATTTAAATAGTAACTAATATATTTTCTCAAAAGCTAAAAGGTGATAAGTTCAAAAATAAGTTACCTCAAAGATTTGAAATACATATCATTTACGAAGTTGGATGAAAACTAGTAGGTAAATAATCTTTTTTTATGAGAAAATTTTAATCTATTCACACTTTAAGAAAAATTGAATTGTTTTCAAATTCCAACATAAATACTTCCTCATTTTTCAAACAAATGATATTGTACTCCACCCACATTTAGAAGGGAAAAAAAAGATAAAAAAAACAACAAGTAATGTTAAATTAATAATATACACATAAGCACACATGTACATGTTTGAATATGTACTTTAGTTAAATGGTATAAATTTATTTTTGAAACTATAAAGAGCCTTGTGGTGCACTAGCAAACACTATCTGTCATACGGACGATGTAGGTTCGAATCCTTGCCAAGTATTTGGACATTTTTTCAACAGGTTTAAAGTAATTCAGATAACCAATCTCTGGGATAATGATCCAATATTGGACAGTAATATAGATAATACCCATTTAATGACCAAAATAAGAATGAATAAATATTTAAATTAGCACAGGCCTGATGATTACTACTCTCTCCCTAAGTGTTTCTCTGAAAGAAGCTGATGGAGAGACCTTTGCTTTGAATTATGCTATTGGGGCCATTTTCCTTTCCTCCTTTTCTTTGACAAAAATAAATATGTTAGCAACTACCATAACTGTTAATAATTTGCCATCAAATCAATATCAATTCCAAGTAATCATGTGAAAGTATTCTCTCTATTCATAAAATGTTCTATAGAGCCTTGAGAAGTTAGTTTAGGTATGTTTAATCTTACAAAGTTTGAAATGGGTATTAGATGATAGTACCAACCAGCACCAGTCTGTTTTTTGGCTAGTGATCTTCAATAGTGAACAAAACAAAAAATCTTGCCTATACAACCTTCATGTGTTTCCATCATGCTTTTAAGTCTTCTGGATTTGTCCCTCAATCTGGTACAACTGCATAATCTTCAAGCAAGAATAATCAATATCCATTTGCTGGCTAATAACACAATGCCTATAAACTAATTACTAATAAAACCTTATATATTACTGGAAAATTGTTCAACTATTAGAAAAATCTTTGGCTCCATTCCTGGATTGAAAACCAGCTTGATGGCATAGAAGGTTGATGCGCTAATAGTTACACCCTATTAGAGTTCACCACTGAAAAATTAAACTTTAAAACAGATATGCAAAATTTGTTTTAAAATTCCTAAGTCATAAAAAAGAAAAATGTGAAGTTTTAATGGGGGACTTTAGAATTCAAGGCTGTTTGGATTGAAAAGAAATCATTTGATTATCTTTTTTTTTTTTTTTATTGAAATGATAAGGTTTATTAAAATCTTATCCATTTCATTCTACAATTGAAAAAAAATCCCTCACAAATTTGTGATGTTTGGATGTCACATTGTGTTTACACATAAATTGTCACATGCAAAAATTTATCTCTAAAGTGCAAAAAACCAAAACTGTTTTGAATGATTTATTTATATTATAATGTAATGAATAATTATCTAATAGACTTTTCAGATTTAATAGCAATATGAAGACGATATAGGTTTAACTACTTTTCACTGTTACACATCTTTATCAAAGTCAAAAAGTCAATCATCATCAATTTTAACTATTATCAATCCACTACAAGATGATTATCTCTTCAAGATTAATCCAGTTTCTCCAAACCACAGCTTCTCCATATCACACAAGCAAACTTTCTCATTTCATCAGTTATGTTGGTCTTTCTATATCTATAGGCGTTTTATAATTCCTTGAGATCAAACTTAAAACATCATCTGTCCATTTATTATCATCTCTTCTAGCAATATGTCCAACCCGGTTGCATTTCAGTCTCTTAATTTTTTCATTGGTGTTAGTAATATCTATTATTCTCTCTTAACCAAGTATTTTTGATGTCTTCTTATTCCTAACATTAATCTCTATACTTAGTGGAGTGATCTGGGTTCTCTCTACTGCTCTTCTGTTAAATGTTCCAGTCTCAGATCCATAAATAAAAACTGATGAAACACCTTCATTAAAAATCTTCAAACATTAGGAATTTCCTTTTAATACTAAGTTATTTCTAACATAAATACCCCATCCAAATTTAATTCTATGATTAAGTTCATTCATTATATTTCCATCTGTATTAATAATCTGACCAAGAAATTTATAGCTGATAACTTCTTCTAATCCATCATTATGAATCTTTATTTTCTTTTTGAAAAAATAGTTTGTTTTTGTTGTCTTTTTCATATTATTTATGCTTACTGCTATTTTCTTACTTTGATCTGATAACTCTTATAATCTTTCCTGAAGCTGTAAAGTGTTATTTATAAAAATAACCATATCATCTGTGAAATCTAGAGAAGTTAAATAATCTCAGTTTATTTTTACTTCCTTAACTTTCCATTTTAATTCACAAAATATTTTGTGTAAAATTGCATTCAAAAGTTTTAGACATAAAGAATTATCTTGTCGTATATACCCTCCTCAATATTAATTTTCTTAATATCACCTTAACATCCTACTGTTACATTTTGATAAATATTCTTCAGAATATAACTAATTTACTTGGTCTATATCTTGAGGTCCATAGCTTTAATCACTATGGATATGTTTATCAAATCAAATGTCTTTTCATAGTGTACAAACCCAGAACATAAAAATAGATCATATTCATTGTATCTTTCTGTAACTTCACTTAATACTTGAATAAAATCTACGGTCCTAAAACCATTTTTAAATCCAGATTGTTCTTTAGGTTGGTTAGAATCCAAAATATGTGAGCTGTAATTATCTGTTTAACGATTTGTTTAGAAGTGATAGAAGCCTGATAGATTTATAACTATTAATCTTCTATCAAGCCTATACAAATCTCTTACTACATTCTTCCAAACATCTGGTACATCTTTATCATCAGTCATTTTGTATGCAGATTTGCTAACAATTATTCTGTTTCTTCACTTGCCTCTTTTAAAATATCAATAATAATTCCATCATTCCCTGGAACTATTCTATATGATTCTTTATAGAAATCTTCTATACATTTGATAATGTCAATTCTCTTTTTACTAACAGTTCAATGCTTTAAAAATTGTTATTGCTTAAATAACACTTCTTTCAATATCAAGATGTTTTGAAACTTCTCTTCTATAATTTTCTTTGCCAATTCACTATTATATTTTCTTATATCATTATTGGATAAAGTGGATGACTGTGTGAACTTGAAAGTCTGGGTTCAAATCCCTTAATTATATTATTAAATCTTTTCACATAATTTTTTTACAAAACGATAGATATTCAATTCTTTATAATGGATCACTTAAAAAATATTGCATATTTTTTCTTTTCTTCATATATTGTATTGTCTCAGTAGGAAATGCTAATGTTCATGCAATTCTTAATAGTATATTAGTAATCTTTTTATTGTCTTCATTCAAGTTCGAATTATCTTCAAAGTCTGTTAATATTTAAAAAACAATTTCCAAGCTCCAATTTAGATTCATTGGAGTGTTTCTGAAGATTAAGAACATCCACTATTAATACTAACCTTCTTAATAATTTCACTTCTCTAATTTTGCATTAACATATATTATTTCTCACCGATCGATGACCACTTTCTGCACTGAATCTATTAAGAACATTGCAATCTTGAAATATATATTTTCCATTAATCAAATTATAATCCATTTCTGCTATACTGTTATTTGAATTGAATGCTTTTATTTCCATTTAACATTTTTCTCAAGGAAAAAATTCATAAAGTACAATTGTTATTTTTTTTCTTCTTCGGTGAACTTCACAAGTTTGTGTTCTCTTTCATTTCCACCATCATAACTGATTTGTTCTCAGCACTTTCATCATTCAGTTATTTACTAATTCTAGCATTAGTCTCCCATGACTAATTTAAAAGATTGTTTGATCTAATCAAAAGCATTTTGTAATCTGTATAAAAATCCTCTACTTTTTCTCACAATGACAACTTGTTGGAGCATAATTCTGAATTATCTGCACATAATATATTCCATTAATTTGAATAACTAATTTTGTCATTCTATTTGATATACCATTAAACAATGTTACTTTTCCACTTTTTATTTATATTGAATTTAATGAGATGTTTAATTTTGGTAATAATTAGTAATAATAATGTATATCTATATTGAAGCAGATGATCTGATGCTCAGATCTTGCTTCACAGCCCACATCCAATCTCCTACCATCTAACTGTATTCAAACCCACCTTTATGCACATATATACATAGCTAATAATATATATATATATATTTCTTTGCTTAGTATTATAACATAAATCATGTAAACACGTATGTATTTTAATTTAAAAACATTTTATTTAATAATATTCTAATGTGTATGTGGGCGTAAATAATATATATAATTTCAGTGTAGGAGATTGTGAATATATTAATAAAGTTATATTATATATAAGGTATTATACATGAAACTTATTATTTTTTTCATATATAATTTTGTAGCAGGAAATGATGCAATCTTGTTAAAAAGTCTCTCGAAGAACAATTACCCGGAAGATCCCTTAGATTAAAGTAAAAGATTACAAATTGGTAATAATAAAATAAACCCATTAGTGGAAATTGTCCACACTAGCTTGTTTTAAAATCATAAGATATATTTTAAAACAATCGTTCGAGAAACTGATAAAAAACTTGCATTGTTTCAAACATCTTATTAGATAAGAGTATCCGGTCAAACTATTCCAGATGAAACTTAAGTGCTTAAACCGCCTCAGGTCCAGCAGTAGTTGCTAAGTTACAGCTTCAAAATAAAAGTATATATACTGCTGGATTTGAATCCACAGGGAGGAGACCATTAAATAACTATGTTGCTATACATATTCCATGCCAGTTTTGATTCTCACTCAATGTGTCATGAGTAGGAGAAATTTCACCTTTCCCCTCCGTTCTAATATGCTGTTCCCATGAACAAATCTCTGCATCCCGTACTAAGAAACTTTATGTATTTTTCCAGTGAAAATGAAATGCTAATTCTCAAATAATAATGCTACCCTAGATCTAGTGAAACAATACTGATGGACTGACTCCTAGTGAAATCGCACTTCCAAATAAGCAAGGTAAAAGAACTTTGACCGCTTATAATTCCTAAATCCTGCTTTCTCTGTAATATTTATTTTTAAATCATCTATATTACATGTCTTCAAATATGTATTCTTATAACTCTATATAACTAATCTACATTAAGCCTCCTATATAGTGTTTTTCTTTTCTTTTATTTCCAAGCAGCAAATAATTTCCATTTAGATTTATGTATTTATATTTTAAAAGAAATGCCAATGATATTCTGAAATTGCAAGCATATAATTCATTTTCGTTTCCCCACCCATCATTTACCGGGAAATAATTTATAATTTGATCAAAACAAGTCTTATTCGACTTGCCCAGGTGCTCACGATTTTAGAGAAATAAACTAATTATATTTTTATGTTTACTGTAGAAAAACAGATTGACATCTGTTTTTTTTTTCACATTTTCCTTCCTAAATAATGTGCTATCTTTTATTTTTAAATTATATTATATATGTAAAACCCATCTTAGCTATTACCACCACCCACTTATTTTGTAATAATTTATATATTTTCACAAGGGCATTGATTAACCAAAATTGAGATTTATTAAATGTGTGGGAAGTAACGAATAATATTAAGTAACATAATGTAAGGGGGAGGGGGATCTTAAAATCTTAGCTTTATATTTAAGTATAATTATTATTCATATTTGCTTAATGAAGCCATATCATTACGCCGAATATTTCATAATTTATGGGCAATAAATATGTTCGATAATCTTTAATCTTTAGAGTTTTGTTTATATTATATCATTAAGCGTTATGTGCATAAAGGCCATTTTGTTTATATATATGTTCATGCTTCTTTCTCACATGAAGATATTCGCGCAGTCGAGCCCCATCGTCGTTCTCTATGTCCTTAAACCAGGCTGTAAAACCACCCTGGGGACATCCTTGGTCTTATGTGCATGCTTTATATGGGGATCGCTCTGGAAAATCCAGCTCGATAATGACATAGCCGACCGTCCTTCGTTCATCTCAATACCGACTCTGCCTACGTTGCAGAGGAAATCGGTCCACTTCGTTATTAAAATTCATAAAGCACACTCCAGGATCCATAATTGGACCAACCTAATCAGCCGCCATGCATGCACCGCCTTTCAGTGTCTTATTAGTTGCCCAGATAGTCATAAGCCGTAATGAGATGATTTCTTTAAACAGACATATTTCCATTAGTTTAATATAAGTATTAATGCGATAGATTTAGTATCGTTTATATAATTATTCATTAACCACCCCGCGCATTAATTATCTATAACTCCAATTAATAATATTGAATATAACCAAATGTAATATCTGCTTGTAAAATTATTTTCTTTTTTAAATTAAGTAAATGCTCTTTTCATCTTTGGAGGTGTAATAGTATTCTAGTAATGTATTCCAATAGCGCAAATTCATTAAATCACACATATATATTATTGGCATAGCCGCAACTCTTATGTTATCGTTAAATATGAATCAAACACATATATATAATACTCATGAGGCTAATGTCGGCTAAATAACCCAACATAATTTTGTTATTAATAAATCTTAAATATATATATCAACTCGAACCATTGCTTTCTTTTAGTTAAGTTAATATATTAAGTTATTACTTATGCTCAATATGACTAGATGATCTCCGCTAAATACATAATTAATATGCTAGGTCACGAGCCTTCATGGCTCATCAAATATCGCTAGTTATTAAGTTAGTCTATCATAAATTTAGCCTAGAGTCTTTTTGTGTCTCTGATGACCGATGTCAGCAGTGAGAAATAAATTAAGTCGATGTCATCGGGATTGTTGCTCATAATGTTATAGATCAGGGAAATAGGCAAATAGGGCAGAGTTCATGAGTGTTCCTGACCTATGCATCTTGCACACGATTGGATTCGAGGTACTTTTGCCTAGATACTAGATCTTGTTACGTGAATATACAAATCCGACCGGTACAATATCAATTGCAATTTCATACTATTTGATTAAAAAAAGGTTAATAATTATAACAATGTGTATGAGTCATATTTTATATTAAGATAAAAATAGGCATAAATATATGCATGAGGCAAATGAATTATAGATATTTTATAATCCAGATAACTATTTAAATCTGTTGTTAATTTATAATTTAAAAAAAAATCATGCACATATATTTAACATCACATGATCACATATATTTAAATTAGTACAGTATAATATTTCATTCTTTTTGATATCAAGATAAAATGGGTTGTTTATTGTATTAGATGTAATGCAGACTTTATTCATAAGATAATATTTGCTGGAAAAACATAGTGACGAGGAATGATTGATATTTCATATTTGAATTTTCAGCTAGGCATTATATTTAGGAGATTGCAAAATTTAAAATAACTAATGTAATATCTTTCTTTGTATATGTAAATTACACGTATGTTTGTTAGCAATTTAAGATCTTTGCTGATTTAAATTTCATGCTCCTTGTTTGAATAAGTCTGTATCTCAATATACATAACAACTTTGTGGTATACAATCAACAAGTTACCTTTTGACCATGCCATTAACTATTAGATTTTATATTTATCCACATGGTAGTTTTTGCCAGAAAAATGTTGGAATAGTGGTTGACTATATATATTACCTGGAACCTATTCCAATCACATCAATACCCCATTTTACCTTACAACTTTACACCATTAACTCTAGACCTACTTGTAGGTGATAAATTTCCAAACAAGGCAATCCACAATTAATTTAGTGAGTTTACCACTATAGGCTTTACATGTGGAGAGCACAAATCAACTTAATGACACATCCACATATGATATATTTCAACCCATTAAAAGAAAATACACTGACATAAAAATCTATACTATTAATGAGGTGAATCATTGGTTATATTTCCTGATTGCCCTTTTGGTATCAATCTATATTATGATCATCAAAGCTTGCAATCAATAAAGCATCTTTGTAAAGTCTGAATCACCAGGATTTCATGCATCATTCTCTCTATTATCGAGAACATTTTTAAAAAAATCCCTGCAAGAGATATCCATGTCCAGTTCTCTACAGCATATTCTAGATTCAAGTTCAATAAACTCTTAAATTCTCAAGGTGAGTGATAGACAGTGTAAAAACAGACAAAACAAATTTATATTTGTAGTGGAGTGAGATAATTGAATAAATTGAACACCAAATGCTGATTTCTTAGTAACTGTTTTATTATATTAAATAAATTAATTAAATAAAAACCCCAATCATCATTTTAAACTCAAATGACACATTACAAAATTATAATAATACAGTTTAAATGAAAAAAACCCTTCCCCATCCCTATTCTTCCAGTTACACATAGATATATAATTCTACACACATATATTTAAAAAAGAGTTAATAAACAATAATTATAGAAATGTTGACTTTTCCAAAAGATTTTAAACATTGTTATGTAAAAAAATATGAAATAATTTAATACACATACACCTGATATGTATGATTACTTATCAATGGCTTTTACTATATATAAATAGTCATAAATTTGGTAGCTTTAAAATAGAATTATATAATCCCATACATACACATATTGTTTACTTCATAAGTTGTATTAATGTAAAAGAAAAACAATGCCCTATTTTAGATAGGTTAACAATATAGTAATAAAAATCTTACTGTCTGGAATATGTAGTTTTCTCCATTACAAACAGTTGCCTGGGTTGCGGTTTGTGTCCCGGCTGATGCTATGACACTTGAAAAAACACTTTGATTTCATGAAATAAAGAAATATCTGCAGCTAAGTTCTTTTCAATCATTCTGATAAAAAAAATGTTTACTTCAGTAGTAAACGTCTTGCATCTTCTTTTTTTTTTTTACAAAAAAAAAATTGACATCTTTGTTCCAGACTTCAAATATATTCTATAGGTGTAAACATTCTAAACAAAGAGCAACAGGATTTAAATTGATCTTCTGTGCAGGAACATTTTTCATTAGGCAGAGCAATGGTATACTGGCTTGTTGTTAATAAGGGAAAAAGAAGGCTGGTGTACTGAAGGGGGTCTCTGTTCCATATTGATTTCTTTAGCCATTCTAGGGAATAACATTTTTACAAAACAAGAATTCATAATGCATTTAATAATGTTTCTTCTCTACAAGTGATTTATGGCATTCCAGAATGATTATGGTTGTGAAGTTTATCCCAATTTTCCAGAGTTTAACCTCTTGCCTAAACTTTCTTTTCAAAAGTAACACTGGCTGATTTCTCTTTGCTACTATCCGAGAACAAATCTCTAATCACTCTGTCCTAGTGCAATCCAATCCCAAATTTCAACATAACTCCCCTTTTATAGTAATACACCTGAAAAGAAAATTTACTGACAGTCTGCTTTTATCACCAATTTTTTGTCTAATTAAAAACTCCAGATAAATATTTTCACTAGTTGACCAAATAAATTATCTAATCAATATACAATAAAAATATTTCTTCAAAATCCATAGTTTTGATAAGAGGGGGGGGGCTAAAATTTCACAAAAGCAAAGGTATCAGGGTAATTAAAAAGAAAAATTCCTTTACAATTTTACAAAAATTTAAAATAATGGTAAGAATAAAATTATACATACTATATATATATGTATAACTCTATATCTATAAACAGACTTTTTAAAGTTTGAATTTATCTCTGTTAAATTTTAAAATATTTCTTTAGTTCATTTTTTGGTATTATAGTTTTAAAAGGCTAACTAAGACAAACTTTATCATCCCATTATAATATATTCTAGACAGATAATAGACATTTTTATTTGGTTGTATACATTAATTAAGAAGGATTATACTAGTGACAGATAATGACTACTAAAATTTAATTTTACAAGATGTAACTATGATCTTGGAATAAAGAAATTTCTCAAGGATCATTCAATATTTTGTCCACATTCATGCACAGTAAAATAGATGCAATCTTCTCCATACCAATGAATACTAATAACTATTTTGATGTATAGTTATCAAGAATAAATCATAAGATATTTACTACAAGATGTAACTATGATCTTGGAATAAAGAAATTTCTCAAGAATCATTCAATATTTTGTCCACATTCATGCACAGTAAAATAGATGCAATCTTCTCCATACCAATGAATACTAATAACTATTTTGATGTATAGTTATCAAGAATAAATCATAAGATATTTACTATATAAATAAATTTATTATGAAGTTCTATATGTAAGCATAAATGAATATTTTTGATATATATTGAGATATATGGATTGTATAACCACAATAAGAATATACGTTTGCTAAACATATTTATATATTTTATTTCCACATGTAAAAAAACACCTGTTCATCTTACCTCAAATGGTAGTGATTCTCCACTTTCAATAGTAATTACAATTATTTTATTTTTAAAAAATATTTCTTTAGTTAGATAATTTACTATCCTAAATGCTTGGATATACGATAATAATGTGATAACCTTAAAAGTTATATTTATATATAACATAATGAGTGAAATTAATCATAGAATTGGAAAGAAATAACTTGAAAATAAGAGAAAATATGCCTATGTATTAGAAAAGTTTTTAATAGATATATTTTACCACTTCTTACAAATGATCTGAGGCTTGGACATTGGCAGATGGGGAATTTAAAGATTTTAGATCACTCAACAAGGTATGGAGAAATTTATATGTGGAATAACAAGAAAGAACTGAAAGTGAAATACATGGAAGAGAGGACAAAGTTATAGTTGAAAAAACTAAAACAAAAATGCAACTGAACTTGACATGTTGCTATAAGAGATGACAACAAATAGCTGAAGTCTGAAACTAGAAAAACCTAGAAAAAAACTACATTTAAGATGGATAAAGTTTGCTAGTATATTGGGAAAATCATTTTAAACTTGGAAAGACCGTTACTCTGCAGCGACCTTATAATGTTTGATAATGGTGATGATAGAATGCTGCATAGTAGTTAGAATTTTTATATTAATTTGGCTAATAAATATGAAAGGAGTTAAGACTTATTTAAGTTGTTATATTCAATGTTCCTCACTGAATCAGTAATGAATATATGTATGGTAAAATATATCCTATAAACTTTTGGGTTTACAGAGTTATTAAATGCAGAATTTGTAATATAGCTAACCAAGTACCTTAACTGAATGGCAATTGGTTAATATCTTGATCACATATTTGCTGCTATATAAGATGTGGTGCAAATATAGGACTCTAAAAAGAATAAAATATATGCCCACCACATATTTACTATTGCAATACAGGCAGGTGCTATCAAGTTGACACTTATGGATTTTATAAATGAAATTTAATCCAAAAAGTTTCATGTAAGCATATAAGAATATTTAATGAATACTTTAAATAGGTGAAAGAGAATAACTTGTAAATGATGTCTTGTATGGTTTGATATAATGGACTCTGAAGTTCAAATATGTGGATCATGGCCCAACTCTGTCACTTCCACTGTTCAAACTTCTTATGATCTCCTAAATATTACCATGGTTTAATAACAGAATCTAGACCTCAATTGTGGTTTCAACTTTATCATTTCTGCTCAAACTTTTTATAAAATCCTAACCAATAATCTATAAGATTATTTTTTTCATTGTAACATCTTTAAAACGTGATTATAAGACAAGAAAGAAAATGGAGTACATTTTTCACTTTCCACTTTCATATGAAAGTTTGCAATTGTCTTCTTTTAAATATGATTTCATTCTAGGCAGAAAATATAATAATTCAATCAATAGTATTCTGTTCCATGGGCAGGTCCAGCAGTCACATAAACAATTCATTTATTTCTCCACTCCATTCTCTTCACTGTCCAGCTCTTCAATTCCACATAACTCTTTCCATTTCTTATATCATCCAGCAATGTCATCTTTTCCATCCTTTCTTCATTTTCATTCACCATTCCCTTCAAAACATCTTTCATTAAACTTTTTTTTTTTAATATATGTCCAATTCAGTTTCTCTTTCTATTTCTAATTTCCTCAAATCTTCTTTCACAACCATAAATAGTACACTCCACACACAACATTAAATTAATCTTTTCCTTAATTCTCTCTTCAAAGATCCACAAAATATTTTCATTCTCCTAATAAATACCTCCTTTGCCAATGGTATTTTTCTTTCAACTTCACTTCTTACATCCCGCTCTGGATCAACTACCCAAATATCTAAATTCTGTAACAAGAGGAATGATAAAAGAGAAAGAAGAGTATCAACAGTTAGATAAACTCATTCTTGCAACAATGAATGTACCATGGAATAGCCAGAAAACTCAAATTGGGATATTCCGAAGTATTTGTCATTAACCGAATCTACCCATCACTTGCACACACAGAGGAAATGGAAAGAGTGAATGAAACAATAAAGCACAGCGTTTTGTTTTTCGTTGAAAGATAATACAAGTTCCCAGATCCATATCTTATAATTGATCATTTTCATTTAGAAATGGAAAATAATAAAGCTTTTTTTTTTCATTATAAAGAGCAGCTGAATTTATTCACGTTCAGATATATATATAGTTGACAAAAATTCATGCAGTTTTTATTTACATACAATAATAAAAAAAAATCGCACTTTGACAATATAAGCATTAAAGAATGAGGGGTCAAAGGATATGAGATATATCATTTCTTCAAAGTGAAGGGTATTATTCAAAGTGAAAGCTGGTTTATAATAAATATTGGATACATAATCTTAAGTTCATCAGTTTCACGAAAACAACAAGAAAGAAGATAACTATTTATTTACTGAAGTAAAGTGAAACCATTCAGGTTAATAGGCCAATAGACATATGTAAATACAAAATGAAAGACAATTCAAAAGATTTAGTTCGGAATAAAAGCGCACGATAAAAAGTTTGTTCTACCGCGGTTTATTTTATACACGTTAGTAGTATTAATCAAGCATGGGTCAAAAACAAACGCACCTCAAATTTTAATTTCTTACATTGAGTATGTCATTTGTACGTTAAAAAATGAATAAGTATGTACGGCCATAATTATAATCGGCTTAATAGTTTATATTTAACGTTTACCAGTAATAACAAAAACTAAGTTTATCTGCCATCTGTATTTGATTGCAAAAAAATATAACGGCATTAGATAAATTATACACTATCATAAAATTAAATTCAAACGAAACAAACTGTTTAATAGTTGGGCATACCTCTTAATCTCTTCATTAACAAACATGAATAGCAGGAATTCGTTTTAATAATTTATTTTTTAACAATAGGAAATGCTAGTACAATAAATAAATGGGGGGGGGGGTAACCAAGTCTTTATAAATGTACGTTATATAAAAGGAAGTTTAAGAATTTCCAACGCAAAAAAAAATTATAAACAATATTTATTTTATCAAAACAATCTATGAATGAAAAGTGGCAGTAAAAATATTAAATGTGTTTTTACTAAAAAAAAAAAACTTATTCCTGAATATTTATTAATTATTATAAATACAAGTATAAGGTATATACTTGAACTTAGATGTAATTAAAGGGGATTTGAATTCAGACTTTCAAACTCCCTACAGTTATCCACTCTATCCAATACAACCGATACACATGCCCACATACATGTGAAAAAGATAAATTATCTCCAATAAACATATTTCATAATGTACCAGCACTCATCAGTTGGTTCAGATCATTTCCCACACATATATACATAATCTGTGCTCGATTTATACTAAGATGGCAAATCTACACACTTTAATGAACAGGCTTCAATCCTCTCCATTTCCCAACTCTTCAGCCATCTATATATCACTGAAAATGTGATGATGGAATGCTCAAGGTCCTTGATCTTTAGCTTCTATATAAATATATCAGATCATAAAGGAGGTTGCCTTGACTACAAGTTGAGATTGTTTTTAGCTTAAGGGTTGATTATTATCATTTATATTTATAAATCTATTAAAGCCTTGAGTAATTGGCTTTATTGTCTTAGTAAATATATACTTTATAAGGGATTTGGAAGTCGTGCATGACTATTTATTAGTCTAACTCTCAGAATCTGGAAATTATAATTGATTATTTATTAGTCTGCTTTCAAAACAGGTTATATTTGTCTGGTTAATAAGGTTTGTTTAAATTTCTTTACATTATTAATCTTGCACTTCTTGGTCAAGTTGTAATCTTTAGCGTCTATATAAACATATCAAACCATAGATAAAGATGGTACCACCTTTATTGTTAAAGGAGGTTGCCTTGACTACAGGTTGAAATTAGTTATAGATTAAGAATTGATTATCATCCCATTTCTTATATAAATACATGGAAACAAAATGTCTCTTAACTTCATTGCAAAATGTGTCCTTTCACCACAATCCAATTAAAAACTATTTTTGTTCATCTATTTTTTTTTCATTCATTTTTGTGTTTTGTTATTGTTGTTTAATTTACACTGCAAGATTTAAAATAAGGATTGGTGATCTCTAGAAGCTTTGGAGTCATGAATTCAAAATATAAACAATGTTTACAGATATATACACTAGATTCATTTTCACTATTGTAAATAGTTTCCAAGTCCTCCCCCCCCCCTTATACAAGAAATTTAAAAGCCAAATGTATTTAATGGGTGAGAGATAATGATAGTTTTGAAAAATTAGGATTCTGTCAACCAGAGAAAATCAAAGTTAAAAGGCAGACCTAATAATAAATTACTATATGGGAGAAAAAATGCAATTTTTCATTTCCGTCAATGTTTTTAGAATACTGTGTTTGTTCTTAATGAAATCAAAACTTTTTTTTTTATAAAAAAGAATAGCAGAAGTACAAATGAAATTTCTATTTCAAACATATATTATCTAACTTAAAAATAAATAGCAAAAGTAAAAAAAAAAAATCTCATTATTTTATTGCTATTAGAAGAGATTTAGTGAATATCTTTCCTTCTTAAGTAATTACATATTAGAATCATAAAAAAAAAAAAAAAGCATTATAAGTTAATATAATGGAAATATGAATGAGAATTAATAGCTTTTAACCGATTATTTTAACAAAGGTACTAGAGTGCACATCAATACTTTCATTCATAATGAGATATAGCTCTATAATGTATTAAATATATAATTGATTCTGCCAACATAGGATAAGTATAAAATGTACAAATCGTGATCTAGAGCTGAATATTTCTGTAGAAAACATTTCCCAAAGCTATGTATTACTACATTATATAACTTCTCTAGTCTTTTGATATTATTATACTTTGTCTACAGTTATAAAATGTAAAATAATTCCCCTAAACATTTTTTCAGCTACACTCCCTTGTGATCCCTCTTAGTCGTACTGTTGGAAATTTAGAGTTTATATTTATCACAATGTAGCATTGCTAAAAAAACGTATTTGGAGAGAGATTTGACCTTTTATATTTGAATTTTCAACTAGCGGGTCTATGTCTACACTTATATATATTTTACATAAAGTTAATGTATTTTTTAATTTGATTTTTTATTTCCCTATAATGTTGCAAGTTTTTAAATTCAATGAGAAAATTATTGTTACATAGTGAGTTCTTATTCTAAATCCATATTTATGATAATATTTTGAAACTACGTATATATTGTTTTTTTTAGACACATTTAAAATTGTTTCTATAAGATTTTTGAAAGTATTACCAAACTTTTTTCCCCCCAATAAACTGTATATTTAAGAAGTTCACTGAATAATAAAATATTTTTGTAGCTGACTTTTTTTTTTTAAATAATTTTCTTCTATTAATTCAATTATTCTTTTTTGCAGTAATACTAACGTATTAATATTAGAAAACATTGCAAAATCATACAGTATATTTCCATATCTCAATAAAGATCACATAAAGATTTATATAATTTTGATTTTTTTGTTCCTTATATGTCAAAGCGTTGTACGGGAAGCGAACCAGGACCAGCTGCTTGGAAGGCAGCTATGCTAACCGCTAGCCATCAACGCTTGAGTGCATTTTCGACGAAGCTTACCATAAAAAGCTGCGATTATGATGACCTTCACCAAAGTGAATTCGGCTTTAGTTTAGAAGGGAGAAAGAAACCACTTTGTTATACAAGCAAACAAACGTATGCAAATTTGAAATATAACAATTAGAATATTTAAAAAAAAATATCTTTGATTTTATGGAACATTGTTATAAAATATCTAAATTTTCTAATTAATATGTTAATATGAAGTTTCTAAAATATAGTTTACTTGTTCTACTTTAATACATTTATTATCATTACATTTTGCATTATTATCATATATACAAGCATGTAGATATATATCAAATTTTTTATATTTCATGTGAAGAGAGCATATTAATATGTTTTTTCTCCATTTATAGAAAGTACCAAAGGATGATTTTGTTCAAGCTTTCTTGACATTTTTTACTGCAATATCAATATTACTACCATTTACACTCATAATAACAGTATCATTTGCACATTGATCCTCCAATATTAATATTTCCCAAGTCATTTACAATGCATAAAACCTTGAGGAATTCTCTACAGGATTTTTTTTTGCTCATTATTCAATACATTTGATATCATTGAAATTAACTAATAATCTATCAAAGAAACCTTTTTATTCAATTTAATTGCAAAGAAATCAAGTCGTATAGCACATGACTTAATTTAATAAGCTTATATTACAAATGTTATTTA
Organism: Epiperipatus broadwayi; assembly: GCA_028023455.1. Classification (NCBI taxonomy): domain Eukaryota; kingdom Metazoa; phylum Onychophora; class Udeonychophora; order Euonychophora; family Peripatidae; genus Epiperipatus; species Epiperipatus broadwayi. The sequence goes on from JAQFVV010000011.1 coordinate 15,476,947, forward strand.
ATTAGCATGGTAATAGCTCTTAACAAGCTTTTCAGAACATCCCTATCCCCAGACTGGTTTCTAGCTCTGGCTTTCATCAGTGAATCACAAAGATATTCAAGCTTCAGATTTAAAATACCAGATCAAGGTCAGCACTTTATATATAAAGTGCTGGTCTTGGCCTGGTATTTTAAATCTAATATTTGAATATCCTAGTGCCTCACTGATGAAAGCCAAAGCTAGAAACCAGTTTGGGGATAGGGATGTTCTGAAAAGCTGGTTAAGAGCTATTGGCACACTCATTATATATCATAATAATTATTTAATTTAAAACGATTTATTTCAAAATATCAAAATTATTACTTAATATTTAAATCATTCTAAATTAATTATTCATATAAGTAGCTTTTGTTTATGTACATTCTTTTCTTTATAAACTTTAAATACATACACACATACACATATTGCCTAGGTTATATGAGATAATCTGCCTCAATATATATATATTATTTTATACTTCTATTTAAAATTTGTTCATATACTCCAATTATTTTGAAAATCAATTTCCAATTTCTCTCAAGTTATATCTTGGTTTTATCCTCCCCTACCTGAAGACTTCCAGTTCTGGATTAGAAATATGAATAGTGTCAAGATTTTTGCATTTTTTATTAGAAAAAATACTTTAAAATTATTTTTTACATTTTTATCATCATTATCAACCATTATCAATCCACTGCAGGATGAAGGTCTCTCCAAGTTCAATCCATCTCCTCCGATTTTTAGCTTCTCTTCTCTGCATCACCCCTGCACACTTTCTTATTTCATCCATCCATCTCACATGTGGTCTCTTTCTGGGTCTTTTACAATCTCTTGGAATCTGGTTTAAGATTTCAGTTGAAATGGTTTTCTTCCTGAAAAAAAAGAAGGGTTAATGGCTTCATTGCTGGGAGTTCATAAGAAATTCAAACACCAGAACTGCCAGGATCAGAATCGATCCTAGGACCTCCTGATCCTAAGTAAGATCCTCTACTGCTGTGCCAAATCATGCAGGGCTTTTTTCCTGTGTAATTATATAACAAAGTATACAAATATATGAAGAAATTGAGAGATGAATTGGGAATAACTGGAAAAAGATCTTCAAAATGCAGTTGAAATATGAGTGAAATTGTAGGATAATATTGTTTTTACCAATAATTTGTTTACTAAACTTCTTCCGCTTCTTTTACATTGTTGAAAATTATTGGTTTACTTCTATTTCAGTAGTATAATTATAATATAGTTATTTCTGTATAAACACTTTTTTTTTTTTACAGATTTTATTATTAAATTTCCAGACTTTTGATTTGCTTATATATATGACATCTTTGGAGTTTTATTTATACATATATTGAATTTATACATGACACGTCCTACAAATTAAATAAAGCCGGATAAATTAAAACAATGAGAATATTAAATTATTTTTTTATCTTTATTCCTAAAAAACATCACTACATATATAAATATTACAATAGTAGCAATCTCTCCAAACAATAATGCCACCCAGTGCAAGCCATAGTAATCAATAGATCTAAGTTCAGTGCTCTCAGATATGAGGCGAAGGCCACCAAGCTAGTCTGAATGATTAGTCACTAGATAGAGATTTTGATGCACAAACCTAGTATCCATTGATTACTATGGCTTGCACTGAGAAATGCTACTTTATGGAGAGCTTACTGTTTTAACAGCTTGTGTACATATAAGAAATGGTGATCATGTAATGTCGATGTAAATATTACTTAAATTTTTAACCTTATATTAGTTTTTCTCCACAATAGTATTTAATAACTGTAATTGTCAACAACAACAATTTAAAAGCATATATATATAATGTGTAAGAAAAATGAATATATGTAGTAATATTTACAAAAGTAAAGAATTCGAACTCAGACTTTCACATGACCCACTACTCTCAGTGCCATCTCATATTGCTGTCCTGCATATATTAAATATATAAATGCAGGTTTAAGCGTGTACAATGTATTAGAAGTAAAGAATAAAATTTAGCTTCAATATTCTTACTATTTTACCTTAATGTTTTAATTTATAGACTGATTATGATTAAACAATTAAAAATTATATATAAGATGGGTTAAAACAGAAATTTCATATTAAATTTTTTTTAAAAAATCAATGTTTTTAATAATAGAAATAGAAAAGTGAATACCATATATATATTGTTAAATGAGGGAATATATGAGTAACTAATACTTCTGTATATCTATTACTCATTGATGCATCAGTAACAAATGGAGAATGGTGGAAATAAGATCATCTATTGATGATGATTAAATATCAATAGCCACAGCTTGGTGCACAATTTATATGTATTTGAATATATTTAATGATAGTGGCATAGTGGTTATGTTTAACTGAAGATGATACTACTGATTGAGATGATGATGAGCAATCATCCAAAGTGCCAACAAAAATAATGATTTAAATAGTCTGATAAAAATTAAACAGGTTGCATTAGCCACCTAACTAGATTATCATCAATGAAAAACAAATATTTATATAAATGGTGTGTTTTTGCTTTACAACATGTAGCTATGACATTCTTAGTCATACGATATTATGAGAGAGATGTTTCATCACTCAGAAGTACAAAGACAATCCATTCCTCCTTGATTAAACTAGGAAGAGATCATCCTACCAAATTCTCTTTAATTATTGACTCCCTTCCATATGCTAATGCCGGGAAATTATTTGAAAGAACAAAATATAACTTATTAAAGTAACCAAACAACATTCTTCTCAACTAATGAATCAACACGCACGCACATGCATTGGCTACAGGTATAAGTAATACTTTTAAAAAAATGTGATAAATATATTTAAATAAAGTTACTAGCAAACTAAATAATTCTGAATGTGTAAGACAAGATCAAGATTAAAATATCTATATTTGTCTATTTCATGGTTCTATTCTTTGTTTAATAACTGTGATGAAAATTGTTTACAAATTTTTTTCGTTCACATACATATGAGCTAAAAGTTGAAAAAACTTTAAAAACAGCAATTAGTAAATAAACCTGTCATTTAAAGAAAATAATTTAAGACACTCAGCTTTGCATCAATAATAACAAGATTCAGCTATACTAGGAACCATCTAACCAGTAGCAATGAAACCACTCTATAATAAGAAAGCATGAAAACCTTCTCATAAAGTTAAAAGAGTAATTAGCATGTCAGTAGAATATAGTATTCTGTATATATCACCATCACGACCACTTTTAATCATTGCCAATCCACTACAGGTTAAGCTCTCTAAGTTGAATCCAATTTTTCTGATCCCTAATCTCTCTTTTTTTTCCACATCATGTCAGTAAACTTCTTTATTTCATCCATCCATCTCACAAGTGATCTCATTCTAGGTCATTTCCAATTCCTTGTGATCCAATTTAAACTTTAACAATCCATTGACTATGACCTCTTCAAGCAATAAGCCCAATTAGCCACCCAATTCTGCCAATGATTCTACTTTCAATCTCTTCTTGTTATTTCTAACATTCATCTCTGTATTCTGTTTGGTCCAAAGTCTCTATATTGTTCTTTGGTTAAGTAGCCAAGTCTCAAATTCATAAGTAAGCACTGACAAAGTGCATAATGAAGCCTCTTCTTTTTAAGCATGTAGCATATTTCTTTTTTAATATTAAATTATTTCTACCAAAAGTGTTCCATCCAGGTTTAATTCTATGATTAATTTCATCTTTTATGTTTCCTTTTGTATTAATAGTCTTACCATGGTATTTACGATCAATTTCTTCTAATTCAAGATTATCTATCTTTATTTTCTTCTTCTGAAAACCCCAATGAACATTATTTTAGCGTTTTTAATGTATATCTTTAATTATATTTTCTTACTTTCCTATGATAACTCTTCTGGTATAACAAGTTTTGGAGATATGGAATCACTCTGTAATATAAACTTTTCAGAAGTAATAGTAATCTAAATATTGCAAATGCACTTTGATATTTTTCTGAATATGATAATATTCTGAGTCTATATTTTGAAAACCAAAGCTTTACTCACTATAAAAATACTTATAGAGTCAAATTTCTTTTCATCTTCATACCCAAAGCATAACATAACTCATATTCATTGATCCTTTCTATACCTTTACTCATATTTGGATGTAATCCATTGTGTTAAAATCACTTTTAAATCCAACTTGTTCTTTAGAATAATGAGAATCCAAAGTTTGCTGCAATGATGTTGTAATTATTTTGGTAAAGATTGTATAAAGTTTATGTAATTTCTAATATCTTTTTTATCATCTTTCTTAAACATCAATATTACAACTGTATTCTTCCAATCATCTGCTTTATCTTTATCATTTAGATATTTGATATATAATTTTGCCACCAATTTTTTTTGTCTTTGTTTTAAAATATCAATAATAATTCCATCACTTCCTAAAGTTTTTCTCTTCTTCATATATTTAATTACACGTTTCACTTCATTTAAAATGCTGAAGAATTCACAAAATGTAATAACTACAGATAATATTTTGTTTTCTTGTTCTTTATTATTATATAATTCTTTGTAGAACTTTTCCACAAATTCTATATCATCCCTCATTTTAGTACTAATAGTTCTATCTATTTTACTTATTTTCCTTCCAACATCAAGATATTTTGAGACCTTTATTATCTTTTACAACTATCTTACCAATTCACAATTATATTTTCTTATATCATTAATTCATTTTTGTACCATTTTACAAAATTCTAAATACTCAATTCTTTTGAAGGATTATTTTTAAAAATGTTCATATGAATTCTGCCATTTCTTCATACATTATCTTATCTGAATAAAAACTTTACTGATAAATTGCTGCATTTTATTCAAGCTACCTTTCTTATAGTTCACAATACGTATCAGTTACTTTCTTATTGACTTCAATCAAGTCTGAATTACCTTCAAAGTCCATTAATATGTAAAAGAATTTGCAAGTTCAGATGTGAAGTCATTGAAATGTTGTTAATATTCTTTCTTAATAGTTACTGTACTTCTAGTTTTACATTAACGTGTAATTAACATCTCACTAATCAATGATCACTTTCTGTGTTGAATCCAATACGAACATTATAGTCTTGAAGAACATATTTTCTATTAGTCAAAATGTAATCCAATTCTGTTATACCTTAATTTTGATACTTCCATGTTCATTTCTGCTTCACACTTTTCTCAAAGAAAGAATTCATAATATGTAGAGAGTTTTACTCCACACTTCTGTGTCCTCTCTCATTTTTAACAGCATAATCAAATTTACCCAGAGCATTTTAACCTTTTAATCATTTACCGATTCTAGCATTAACGTTTTCTATGGCAATTTTAAAAATGTTGTTTGGTCTGATTATAATTATTTTGCGCATTTATGTAAAAATCCTCTACTTCTTCATTACAGTGAGAAATTATATTGAAGCATAAATTTGAATTATCTACACTTAGCATCTTCCATTTATTTGAATAGTTAACTTTTGTCACTCTGTCTTATATGCTATCTTCATAATATTGTTTTCCACTTTTTACTGATAATGAATCCTATTTCGTCTGTACTTCTAATATTTGTTCTTTTGTAGTAAAGTACATGTCCACTTTTTAAGTCATTTATTTCTTCAGTTTTTCTTCTAATGTCACAAAGTTCATCAATATTCCATTTAATATTACTGTTCTTCTAATTTGTACAATCTTGCCTCATTCGAAAGTGATCTGCAGTTGTAGGTACATAAATAAAAGGTTATCATCGAATGGTAATTTGTATCTGCAATCAGAGGATTCTTAGCACCATCTGCCATTGGCTCCAAAAGGGATCATCAACACATACATTCAACCTTCCCTTCAAGAAAACTCTACTGATATTTCAGTTAAAAACTAGCAGATATCTGAAAAGAAAGACTATATTTCTTGATGTTAAATTCAAAGATAATACTAATTTTTACATCTCCCGTCATATATCACTTTTCCCAAAAAGGATAGAATTTGTAGTTAGAATGCTCATTTTTAATTGCCCACAACTTTTATTATATCAAATACTGCAGTAGTATATATATAAGGGTAAACGGTTTAAAGTGTCATTTAAATCATTCCTTAAAACAGATTTCATTATTAGTAATTAAAATTCATTGGCATATTTTTCTCAACCAACACTTGTTGAAATTCAAACCTGAACCGGATATAAAGGTTGCGCTCTCCTTTGAAAATAAATAAATTTTTTTTTTTTTTTTAAACTAACAATACATTCTAAAAACATATCAGACATTACCATTTCAACCGCAGTAATTTTTGTGAAAACAGTTGCTAGGCAACTCATTAAATTGGAAGATGGAAGAGAGAAAAAAAAATCAAAAACGTGGCAATATTTTTAAACATCACATGATAGGTTGGTTGTCTTAATAATAATAATAATAATAATAATGATAGAGATTTATGAAAACATAAAAACCCATCAATAAAACCTTTTATTTTATTTCTCACAGATTTAAATGCAACTTTAGAATACAGAATCTTTTTGTTTAACTATTTTCACGTTTTTGAGTATGTGCATATATGTATTTTATAAAATATATAATAATAATAAAAATCCCTATTTTCTGCTATAATGACTTATTTAGAGGCCGTTCTGTTTTTATCTTTAATAAAATCACATATTTTTGTATTCATAGGATCATATCAACACATCATATTCATAGTAGCATATCAATACATATTGGTGTCTATTAATCTGAAATTCTTGATTCCATTGATTTGTGAATTTTTTGGATTTCAATAATACCCCCCCCCCCCGTTATAAGCCGAATGACTATTGAAAATTTAAATTAATTCTAAGATTTCCTATTTATAGTTTATATATAGATTGAAATACTTTTAAAATATTATATATATTTAAAGAATTAATAACAATACTTTATAAAATAGATTGTGATTATACTCATACCTGCACAAAATTTTTATGTAGCAGTAATTAAAATAATAATAAATCAAAGGAATTTTTATCAGAATAATAGAATTTTTTTAATTAATGGTGTTCGAAATATATATATCGATTGTACTAGTGATACTTAATTAAATAAGAAATTAAGTAGATACGAGACTGATCTTTTATAGAAAATAAGCCCATATATATATATTCTGTAGAGATTTCACCATATGACAACTGATAAAATATTATAGAAAAATATAGGTGGCGTTAGGAAATTTGATACCGATTTTTACACAAACGAAGTTTTTTTTGTTGTCTAAAGACAAAATACTTATACAGTAAGATATTGTTGCCAGGTATATTAATACTTTTTATTAGACGTTCATTTTTGTAGTGTAATTTTCACTACACCACTCCCATGCAAGTAGGGACTGGTCGTGGATAGAAATCAATCCCTCAAGTATTAGCACTTAATTATCAATTATAATTATTAGTAACTGCTTGCTACATAGACTTATATAAATAAAAATGTGCATTATTATGATTTTAAATAAATTGAAGATAGAAAGAAAAAGGACTTGGAATGACACTTTGTAAACATCCATGAAGTAATTTTTACAGGAGTTGTGTAATTTCTCTTAATCAGTGTTATGAGATAGTGTGGAGAGTGGTGAGTCATATGAAAGTCTGTGCTCATACCCTGTCTATTACATATATAGACACAGATATATATAAGCCTGTGTATTTCAGCTATTACATATTAGAGATGTCTGCCTATCCCTTGTATATGTATTTAATGGATTATGTCCTGTACATGAGGGGTCAGACTGACCTTAGGTCAACATGGGTGTGACAATAATCTCGGCCTCAGGGTGGCCGTTGAGCGTTCCATCATCAGATTTTCAATTGGATGGACAGTTGAAAAGTTGGAGTAGATTGAAGCCTGTCCATTAAAGTAGGAGGTTTTGCTATCTTAATATATATCTGAGCACTTGTAGCATATATGTGTGGAGATGGTAATCTGGACCAACTGATGATTGCTGGTTTAGCATGAAATACGTATATTGGTGATTATTTATCTTTTCGACATATGTGTGTTCAGGTGTATCAGTGTATTGAGATAGTGTGGAGAGTGGTGGGTCATATGAAAGTATGTACTCATACCCTGTCTACTAAACAGGATAGAAAGTATACATTTTAAAGATTCCATTAAAGGAAAGTGAAAAGTCTAATTTATATAGGGAAAAACCCATAAATATTTGAATTAAATATAGGTGTTTCCTTTTCCTTTACAACATTTTTAGACAGTAATTTCTATTATGACAAATAAAATTCCAGGAATATTTTGTGGAAAAATCAAGAATAAATCATATTCAACACAGGAATAGGATTTAAATTTCAGAGCAAAGATGGAAGTCAATCATTTCCCTAAACTATAATGCAGCAAAATCTTATGGCATGTCAAGACAAACATGTTTTGCAAAATTTATATGGGTATAAATGCTTAAATACTTTGATGCTGTTTTTAAATGTACATGCCAAGCCCCTAGCATTTTGCACAGTATATGGGAACAAGGGCTTCTCCAATGCGCCACAGAAAAACAAAGCTAAAAAAAGACATTATTCAACAAACCTTGTCAACTGTTTCACGCTCTAACTAACAATAGTTAGGATACCCATTTAATGACCAATATAATTTGGTTATCTAAATTTACTGTGGGTCACTAACTTTAAAAAAATCTTAAACTTGGTTAGAAGGTTTTATCTGATATAGATTCTGAAATCATAGGTTTAACAAGAAGTATCATGAAAAAAAAATCCAAGTTTTATCTGCCCTGGATTCAAACCAGGTCACAGGTAAGACAGGCAGATGTGTTACCACTGCATTATGAGACTCATACTATTATAGATACTACGATTAATACAAAGTCCTTTACCCCAGGGTTTTTTTTAATACTTGCAAATTTTTCAGTTTTAAACAGTATCTTCTCATTATTAAACCCAAACTCTGCTACAATCTTTAGTGTCTATATAAACATATTAGACCATAAATACAGGTAGATATCCATTTTTATTATAATAAGAAGATTGCCTTGGTAACGGGTTGAGATTGTTGTTTGTCAGTGATAGTGTTTACATATGGACTATTTTCATGAACCTTTCTAACCTTGAATATTCTTAACTTTATTATAGTAATAGTTTTAACAAGGCTGTAAACCTTAGCAATGAGCGTCTGAAAAAATCGTCACTAGGGACCTCTGTAGGTCTTTAAAACACATGCTTACGCTATGAAGAAAAGAGAGAATCCCTTCTTTACTTCGACCTACTTTTATATATAAATAGGTGAAGCAGAAGTGTTTTGATCTAAGAGTGTGAAGCTATTAAATTTCAGTGTTGTTTGAAAGTTATAAGTGACTGTCTGTCAGTTTTCTTTCAGAACAGGTTATATTTGCCTGTTTAATGTGAGTAACCTTTGCATTAATAATCTCACTCTCTTCTGTCAAGTTGCAATCTTTAGGGTCTATATAAAAATATTAGACCATAGATAAAGTTGGGTATTCATCTTTAATATAATAATAGGTAGATTATTGATTGTTATTGATATTGTTTATTCTGTATGGACTGCTTTCAGGTATTTAATTTTGCTATTATACTTTTTTAAATAAAAAGCATTTTAATATTAATATCACACAGATTTTAATAGTAACTAAAATAATGAATCAAAACTATACTTGGAATTTTGTCTAAATAATACAAATTTCCAAATTACAGCTGTTTGGAATAAGTCCAGTAAACCTGTATATAATGATTTGTATATACCCTGCATACATTTGTCTTACGTGTATTTAAAACAAGAATTAAGTTTATTGCACAAAAACAGATTTTGTGAATCTGAAGAATACATATATTTTTTAAAAAGACTAGTTAAAAATGAAACAATTATCTTAGGTTAACCAGATGGCTAAGATTCTCTCAATCCTTTATACTATTTGTCAGCTAATTTTAAATATCATTTCAAAAACTATTTCTAACATAAATTTAAAATGGATATTCTGCTTAAATATATATTGTAAACTCAAATTTACCAACAACTTTATTAAGAAGCAACTTTTTCTAATGGCTACATTACATTTTGATTGAACCAGTCATCTTAAGTGACCCAGCATTAATTACACCTCAAACATTCTTGAGAATTTCTTTTCTCAACAAATTCAAAAGATTCAGCTTCAAAGTTAATATATTAACATAATCTCTAAATTTTAAAGTGTGATATTTGAAATAGTAACATATATAATTTGCTGACATATGCTATTTCAATTGACAGACTTCAAACAGCTTATATATTAATGTAGCTGCAGAAAGAAGTTTGCTATTAACTGAAAGGAGACCCTTTGATTCCTCTTGGAGGCCTTAAAGGAACCAAGCAGGAAAAATTCCTAATGTCCACTCCATACCTTCTTGTCGTTGCAGCTGTTATTACTATGTGATTATTCATATTGTAACGAGCACAGACGTTCGTTACATTGTTGTTGTTTTTTATTTATTAAACATGAAAGTAAATTAAAAAGTTCGCATTTAAAAATTTTCTTTTAGAATTAAAAATTGAAATTAAATATCATCTTAAACTCGTACATGTTAAATCGCACAGATAATGAAAAATTATTAAAATAAAACTTTATTAAAGAAAAAGTATTTTAAAACTAAATTTTAAAAAGATTTGGAGATAAAATTATATCTTTAAATTTATCTTTAAATATATTTTTGATTTGGAAAACAGGGTAATTAATCAGAAATGGAAATGATTGTTAATTAGTTAAATGTAAACCAGCCTTGGGCATTTAAATGTAAAAACATCAGTCAGATAGGAAAACAATAGAAACTGTTAGCAAATAAGAAGAAATCCCTATGGAATCGGACCGCAGCGAAAGGACCATCGCATCGGTGACGTAATGTAAATTCAATCCTTCACATTAATATAAAAAGGACAAGTTTGGAAATTATTAATTAGTGATTGGAAATTGATTATTACGATGTGACTATATGTAGTAGTACGGAGTTGGAGGAATTGACAGACGCACTGTCAATTCTTTCAGCTGTTAAAGAAAAGAGAAATGAACTATCGTTTCCTACATTGAGGACTAGTTAAAGCAAAAATCTCCGGATGGATAAATAAATCGGCCTTCAGAATATTAACCTCTTTAGGACGGCGTGGGAATTTACGTTCATGGCAAGCAACGGATAAAGTTGGACGTTTTAAAAACCGTAAGAACTTTACAATTAATGAACATTAAGTTAAAAACTTTTCGTATTTAAAATAATTGCATTAGTTTCCTATCTGACTAAAGTAGTTAAAATGTTATTTGATGTATTTTTTATTTATTTGTGTAAAATCATTTCCATTTATTTAATTTTGTTCTTTAAGTTTATTTATGATTTCTGTTTTCCGATAAATTAAAATATATCAATGTTAAACTTAAGTCGGGCGTGAATGGCTGTATAGATTTGTAAAGTTATATTAGGGGAGGGTAATCTTAGGTTATTTGTTTCGTGGTTAAATTGGGTCAATGGATTGGATATATTGGTGTGATTAGTAGATGTAATATTGATTCGCTATGGGCAGAATCGCTTCATACGCCGCACACTTCCGTTTGCCTATGGAAGGAATTATAAGTCTGATACCGCAGTTCCTTTCTATGGAGTTTTTTGTTTTATTGCTCTTCTTTGCAGATAGATGTAATATTCCTATCTCATGGGAAGCAATTCCTTCTCTTAACTTTTTGTGCTGCCGTATTTTATTACATTGAATACATCGATATATCAGATGAATTGATGCCGGTTTGACTACGAATTTTAACCTAAGGTTAAATAGGGATAGAATGTTTATTTTCAAAAGCAAATCTATGTTGTCTATTCATACTTGACCCTAAATAAAAATGCATTAAATTTAAGTTGTTTATAGACGCTTGCATGGATTGGTTATCGGTTAAATATGTTTTGGGTTTCCATATTTGATCAAAATATATAGACATTCGATAAATAATGATACCTTACGGTGAGTATCTAAAATGTATTTATTCGGAGGTCTTTTAAGTCATTGGTGACAATGCAAGTATCTTATGGTGAATACTACTGGGTTACTTATAAATTTCCCTCTGCAATTGCCAATATCAATGATTTTATATTTTGATCGTTTATGTTTACTTTGAAATGTTTTTAACCGTGTAATCTATGTAACCGATCTATAGCAACATATTAAAACAAGCTTTCATAAATTTATCTGTGCGAACTTAATTAAAATGTAAAATTAGAATATAATAGTAATTAAATGTAAATTAAAGTCAAAAATCAAAGTTAAAAATAATGTTAAATGTTAAAATGTAAAACTAATACTAAAATAATTTTAAATCTTATATATATGTGCATAAATAAATGTTTGTATGCTAATTACTGGCAGTGGCTTATTTTATTTATTTTTTAATGTTGAAATCTAATTAGATAAGATATGATATTATTAAATCTCTGCTACTCCCTGAGCTAGTGACATGGGCTAACGACCGGAACCAAAATATTTAAAAAAAAAAAAAAAATTTTTTTTTTTTTTGACTTACGTATCTGCCTACATTATAAATTTTTCTAGGTTCAAATGCCTAGATGGCGCCCTGTAGTGCAGTTTACGTTAAGTCACCTTCTCCGGATCGTTACAATATAGTATGCGAACATGGATGGGCTGCTCACCAACACGCCTTAGCCACCAGCATGGTGGATTTATTGGCTTTTTACTTCTGAGTTTAAGAATTTTTTTTTCTAATATATACAATTATGACAGACAAAAACAAATCATGGTCCTTATTCCCAGGAAGCTGTAAAGTCACCAACCAACGCAGCGGTTGGTGGGGGAAGGTGGAGGGTGCTAAGAATCCCGATTGTGGACTCAGGCTGTCATTTGATGATATAGGTACTTACAACTGCAGATCACTTTCAAGTGAAGGAAGATTGCAAGAGTTAAAACAAGAACTGTCTTATATTAAATGGGACATTATTGGATTTTGTGAAGTTAGAAGAAAAGGTGAAGAAACAATTGATTTAAAAAGTGAACATATACTCTACTATAAAGGTACAAATATTGGAAATACAAGTGGAATAGGTTTCATTATAAATAAAAAATGGAAGAATAACATTGTGGAGATTGATAGTGTATCAGACAGAGTGGCAAGATTAGCTTTACAACTTAATAGCAGATACAAAGTGTAGATAATTCAGGTTTATGCCCCAACAAGTTGTCATAGTGATGAAGTAATAGAAGATTTTTATATGGATGTACAAAAGGCTTTTGATCAGAGTAAACAACATTTTAAAATTGTTATGGGAGACTTTAATGCTAGAATTGGTAAACAAATGAAAGATGAAAATGCTGTAGGTAATTTTGGTTATGGTAATGGAAATGAGAGAGGACATAGACTTGTGGAGTTTGCAGAAAAAGAAAAACTTTATATTATGAATTCTTTTTTTTTTTTAGAAAAATGTTAAAAGGAAATGGACATGGAAGCATCCAAATGAAGGTACAGCAGAATTGAATTATATTTTGACTAACAGAAAATACATATTTCAAGATTGTAATGTTCTTAATAAATTTAACACAGGAAGTGATCATCGATTAGTAAGATGTAAGATGCATGTTAATGCAAAACTAGAGAGACAAAAATTATTAAGAAAAACAATATTTACAGTTGATATTCCTAATCTTCAGAAACATTCTAATGAATTTAAATTAGAACTTACAAATCGGTTTCAAGTATTAGTAGATTTTGAACATGATTCAGATTTGAATGACATTAACAGGAAATAACTGATATACTTTTAAAAACTGCAACAAAGATAGCTGGTAGAACAAAGCAGCAACTGACCAATAAAATTTCTACTGAGACTAGAGAATTTAAGAAGAAAAAAAAGAATAGGATTTACAACAATGATGCATTAAAAAAGATTGAATATCTCGAATTTTGTAAAATGGTGAAGAAAAGAGTTGAAAATGATATAAGAAAGTATAATTGTGAACTAGCAAGGAAAGCTGTAGAAGAGAATAAAAGTCTAAAGAGTGTAAAACAACATTTTGGTATTGGTAGGAAATTTATATCTGCAATAAGAAAAAAAGATGGCATTATTACTAAAAAGAGAGATGACATCATGAAATGTGTAGAAGACTTCTATCAAGAATTATATAATAATAAAGAACAAGTGCCTCCTATACCTATTATATCTTCCGAATTGCCCAGAATTTTGAATGAGGAAGTGAGACATTCAATTAAATTTATGAAGAAAGGGAAGGCTTCAGGTAATGATGGAATTATAATTGATATATTAAAAGAAGCAGGTGAAGAAATAAATTTTTTTTAGCAAAGTTATATACCAAATGTCTAAATGATAAAGATGTACCAGATGATTGGAAGAATGCAGTATTAATATTAATATTTAAAAAAGGTGATAAAGAAGATATTAGAAATTACAGACCTATCAGTCTTTTATCAGTTTTATACAAAATTTTTACTAAGATAATTGCAACTCGTCTACAGAAAACACTGGATTTCCATCAACCAAGAGAACAAGCTGGATTTAAAAGTGGTTTTAGTACAGTAGATCATATCCAGGTATTGAGAGAAGTTATAGAAAGGACAAATGAATATGAGTTGCCATTATGCTTAGGATTTGTAGATTATGAAAAGGTATTTGATTCTATAAACATTTCTTCAGTGATTAAAGCATTGGATCATCAAGGTGTAGTAGATCCAGGATATTGTCATATTTTAAAGAATATTTTATAAAAATGCAACAGCAACAATCACATTACATAATGATAGTAGGAAAATCAACATTGAAAAGGGTGTAAGACAGGGTGATTCCATATCTCCAAAACTTTTTAGAGCAGTGCTGCAAGAAGTATTTTGTGGATTAAAATGGGAAGCTAAAGGAGTGAAAGTAAATGGAGATTATTTAAGTCATTTAGATTTTGCAGATGATGTAGTTGTTTTTGCAAATAATGTTTTAGAATTACAGGAAATGTTGCAGGAATTATCAGATGAAAGTAGGAAAGTAGGACTAAAGATAAATGTTAAAAAGACTTAAGTAATGTTTAATAGATTTTCTCAAAATATGAAAATAAAGATTGATTATGATGAATTAGAAGAAGTTAACAGTTACAAATACCTTGGTCAGATTATTAATACAGATGGAAACATAATGGATGAAATTAATCATAGAATTAAACTTGGTTGGAGTGCTTTTGGTAGAAATAACTTGATACTAAAAGGAAATATGCCTATGTGTTGAAAAGGAAGGTTTTTAATAAATGTGTTTTGCCAGTTCTTACTTATGGATCTGAGACTTGGACACTTAATAGAAGAGCAGTACAGAGACTTCAGACCACTGAAAAAAGTATGGAGAGATGCATGTTGGGAGTAACAAGAAAAGAACGAAATTGCAATGTATGGGTAAGAGAACAAACAGGTGTTACTGACCTCATTGAAAAAATTAAAAGACTGAAGTGGAGTTGGGCTGGACATATTGCTAGAAGAGATGATAATAGATGGACAATTGAAATTTTAAACTGGATTCCAAGAGATTGTAAAAGGCCCAGAAAGAGACTACATGTGAGATGGATGGATGAAATAAGAAAGTGTGCAGGGGTGATGTGGACAAGAGAAGCTAAAGATAGGAAAAGATGGATTGAACTTGGAGAGACCTTCATCCTGCAGTGGATTGATAATGGTTGATGATGATGATGATATATTAATGTATTTACATTTTAAAACTTAATATTTGAAATAGTGACATAATTTGCTATGATATACTTAAATTTAAAGAATATAATGTCTCGGAATTTTGAAGTAAATCATGATAAAGCCTCTTTAGCGAACAAAGAATACAGCGGTAAAATTATTACTTATAGGAAAAGAGACTCCAAATAAGATTGGACTTATCTCAAACATTTCTGCAATATTTTGTTATAAAGATTGGCTATGGAGTGTCTATAATGAATTTACAGCTCTTTGAAATAAAACTTTTAAAATTAATTTTCCATTTTTTTATAACATGAGTATATATATAATCTAGATTTCATAAATTGAAAACTATATGTTGGAGAAAATGCTTTCAGTACTTGAAATAAACCCGAATATATCAGAATACTATTTCTGATGCCCCACATAGACAACGATTGGGATCAACAATCTGATTTACGAACGACTTACAGCTGAAGTGGAAAAAACAGATTGAAAAAAAAAAAATTATATCTTTAACCAATTTGGTCATCAGACAAGAAATAAGATAACCATGAAAATAAATTATCCTAATGACTACATGGAGAAATAGTAAAATACACCTAAGTCTCGTTTTACGCGAAAGATAGGTTCCTCAGAAAACACGCGCAAACGAAATCGTGCAAAAATAGACGTAACTTATCTTGAAAAAGGGGGGATACGGACTGTGATTTTTCAAAAATCACGTAAAAGCAAAGCACCAACGTAAAATTACTTTAAAATTTGTGCAAAAAAAAAAATAAGGAAATAAAATATGACTAATAAAAATTTTCAAATTTTAAAAAAATTGATACAAGACAAACTTTTTTTAACTATAATATTTAATTTTATTCAAAACAATATATTTTTATGCATAATTTACAGTAATTTATATTTTTTATACACGTTTTAATTATTATCGCTATTTGCCGGTAAACAGGTTCGTTTGCAAACTGATAAAAAAATCAGATTCTTCACAAGATGAAATACAACTAGCACTAACTTCACTCTCATGTT
Organism: Epiperipatus broadwayi; assembly: GCA_028023455.1. Lineage (NCBI taxonomy): Eukaryota > Metazoa > Onychophora > Udeonychophora > Euonychophora > Peripatidae > Epiperipatus > Epiperipatus broadwayi. Next base: position 15,493,703 of record JAQFVV010000011.1, read on the forward strand.
GTGTTAATTAATGGTTTTCTGGTGACAATGTAATTAATAATTAATCTAAGAACTAAAAATTAAATTATTTTTGTCTTTAATTTTCAATTTTAATTGTGCCCACTGCTATTACTCACATTTTAAAAATAAATTTGCAGACACTAAATGATTAATAATTGATTACATTCTTTTTTACAAAGCAAAAACAGAATGTGATTTAAAATGCAAAATTAACACGCACAATGTTTGAACAAATTTACATTATAATCTTGTAAAATTTAATGTGTGTATACATAAAATGTGGAAATCATGATTTTAATTTCATTATTGCATAAAATCTTACTATTATAAAGCACTGAAAATATTGAAATTACTAACATGAAAGTCGAATTCCAATAGTAAGGTGCTATTACAGTACTTTCAATATAACGTTAAGTGCGCAAAATTTATTATTTAAAATAATGGCGTATTATCGGAGTTCAACTTCCGGTGAAACCTGAATCGCGTAACTTCAAAATCGTGTTAAATAAGTCCGCGTAAAAAGAGACCCAGGTTTTATATTACTAAGTTTAACAAATGCCAGATGGTTGTTCGGTTTTTCTGCTTCTAGGTAAAAATAGCTTAGATATCTATCGTCTTTCTCCAAAAAAATATTAATTTTTGCTCCAAAACACACCCTAGGGCTTATTTTCAGGAAATGTCTTATTTTTTCTATGCACATGTTTACATTTATTTACATATAAGAATCTACATTTATTCAAAATGGTAATTGAAGAATTACAAGATATGTGGCAAAAAAATTACAGTATATAAAATTTTGAAATCATTTCTTTATTTCACATAAGAGTGTACTCGTAAGCAAGTCTGTTATAACAGACTATGTATATAATAATAAAGTTAGTAATTCCAAAATGCAACCCCTTCTGGTTAATTTCATTTTAAAAGAAAAAAATTTGATACATTTGACAATATAGTAAGTATTTTCCTAATACCAGAGGTTCACGTGTGTGTTATGTCTGCATTTTGATTGGTTATTTGGCAGACTTATGATCAGATGCTCTTAGAGCTTCGTTACATTGCCAGATTGGCGCTGTTGTGATTTTACCAAATGTGAGACAAACAAATAACATTTGTACAACATTTTCTTTCTTTTTCTAACTAGTGCTTATTTTGGGGGTAGGATTTATATTACAATAAAAAATCGTGCTAGATCTTATTTTCTGGTTAGGTCTTATTTTCACAGAAACATAGTATCTAGAGACCAACAATTGGATGATTGCTTAAGTTATCCATGGTTTGGCTACATGAAACAAAAATCCTAAACCTGTATGGAACCTAAAAAAATTTCAGGTTTGTTCTTGACTAGATTCAAATTCAAGATCTAGGGAATAACAGGTGGCAGCATAATCACTATGTTATAATGACATTAAATATCTGCATATTCATTTAATCCTTTTCACAATTTTCTGAAGATTTTTTTTTTTAAATTGAATGAACATTAATATTTTTATGCAAGAAAAAAAAATATATTTGTAATTACAGACTGATCTATTTCCACCATATAGTCAAATTATTAAATATTTCTAGAAAACTCAAACTTCATTTATATTTTTCCAAATACATTTAATTGTTAGGAATAAGATATGGTTTAAAATCACTAGAGCATCACATGATCACTATTTTCTAGGTTTACACAAGTTGTTAAAACAGTAATAAACTCTCTAACCAATGAAAGCACAAACCTTGCATCCATTGATTGCTAAGGCTCACACTGAGTGGCACTACTGTATGGAGAGTTTGCTACTGTTTTTAAGATATGAGTTAGTATAGAGCTTAATGTTTAGATTGATATTATTCTCATTTCTTCACAAGAATGTTGCTAGTTTGTTTAATTACAGTGTAGATTAGGAAATGAGCCAATGACCTTCAGATATGTGAATATTCAATTTAAAATGATGTACTAATCACCAATGCTTGGCTTTAGCAAATAGCCAGCTTAGTGGGTTAGAGCATTATCTTAAATTCAATATGAAAATCACTGATTCAATCCCAATACTAAATCGTCACAACATCAGACCAATAATAATAGCTGGAGAAGAGAGAAGAAAAATATCATTTAAAACAATAATCACAATTAAAATTTTTGGAAATATATATATTGACATATTTTTAAAAATAACAGTAATAAGGATTTTAAAAAGTTTTAAAAAGTAAAGCTATTCATGAAAAAATATAAAAACAAAAGCATTTGTTCGACTATTAAGAATTTCTCTGGTAGTTAAAGATGTAAACGAGTGAACTGAATGCTGTTGATTTAATCCTGATTGAAGATTTTTTTTTAAAAAAAAATGTATTATTGCAATGCAGAGATATCAGATCACTTTAAAAAGTATGGAGAGAGATGCATGTTAGGAGTAGCAAAAAGAGATAGAAAATGAAATACATAGCTGAGAGAACAAACAGGTGTTACTGACATGATTGAAAGAATTAAGATACTGAGATGGAGTTGGGCTTGACATATTGCTAGAAGAGATGATAATAGAAGGACAGTTGAAATCTTAAACTGGATTCCAAGAGATTGTAAAAGACCTAGAGAGAGACCACATGTGAGATGGATGCATAAAATAAGATAGTGCTGGTGTAATGTGAAAAAAAAAAGAGGCTACAGATCGGAGATGGGATTTCACTTGGAGATCCTGCAGTGGATTGATAATGGTTGAAAATGATGATAATGATACATAGAATTAATTTTTTTTCTATACATCTTATTTCATTGTTTTTATTTTTTAATGGCATTCTAGTCAGTACGATTTTTCTTTTCAAATCCTATTATAGTGTAGGCAAGCCATTAGCGCAAAGTTCTTTTTTATCAGAATATTTTCATTAGTTAAGTTTTTTTCCTTTCATATGTCAAATGCGTTGACCGGGAAGCGAACTCTGGCCAGCTGCTTGGAAGGCAGCTATGCTAACCACTAGGCCACCAATGCTTGACTAGTTAAATTTATTAAACTGGTTATTTTTTAATTACATTCTTTAAATATAGCAATACCCTCCCTCAAAGATGGAAGGAGGGTAACAACAATCATACTCTTTGGGGAAAATATCTGTAGAACCATTTATTATTATTACAGCATTTATTTTTCATCCTACCTGGAGTCATCTATTGCAAGCTTGAATAATCAACAGACACTCTTGGTTACTCAAATTTACAGTAGATGGCTCTAGAGTAGAGTAAAAATAACTTTTTCTATATGATATAGAATCCTAATTCATAATGACTATCACTTATTAGATTTTTCAATGACGTTCATTATTTTATATAGTGAAGCACTGATATCAGCTACATTTTGTTCCAAGTCCTCTTTGCATACATTATACATCAAATATAATAATTCACATTTTGTTGACAAGTTTTGATTATAATGCAATAAGTATTGTTTATTGCACTGTAAATGTACAGCAAAGTATTTTCAACACGCACACGTACATAAAATATGCTTTATATATATATCTGTATAGTGTGTATATATATATAAATTAAGACTAATATAAACAAAATTTTAATAATAAATAATTATTAACAATAAATTGAGAAAGCATATTTACATACATATTAACCGTATTGTGTATGTTCAATTTTTTGTGTTCATTAAAAAATAAAAATAATAAAACATGATGTATCGTATCTTTTTTTAAAAATAAAATGAACGATGAAATGTCAGATTATTGATCTTTTGAAGCTATAGATGAATCCGAAGAATTTGTCAGCCTTGGATGATTTTAAAATTTTGGAGGGTATACAGAATGTTTGTAGCATGAGAAGTTGGTACAGTGCCATTTTATTGTAATATCTTAAAAAATTATTGTGATGGAAAATCGCTTTCTTTCCCTTTTTTAATTCATCAAAAAAAAAATTATTTTTTTTTACAAAAGTTGTTATACTTTGGTTACTTTCCATGTAAAAACAGTGCTAGGTTCCATTACAGGGTCATTTTCCATAAATGTATATTTTAGAACTTATTTTGTAGTTTTTTCATATCCATATTTCTGGTTTATTTTCTTCTTCCAATGATGATGATTTCAAGTTTTTTAATTCCTCATTTGTTAGGCATTCTGTATGACTTTCAAAAGGTCCTACCACTTCTTCATTAGTCATATCCACAAATCCATCTCTCCCAATTTCTTGTGCTACTTTAATAATTTTTTTTAAAATCATTGGAAAGCTTTCAAAATCCTTAATGATCTCATTCCATTCAGCCTTCCATCAGACATTTACAGCAGTCTCATAATTGACAAATGTGACCTTATTGGTTATTTTAATATTTTTAAGATTAATGATTTTGCAATCTATACAGCCATCCTTTACTTGTTTGAATAACTTGAAATTATGTCACAGATTCTCAGCTAAATTCTTCTTAGAGATTTGAGACGTTCTAATACAAAACAGACCTTTATGGTATATACCATTTGCCCATAGATTTAAGGCTTTCCCATTTTAATCAAAAAAATATTCCTTATTTTAATTACAACTTTATTTATTTCATGAGTACAAGGAACAATAGTACAGATCTGCTTCTTGCTTTTTATAATTTATCTAAATGAGAACTCATATGGTTGAAACATATGGCCCACTTCAGAATACGATTTCTTATCTTTCCTTACTCAATCAAGAATTTTTATTTTCTCATTTAATGAAAGTACTTTATTGTCCTTGGTCATTCTTTTCATACCCATATTTCATTGAACACATTTCCTTGACTTCCCCCTTCCCCAATATTCTTCCAAAAACTTTATTCTAGGAAAGTATCACATCTCAAAGTTGGGTCATGAGAATTTTATTGTAACTCAATCTATTCAAGAGTTTTCTTTTCATATTAGCTCCATTCAATATATGATTATTAATAGTCTTCTCCAACCAATGTGTCCTAGTCAAGCTTCTTCAAACCATAATCTCCATATCTTCTAATCTTATCATTTCCTGTTTTTCAAAGCCCAAGCAATATACTTTAAAGATGCTAATAAAATTACTCCTAGTTTTTGATTTCTAATGCTTGCATTGCCAGCGTTATTAATCTTTTTAATGTCAACTGGACATCTATTTTTATTATTAATCATATATCCAAATAGCAAAATTCCTTAACTTGTTCCAGGCTCATATCACTTGTCTTTATATCCATTCTCTTTTTATTCATTGTTTATCTATCACCATAATCATAGTTTTACCAATATTTACCTTTAAATAAAATTTTTCAAAACCATATTCAACATCTCATGTTTATGTAAATATAGGTGAGTAATAATCGTGCTTTTACCTGTGATTATTCATTATGCACTTCATATTACAATAGAACTTTGTTTAAATTTCAATGAAAATAGTCAAGCGTTGGTGGTCAAGTGGTCAGCACAGCTGCCTTACAAACAGTTGTCCCATGTTTGCGGGTTTGCTTCCTGGCTGATGCTTTGACACATGAAAAAAAAAATGCTGATTTATGAATAAAGAAATAATGAAAATAAATAATTAAAACTTTACCAGCACTTCTAATGAAAATTATATAACACATAGCATGTAAGGTTCATTAAAGACTTCGATTAAAGAATAATATTTCTGTAATTTTCACTACACTACTCTTAGGCAAGGTAGGAGCTGGTTTCTATTCCTTTCAATACCTATGACCAAAGATGTGAAAAAGATGTATGATCCCCAAGATGCACTTTTCATGCTGAACAAGCCATTAATCAGTTGCCCAAATCCTAATCTCTTACACATATCTTTATCATTATTCAGTATATATAGATAGCCAATTAACTACAGTTTAACTAATAAGTATCAAATATGCTGCCCTCACAACTTTGACACAACCCACTTGACAAAAGTATATTAATAATTTTTATTAATCATTCATTAGACTAGAGATTATACAATTAATGAATAATATTTCTGTAAAGTAATTTTCACTACACCACTCTCATGCAAGGTAGGGACTGGTTTCTATCTGCTTTTAACACTTTGTTGGCAGGGTGTAATCATAAACATATGACCAAAGACATGTAAAAAAGATGTATGATCTCCAAAATGAACATCTTTCTCAAATGTCATTGATCATGTTTATGATTACACTCCTCCACAAGTTGTTAAAAGTGGATTAGAAATTAGTCCTTATCTTATGTGAGATTGGTGTTGTGAAAATTATAAAAAAAATTATACATTCAGTGGGTAATCTCTGGTCTAATGAATGACTAATAAAAATTATTAATTTACTTCCATTAAGTGGTTTGTGTCAAAGTTGTGAAAGCAATAAGTTTGACATCCATCAATTAAACTGTAATAACTGTCTATATATATACAGAACAATAATAAAGATAAGAGATTGTGATCTAGGCCAACTGATGAGTGCTGGTTCGCATGAAATATGCATCTTGGAGATCCTACACCATTTTACACCCATTCCACAAGGTATCAAAATAGATAGAAACCAATCCCTACCTTGTGTGAGAATGGTGTAGTAAAAATTACATTACAAAAATATTATTCATCTAGTCTAATGAATGATTAATAAAATTATTAATATGATTAAAGAAGTTGCTACAATGACAAACGTTGATTGAAAAGGAGATAAGCAATGGAAAACTAGTGCTGATAATGTTGAAGTGTTATCAACTGATTATAGAAGTCTCATTATTCTATTTGCCTTCAGGGAGAGTAACTAGCATACATACATTATAAACGTGTCAAAAATAAAATTAAAATTCCAGAAAATTAGACTAATAGAGTGCAAGAAATAGCAGCTTGCTTGCCATATTTAACATAATTCTAACCACACAGAAGTTACATTAAAAACAAAGCCTTAGGTGATTTAGCACAATAATGGAATTATACACACAAAAACTAATAGCTCTTTGATTGAATCTCAGCTGATGAAATTTTTAAAAATTCTCAGTTGGGTCATACAAATTAAACTCTTATGACATCTTGATCTTTGAACATCTCACAAATCTTAATATGTATACCAATATAAAAAGCTTTATTAGAAATAATGTTACATTAATATGAATTAGTATATCATTACTAGATAATAATCAGAACCTGTCAAGATTGAGAAATTCTTTATATATATATAATGCTCAAGATAATGATTTTATAATAATTGTGAAGTGATGCACTGTGACTTCTCCTTAAACAGAGTCAGGAATCTCTCAACAACTATACCCAAGAAACCTGTTAGCCACTTTACCTTCCCTTTCCATTCCCCACCCTAAGTTTTCCCATAATCTGCTCCATCCCATTTCCACAACATAATCTGTGTTATATAATTATTTTTATATTTAAATTTTTAAATATAATTTTTAAATTATATTTGTTATAATTATTGTTATAGTAATTGATATGACCTCTAGTTTCAGCATTTGATAATACATATAGTTAATATTAGTTATGACAAAATTAATGTATCTGCTGATATAGCATTAATAATTATAGTCAATCAGAAAAAGATCTATTGCAGAGGTAATGCATCTACCTACCTGTTATGCCTATGATACTAGACCTGAGTCTACGCCAGGTGAAATCTTGGAACCCAAAGTCAATCCAGCTAACCACCTAACATTAGTCAGTAAATGGGTATTTATCTATTGTTAACAGGATCGTGAAACAAATATGGAAAACTGTTCAAATCATCATCACTTGGTAAGTGTTTATTAAAAAGGCCATTTGCCTTTTTACCTAATTTTATTTACAAATTTAAATGCAAATATAATAAAATATTTTGTTTTATTTTTAATAATAATAAATTAATTAATTAATTAGCAAGTTTTATGCAGCCACAATTTTCTAACATCAGCATTATTAACATTAATTAAAAATATTTATTTATTAATTCTTTTTCTTCTTTTTTTCATTAAAAAAAAAAAAACCTCATTAAATTAATTCATTTTTAGTCTGTATAAAATTAGATTTTTCAAATAATAATAATAATGAAAAAAATAATTGATAAATTTATATTGTTTTAGTAATAAATAAAAGATAGCAGTGAAAATCTTTATTCTACTCAGAAATAATATTTAATTCATCTAAAAAATTCTGAAATTGTATTGCGTTGTTAGCCGGAGGTATCGCAGCCGCATGCAAGCAAGTAGTTGGTTGCAGACGGTTGTGGGTTCGCGTCCCGGCCGATGCTATGATATATGAAAAAAAAAAATTCTGAAATTGATTTAATATAAATTAATTTATAAATGACCATTAGTACAGACTCAATCATGAATGTAATATAATTCTTAATATAATGAAAAATCAAATGACTATTAGTCAAGGGTTCAAAACAAGTTTGAGTGCCGGATGTACTCTAAACACCAAAGCCGGACACTCCGCTAACTGTATTAAAACACTCAGGGCTAAATAATTGGATGATTTTATTGCTTGAGAATCAGTAAGAGTTGGCACTGAAATACATCAAACTCTTACATTCTAGGAATGACAGACGTTATACCAACTGCGCTAAAATGCACAGAGCTTTATCTTTCAAAAGGAAATTTTATTCACAAACCATAAGAATCATTTACAAAAAAAAAGGACAATTACATATTGATCTCAAATGAGACCAGTCAACACAATCAGAGGTTACACTTGTATATATATATATAAAAAAAGAAATTAATTTCATGTCAATTACATTAAGACTTTATATTCTTTTCATCATCGGTACTACATTTTATTTTAGATTTATTAGGGCCCAGGTCTGGTTGAATGTCCAAATCTGAGAAAATTTTTGGTCTAATTCTTTTATTTCTTTTAGTAATTGTAAAGACATTTTCATCATGTCATATTCTTCTCCACTCTCGAAGATAGTCTTATTTCTCAAAGACCAAATGGAAAAATTTATGAATGTTGCCAATCTTATGACCCCAAAATGTCCACTCTTGAAGGCCTTAGTCAAATTTACACAAGCTGATTCTTTGTTTTTAATGAAAGATTTAAAAGTGTTTCTTATGCTATTCCAAATTTGACACTCCTCCAATATATGTGCCATTGTCTCATCACTACGCCTACATAGTGCGCATATAGGGTCCAGATTATAATTCCTTTTACTATATAGGAAGTCAGCAGTAGGCAAGGCCCCAAGGTTAACCTTGATTAAAAAATCAACAAACCTCGGTTCCAATTTTAGACGTTTGGTCAACCTGGAAAACCTCGATATTCCAATCGAAAGAATATTGTCAATTTTAGTTTCTTCCGGATTCATAAGATCATATGTGTTCCAGTAGTTTAGTTTGTTATTAAACATTGTTCCTGGCTTCATTTTTAGATGATTAAATACTATAGAGATTTGCTTTTGAATCCAAAGCCTTCCACTTTTGGGAGGTGGCCTATCGGTAGGAGTTATTTCTTCTGGGAATATTGGCCCTTCCATATCTGGATTTTTCATAAATAATCTGGTAAGTACATTATGAAAACACTGTATTAATAAGATTTTGATTGAGTGTAGTCCTATGCCGTTCATCTGTTTAGGTTTCTGTAAGAGGCGCAGGCTGATGACAGGAGCCCGCCCCCAACACAGCTTCCTACATTGGGTTTCAACATTCCTTATAAAAGCTTTCGTCGGTGAGAAGCCTGCAAGGAAGTATGTAATCTTGGGGAGCATGACAGCATTCATCAGTGCGATTTTGCGTGAGAATTCACAAAAAGTTACAATGCCAGAAGTGCAAACACTGGACTCGATCTGATCTTACATTCCGGAAACTAACATTCTATCCACTGCATTAAAACATGCAGGCTAATAATAAAAGAAATATATTAAATCCCTTAAGCATGGAAATTGTTTAAGTCTCTTTTAAATTAAAGCAAAAAAAGAGATAATAAAATTTCTCTTTTTTCCTCTCTTTTATAATATATAAAGTTGCACAATTAAATTTATTCCCTAATACGCAGTAATATTACCACTATTTTTATAAATGAGACAACTCAGTTTATATAATTTACAGCCAAGTACAAATTTAATATTGAAAAAGAACTTTGGCAATGATATTACAGTAATAGATTCAAATAATAACAGGAAGTTTGTTGTATGAGTTCAAAATTACTGTACTCGTAAAATAAAAGGCTATCTGCTTTAAAATTATTTTTAATAATATTTCATCGAATATACAACACGGTATATTTTTCAAAAACTGGATCATCAAGGTATAGACCCAAGATATTGTCATATTCTGAAGAATATTTATAAAAATGCAACAGCGGTAATTAAATTACATAATGATAATGAAAGGTTAACACTGAGAAAGAGAATATAAGACAGGGTGATTCCATATCTTCAAAACTTTTTACAGCATTGATGAAAGAAGCATTTTGTGGATTAATTAAAATGGGAAGCTAAAGGAGTAAAAGTAAATGGAGATAAATATAAAGTCATTTACTAAATTTTGCAGATGATATCATTGTTTTTGCAAATAATGCTTTGTCAGAATTTCAAAAAATGTTGCAAGAGTTATCAGATGAAAGTTAAAAAGTAGGACTATAGATAAATGTTAAAAAGACTAAAGTACCTTGGTCAGATTATTTCTACAGATGGAAACATAATGGATGAAATTAATCATAGTATTAAACTTGGTTGGAATGCTTTTGTTATAAATAACTTAATACTAAAAGGAAATATGCCTATATGTTTGAAAAAAAAAAGTTTTTAATAAATGTTTTACCGGTTCTTACTTATGTATCTGAGACTTGGATACTTAATAGAAGAGCAATATAGAGACTTCAGACCACTCAAAGAAGAATGGAAAGATGCATGTTAGGAATAACAAGAAGAGATCAAAAATGTATATATGGATAAGAGAATAAACAGGTGTTACTGACATCATTGAAAGAATTAAAAGACTGAAGTGGAATTGGACTGGACATATTGCTAAAAGAAATGATAATAGATGGACAATTGAAATCTTAAACTGGATTTCAAGAGAATGTGAAAGACCCAGAAAGAGACTACATGTGAGGTGGAAGGATGAAATAAGTAAGTGGGAGTGATATGGAGAAGAGATGCTAGAGATCAGAGAAAATTGATTGAACTTGGAGAGACCTTCATTCTTCAGAGAATGATAATGGTTGACAATGATATTTTTCAAAACAATTTCTTAACCTAAATGTGTGAGATGACAAAATACAATTTTATCCCAAGTAGTAAGCTTAATTGGTTTGCCAGAATGCCTTGTAAATAAAAAATTTCACATAAAAAATAAACAGTTAAATGAGTTCCTAATGTACCTTAAATTCAAAATATATAAAACTCCAATTAAAAAATAAAGTTTGAAATTGAAAAAAGTAATGATTAATGAATAAACATTTTATTATGCATATTTACGAATGTAAAGGTTTAGTTCAATTCCTATACTAATATTCCCATTGGTCAGGGCAACACACCTGAAAAAAAGTGAAGAATACTACCACTCAAAACATGTAATTGCTAACCTGTGTTGTCTATTTGTGTGTTATTTATTACTAACAAGTTGTTTGTATTTGAAAAATTTAAATAAAGTTTTAATTTTTCTATACATTCAACATTTAATGATAGATGATGGAAATAGTTCAACATATTATCACATCTAAAAGACCATCATTGTAAACCTTCACATAATAAACATTTGATTGCTGTAGTTGATAAATCTTTTTTAGCTGATATTATATATTTTTATGCCTGTAATAAAAGCCACTATTATCTTGAATATGTGAGAAATAAGTTACGAGATTATAAACAATGAGGATTGCCAATTCCTCAGTAAGCTTAGCCATTTCAAAACTTAAAATATTTCTGTCAGACCCCCCCCCAACCCTTGACCATGCATTTATCACAAAGATTGTTGAGGAATTGGCAATCCTCATTGTTTATAACTCACAAACTTAAGAGATAGGGTCATGTGATCTATGACTCATTTTGAAGTTACAAGATTGATTTAAAATTGAACAAATAAATATTTTTAATCTATGTTTATTAATTTTTGATCAAATGAAATTGATTATTAATTGCATAATGCATAAAATCATTTTCTTTTCATTTTTTTCTGTATTTTTTTCTTTTTTACACAAAATAATTGACAATTATGGTGACTGTATTTTTGCTGTAAATAAATTAGCATTTATAAAAATTTAAATTCAAAATTGATTAAATGAATATATTTTAAATAATGTATCCATTTCAAAATTTAATAATATATTTTATTGTTGTAGAATACCAAATTTTATTTTTAATTTTATAACGAATGAATTTTTTCTTTTTTTTTAAATTAATACCACACTTTTTTTAATATTTGCAATAAAAACAGCCATTAATATGTTAGAAACAAATTATGAGATTAATATAAAATTGAGAAAGTAAATGATATTTTAAAATTATATTTAGTAACTTCTGATCATATAAAATTGATTACTAACTGCACAAAACACAAAACCTTTTTTAAAAAATCAAATATGATTTACAATTGCCATGCCTGTATTTTCTTGTGGATGAAATTAGGATTTATAAAATTTTTATCCAAAATTCCAAAGTTCATTTAATGAATATATTTTAGCCAATGGACACATTTGAAATCTATTATTAATACATTTTGTTATTGCACATGATCAAAGTATCTCTTTGATTACATTTGGGAATGACCATACTCATCTATGATTTCCTGCTAATAATGATGATGGACAAAATCCAATTTAATGTCTCATAAAACAAATAGAACTTGCATTTATATGTGTCTGACTTCTCTAAGTAGCTGAATTCAAATCCATATTTACAATAAACTCCATTAGATTAACTCAATTAGATTTCATTGTGAGTCTAAACTGATTATATCAATACATTTTTAAGTTAGAAATGACAGGAATTGGTGGAGTTATGGATGTGAATATAATAGCTGACAAAGATTAGAAAAGCAAAAGTGTGTATCCAGAATATTTAGTTTTGGTAACTGGTATGTGTATATATATGTTGAATTAAATATTTCCATGGATTGTTATTATAATAAAGAATAGAAATGAAGATTATATCCATGTAAACAGAGATAACTTCTTTTTTAGCTTTTGCTATATCTAAGAAAGTTGACAATCCTTGAGACTAAACAAGTTTTCTCATTATGATAGCTCTTTGGTTTGAGATTTTTCTTGCTTACTTATATATACATGAAATCAAATGCTAAAAGTGAAACTACGCAATATAATATATCGAATACAATAACTACAAAATTAAATCATTAGCAAAATCACTATCAATCTTTTCCCTGCCAACACAGGTTTCTTAAGTACAAAAAAAAAAACCAACCTCAACAAATATTACTTTCTCACAATTCCAATTCACATTGCAATTGCATTTGATATCTAAAGAACTTTTAGACAAATTAATAAAACTTCAGAATCATAAATCTTTATTAACAGATTTTTTTTAAATTTTTTTTTCTCTTTTCATTCTTCTCAAAGATGACAATTTTAGCCTGCTCAAATATAATCTCAAAAAGAGATAAAAAAATAAATATCTTATCTCTGCGTTAAATATTCATGACTGAAATACAGGCCATAAAGATTATGTTTGCACAGGTTAAGATTGTCTTCTTTGAAACAATGAAAAGAAAAAGATTTATGATTCTGAAGCTATTAATTCATTTAAAAGTTCTTTTGATATTAAATATTGTTAGAATGTGAGATGGAATTAGGGGAAGACAGTATAGAATATACTTATTTTACATTGGGTTAATTTGCACTTGAGAAATCTGCCTGAGCGGAGAAGCCAATTGGTAGTAATTTTTTTTAATTTGATTCTCATTAACATATAATTTTGAATATTATCTGAAAATTTGAATAAAGAATTAATCAGTAAATCCTTTAAATATATGATGAAACTTTTTCCATTCTTAAATACTTAAAACTGAGAGACCGAAATTTACATATTAGAAATAAACTTCAGTTTAAAAACTTTATCCAAAAATACAATTTTTATATTCTTCATCTGACAATTTTTTTCAATTTAATTATAATAATCTATATTTAAAAAAAAGAAATGAAAAAAGTAATGAATTACTTACAATTTTTAAAATACAAAACCAGATTAAAACGAAATAAACATTAAAGTAGTTATCAACTAATAAATAAAAACAAAATAACATAAAAATTAGTGAAAATAAAGGCAAGTAAAAACTTTCTAATCTATAAAATATAATAATTTTAACAGCATTCTCTTTGAGGTGTGTGCATGCTTGCATATCACCAGAGTTATTAAAAATGTTAACATAATTAAAATGAGTAGGGAGGGGTAATTTGTTTACTTATAAAAAATTTTTTACAAAAGAATAAATATATATTTTCTCATTAGATTAATCTAAAACTTAATAAATAAAAAAAATCACTCCCATTTCTTTACATTTTCCCAGGTCTTTCTATTTTTCATAAAAACTTTATAAAAATTTCTTATTAACTTAAAATTTCTGGACAGAAGCTTTTTGTTGATCAAATTTTGCAATTGTTACAGTCACTATTTAGTACATAAATGAACATAAGGATGGTGAACGAGTGACCTTAATTTTAAAAAAAAAAAACAAATTCTAAAATATGAAGTATTATAAAAAAACATTCTACAAAATAAATATTGAAAAGAAATATACAATCTTTTAAATATTACTCTGACATAGCAAAACATAAATACATCTCATATTTAAATCACAAACGCATTTAGAAATTATTGCAAAAGTAAACATATAGTGCATACAGTTTGAAAAATCCTCAATTTTTTTCTTTTTGATTCTGACATGGTTAAAAATAAACATTATTTAAAGATGTTATTTATTGTAATATCTTATGAATTTGGTGCAGATTAAAATAACACATAGGATATTGTTAATCTGAATATCTATTATTCAAAAACTGCTATTCTGCTAACAAGATTTGAAAGGTGATCTTTGCATTTTTACAATACAGAAATTAATTTTGCACTCAATTATAAACAAAATTAAATATTTATAAATTAATAACTTTTTTTTTTCTAGGTTAGCAATGTTTGGATTTATAATTATGGAAAAAAATATCTATTTTTGAAATCAAAAAATTCACAAATCCAAAGCCATTCAAATATCACATGATCACCATTTCCTATGCCTACAACAGGTAAAAGAGTACCAAACTCTCCAAACAGTAGTAACACTCAGTACAAGCCTTAGTAATCAATGAAGGCAACAAGATTTGAGCATAAAATCTCTATCTAGGGCCTATTCATCCAATATCTCCACCTTCTGGATTATACTTTTAAATCCTGGGCTCATAGCTTTGAGTAACTAAGTAGATAAAAAGTGACTGCTGGAAGGTTGCATTAGATCCCAAGAGTTAGGTGCAGTGCTTTCAAATCCAAGATTCCTCACTGATAAAAACCATCAGCTAGAGACTACTGGAAATGCTGGATAAATAGGCATTAGATAGGGATTTTATGCACAAACCTTATAGCATCCATTGATTACTCTAGCTTGCACTGGGTGGCACTACTATATGAAAGGTTTGTTACTGTTATAAATTCAAAGCCCTGGAATAAAATATTTGGGATTAATGATGTTCACCATACAATAACTGATAGTTTGACTTTCTTTCAGGATAACAGCTAGTGATTTGATGACATAAGTACTACTTGAGGGTATGTACAAATGGCATCAATAAAGTGAGAGAAAATAAATCGTGAAATACTAAAAGCAATTTGCAATACAAGAATAAAATATCACCATTAAATACAATTTTCAATTACAAACTTGATCAATTCTTTTTAAAGTGAAACCTAACTGTATGGTAAGTTTTGTTTAAGATGTTGAAAATAACGCCTATTTTTTTTTTACTATCGAAATATTGTGGCCGAACACAAGATGGTTTACTTAATCTCATTAACAATGAAATTAAAAATCCTATCTATAAGTTATTGTGGGGGGTTTGAACAGAGTCTTTCAAGCTCCCTTCAGCTATCCACTCTATCTCATACAATCGATACCCATAATCACGCACGTGTGAAAAAGATAAATAATCCCAATATACGTATTTCGTGCTGAACTAGCACTCATTAGTTTATCCAGATCATCATCTCTCTCACTTATATATATATAATCAGTATTAGCTTTATATTCAAATAGCAAATCTTCAAACTTTAATGGAGAGACTTCAATTTACTCCACCAACTCTTCAGACATCTATACCATTGAAAATCTGATGATTTCTTTATGTTATAGGTTTATGAAAATATTTATATAAAATAAATCTGAAATAAAAATGGCAGTAAACACACACACACACACAAATAATAATCCTTTTTTTAAAAAAAAAAAAAAAATTAAATGCAGAAGGCAAAACTTATTACAGTCTTAATTGTCAACAAAAGAACATCTATTATAAAGAGTGATCAAATTCCATCTTCACTGATGAAATAAGCTAAGAAGTGTGAAAATAATTATGTGAACAGAAAATTTGATATTAACCACAAAAGCTATTAAATAATGGAAATGAGAAAAATATGATTAGATCAGTGTCTGTTTAGAAAGAATTTTATTGCAGCTCTGTTAATAGTTTAATAACTAAAAGACAGCAATATTAATGAAAATGATACATCGGGTATTATTTTTTTAAAAGAATTCAGTAAACATGAAGACAATAAATGGTTAATAAATCTTATATACTAAAAAAACCATTATAAAACACTAATATAAACAAACAAACAACAATAATGTTTTTCTGAAAGTTTGTGATGATGGTGTTTTACTTGCAATTTTATATTAGACTATTTCCATCATCTAATATGAGTATTGAATGTCGTTAGAAAAATTTAACTTTATTTAAATATTCCAAATACATTCAACTGTTAGTAATAGCACTGTTTGGTGTGTTATTACTAACAGTTGAATGTATTTGGAATATTTAAATAAAGTTAAATTTTTCTAAAGACATTCAATACTCATATTAGATGATGGAAATCGTCCGATATAAACATGCCACCAACAACAATAATAATGCCTTACACAATACAAATACATATCAATTTATCAAAAATTTACAGAATAGACCATTCACATAAATAGAGGGCAGCCTATACTCCATTTCACATCTCATATCAAATGATAATTATCAAGTAATTATGATCATTGTGCTAAACACACTTTGATATCAAATCGATCACAGTTATAGCTTAATAAATAAGTTATTTCTGAAATGCATGTATAACAAAATAGGAGTTAGAGTAAAAATATATATTAAGCACGATAATTGAAGCCAAGGGATATCCTTTCAAATTTAGTTACATCTAATTCAAATTCATCATCACAACTATTATCAATCCACTGCAGGATGAAGATCTCTCCCAAGTTCAATTCTTTTCTCCATCTCTAGTCTCTCTTCTTATCACCCCTACACACTTCCTTATTTCATCCATCTCACATGTGATCTTTTTTTGGATCTTTCACAATCTCTTGGAATCCAGCTTAAGATTTCAACTATCCATCTATTATCACCTCTTCTATGAATATGTTCAGCCCAACTCCATTTGTCTCTTAATTCTTTCAATGATGTCACTAACATTTTCTCAATGATGTCAGTAACACTTGTTTGAAACAGGTGTTATTGACATCATTGAAATAATTAAGCGTGAAGTGGAGTTGGCCTGGATATATTGCTAGAAGAGAATATAATAGATGGATAGTTGAAATAATTAAGAGATTAAAGTGAGCTGGACCTATAAGAAGAGATGATAATAGATGAACAGTTGAAATCTTAAACTGGATTCCAAAAGATTGTGTTAAACTATTTATAACATTAATAAAAATAGATTGTTAAAAAATTGACACACTTAAATTAATCACTAATTTTTTTGATTTTGAACATAGATAATTTATATAATTCCTTCCTCTAAAGATATTCTTACGCAAAATTTTTATCACAACTCTCCATCATATAATTTCTGAACTTTTTTTTTAAAAAAAAATCTTCTTAGAGACATCTATAGAATGATAAACTTCAAAAATTGAAAATAATTTATAGTAAATTATAATAATTCTAACATTCTATTCTAGAACCATTCTTTTAATGTATGGGTAGATGCTACGGTGCCATAATATCTCAGTTCCTGGACTGGTTTTCAGCCTTTGCCTTCATCAGTGAGGAGTATGATTCAAAGCTGGAACTGATGTGTGTAAATGTCACTTCATTTTATTCAGATACACTATTCACACTAATACTCTTAAATTAAAAGAATCCATAAGCTTTGAATCTAACCCAAATCATTTGCACAATTATATACAAATAACATTGGATCAGTTTCTTTACATTTCAGAGACATCAATTTTAGGCAAACTGTACACCTACTCCTATTCTTTGACTAAAAATTTAATATTAATAATACATGATTTTGTCACCTGCTCCCAAAAGTGGTTCTCTTCACTCTATTCTAGTCATCTGATATAAGCTTGAGTAATCAATGGATATTGGATGTATAGGGCTATAATATCACTATCTACATCCATGCTATCTGATGGCCAATGAGCAAAGTGAAGTGTCTTGAAAATCTGAGAAAATGTAAGGTCATATGATGTTGCTGATGAATTATGATAATCTTATCTATCAAATCAAAATGCTTGTAATAGCAACAATAATGGACATTAAGTTTCATTCATCCAGTCTGTTTTTACTGTTACAATTCTTCGCATTTACATTTTTTCTTTGTGGTTATAAATAACTGAGCAACCAACTCACTGAGAATCTTCATTATGTAGGGATTTTGGAAAAAAAGATGCTACTATAAATTGTCTTAAGAACGATGAACAATAGCAACTTTCCTCAGGATGATCAAGAGTGGTACTATACAGCTTAATTTTCTCTGTGTTTCAAACTCAGAATTTAACATGATGACACAATTCTCAGTTTTGTGAATCTCAAGCTCTGTGAATCTTTTTTTTTTCATGTGTTAAAGTATCGGCCGGGAAGCGAACCCAGGATAACTGCTTGTAAGGCGGCTGTGCTGACCACTCTACCACCAACGTTTGACATTTATAAAATTATTTTGTATTTTAGCAAACTCTAGATGCTGAACTTGAATATTTATTTATTTAACTTGAAT
This sequence comes from Epiperipatus broadwayi, assembly GCA_028023455.1. NCBI lineage: Eukaryota > Metazoa > Onychophora > Udeonychophora > Euonychophora > Peripatidae > Epiperipatus > Epiperipatus broadwayi. The sequence goes on from JAQFVV010000011.1 coordinate 15,512,776, forward strand.
GATTTAAAATCGCTGTAAGCAATCAAATAAATTAATAGAAAAAACACGGTATTTTAAATTAGAAAATCTCAAACAGTTTCCATGGATCTCAAAAAAAAAAAAAAAATCGTAAAAAATTTGGAGATATGGTTCTACAATGACTACATGAATTTGAATATGTGTATAAAATAAATAGTTTTCTTTAATGGACACTAAATATATGACTGCAGGAATATCTAGTTAAGAAATTCTCTAAACTTGCGAAGCTACGATTGTCGTTTTAATCAGAAAATATGTTGTACACAATTAATATAATTATATCCCTGCACAGTTTGGCATAGTTGGTACAGCATCAGACTTAGGATCGGGAAATCCCAGGATCAATTTCTCTAAATTTGCAAAACTATGATTATCGCTTTACTCAGGAAATGTGTTATATACAATTATACTTGCACGGTTTGGCATAGTTGGTAGCGTATCCGATTTGTCATCAGGAGATCCCAGGATCAATTCTGCTGCTGGCAGATCTGATACTTGAATTTCCTTATGAATTCCCAAGCAGTAAAGCTAAAGGCCTTCTTTATTATGGGATATGTTGTGAGTACATGCCGAAAGAAAAATGCAAAATCACCCTGGTGGACAAGCTATAAATTTTAAAATTTTCTAACTATGACAGCTACAGATTATCAGTTTAATCTAATTATAATCCAAATAATATTAATGCATGTCACATAGTTAACTTTGTATATCTATATTCTAGATATTTCATAAATAAACAATCAAACAGCTTTATTGCTCAAAATGTCATATGAAATTCGAACACTGGAAATGAGAGCTGAGCCATGACCCACGTTATCAATTGAGGTTACACAAACAAAATAAATCCACCAAGCTCTACACATGCCTGTGCCACCATAATCTGTGCAAATATGAGGCAGACAAAAGAATTAATCTCATTAATTACACCGCAGATTTAATAAAAATAGGACACACACAATCATCCATCAACAGAAAAGTTGATAAATTCTTTTACAAAATAAACCATAATGATAAAATAGAAAACAAACCGAGAATCCTAATTCCATACATCCAGTCAACAGTCAAAAGCCTTATTAACAAATTATCATGTGACTTTGCAGTCACTTTCCGTTCACCTCCTAACCCCAATAGACTCATCAATAACACCAAAGACAGGATTAAACCCGAACTCACCCCTCAAGTTATTTACAAAATCACCTGCCCCCCAAAAAACTGTATGGCAACATATTATGGAGAAACTAAAACCAACATTGCATCCAGAGTAGCTCAACATAGATACCTCTACAACAGGACCAAAACTAAGCTTGAAGGCAATTCAATTTTTGTTGAGCATGAGAGAGCCACTGGCCATGCCTTCCTACCCACCACAGCCAGTGTTATCTGCTCTGAAAGAAATGACATCAAACACAAAGTCAGGGAAGCTTACTAGATGGTGAGTGACCTTGCTGCAATCAATAGAAGAGAGGCCTGCTTTCTCTATCTCGAAAATGGTCTATGTAGCATCTTCACATAAATTTGCATTAACACTATTATAGTTCTCAAATAAATTCCAGTAGCCATGAATATGGGACTATGAAATATCCCGAAAGCGCACTCGGCAGCAACATTTAATTTTAAATAGCTTCATTACCTGTGCGTAAAGCATATATATATATATTGATTTAAAATCTTTTTGTAACAATTATTATCTTAACTTGGCTTTTTCTAATGTTTGTTTCAAGACTCTATAATAGGTAATGTACAACTTGGAAATACACAGTCCTTGGAAAATTGAGTGTCATCCCATACCTTTAGTCTACATAAGTTTAGTTGATAATAAGAATAATACTGATAATTTCAATACTTATGTAAAAAGGGTGGGAAGAATTAGGTTTTTTAAAAAAAATAAAAAAAATTTTTTAAACGAAAAAACAATTAAAAAATACTTAGTTGTTCCAGATTACATTGGATACACCTAAAAACTTTAGTTGCATTTAGATACTATCTATACTGAACTTAATATAATTTAGAAGCTATCCACTCCATCTTATACGACCAATACACATGGCCACATATGTGAAAAAGATAAACGATCTCCAATATATGTATTTCACACGGAAACAGCAAATGATAAAAGATCAAATATATTTTTAGAAAATAAAAAATAAATTTTAGAAAAGAGATAGACAAAAAAAAAAAGGAAAAAAAAAAACTAAATAAGAAAAAAAGAAGTTACTAGAAATCCTAAGCTTAATGATAGGATTAATTGAGATATAGTTGGCGGGTCAAATTTTATTGAAAACATTGAAAAAAAAAAGAAAAAGCTTAATAAAGATAGTCTCAAGAATTTCACACTAGCATCAGATATAGCAAGATTCTACTGCTGCAAACAAATCAGGAAAAACAGAAAATAGACCAAGAAACAAACTAGACACAAAAGTAATCATAAACTTATGGAAATTAAAAAAAAAGAAAAAAATCCCAGCGTTAATTCGTTCATAAGAAAAAAGTTACGATATCATTGTGGCTGAATGCGGTAAAACAGTGCAGGAGGGGAAAATTATTTTAAATATGAATTCGATCTCAATTTTAGAATCAAACATTATAGATTATGTTTTAAGCCATCTCGCTGCACAAGAATTAATTTTTTCTGATGATTAGATCAAAGTTACTGGGCGACTTCCAGCATGATTGGGGCATCACAAAAAGAATAGAAAACTTTCAAATTGAGACAGAATTAGAACGAAGTATTTCCTGAGCCAAAAAACAATGATTTAAAGATAAAAACCAAGTTCAAATGATGGTATAGATCCAAACAAAGATATTGAAGCTGCAATTCACTCAACTCCTTTAAAACCAACAATGATTAGAAATAATCCAAAGATTACAAACTTGTACACTACACAATTGAAACCTTGATTACTAATCAAGACCTAGATTTCAATTAAGATAAGCAGAATTCAAATAGGATCAATACAAGAGTCCCAGTTGGAATCCTATTACAATCAAATCCACAACATGATTACAGAAACTAGTTACTATAACAGGTTGGTTGCCATTCAGCTCTACTGTACAACCAAACAATAAGCAAGAATCCTACAATGCTAATCACTCTGTTCATAATTGGAATAACCAAATGGAAATATATAAGCTAGATCATAATCCCTGGAGAACCTTGCAGTCGGATGAGTTGAACTAGTATTTAGAATATATGACACGTATCAAGAGTTAACAACAATGAAGCAGACTTTGGAGGCTGTTTCACCCCCCTGATGGCTTGTTTATTTTGGCAGTGTTGATTTGAGCTAATCATTTTTTTTTTCTTTGGTTAACTTTAAAATTTGAGAGTTGGTCTGATTTGGGCCACCTCCAAATTTTGTAACTTTGATGGAGGCTTTGCTGCAATAATTTTCCGGGCATGGGTCTGCACTCCTCTTTTCTTCCTCGGGGGTGGTTGCGGTCGTTAGGAGGCTGGTTTTTTGGTGCAGGCTGTTGACAATTATTGCCGCTATCTGGAAAACCTGCTGGGAGGGTACCTGGTCAAAGTCTCAGCACCATTCCTGCTCTGGTTGCTGCTGTGCCCCCTTGATAGGTTGGTTTCAGGCAGTGCAGATCTGTGCTCGCTATGTGTGTTTTTCTTAGTTGGCTTTCCAATTCTGGGCAGGTAGACCAAATGCGGTCCCTGCACATTTGGACTGTTGATTGGGAGACAGAGGCATCTGGAATGGTCTTGACATGGCTCTTATTATTCAATGGACTTGAGCCTTGGACCCGCTGCCTGTTGTGGTGGTTGGCGCAATGCTGGACTTGTCCACCTATTCAGCTGAAGCATTTCGGTCTTCACTTCGGGGCCCCAGGGGTGGGATCATAGCTGGGCCATGTAGATCCATGTATAGATTACTCATGTTCTGATACACATTAATATCAACATTATAGCAACTCTTTAAAGGACATAATTGTTATCAAGCATATTTACTTTATATACTCAATAATTGTTTTACCTTGTTTGTCACATTGAACACTTTGTAATTCTCAATGGGTAAGTGTACCCAAAATTTTTGTAATCCTTTTACTAATAAAGGTTACTTTTGAAAGGAATAGCGATCAAACTTCTTTATATATATATATCTATAATTTTTATTAGTCATTCATTAGACTAGACATTATTCACTTAATGAATAATATTTCTGTAGTGTAATTTGTTAGTGCAGTAAGTATGTAGTAATTGGCTATCTATATAAAGCAATTATAGATATGTTTAAGAGGATTATGGGTCAACTGATGAGAGCTGGTTCAGCTCAAAATGTGCATCTTGGGGATCATACATCTTTTTCACATCTTTGGTCATATGTTTACGATTATCCTCCCCCCCCCCACACACACACACAAAATGTTAAAAATGGATAGAAACTAGTCCCTACCTTGTACGAGGGTGGTGTGATGAAAATTATACTCTACAGAAATATTATTTATTATATATCTGACTAGTAAACAAAAAAAAAATACATCAAGGATTATGAGAATGCTTAGATAATTGTTTTCTAATGTAATTCATTGTCATAATAATCCACTGCTTGCAATCCTTTTTTAGAAATAAACATTTCATTCCAAGAGAAATAACAGTTATTAAAAATTAGGTAATGAATGATATACGTTATAGTGTATGCAGACAATTCTATCCCACATACTAATACATCACACCATATACCAAAATTATTAATATCAAATAGCCTAACCGATTGATCAAACTGTTGATAAAATATTGCTCAAATGGCTTCCTATAACTTTGCAACTTCTACTATCAGGATGGAGGGAATTTAAAATTTTCATGGATACATCATGAGCCATTATTAGTCCACTGCAGGATGAAGGTCTCTCCAAGTTCAATCCATCTGCTCTGATCTTTAGCTTCTCTTCTCCATATCAACCCTGCACACTTTCTTATTTCATCCATCCACCTCACATGTGATCTCTTTCTGGGTCTTTTACAGTCTCTTGGAATCCAGTTTAAGATTTCAATTGTCCATCTATTGTCATCTCTTCTAGTAATATGTCCAGTCCAATTCCAATCTTTTAATTTTTTCAATGAGATCATTAATACCTGTTTATTCTCTTACCCATATATTGTGTTTTCGATCTCTTCTTATTACTCCTAACATGCATCTCTCTATATTTCTTTGAGTGATCTGAAGTCACTGTATTGTTCTTCTATTAAGTGTCCAAGTCTCAGATCCACATAAGCATATTTCCTTTTAGTATCAAGTTATTTCTACCAAAAGCACTCCAACCAAGGTTAATTCTATGATTAATTTCATCCATTATGTTTCCATCTGCATTAATAATCTGACCAAGGTATTTGTAACTGTTAACTTCTTCTAACTCATCATAATCAATCTTCATTTTCATCTTTTGAGAAAATCCATTGAACATTAGTCTTTTTAACATTTATCTTTAGTCCTACTTTCCTACTTTCATCTGATAACTCATGCAACATTTTCTGCAGCTCTAAAGCATTATTTGCAAAAACAACTACATCATCTGCAAAATCTAAATGACTTAAATAAACTCCATTTACTTTCACTCCTTTAACTTCCCATTTTAATCCACAAAATACTTCTTGCAGCACTGCTGTAAAAAGTTTTGGAGATATGGATACCAGAGTTTATTTTAATGAATTAATATTTATTCAAGTGTATTTTTTTAATCTTGAATGCATATATATTTTAAAAACAATAATAAACAAGGCAGTAGCAGTAAATAAATGATACATACACACATTTTAATACATTTGAAATATTACACCTAATTAGCATAAATGCTATATTCATATTTTGTCTAGTTATCAGTTTTATTTTTTATCTTTTTCAAAAAAGCATGTAAAAGAGATACTTTTATCTCCAATTGTTTTTATATTTATATATCCTGATTCTTCAATCCATTGTTTTTCAAGAAGATGGGGAACAAAAATAATACATTAAGGCAAACAATGGTGCATGGAAAAAAAACAATAAGATGGGGAACTTAATCAATAAAGTTTCTGTTATTATTACATTTTATGGATCTGAGACTTGGACACTTAATAGAAGAGCAAAACAGAGACTTCAGACCACTCAAAGAAGTATGGAGAGGTGCATGTTGTGAGTAACAAGAAGAGATCAAAAACGCAATGTATGGGTAAGAAAACAAACAGGTGTTACTGGCCTCATTGAAAAAATTAAAAGACTGAAGTGGAGTTGGTCTGGACATACTGCTAGAAGAGATGATAATAGATGGACAATTGAAATTTTAAACTGGATTCCAAGAGATTGTAAAAGAACCAGAAAGAGACCACATGTGAGATGGATGGATGAAATAAGAAAGTGTGCAGGGGTGATGTGGAAAAGAGAAGCTAAAGATAGGAAAAGATGGATTGAACTTGGAGAGACCTTCATCCTGCAGTGGATTGATAATGGTTGATGATGATTATTATTTACATGTAATATTTGGTTAAAGTTTTAAGTAATATATGAGTGTTTATTAAATTATTTTTAAACTAGAAAAATCACTAATCCAGGAAATCTCAAAAACCAAGAGTACTGAATTGAAATACTCATTTGGTTAATATAGAAAAGATTGAAAAACAAAAAATAACAATTTTATCTTTCACATTTCAAAAATTTTACTTCAATTACTTTGGCAAATGCAGATATTAAAAGGTAGTTAGTATAATATTATTTTTTATTACTCATATCAAATGTAATCACTTGGTCTTAATTTACTTTTTAAGAGTTTAAGCATACTCTGTTATTATTACATTCATGTGTGTGACTTTCAATTGCAAATTTTTTATGTATACGGCTTAAAAGTACTGCAATTTTATGCTTTCAAATATTTCTTTTTAGAATTTGCAGAATTACTTAAATATGATCATGTGATACAAAATGGCTTCTTAAAATTATTTCGAAATGAATGTGTATAGACTATATGTCCAGAAACTCTAATAACTAATTCTATCCTTACATATTACAGTAAACTGTATCTATCTTTTACTCCTTATTATTAAATTACTTTTCAAAGCCTGATTCATTTATTTTTCCTCCTACTAGTGAGTTACTACTCACAGTCGTAATAAAAAAGCTAAACAAATAAAATCATAAAATCTCTACCACTTTCATTAATTTTATCTTTAAATTTCTCTTTCAACAACCTACAACACTCCAAAAATAATTGCTTACTGTTTTCTCTCCCATTTCCACACAAACTATATTTACAAACCAAAATCCTTATTCCTTCTCGCCTCTTTTCCAAGTAACTAAAGTTCCTGCCCTTTCACCAAATAATAAAAAACTCCCTTTAGTGTTATTGAATATCCTTTTATATTATATAACTTAATCCTATTCGTTTCCCATAACTACTTTTCTCTAACCATCTTACTACCCTCTTGTATTTTTTTAAAAAAATAATCTAGGGCCCTCTAGTGACAAATTTATCTTTTATCATTGCATTCGGCAATATCTTACTACGATTGTTTTCCCATAACTATGCTGCTTTTCCACTCACAAAAAAATAATATTCAGATATTTTTTAAAAAAAATATTGGACTTCTATAATTATTCTAGTAAAAGTACAAACTTCAGAAATAAATGTCCAAAACTAGTCTACTAAAAAAAAAAGTCACATGTTGTCAATGTGGTATTTCATAATTAATGAATTAATTTAAATTTAAAAAAAAAAAACCCGTAAAGATAATTAATATATGAATAAAATATAATTCAAGTATTAAAATAAAAAATTGACGAAGAAATAGAAATTAAGTATGTTCAAATAAATATATAAATCGATTAGGCGAATCTTTAATTAACCACGGTATATTTTTATTCCGAGATCAAATGTTTATTAAATCACTTTTAAATAATAGGGTTAAACAGTAATAAACTATTCTCATATAGTAAAATTAAAATTTTATGAATAGGCCGAAAGTAGGAGTCGACGATGACTTTATAGCATATAATAATTACAGACAATATATAGTGAATTCTTATTTTATCTGGATAGAAAAGGAGGCTTGGAGTCTTAAGTAGACATATAGAATAAATATTATACACACACAGAACGACTTCGGATAAACTTTACAATTTAAACATACGTTCACTATATATATACCATTCTTGAACTTCCAGCAAAATAAACAAAATACATTTTTAACACATCGATGTGTCAAATATCTTCTTTTTTTTTTTACCCTTCTCAATAAAATGTAAAGTTATCCGTAAAAAAAAACTTTTTTTTTTTTTTACCTGCTTCCAAATAATGGAGTTGCTGTATTAGCCGGTTCAGCGTCAGCCATTAATTTAAAGATAAAGCACATGGAATTGAAATAGTCTCAAACTCCGCCATTTTTTCCCACAGCTAATTCTTTATCCCGGAAACTCCTCGCCAGATTTTCTAGCAAAACAATTGTCCAATCAAAGTTGTCCAACCAGTAATTTTTACTTTTTTCTTTTATGTACTTGTTCCCATCTGACTGGAAAGTCTAGTTTAAAAGTGAGCCTCGGGCATGTGTTCAGAAGTGAGGAGAAAACCTGCATCCCGTCACCCCAATAAAGAATAAAACAAATGAGCATTTAGAACTCAAATCAATCATTCGGGATGAGGGATGCGTTTGGTCAGAAAATGCGCGCGCGAGCACGCGCGCACGCACACACACACACATCAAATAATAAACTATATAAAGCTTTACTCGATATATGTCATTAATTTTTAGTTACTACAAATGATATACTGTGTATTAAAAAAATAAATAAATTACAGAATAAATTGCAATTCTGAAAAAATTCAAGTGTGTGAGCGCGTATAAAAAATAGTATATAATTTATATTCTACTCAGTTTTTTTTTTTTTTTTACAAATATGTTTAATAGATAAGTTTTATATAAAAAAAATTAGTATACGAAATATAATATACATATTAGAATAAATGTATTAATTTTGAGAAGAAAAAAAAGATATGATATACGGAGTAGGGATTTCAAATATATCTTTAAAAAAAAAAGTTTAATAATATAATCATTTATCGCCTAGTGGCTTGGTGCAACGGACTCGATAGCTAAAGATTCATAGATCAAACTTGGTTTTATCACTTCCGGTACTCGAACAGCACGTAATTTTTATACCCGCTCGAAATACATATCATTGATTATATATTTAACAATTATTTTTTAATTCAATTGTTACTAATTTTCTTCTTTTCTGTACGTATTTTCATTTTACTAATTATTTTTTAATAAATAATCTTAATTTATAAATATATTTAGATTATAGGGGATTTGAACACATACTTTCAAGCTCCCTTCAGCTATCTGCTTAATCTCATACAACCGATACACATGATCATTCACGTGTAAAAAAATAAATGATCTCCAATACACGTATTTCATGCTGAACCAGCACTCTATTAGTTGATTGGTTTTTATCTACCTTCCAAATTTTTTTGAATAGATGTGAGCAGTTAGACTGATAGTGAGAGAAGCTGAATTCAAAAATTAAAAGTAAATAATTCCAAATTTAAGGAGATATATAAAAAAAAACTCGGTCAATTAAATAATGGATGACTATGAATGCAAACAGATTGACACTTATTGTAATAATTAAATACAGGAACGAATGTGTTAAGTTTATCAATTAGTGTTTGAAAGGCATCAGACATCCCTAGCAACTGATAGTAAAATAATTAAATAAATTGTTTATTCAACTTATTAGACTTTCTAAAATTATTGTACTAGGGCATTTATTTGCATTTACTTTTTATTAAATCAAACCTTTTTAATTAATACCAACATTTGCCAATTTATAGATATAATAATAATTTTTATAATTATTAAAAGTAGCGAGACATGTTTTATTGCTCGAAAATTCGTAAAAAAAAAAAAAAGTTGAGCCACATAAACAACATAGTTGGGATCCATGAATCTTGAACTCTAGAGTCTCTATTTTATTAAAGATATTTATGTCACTACCAAGTTCAAAGACTTTTTAAAAAAAAAAAAAAAATGCACATACGCATAAATGCATGAGCCTGTGGATGTTAATAATGATGAGATTACTACTTTATCTTATACATCAAAAATAATATCAAAGACTTAAGAATCTGGACTTGGAAATGCAATGGCTAAGAGCTAACGTTCCACTAATGGTGGTGATGATCTAGATAACCTAGGTGAATAAGAACAATACTGATGTATTGATCTTAAGGGGGGGGGGGAAAGGTTAGAGCATGATGCAACCATTCTCATTAGACTTGTTTTCTTACAACACAACTACATTCTCTACATATAAATTGCATTTTTAGTCTTTGCTCCAACATGCAACCTTGAATCTGAAAAAGATAAATTACCCACAAAATGTATTTTATGCTAAACCAGAGTTTTAAGTATATTGAAAAAATATGTTGCTAGTAGAAAAAAGAAATGGAAGTTGGACTGAATTATGTTCCATGTGTTTACTTTTAATTACACATCAAATATTTTAATCTTTAACTAAGACTTAAAAATTTATGTCTGGGTTGGAATGATATAATCTCTAGCCTAATAAATGATTAATAATAATCTGTAATGTATATACCTAACGGAAGTGGTATTAAAGTTGTGAGTGCAGAATGTTTGATACTTGTAAATCAAATTGTAATATAAATACATATATATGAATCAATAAAGAATCTTAAATTTAAGCCAATAAACATCACATGATCACTATTTCTTATGCTTGCTCTTAACTATTATTAAAACAGGCAAAACTCTCTATACGTATTGCCACTCCGTGCAAAATTTCCTATATAGGAAAGCAATAGTCAGTTAGTTGTTATTACATTTGACTACTTTAACAGAATTTAACAAGTTTTATCATGTATGGGTAAGAGAACAAACAGGTGTTACTGACCTCATTGAAAAAGATTGAAGTGGAGTTGGGCTGGATATATTTCTAGAAGAGATGATAATAGATTGACAATTGAAATCTTAAACTGGATTCCAAGAGATTGTAAAAGACCCAGAAAGAGACTACATGTTAGATGGATGAATTAAGAAAGTGTGCAGGGGTGATGTGGAGAAGAGAAGCTAAAGATTGGAGAAAATGCATTGAATTTGGAGAGACCTTCATACTGCAGTGGATTGATAATGGTTGATGATGATGATCAATTTATTCCAAATATATGACGGGTAGCTAAGTATTTAATAACTGAAAAATAACTGTGTTTGATATAATTTTTTTTTAATTTTCAAAATTCAACTATTATTTTATAGAATTTATCAACTACAATTGCAGAAGTAACTTGTATGTAATTAATGAATTAGCAGAAAACAGAAACACTGCTTGAGCCCATATTTATGCATATTCATTCAGGTCGAGCCTTCTCTTTTAAAATTAATATATTTTCTAAAATTTTTATCCTCTTCCTGTCTCATTGATATAAAATAGAAATTTCATCAAAGTAAGATACTGAAAAATGTACAAAACATTATTAAACAAATCCAAATGCTGCTTGTTTTATTCACTCCTTCAACAATTGAGGTTATGGATTAGCGACTCCATGATCACATGATAAACATGCCTCCTTAATTTTGCCCCTTCTGTCATGTCACTCTGAACATATTATCTATCCATTATATAAACAACATACGACCTCCTGCTGTCTTTACTAGAGCTATGAATCTAACTGTAAACATTGAAAGCATGTTCAGCATTGCAAGATATTATAAATAATAATCTTTTAAATGATGAAAACGTGTTTAACATTAAATAATATTGTTGAGATTTGATGTACATGATTCTAGCATGGCTGTTCTGCGGATTGGGTGGTTGGGGTTTGGTGGGCTTGGACCCTGGACCTTGTGGCCTGTTGTGGCAGTTGGTGAAATGCTGAATGTCTGCCTATCCAGTTGAAGCAAGTGGGTCTTCACTTTGTGATCCATGGAATGGGGATCATTGGACGTCTGATGACTTCACCATGTTTGGGCCATGTTGACCAATATACAAGTAGACATGTAACTAGATTATTTCCATATAAAGATTTGTCACTGTATGTAAACCTTTTTGTAAACTTAGGGAATAATTAATTGATTTAACTTTGAAAAATGAATATATTCTAATTTGTTACTGGGAAGGAGACCCAAAATTGTTTTGTAATCTTAAGTACAATAAAGGTTGTTTTGGAAAATAAAAATAATATTGTTTAATTAATTTATCACACTAAATTTAACTACTTCATCAACTTAAAAAATACTGGCATTTGAGGAATCAAATTAATGAAACCCTTACCAACTGTAAGATGCATTTCAAAATAAAGCAGTCTTTACAAATTTGGTTTGAACAAAAATATTTTTGGAAAAAATAAAGTGACATGGCTTAAGGCAAACTTACGATATCTTTTCTAATTTGTGATATTGGTTATTTATTTTTTTAATGTTATAAGTGGCTATATCTGGGGGGAAATAGACAATAAATTATGAATACATAATGATAAGGTAATCCAGTGTGAATACAACACTTATCTGTGATTGCCTATCAATAACCAGCAATAAAAATGACCTGACTCTACAGCTAAAGATACTGTATATAAAGATAGTGTATAGTTAAACAATCAAAAATAAGAGCATTATTTAAATCAACAAAACAATAATAAAAACTTCCAATTAACAGAATAAATTTTAATTACAAAGGCAGATTAAAAAATCCTTCCTTTTACACCTTTTTAAAAACACCCACAATAAATTAACTCAATCTATAGAAATATCTATATGCTAACTATTCTGTATTTCAATGCTTTTACATCATCCCCTAGTGGCAATTTGAGTTAATAGTTGAGCATTTTATTTAAGTATTCAAATCTTTATTCAATATTATGGATTAAGAGAAAATGTACTTGATTTATTAAAAATATAAGTTTACAAATAAAAAACATCCTAAAAATCGTATATGAATTTTCCAAATATATTGAACAATTATAGCAAAGCCAATAAAAGTAAACGATCTTTGTTGAACTGAATTTCATTTTTTAAATTGTAAATGAATTTTATTAAATCATCACCAAGTTACAAAATTCCCTTCCGAAATTTAAAGTTGCACTTACAATTATCAAAATATCACAAATGTTCCATATTACAGTGTTTGACAGTGTTCTGATTATAGTTTTCTTTCTATCATTACTTTGAATTTCTTAACTTGTATTTTTAAAAATTAAACACATTTTTAAAAAATTTAAATGTAAACATGAAAAATAATTTTTTTAAAAATAAATTACTATATAAATATTTTGTAAAAGTAATCATTGTTGAATATCAAAGAGAAATGTGCATGTTTATTTATACGATCAAAATCAAAGAATTTACTCATCAGCTATGTTTTAGGCTTTTATCAGCTCATTTGTGATGTGATGCACTGTGACGTCTCCTTATATGGAGAGTCAGAAATCTCTCAGCAACAGAAACTATGTTAGCCACTTTGTAACTTTCCATTCACTGCCTTAACTTATTCCCATATTCTTCTCTATCCTGCTCCATCCCATTTCCACAACATAATCTTTGACAACTCTAAGGCCTTTATATCTAAATCCCCCTCATCTTTTCCCAAACCCAGCATAAAAACCAATAACCCACTTTCTGTATAATCACTTTGCTTATATTTATTCTTCCACAACTTCATTATTTGTACCCTTTCTGCTGTCAGGCATTTACACTCAATTAACAAATGCCCAATATTTTCTATGCCTTTCTTACACAACTTGCAAATTAAATCACCCACATTTTCCCATTTACATGTATAGTAAGTACCTTGTTGCTAAAGATCCCATTTGAGCCTTAAACAGTAAACTACTTTCCTTGCTATTATCATAAATTGTAGTATTCATTTGTAGACTATTGACCCCGTAAGATTTTCTTTTAAATTAATAAATAAATATTTACTTTATTTCCAATTTTGACCATCAAATGAACATAAATCTGGTAAAGAGTGTTAAAGATAATCATATGAAACTAGTTCAAGGTTGAAACACAGTAGCACTATCACATTATTCCATAATTATCATACAACTGTGAATTTATTCACTAAACTATCACCTTGTTTCTTTTTTTTTAAGAATAAAAATATCAGTTCCTTTGAAATGATAAAATATACAATCTAAAAAAAAAAAACAACAAAGAAATAATTTATTTATCAAATAATTAGAAAAGAAAGTATTTTCATTAAGTATGATCACTGTAAATATTATAGAAGAAATTAAATTATTGATGAGAAAAAAAAATTCCCTCCAAAAATGAGAAAAGTGAATAATGTATCAGAAAAATTGCAACAAACATCTATTTATTTCAAATAGTGAGTATAACGGAAATGTCAACATTTTTCCTCCAACAAAAGGTAATGAAATAACAGAACTTATGAAGGTGCTTGATTTGCTATAAATTCGTTAAATGTATGTCTGCATTCATGACCTTTCTATCAAACACTGTAAATTTTCTATTGCCAATTAGCATGCAGTTGACATTTTTGTGCTATTACAATTTCTTGTATTTTTATATAACATATAATCTTGTGGCCAATGTTTTCTACTATGCTGGAAAAGATTAAAGAAAAACTTGAAGAATTTGCATATATTTTGCATAGCAATTAACTACATTTGTCAGTTACAACATGACTATGACTATGAGGACTGTGTCCCTTGAAAGTGCTCAGCCACACTTAAACATTTATTTTGTATTATTTTAATATATAAAGAATTTAAAATTTTCAGCTTTGTGTGTGCATGGGTCATTAGCGCATATGATATTTATATAATAGTATTTAACCACAAAGTTTAAACATCTCACTTATTACATCGATTTTGAAATGTGAACAAAAACCCTATTAGGCAATTCATTCAATCAAAAGTAGTAATAGCCCCCCACCCCCCAATTATTCTGATTCTGAATGGATGTACATGTTGTAACGTAACTATGGGGATTTTAAGGCTTGTTTTTTTTTTTTTTTTATTCTCACGGACATACCTATATCAACAGTCAAAAAGCTTCCTAGAAAATCTTCAAATACTATCACCTAGAAGTTTCATAGGTGATCTGAATTTGTTTCAACTAACAAATAAGATGGTGGGGATAGAGAAAAAATACCTATTCAAAAATATAAACTAGATTTGCTAGCAATTGCAGAACTTTTACATAATATGCGCTCTTCATTGGAAAATCACTGCATACAAGTTATGAATTACAGAAAATGTGGAACTAGAAGTGTTTGATTTAAAACAAAATTCTGAATGCCGCTATTTAAATGTGTGCACAATGGAAAGAATACTAATAAACTTGCCATTATGAGAAGAAAGCGCCAGTGGTACAGTGCTGTACTCTGATATAAATTGATGGCAAATGCTAATTTAAACACCAGAAGGTTTCGAGATTCAGCTATTAATTATCAGAAGTATTACACAGACCAGTGATAGTACTCCACATAGTACTGAACTTCATGGTTTGAAGTAAAGTATAAAATTGCAAAAAAAAAAAAAGATATAATGTTCACAAACTTTTTCAATTATCTCTACAGTACAGAAGAAAACTTTTTGATGAGGTTTGAATCAAGAGCTCTTCATTGTACTGCTGAATGATGTTAACGATATTTCCTAAGCATAAGATTGCTAATAAGTTACACGTTAACACGCAAATAGTACTAAATTTGTTTTCTAAATAAATTTAATATTTTCTTGTTTTTATAGATATTAGTATGTACATAATATCAATTTCTTTTGTAACAAAAAACACTTATTTATAATTGTTAGTAGAGAAGAATATATAAATTAATATTAAAGTTTATCAGCTTAACGTTTTCGAGGATCCATGCCTCATATTCATAGCCTTCACAAAATGTATAGTAAAAGATATGCAAATATTCAAATAAGCTAGTATTACGTAGCCCATTTCTTCGAGATTTTACATTAATGGAAATATCCATGCTATTAATAGGAAGGACACTTGCTTCGAAATCTCGAAGAAATGGGCTACTTAATACTAGCTTATTTGAATATTTGCATATATTTCACTACACATTTTATGAAGGCTATGAATATGAGGCATGGATCCTCGAAAACGTTAAGCCGATAAACTTTAATATTAATTTATATATTCTTCTCTACTAACAATTATAAATTAAGTGTTTTTTGTTACATAATATTTGAGAAGTAAAACTATATTTCTTTTGTAAATAAATTTTATTACTTTCACCGTTTTTTTTGTTGATATTATTTAAAGAATAAATATTTAATTAGCATCTTTCTTGGGTAGATAGTGTCTCTTCCTATGAGCAGTGCATACAAAAGATTGGCCCTTTTTGAGAAATTAATCAATGTAACCTATATAATAATAGTAATAATAAACTTATTTTTCTGCAAAATAATCGTTAATCCAAAATTTCTGGTTTCAAAGCCTTTTCTGATTTATAAATTTGTCTGATTCAAAAATAAAATTGATTTTTATGATCACATTGTAAACTGAACTCTGCTAATAAAAAACAACAACAGACAGCTACTGCAGGTGGGTTATTAATTTATAAGTCTTTACTGATCCCCCCCCCCAGTCTTGCTTGTAAAAGTGTGTAGAAACTAATTGATCACATGACAATAGCCAAAGCAAGGCAATGTTAAATATCACCTTTTGCAATTTTGTTTAGTTAATACAAATTTTTGATTTAATAGTTTATTTGGCATAACAATGTTTTAATTATATAAACAATTTTATCTAAATTCTAATATATATGCGATTAAATTTATAGTTTAGATAAAGAATTAAATAAATGAGTTTGATATTACTCATAATTCTTATGAGTTAAAATTAACTTTCTCTTACTTTGTAAAGTATTCAATAATCTTTCTTTAAGAAAAATATTCCTAAAAAATAGTTGTTAAATCAAATATTAAATTATTAATTTAATTCTCAAAAACCAACTATAAAATGACATGGGATGGAAGTAGGATAATGAAATGTTAACTAAAATTTAATACCAATTTAATAAAAATTGCAAATTTAAGCTCAACATTTTGAATTTCACATTGAAAATAAATTTACTAAAATGTTTGAGTATAAATATGAAGTGATGAAATCATGAAAAGAAGGAGGGGGGTTGTTGTCAAATCAATATTAATGGAATATGAATAATGAAATCCCTTTAACTGAAATTAAAGGTCTTCTAGCAAACTTAGGAAATGTTCCCATAACAAAACTTTCAAATAAACTTCACATCACATTTTTAAATATATTTTTCAACAAACTTTTCATAATATAAATTTAAATCTATTATTTAGTAAATCTAATTATGAAATACTGGTTTAAATCCTTGTGGAATTGAGAATAACATGGAAATACGGACTTCTGCCATAAACAGGATAAACAAGTTTTTTTATCTTGTGATATATATACATTACAAAACTTGATTTAACTTAATGTTTAAAAAAAAATACACCACTTAAACGCTAATTAATTATTAAAATAAGTAACACATTAAAGTAAAAATGGTGTAACATTTTACTTAATTTTTTTATACATTATCATAGAATACTTTTCGAATATTATTTTAACTACTGATGTTTTTACTAATACAGTGAAGCTGTGATATACTACTTCAGTTACATGCTATTCTATAAAAAAACATTAAAATTCATAAATTTAATAAATTTTATAAAGCGATCATTTTCTCAAATCAAAGCACTATATGTGATCATGTTTATTAACCTTTCCACCTATTTAGCTGAGGGAATTGTTAGGAGAAATTGAGAAATTCAATTTACGTGTGGTGATCTATTGAAAATTTTCACTTATTTTTTTTTAAGATCCATTAATTCACAAATATTTTATTCTGATATTTTAAACCCACCCCCATCTAAAGATGTGAGAATAATTGAAAATGGAACAACTTCAAAGGTTTTTTAACTCCACATTGATAGTCTTTTATTGTTTTTAGGATTTCACATACTTTGTGAGATTACTTTGAAAAAAAAGGACTAAAAACTTTATATTTTTTTAAGTTTATTAAGATTCATGATTATTTTTTCCCAATAATTGTGTAATAATTATTAAAAATCAAGAATATATATTATTACTTATTTATTTTATACATAAATGACTTATTTTACAAAATAAAAGGTTCTATTTTTATGCATAATGTTAACAATGCAAATTAAATTATAGATATTGTAAATAATTTTAACCTTTTAAAGTGTAATTTGATAGATTTATTAGATACTGATATTTATTCATTCACATTTTAAATACAAATGTCAAAAATATAGATTTCATTCATTTTCTGGAAGCAAACTGCTCCGTCTGACTGCTGAAAGATGAAACAGTGCTTTGATTTGATTACTATTCACTTTCTTCAATATTTTCAAAATTCAAATGTGATTTTTTAGAATTTATTTCATTTCTAAAACAAAAAAAAAATATCTATCCAATGAAGTCAAATTTATTACCTTTTGATATATAATAACAGTTTAATACCAACATGGAAATTGGAAGTTTACAAAAGTGAAATTAATGAAAATTGTCACAGTGCATGAGGGTTATCCTTTTTGCATTTGATTTATAGTATTTCACAAAATAAAGTATTTTCTAAGAGTAATGCTAAAAGTTTTGTAAAATTTAGAAATAATTTAGATATAAAACATCAAAATAATTAGAGAGGGTATAGACTTTGATTAAAACACTAATATTACATTGCTATTTTTAAAATAAGTTATTAAAGAAAAAGAATATTACCCAGAATGTATTCAATTGTGATAAAACTCAGAATTTCATTATTCAATTGCTTAAAACAATAAAGATTTGGTACAGTAAGATTTTAATAAATATGAATGAGTGAATACATACACATTAAATATATTAGTAAATAAACATAGCATGTTACATATATGTGCATGCTGTACACCTGTAGTTCAATAATTAATATGCATTGGTAGTCGAGAGATCAGCGATAGCGGCTTTACAAGCAGTTGTCCCGGGTTAGCAGGTTCGCTTCCTGCCTGATGCTATGACACATGAGAAAAGAAAACGAGTTATTATTCATCATGTACAAGGGAAGAGAATGAAATTAAATAAATTGGATATCACAACTCCATTGTTTTTAAACTGATAGGCTATGAACAGTAACATCTGTCAAAAGAATTTGAAGACTAAGAAGGCAGGCTAGGTATACTATTGAAAAAGATTGGTAATATCAATATAAAATCAGTTTTTTTATTTCTTGACATGGTAAAGAATTTTATTATATCAAAATTTTTCATATGATCTGATAATTGATTAAAATAAAATGTAAAAAAAAATCATTCAAATGTACTATATAGAGAGCTTAGGAAATAAATAATTAAAATCATATAGCATTAACATTTTCGATATGGCATGGCACAGAAATGAAAATATATTCCAATAAAGATTTATAGCTAAGAAATTTTCAAGATATAAATTCCTAGAAATTTTATATTTTTCCCTTTTTTTAATTAAGACTTGGAATTTTTTTTTTTTTTCAGGTTCCAAAATACTTTTTAAATTAAATATGCAAATATGAGATAGAATATGATTTTTATTTATTCTATATTTCTTTAAAATATAATAACACTTTTGTATAGACAGAAGATAGCTGCACTAGTTATCTAAGCAACTACCTGGTCACTATTTGGGTAAATCAAGCCTAAATATCAGATAGTTCCTTCACAACCAGATAGAAACCAAGAAAATATCAGAAAATCTTAAATAAAAAAAAACAGAAAACAAAGAATTTGCTTATAATATTTTTAAAAACATAAAAATTAGCATAATGAAATGGTTTTTTGGTCATACTCAAATCAAAAATCCTTTAAACTACCAGGTCAAAGTGTGTGTATCCAATTGCAAAGAGAATCAATCTAATCTGTACTGGCAACAAATTTGAAAAATAATGTGAGTTTGTTGTAGATTTTAATCATCTTTAGGATCTCCCTAATTTGTGTGAAAATTTAACACATACAATGGTGACAATAACTGGGATCATAATAAATGATAAACTGTTATCATTTATTATTTTCCTAATAATTTCTTTTAGCACCATCTCATCCTTACATGTGTATATATAATATAAATAAAATGTCCATTAATTAAAAAAAACTATTGTAATAATAATAAAAATAATAAATATAACGGTAATAAACTATTATAAACAGTCTTTCCCTTAACTTTCCGTTAATTCTTTAATCTGCCTTAACATAGCAAAACAGAAGCAAACGTTTGCTTCTGTTTTGCTATTTGAATTTAACGGCAATTCAGGCAGGTTAAGGAATTAACAGAAAGTAATCCACAGGAGAAGTGTCCTTTAATACTAGTGGAGAAATGAAAACTTTTACCTGGCAGTAAAATAGTTATGGTTATTATTTTTATTTTGCAATGCATTATTAACTGCTAGCATACTGACACTTATACATATAGAGTTGCTTTTTACTGAAGGATGGTCACTGATAGTTATTTAAATGTTGGAACTGGCTTCCAGACCAGTGGCAATCCATCTACAAAGTTATTATTGCAGCCATTTTCTTTATAAATTTGCCAAATAGAGAAAGCATTCGGTTGAAACATGGTGGTTTACCAGGTTATATAAAAAAGTAAAAACACTTTCTTACACAATTTACAACAAATGTTGAGAATTATTGTAGATATTAGATAATTAGATGTTTATATATTTTTAATAATCTCATTAAAGTATCCCTTGCATTATAAAACAATAAAGATGAAGCAACCTTTAAATAGACTACTGCATGACAAAATCCTCTCTATAATTTCGTTATAGTGAAATAATAAATAATAAGAAAATATTCACAGAGCTAAACAGTTGTTAGTAGACAAAGACCTATGTTTTTTCTTTCTCAAGTTGGCTAAGAAATCCTCAGCCACATTGGAAAATATTCAAGCACCAACTAAATTCAAATGTCAATTCATGGGCTTGTCCGATAGATGTTTAAGCATCATTACTTCTGGAAGAGCGGTAAATTCTGAGGTTCCAAAGTCCGTAGCACTTTTGGTGCTCAAATTTTTGAGAAATGCCTGAACAACAAATCAATGGATAAGTTTTTTTTAATTTCTCAAATGAGATCATATATATGTGTTTGTGACTGCACATTTATTATTGTATAGCCATTGCCAGAGATACTTGGATATCAAAATGATAAATTGAGAACAGCACTTCAAATCATTTTTCTTTTCCATTTGGGAATTACCCAGAAAGCTTTAGGATCTTTATTCATCATTCTTACCAATGCGCCATCTGTCAGAATAATTAAAGTCTTGTCTATATACTACTAAAACAGTCTTAAAAAAATTGAAAATAATAAATCAATAAAAACATTTTCTAAAATTACTACAGAGATGTTCTTTTATTTAAAAAAAAAAAAAAAAAACTCTAAAAAAAAAAAAACTGCTTAAGAATATTTGCTTTCTAAAAAGTATCAATTCTGTCAAAATAGGTGACCTCTTTGAAGATCAGTGTTTGACTGATTTTAAGCTACTTTGATCTTTAAAAAGCTCTCAGGGAAGAATTGGCCTTTACTACTGATCCGAAGGAACGCAGAGATAAAACCCAGATGTGTGTTCGCTCTACACAGAAAGACATACATTTAAATTTAAGATTTATATATTTTTATCCCAGGTTGGTGATTATTGCTAACTTTCCAATTTAAATCATAAATTTCCGTCCGATTTTTTTTTTTTTTTAAATATATATTTTTAAAACTCTTAGAACATTCCCCAATTTCAATTAGCAACTTATATTTCGTTAACCAGAATTCCTATTAACTAAAAGTTAAAATATAGAATTGAATTTGCATATTAACCAGAATTCCTATTAACTAAATGTTAAAATATAAAATGGAATTTGCATATTAACCAGAATTCCTATAAACTAAATGTTAAAATATAGAATGAAATTTGCATATCATTTTATTCAACGCATTTTTACTGCTGCCATCATTAATTTCATGATTATGTATTGCTTTCATCTACTATATTTATAAAATTGTACAATAACTGACATCTTTGTTTATAATTCATGCGCCTAATAATCTCTCATTGGTGAAAAGGTAACTTAATTCTGAAAAATGTAAGCACATTTATATAAGTGATTGTCTAGCTAAAGACACATCCTCTTACTTCCAAGAGGAGTTCTTTTCATATTATTCCATAGTTATCTACTAATCTAATCATGCAAACAAGTTGGGTGTTTTAAATTTTGGATTATTAGCATGAACAGTACAAACAAAATGGCTGCCAGAAGCGCAAGTGCATGTGTTCCAGCTTTGAATACTAGTCCTCATTAATGAAGGCAAAAACCAAAATAATATGGAGCTGAATATATTTTAGTATTAAAGCATTTGATATCAATTAGTTAAGCTTACAGTAGATATTTCTATAATAAGGTGAAGACAATTGGTATTCTTGAGTACATATGAGTAAGCTGTGAAAGTCATATGATGCTGTTGGCGTGTATATTTGGTTGAAAAATAATGAAATGTATGCAAACATATGATAGTTATCCATCTTTAGAACAGTTAACAATAACAATGATCAAATGGCTAACTGCTTGTGAAGTTATATAATAATGCACTGGAAATGGCAGTTAAACTGTGAACCATGTATCTCTAGCTCTTGAGTCTCGCTCTGCTACAGCCTAATTATGCAGGGCTCTTCAGTAAATAACTTTCAATTTGCCTTTTCATCAGAAGCAGTGCCATTTTACAAATGAAGACTTTATAACAAAAAGTGGTAGTGAGTTAGTTCATGCTCATGGTCATTTTGAAGTCTAAAGACCAGCCAAAACCAGTTGTTGACACATCCAACCAATAAATGACATAAATATTGATTAAAAGTACTTTAAATTTATATTTTAAAAATAATAAGCTAAAGATTAGCCTTTCAAGCTAACGTACATGTGCTTTTTACGAATGTTAATAATAATGCATGAATACTTTCATTTCCAACACAAGATAAAGTCTTTGCGAACGAATAAATTTATAAACATAGCGCCACATAAATAAATGCCTTATTTAAATAAATAAATAAATGCCTTATTTAAATAATAAGCTAGTAAAAATAATACGCTTTATTTCATATGGGCATATAGTATAATCTTTTAGTTGGAAATTTTAAGCTTGATTTAATCAGACTTTTGCAACTTTTGACCGATATTTTGTATCGGCCAAACCATCCTTCCCACTCCCTGCAAATTTTGGTGCTTTGCGCCATCACATTTCAAATATTTTATGAAGGTACATTTTTTTAAAAATCCCTAATAAAATAAAGGAGATTTTACTAGCTTATAATTTCTAAAATATGAATTTAAAGTACTTTTAATCAATATGTCAGCAGTGGTTATTAGATTTCAAAATCAGGGCCCAAAAAGTATTGTGTAATTTGATAAGTATAGAAACATTCTTGATTAATGGCTAAAATAATTTAAAAATAGTCTATAATCAAAAGAAAAAAAAGTCTTTTATATGATACATTAGCAAATAAACTGGTGAACACTGATGCACATATTTATTACTATAGTAACTTTAAATAAGGGCATTCCGGATTTGGGGAAAGACTCTCAATAAACCCACCAAAATAAATAAACAAATAAAACAGTTATTTATATATATTTCCATTCTATTATTAGCAGCAATGATAATAATAATATTACATGTCAATGATTTCCTATGTTTACAGAAGCTGTTAAAATAGTAGCAAACTCCATTCAGTAGTGCCACCTATAATAATCAACAGGTAACAATAACACTTAAATAATAAATTGTAACCTAAGGTTTAGATACTGTTCATATATATTTGTTTACAACAATAGAAATGAACAGATTGTATACAATCAAAATCTAAGCACATTCTTACAATGAACAATTTCAAGCGCTGATGCTGCAAGAGAAAGTAAGGAGAGCGTTTGGTCAAAGCAATCAAGAATGCTATTTAGTATGGGTTTGAATTCAGACTTTCACATGATCCTCATCCATCCATGCTATCTCATACCGCTGATACACTTGATCACACTCATGTTGAAAAGATAAATAATCATCAATATAATAGCATTACTTTACTTCACAAAAGAGATAATTTTTAAAAATAAACTTTATAATGACATAAAAAGTTTGAGAATTTTTTTAAAGACTGAAGCCTTATTCCTAATCCAACAAAAATATTATCTTCACTCATCTGCTTCATAAATAGAGTTTGAGTCATTGACTAAATAAAAGTAGTCAAACTCAAACCATGAACCATACGGTTAATGACTGTCAAATATATGGCTTCATGGTAGTCTCTCTCCTGACTGGAATCTCTACGGCTTCCTTTTGCAACATTTCATTAATATTTGGACTGTTTTTGTTTTGTTTTTTAAAAAAATTGATATGCTAAATTAATAAATTTTGAAATTCTCTCAGTAAAGAATAATATAATATTTTTCAATGAAAAACAGTATATACTAAAAGCTTTTATTAAATTGACTCTTAGTTATTAAAAGTCACTAAAGATCAAAGACTGAAAGAACTTTATTAACCTTTATCATCATCAATATCAACCATTATCAATCCATTGCAGGATGAAGGTTTCTCCAAGTTCAATCCATCTTCTCTAAACTGGAGCCTCTCTTCTCCATATCACCCTGCACATGCTCTTATTTCATCCATCCATTTCACATGTAGTTTCTTTCTGGATCTTTTATAATTTCTTGAAATCCCATTTAAAATTTCAATTGTCCATCTATTATCATCTCTTCTAGCAATATGTCCAGCCCAACTCCACTTCAGTCTTTTAATTGTTTCAACAGTATCAATAACACGTTTGTTCTATTACCCATATAGTATGTTTTCAATCTCTTCTTGTTTTTCCTAACATGCATCTTTACATACTTCTTTGAGTGGTCTGTATTGCTCTTCTATTAAGTGTCCAAGTCTCAGATCCATAAGTCAGAACTGGTAAAACACATTTATTAAAAATTTTTCTTCTCAAGCATATAGGCATATTTCCTTTTAATATGAACTTATTTCTACCAAAAGCACTTCAACCAAGTTTAATGCTGTGATTAATTTCATTATGTTTCCATCTGTAGTAATAATCTGACCAAGGTATTTGTAGTTTTTAACTCCTTCTAATTCATCATAATCAATCTTTATTTTCATCTTTTGAGAAAATCCATTGAACATTACTTCAGTCTTTTTAACATTACCTTTAGTCCTACTTTCTTACTTTCATCTGATAACTCTTGCAACATTTCCTGAAGCTCTGAAGCATTATTTACAAAATCAACTAATCATTTGCAAAATCTAAATGACTTAAAGAATCTCCATTTACTTTTACTCCTTTAACTTCTCATTTTAATCCACAAAATATTTATTGCAACACTGCTGTAAAAAGTTTTGGAGATATGGAGCCGCCCTGTTACCCTTCTCAATATTAACCTTCCTAGTATAATTATATAATCTAATTGTTGCTGTCACATTTTTATAAATATTCTTCAGAATATGACAACATCCTGGGTCTATACCTTGATGATCCAATGCTTTAATCATTGAAAAAATACTTATAGAATAACTTAAATAAATGAAAACAACATTTATCAAGCTTTTTAGTAATAGTCCAAGAAAATCAAGCAGCAAGAATAAAAAGAAGTTACTCTTAAAATAACACCTACAGACAATTTTCTTCCCTATACAAAATATCTGCATACAATCATAGAACCTATTAAATCAATATCTAACTCTAATATAACTTTCCCACAAGACAAATGGCACTACTGGAATACATATGTACTACTACATAAATTATAACTTAGACTTATCAATGCTAGGCATTAGTGATAAGCAGCTGATACATAGATTTAAGTATTGGACACTTGAGCCCAATTTTTTTTACTTTCCACTTAAAATGAACATGCGATCATTACCAACATTATATTTCATGAGATATAAGAGAAACATACAAAGATTGACGCTATGTGTGAGTTGCGCCACAGATCAGAAGAGAACCAAAAACATTTATTCTTTGAGTATAGCAGCCTATAATACATTCAATCATATATTACGAAAATTTATCAAAAAGAAAATACCACTATCAGTTCAATTATAGAATCTTTTCCAAATGCCTTCTTTGCAGAAAAAAGATGTACAACATTTATACTAATATCCTAGCATCTCACTGATGATGCCAGTAGCAGAAACCAGTCTGGGGTTGGGGATATTCTGCAAAGCTTGTTAAGAGCTTATTTTGTGAGCTCTATATATAATATATGTATTGTGGTGCATTAGGTGAACTTATTTTTACAATAGTAATGCAAAAAATTTTAACTTATTTAAAAACAAATTAAAGGCAGTAAAACAAAGAGATAAAAAAATTACCCCATCAGACATTTTCGAAGACCCTTCCTCACTTGACCATAGTGCTCTAGCCTCCAGTGAGATAAACTTCCTGTTTCCTAATTTATTATAAATGTTTTTAATAACAATTTAATTCACTAAATGCTAATGAAGATATTTACTGTGGTATTCTTTGATTGGTTTTGTATTTTTTTTCTTTTAAACTGAAATATTTGCATATATATAACCCCCCCCTCTTTAAACTGAAATATTTGTAGATATATTTTTCCACTAAACATCACATGATCACCATTATATTTCCTTGAATAAAGTCCCTTCTAAAACTAAAACAATGCAATTAATACTTAAAAATTCCCACAATGCATTTCTAACTTTCATTCTTAAATTATTTAAGTCTTTAAACTTATTTACATGATACAAACATTCTAAAATTTGGAATCCAAACCAAATGCTTAATTGGCTAAACTGCAGACCAATCAGGCTTCAAAAAAAAAAAAGAAGCTAAAATGCAAAAAGAAAGCCTATTCTTTAAGCAATTATAGAGTAATAAAAAAGTAGACATATTTTAAAGAAACCAGTGATTTTACTGATAATGTCTGGATATTCATTTATAAAATTTGAGATATACAGAATCCTGATTCACATTAGCTATGTAGTACTAAAAGATTTAAACCAGTTTTGACCCATCAAGTTATTAGACTCCTTTGAAGACATTGGCTAAGGCAAATGGCTTTTCCTTAAGCTTTAATAATCTTAGATTACATCCTCTCCAAGGAGATAACTTTATTGTCTTTATTATCTTACATACTCTTTAGACTAGGGCACAGACTAGAATTTTGCCATTGAAGATCTTTTTTCAATTACTTGAGAAATGAAGGTAAACACCAGACCCAACTCAATTTCTCTCATAGTCAACATTTTCTTTACAGCAGTCCGGGTGTTAAAGCCATTTCTATATTCATATGTAAATAACGTCAATACTAACTTCCTTTGTCTTTCTCAGCTTACATTATTGACCAATTGTGTCACTTTATAAATCATAAAACCAGAAACTGGAGATGAAGGTATAGCTTTATTCTAAAAACAACTGGATTTTTTTTTCCAGCACTTAAAATTGGTGAGAATCGTCATTAATAATATGCATAATATTTGGCAAGATAAAGTTATTTACACCGCAGGATTCTTTTTTTTTTAACTACTCTGTTTGACATGTAATGGGGTTACTGCTAAATAAGCTTTTAACTGCCAGAAAATTACTTTGGCAAAACATCTAACATGTAATCAAGTCAAATAAAAATGTTACATTTTAAATTTTACATTCATTTTTATCTAATGAGACAGTTTCAAAATGGTTTAATTAAAAGTATTTAATCAAAATGAAATGTCAATTCAATTTTAAATTTAAAAAAAGAATTAAATAAACTACATATGTAAAAGTATTTCAAAATAAACATAAGATATTTTGTAAATGTATTTAATGGTATTAAAGATTAGAAATTCAATGTTATATAATTATCCAATCATTTTCAAGGGGGGGGGGGGT
This sequence comes from Epiperipatus broadwayi, assembly GCA_028023455.1. Taxonomy (NCBI): domain Eukaryota; kingdom Metazoa; phylum Onychophora; class Udeonychophora; order Euonychophora; family Peripatidae; genus Epiperipatus; species Epiperipatus broadwayi. The sequence continues at coordinate 15,540,695 of JAQFVV010000011.1, forward strand.
TAAGGGGGAGGGGGGCGGATGTATTCCTCATTTTAAGTGTACCATATCACAATCATCCCCCAGAACAGAAACTCAAACTACATTTTCTCACTATGTATGCATTTTGTGAACAATCTTCACTCGTTAAGTAAACTTGAGATATCTATCAAATACCAGAATCTCCATGTTTAAAATAATAACTGTATACTTTTCCATTACGTCATTCTCAGGCAAGGTAGGAACTGGTTTTTATCACTTTGTCACTACACAGACATATTATTTTAAATACTCTTTAAGTATTAATAGAAATTTTGCCTTTTTTTTCTTTTTTTTATTAAATCCAAATTCCACATTCCACAACCATAAATTAAAACAGTAAAATATTATTGTTTAGACAATTTATTTCCTTATGTAAGTAGGACAAATGCATTATAAAACATTTTTTATTTGTATTTCCTTCAAATAATTGTGGATACCATATGTGTATATACACACATATATAGTATTCTATGATATGATATAAGTTTAGTTCATATATACAACATCAGCTATATTAATCATCCTCTCATCATCTTTTTACTGAACTGCAATTCATAGATGTACCAAATAACTGAACGCAGATTTATAATCAAAGGTCTCTAAAACATGTCCAGCGCCTGATAGGATGAATGAGGTTTTCTAAGCGTCTAATTAAATGTTCAGTCTTGAGTGATAACAAAAATTAAAATAGCTTTTCTATTTAGGACCAATTTTATGTTGTAAAATAGACAGCCCAATGGAATATCTATCTATGTTTTCAGCAAGGAATACATTTACAAGCACACATCCAGGGTTATAACAGTTAACAAATAAGGTATTTATTACAAAAAAAAAAAAAAATGGGATTGCACATTAAACTTTATTATGAGAAATTAAATATATTAACAATTTATATGCGCACACACAACCTGTTCACATTTTTTTTTTCATTTGAACTGACAATATCAAAATGAAATTAGTAAGACAACTTTTAAAAAAACCACTATTCTGTCTTTTAATATCAAATTTAATTATTTAAAAAAATGTTCCGTTTTAATTTCTGAATATACATAATTGAAATACAGGCACTTTTCAAATACCTAGAGCCTAATTGTAAATGGTATGGATGGCTGAAGAGTTGGAGTTTGGAGTGGATTGAAGCCTGTCCATTAAAGTATGAAGATTTGCCATCTTAATATAAACTGAGCACTGATTATATATATATGTGTGGGAGATGCTAATCTGGACCAACTGATGAGTGCTGGTTTAGCATGAAATACCTATATTGGTGATTATTTATCTTTTCTGCAAGCATGTGGTCATGTGTATCAGTAGTATGAGATAGTATGGATAGTTGAAGGGTACTTCAATGTCTGAGTTCAAATCCCCAATATTTCTGAGTGTGTATATATAATTCAATTTCATGATGAAAGAGAGAATAAGATAAGTAAAAAAAATATTTTAATTGATTCTTCAATTCAAGAAATCTTCAGGATAGGACATTTGAAAAACGCTACTTATAATTGGGTAAGATAAGAAATCTTGCAACAATGTATATAAATCATCAAAAAAATGTACTATACTTTTGAAAATATTAAAGATGAGATTTTTTGATAAAGTTTGTTATTGTGATTCCTTATATACTTAAATCATCTACAGCAGCTGTCATTTAACATCTACAGAATACTATGTTTTGGCATAATCGGAAAGTGTCTGACTTGGAATCAGGAGGTCCCATCATTGACTATGATGCATGCAGTTCTGATACCCAAACTTCTTATGAACTCCCATGCAATAAAGCCATTAGCATTTTTTTTATGTGTGTGTAAAATACTTTTCTTTCAGAACCATGTCTAATTGTAGCTCTCTAATGTATTCCATTTTCGGCCATATCTTCCCAAAGAAAACAATCAATAATGCACCTCCATACAATAAATTAGGTAAAATAACAGCCCTATATATAGCTAATTTGGTTGCAGTATGTATTTGTTAGAAGCAGAAACATTACATTAGAGTCTATGCTGCACCTCAACCTCTAAGTCCATCTTTCTACTTAAAAAAAAACTATTAAGATATTTAAATTAGCATAAGTTGTTAACCATCCAAGCTAAAAGTTGCCAAAGATTTTTCTTCCATCACTGGCTGATAAAGAACTTAAGATTTTTTTTTTTTTTATTAAACCAAAGGTTTCATATGTTGTATTAAAATCATTTGAGTAAATTCTCTACATTATCTTTCAAACTGGCAAAAATAGCACAATCGTTTGCACACTGTAAATCCAAAGGCAAATGGATTAAATTATCTTTGCTTTTAACATATTCAAATTAAAAATTCCACTATCAAACCTTAATTAAACCCTGATGCACTAAACACCTATAAATAGTTCCAAAGACCACAACCAAAAAAAAAAAAAAAATTGAAAACATTGTTGGAACAATCCTTATTTAACACCAGTTTTCATTTCAAATGCTTCAAATTGTTAAATTGCAATAACAACATTTCCTCACATTTCATTACCAAGAAGCTATAGGGCCCAAATAAATTTTGGAAGACAATTAACTAATTTCAAACAATGCCAAAGACCTTAACTGAGTCAAATGCCTTCCCTAAATCAGTAAATATAAAACATATTATATATCAAAAACATTTGAGATCATTATATCAATGTGATCATCATCAATGAACAGGTCTATCTGGTGGCTATAAATAAAGTAATAGTCATTATCATAAATTATATAACATGTGGATTTTAAAGCTTACTCTTAGAATCTTAGCACCATCTAAATAATTCTATAAAGATTTTATATAGCTGTCCACACACTATATACATATATTATTAAATCCCAAACTAGTTTCTTGATTTGTAAGGACTGATAACTATATATAAACAAGGTATAGCTTAAAATAATGATTTATACATTTGTTGATATTAATAAAAAAAAATAATATTAAAAGTATGAAAAATACTTCAGATATACAGATATATCATTTTTGATTTTGATTTCTTCACAAATATATATAATTTCAAAACCAGCCAATAAATGTAACGTTATTTAAATTCTAGTTATAAATACATCGATTAATACATTGTACACGCTTAAACCTGCATTTATATATGTAATATATGCAGGATTCGAACTCAGACTTTCATACCCACTACTCTCAGTGATATCTCATATTGCTGACCCACCTGATCACACACATGTTGGAAAGATAAATAATCACCAATATACGTATTTCATGCTAAACCAGCAATCATCAGTATTATTATCCTCACACATATTTACAATCAGTGCTCAGCTTTATATTAAGCAACAGGTCATAAATACAACACATACAGGCGCATACATTTATGGCTGTAAAACAAAATATATTGATGTAATATTTGTATAATTTTTGTTGTAGATCTGAAGAAGACTGCTAGGACAGTCGAAACTGTTATTGCCAATGAAGTTTACATTGAAAAATTAATTTTAGGGTTTTATTTATATTCCCATTTGTTTAAGTATAAAAGCTGACTTGATTAACATATAAACGTTGTCTGGTAATATAAAGTATTTCCAGTATTATTTTCTTTAACTTTTATAAGTCTAAACCATTCTATAACATATAAACAGTAAATATATTAATGCATGCATACATACATACACACACGCGCGCATTTTAATAAAAAATAAAATATTTCAACGATTACTTTTACAATAATGTATACTTTTTTCTATTTTTCATATTAATTGTTCAGTTCATACTTTATGTTGTTGTTTTTTTTAAATCATTAACATTAAAATAAAATATAGAGCCACTGAAGTTTTTAACAAAAGAAAACTAAGTGATAATTTTAAAGAAAAATTTGAAGCAGTTAGTAGGCTCTCTCTTGAGACCTCCGCTGCTCAGCCTTGTTTAACTTATTTCTACTAAGAAGCCTTTATCAATTTATTCCAAAATTGTTTACTTCATTTATAAAAGAAAAACTTTCTTTTATGAAGAGAATTACTTCTTTTATGCACTAAAAAGTAGATTTTTTTCTAATACCAGGCTTTTAATTTTTTAAAATAGTAGCAAAATATATAAATATAACTAATACATATCATAAAACGACTTATTTCCGGTGTACTTCTATATATATATCGGTAGCAGTATAAATAATGCTATGTAATCAGCTTTTGTCTGTGCTTCTATACAGTATGTGTATATATAAAGACTAATATTTTATTATTTCTCAGGAGTTCATAAGAAGTTTGAACACCAAAACTGCAAACACCAGAATCGACCGTGGGACCTCCTAATCCCAAGTATGCTTTACCAACTGCGTCAAACCACGCAGGACAAAAACGCATATGGGTTGTTGCACAGGAATTCATAAAAAATTCAAGTGTCAGAGTCAATCTGGTACCTCCTGATCCAAGTCAGATGCACTACTAAATGTACCAAACTATACAGGTCAAAAAAGTATATGGCTTTATTGCTCGGGAGTTCATAAAAAATTCAAGTACCCAACCAGTGAGTGCCACAATTGATCTGGGATCTTGTGATCTCAAATCAGATCAAAAAAGCATATGGCTTTATTGCTCAGGAGTTCATAAGAAGCTTGAGCGTGATCTATGAGCACCAGAATTGATCCTGAAACCCCCCAATTCCAGATATGCTCTACCAACTGTGCCATACCATACAGTACCAAAATGCATATGACTTATTGCTTCGGAATTCATAAGAAGTTCAAGTGGAGCCAGAATCGACCTGATCCCCAAGTTGGATGCTCTACTAATTGCACCAAATGGCAGGGTATAAAAGGCATATTGTTTTATTGCTTGAAAGTGCAAAGAAAGTTTGGGTGCCAAAATTGTAAGCATCAAAATTGATCCTCGGACCTCCTAAAACTCAGTCCGATGCTCTATCAACTATATCAAACTGTGTTTGTATATATTTAACATATACAAAATGGAATCTCCAAGTAGGATGGTTTCTAATTGCCTTATGATATGTTCTGGTCAATTGATAAACAAGATAATGCCGATGGTGTTCAGCTTCTGTAATTTCTGAACTTTAACTACAGAAAATGGTATCTGCTATACATATATAAGTTATGAAATCATTATACAGAACTCTAGCATATTTTTCTGAAAAAACCATGTTTGAATAGGATGGAAATTAGAAGCATCAGTTTCTAATTAATGAATCAATATTTAAGTTTATTTTAAATAATTATAAATATAAATTTTTGTCTGTGTTCATTTCCATGTTTTCTCTATCAAGGTAACACATTTACTGTGTTGTGTGGCATAAAGATTAAACCATTTTAATATATTATGGATAATCCATTCCAGGACCACAGTCTAAAACACACTTATTATCCAACACAATCATTTAAAAGTATAATACAAAATCAAAAATATAAATATAAAAATAATATATTAATTTACTTTTTATCCATAGTATATATATATATTTAAAAAAAAACATTCTTGCTTTAATGAAAATACAATTTAACTTTATTATATAATTTTTTTCTATAGCACAGACTTTTTCATACCTGCACTCCAATATGCAATATATAGGGGGTTGAACTCAAACTTTCACATGACCCTCAACTATCCATGCTATCTCATACTGCTGACACACTTGATCACACAAATGTCAAAAAGATAAATAATGACTAATATACATATTTCGTGCTAAACCAGCACTCATCAGTTGGTCCAGATTATCATCTCCACACATATATACAATCAATGCTCAGCTTATATGAAGCTAGCCAATCTTCAATCCACTCCACCCCACAACTCTTTAACCGAACATTGATTGCATATATGTGTGGAGATAATAATCTGCACCAACTGATGAGTGCTGGTTTAGCACAAAATGCGGATATTGGTGATAATTTAAATTTATGTAAGTTAGACATACAAAAAGGATGAAAAAATCTTTCTTTAGCAAAAACTATAACTGAACTTTCTATAATAAAAACATTTTTTTTTTTTACGTATATGAAATTGAGTACCCTATGGTCTAATTTAAATATAATTATATTTTCCATTCTTTTTTTTTCAGTTCATGGCTAAAATTACTTGGTAGAAACAATATTTTCACTGCCAAGGATACTAATAAGCAATGATTACAATTTGAATTGCAAGTGTCAAACTAAACTTTTGACACCATCTTTATTTATATGAATTTGAAAGAATATGTAGTAGTATTGAGGTTATTTAATATATTTAATAAGCAATAATTGAATTTTACAAAGGGTAATCAAGAGATAATGAATGATACTCTAATCAAAGCATAAAGGCCCTAATACAAATGAGCAAGACATGCTAAATAGATCCATAACATGCATTATATTATACACCACAGAATACAAATGCATGTTTTAATACAAACTCGATTTTTAACAATTCACTATATATAATTCACAGTATATCAATATATGGTTGTGAAGCATGGAATTTTATTCACAAACGGGGGGGGGGGGATAAAAATACAAGCCACACAAAGTAGGTAACTAAAAGAAATAAATCAGAAACAAGAGGTGTTTATATTGACAAACAAATACTAAAAGAAATATGCAAATAAAATATTTAAAAAATTAGTAATCATATACTAGATCAATACCCCATTGGAAAGGCCATCATTAAGACATTTTTGATGTATTAAAAAAAAATGTTATCAATATCAGTGAAAACTATTAACTCTAATGAAATCATTTTACAATTGTGAAAAAAAAAAAAGATTTAAATATGCAGCAAATTAAATCAGGGAGATACATTTTAAAAGATTATAATTACGGGTATTAAAAAAAAAAAAACATTAAAAAAACAATAAATTATAGATTTATTTAAAAATTATGAAACATAAACATTTATTTAAAAACAAAAGAAAATATTTAAACTCCAAAACTACTCAAATTTCGTAAATGAGCTATGAAATATTTAAAGCACTGAATGCTAAACTATTTCTATCACTATAGTAACACTGTGATGTCATTTCATACATAAAATTTTAAAGTACATAACTAACAAACCGAGTAATAAACATTAAAATATTTATCTGCTATAAATTTGCTTTTGTTTAACACTAGAAACCAAACAATTGTATGGCATTACTTATTTGCACCTCAGATATAAACCTAGACATGCAAACATATATATAAAGTTCTAAAAAATATCAGCAATCTCGCATATATATAATGAAGATGTTTATTTATTTTTAAATGCAAAATAGTATAATAAGTGGATGGAATTTTTATATGGAACATATTTGTAAATGTTTTCAATGGGCTTAAGATTTTTCGTCTATCCAATAGTTAGCTCTTAAGAACCCACTTAACCAACCATTAGTGGTCACTAAATAGATATTTAATGATTCTTAGCTAAAGGATAAAACAAAGATGGAAAAATGCTCAAACATTCATTACCCAACCGCATCTCATTCACTGTCCTCTATAATGGGATAATGAAAGTGACCTTTGTTTTGAAGTGGGCTGTTTATATATTTAAAAAAAAGGTTATATTAAATAAAGAAATAATACAATACATAAGAATGGAGAAAACTAAACATGAGTGCTTTTAAATGAAGATAAATAAAACAGAAAGATAAAAGAATCAAGAAAGGTGAACTCTCAATTAATCATTTACATATTTTCTCACATCCCACTATTTATCTTTGAATCTTGAAATCGGAGCCCATTAAATTGCATTGTATTTTTCTCGCTTTATTATATACATCATTAACAAATCACAGTTCGCATAACATATCCCCCCCCCCATGTTTATTTTTTAATTTGCAATAGCCAGCAAATGCTATTATTGTAATTACAACCATATTATAATATGCTTTGCTCATTATTGAATAATATTCCAGTAATTATGACTTTACTGCTCAGAAGTTCATATGAAGTTCGAACACCCGAAGTGACAGAGTTGGGGCATAACCTATGAACTTTGAACTCCAGAGTCTGATACTGCCAGTGCACCAAACCATGCAGAGTGTAAGTTCTAATTATAAATAAAATATATTTAGAATAATCTTACAATTTTTCCAAGGCTTTCAAACATCTTTTGGGATTTGGATTTTATTTGGAACCATTAGAAAAGTCTTGTTGTCAAGAAGTTGAAATTTAACCAAAATCAAAAAACTGACTCATTACAACCAACTTTATTTTACATTTTAAATTAGCAGATGATCAGTACCTCCTGATTAAATTAGCTACTACTGTTACTATTTGAATCAAGGAGAACAATTAATGCTGACAATGTCTTGATAGGTTCAAAGCATATTAAACTCCACACTTTAAATTAAAACAAATGTCAATTGAAGAATTTAAATAAAAATAAGACAAGATCATTAGAAAAAATACTGTATAATAGCTAATTACTATATATAATATTAACCAGTTTTGGGGGCTACCTACTATTTTTATGTACCGGCACCGTACATCTCTTTTTGAGTATCCACAATTTCAGAAGGTATGTGCTCTGTTTTATTTCATATGCAATAATTCTACATTTTAATGTTCTGCAATAAATGGACGCTATAGTTATAAAAAAAACACGCTCACTTAGGGGGAAAAAAATTTTGGCAGTTTTTCTCAATGGCATGGAACTACATATTCAAACGATCTATACTTTTTGGGGGGTGGTATAAATGTTTTTGCAATGTATTAATTATTTATTATATAAAAATGTATATTCATATTTCTAAGTGTTGAAAATGTAATGATTTTATAATTGTTGAAAATAAAAAGTTTAAAAGGGAAAGCATGATATATGACTGAAATATGATTTATGTGTATTTTATATCAAATAAAATAAATAAATAATTTATCACATAACTTTATTATTTCTAAAGACGTATATAATGGAAAATGCAGTAAATATATATATATATAAATTTCAACAAATACACTAATAAACTATAATATTGATTTTCCCATCATTGCATATGTAATTCTTTTGCATACATATATGTATAAGCTTTACAAAGTGGGTTATATTTCTTTCTTTTATTTAGTTGAATAATATTTATTGTACAAAGCGCAGATGGTATTGAAATTAAACTGAGAGAGTGCAAACCTCTCAAGTCCTTAGCCAATCAGATCACAAATACTGAGACAGAGTTGAATAAGGGAAAGAAAATCCTCTGCTTAAAGCATACACACATATTTTGCAAAAGAATTTACTAATAAACTACACCTGGGTCTCGTTTTACGCGATAGATAGGTTCCTCAGAAAACACGCACAAATGAAATCGCACAAAAATAGACGTAACTTACATTGAAAAAGGGGGGATGCGGTCTGTGATTTTTCAAAATTCGCGTAAAAGCAAAGCACCAATGTAAAATTACTTTAAAATTCGCGCAAAAAAAATATAAGGAAATAAAATATGACTAATAAAAAATTTCAAATTTAAAAAAAATTGATACAAGACAAACTTTTTTTAACTATAATATTTAATTTTATTCAAAATAATATATTTTTATGCATAATTTACAGTACAGTAATTTACATTTTTTATACACGTTTTAATTATTATAGCTATTTGCCGACATTCGTTTGCAAATAACTAGCGCCAACTTCACACTCATGTTGTAACAGTGGTTTTCTGGTGACAACGTAATTAGTAATTAATCTTTGAGACAATGATTTTATTAATTGTTTATGAAACTAACAACTAAAAATTAAATTCTTATTTTTGTCTTTAATTTTCAATTCGGTTTAAAAATCAAATTTCACATTAATTTCAAGTCGCAGTAAGTCATTTTTAAATTGTTAATTACAATTAAAAATCAGATTTTAATTTTTAATTGTCAAATTTAATTATGCCCACTGCTATTACTGACCTTTTAAAAATAAACTTGTGGACACTAAATGATTAATAATTGATTACGATCTTTTTTAAAAAGCAAAACCAGAATGTGATTTAAAATGCAAAATTAATATGTACAATGTTTGAACAAATTTACATTATAATCTTGTAAAATTTAATGTGTGTATACATAAAATGTGGAAATTATGATTTTAATTTCATTATTGCATAAAATCTTACTATTATAAAGCACTGAAAATATTGAAATTACTAAGATGAAAGTCGAATTCCAATAATGTGCTATTACTTTCAATATAACATAAGTGCACGAAATTTATTATTTAAAGTAATAGCGCATTATTGGAGTTCATACACGTGGGTCTCTTTTTACGCTGACTTATTTAACACCCTTCTGGTGAAACACGAATCGCGTAACTTAAAAATCACGTTAAATAAGTCCGCGTAAAAAGAGACCCAGGGGTATATTACTGAATGATCACTGTAACATGCAAAACAAAAAATATCTATTAAGGAGTAGACAAACACAGAAAAAATTTCAAATTATTGAGTCACATCTGGTTCTAATGTAAGTAATCGTGTAAGATTAAAAATCAGAAATAATAGCTTATTGGAAAAAAAAAAAGATTAATTAAAATGAGAATTTGCATATTTTCATAAGATGATAAACCTTAATCTGTCTTACTCCTTGTATTCCTCTCCCCATCTTAGAAAATTGAATCAGGTTTTTGAATCCTCTAAAGAACAAAAAAAAAATATCAACAGTGCAAAGAATCATCATTGTGGAAGACCTAGGGATTCATCTGAAAGTACAAATAGCAGTCTAAAAACTAATACAGGCCATGATGTACTTTATTATGTTTAAATATGCATAGCAACAACAAACTGAAAGTTAGCTTTAGTTACTTTTATATGTAAATAAGGTTTCATTTAGTTAAAAGAATTAAAAGTTTTCTTGTGGTCTTTTTTAACTAATTATTGTGTATATATGGGAATTAATGGTGCATTAAACAATATTTACAACAATAAGAATATTTTTAGCGTGTAAAATCAACTAATAGAATGAATATAACAATTACATTACCTATAATTTCCACACTGTCAGTTTTAATATCAAACAACACAACAATAACAGAATACCTTCTATTTTAGCATTTATTTCTTTATTCCATTGTTGGTTATGAGTTGATCCTGAAGTAAGTAGTCTTCTATGGTATCTTAATGTGGATACTAGCTTTTTCCTAAATTTCTGTTATATAAATGCATATAAGACATTTCTAAGGCAGTATGTAATTTGCTTATACTGAGTGTTTATTATATATGTAAGTAGAGGTTTTTTTCAGTCATGTGTGTGATCATATATGTGTATTGGTCAATGGAGATGGAATGGAAGATAAATAGACTGAAAAATTCTGATTTCAAATCCCTCTACTTACATACATGAGACATTTCTTTAAAAATTATTATTGAAAAACATTTATTGATGAATATATTAATGAAAAAAAAGTTGTTTTTTTTTTAATTAGTTTTTGCTTCAAAGATCAAAATAATGAGACCAAATGCATAAAATAAATGATTAGGAGTAAATCAATTAATTAAATGCAGTAATTGTTAATAATAATTCTTTTAGAATTTACCTTTTAAAATAATTTAACATTCCAATATATGTGATCAAAAAAAAAAAAAAAACTATCACTAAAGAAAAAACAACAACATATTTTCAGAAACAAAAAAGCTTTACCTAAATATCTAATATTAGTAATGTTGTCTTATTTTCTCTCTTTTATAAAAAAAAAAAAATTTTTAAAATCATTTTTTATTAAAATTAGAGATCCAATCTGAATTCTGCCCATCCACCTTCTGTGTCTTAACATTCGACATATGAGGGGTCAGAAGGATTTACAGTCAACATGGATACGAGAACAATATTGGAAAAACAAAGGCTTTGAACATGCCATCATCAGATTTTCAGTGATATAAATGGCGGAAGAGTTGAAGAATGGAGAAGATTGAAGTCTCTCCATTAAAGTTTGAAGATTTGCTATCTTAATGTAAACCGAGCACTGATTATATATATGTGAGAAATGATGATCCGGACCAAATGACGAGTGTTGGTTCAGCACAAAATACATAAACTGGAGATAATTTATGTTTTTCACATGTACATGGTCATGTTTATCGATTGTATAAGATGGAGTAGATAACAAAAGGAAGCTTGAAAGTCTGGGTTCAAATTCCCTCTGCTAATATAATTATTTTGAATTTACGATCACACATATTAAGATATAGATTAACACCATAGCTCTTAAAATGTCATTAAAAGGTTTTTGTTTTGTTTTTTACAAGAAAAGGTAGCAACATAAGCTCTGGGTAGCAAAATTCCTAGGGGTGATCCTGTATAGAATTATTTCAGATATTTTTAAAACGTGTAATTACTAATATTAAAATTATATGTTGTAACGTTTATTTATATAAGTTGCAAATATATTGGCATTTGGTAAAAGCTAAAGAAAGTAAAAGTAAATTTAGATTTTTTTTTGACTATAATTTAAAAAAAAAAAAACGTACAATGAAAGTTAAATTATGCTTTCTATTTTTTTTAATTAATTAGAAATAAAAGTTAGAATTGGAGAGAACAAAAGTCACAAATTACCAATCTAGATAAGAAAGTAAAAATATTTCAACTAATTAAAGATGGCAGAATTATGCTGAAAAAAATAAAGACTTTGTAACATAAATTTTATAAAGAATATATAAGATTATCAACGTATATTTTGACAAACAAAAGATATGCGCAGAAGTCTGAAAACTGGACCTCTAGTATAAAAAGGAGGGCTTCGGTTGGAGGAACATCTTGGTTTGCCTGATATTCTTTTGGTTGGTTTTGGATTAAAGAATCCAGACCACTCTACGATGAAAAAGTTCTTCATACGAGAGTAGACCAGAGTTTTAGCTGACATCGTTACCGATGGACACCAGAGAAGCTTACGCGACTAGCCTATGGAACCAGCACCAAGATCAACTAATAATCAAAGGCCGTGAGCTCATTTTAATCCCGAAAAACTATGCATAGTTATCTACAACCAGCATGAATTCACTAAAACTTACTGGTAAGACTACTTATTCCTGATTGTGACAAAATTAAACATTTACAAACAAGTCTTAAAATAATCCCGATATAGACATTAATTTTCTTATTAAAGAGACTTTCGTTTAAATAATTTTATACAAGATCTTGGAAGTGAATTGTAATAAGTGAACATTATTAAATTACTTTATCCAACTGTTTTTTATAAATTGATTCATGTTCTCTTCAGTTTAGTTAATTCGTAATTTAACTTACAAATATTTTTAATTTGTTGGAATAAAAGAGATTTTACTTTTATCAACCTTTTTCATTGTGCATTATTAATAATAGTTATTAATTATTATTAAATTTATTAATATTATTTTAGTGATGTTTAAATATATAATTTACCTTTGCCAATGTGTTCAATAAGCCCAGGAATAATAATTTTAAAAAATAATTTGATGCAATACCGATTAGTTTAAAAGCAGATTAGAATAAAAAGACCTGGCACCCATATTAAATAAATTAAAAGCTGATTTCATCAATACCATAATTCTCAACAATTAATAGGCCGAGTTTGATCAGGAAATATAGTTATGTTTTTAGAAATAGAAATACAACTTTCTTCTTTTTGACATAACTTGATCAACTTGCGTGCGCAGTTTATATTAGCGTGTAGAGGCCTAGCAAAACGGAAAACGTTATAATGTATACACACACTTTTTGAAAATAAAAGTCTGAGTTATATTTTGCATATATTTTCTTCTTTTCTTCTAAAAATGATGGATCTAAAGTTTACTGAGTACATAATTTATGTACATAATATATATATAACCAAGCTTGCGGTTTTTAAATTAAAATAAAAATTCTGGTCATATTTTGAGCCCATAATACTTACACGTTACTAATGCTTTACATACTGGATAATTAAATGGATCGATCATATCCACTATAATGTGGATAGTAGTAGTTCTTACTTTGTTATAATATTATAGTTACCCTTGCATGCACAAATTTAACACATACACATGTTTATATATATATATTATGGCACACAGATACATTTTATGACTATGCAATTATCTATGACACAACTCAATTTAAAAATTACATTACATATTTAAATTATAATTATGAACAAAAATATTTTTTAAAAAAGAATAATGCAAAACCATTGGACACTCATATATTACTTTTCCACATTTTTCTCTTTGATCTCAGATTTAGAGCTGTGAAATATGTTATCAAATTTGAATCTATCATTTCTTGAACTATCATGTTTTTGGCATCTATTGCTTGACAATCCTGGTCCTAGTGCAGTATTTTTCTACATGCATATTCTTTCTAATTCGAAAGGCCATACATATTTCCGTATTAAAATATTATTACAATACAAGTAAATACTTATACATTTTAAATAGTTGAATCATTATTAAAAAATGTTCTGATGAATAAATTTTCATAAATTATAATTAAAGTATAAACAATCCAATCTTGCAATTTATCCAGAATAATTCTATAATTTTGTTTCTAATGAAATCCTCTTCAAGTTCCTTTTATAAAGCTTATTGCTATCCCACAATCCCTCTACCATATTAAATCAGTGATAGTAAAATGAAAATAAATCAAATGTTTTTCGAATTTTATTTAAAAAACTTTTTTAAATGAAATAAAAATAATTTTATCAGAAAATAATACTGTTGTAATTTTAACCCTGATATTTTAGCATACCGTGTGTGCTTGTCATAATATAAATGTAATTTTTACAAATAATTAATTTGTGAAATGTTTTGAATTATAAAATCTGAGTAATACTTTGTACATTTCAATAAATATTAATTCGTTCTTATCTATTCTATCCATTCTATAATCTCTTAAAAAAAAATAATCAAGAATTGTGTTTACATATGTATATATTGATGTGTTATACAAATAAAATGTCTGTTAATTAAAAAACTAACGACCACTATTTCAGATCCACTGATTCTTTTTTTTTTTCATATGTTATAGCATGGGTCGGGAGGCGAACCCACAACCGTCTGCAACCAACTACTTGCTTGCAAGGTGGCTTACGATAACCTCTCGGCTAACAAAGCTTGACTATGATCCACTGATTAGTTTACATAATCGTCAAAAATACCATTTCTAGCATAATGAGTACCTACTTGCAAAGTGATTACCACTATTGATGATGATGATTATAAACATACATTTAAATGGATCTAATTAAAAACAAATGGCAAGCTAAAGCCCTACTGGTCAGGAGAATTATTTGAGGTCAATAAACATATTTATAAGTACATCAGATTGTGTGAAGTACATTTTGTGTATATTCTCAATAATAATAAAATATTAACTGCAACTAATATAAAACCGTACTTTGTTTTGTTTTTTTAAAAAAATTCGCTGCTGTTAGATACATTAGTCAGAGGAGCCGCTAAAAGATATTTCAATTAACTAATCTAACCAAAATAAATTAGCTAGCAAGAATTAGCATCCATTCAGACATTGCAAAAAATATATAAATTCCTGAGTAATGAGAGCACTTAAAATTAAAAGCGAATTTTAAAAAAGTTTTGATAATAAAATCAGCTTCGCGCAGTATTAAATGATATATATTATTGTTTTGCAAAGAGAAAAAAAAATACAGCTAGCAATTAATTAATTAAAATGTATAAACTCGTCCTTTTTAAAATCATCTTGCAAACAATAATTTCTTAAAATGCGAGATATATATTTAAAAGCTATAATAAAAAGGAAATTGAGAATAACAATCATATAGTTATAGATTATCCACCGAATGAGTACTAAAGCGGCAGATTGAGCAAAAGAATTACACTCAATTGAGTGAACCTAGTCCTTTTTTTAGTTTATTCGAGAACTCAGAATGCTTTTCAACTAATATGATAATCTGCACAGGGTAAAATGGAGGATGGTCACATCGATAATAATGTCACAACTAGATTACCCGATCAGCTGAATGTCTGAACGAACAATGTCTGATTGAAACTAATTTATCACAAATTACAATATTTGATAGAGAGAAGAAGCAGTGAATTTAAGGATGCGGTTACAATATTTAGATGAAAGTTAAGATTTTATGGAAGTTTTTAATGTATTCTCTACCCGTTTGACACTCCACCATCGGATGGCGGTTTGCAAAAGATTTAGATAAAGAATTTATATCAGTATATTTGTACAAAAGATGGAATGATTGTATTAGGAGGATTGTTGAGTATTCTAGTAGTAAGGAATGGGATAAAAGAATAGATTTATTAATAAAGAATAGGGAGTTAGATAGATGGAGAATTAGTATGGAGAGTAAAAAGAGTTTAAATATATATAGAAATAAACAGAATATTTAGTTAATATACGATAATAGTAAGGAAAGTAGTTTATTGTTTAAGGCTCGAACGGGATCTTTAGCTACAAGAGAATATACATGTAAATAGAAAAATATGGGTGTTTTATTTCGTAAATTATGTAAGGAAGGAATAGAAAATATTAGGCATTTGTTAATTGAATGTAAATGTTTGAAAACAGACTTCAAGAGTACATATAATTAAGTTATGAAAAAATAAATATGGAAAAAGTGATTATACAGAAAGTGAATTATTGGTTTTTATGCTGGGTTTGGGAAAAGATAAGGAGGATTTAGATATAAAGGCTATAGAGTTGACAAAGATTATGTTGTGAAAATGGGATGGAGCAGAATATGGGAAAACTTAGAGTGGGGAATGGAAAATAAAGTGGCTAACAGGTTTATCTGGACATAATTGTTGAGATATTCTTGACTTCATTTAAGGAGAAGCCACAGTACATCACATCACATCGTATCACTTGTCAATAGTGACCAAAAGAATTCTAATACATCACCATAATAAATTAAGATAATTCCAGTCTGAATGAATATTTATTCAATTCATTTTTGCATGTTATCAAATGAAATTCATAATTGGATTTCTTATTGTCCACTTTTTTTTTTAGTAATTATATTTGTTTTCAATATTGCTTTTGTTTTGCAGTTAGTTGAAAATTATATTAAAAAAATCTGATAATGTGCATTTTATTGCGTAATATTTTTATTCATTCTTTTATTAACTTTGAAATAGGTTTCAAATAAATAAAGAAAACACAAGTTGATTTCATGTGAGTTTAACAAATAGAGCACGCACACACTGGAATATAAATTGAGACTATAAAGCAATTCAAATTTAATTATTTAAAAAATGATGCTCATAAAGCAGAACAGGTTTTCTAATAATTAAATGATTAACACAAGGTTAGCTATTTTTAAATGCAAAGTTCCCCTCCCCTCCTCCCACCCGTAAATTTGGTTATTTCCTTATGAGCTAAGTAATAAAATAAATAGCTTGTGAAAACATTTAAAATGTCTTGTTACTTCTACTGGTTCCTACATCACAGTTACCATGGAAATATTTTGTGCACCAGTGATTGTAAAAAATGAAAGGAAAGAAAAGGAAAATTTATATCAGTAAATATATTCTTTATTCAATATTTCTGTATTAGTAAAGTTTGAACATATTATCGAAAATAGTTGTATTTATATGTTGGATTATTTCCATCATTTACTATGAGAATTGAATGTCTTTAGAAAAATTTAATTACATTCAGCTGTTAGTAATAGCATACAGGTTAATATATGCACAACGTTTCGGGAAGTCTTATTCTCCTCCTCTTCTTCATGTGTTGCTGACCTGACACATCGTTTCAAGAGATCTTATTCTCCCATCTTCTTCAGGTGTTGCTGATCTGACCAGTGACAGTATTGGCATGGGAGTCAAAGTCACACCTTTAGTTTCTCAAATATCGAATTTTTAGGCCAATGCTCTAACCAGAATAGCACAGTTGGTTAGAATGTTTTGCCGTAAATTTGATATTTCAAGAATCTAAAGGTGCAAATTCAACTCCTATGCTAATACTCTCACTAGTCAGGCCAGCAACACCTGAAGAAGAGTGGATAATAATAATATTAGAAACATTGTGTCAATACTAACCTGTATTGCTATTTGTGTTATTACTAACAAGTTGTTTGTATTTGGAAAGTTTAAATAAAATTTAAAATGTTCTATACATTGAACACTTATTGTTAGATGATGGAAATGGTCAAACATAATCTCATATCTATATATAACAGTTATAAGCTACTACTGTGTTTTACTTACAATGGCATAACTGAGCAAATCTGGCATTCATTTAAAATTAATGGCCTTACATTTCAGTGACCTTGTAGAAATGTAAATTGCAGTCCAATATTTCCATAAATGTATCAATTATTTTGCTGTAAAACTAGAATTTTAGTTTGGGTTTATACACATATGCACTAACACAAATATATACGGTAATTTTTTTTAAAAAAAAAAAAATGCTGTTTTAATGTATAAAATAAGATCTATTTCCAGATGTTTGTTTTATTTAGAATGATGAAGAATCGTCTATGATCTTCAATTTTTCTTAAAAAAAAAAATTCTTTAAAAAAGCAGCAAAAAAGAGAGATGCTCTTAAGACATAGTTGGCTTTAAATGCCAAAAACTTCAGATATAAAACCTTGTTTCAAAAGCAAATTTCTGATTTTGGCATTTTTTCCTCCTAATCCATTCTAAACAAACTTATCTTAAGACTAATTTAAAACTTAAACAGCCCTAGAGTAAGAGACTCGGCGATAAAGAGCCCAAGTATGATTCAGTTGAACAATATGAATAAAATTAAAAGCTTAGTTGAGACTAAGTGAATGGATTTGATGAATGCTCAATCTGCCAATAAGATGTTTAAACAGCATCACATGACATCTTAAGCATTAAATCATATATTACTTTATGCTAATTGTCAATACAGTTATAATATTAAAATTAATTGTCATAAGCGCTTTTCATAACTCAAATAATACATTGCTAAAATCTATATTGTAAGAACTTCAGTATATTAAATGTTACAGATTAAGCATAATCTAACATAGCACTTTGAGAGGTGATTAACAGACTGATATAATGTAATATCTCACAAGAAAGAAATCATCGGATGGGGGGGGGGGCTAATAGATTTCTTTATAAGCTCTAATGAAATAGTGCTCCTAGGCTTTGCCTATTTCTACATCATGGCAAACACACCTCTGATCACAAATTTAAATCCACACCATATACTTTAAATATATAAAATATAATAAAAGTCCTTTAGAGATAAAATATCAGCAGATAAAACTTTTTAGATTGCTCACTATGATACAAAGATCTCAACATATTCACATAGACAAGTCATGAAAGAGATCATTATAATGTTTTTCAATTTCTGGATAATAATGGTTTGTATAATTTTCCATCCTTGCTTAACTCTTTAACTATCTACTTTGATCATGAGCTTAAAAGAAAAAATCTTAAACATGACTGGAATCTTTAAAAACAATTCAAATTTTACTTTGCCTGAATTCGAACTGCGGATTATGAACAAAGCAAGTGATCTTATAATGAGAATATATATATATACAAAAACAGAATTTTAGAGTGTATTACAAACGATTTTATGAATCTAATAAAATTAACTTCAAGTTAGTTTAACTGACAATATATATATATATATCGGCTTTAAATATAAATTCAAAATATTTTAAAAGACAAACCACCGTTAGGATAACAATATGATAAACAACAAAAGAATGAAGGTAATCAAGCAGACTTATAAAAATCACAAAGAAAATCTAGAATGCTTTAGATTTTATGAAGTGGAAAACTATCATTTGGCAGAACTTAAATTTTAAATCACTTAATGGAAAAATTCTAAAAAAAAAAAAAATCGATGTGTTTGCAATCAAAAATAATGACTTTTTTTTAAATCAACAAAGTTTAAGTCTGATAAATTTGGTAATTATATTGTAGATTTTATTTTTCCCCTCTTCAGAAAGCTGAAAGTGTCTACATTTTTTTAAATGTAAACATAAATGATAACGTAATTTCAATCATATATTATACAAAAAAACTTCAAAACTACCATCAAACATCACTATTCCCTATGCTTACACATACTGTTAAAACAGAGGTAAAACTCTCCATAAAGTAGTGCCACCCACTGCAAGCCAGAATAAACAATCAATTCAAGAAAGTTAGTGCATAAAATCTCTATCTAGTGCCAACTCACACAATATCCCCAAACTAGTTTCTAGCTTGTAGCTTTCATCAGTGAGAATTCTTGAATCTAAGAGAACTGAATCTAGATGCAGTGTTCTCAGATTCAACAATTCTCACTGATGAAAGCCAAAACCTAAACTAATCTGCGGGTATTGAATGAGTAGACAGTAGATAGGGATTTTATGCACTAACCATCTTGCATCAATTGATTACTCTGGCTTGCATTGGGTGGCTCTACTGTAAGGAGAGTTTTGCCTCTGTTTTAACTTCAAACCTACCAAGAACAATCAAAAATGTATTGCTTGGTTTGCTTGGAAGGTTAATCTGAGCACAGAAGCAAAAAATAGGTATAATTAATTTGAAATTGTCCACCCTCTTTTTTTTTTCACTTTCAAAAATTAGAAATTGATTGATCAAAAATCTTTTACTTCTTAAATCTTATCATACTTCTATTGAATCAACTACTCAGTTCTATCATAGCAGCATCTATTCAAGATTTGAACAAGGTATTTTGAACATTAAACATTAATAATTTGTATTATGGTACGGATAGAAAATGATAGCCTACAAACAATTACGATCAAACATTTTTCTTCTGTGGCTAGTAGCAATCAGAACTAGGAAATTCTTGGAAGTAAAAAATAAATCTGTCTTCCAGAAAACCATTTAATACAAAAAAGCTTATTTTTTGTCAAGGTTTTATTGTCTTCTTCGGCATTTATATAAATATTATTGCAAGCAGTAACCACAAATCATATTATACTGAGAAAGACAATAAAATGTTGCCGAAAGAGCTTATTTGCATTAAATATTTGGTTTTATTTATTTATATTCAAAATATAATTAATTTATGATTTTACATAAAGAATATGAATATATTTACATATATATATATATATGTAAATCTTCTAGTTCAGTATTCAATCTTTTCCGCATAGAATTAAGAATTTCTTAACTTGGTTAGTAAATAATATTTGTAATTCGAAAAAATATATTATTTTTCTTTTCTTGTGCTTACTGTAATTTACATATATAAATGTTTTGAATATTATGAGTGCTACGGTCCTGATCGTCAATGTCGAAAGCTATAACTATAATAAAAGCGGTATTACCTTTTCTTGATTAAACATTCAAAATGTTTATATATATAAATTGTGTTTTAAATAGTCAATAATATGTTAAAAAATACATATCTACAAACAACAAAGATTATACAAAGTATATAATTATCATAAAAAAAACATTTTTCAACAAATTATGTTTTTGCCCTTTTCAATATGTCTCCAGAATACGTGGATTATCACAAAAAAATATTGCTTATAACTATTCAATTGGAAATTTTTCCTTACATATTGCAATGGTTTAAACAGTAAACTTCTTGCTTTAAACATGTTGTTGATGATGATGATGATGTTATGCTCTTCATTTTTTATAAAAAAAAATTTTAATTATGTAAACATTTCATGTGGTCCAGCAAAAGTATATAGTTCAATACATATAACTTGAGCAATCAATGTGCACACATATATAAAAGAAAATGTTTTTGAGAGCAATAGTAATGCAAACCGAGATGGGAGAAGGTAACAGGATGACATATAAATATGAGTTAAATATGGAGCAATATCCATGTGTTAAACATTCATTACTTGTTTGACATAAAATGTGAAAAAATTGACAAATCATATGTGAGGTTAGTCATTAACACATCTGTAACAACCACACAGACAGATGTTAAAACATGAATACGAAGGCTGCAGTCTTTTACAATCATATGTAAAGATGAGGTATTATTTAATGGTATAGCTGATGTCAAATATTATAAACTAAACATTATTTAATGAACTGCAAGAGTAAAAAATAACAAAAGCCTTTCAACTAGAACTCAAATTTCCACCTAAACACTTTTATCAAATATTTAAGACTAATTCTTAAGAAATTATCAATCTTTAATATTTAGTGTATGGTTTAAAAATTGCAACTGCTTAATCAAATGCAGTCGTGCGAGATGGAAATAATCATTTCAATTTCAGCTTAAAAGCCACCTTATGATAATTGATTGAAGCATATCTATGTCATATCCAAAAACAAACAAAAAAACACTTTTACATAATAATATACAATGATAAAAATGGCAATAAATAAACATCTCATCTGCAGTGTTAAAAAATGATTATTTCTATCTTGCTTGAATAAATCTAATGCTTGAGGCAGTGTTTGTTTACTTAGGATTTGTGCTGCAGTACAACATGTTTATATTTCATAATAAATGTTAAACAGGCAGTTATTGGATCCAGAAGTAAAATTTCACTGATGAAAATGTTCAAATGAAAATTTGAAACTTGGGGGAAGGCTGTTTATAAATAAATTGTTTTAAAAATGTTTATTTTACCAACAATTCATACATATTAGCTACGATATTTATTTAATGAAGCATTGTCGGGGTGTGTGTGCACGTGTGCATTTTTTAAAATTATGTAACACCAAATAACATGAAACATCAGATATTTACACATATTCTAGATCAAAACTACCAAATATAACAAATAAAAATGAATCACTTCTATTCATTTGCCAAGATCTTATATGAACAAATAAAGTAAACTAAACGTGAAATTTAAATCAATGGAGATGTCCATACTGCTTACTCAAATTAGCTTCTCATCTTATATAAGATGCTTGGTAAATGCATAAAATTATTCACTTTTGTTTATTGCATTTGATATCTGGACACTGGGAGGGGGGCATGGCATTAAATACAATAAGCCCATAGATGTTCGGAATTTATCTCCCTGACTATATTTCATAACATTCCATGCATATATGATGGTTTCAATGCATACATGATTGTTTGTTTGCAAGATTATAAAAATGAGTAGCAATGAACTCCGCTATTGTAAACTAGATTATAAATTGTTTGCATGAAGTTGCATAGACATATTTCCCATTTGTTCATAAAAGAATTTGTTGGATGATGTGTTTGGTAATTTTGTTGCTGGAGTCATTACATAAAAAATAGCAAAACACTAAAATTAGGAGCCAATTTCTCTGATAATTACATTACATATTATTTGAGAATGTACACTTTTTTTTTTTTTTTCCTCAGTGATGAAGGCTTTTATTCATCAAAAAAACAAAATACACAACAGTTAAAAAAGGTTTACATGGCAAAATGAAATTCAAGTACAATATGGTGAAGGGAAAAGGAATACATATGGACTGAGAAGGGAATATGGAAAGGGTGTGTAGTCCAGGCAAAGAAGAGTCTTTGGTAAGGAGCAATGTTAATAGGCTTGCCTGTCCTGGTGTATTGATAGGAGGATCTATATGTGACATGAATTTTGGAGGAATAGCTATATGCTAAGTCTTTAGAGGTTTCAGTGATGGATGAGGAGATTTCTGAGTTATGCTTAGATGCAACAGGCTGATTTTTGTCTTTTGTAGATGAGTAATTTTAGTTTTCCTCATGGTACTTGGAATGATGTTATGATTGGTCATGTATAATTAATGATGTATATATATATGTTTTTTGTTTGCAAAATTATTAAAATAATTAACAATTAACTCTGCCTTGTAAATTAGATAATAACCAGCACAGATATCTCTACTAATTTAAATTCCATGTTCATCGGTGTTACACTTTGTTTTGTAGGTCCGTATAAGAACTTGATAAATGAATGAAAGTGATTCATTTTAGTTTGTTTTGTTTGATAGCTTTGATGCTGGATTCCAGAATGTTGCACTAAATATGATAACCAAAATGAAATCAGGGATTTCTCACTGACTATATATATATATATATAAAATGCTAGATTAAAATGTAATAATAGGGTGCCACGTGGTTAAATGTAACAGTGCTTAGTGCCTTGGATATAGTACTCTATTGCAATCTATTTTTGAACTTATTTTCAGACACAGAACTTAATGTATATTATCAATTACTTGTATCTGCAAACAGATGGAAAGTATATTATATAAAGAGTCTTGATTAGATGTAAATTTCAACTTTATCTTTGAAGCATTAGTATGAACAATTTAAAGTAATCTTATTTCATCATCATACAAACAATATCACCCATTAATAAAAAAAAAAGTATGATACTAAGTTATGTGGGAAAAGAAAAGGCTAATAGCTTTCCTGGAACTCCTGGTACCTAATCAGATGCTCTACCAATTATGCCAAACTGCATGATTTGGCACAATTGGTAGAGCATCCAACTTGAGGAATGGGAGATCCCAGGATCCATTCTGGTGATCAAACCATGCAGTTTGGCATAATTGGTATGGTGAAACTTGGGGATTAGGAGATCCCAGGATCTATTCTGTTGCTCAAACCATGCAGTTTGGCACAATTGGTAGAGTGAGCGACTTGGGATTGGGAGATCCCAGGATCAATTCTGGTGCTCAAACCATGCAGTTTGGCATATTTGGCATGGTGCAACTTGGGAATTGGGAGATCCCAGGATCAATTCTGGTGCTCAAACCATGCAGTTTGGCACAATTGGTAGAGTGAGCGACTTGGGATTGGGAGATCCCAGGATCAATTCTGGTGCTCAAACCATGCAGTTTGGCATAATTGGTATGGTGCAACTTGGGGATTGGGAGATCCCAGGATCCATTTTGGTGCTCAAGCCATGCAGTTTGGCACAATTGGTAGAGTGAGTGACTTGGGATTGGGAGATCCCAGGATCAATTCTGGTGCTCAAACCATGCAGTTTGGCATATTTGCATGGTGCAACTTGGGAATTGGGAGATCCCAGGATCAATTCTGGTGCTCAAACCATGCAGTTTGGCACAATTGGTAGAGTGAGCGACTTGGGATTGGGAGATCCCAGGATCAATTCTGGTGCTCAAACCATGCAGTTTGGCATAATTGGTATGGTGCAACTTGGGGATTGGGAGATCCCAGGATCCATTTTGGTGCTCAAGCCATGCAGTTTGGCACAATTGGTAGAGTGACTGACTTGGGATTGGGAGATCCCAGTACCAATTCTGCTGCTCGCAGTTCTACTGTTTAGCATTTGTTTTATATGGGGAAAAAACATAAAATAAGCAGCACATATCAATCTATAATACTGTATGTAGTACTACAATCACAGTCAAAAACTAAGATTGCTACATGTAAAATGATTATTGTCCCTATGTTAAACAGATAAAATCTACTGTATAATATATATTTTAGTTTCAATTGTTCTTAGATGCTTGTTCTAATCATGGCCCCCAAAAAATTCTAAAGCAAGGCATTCAGAAGCAGATTTTGGCTTCTTTTTTTTTCAAGATTTTTTTTTTAACTTTTTAAGTAATAAAATATTAAGTTTTTTAATATATGGTATTTATATGCAGCATTTTTCAAATGTATTTTATTATTATATGTGTATTATGTTTTTGAAGAGTTGTATGAATTATTTTATATTGCAACATTAAAAAGTTTTTACCTCTAGATATTTCCTTTACTTCTAAAAATATTTTTAATAATAAATATGCTTAAAAAAATTTCCACTACATACGAAATTACTGAAGACCATAAATATAAAAAATCAACTGGCTGATGTTAAATCTCAATGTGGTGTGATAAGTCATCTATAGAGGACTTAAAAGCTAATAACTTTTTGGTGGTAAAAAAAAGCATATTACAATGAAAGTTTTGAGTTCCCAACTGGTATCAAATATTAAAGAGAATTAAAGTCTACTTTCATAAGAAGCTTTGTCAATACATTAGGATTTAACAACTACCTGAAGAAGTCCAACAAATAGTTATTTTAATTACTAGACAAGAGGGCGCTCTTATCTTTATAAAAGTCGCTATCTTATGTCATGGTTTGCGAGATCGCTCTATCATCAAAATAATATTGCTTGACTATCAGAAATTTTAAGGTGCATTTGTTACGGTTAAAGCCTGTTTAAGTATTTATATATACTTCCTGTGCGCTCAATAAAATATAATTACAACTCTAAAAACTATTACCTAACACTGTTTTATTCATGCCTTCATCTTTATATACCCAAGGGGCCCCAAAAATAACCGGAATTTTGTAATAAAAAATTATATATTTATTTTTGGGTGTTGCAATTGGTGGTTGAGAGGTCAGCGATAGCTGCTTTACAAGCAGTTGTTCCGGGTTAGCGGGTTCGCTTCCCGGCTGATGCTATGATACATGGGAAAAAAAATTATAATCTATTTAATGCAATGCACTGATTTATATCAGTTTGTCACTTTTCAAAGTCATCCAAAAACATTTGAAAAGTGATGTGTTTTAATGCCTTTGTTATTTTCCTCCTCACTTCTAAGGCTGCAAAAAAAAATTGAGACATTTTTTTATTCGAAGGATTAAAAAATAAAATCGCAGAAAGTGCGATTGAGCAAATATGATTGATAGATAAGCTGGGTTGCGCTGAATTTAATTAAAAAGTATTTCCAACTGAAGACTTTGAGAGATGAAACTATTAGGGTGGAATTTGCCCTTTTTTCTTGGCATAAAATGGGATGTTTATGTTTTACCCCATCATGTAAATGTTTCAGAACTTGCAAATAAAATGACAGACCATTGTGAACTAAATTTGAGAGAAAAATGCCGTTTATATATATATAAACAGTATTAATTGTTTGAACATTTCAACCATTACAAAAAAATTGACAAATATGGGAAATGCACTTTACAAAAAATTTTGTTACATGGTCCCACAATTTCACACAGCAATGTTATTTGGAAGATTGATGCAGAAGGGTTCATGCAAAAAGTATGTAATGGCTGAAGCAATACACTACAACAGGTGAACAAACCAGAAGATGATTCCAGCTATTTCTGGTTCCCCTCATATACGTAGAACCACTTTCATTTTTCAAAAATTTACTATTAAGTTATTTCAGTCTTATCAAATGTAATGCTGCTCATCTTAACCTGATTCAACATTCTTTTTCCAGGAAAAATAATATATTGGGAGATGTATAACATGACTCAAAATAACAATCGATCTCAACCTGTCTCTGCTTAATCTCAATAATAAACAAATAATTTCAAAATTCAAATTCTGGGATCTAGAACCAAAATATCTTGATTTCCTTATTAAAATCAACCTAGAAGCTCTACCCCTAATTATTATTTGTTGCAAAAAATGGTATACGCTAACATTGACCATAAATCTCTACCATAAATCAGAAGAAATAATTCATCATCTTTTAATTCAATGCCCAACCCTTTTTGTATATAAAAATATTATTGAATCAATTACTAAATCGTGTATATTTTATCAATCACCAATCTCACAGATAGCATGAAGTATGGCCTCTTTCCCTCCATTAGAATCAAATTTTCATCATGTTCACCTTTTGGATCCTGGAATGTCATTTTTATTTTGACCCTACAGCTAAAAAATTGCAGTTCCCGTTTTACAATCAGATATCAAAAACAGAGATAAGGTGCTAGCCTCCCCCCCCCCCAAATATCTATCACACCACATGGAGCCTCATTTCTCTTCCTACCACTTTGTAAAATTAGATTTTTGATTGATGGACGTATAACCAAAGTATCAATACACACCTGGAAAGGATATGCGTTGGAAATGATTTTTTTTATATACAGTATATTTATAATTATTAAGAACATTTATATAATTTTCTTTCTTTCTGTTTGATAATTTAATAAGATTAAATTGTAAATCACATAAATCATATTATTTATGTATATTGTTTATATTTTTCTTTTTTCAAACTATCCAGTATGTTAAACTTGTAATCAATTTAAGATCGAATAAAAGTTAATTTTAAAAGTAAAATTATATCACAGTTCATTTATCCTTCTTGTTATACTATTGTAGTTTTATGAGGCAATTTTAAAACATATACAACAGAACTTTTGCCCAATACATTTCACAGGAAATTATACGTAGAATAAATAATGTTTCATTTCCATTTTTCAATTTCTTTGAATAAAACAACCCACTCATCCCTTACAACTTGTTTGCATAAATAACATCGACATTTGATGCGTTTTTTCTAACTTTTAATATAAAATAATAATTACAAAAACAGTAATATATTTTTTAACTCACCTCCTCTTTTTATTGAGCAATTAATATAATTTAATTAGGAAAAAAATGTTCAAACACAAAAGAAATTAAATCGAATGAAATATATTTTATTTGGATTACTATCATCGTTAATATTCATACCAAATGGAAAATAAATTATGTGATTACGTTTAATTTTTTAAAAAAGATACATTTATCTTTAGCTACGTTCAACATTTATATCTAAGGTAGAAATGGTCCGATAATCTTTAGCCTAATATCATTATATTAAATTAATAATAATCCTTAATTTATTTGAAATGGATGACGTCAAAGATATGATTGCAGGAAAATTTGATACCTTGAAATCAAATTCTAATAATTAAATATAAATAAACCAGCAAGCATCACATGATCACATCTCCAATACTAGCACATAATTGTTTATAAACAAAGCAAAGCAAAACTCCATATAGTAGTGCCACCTGTGCTAAACGGAGTAATCAATGGACGCCAGAAGGCTTGTGCATAAAATCCCTATCTAATGCCTACTCTGTTTGGCACAGGGTGGCACTACTGTATGGAGCGTTTTGCCTTTGTTTACAACAATAATGTGCTAGTATAGAGATGGTGATCATGTGATGTTTAGTGGTTTAACAATCAACATAATGGTGTAGTTATAGTTTTAGGATCAAAAGCGGAAAATGCTTTGAATAAAAATTTGCTACCTAACAGATTAAAAATAATACAATTTGAATGCCAAAAATGATAAAGCTGTCTGTAATTTATGGACCTAAGCACCAGAATTTGCCACTCTGCCCACTGCACTAAACCTTACAAGGTACTAACAGATTGACGATGATTGTATGAAGGCATAGAAATATTACTCACATTGCAACAGGTAAAAATGATCATGAGATAAAATAATATATAAGAATATTTAGAGAATGGCATGGCGTAATTGCAACTTATTTCACAGGATTTCATAAATCAATATCACTGTATTTTTAAAATCTTTTTTAAATTTATAGAAAATAAGGGTAATATATACACAGAATGTCTAACATTTAGTTAAAGTATGAAGGATTGCTTAAGAGGAAATAAGATGTTTGAATACTGGAAATTGCAATCCATCACACCACAAACAGAAATGTCATATGGCCACAATTTCTTATGCTTATGGCTTGCACTAGATGGCACTATTGTATGGAGTCATCAGACATATTTCACAAAAAAATTAATATTATTGATCTTTACAAAGTTAGGCATCATGGCAAATCTAACATGCTGAGGCTTCCTCTCATTCATTGATCTGCCCTTTCATAAAAACTTGCCACCATCCACCTGCTCAATTAATTTTTTTCTCATCTGGAATATGAGCTTCAAATAAAAACAGCTATACCAATTTTAAATCTTGGTGGTTTCTGAAGCGCTGACTTCTCATTTAGATCTTGAAGAGTTATCATCAGGCAAAATTCTCACATTCAAAGTATCTATTTTTAAAAAGTATATACTAACTTATTACTGCCATTACAATATACTTCTCCACTATCACTTTAATGACGTTACAACCATTTTATCCCTTATATGATCTATACAGGAATTTTTTTGTGAAATGTTACTTCTATATTATCTTTTCTATAACTGCCTCATTTGTAACAGGTAAAGAAATCACCCAAAAAGAACCCCAGCATATAACCAGTTATCAAGTCTAAATTCCAATCCAGAATCCAGTACCAAAGTGGCCCATTATTAATTTATTAATGCATGCAAAACTATGTATAAAGGTTCCTTCTAAATATATCTTGATTATTCTCCTGTCCTACATGATTGAATGCAGCAAGAGTGATAAAGTCTGGGCTCATAGTCCATGGATTGCCATGCAGTTCTATCAATTCCAACAGTCAAACTTATAAACTCTCAAATAATAAACCATTTGATTATTCATTTTTATTATTATTGATTTTTAAACGAGGATCCTACATAATTAGATTCTCATATACACTTCCGTTTGGGGGGGGGGCAGGAAGAGATAATAGTTGAAATTTCTATGCATGCAATTAAAGCATGGGAATGTGGTCAAACACATGCAACTCTCTATTATATTTAATGCAGAAAAATGACCAATTGTAGGAGATGTTCATGGCAAAAGGCTCTGTGCTAATTTAAATTAGTAGAGATGAAGTGAAAACAATGGAGAAGGAAAAAAACGTAGAAGATACAAAAAAAGCTGTTCAGAAATTGATGATTTGTAGTCCTCTTAGTCTGGTCCTATTTACGAGTTGTTTGAAGTTTATCTTACATCTGAAATTTCTTCCACTATCACTTGTGATTGCTGTAAATAGCCTTCATTCAGTACTCACACTTAAGCAACGGTGCAGAATAAACTATTTGGGCTTATTATAAGACAATTTCTTATTTAGTTTATTTTTTTAAATAAACAAATTTAAGAAATTATTGATATTTTGATTTTCCACACTTTCCCTAAGTATGTGAAATCCTATAGGCATGATAGAAAGTACATCATAATCCTATTTATAAAATTTAAATTACAAAAATAACAAATTGTAACAATATAAACGATTTTCTTTGGCTAATATTTAAAAATTACTTTTTTAAAAAAGTCTACATAACATTCACAATATATTTGAATGATTTATGATTTGATAGTCTGATACTCCAATATGGTGCTAAACCAAATAATTATTCACAATTAAGGTAATGAATTCTATATTATAAATATACAAACAAAATATAATAAGTTTATCCACATGTCAATTTTGGCACTATTGCAGTTACCTTTATTACAAATCCAGAATATTTGTTAAACCTATTAACGTTACAAGATCTTAAATAAATCTACGGCTCAAAGTCTCTGGATCATGGGTAACTCTTTCTTTTCGAGTGTTCAAACTGTGTACATCAGGGGTGGGCAAATATTGGCCTGAGGGCCACATGTGGCACACTAAGAGATTTTATGCAGCCCACCAAGACAAACAGAATAATCCACCTTGAACTGAGATTTCCTTCTCATGCACAACCGAAGATTCGTCTCATATTTTCCACTAGGATGGCCATGTCAATACACATGCGCACTATAAATACAATGTGCAGTGCTTTTCCAGTTGATCTGGTTAATTTCAATTTTGTCTTTGCATTAGCAAATACATACATTTCCAACTTTAGTGAAACCATGAACCCTCTGAAAAAATGTAAAATCGGTGATGAATGTCATGTGTTTAATGAAGAATGGATGAACAAATATTTCTTTGGTAATACAGGGAATAAAGCAGTGTGTTTATTGTGTCATAAAAAAGGTGTGGCCCTCTGCTAACCTTCATTTCCACCATGTGGCCCCCTGCGACCCTCCGCCATCCTCTGTGGCCCCCCGAGACAAAACAATTGCCCACCCCTGGTGTACATGAATAATCAAATGGCTTCATTGCTCAGGAGTTCATAAAAAGTTTGAATGCCAAAATTGTCAGAACTATAATCGATCCAACGATCTTAGATCCAGGGTCTAATACTCTGCCAATGCATTAAACCATACAGGATTCAAACTTCTTGTGAAACTGAAACAAGTAATATTTTTATTATTTATTTATTTAATGAAAATCCAATAGTTTGTTGTTTGTTGCTGAGGAGTTTCTAAGAATTTGAACATCGGAAGTGAACTTTGAACTTTAAAATATTCCGCTCCATTGCTGCATTAAACATCACACGATAACATAATTTCTTGATTATAAATGATATGTAGCATTTTGTTTTAAATACTGAAGTGATGATTTGAAGCTAATATTGAAGGAGGATGATAAATATAGAAGCAATTAGGCAATCTGCTGAAAGTATAATAGAACAAACTGTGTAAACACAATATGTTTTCCTGGTCAGACAGTGCCTGGTGAGAGTGACGGATTTAAAGAGTAGAAGATTCCAGGATTTTATATTCAAATTAAGTGAATAAATAAAAATTGTAGTTTAAAACTGAAGTGGTTATCATTCTTAATTTGTCACTTGGGTGCTCAAACATCATATGACCTCATAAACAATTAATCCTATTGTTTTATTGCCTCATATAATCTATGAAATTTTGCTGGTTTACAATAATGAAATGCTGTTTTGAAAAACTGGTTTCGTTTTATTATATGATAATCTCAAGATGTAAAAGTACTCTATCTACTCACTATACTTACTATCAGAAGTTTGAATTTGGGCTGAGTGAAATTATTTTTCAAGAAATGTATGAACCCAGCTAACTATTCAACATTGGTCTTTAAAGGAATATCTATCTATCCCTAGGTAGAGGATAATTTAAACAAGGATTGAAAACACAACCATTCAGCAATTAAATAAGCTTAATGAGTGTTGTTTCCTCTTCGCTTTGAAGCAGGCAGTTTATTCAAAAGGCTGTTTATCTCATGTATACATTGTGTGTACTTAACAGGTGATAGTGTACATGTATTTATTATCTTATGCAGATGATGATAATAATAATAATAAAGTCATACTGTATTCCAAGCGGGATCATATATATATAGATTTAAAAGAAAGCTCCAAACATATTCCTTTAAATTTAAGTATTAATTATTCTTTCAATTTCTAATGCTCTATGATGTTTTCTGATTCCCAATTGCCATAGTTTTCATAGTCCCTAAATCTTATTGCAAATTTATTTATTCTTTTTTTTCCAATTTCTGTTAGAATGCCATTTTTTACCTTTCCCAGTGGTTTGCAGTTTAATATTTGCTTTGAAAATTTTCTTGAGATATTCTCTGAACATGTCCATACCATTCCAACTGACTTATTCTGATTTTATTTACTATTGTGACATATTTATTATTTTTTAAAATTCTTTTACTGCTTGTACACTCTGTCTTTATCTCATCAGATTCCCTTTTAGTTTTTTACAACTACTCTTACCACTGTGCCATGTATTCAGCATTTATTGACTTTATATTATGATACCACTATCTTTATAGCCTTTTTACACACTACATTTCTTCCTCTTATAATTTCAATTGTTGTTCATCTTTATGTGATTTTCATGCCTAGATATTTATATTATTCAAATTTTCCTGCTGTGTCCCTTCAACTCATGTATTTTTTTTGTTGTTGTTATACTTATTTCCAGATACTATTTCTTATATTCCCCTATTAATTTTTGAGCCATTAGCAACATAACATGATATACAAAATATCTTATTATTACTTAGGGAATTACCATCTTCCCGCATTTCCTTTTCCATATTACAAGAGCTTGTTCTAGATATATAAGGAATGATCAATATCCCTGTTTGAAAGCCCTTGGTTATTTTTATATTATTCAAAATCATATTTCCCATTTTTATTTTTTATGTGAAAAGTATTATCTATCTGTTTCAAGGTCTTGATTTTAAGATAAGTTTGGATAAAAAGGCAATTGAGTTATAGTTTGGTTTAACTTTTTTTTTTTTTAAAATATCTCATAATCTAAACTATGGTAGTAACTTTGATGAGGCATGGATTAGATAAATAATCGAATGATTTATTGCTCAAGAATTCATAAGAAGTTCGAGCACCGAAAGTGACAGGACTGGACCCGTAATCTATGAACCCATGAGCTCCAGAATCGGCCCTATCATTATATTATGCGTGGCATAGGAGTCAGGTGATAATGTGCGACTATGTACACAGACAAACGCTACATGCACATATAAATGTAAAAGCTGTTTAGTTACCAAGGAGAATTACCTGCAAAAATATAGTGCAATATTAACACACATATATAATATATACATACGACTAAGAATGCAAGCCTTACATTATCATCAGTTAATGCTACCCCCCATTCCTCTTTTGGTTTATTTATCCAACCGTCAAGATTAAGTAAATAGCTACAAACTAAATTTGCGACTTTCCTTCTCTAGTCTAATTTTTTTATACAAACAAGCAACATGGTTTATGCATAATTTAATACCAGAAAATTAGCACCATCGTGTGCTTCGGATATATTTTAATCAGTTGTCACACAAACACATTGCACCAAATCAAAGTAATCATCTTTTAATTTCCAAGATGAAGTAATCCTGATCAAAATTGCCCAACTCAAATAAGTACAAGCAGATACCAATTAAAATTCGTGTGACCTAATTTTTCGACAAGATATTATTTCTTCATTTTGTGTAGCAAATTAAATTGTATTTTCAAAAACAAAATAACAATAATCATTATGAAAAATATTTGTTTCTATTTATATTTTTTCTAAAATGTTTTAGTATCTAAGGAGTACTTTAAAAGGTGTGCAAAGGGGTATATATTACCTGCTAGCATATGGATTTTCGTTAGCCTCCGATTTTCCGAGAGTCTTTTCCATGAGTAAAAATTAATGCTTACATTATCCTGCTCGAGATATCTATGGATAATCTGCAAAGTATCAACTCAATTTTCATTATTATCCTATAAATATTAAGCTAAATAATTGACCAGTAAAAAAAAATAAAGTTATCAGAAACATATAATTTCAAAACGAAGAATTTTACTTGTCTTTTCCATTATCACCTCTGACGATAGATTTTTGCAGAAAATGGGTATATTAAACTCTCTCGGTCGCAATTGATTTTTTTTTTTTAATCTTTTAAAGAGAATTAATCAGATATGCACATTTTATAAGCAGATATAACTTGCATATAAACAGTACATCTCGTAAAAATTTAATATTATTAGAAACAAACAAAAATTTGCACCAATTAGAATGCTACAGGAAAATATTTAAAAATTGATAAATACGCAACTGAGAAATATAATAAAATCAACAGTTTATATTTTAGAAAGAAAAAAAATCAATAATGTAATCTCATAAATGAATAAAAAGTAGTGCGTGTATAGATTGTTTTTTGTTTTTTTTTACTATTATCATCACAAGCTTCCTTTAGCCATTCACTCTATCTCACACACATAAAAGATGATTGATCTCCAATATACGTATTTTGTGCAGAACCAGTACTCATCAGTTGGTCCAGATCATCATCTTCCTCGTATATATATAATCAGTATTCAATTCATATTAAGATAGCAAATCAAACTTCAATGGATAGGTTTCTATCTGAAGATAATGATTTGGATCAACTGATGAGTGTTGGTTCAGCACGAAATACTTATGCTGGAGATCATACAGTAGATAGCTGAAGGGAGCTTGAATATCTGTGTTCAAATCCCCTATATTATTACATCTAAACTCCAAATATATTAATTGTAGTTGTATTTAAATATTATCATCATCACAATAAGTTTTTAAAAAAAACGTATGGCAAAGATCTCACCATATGGAAGAGCTTGACAGTGTGTACTACTTATACCGTACTCATATGAACCTGGGGATTAAATCGCAATGAAAACTGGAGGTTGTTTTAAATGTATGACAAGGCTAGCAGTCAATCCAAGTAGCCATCTAATACAATGGCAATACTAACTTGGGGTATAAGTATCTAAGATAATTAAGATTGGTCAAATGAAGGTTAATACAGTCGGTGGTGAATGACTTTCAGAGCACAATCTCACATCACCTAGAAGATCCCAGGTTGTGAATATGGAAATGGCCTACAGATATGAAAGCTGTGAAAAAGCAGAGAAAGAAAATAAATATGCAGTCACTGATAATAGGAGACATCCTTTATCAGGAATTGTTGGAGACTATACAATTCCAAAACAGTGAAAGATGATGGTTATTCAACATATCAACACCCTACTAAATGGTAGGAAAGCAAAAGCATTTCTTTTAAACCACAGAATATTACTAGGAGTGACACTGGTCAGGAAAGAACAAGTAAGCAGATAGCCTTTAATGAAAAATAATTAGTGTACTAAACCTGTAAAAAGAGTTAATGTTTGTGGCAGAGAAGGCAGTGAAACAATTGTGTCATGCAATTCCCTTGTTTATTATGAGTGTGAATTGTACAATTGCTCTCTGCACCTATGTGAAGGCCAGAATACCATCATCATCATCATCATCATCATCATAATAATAATAATAATAATAATAATAACAACAACTCATCAAAAAGTCAAATCATTGTTAAAGAGATTAACCAATGGGAATTGGCCCACAGTTTATTTTTAATAATGCAGCATAATGTCAGATGTCAGATTGGAGATGAGATTCTTACACTTAAACCTGCTTTTCACTCACTAATGGAAATAACAACAAACCAATATGTTACAATTGCCACAGACAGCAAACCAAAAATTACCATAATAATATTTTTATTAGCATAGCTATATTTCTTAATTAGTCATATTCATTATTTATTAACACAATTCGTTAAACCTTTAAAACAATTAAAAAGAAATATGGTAATAGCAGTTCGTTAACTAATTTTTAGGTAAGTTGATTTATGATGGAATCAATATAAATCTTTATTGGAATAATCAAAAAATCATGTCATATATAACTTGACATTACTTTTATAAGCTTGTATTTACAAAAATGTAATATAGAGAGTGTACCAATAGCTCAAACAAGTTCTTAATTGATAAGTGTGATATGAGAAAATATTTAAAATCTCTATCCAGAACCTTCCCATCTCCAGACCAACTGGTCTCGAGCTTATAGCTTATGTCTGAACATTTCAGAGTTTCTACTTAAATATTACATATGAAATAAATGCTGGGTTTTGAGTTGATATTTTAGATCTAGGGTCCAAATATTCTAGCTCTTCACTGACGTGAGCCATAAGCTTGAAACCAGTTGGTCTGGAGATGGAAAGGTTCTGGATTGAGATTTTAAATATTTTCTCATACCACATTTATCAATTAACAGGTTGTTTGAGCTATTGGTACGCTCTCTGTATTATATCTTTATTGGGTAATATATTCATTGAATTTACGAAATAAAGCCTATGTTATTTTCTTCATATAAAAAAAGCATACATTATTTGAAATATCATCTTGCTAATAGCACAGTAGAATCCTATGGCTAAAACATAACTGGTTCAGAACAAGTCATTAAATGGGTATTTATTCTTTGGCATATTGAAGTGCATGTATTTGGGGATAATCCATTCCAGATACACCTTAAAAAGCAAAGTAAACAGTATAATACAAAGTCTATATAATTAATAAAATAGAAATTCATATAACATTGCAATACTAGCCGAAAAATAAAATTTTATTAAAATTCTTAGACAACCATGGTTTCATCTAGTAACAAATAGATCTTTTCAAATGAAATTCAACTAAACATACGACAGATATATACAAAACAAAATAGTTTTCCCATCATTCATTTCAACCAACTTCCTTTCACATCAGAGGATGTCTTCATGAGATTGATGGCCTCAGATTCAAAAAATGTTATCATCAAAGTTTCTTTTACTCTTTTTTCCAATTCACTTTTTTCATAAAAGATAATCTCTGCATTGTCAAATAATATTTTATGATCTGTGTTCAGTTATGAAATAGACAAAGCTAAATTATATCTATCTTTAACTCTAATCTTATGAACTTTAACTCTTTCATTAAGACACTCTGCTCTATATAAATTTTATGATAACTGCAAGAAATCCTATAAACTACTCCTGGAATAGATTTGCAATTGATTGACTATTTTGAACTATTTAGTAATGAATTTAAATCCAAGCCTTTTTTCCAGGCCACTTTCATACCATCCAATAAAAACTATTCCTATAAATCAATTTATTAATTGATGACTTATATGGCAAAGAAATAAGCTCTTTATACTCACTAACAATTAAATCTTTATTATTAACAGATTTATAGATATTTTTATTAAATAGAATATTCCTAATAAATTCATTATTCTATCTTAACTCAATATAGTCAGAAGCAAAATGACTCCTCTGAATGCAACTATTATTTTCAAAATTATTAAGCCTTCTAATCCAATAACAAAAATTCAATAAAGAAAGAATCTTCTGAGTAAAAGATTGATAACTATCTGACCTTACCATATTTCTTAAATTTTTTGCTTTAATAAAATGACTACAAAATAAAACATTAACAACTTTATCAACACTTACATCTAAAAATTTTAGTTATCAAATTCAAATATACTCTCCCTCAATAGTAAATTTAATATTAGAAACAAAAGCATTCACTTTTATCGAGGAAAAAAAAAACGTTCAAATTATTTCCCTATATAACAAACAAATAATCATCAACATATCTAATAAATAATTTTAAACAAACAGAAAATTAATTTACTATATTTAACTCATATATTACTCTTATAACTAAAATTGAATGTTTTAAAAATGTAAAAAAATGTTGCATTGATGATATAAACCTTCCATTTACTTTTCATTATCCTATATTATTAAATTACCACTTATTCTATGATATACTAAATGAAAGTGGAAAATTTCCTTCCTATCCTATGCATTTTATATATCACCTTTATTTTCTAAAAAGGCATTTCCTAATGAGAACTTAGATCTTTACGTTGTTATCATTTCTAAATGTTCATTCTGGTTTTTTAATTTCATCTTTCTGGTTAGTGATTGAAGTTATTATGCAATATATACTAAGATTTTTTTTAAAACATGGCATTTTCACAACTAAGGTAAAAATAAACTAGTACTTAAATTGGTAATAAAATCCGTACAAAATGTTAGACAGAAAAAAGCATGAATGAGCTAGTGTAGCACATGTAATATCAGCCAATGAGCTTCATCATAACATTTGTGTGCTGTTGAATTACACAAAATGCAGCATATCTGTCATATTAATGGACTAGTCCAGATTACTTTCTTATCGCGATCAGTTTGAGCATTCAGTGCCATTAACCAATGCATATATATAGATAATGCATAGAGAATAGCAAGAACAGACTAATAGGCAATGATGCTCACTGAATCTGAATGTTCCCATTAAGGTTGGGGATCAGGAAATAAATAGTCAGCCGTAGGCAAAGAACAACTGTTAACCTGAATAACAGTAGCCTAGTGCTCCCTATACCCTCAAAGGAAACTGCTAACCTGAACAGCGGTGATCGTTATTCAGACTATAGCTATTTAAGCTAATGGTTGCGCAGTGAGGCAACTCCATGTTTGGAACTTGAAGCTGCTAAAACCAAAGCTGACTTGAGGCAAGCTATTATTATAGTCAGAAGAGTTGCTGCACTTATTCAGAGGCAGGTTGTCAAGTACAATCTGGAAGTAGTTAGACATCCATAAGGGCATGTGCAGTCCCTTCTTCAACAATTTACCCTAGAAGAGGGCACTACCTTCTGTCAACAGTAGCAGACAGAATGTAGCTATCTAAAAACAACCATTGTAAATTGAGTGTATGTTTGTATCTATATGTTACTAATAAATATTATAAAATATATACTTAAATTTGTGTTTATATGTATAATCATGACTAAATACAACAATATCAAATTTGGAAAGAATAATAAAGAAAGAATGAAATTTATGAGTTTTCAACATATATGGAAGAAATTTTATTAAACATACCAAACTGTATTGAGCCTATTGAAAGGCTATCGTTTTTGTAATTTTTTTTAATTGGTTATTTTAACAAATTTCAATCATGCATGGTATTACTGTGGCACCACAAACTATGCAATATCAAACTACATGAATTCAATTATATACTAACCAAAATTAAAAGTAAATATGGTACTATAGCATCTATTCTTCCTCCCCCCACTAAATATTACATTTCAAATACAAATTTATGTACTGTAATCACATTTTCTTCATAAATTTAAATAGTATACCTATTCAGTTCTGTACTATAGTTAAAAATATATGTACTGATTTTTTTCCAAGTACTTTTCTCTTCAAAAAGTTTTATTCTATATATCTTTTGTAAAATACCATATTTCATTAGAATTCAGAAATGTACCCAGTCTATGAAAAGGCTGTCAATTGGTTGCTTAATTTTTTTTTTTTGCTTAGCAGAATTACTTGTTGGCAAATGTATCCGATCTATGGAAGAAAGTAATTACTTCCTTCGCACAAAGTGCTTTGTAAAAAAAATTATAGTTTATTAATGGGGAATTCTTTGAAAAATAAGCCCTCTAACAAAAAATGTTTAACTTAAATAACACATGACAGCATTATGGACAAACATTTAGGGATTTTATAAATAAGATATAATTGCGTAAGACACTCAGAAAAAGAAAAATGGGTGCCGAATTTTATAAAATTTGTTAATTTTAATGTTTTTTGGTTTGTTTCTTTAAAAGTTTTCTTTGAATAGCAAATACTGTATTACCTGTAATTTAAGCTGCCTTCGAATTTAAACCACAACAGGATTTTAAAATTGGAAAAAAATATAAAAATAATTTTATAATAAAAAATACAATAATAATAAATACAATATTTTATTGTTAAAATATTCACTTTGATTTCATCAGCCTAATTTTACAACTTCAAAATTTGGAGAAAAAAAAGTGTAGCTTAAATTCAAAATAACATGATAATTGAAGTAATGCAGTTAAATACAGCATAATCCATGGCCCCCTTATACATTTAAATCCATTATTTTCTTATCTTTACTTGACATTTTGTGTTACTGAGCGGTAATAAATTTATAATAAAGTTTTAAGCCTCTTTGTATGCTCTTTTCAATGATTAATGAAATGTTAAAATGACTGCTTCGTGAAGATCTTTTTTCTGTTTATATAGTGTTTACTTACATATTTGATCATTTTGATTTTATATATCATACAATGTTGAAAATAAATAATGAATAAACTGACAAAAAAAAATTTAACAATCCAACTTTTTTTTATTAAGAGGAAACATTTTGAGAGTTACAGAAATTTGTGCAAAGATGAAAATTGCCTTTTTTTTTTTTTAATTAAGTAATTGATGTAATATTGGGCAGTCATTAAAATTTTAAACACATTTTGATATCTTTTTTTTAAATAAATTTTTTGCTTTTAAAAAATATATCAAAAATTGATATTCTTAGATAGCTTAAGGATAAGTTTAAATTCTTTATAACAATTTTGTTATAAATATTAAACCTCTGAGTATTTCTAAGGAGAAGGTAATCAAATCTCCATACATGCCTGCATTATAATATCTTATTCACTGGTGATTAATTTTATTGGCCGAGTGAGGTAAAACTCTAAACTTCTAATTGGTCAACTCACAAACTCAAGCGTCAAAATATATTCATCTTTTAATATTATATTCACTTTAGATTCATTTGTAAAAAGTATATTAATAATTTGTCAAGTTAGAAAAGTGAACGAAAGTTTTTTCAAAAATAAATTTTTATTTATAATTATAAAAATATTAAATAGCGGCAAATCTTAAAACGAACATAGAAACCAACCAAGCAGTTTCATGATGTAAGTGATTTTTTCCCCTCAATTTTATGCTGCTGAAAAATAAATAATTTTTGCTAAACTCTTAACTATTTTTCTAAAATAATTTTATTTTTAGCATATTTTATCAAAATAATTTGTAATATGTCAAAAAATACTTTTAAAATGGTCTAAAACATTTGTTTATCATTTTTGAAATGAAAGAAAAGAAATCATAACGCTTAGTTACTGACAATCCATTTTCTTTGTTGTCGAAAGGTAACAGCCAATCAGAATCAAGAATGGGCAGTGCTGCGTCTTTTGCTAGACCTTTAATGACAGTTTTATTGATTTTTTAGTTATAAAATAATTCAAGAGAGGGCAACATATTATGGAACTTTTTTTAACCTTTAAAAAAAGCGCAAAATCTTTTTTTTTCACGTTAAAAATAACAAAAATAGACGATTAAAAGTGGAATCTCAAGTTAACTCAAACTTAGCCTTAAATGAGATATTCAATTAGCTACAAGTAAATTCCCAATCCAAGTCAGAAGATAAAGACTTGGAAAAGTTAAGAATGGTTGTCTTATCTTCATATCTAAATGCAATTATATAGGCAAATCTTAAGTATCTTGGCTGATGTATCAATTTAGCAATTTATTGTTACTTTTTATTTTTCATTTATTGAGATTTCTTAAAGTTAAGTTTATTTTTTTATACAAATATTTGTATAAGAAATGATCACCATACTAGTTTTTCTTTCTTTTCCTTTATTGATAATTATTAAAGAAATGTATTTTTTTATGTTTGTTTCATTTTTTAAATTAATGCAAATAAAAAAAAAACTTAGCTTGGAATTGAAAGTTTTTTACTTTTTACATGTCATATTGCTAGAAAAGATAATAATAAATGGAAAGTTGAAATCTTAAACTCGATTCCAAGAAATTGTAAACGACTTTGAAAGAGATCACATATAAGATGGATGGATGAAATAAGGAAGTGTGCTAAGGTAATGTGGAGAAGAGAGGTTAAAGATTGGGAAAGATGGATTGAACTTGAAAAAACCATCTTACAGTAGCTTTAATTGTAGAAAATGATGATTCAAAAATATATCTATTATATTTATTATATAGCATTTACATTTTAACTGATTTTTTAACAAGTCAGTTTTGCCATTGAAGCATGTATTACTAAAATTATAGTTTATATATATATTTTGGATGACATATTGGCTGAAATAAAACTGTTCAAAAACGGAAAAGTTCAAATTTATATAAATAATGATAATATACCATTATAATATACAATAGCATCTCACAATAACTGTGAATTAAAAACAGATCCACAATAGTAAATCAATTACAACTTTTTCTCATTCATAAATGCATATAGCATTAAAGATGTTATTATCATATATCAAACGGGCAAAAGTCCTACACCTGTAAAACAACGATATAAAAGCAAAATAAACATGCTGTTATCCTTATTTTATTTATTTTTTGCCTACGTTTCATTGTACATTTAAAACAGGAAAATAATATAAACCATTAATATTCTTTTTATTTAATTAGTAAATAAAATATCAAAACTAGTAATTCTGAAAAATATTATTTTATTATTTATTTTCCAGGAATAGGCAGTAACATCTAAATGAACCTTAGTTTAGTTATTAACAAAATCACACGTTGACAAAGTTTAAAAGATAGTTATTGTATTTAACTAATATAAATATAAAGTAGTATATATAATTTTAAGATATATTTAAATCATCCACTTTGCCAACACAGTCTTGAAGCATATAAATAGATATCTGAAAAAGTAAATTACGTAAGATACATTTTCACTCTGAACCAGAATCTTCAGTTGGCCCAGATTGTAATAGATTACACGTTTTTTGTTTTTTTCAATATTTATCAGTGCCAAATTATTACAGTTACATTTACAAGTACAGGATCCATATTGCCTTTATTTTCAGATTGTTACTTAGGGTATATTTTTGTTTTCAATAAATAATTAGTAATAATCATTAACATATTTAACTGAAGTGGTTAGAGTCAAAGTTGTGAGTATAGAAGTTTGACACTTGGAAATCAAATTGTAATATGAAAGATTAATACACTGTAAATATAATTAAAACTGCTTTTATAAATTCATATATTAATAAGAATTCATATATATGTATATTTACATTTCTGATTATATATATATTTCATACATTCTGTCTTTTAAAAAGACTTTATCATGTGTTTGGAAAGGAGAGTATTCAGTTTAAATAGTGTTCCATCTGTAAAGCGCATGTGCTGTGGTTTAAGCTACATTATAGCGCATGTGCTGTGGTTTAAGCTATGTTATAATTAATACACATATATAAGGGAAAAGTTGCCATCAGAGAAAAGTTAAAATGTAACAGGATATGTATTTGTTATATAAAATAATCGAATATTACAGTGCTGATAAATATGTAACATTTGGAGAAAATGTCCACAGAACTAATAATATAAATACAATGCTCTCCGTTAACAATATTGGCTATACTCAGTTGACGAATCCACTTTCTTCTTGCCATTTATTTGACTGCATGTAAAAAAATTTAAAATACATCAATTCAGTGTAGAAATTTTACAAATCATGGGTAAAAAGTTAAAATTGATATACTTGCATATTATAACTAAAATATTTAGGTGATGTACATGTAGTTAAGCCAATTATGGATCAACAATAGTTAAGTAGCAGCAATTCATTTCTTCTATCAACATGCTGAGAAATCCCAATTCAGGCGAAGTGTTAGAGTTCTTAAAATTCCATTTAAATCATTGTCCATAGATCTAAAAGTCACTGGTTAACTCAAACATATACTACAAATACACTATATTACATATTTGATTTCATAAAACATAAAAGTTCAAATAGATGTACACAAAATTTTTGGTATATATTTACCACCACAACATCCTAGTTTCAAACCTATTTAAAATATTTTGGAAATTATGCAATAAGTAGAAACAGTAAATAACTAATAGTTATTTAAATTAAATGGGATGGCTCTCTCTTTATGCTGTCTTTAAATGTTTACAAAAAACTATTTGTATAGATACAAACTCCTCGCTGTTTTGCTTAACTCTCTTAGTGAAATTCTTCTCTGGTTGTCCGCATATTACTAATCAATGGAAACAGTAACAGTATTGCAAGGCATCTTAAAAAACCTATAGAAATTGGTCTTTTCAAACTTTATCCATATATAATTCCATA
Organism: Epiperipatus broadwayi; assembly: GCA_028023455.1. NCBI lineage: Eukaryota > Metazoa > Onychophora > Udeonychophora > Euonychophora > Peripatidae > Epiperipatus > Epiperipatus broadwayi. The sequence goes on from JAQFVV010000011.1 coordinate 15,585,230, forward strand.
GTCAAATCAACAAACAATTCTCAACAATCTTGTATAATAACTGTGGCAGATAATAGTATTCTATTTTCAGCTAGACTAATATTGTAGTACTAATACTTTCATTTGCCTTCAACTATTTCTTACCCAGTGGACCAGCTTCATTCTATATGTATACACAACTTCTAATGCCACATACTGAATAATGAAACAAGATTGAGTGAGTGAATGCCCTTGTCACCCAAATCCTTTTATAAATGATTTTATTTAACTAAGAATTTATGTGTTGTTTATTTATTTGTTTGGGTTAAATCTTGTAACCGATTTTTAACATATTTCTAATCAAACAAATTTTCTTCAAATTTTGTATGTATGTTAAGTATCGATGACAATGCCATATTTCAGAGTTGTTCAATTGTCCAATCTAATAGTGTTGGTAACTGCATAAGTTTCAGTGATGTACACTAGGTGGAAGTATATTTTTAAAAATATTTTTTCATTGAATTTCCTGACAATAGATTAAAAGTGTTTACAGTCAATTAAAATGTAATCAAAAAGTAAAGAATAAAATCTTAATTTTTCTTAATTGTTTAACTAAAACTTGGCTTTTTAAAAACACTGCCTTCGGAGACAATTTATAAAGTGAATAAATTTCATTTCAATTACTGAAAATATGTTCTTATTTTTTAAGTTTTACACAAATAGTTACAAAAAGTTAATTGCAAAATATCTGAAATAATAAAAAATAAAAATATATAAAATATTTAATAAAAAATACTTTTATTTTATTTGATGGGTAATGCACTAAAAACAATAAAATATTTTTTTTCTTCAACCAAAATTTTGGTTGTTATATGTAAATTGAAGGAAAAAAAAGCATGAGACATCCATAAATTAATTAATTCAATCACCATTTTTAAAACTATGATTGCATTAATTAATTTAAGGCCAGACACTGCATGTTTTTATGTTAGTACAAATATAACAATCAAAATTGTAGTCTAAGAAAAAAATATTTTATTTTTATTTTTAGAGCATTTCTCATTAAATTAAATAATTATTATATAATTGTTAATTAACTGTTATATATATATAATATGATATATATATATTTATTATTACTATTATTATTTTGCTGTTAAGGGCTTTGGCTAAATTAAATTACTAAACCCATTAATATATAGTGTATCTGAATTAAGTTCAGATCCATATGATTATTTCAGTTAGAGAGCTGAATTTAGAGACTTGTAGATGTCTAAAAATTTCAGATCTTAAGAGTTAACTTTTAGATAAATGCTTAGCTGGAGTGATTTTTTGAATCTGGTGTCCTAGATGCTGAAGAGAGCCATAGCTCGAAACCGGTCTGCGGATGGGGACAATCCTATATAAAGATGATTTGAAAGCTTTCTCTTGTAACATTTATCATAAAAAAAAAGCTTGTTTAGAGCTATTAGCATGCTCTTTATATTATACATATTTAAATACTTCTGAATTACAACTGCTGTTCCCACACATCACCTGTCTACAAACAGCAAATGTTTATATGATAATGACTGTTTTACAAACATATTTTCCAAACTTATATTGATAATCTTATTATTAAATTATCAACATTTAACTAATCCTTGTTATTCAATTTACTTAATACAAGCTAATATCTAAAGGATTACAATCAATAATATTTTGAAAAAATATATATTTTTTTTACCTGAGATAATTATACTCGCTTTTATTAAGCTCTTATTTGAATTGAATATAGTAGCATTTAAAATCACACTTTTCTTCGTGGCAAATTTGATTGTTGTTTTTTTAAATAACCCAAACACATGTATAACACAATGTCTCAATGTGTGTAGGTGTATAGTTGCATATAAATGTTTGCTTATATTTATGTATGTATATATGAGCATTGCTTTCACGAGAGAGTTAGGTGCTGTTTTGCATCGTAAAGATTATCTTAAAGATATTCTAAAGAAATGCAATATTGTTTTCTTTAAGAATATATGGCTATGGGTAGAATACAATGAACAGTTACGATTAAAAATGGTATAGACATTTTTTTTAGATAGAAGCTTGCTGTGCAAAAAATTAAAAGACGGGATTACAAAGTATCATATAAAAAAAATAATAAACGTGTCCCCTATGTGGACATAATTGTGAGGCATGGATTGGTTTGTAAGCCCAGTGCAAAACTCATCCACAGTGTAATATTTTATTATTATTCTTGTTCTCTTATATTTTTTTCTCTTGAAATTGGAACGACCAGATTGATTTGTGAGTGAATGATGATCATGAAATGTTTATACATGTTTATATATGTTAATTTAAATAAAAACTACTATATTTGAATAATTTATTCATTGTATCTCATAAAAACGTTAAAATAATATACTGTCATTTGCAGCTCAGAAAAAGATTCTTACATAGTCAAAACTTAGAAATAAGAGAAATAAAGAGCATTAACAAATAAAATGGTGAATTTGATTGCATGATGAATTTATAAATAACATCAAAACACTCAGTGGGACATAGAAAAAATATGATACAATTTTTTCCAACTATGGAAAAACTTATGCCACAATACTATATTAGTTTACTTCACAGTTACATAAATGAATTGAAAAGCTCAATACATGATTCAAATTGATGGCATTCATTTATTAATAGACTACAAAATTGAGTGCAAGAGTTATGGTTGCATGTGGTGACAATAAAATTCTAAGTGTTCCTCTAACTTACATTATTAGCATGAAAATATCCCAGGAAACATCTAACTATTATTCCTGTAATAAAGAAATAGAATATAAAAAAACATAGCTGCAATATTTATGGGAAGTAAAGACCATAGTTTCTTAGTTTATAATTTGCCCACATAATGATTTGTTACTTTCTGCACGAATAATACTGAGATCAAAAATGTCTTAGATCTCAAACCATGTCAAATAAAAAGTACTTTCCCATGTTTAGAAAATATACTAAATAGTCTATCAATTCTGCAAAAATCTACTTGTCTCCACTGCACAGGGCATATGAACTCAAAATTTATTTTCACAACAGTGAGTTAAAAAGTTAAAAACAATGGCTAATTAACATAGATGGTGATCAGATGATCTTATAATAGTGTCAATATTGAAGTTCCTTCTATTAACTCATTATTTAATTAAAATATAAGCGGTTATAAAATCAAGCAGATTCTTAATTATGAATGAAGAGAATACAAGCTCACAGTACCATTTTCAGGATAAAATCTGTCTCAGTTGTGCCAAATACGAATGAAAAACCTTTACGCAAATATTTATGTGTAAAAGCACTAACCATGCATTTAAAAGCAATACTTTATATGTGTGTGGGTTTCTTTGTCAAAATAGTAATAACAATCTGTGATAGTTTGCCATTTGGTAACATTGCATTTCAATATTAAGCCAAATCCAAGAGAATGGTCATTTGACGTTAAGAATCATTTTAATGGTGAGGGAGATTCTCTTAAAAGAAGTGGATTTGCAGTGCTTTCTGATTCTTTCTGTCAAGTATACTAATATATCTACATCATACATGGTAGCTTTAGTTTAATTTTGAATTGTTTTTCCAAAACATATTTTTTTTTTTGGGAATATATGTTATACCATTAAACATCACATGATCACTATTTCTTATGCTAGCATATAACTGTTATTAAAACATGCACTACTGTATGGATAGTTTTGCCTGTTTTAATATATGTTATAATTATGAAGTTTTTAATGTAAATAAACAATGTTTCATTGAAAACATTAAGAGACTAAAATGGAACTGGACTGGATATACTGCTAGAAGAGATAATGATAGATGGGCAGCTGAAGTTTTAATCTGGATCCCAAAAGATTTTAAATGACCTAGAAAGAGACCATGATTAATGGGTAATAAATTGTACTGAAGTGATAAGGAGAAAGAAACTAAGGACTGAAAGAGAGGACTGATCTGGTTGGGATCTTCATATTTGCAGTGGTTTGATAATGCCAATGAAATGTTTTTAATTCATATGATGAAGTCGAGACCAAAACACCTAAGCTTTTAAACTATGTAAAAATACTAGTATATCCAATTAAAGCAAGAATAAATTAAAATACAGTATATATATATTCTTAAGAAATCATTCAGATTTAAAAAAAACTATGTCATGTTTTTCTTTGTCACGTTATTGCTTCAAAAATATGACACATTTCATTCTTCAATGAACTTATTGAAAGAAGTGAAATGACGAATATTTTTCTCAACAAGTTTGTAACAAAATATCTATCACACCATTTTCCTTTATTTTATAGTATTAAAATGCACGCACTGTGAAAAGTTTACTAAACTTATAAATTAAAAAAACATTGACGATCGTAATTTAATAGAAATTCTTAGATTAATAAAATTTTAAAAAACATCTAACATTATTTTATATTTATATTACTAATTTTAGTAGAATTTTATTCATAACTTTGAAAAGAAAAAAAAAGACACACCTTATGTTTGTGGTCATGTGTATCAGTTGTTTGAGATGATGATGATGAATATAGAGTGAAAATTCTTGAGATGATGATGATGAATATAGAGTGAAAATTCTAAGTTCAAATCCCTCTATTTATAGTAAAAATGTAAATAGTAAATAAATATTACATTCTATTTTAGAAGAGTTTCTTCATAACCTCTAGGAGATGCTCTGAATTAAATATAACGATGTTTAAAACAAATTATATTTGTGTGTGTTTATTATTTCGATATGAAAATCAGTACTTATTTATTTGTCTTATGGTCAGTTGCTTACAACATGAGCATAGCAATCCTGTTCATCTGGCATCACTTAGATTTATTTGCTTTGTTCAGTTGGGGATTGGTTGAGGAAATCTTAGCTCTTAAGCCTGATACTCTTATTACTAGACTTAATCGTCAATGATAGCTCCTATTCCAAATTTTAGAGTTGATTCGCTTAATTCAGTGTGTTAATCACGGCTCATTGTTGCTAAATTAAATAGTTACCGTATACCATATATTCATTGAATTTTATGTTATTGCTTTCTAATTTGCAAAGTATAGACCAACAATATAATTTGAAGTGGAAAAACACTTTTATATAATGTGTTAATTCAAAATTTAAGCGTATAATAATTAAAAATATTGGAATATAAATCCTAAAATTATTTACCTTTCAAATGGCCATGTAGATACCAATATTATTTACCTACTGCAACTGTTTTCCTCTCATAAATATTAAATTATTAATTTTTTTAAATAAACATGCAACAATTAAAAATACTAGAATATAGATGCTAATGTTATTTGCCTGCTGCGGCCTTTATCTAGCAGAGCCTTTCTTTTCCTTATAGCAGTTTTACATAAGGATAATCTCAGAAGCTATTAATTCAACGTTTTAAAATTTAAAGCGAAAGATATCATCACACAGAAGAAACCTAATAATGGGAAAACTTTTGAAGATAACATTAAGAACCTTGAGATTTTTTTCACTGTAAATATTAAATGATTTTTTTTTTAAGCTGATTAAGAAACTCATAATAAGTAAAAATACTGCATAAGGACTCCTAATAGAATTTTTTTTGCTCAGCGTTCATAAGAAATTAGTAGCATTTGAAATGGCAGATCTTGGCATCCATTTTTAGGTTTTAAGTGCCAAGAAATCGCCACTCTATCATTGCTCTAACCATAAAGAGCATAAACATAATAAATATACTACATGAAAAAAAAAATTAATTATATACTTCATGTAAATGCATTAAGGATAAAAGCAAGCCTTAGTAATCAATGAATCCAAAAACCTAGGTGCAGTGCTCTCAAATCCAAGGCTCCTCATTGATGAAAGCCACAAACTATAAACTAGTCTGAGGATATTGGATGAGTAGGCACTAGATAGGGATTTTATGCACAAACCTTGCATCTATTGCTTACTAAGGCTTGCATTTGGTGACACTACTGTATGGAAAATTTGATACTCATAAACAGCCTGTGTAAGCATATGATCACATGATGTTTTGGTGATATAAGCATCACATAAGCAGATACTTACTTAAAAAGACACTCACAAAAATCTGAGATAAATTAAACCCTTGAAGATGATTACAATCATTAATTAATTGTTATTAAAAAATCTTCATCAAATGTTTTAACATATTTTCAAATACTATTTTTTTTAAGTAAAGAGCTTATATTAGTGAACCATGGTGCCACAATAACACTTTAGAAGTGCTGCCAAAAAATAGTAATGAGCAGCATATGAGTGTGTGGGCTAATGCAGTGATAGGGTGAAGGACTCTGTGGCCCAAGATCCATGGATTATAACCCAACTCTGTCATTTCGAGTACTCAAATTTCTTATGAATTCCTGAGCAATGCAAATAGATAGCAGAAATAATTAATTAAGAAGTGATGGTAAGTTAAAATTAAAACATAAAGAAGTTGAAATTAATGCATTCTGGGATTGACATAAAACATGAATATCCTCAAGCAGCAAAGAATGCATTAACCATATTGTTGAATTTTCTATTTCTTATTTATGTAAATTAGGCTTTTTTACTTTAACAATTATTAAAAGTAACAGAGAGAAAGAGAGATTTTAAAATCAGTTGAGAAAGACATGAGAACACAACTTTCAAATATTTCAACTACCATTGCAAATGGCGTCAGGCCCAAATATTGCCTTGAATATATATATTTGTATATAATTTTACTGTAATTCTTATTTATCAATTTTATTATTGAATACGTAAATGACAATTAAAATTATAAACTATATGATAAATCATTTTACTGAAAAGACTGTATAAAATGTAAACTAATTAATATATATCATAAATTATAATTATATAAACAATAAATTATGCATTTATAAAGTATATAAAGAAATAAAGGTGATGCAATAAAAAAGTTATCTAATTAGGGTGCCATCTATTAGAAAAGATTGAAAAATACTGTCATATATTTAAGTGAAATTCCAAAGATTCAAACTCACATATAATAAGAATGCAAATGTTTCTTTAAAGAATAATAAGGTGGAATAATAGGGATGGGGTAGACAAGTTTTTAATAGCAAAATATATTCATAGTATTTCCATATTTCCATAGGGTTTAACTGGAACACATGTCCAAAAATAAAAACTTCATAGCAGAACATATAATCACATTTATATTACTAACAATATACAAAAGCAAAAATAATTGTTTATTTACATATATTATCTATCAAAACAAAATCACAAATTGCAATCATTTATTACTAATGTTCCAAAATAATGGGAAGCTGTTTCTGTTTTGGGAAAAATCCTGCATAATCAATCAAAAAATTAATTATAAAACATTAAATGAATAAATTATTCAATTAAATATAAAAATTAAATATAAAATTAAAAGTAAAAATATGTGATTAAAAAAAATGGGACAATTAAATGTCCCAAAATAAATATGGTGGGACATAAGGACAAGAGAGATAAAACTGGGACCAATCCGGGAAAAAACGGGACATATGGACTCCCTATATATTCAGCACAAATATATATATATATATGTGGTTTAACTATTAATAAAATATCATAAAGTGACCTGTAGAGATTCCAACCAGGAGATGGATTCAATGGAGACTGTATTAAATCCTTCAATTGGCCAGTAGCCATAGATTTGATAGTAATTAATTACACAATTCAAGATTGTTTCTCCGCATCTGCACAGAATAATGGCTGTCAAATTTCATTTATGAAGCAGATAAATGCAATGACCATTGTTAACTTGAATCTACTTTTAAGAGGCCGATAATATCTAGGAAGATCAAATCAAGACCAGTTGGGAAAAAAAATGTTTTGGAATTTCACAAGAAGTCCATTGTTTACCTCATAATTCTTCGATTGTACATTATTGTCTGAATATCCAGAAAGAGGATCTTGATTTGAGACAAGTTCTTAGATGATGAAATTATTATACCCTGAGTTTTGACAATTGTGATCTGCTTAACAGTATTTTATATGTTTTCCATGAAGTCACCTCTTTTTTTAGTATCTGATGGAGGAAGGTGTGAAAGAAAAGTAAACCACTGCAAAAGAGCATTCTTGATTATATTAGTAATATTTCTCATAGTGATTTTTGAGTAACTGCTTATATTTTAACAATAATGTGAAAATGTTGTAATTGACCAGATCATGTGACCAACCAATAGATCGTACATATTTCATACTTCTGCTTTATTGATCTAAAAATGTATAAAAAAGTTACTGGGAAAAAAAATCCATTGCCAAACAAAAAAAATAAGCAGAAGAAAATAAAAGGTAAATGAATTTTTAAAAAAAATCTGAATATTTAGGAAATAAAGTACCTATTAAATAACCTGAATAAACCTGAAGAGAAATATAAGCATCAATCACAAGAGTGGGAAATTTTCATTACCCAGTTGGCATATCATGTGAAAACTGGTTGGTGCTACCACTAAAGTACCTATTACGTAATTATGAATAAACCTGGAGAGAGAGATATAAGCACCAATCACAGATTGAATAACGTTCATTATCCAGTTGGCATATCGTGAAAAAAACTGGCCGGTGTGTATTTCCAAGAATAACTTTCATTGTCAGCTACCAATAAAGTAACTATTAAATAACATAAATAAACCTGGACAGAGATATATAACTATCAATCACAGATTGAAAAACCCTTCATTATCCAATTGGCATATCATGTGAAAAACTGTATTTCAAGAACAACTTTCACTATCGGCTACCATGGAACATTACCAACAATCATTTAAACAGAGCAACTATACGTCTTATATTAATGTACCCAGGCACATATAAATATAGTCATGAAGTGGAGTTACATTCTCATACTTCAAGGCAACAGACTACCTAAACCAATGGTTCTTAACCTTCCTAATGCCGCAACTCTTTAATACAGTTCCTTATGCTGTAGTGACCCCCAACTTTTAATTTTGCTAGTGTTATGAATTGAAAATACATTTCCCAATGGTCTAGGTGGCCCCTGTGAAAAGGTTGTTCAACCCTCAAAGGGGTCACGATTTACAGGTTGAGAACCACTAATCTAGACAATAAGATCATTTAACCAATTAATGTTCTCTCCCTAACGCAATGCAAATTTTTTTACATAATTACATTTATTAAAACATACTTCATGTTTTTTATATATATAAGGAGGAATCAAAAATAATATTATTAGGAAAGATAAGTTTTATTGTGGATACAGTAAATAAAGAAATTTATTTAATTTCAATATTTATTTACACAATAAATTGCTTTTACTTTATTTTTTGACTTCATACACTAATAAAAATATATACATTTGAGCTAAGAGTGAACTTAATCAAATTAAGAGCTAAGAATTTCATAAACAAATTTCTGAACATATGAAGAAAATAGAACACTAATGAAATTACAGTAGATATTCCCAACTAATTCAATCTTTATACTTCATGGTTGCACCTGAAGGTATAAAAACTTTTTAATAATTTCAATTATGAATATTATTTCATATTACTAAATAACATTCTAAGACTGAATTGATTAAGTTTTAAGTAATACTGAAATTGACTTTGTTTGTTTTAAAATTTTGAGCACAGCATGTGCTAATTTTTACTGGGGTTTCTTCCTAGCCTGATAAGTTGCAAATTACAGAGGATAGATGTCACTAGTATATTTAATGAATAAGAAATAAGCTGAATATCATGTAACAATTTAATTACTACATACTTATTGCCTTCAGTGAGTTGTTTGGAGTTGAAAAATCAAAATTAGTAGTAGATAAACTGAAAGCTTTGCAACATATAATTTTAGTTATTTTGAAGTTATATCAATGAATCAATATAAAATTATTTTTTTAAAAAAGCCTGCCCTTAAATAAATTGCAAATGTTTTTCTCTGTCACGTATCATTTCCTTACAATCACCTATTATCATGTATCTTCACACATTATTTTCTTTGATTTCATTTGCATTGTTTTCATTTCATAACTAAAAATTGATATTTTTAGTTTTCCTCTTTTAATTTCTTTAAACATTATCTTGTATAGAATCACTTAAAGATATCACACTTTAAATATCTAAATTTAATATAACCACTAAATATCACATGATCACTATTCCTTATGCTTACACAAGCTGTTTACACAGAGGCTAAACTTGCCATACAGTAGTGTCACTTAGTGCAAATCAGAGTAATCAATGGATGCAGGAAGATTTGTGCCTACTCATCCAATATCCCCAGACTAGTTTCTAGCTTGTGGTTTTCATCAGTGAGGAGCCTTGGATCTGAGAGCATCCATTGATTACTTTGGCTTGCACTAAGTAGCGCTACTGTATGGAGAGTTTAGCCTGTATAAATTTAATATTATATGATTTTTTTTTTTAAAAGATGCCATTTAAGAAAGCTATTGTATGTGTCACAGAAATTTTTGTAAAGTAATTGTTGTGTATGACTGTCTACCCCCCCCTTCCCCAAAAGTAATTTACCAAAAAGACAATCACATTATTGAAAAAACAGAGACTGCTGCAAATAAAACAAATGTAATATATATTGTTTTGTATATGTATATCTGTATGCTTCATGAATCAGGGTTTTTCTTCTTTCCTTTATGCAGTGAGCACACTTCGATGATAAGCACCATAACACAAAGTGCATTCAGTTAAATAAAATGAAGAAAAACCCCCACTTCATAAAACATACACATTTATGTATGCAAAAGAATTGTACTTTACAAGGAAAAATTAATATTATATATATATTTAATTAAATATGCCTATAAAAAATAATGATATATATCAAAAATATTTTTGAAGGACTGAATATCTGATTAGTTAAGAATATCATATTGCAAAGTATGATGACCAACAAATTGGATGGTTTAAGATTATTGAGTAACTTCAGAATAATATCTATGGAAAATGCAGGTGTCAAAAGCAGAATCATAAAAAAAAAAAAATTGAATGTTTTGATTGCTTGGGAGTTCATGAGAATAAGTATTTGAAGTGATGAAGCAGGGCCACAATCCATGAACTTTTAAGCTCCAAAACCTGCCACTCTACCAGTGCACCAAACAAATCCGTGTAATCACATGAAAGAAAATAAAAGCATGAAGATTATTAAATGGCCTATTTTAGATGGCAACAAATAGATAAAAAGCTGATGAAAGACAAAGTTTCTGAAAAGCAACTTTGGTTAGATTTGTATGTTATTACATCAATTATATTTTTTACATATATCTATCTCTATTAAATATATCTCTATTGTCAAGCATTGGTGGTCGAGAGGTCAGCGACAGCTGCTTTACAAGCAGTTGTCCAGAGTTAGTGGGTTCGCTTCCCGGCTGATGCTATGACACATGGGAAAAAATATATATATCTCTATTGCCAACAGCACTATAGAATAAAACGTAACAATCTATTTTAACATTTTGTATATCTAACTCAAAATTATAAGTAATACCAAAAGTAAGATCCTTATAAATGAAAGAGAAATATAGTGGTCGAATCATAACCTTTACTAAGGGCTAGCATTTCAAATAAAAAGATTATTATAAACAAAATATTTGTTTATGAGTATATGTGAGTCTGTGACAAATAATTTATCAATCTAACTTTTAAAAAAATGCTAAGGGGATGTAACAAATCCTCCTGTGTTTGATACAAACGCTCAATAATAATTTAACGATTTGTGTCTATTTTATCTTTTAGTTGTCATTATTATATTTAATGATAAATATAGATCTTGCAGTTAAATATTGACTGTTAAATTCATTTAGTTGAACTGTTAAATGTTTTAGAAAAATCAAACTTCATTTATACTTTTCCAAATAATCGACTGTTAATAATGGCAACATAGGTCAATAATGAACACAACATTTTGATTGATTTTATTTTCGTCTCTTCTTGAAATGTTTCTAACTAACTAGTGACACTCTAGCTTGGGAAATGAAATCAAAATATTGTATTCTACAATAACTTGTGGGTTATCATTAATAACTGAATGTGTTGGGAAAAGTATAAATAAAGTTCTGAAATTGTATAAAAACAGTGAACAACATAATGGAAACAGTCCAGCATATAACTACAAGTAAAATACCACTTCAGATAAATATGGATTTATTAATTTCAATACATATTGTTGTTGTTGTTGTGTGTGTATGAAAAATGTATAATATAATACTAAAAACGGCAAGATAATGAATAAACACATATGTACACACATACACATATATACACAACTCCACGAACTTCAACATCCTAGGAAAAAATTTATGGTGTTCTATTCAATCATCAAATACGTAATAAATAATAACCCTAGAACTGTATGTTCAATAATACTTAAGTAAAAAAATGTTCAAAATAATACACTTTTTTTTTCATATGTCATAGCATCGGCCGGGAGGCGAACCCTCAACAACCGTCTGCAACCAACTGCTTGCTTGCAAGGCGGCTGCGCTGACTTCTCGGCTAACAACGCTTGACAGAGATAATCTTTTTCTATGTATAAATGGTAGTCACAAAATTCTAAGAAAGACAAGATCAATTTCACTTGTGTTTAGATATACAGGTGAGCATTCTATGAATCAGAATATCTTTATTATAAAATAATAAACGATACATTATTTAAAAGCTTTCTCTCCTTTCATGTTTATGCAATTTTTATTTACTACATTTTGGGGATTTTTTTTTAGGGGGATGGAGCAGAATAAAAGGAATCGCATAATATTACTTTTTAATAAATGTTACTACTTCAACAAGATTTGGTGCTTATTAAGGTGCCATTTAATTTACAAACTACCTGCACTATCCTATAGAGTCCCGGTTATGTAAGACATGAGCACTTTGTAAATAATACAGCCCTTGATAATAACATAAAATATCACTAAAATGTAGAATATATATAAAGTATATATTCATAGAGGTTGAAGACAAACAAGATTTGAAAATAAAATGGTGTGTGGGTTTTGTTTTGCAATATTTATTGGAATTAATAGATTGGAATCAAGTTTATAAAAAAAAAAAACCTAATAATACATTTTGGAATAGTTAGGTAAAATACTGCTTTTATAAACATAGGTCAAATCTAATTGGATAGAAATAATTAAATGTTTGGAAATTTTTCAGAAAGATGAAACTAGAAAGATTTTTTTTTTTTTGGGGGGGGGGTCTATTTTGCAGATGGAATAAAAAATAAATATTTAGAAGATAGTCAGCTATATTAAAATCATAACTTACTTTTAAAAAAAGTTATTTTACCAATATCGAAATATAACCAATAAAAAAAAAATCGGCATTATGAAAATTACATAATGAATTCTAATATACAGAAAAGTTGATCATCGCTTTTGGAGTATTTTGGAGAGTTGATTGATATCATCTAACATTTATAAATCTATTAAAGCCTTGAGTAATTAGTGTCTTAATAAATATATACTTCATATGGAATTTGGAAGTTATAAATGATTATTTATTAGTCTGCTTTCAGAACAGGATATATTTGCCTGATTAATGAGGTTTGTTTAAACTTCTTTGCATTATTAATCTCACACTTCTTAGTCAAGATGCAATCTTTAATGTTTATATAAAAATATCAGCCATAAATAACAGTGGTACTACCTTTATTGTTAAAGAAAGTTGCTTTGACTATAGGTTGCGATTGTTGATAACTTAAGTGTTGATTGTTAATATCTACATTTATAAGTTGTAATGCTGAAAATTATTTAAAACAATGTTAAATTCAACTGATGAACGAATTACTTGCTAGAATAATTCTAAAATATCTAAACAATGAAATAATATAAACTTTTATTCCTGTATTTGATTCATATATTGATGTACTTACAGAATAAATTTATGTGTGCTAGCTATAAAACTATTGAATAATTATTGGAAGATTTTATCTAAAGACAAATTTTTCATTATTTAAGAATATTTATATTGCATACAAAAAGTATTATTATAAAGCAGTCAAGTGTTTGTATTAATCTGCTAGTATAACTGCATATGTATGTAGTATGTTTGACTAATCAATGGACACTAAGTGATACAATGCTATAAAAACCCCATTTCCATATTGGTTTGTCATTTTAATTTCATCAGTGAATACTTGGATTCAAAGCTAGAACAAATGTACTTATACATTTAGCAGTCACCTTATATGCTTTTATATTATTTAAGCTAATAACCAAGATTTTTTTAAAAAAATAAGGTTTAAACCCATGTTAACTCATTTGCACAGTTACACAGATCTGACATTAGGTAGAAGAGCGAAGCTCCAGTTGTTGTAGAACTGAGTTCTATAATATATCATGTTACGTTATCAATTTTAATGGTGTAAAGATAGTTGATAGATCCATACGTGCATTAGTTCAGTTTTAAATCCTAGTTTACACTGATTAAAACAGAAACCAAAACTGGTTTGAAGTTGGGGATTTTATAGTAGTATTCTTGTCCACTGATTCCAAAAGATTACAGCAGATGGCTCTAGAGTAAGGTAAAGATGACTGCTCTTGGAAGCCAGCAATAAAATTATATGCTCAAGTGAGCAAAGCAATTTATTTAACCAAGATATAAGTAACTTTGGTTTAACATAAATACTATCCAGTAGAACTTTATCGTCATTATTCAATGAAACTTCACACCATGTTGACTCAACAAAAAAGGGAATTGACAAAAACAGATTTATATTTAAAATTTTTTTTTAAGACAATTAATGTACCACATATCTTGAAGCAACTTCAGAAAGGTCTGTCAGTGCGAAGAACCTTATATCTGTCATCTATAAACAAATGGTCTTGGATATGATTAGAAAGCCAGGTTTCAGTCAAAAAATAAAATAAAATCAAAATTCTCAGAATTAAAAAATCCTTTTACAAGATTTAACTTAGTTCTCATCCCTCTTATATTAGAATAGAAACAATTAAAACCATTTATATCAAAATAAAAATAAATCAATTAATAGAAAAAATTAAAACAAACTAAGATCAGATAAAAAACTATAAAAAAAAACGTAAAAGAAAAAAAAATTAAGATAAAATATACTATATGGAAAGTTTTAATTATGGCCAAAGTACCATGAAAAAAAGTTAAGGAAGTACTGTGAGGTGATGTTTATGTTTGGGAATGAAAATATAAAAGCAAGTTGATTTATAATTAAACATACTGATTTTAAAACACAAAACTTGTAATTTTCTTTCAAGAAAATTTTTAATATAAGAAGATGTGTTTACAGGGATATTTTGAAAGAAAATACTTATATTTTACCTCACATTTGTTAACATTTATTATCTGATCTTTATGATAATCAACTTCTTTCAATAAATTCTTAGAATAATATTTATTTTGTTCATTTTCACCAAACAGTTGAATAGACTTGTTCTTTATCAATGGATTTTAATTAATAGAAAATGTAGGGTTATTAGTAAAGTTTCTATGAGAATATTTATTTTTTACCTTGTAATGTATGTCAGAATTTTCTTTAATATGTTGGAATAAACTTAGATTTTTTATGATTATTTTTATAATATGAAGGAAAATGAGAAGACTGAGAAATCCCAGATCATCTAAATATTTTAGTTTAAAAAATTTAGGAGAATTTAAATTACTGAGATCATTATTCATTATAATTTTTTCCTTATCATAAAATATCTTTTGATTTATTGGATCATTACTATAGTCAGATTTAATATGTCTCTAACTTGTGTTTTCAGAATGTTTTTTAATCAGTTAATGACTTGACATTAAATGGAGAGAGCATTAAATTTAGCACCATGTGAGACTCTTTTAATATCATAATTATTACCAACCTTATCAACAGCAAAAGGAGAATTTTGTTTGTTATAATTTTAACCATATATGGGAGAATCATTTGTGACTCCATTAGAAATTCCAGTTCCACGTCTTTTTATCATACTTTTCTGTTATAATTTCAGCATGTATGGGAGATGTGTCAATATCATCTGTTATTCCATTAGAAAGTCCAGTTCCACTTCTAAAGATATTTCCAGGTCATTTTATCACACTTTTTTGAACTAAAAAAAATATCATCAAAATGAAAATCTACTTTAGCACTTAAATTATGAGGCAATCCATAACCACATGAAAGAACACACTGAGTACCTACATTTATTGTTATATGGACATGATATCTTAATAATTAATGAATGAATTTATTGTAATGATAATGCTTGTACGACCTCCATTGTAAAATCTTCAGAATTTGAAGCAAGATTATCAATAAGTATATTTATATCAATATCTTCACTCAAGATGAAATCAATACTATTCACTCTGGAAAATTTGATATTCTTATCACTATTATTCATATCAATAAAATTGAATCTAAACTGTTATTTGACTCAGCGAATATATTAGATTCATCAAGCTCACATGGATTAAAAATTATATGTTGGTTATCCTTATTTGCATCTTTGACTATGTTTAATGAAGCAGTACCATATACATTAGAATGTGAAAAGATAGAATAAGTGCAAGAAGACAAACTAAAAGAAGCATCAGAATGTGTTAATATCACTATAATTCATCAATGTAATTGAATCAAAATTGGTATTAGACTCAACTAATATATTAGGTTCATCAAAGTCATATGGATTAGCAGAAATTATACAATAGTTATTCCCACTTGCATCTTTGACTACGTTTAAGGAAGCAGTGTCATATTCATTAGTATTTGAAGATATAGAGTAAGTGCAAGAAGACAAACTACAAGAACCATCAGAACCATATACTGTAAAAGATCTAGAAACAATGGGAATGTATAGGGTCTGAGAGTGCATCATACCCAGTACCCAAAAATTCTTTCCCAAATGGAAATATTATTGCAATCATAGCATTAATAAAAACCAGATCCTATATCTAAAAAAAACAACAGCAGCAACTTTAAATAATTTTAGACGGAATAAATGGATCTCTGACACTGCCTGCACAAATAATTTTGATAGATGGTTCAGGTATAGTTTTGGAACAAAAGCTATAAAGAGATAGTGTCATACCAGAAACCTGGTTAAGTGAATTATTATTAGATAAAATGGTAAAAGGACTAGATCTGACTATAACATGCTTTACAATATTCACGTACAAAGTCAGTATCAGTAAATTTGACTATTATTAGAAATTATCATAGATCCACCCAATAACTTATCCGATATCAATTCATAACAATCCAAAGGATATTTTAGACAACAGAATCCTTTACATTTCAAAACTTTTTTCACCTCCGACATAATGGGTAATGGATAGAATATGATGCCATATTAATTCAAGAAGAAATAAGTTACATGTTAGAAATTAAAAACAAAACCAATTTATATACATTAATACTATAACTACAAACAAAATATGTGAGACTAATTAAGTCAGTAATAAATGATTATATAGCATTTAGAAAAATATGTGCAAATGAATTGAAATTAAGCATTTAGAAAAATACATGTGAAGGAACTGAAATTAAATAATAATAATAATAATAATAATAATAATAATAATAATAATAATAATAATAATAATAATAATAATAATAATAATAAGGAGGAGGAGAAGGAGAAGAGGAAGGAGGATAAGAAGAAATGGGAGGAGAAGAAAGAAGAAAAAGGAGAATGAGAAGGAGGAGGAAGAAGGAGAAGGGGAAGGAGGAAGAAGAAAAAGGAAGAGGATACGGGGAGGAGGAGGAAGAAGAAAAAGGAGGTCTTTTACATATCCCTATTTTGCATATCATATCAATGATCTATCAAACAAATCCCCTTAACTCAAAAATTACAAGTTTATAAATTATGAAGTATGTAAGCTATTATATTTAAAATATTTTAAAAAGAATACAGCAAGGAGAAGGGGAGGAGGAGGAAAAAGAAAAAGGAGGAAGTCTCTTACATATCCCTATTTGCATATCAAAACAATGATCTATCAAACAAATCCCCTTAACTCAAAAATTACAAGTTTACAAATTATAAAGTATGTAAGATATTATATTTCAAAATAAAGCAAAACTCTCCATATAGTAGTGCCATCTTGTGCTAACAAGAGCAAACAATGGATGCCAGAAGGCTTGTGCATAAAATCCCTATCTAGTGCCTACTCATCCAATATCCCCAGATAGTTTCTGGCTTGTGGCCTTCATCAGTGAGGAGCCTTGTATCTGAGAGCACTGCACCTAGATCTTAGGATCTAATGCAACCCTCCAGCACCCACCTTTTAACTCTATTTAACTACAAAACTATGAGAATGAAATTGAAAACACAATTAATATTTTCAATCCAAGCTCAATAGCTTATATAGTCATATGGGTCTGAACTCAATTCACCAAAATGTATGGGTGTTGAATTGAGTTCAGACCAATATGACTATATAAGCTATTGAGCTTGGATTGAAAATATTAATTGTGTTTTCAATTTCATTCTCATAGTTTTGTAGTTAAATAGAGTTAAAAGGTGGGTGCTGGAGGGTTGCATTAGATCCTAAGATCTAGATGCAGTTGCTCTCAGATACAAGGCTCCTCACTGATGAAGGCCACAAGCCAGAAACTAGTCTGGGGATATTGGATGAGTAGGCACTAGATAGGGATTTTATGCACAAGCCTTCTGGCATCCATTGATTGCTCTTGTTAGCACAAGATGGCACTACTATATGGAGAGTTTTGCTTTGTTTTGAATTGTTTAATAACAATTATGTGCTAGTATGAGATAGTGATCATGTGATGTTTAAGTATTATATTTAAAATATTTTAAAAAGAATACAGCAATATCTGTTACTTAACAATAACAACAAAAATGCCATCCATAAAAATTGAAACAAACATCAGATCTAAATTAAATGTAAAACACTAATTAAATAAAGCTAAGTCAAATTTTATATTTATTGAAATCAAAAGTTTAAAAATTTTGGGGATTTTTATTATCATAAAGTATATACTGTATAGTCTTCCTAAAAAAGGAGATAATAAATCAGATTTGTTATTTCAGATAACAAAGAAAAATCAGTTTTCAGAAATTAAAACAAATTGAAAATAGCAATCAGATGAAATAAAAGATGAACACCATATGTGGAAACATTAAACAGCAAAGTTCATAATCCAATAGAAGAGACCACATTTAGATACTAAGAATTCCACTGATAAGATAAGTACGATATTCATTATTAATCAGAAGTAAAGATCTAAAATTGTAAATAATAATATTCTCTATTTGTTTTGTCCTGGAAACAAAAGCATCAAATTCCTTATAGATAATAGAACTTTAAATAAAGCAATGGAGAAATACTTTTAAAACAACAACAACAAAAAACAGCATTCCTTCCATCTATAGAACAAAGCAAAAGTATTTCAACATTCCAATAGAAAGCAATTAATGAAAAGTCTGGTGAAATAATTTTAATTATAAGAATATTTTAAATACTCAAATACATAATAATAAATGTAACGAAAATAAGTCCTTGAAGAGAACTTGTCAAACGCTATCTGTAGATATAATAAAAATATTTCAAGTGAAAGTGATGTCTGTCATAAAGATCAATGACAACTGGAAAAAAAAAATCCTATACTTGTCAATAATACATTCAGGCTTATGTTACAAAAACCCCATTACAACAATAACATTAAATAAAAATTGAAGAGCAAAAAAAAAAAAAAACACATCTTACTCCATCAGCAGCAGTAGTAGTAGTAGCAGTAGATTATAATTACTTAGAAAAAGTACAAAGAGAAATATGAAGACATGCATTAGATGGAGATGTGTGCAAAGGAAACAATTCAAGAAGAGGCAAAACTCTCCATACAGTATTGCCACTCAGTGCAAGCCAGGGTAATCAATGGATGCCAGAAGGCTTGTGCATAAAATCCCCATCTAGTACTTACTCACCCAATATCCCCAGACTAGTTTCTGGCTTGTGGCCTTCGTCAATGAGGAATCTTGGATCTGAGAGTACTGCACCTAGATCTTACAGAGATGGGATAGTCAAGTTTTTTATGAGAGATTCCAAAAGCAAAATGAAAATGTTCAATAGATTGCAATTTATGGATATTAAGAGAATAGCCAAAATATTATTTAATTGGGTTATAAGTAAAGGACAGGTAACAAAATGGGATAGTATGATATGCAGAAGATTTAGATAAAGAATTTATGTCAGTATATTTATACAAAAGGAGGGATGATTGTGTTGAGAATTGATGGGTGTTATCATGGCTAGGAATGAGATAGAAGAATAGATGCATTAATGAACAATAGAGAAATGGAGAACTGCTACAGAGAGTAAAAAAGGTTTAAATATATATAGAAGTAAACAGACTATTGGGTGCAAGTTAATTGAAACTACTTTCCTTATTATTACAAGGAAAGTAGTTTATTGTTTAAAGCTTGATCAGGATCTTTAGCAACACAGAAATATACACATAAATGGAAAAATATGAATGATTTAGTCTGCAAGATTTGTAAAGAAGACATAGAAAATATTGGGCATCTGTTAATTGAACGTAAATGCTTATACGCATAAAGGATACAAATAATGAAATTGTGGCTGAGAGATTCTTGACTTGAATAAAGGAATAACCATATCACATTACATTATAAGTGATATACAAAATTAACAAAGCGTATGCCACACTTGAATGAGAAACTATAAAGATACACAGTAATTATTACACGCTAAGCGCTTTCGAGGTCTTTTGCCTCATATTCATAGCGGTACTGTGAGCTGCAGAATGAAAAAATAGGGCAAGGGAAACAAAACAGTTATCAATAGACGAGATACCTGCTTTGACATCTCCAAACGTTGGACTATCTAGTTCATTTGCATATGCTTTGCATACTGTTTTGTTTCCCTTGCCCTATTTTTTCATTCTGCAGCTCACAGTACCGCTATGAATATGAGGCAAAAGACCTCGAAAGCGCTTAGCGTGTAATAATTTCTGTGTATCTTTATAGCTTCTCATTCAAGTGTGGCATACGCTTTGTTAATTTTGTATATTAAATTATCGAATGAGAAGTCTTAAAATCTTTAATACATTATAAGTGATAGCAATTTTTGGTTTTAAAATAAAACTAGCAAATATAAATTTAAATATTTTAAAGAAATATAATATCAATCTATATACTATTATGAATCCATGTTACTATTATATTTAAAATAAATATCTATGTACCTTCAAGATAACTTTACCAACTAATGTTACATGGTTAGCAGCAAGCTGTAACTAGCCTGTGTGAATAAATTCTAGCTTAGAAAACTTTCAGTTATAAACATTCTTCAATCTGTTCCAGATTTGAATTCCAGACTGTGAAGATAACCTGCTAATTTACTGCAGCATAATTTGCTTCTAATAATTTTTATACTTTAAAAATTTCATTCCATGTTTATAATTATAAATTTTATTAAACGCACATTATTATATTAAGTAATATTTACTAAGGCTGTAACCTTATGAATAAGCTCTGAAAAATTCGAAGGTAAATTCGAAGGTAAGGGACCTCTACGGGTCTTAGCCACAAGCTTACGCTCAGAAGAAAAGAGGGAAACCTTCTTTACTTCAACCTACTTTTATATATGAATAGGTGAAGCTGAAGTGGTTAGATCTAAGAGTGTGGAGCTATTCAATACTTCATTAATTAAGTCCACAATTCTTATTACACATTAATACTCGCGAAATCTTACGATTTACAACGTGTCAATGGAAAGATCTTATAGTAAGAAATCTATTACTATAATTTAAAGTTGTAATTGTACATTTTATTAAATGCACATTATTATATTAAGTAATATTTACTAAGGCTGTAACCTTATGAATAAGCGTCTGAAAAAATTAGATATTACTTAATACAATAATGTGCGTTTAATAAAATTTATAATTACAACCTTAAATTATCATAATAGATTTCTTACTATAAAATCTTTCCTTTGACTCGTAAATCGTAAGATTTCGCGAGTATTAATGTGTAATAAGAATTGTGGACTTAATTAGTGAAGTATTGAATAGCTTCACACTCTTAGATCTAACCACTTCAGCTTCACCTATTCATATATAAAAGTAGGTTGAAGTAAAGAAGGTTTCCCTCTTTTCTTCTGAGCGTAAGCTTGTGGCTAAGACCTGTAGAGGTCCCTTACCTTCGAATTTTTCAGACGCTTATTCATAAGGTTACAGCCTTAGTAAATATTACTTAATATAATAATGTGCATTTAATAAAATTTATAATTACAACTTTAAATTATTGTAATAGATTTCTTACTATAAGATCTTTCCATTGACTCGTTGTAAATCGTAAGATTTCGCGAGTATTAATGTATAATAATAATTGTGGACTTAATTAGTGAACTATTAAATAGCTTCACACTCTTAGATCTAACCACTTCAGCTTCACCTATTAATATATAAAAGTAGGTTGAAGTAAAGAAGGTTTCCCTCTTTTCTTCTGAGCTTAAGCTTGTGGCTAAGACCTGTAGAGGTCCCTTACCTTCGAATTTTTCAGACGCTTATTCATAAGGTTACAGCCTTAGTAAATATTCCATGTTTATAGTAAATTTAAAATTTTATATCTATATTTTTAAGTTGTATTTATATCTTCTTATATGCAAAAATTTCAATTCTGAAATTAAAACTTTATGATAAAGCAAACTGTGAAATTGCAAAAGCGTAGAAAGAGTAATTTTGATCATAAATTTTTTAAAATGATATATTAATTTTTAATAAGGATATTATACATATACACTTACGTTTTATTCAAAAATTAATATAAAAAATATTACTCTGAATAAAAACTATAATATTTACTAATGACATTTATTCTGTTTTAGACTAACAGATCCATGAGTGTGTGTGTGTGTATGTGTGTGTGTGTATTGCTTATAAATATAATAACCAAAGCAATTTAAAATTGGTTGAAATTTATTAGCTTTCTATAAAATATGAGAAGATTAAGATAGTAACAGGAAATGACAAAATGAAATTAAAGATGATTGAGGGTGGCAATAGCCAGGTCAAGAAACCATACTAGTTTGATGGTTGGATTGGTTTTCAGACAGAGATTGTAAAAGTATAATAGTTTATACATTTAGTACAGTGGGAGAGTAGTGGGCTCAAGAAATAAAAGTTTCCTGTTTGCAGATCACTTTTGGTTCTTGAGTGGCATAGAATTTCCCAATCAACAAACCAGTTGATAAATTTATTAATTAATATCTTTTTATAACATCTACAAAAATTCTGATTACTATATTGCCATAGTAACATATCAGAATATAATGAAGCCTCATCACTTCCGCATTAAAACCTGCAATCCACTGGAAATGGCATATGTAATGAATAATGAGTAACATATTCTCCATATATGGAAATCAATCTTTACCTTGCAGTTTGCTATTTAAAGGCTATTTTTACATTTTCATTATACATATATAATTTTTATTATGTGTTGAAACTAGCTGTAAAAGTCCAAGTGAATTGTCATCTAGTAGTGACCATCACCTACTAAATACTTATATAATATGGAAGGAAATCAAGTCATATATCATGTGACTTAATTTAATAAACTTGCACTATAAAGATTAAATAATGAGCATGCTAATAGCTCTTAACAAGCTTTTCTGAATATCTCTATCCTCAGATAGGTTTCTAGCTCTGGCTGTCATCAGTGAGGCACTAGGACATTCAGGTATTAGATTTAAGAATACCAAGTCAAGCCCCAGAATTTTATCTAATAGTTACCTATTAAGTTAGATAGCTGGATTTGAAGATGTATGGATGTCTGAAAATTTCAGATGTTCTACTTAATAGATAACTATTAGATAAATGCTGGGGCTTGACCTGGTATTTTTAAATCTAATACCTGAATGTACTAGCACCTCACTGATGACATCCAGAGCTGAGAATAGGTACATTCAGAATATCATGTCAACAGCTATTAGTATGCTCATTATATAACTTATATATTATGTAATTAGACAGGAATATGTGTACCATACTTAATAGTTGAGAAAAAAGCATGAAAATCTAATAGTGATAATAAATAATTCTCTTTATCAAAAATAAAACATCAAAGAAAAACCATTATAGTTACTGTAGTACATTACATGATCACATTTCCTATACTAGCAAAATGTATGGGTGCTGAACTGAGTTCAGACCCATATGACTATATAAGCTATTGAGGTTAGATTGAAAATATTTTTTGTGTTTTCAATTTCATTCTCATTGTTTTGTAGTTATGTAGAGATAAAAGGTGGTTGCTAGAGGGTTGCATTAGATCCTAAGATCTAGATGCAGTGCTCTCAGATCCAAAGCTCCTCACTGACGAAGGCCACAAGCCAGAAACTAGTCTGGGGATATTGGATGAGTAGGCATTAGATAGGGATTTTATGCACAAGCCTTCTGGCATCCATTGATTACTCTGTTTAGCACAGGTGGCAATACTGTATGGAGAGTTTTGCTCGGTTTACTGTAGTACATATTAGGAACAGCAAACAAAATCTGAAACTAATAAAATATCACAATATCTTTCCAGTCATAACACATTGCAAGGAATTCTAACATTCACAGAACCTAAACTTGAAATACTGAAAGTCAAAAACTACATCTATGACATCTCATGTGAATGTGAAATCCATAACCCTATTGAAAAACTATTGAAAAAGCAGGCAAAACCCACTAGACATATTGTATAGTGAGTTTTTGCCTGTTTTAACAACAGTTATACACAAGCATAAGAAGTGGTGGTCATGTGATGTTATTTAAAAAGCACCAAACAATGATTAGAAAGGCTAAAACAGAAGTGCCTAAAATAATAGATCATACAACTTTCCAATGAATGTTTGATTGTGAAAAGAAAAAAATATTGGGCAGAAGAAAAAAATTTGGAGAATCTGCTCACATAATATTATGAAATAATCCCAAAGTCAATTTAATGGAATAATCTATAATGTTTCGAAGTACCCATTAGCTGGAAAAGTATTTGTTAATCTTATATGCAATAAAAAATAGATAAATATAAAGTTTCTACTGACTGCTGCCTTTGATTAGCTTAGTAGATTAGAGAATTGTTTTAAGTATTCAAGATCACTATTTGATCTATAGTGATTCTTATATCAGAACTGTCATTAGTTAGGCTGTACCTGAAGAAAACCAGAATAACATTATTTGAAATGCTGTGCTACATACTAATTTGTTGACTATTTTGAATGTATTTAAAAAGTTTGAACACATTTTTAAAAAAAAAATTACTAATCAGAACTAGATGACAGAAGTCGACCAACATGTAGTTAAAAATAAAATACCATCACCACAACATTTCAGGAAAAAATACATGGGTAATAGTTTAAAGAGTACTCTGTGAGTTTTTGTTATGATATAAATAATATACTATGGTTTTCAAGTGCATCAAAATTTTAAATGTTTAAAAACATTTCAAAATAAAATTATGACTCACTTGATTTTGATATAAACTTCTATATTTATAAATATTATGAAATATTTAACTTTAATATTGCTAAGAAAGAAATATATCACTTCATTTAAATACAGGGATAAAAATGCAAGATATTTTCAAATTGATTAAATTTTCATCAGTGCATTTTTTGATTCGTCCTATCATAACCATCCATTAAGAGTAAAATCCAAACCATTCTCGCTTAGTACACATGTATTTCACAATATTCATTTAATTGATGAAGCTAGAGTCTTTTAAAAATTTACATCATTATGCCCCATGTTAACAACTTGTCTGCCATTTAATCATTCTCTCAGAATGAAGGTGTCATACCTCACCTTACCTTCAAATAATGGACTAGTCTAGATTCCATTTTATCTTGATTAGAATGAGCATTCACCCCCATGCAATAAGGGGCCAATAGGCAATGATGCTCACTGAATCTGATGGCGGTCATTATGAACAGGGATCTGACTATAAATAGTCAATCCATTTGGAGGTAAGGGCAAACTGTCAAACCTGAATGACAGCATACACATTGTCAACTATATGATTGAGCAGTGAGGCAAGTTCATCTTAGACCTGGAAGCTTCTAGATATAAATAAGATATGAAGAAGGCCGTCATAATATGCCGGAAGTATCATCATACCTACTCATGAGATAGACTGTCACAGTATGGCTAGAAGTAGTAGGTAAACTTATAAGGGCACTTGAATCTCTTTCCTTCTATAGTTGCTCACTAATTATTGCTATACCAAGTCAACTGTATCAAAAGAAGATATAAAACTGTATATATGGTTTAAATATGCACTTTTATATTGGTATTAATAAATATATATATATTCTAATAGTAATACATAAGTTTATGTTTATATGTCATAATCACTAGCAAACACAACATGTAAGAGTTGGTTTCTATAAACTTTTACCACTTAGTGAAAGAATAAGCAATCAATGCACAATTTTTATCTCAAATTCAACAGGGACAAATAAGGAAGCTATATTCCCAAAACATTTAACGAATCAGCATGCTATTTATTGCATTTAAGTATAGGGGACCTGAACTCAGATTTTCAAGCACCAAACTACATACTTTAATGAACAGGCTTCAATCTACTACAACCTCCAACTTTTCAGCCATCCATATCATTGAAAATCTGATGATGAAAACTCAAATCCCATGTTGATACCAATATTATTGCCATGCCCCCTATATTTACAATTAGGCTCCCAAGTTTGTGAAGAGTGCCTGGTTTTCAAATATTTATTGCATTTAAATATTTTAGGATTATTAAAAAAAAAAGAATTACCCCCCCGCCGCCCGCGTCCCTTGAAAATGTTAAAATTTTATTATAATAGTATAATTTTCTAACTTTATTTACATTAGTGATTATATCAATTATTTTCATATAAAGATTTTGAACTATTTCTTAAGACTTAAGAATTGCACTTTCAAATAAATAATGTGAATTTAGCGCTGCGATTTCCAAAAGGTGTTTTGAAGACGATCTGCTTTCCATCAAATAAACTAACATATACAGAAAGAGAGACAGAAAAAAAGAATTAGAAATTAAAAAAAGCAGCTGCCAAATGTTAAAAAATTAACAAATTGGATAAATTCAAGCTGGAATTAAATAATTTTTTTCCCAAACAGCAGTCCCGTCATCACCCAGGAAAGAACTAAAAGCAATTAATTTATCATCACGGATCGAAAGTGAATCATCCGAACCTTGAATTTGCATCATCTAATTAAATAAATGATAAGTATTTATATCTTTATTACTTACGCATAAATTACTATAATAAGCAAATACTGCCAAAAATCAAACAGTTTAATTATATAAGTCAACACTAGGCTAAGGTTATGAAATTCTTGGCAGAATATTTTATTCTTTATAAGTTTAAAACATTAAAAATTTTAAAATCCCGGCAACAACAACAAAAAAAATTATTACTTTTTTTTATTGTCGTAATAATAACAACAAACTATAAATATAAAAAATAAATATCACACACACACACAAATGATTATATATTAAAAAGTATCTTGTAATGAATAAGATCTGAAAAGTGTTTGGATAATATATATATGATCCTTTATAAGAGTGCTTAGTCTGTTTACCAAAGATTTCCTAGCATGAATGTATATACCTCTTATTAATCTGCAGCACTCTACAATGCCAATTTCCAATCATCATCCCTCTTTACCAAATCCCAGGGTTCCATTAGATCCTAAGATCTAGGTGCACTGTTCTCAGATCCAAGGCTCCTCACTGATGAAAGCAGAAGTTAGAAACTAGTCTGAGGATATTGAATGAGTTAGCACTAAATGGAAATTTTATGCACAAACCTTCCTGCATCCATTGATTACCAAGGCCTGCACCGGATGGTACTACTATATGGAAAGTTTGCTACCATTTTAATTCACTTCTATAACCAGCAATTCTCTCTTTCTGTTCTTTTCTTTAAATGTCTCTACTTATAATGATATTTTTAATTATTATATCAAATATTCATTGTTTATCATTTTTTGATATATATACATAATTACTGTATAATTATATTATGAATTACTATACAATCATATTAGTTTCCTGAAAATTATGATATATTATTGAAGTGATTTTTAAATTAGCAAAATCCATTGCTTCTTAATGTTATAAAGGGTTCATTATATTAAAGTTTATGATATAACTTTAAACACTGAGTTGTTAATATTAAACAGCTTGGTGAACAACATCAGCTCTTTATTAAACCTAAATTTAGGATTAAGACTATGAATATTTTTAGTACAAATTAAAACACAAAATTCTCAGTTTTGGAAGTTTATTTGTTGACAGAATTATGCACAAGAGGGATCCACATTCGACTTTCCACAACTGAATTACAGAGTCTAAAGTTGATAGGTTATATCAGTGATGAAATATTATGCAATAAACTTTCGATACCAAAAACAACATAATATTGCTTTCTCATATCTTAAAATGCATTACCTGGTTTGAATATTAGTTCTCACTGACAAATTACAGTATTCACATGATAAATAAATTACAAAAAGAGATTTAGGTTTACATATCATAAAGAACAAATAAAAAACAAACTATCACATGACCACCATTTCTTATGCTTGCTCATAACTATTATTAAAACAGGAAAAACTCCCCATACAGTAGTAGTGCCACTCAGTGCAAGCCAGAGTAATCAATGGATGCCAGAAGGCCTGTGCATAAAATCCCTATCTAATGCCTACTTATCCAATATCCCCAGACTAGTTTCTGGCCTGTGGCCTTCATCAGTGAGAAGCCTTGGATCTGAGAGCACTGGATCTAGCTCTTGTCAATGAGGAGCCTTCAGTGATGAAAGCCACAAACTAGAAACTAGTCTGGGGATATTGGATGAGTAATTTCTTCTGTCATCCATTTATTACTCTGGGTTGCACTGAGTGGCACTACTGTATGGAGAGTTTTGCCTGTTTTTAAAAATCAAACAATTTTATTCATGCAAAATGGATAGTTAAGAAAATAGTCTAGATCATCAAATATATATATAGTTTTCACAAGAGAAAGATGGATGGTATAAAGAAGTTTATTTGTTCATGAAAAACAAACTATACTTTTCTTATGAGATGGATGAATGGCATAAAGGATTTAATAGTTCATGAAAACAAATTACCCTATTGGTGTCAGATAGATGGCTGATCCAAGGGTTACTAAAATGATAAGGAAAAGAGAATCTATAGATCAGGAAAAAAAAGGCATATTACTTTATTGCTCAGGAGTTCATAAGAAGTTCGAGTGCCCAAATCGATCCTGTGACCTCTGACCTCCCGAATCAAATCGAATACTCTAATAACTAATGCTTGATATAATGATTATATATATAATACCCAAGTGAAAATGTGGGGTTTACATATTCCTATAAAAAGGTTTATATACTGTTATTTTGCATAAAATAATTACTGAATAATAAATATTTATTTTTAACTCTAAGTAAAAGTTGTTTTTAAGAGAAAATCTACAGGTAGCCTGAACTAATTACAATAATTGATATAATCTTTCAACAGTGCAATTAATTGTGGTAGTCCCACGTCAACAGCTGGGCTGCTTTGTTGATCATGTTTTTCATTAAATTTATCAACAGTCTACAACTCTAACATTTCATCAGATGCCGAGTATTTTTACTTTCCCAAACGTTTATGTAAATAAAAAAATCATTATAATAACAAACACCTTTATTTAACACCAAATCACTATACATATATATTTAGACTTCTAAATTTAATAATTTTTAAATGTAATTTCTATACTATATAGTATAAAACATTCATTAAAGAAGCTTTATTTATTTATTTATTTTTAAGTGTCATAGCATCGGCCGAGACGCGAACCCGCAACCCGGGCAACTGCCTGCAAGTACAAGGCAGTCGCGCTGACCTCTCGACCACCAATGCAAGACAAAGAAGCTTTATTTTATTGTAAGTTTTAAAAAAGTGTGCAAAAAAGGATAATCCGTCCCTTTTAAAATAAATAGCCCATGGCAAAGCAAAGACCTCATAGAAAAATAGTAGAAGGCAGTGTTTTATTCTCTAGCCAATATATCAAATTACTGACTAATGTTAGATGGTTAATTGGATTGGCTATATACCAGATATCTGAAAGAAAAATTCTAAACCGCTTGAAAAGAATTTCACTTAGAGTAGGTTTAAACCCAAGTCACAGGCATTGTGGCAATTGTTCTGCTTAATACCATGAGGTGTTAATTAAAGTGTGTGTGTGCATGAGAGATAAATCATTTGTTTTGGTATGTCATTGGCTTTTAAAATAAAATAAAAAAAAAAGAAATAGTTATTCTATTTATTTAATGTTTCAAAATAAAATAAAATTATCAGTATTCTAGTCTCCATTTTCCTTACATTTTTAGATCACAAATTTAGATTGCATCTTTCAATATTTCTTCTTAATTATAAAAAGATCGTCAATATTAGTTTTCAATGAGTATACCTCTTGCTATAGTTTATCTGATGAATGAATTTAGTGATTTGTCCAACTCTCTCTGTGGCAGTGGAAAGTTTAGATATATGAATGCTTCAGCTCCAATCCGTTGAAAGGTCAAAGCCCCTCCCACCAGGTCAATCAATCATTCTTCCAACATGCCCAGAAAGTCTATTATGATTACATATGATGTGATTAAAAAATATTTGCTATAAAAGTTTTTTGACATAATGCTGATAGAGAATAAGAAAATTATGCTTAGTTTTAAAAACAGGCATATGGATTTCTTAGCCCTAAATTTGCAACTACTACTGATATCTTTGACTGTTGCCTTGTGGTAATAAATCACCGAACCAATCATACAATGTAAGGCCCTTGTAATGGACAAATAATATAATCATATCTTAAAAGCTCACAATTTCAGAAATCTTTTATGGTAAACCAGTATTATAGGAATTATGGGGAAAAACGAACATTCGTATAAACACATCACTCATGGTGGAAACTCATAGCATACACAGGTGGCTAGCAAAACTAATTTCTACAATCGACAGACTCATAAAGAGCACTAATGTCCTAACAACTAGCATCCACATTTGACAGAAAATTATATTAACATCACAGTATTGCCTTGCTTTCAAAAATGTAATAATTATGTGCTCACAAAGTGTCTTGTGTTCAATCTAATAATATAACATTAAATATTACTATGCTTATATTGTATATTATATACTATATTATGAAAGGATGGTCATTTTTTTACGATCCAGGAGGTATAATTTGCGACATAAATTTTTAGCATTTATTTCGACATTTGCATTATAAATTGCCTACTGCTGTTTACATATATTTTAAATTATGACTATTTGTTCATTCTTCTGATATAGAATATCAACACAATAATTCAAAATATACTTAAAAATGAGGAAATTGGGTAATATTCTAGAGAATTAAAAGCAAAAACGGTTAAGAATGTGGATGAATATGAGTAAATAAGCATTTTATTGCTTTCCTTATTAATAATTTTATATTTGAAAATGTAGTTAAATTGTTAAAAGAAATAGTATCATAGAAAGTAACCCGAAGTTCATCTTTTAAATCGGTATTATTCTAGCGCCTCAAAATTCTTTAGTTATAACTACGTCACAAAAGTGCCTGAGAAATATTTACAACCAATCATACCTTCCAGATTTGCAGCATATTCATCTAAAGCTAGTTATTAAATCATGAGCTATCGTCAAACATAAAATGTCACAGACCAATCTCTCTCACTATATGTATTTCAAAAACCTAGTTTATCTTGTGAACAGAGATTCCATTAAATTTATATCATGAGTGAAATATATACTGGTTGATGGTATACGATTTAATAACTAGCTTTCAACTGGAACACCTGTTACTGAAATTAATTAGATAATTTTTGAAAAATAAAGAGAGACATAAATAATTAAGTTATTAATTTTTATTAATATATATTTAAATTTCATATTTCATATGCAATTTGTACCCACTATACATCATTTAAAAAGATTAAAAAATACATTTACAAGTATGTAAACTACAAAAACGTTGTCTTGCATTGGTGGTCGAGAGGTCAGTGCGACTGCTTTGCACTTGCAGGCAGTTGCCCGGGTTGCGGGTTCGCGTCCCGGCCGATGCTATGACACTTAAAAAAAAAAAAACTACAAAAACGTTAACATGCAATAAGATAAAATCGTTCAAAAATAAGATTCTAATTGCATTTCAATATTTTTAAATCATAAAAAAAAGTCGGACCATTTATTTATTGAGTTCTGATAACACTGGCATTGTAATTGGGGGGCATAATTCATTTCTAACTTAAATCATGCCTTCAACCGATGCTCTTACAGTATTTAGCCAAGTCACAATTACAATCTTAATTAACAGAGCAATTACTTTTATTTAAAGCTGTTTTAACATTAGCCATACATACAGCAAGAAAGTACTGATAGTCTGTTCAAGATTTTTGAAAATGTTTAAAGTATATCTTATGCTGTGTCAAATATGTTTTGAATTTATTTGCATATTTGTTTAAAGAGATTGAATTTCTAACAATACGGATGTGTGTATCATAATTTTATTTTTAATCACTTTTTATTTTAATTATTTATTAATACTGTTATTTTTCTTTCTGTAATAAAACAATAAATGTTGTTTTCTATGCAATAACATATTATTGGTTAAAACAGATAACTTCAACATTGAATAGGGTATAAAATCATGTGCCGAAAAAGACTTTACTGTATAATTATAAAAATATATTTTTTGTAATCACTGTTATGTACCGATATTTATATTCACTATAAATTTATTTTAATTTCAAATTTCTTTCACTATTAATAAATATGTAAGAGTTAATACGCTTGACGCATATAGTAAAATATGGAGAAGGAATCTCTGAAAGCATTTAGCCATGAGAAATTATTTCAACTAAGGAATTTTAATTTCACTATATGCGTCAAGCGTATTAACTCTAATATAAATTTATTTGAAAAAAATCCAGCATAATCAATTTTCTTTACTTCCACTTTAAAGAATACTATTTATTATTTGTCTGAAGGTTTGTAATGATGGTATATTATAAGATGTGATATGTTGGACTATTTCCATCTATGAAATACCATGTGAATGTGGAAGGAAATACATTGGTGAGACCTGTCGCCCGATTGAACAACGATTGAAGGAACAAATTAATGGTTAAAAGAAAAAAAACAGATGTGTCTACCATAGCAGATCATGTATGTAGTGACCACATGCTTAAGTGGGAAAATTCAAAGATATTGGATAAAGAGGAAAAAATGCATAGAAGAAAATTCAAGGAAGCTGCTCATATGACAATGGTAAATAATCCTATAAGTCAACCCAGTGTGGCAATACACAATGTATGGAAGCCTCTAATTAATCTTGCTCTTAGGAAAAAGTAAAAATAAAAATAATTAGACTTGTTAAAAAAAAATAATTGAAGGACTCAGGAGGATTTGAACCAACCCTCATATATATCAAATTTCTACAACATGTTGCCTTTGACAGAATAGCTCAGTGGTAGAGCATTTGCCTTAAATTCAATATACAAGAATCTAAAGGTGCGAGTTCAACTTCTAAGCGAATATTGTCACTGTGCATATAGGCCAGCAACACCTGAAGAAGAATGAAGAATAATACTACCCGAAACGTTGTGTAATTACTAACCTGTATTGTCTATTTGTGTGTTATTACTAACAAGTTGTTTGTATTTGAAAAGTTTAAATAAAGTTTAAAATTTTCTATACATTCAACATTCACTCATAAATGATGGAAATAGTCCAACATATCACATCTTACTACTTATTACGTATTGAGATAGACTATCATCATCATCGTCATCAACCATTATCAATCCACTGCAGGATGAAGATCTCTCCAAGTTCAATCCATCTTTTCTGATCTTTAGCTTTTCTTCTTCTCATCACTCCTGCACCCTTTCTTATTTCATCCATCCATCTCACATGGAGTCTCTTTCTGGGTCTTTTACAATCTCTTGGAATCCAGTTTAAAATTTCAATTGTCCATCTATTATCATCTCTTCTAGCAATATGTCCAGCCCAACTCCACTTCAGTCTTTTAATTTTGTCAATGAGGTCAGTAACGCCTGTTTCTTCTCTTACCCATACATTGCATTTTCGATCTCTTCTTGTTACTCCCAACATACATCTCTCCATACTTCTTCGAGTGGTTTGAAGTCTCTGTATTGCTCTTCTATTAAGTGCCCAAGTGTCAGATCCATAAGTAAGAACTGGCAAAACACATTTATTAAAAACCTTCCTTTTCAAACAAATAGGCATATTTCCTTTTAGTATCAAGTTATTTCTACCAAATCCATAAGTAAAAACTGGCAAAACACATTTATTAAAAACCTTCCTTTTCAAACAAATAGGCATATTTCCTTTTAGTATCAAGTTATTTCTACCAAAAGCACTCCAACTAAGTTTAATTCTATGATTAATTTCATCCACTATATTTCCATCTGTATTAATAATCTGACCAAGATATTTGTAACTGTTAACTTCTTCCAACTCATCATAATCAATCTCTATTTTCATATTTTGAGCAAATTGATTAAACATTACTTTAGTCTTTTTAACATTTATCTTTAGTCCTACTTTCCTACTTTCATCTGATAACTCCTGCAAC
This sequence comes from Epiperipatus broadwayi, assembly GCA_028023455.1. Taxonomy (NCBI): domain Eukaryota; kingdom Metazoa; phylum Onychophora; class Udeonychophora; order Euonychophora; family Peripatidae; genus Epiperipatus; species Epiperipatus broadwayi. The sequence continues at coordinate 15,619,795 of JAQFVV010000011.1, forward strand.
ATTTCCTGTAACTCTAAAGCATTATTTGCAAAAACAACTACATCATCTGCAAAATCTAAATGACTTAAATAATCTCCATTTACTTTCATTCCTTTAGCTTCCCATTTTAATCCACAAAATACTTCTTGCAGCACTGCTGTAAAACGTTTTGGAGATATGGAGTCACCCTGTCTTACACCCTTCTCAATGTTGACTTTCCTACTATCATTATGTAATCTAATTGTTGCTGTTGAATTTTTATAAATATTCTTTAAAATATGACAATATCCTGGATCTATACCTTGATGATCCAATGCTTTAATCACTGAAGAAATGCTTATAGAATCAAATCCCTGTTTTCAGAACTTGTTTGAATTTGTGAATTTTTCAGATTTCTACAATAAGCCGTCTCCTTCCCCATTATAAAACCAATGTATGCTGAAAATTTAAGTCAACATTAATTTTATTATCTATAATTTATGTGTGAAAATTTAAGTCAACATTAATTTTATTATCTATAATTTATGTATACTGAAATAATTTTTCCATACTGTATAAATTTATTATATTAATAACAACATATACATTGTAAAATGCGGAATATTTATTATTATGTCAGCACAAAATTTTTATATAGCTGTAATTGAAATAATAAATCCAAAACAATAAATTTATGTAATTGAATACACTGTACAGGCTTACACACCTGCACATATATAAAGAATTCGAACTCAGACTTTCACATAAACCTCAACTCTCCATGTCATCTCATATTGCTGACCCTCGCGATCACACACATGTTGAAAAGCTAAATAATCACCAATATATGTATTTCATGCTAAACCAGCAATCATCAGTTGGTCCAGATTAGTATCTCCACACATATATGCAATCAGTGCTCGGCTTTATCTTCATACTTTAATGGGCAGGCTTCAAACTTATCTTTCCAACATGTGTGTGATCAGGTGGGTCAGCAATATGAGATGGCGTGGAGAGTTGAGGATCGTGTGAAAGTCTGAATCCGAATCCCTTATATATAAAACAATACTTTGTAAATTTGATGGATAAGAGAAGTTTTTAAATTAGTGATGTTTGGATTTACGCTAATCTACTTACATATATATATTTGTGTGAGAAAAACAAAATGACTGTCAAAAATTTTAGTACAGTAAATATAGATATTGACCTCTCTGCTCACAAGCAGATGGAATAACTAGACAATAGGGATTATCAGCAACAATAATTCGCCATTGTTTACCGCCTCTTAATATAACGTTATCCTTGCATCTCAATATTTAAGGCTACATTATAAACTTTAAAAAGTAGATATATAGACACAGGTATAAATAAGCCTATGTTTCAGTTATTAAAAAGTAGATTATTAAGTTTGGGGAAGGGAAATCATAAGTTGATTGTGGCAGGAAGCAAATACAAAATATAAATCGATGAAGGTTAAAAAAGAAATGCTTTTAATTGATTTAAACAAACTCTATATATAAAACTAGGTCTTTTTTTTTTTTTTACAAGAAATACATTTATATTAAATTCTCTGGAAAGGGGAGAGGGATGAAGTTATAGGTAATAGGTTACTTCAATTAAGCGATAACTGTTGATATTAATTTATTATTGTTTGCTATCCCCTCTAATACAATTTATTCTAACATCTCAATATTTGCAGCTACACTGACTTTTATTAAATTCTTTTAGCTCTAACCAAAGGTAATGAAGTGAAAACAGATCATGTTTGCACTAATTAGTCCAAAGTTTCACATTTCCTTTTCTTTTTGTTAACATTTCTTTATTAAGTTTAGTTTTTATATATATAACATATTTTCAATCATTAAACAAACCAAACTGATATAAGATGAGTTTTCATAAATTATAAAAATTTTAAATCAAAATATTTAACATTATTTTATTTAACCATTCAGATGCACGAACTGAATAGGTTTGCGTGAGAATTTATTACATGTAAAACCTTACGATATATTGACTAAGGCATTTTCTTGGGTTTGAAACCGGATGAAATTTAAACATTTTTCTCAGCTGGGGATTTCCAAGTTTTTTCAGGTAACGAGATATAAAAGATTTTTTTAAAAAATTCATAAAAAATTTCACCAACCAATATAGCTTGGCATGGCAAACTATGTCTTCTTTGATATTTTTCTGTACAAAATATCTGTTCTGCAATGGCATATTTACAGCTATTTTATGTATGTTCTTTACTCAAAGTCTGGATTAGACAACATTGTACAATGACTAAGGGGTATTTGATTATTCTAATAGTAGTCCCCCCCCCGTGTGTCATAGCATCAGCCGGGAAGCGAACCCGCTAACCCGGGACAACTGCTTGTAAAGCAGCTGTCGCTGACCTCTCGACCACCAATGCTAGTTGTTACTGATTACAATAACATTAGTCAACAAGAAGATATCATTTTGAATCTTGCAAAGATAAAAAAATCTGTACAAATGCATGCAGTCTCTATATCCCTAAAAATGTTTCAAAATGTAGTATACTTAAGATTATTGTAATTACCGTATTTATCGGTGTATACGGCGCACTACCTTTTTTATACTCATTTTAAAGAAAAAAAAAGAAATTTTCTACATTGCACTAATTTTATAGTTATTTATGCCTATTACCATATTTTCCGACGTATAAAACACAGCAGTGTATAAGACACACCCTCTTTTTTATACATTTTTAAGAAAAAAAGTAATTTTCTACAATTTTTCATAATTTTCTATAATGATTTACTGTACTAATTTTATAGTTAGTTACGTCTGCAAAAAATGTAAGTAGGGAACACTTGTAGTTAGGTATCTTTTAATTTTCATCTTAAAAGCAAACCCAGAAATTCATCTCCAGAGCTAAACATTTTGAAAATTGTCTCTTTTCTTAACTATATGTTATTTATCCTGTGGATAGATTTATATTTTGAGAAAACTTTTTTTATATTTTAACCATTTAATTTTAATTTTTTTTTTTTTTTTAAATTATGAGAATATTAAGTTGTTTTGAATATTTTGCTCCGATAATGATGTGATTATGAGAGTATATATATATTATGATGATTATGACGTGTAGCTATATATAGCTTATGTGCATGCTTATATACATGTGTATTTATAAATATTTTTTTGTTTAGCAAAAAGACGAAATGCAATAAAATATTTATATATGTAAATTAATATAAGCCAGAAGTTTTAGACTGACTAAAATGTAAAATGTTCAGTCATAAGATACACCTCATGTTTTAGGCATATATTAAGTGGGAAAAAAATATGTCCTACACTCTGACAAATACAGTAATTGTAGTTTGTTATATATGTAATGGACTATTTCCATTATCTAGTTGAAATGTTAAATCTTTTTAGAAAAATTAAAACAATTTATACTTTTCCAAATACATTCAACTGTTAGTAATATCACACATGTTAACATGGAACATGACTTTTCAAATATTATTCTTCTCTAAACATCCCATAGTGCTCTCAGATCCAAAGCTCTTCACTGACAAAGGCCACAAGCCAGAAACTAGTCTGGGAATATTGGATGAGTATGTTCTAGATAGGGATTTTATGCATTAGCCTTCTGGCTTAACACCAATCCTGCCTATTAGGATAGTGGTGGCTATGGTTGTTAAAGAGCCAAAGACACCAAAATGTATGGGTACTGAACTGGGTTCAGACCCATATGTTATTGAGCTTAGATTGAAAATATTGTGTTTTAAATTTTATTCTCATAGTTTTATAGTTAAGTAGAGATAGAAGGTGGCTGCTGGAGGGTAGCATAAGATCCTAAGATCTAGGTGCAGTGCTTTCAGATCCAAAGCTCCTCACTGACGAAGGCCACAGCCAGAAACTAGTCTGGAGATATTGGATGAGTGGGCACTAGATAGGGATTTTATGCACTAGCCTTCTGTCATCCATTGATTACTCTGGTTGGCACCGAGTGTCACTACTGTATGGAGACTTTTGCCTGATTTATTATTATTCTCTCCAAGTACTGCTGGCCTGTACAATGACAATTTAGCATGCAAAATGAATCAAGATTCATTACATGTCAAAGAATACTACAAAGCTATACTAATTTGTAATTATATATTGAACTATTTCCAATATCTAGTTGAATTGTTAAATGTTTTAGAAAAAATTCAAACTCTATTTATACTTTTATACTTTTCTGAATGCATTCAACTATAGAATATAATGTTTGAGTGCTATTTTTCTCAGTTCCCCAATGTTAATCCAACTGCTTACAGTCTAGCAAGGCAAGTAAATCAATACATATAATCTTATTACATCACATGATCACCATTTCTTACTCTAGCTTGCACTGAGTGATACTACTGTATGGGGAGTATTACATCCCAAGAATATTATAAAATATGGCATTTACAATATAGTTATATTAACTTATACATTGAACTATTTCTATTAATATAATCAAGATGAGTTATTAAATATTTTTTTAGAAAAATTGCAACTTTATTTATGATTTTTAAAATACATTCAACTATTAATAATAGCACACAGATTAGTACAATGTTTTGATAGATATTTTTCTCCTCTTTTTCTCTAATATTGTTAGTTTGAATAGTGACAATCCAGGATGGGAATTGAGCTAGCAACCTTTAAACTCATAATTAAGGAATGAATTTAAGGCAAAACTCTGCTCATCTTAAATTTAATATTCATGAATCTAAAAATCGCCACTGGCCAGATTAGTCACATCTAGAGAAGAGAGCATAACATTATTCCAAATGTTATATTCTATAGCTATCTGTGGGTTATTAATAATAGTTTAATATGTGAAGAAAGGTATAAAGAGAGTTTGAATGATTCTAAAAACATTTAACAATTCAACTGATCTCTTAATTCCAAATACTTGTCACAAATACCCAAACTCAGATGTAAATATCTTAAAATATCATTATACTGATAAAGAATAATACTAATTCAACTTCATTAAACTCCAAAATTAGTGAGCCTGAGAATTTCTTCTTCATTCTTCTGGATCGGAGAAGTGATAGAGTGGTGGATTCTGGAACTAGTTTCATGAATGGATGGAGAACTCCATCATTTCCGGTGTTTGAAATTCTTATGAATTCCCGAGCAATAAGACCATTTGATTATGTATATCATAACTCCCATATATATATATTCAGTTTAATATAATGATAGACTACCAAATTCTGAAGTTCAAAATCCGTGGGTCATGACTCAGTTCTATCACTTCCAGTGCTGAATATCTTATGAACTCCCACATTGATAACAAAAATGCACGCATTTGCATATGTATATTACAATTAATGGCTACAAGAGAAAGAGATAAAATAAAATGCCTGGTTTAATTAAAACAACGATAAAGTGGTGGACTTGAGAACTAAAAAAATCAGAATATCTGAAGCTTAACTTCTTAACTTCCGGTAACTCAAACGTCACAACTTCTGGAGTGACAATTCGTTATTTATTTATATAATACAAAGGTCTAATACAAACAAATTACGCAATTAAACGCTGCCACTGATTTATCCCAAATCATCAATTACTAGAAGCGTTTATTAATGATAGTCTTACAGTTTTTAAAGAATCCGGATGGAAAAGATTCTACAGAGACTGACGCTGCAACTTCGGCAAGTTACATCAGTTACTTAGCAATGAGAATTAAACCCAACTTCGGTCTTCCTTATCAAAACAGTTCAAAAAAAGAAAAAGAAAAGGCATTAGAGATACCATTTCATTTTGCAAACCGAAATAAAAAAGAAATAGAGAAACAAAATGGGAGGGGGAAATGGCACTTACACAATAATTTCCTTTTAAATTGATGAAATAAAAATTCAAATAAGTTTTATGTATATTACATTTTGAATAACTTCACTTGAATAATTTAAAATAAATTTTAATTTAATCTACCAAAAATTTCCAAGTGTGGAAACTAGGTTAACTTCATTTATCGTGAACAATAAAAAATTGAAAATTTATAATAGCTTCAAATTTCAAAAGAAAAAAAAAAGTAATGTGTAATGAATAAAAAATTAAAGCAGAATAATCATTACCCGGATATATTGTTTAAATATGCATTATTTTGAGTAACAGAAAAAGAAAAAAAATTACATATAATGAATCATATGACGATGGAAGATCCCGCAGGCTGAATTTTGCTTCATGATTTTCCATTCCCAAATTCAATGCTCTCGAACTGAGCTACACCACAGGGATTATGTGCATTTTATAATGGAATAAGAATTTTAAAACAGTTTACGATAACAATTTACTCCCTCCCTTCCTCCCCAAAGTATCTTATTGAAGAATATATGCAGCTTATTCGTTAATTTCCGATTGTTGAATATTTGGGTTAAAGTGGCTTTCTATCTTTATTTATCCTCTAGTTAAAAATAGAATATCCAGAAACCCATTTACCAACTTATATACTATGACTCCATTGAGAAAATAAAGATTGTTAATCATGAATTAGAAGAATTAACAACTACAAGCTTATTGAAATATTACCAAAGTCACCATTTCCTTTATTTTATATCTTATATGTAAATAAATCAATTATTTTATATAGCGCGATGTTTTATAAACTGTAATAGTTAAACAGCATTAAGCTGTGCACATGCGCTTTGCAGATTTTAACTATAAATGACTGAATACAAACACTTCAAACACATGATAAAGTCTTTGGGAAAAGATAGAATGGCCATCTATCTTTTCGAACCCAAACGCTTTTGTATGGGCAAATCTTAAGTGTCTGAAAGTGAAAGCATGAAGATATTAAATAATCACTTTAAATTACTTTTACATGCTTGAATGAATGACGCTGGTGAAAATTACTAAGTGTTTGTATTCAGTCATTTATAATTAAAATCTGCAAAGTGCATGTGCACAGCTTAATGCTGTTTAACTATTACTGTTTATAAAACATCGCGCTATATAAAATAATTGATTTATTTACATATATTTAATTTCAAATAAGAATGACGTATCGTAAATTCTAGTAATTTTCACCAGCGTCATTCATTCAAGCATGTAATATCTTATATAACACAATTTATCCACTGTACTTTAAACACTTTTTAATAAAAACCTTTTATTGTACATATATGCATGCACAATGTTACATTCCGACTGTCCTGCAGTCTTCTTCAGAGTTATTTTATTTTGTTCAATAGCTCTGAAAAAGACTGCAGGACAGTTGAAACTAAGATTGTGCATGCATATATGTACAATAAAAGGTTTTTGCTAAAAAGTGTTTAAAGTACAGTGGAGAAATTGCATTTATGCAAACTTATTGGTCATTTTATTAATACAGATGAAAACATGAAATTAATCATAGAATTAAATTTTAAATAGATAGAGTGCTTTTGCAACAAATAATTTAGTATTAAAGGAAAATATGCCTATATATATTTGAAAATGAAGGTTTTTAACATATGCATGTTATCAATTCTTATTTATGGATCTGGGATTTTGACACTTCATAGAAGAGCAATAGAGACTTCAGATCACTGAGAGTTGTATAAAAAGAGAAGTATGCTAAAAGTAGCAAGAATTGTCTTCAAGTAACTGAATAATTACAATAAAGTCATTATATAATAAACACCTAAGTACTTACATATAAAAATGAGCCTATTACAAAAAAATTTTTAAGTGGATCTTCAATACATATCTAATTATTTTCAGGTCAAAAAGTTTGCTAGTTAGTGTATGGCCAGCCAAGATCTGAGATTCACACCCAGAATAGAGATTGAAATTATTTAGATGTAAAAAATTCTCCAAAATCACGGTATCAATCCAATTATCAAATCAATAGTATTCAGTGAATGAATGTATACTATATATAGCTAAGGTAAATTATAAATTAAAAAATGATAAAAATCCTCAACAGATGGCAGTTCATTAGCCATTAAGAAAATATTTGTTCTTTCACTCTTCCTCAACAATTGTGGGAAAGCTATTTATTTATTTTTATAAGTCTATTTTTAGTGACTATATTTACAATTATTTTTTGCCCAATTCATTCACTTCTGAAAGTTCCTTTTTTTATTATCAATATATTCAAAAGGCTACTGAGATTAAATTAGAATTTAAACTTAAACAGCGAGTTGAAAAATTAACTATTTTGTGAGCTATTAATGATCAAATAATATTTTGGTTCCATTTGATCCTCTTATAACCGGGTTATGGTATAACTGCAGAGATATTAACAATGCATCCATATTAAGTATGATTACTGCAAATTTCTTCATAGTCAATTTTTTTTAAAAAAAAAAATATAGTGCCATCTCATTGCTTTGCTCCAGTACATTCATTTTCCTGTATATTTCACATGCACTTTTTGATCCTGTAAATAATAACATGTAAATAATGTTATTTTTCTTCAGCCCCATCATTCCATGAAATAGCACTTATTTTGATCAATGAGTAATCTTGATCAAAACACAACATTTTCCCACACAGATGGTTAAAAAAAAATATTTGCAATAGCACTTTGCAAACCAAGTGAAGACTTACGAACACTGTTGTTAAGAGTAATGTTTCATTGCAGATAACTGTGAACATGGACTTTCTTTGTTACCCTCCTGGTTTATTATATTTTATTTTGGTAATTGTACTATTTCTGTTATGGTAATAGAAATGAGAGAGGACATAGACTTGTGGAGTTTGCAGAAAAAGAAAAACTTTATATTATGAATTTTTTTTTTTGAGAAAAATGTTAAAAGGAAATGGACATGGAAGCATCCAAATGAAGATACAGCAGAATTGGATTATATTCTGACTAACAGAAAATACATATTTCAAGATTATAATATTCTTAATAAATTTAACACAGAAAGTGGTCATCGCTTAGTAAGGTGTAAGTTACATGTTAATGTAAAACTAGAGAGACAAAAATTATTAAGAAAAACAATATTTACAGTCAATATTCCTAATCTTCAGAAACATTCTAATGAATTTAAATTAGAATTTACAAATCGGTTTCACGTATTAGTAGATTTTGAACATGATTCAGATTTGAATGAAATTAATAGGAAAATAACTGATACTACTTTTAAAAACTGCAACAAAGATAGCTGGTAGAAAAAAGCAGCAATTAACCAATAAAATTTCTACTGAGACTAGAAAATTTATGAAGAAAAGAAGAAATATGAAGATATACAAAAATGATGCATTAAAAAGGATTGAATATCTCGAATTTTGTAAAATGGTGCGGAAAAGAGTTGAAAATGATATAAGAAAGTATAATTGTGAACTAGCAAGGAAAGCTGTAAAAGAGAATAAAAGTCTAAAGAGTGTAAAACAACATTTTGGTATTGGTAGGAAATTTATATCTGCAATAAGAAAAAAAGATGGTATTATTACTAAAAAGAGAGATGGCATCATGAAATGTGTAGAAGACTTCTATCAAGAATTATATAGCAATAAAGAACAAGTACCTTTTATACCTATTATATCTTCTGAATTGCCCAGAATTTTGAATGAGGAAGTGAGACATGCAATTAAATTTATTAAGAAAGAGAAGGCTCCAGGTAATGATGGAATTATAATTGATATATTAAAAGAAGCAGGTGAAGAAATAGAATTTTTTTTAGCAAAGTTATATTCCAAATGTCTAAATGATAAAGATGTATCAGATGATTGGAAGAATGCAGTATTAATATTAATATTTAAAAAAGGTGATAAAGAAGATATTAGAAATTACAAACCTATCAGTCTTTTATCAGTTTTATACAAAATTTTTACTAAGATAATTACAACTCGTCTACAGAGAACACTGGACTTCCACCAACCAAGAGAAAAAGCTGGATTTAAAAGTGGTTTTAGTACAGTAGATCATATCCAGGTATTGAGAGAAGTTATAGAAAGGACAAATGAATATGAGTTGCCATTATGCTTAGGATTTGTAGATTATGAAAAGGTATTTGATTCTATAAACATTTCTTCAGTGATTAAAGCATTGGATCATCAAGGTGTAGTAGATCCAGGATATTGTCATATTTTAAAGAATATTTATAAAAATGCAACAGCAACAATTAGATTACATAATGATAGTAGGAAAGTCAATATTGAGAAGGGTGTAAGACAGGGTGACTCCGTATCTCCAAAACTTTTTACAGCAGTGCTGCAAGAAGTATTTTGTAGATTAAAATGGGAAGCTAAAGGAGTGAAAGTAAATGGAGATTATTTAAGTCATTTAGATTTTGCAGATGATGTAGTTGTTTTTGCAAATAATGCTTTAGAATTACAGGAAATGTTGCAGGAGTTATCAGATGAAAGTAGGAAAGTAGGACTAAAGATAAATGTTAAAAAGACTAAAGTAATGTTTAATAGATTTTCTCAAAATATGAAAATAAAGATTGATTATGGTGGAGTGCTTTTGGTAGAAATAACTTTGATACTAAAAGGACATTATGCCTATGTGTTTGAAAAGGAAGGTTTTAATAAATGTGTTTTGCCAGTTCTTACTTATGGATCTGAAACTTGGACCCTTAATATAAGAGCAATGCAGAGACTTCAAACCACTCAAAGAAGTATGGAGAGATGCATGTTGGGAGTAACAAGAAAAGATCGAAATGCAATGTATGGGTAAGAGAACAAACAGGTGTTACTGATCTCATTGAAAAATTAAAAGACTGAAGTGGAGTTGGGCTGGACATATTGCTAGAAGAGATGATAATAGATGGACAATTGAAATTTTAAACTGGATTCCAAGAGATTGTAAAAGACCCAGAAAGAGATCACATGTGAGATGGATGGATGAAATAAGAAAGTGTGCAGGGGTGATGTGGAAAAGAGAACAGGGGTGATGTGGAAAAGAGAAGCTAAAGATCGGAAAAGATGGATTGAACTTGGAGAGACCTTCATCCTGCAGTGGATTGATAATGATTGATGATGATGATGATGATGACTATTCCTGTTACAAATCAATATTCATCTTATTAAATGAAAAAAAACCAAAATGATGAAATTGTGCTGAACTTTTGCTAAGACTAACCAAATGCTAATTAAAATTACTGCATTTAACCTTTTTACCTTGTATCACATAGCCATGACATTCTTCACCTTTTCTGATAACTTCTGTGTAGAATGGCCTGTTTACATTTAACTTTTAGAATAATATCTAAAATAGCATTTCATACATAATCATTATTTTTTTTAAATAATTAATATTTTAAACTATATATTTAGGATTTGGATATTATATTTGTTTTGAAGCAATACCAAGAAAATAACATTAAAAATGTTTTAAAAATATTTCTCATTTCATATTTTATTTTGGAAAATATATATATAACAAATATTATAATATATTAATTTTTAAAAAAAATAAAAACAAATATATTAAGAAATTATATCTGAAGGTTCATAGAAACAGTAAAAAAAAAAAAAATTTCACAAGGAAGAAACGACTTGTGTTAACTTAATTCTAAACAAAAGATTTAATAACTGCATGAATAGCACAATATAACAATAACAATTATGCAAAAATATTTTCATTCTAAAAGAATACATATCCAATTGAGACTTTTAAAGTTTGCATAAAACTAATGTTAATTTTTTTTTTATAATCAGTAAAAGTGATTTTAGATTTTATTAAGGATATATAAAATCTTGAACCATAAGTTTAAATTTTTTATATTATTATTATTGAAATAGCTTCATTAGAGTTTGAAATCAATTAATATATATATATATGTGCTCTGCACAGATAATGAAGCTATTAAACATAAGTAAAATTATGAAAAGTTACCACCAAGCGCTTTCGGGACAGTTTATAGTACCATATTCATGGCGACTTGTATTTGGTTAAGAAGCTATTAAACATAAGTAAAATTATCAAAAGTTACTGCCAAGCATATTCGGGACAGTTTATAGTCCCATATTCATGGCGACTTGTATTTGGTTAAGAATTGTTCTTAACCAAATACAAGTGACCATGAATATGGGACTATAAACTGTCCTGAAAGCGCTTGGCGGTAACTTTTGATAATTTTACTTACGTTTAATAGCTTCATTATCTGTGCAGAGAGCATATATATACATATTAATATTATTATGCAAAATTTAAAAACAAATAGTTTTGAATAAAAATATCTCATCATTATAATTTAGATTAATCCTGGGTTTTTTTTAATATATATAATTACTGTGATATTAAAATTATATTTTTGCATATCTATTTTGCAAACAATAAATATAAAATGTTTTAAATTCTAAATTTGTGTTATACATATATTCCAATGAATAATAGCCATTAAATTGTTATTTATAATTTTTAATGATGTCCAGTCCTATTACTTTTCTGTATATACCACTTTTGGTCTCAATCTTTTAGAAAAGCAATTGATCAAAAGGTCACTGCATGTGAAATGCAAGATTTTAATTTCCTCCAGTATTCAAACATGGGTACAAAATGATGAATTAAAGTAAATATTAATATTGCTTCATACATAAAGAAAATATTAAAGATAACCTCAATGCAATTTTGATGCATGGAATAAATACTGATAATTTAATACAACCTTATATAAACAGATAACCAAAATGGGGGGGGGGGGCATATAGCTTTATAGCTCGGGAGTTTTTTGAGCACCAAACTTGCAAACACCAGAATTGATCCTATGGGTTTCCCGATTCCAAGTCAGATGCTCTACTAACTGCACCAGACAGCACACAGGATATAGATAAAATGCACTGGGGAAAAAATGCTGATTTTGAAAGCCCAGTGCATTCTAAAATTTCTGTCATTATATTTTTAAAAATCTACCCTCAAATGCAATTTCAAAAGCACTACTGAACTAACATTCATTTATTTCTCAAATATGTGAGCTATATCAACATTTTTAAATGTCTTGGTTTTTTTTTTCAATTTTATAGTATAGGCAAATCAAGTAGGAAATACATGTCAAGCATTGGTGGTCGAGAGGTCAGCGACAGCTGCTTTACAAGCAGTTGTCCCGGGTTAGCGGGTTCGCTTCCCGGCTGATGCTATGACACATGAGGAAAAAAAAAAAGGAAATATACACAATCACTCATACATACAAAATATTAAATGTATACAGCTATGATGTTGAAAGCCTTCCAAAGCATTATAAAAGCCTCATAATTAGTCTATTCTTCTGTCATGCTCATTTATAGAGTTCAAACCAAACCGTAAATCATTTTTTATTTAGCTGAAAAATCTAAAGCACCCTTGGAACTTTTCAGACAGACAACCAGCTAGCTGCAAAATATCTGTTTCTAAAATATCTAGCTAATCTTTAGCTTGGCAGTAAAGATCATATAAATGGTGATATAGTGAATATAAAATAAAATATGATTTTAATAAGACGCAGTTCCATTCCTGACAAAGGAGGTACAAGTATTGAGCCAGCGTTTTTAATATTTAACTTTGGTTTTATTTTTCTACATCTGAAAAGTCCACTATATCTTACCTACATATGAGATTATCATTAGCTAAATACATACTCCGAATATTTACTTGAAAGTTTTATCTTGTCAAAAACAATTACCAAATCACTATTTCTGTTATTTCTTTGTTTATAATCATTGTCAAAATCAATAAAAGTAATTAAAAAATGTTAAGCTCCATTTGTTTATTAAATGATTTCTTTAGAATTTCTCAGTTCTAATTACTTTCAATTTTTAAATACATATATATATATATTATTGCTAAAATACATTATCAAATCAATTAATGCCCGCAGTGACAAGTTTATACAAAAAGTTATCTCAGTCTGAATTAATAGTATTTCTATTAGGAATAAAACAATGAATCATTTAATTTTTCTGCTTACACAATAAACAAATAAAAGGATTTCTTTACTCCAGAGGCATCTATAGTAAAATTGAGTAATCCGTGATTAACAGATAGTATAACATTTAAATTCCCACCCCTGATAGTTTTCTGGCTTTTGCTTTCATTAATGAGGCTTGGGATTCAAAACTAGAAATAATGTGGTTATGAATTCAGCAACCATCTTTAATTCCACTTCATTATTCAATTTATAAACCTGAAATTCTTATTATATTAAGATTTTGAACCCAATCCAATCTGCTTCATCTGTTACATAGATCTGATTTGGAGCTAGTAACTATATATTTTAGCATTCTTAATATGTTTTTCACCTTGGTTGGGAATGTTAATAATAACACATCCCTTAGATATTTAGCCTAAACAAAAGTGCTAGAATAGAAAGATGTTTTTGTTTTTAGAAATACAAAGTAGTGGGCTTATCGAAGTTTGCAATGTTGCTCTAAATACTGTGATATTACAAAATTGTTTTAAAATTGTGACAGACAATGACACACTGCCTGCTAAACAATCCTGACAATGATCAAGCAAGATCTTTTAGTTTCCCTGTGAGCTGACAATTGAACATATTATATATATAAACTGTTTTTATTAGTATATTTGTCATCTCAATTCCACTATATAGCAATCATCCACTAGCAGAGAATTCAAAGCGCCCTCTCTGTTGGTATTAAAACATTGTAGTTTAGATATGTAATTATTATAGTACTGTATAGTAATTATGAAATGACTAAATATATATTATTTATAATTGTACTGATGCAATTAGATCATTAAAGTTTACATTAGATATCGTTGCGTCATGATGAACTGTGTTAAAGAGTTAATAATCTAAAGTCACCATTGATAATAGAAATACGGTGTGACAATAAAAAGTATAACTAAGTAAGGAAATTTTGTAAATAAATGGAATCATATTTTAACAGATACCTAAGATATCATCAAAATAAATTATTGGAAGAAATATTGTTAAGCATTGGTCCTTTTTTATATGAAATATGGAAATAAAATGCTATAAAAATTAAGATTAGTAGTCTAAAAATTAAAGATCTTATAAGATATTAAGTGATGAATATATATAGAGAGACATGTAATCCAAAATGTATATACAGTATATAAATAAATAATCAATCAAAATAAGATTGAAATAAACAACTATTAATAACTATATTATAATATTTATCAAACCGGCTTTCATCTCCATTGAGACCTCAAGATATTTACAGAATTATTTTTATCAATACAGATATTTCTTAAAATAAAAAATATATATTCTTTAGATATTCGACTATTTAAGTAGATATAAATAAATATGGCTTCAAGGAAGTTTGCTATTAACTGTAATGAGATCTTTCAATTCCTGTTTAAAACCATGAAGGAATCGAGCAGGGCAAATTCTTAACATCCTCTCCATATGGTCTTGTTGATGCTGTTATTATGGTAGAATTATTTACATGACAAATGAACAAGGAGTTACTTTTACCAATAATTTGCTTAGTGTGGTGAGTTTAATGTTTTTTACCTCTGATTTTAAGATTTTCAAAACACTGTTCTCTTTTTCAGATATCTAATACCTTTCAATAGAGACATCATTTGGACTTATTCTAAGACAGGATAAATGGATGCATGCATGCAACTACTGATTCTTTTTTATATTTACAATTATGACAAAAAATAATAAATTACAGCCCTCATTTCCTGGAGCATGTCAAATCATCAATGAAGGCGGTATTTGGTAAATGACAGCAGAAGGTACCAAGAACCTGCTGATTATAGACTAGGTTGCTATTCAATGATGAACTTTTTATTCAGCTATCCACAAATTTAGACCCCTTTCAAATAAAAGACAACTGCATGAACATGAAAAATGAAGTATCTAATATTAAATGAGACTCTATGTGAAGTTTGAAGAAAAGGTGAGAGCCAACTGATATGAACTTTATTGTAATGACATAAACATTGGAAACACAAGAAGAATAAGATATATCATAAAGAAAAAATGGACAATGACCTTGTGGAAATTGGTAGTATATCTGACTGAGTGTCAAGATATTAAATTTAATTGAAAATATCAAGTGCAGATAATTCAGACTTCATAGATATAACTTAATATTTAAAAAAAATATGCCTTTGTGTTTGAAAAGAAAGGTTTTAATAAATGTCTTTTGCCAGTTCTAAGTTGTGTATCTGAGACTTAGATACTTATCAGAAGAGCAACTTCAGATCATTCAACATAAAAAAAATGTATATTAGGAATAACAAAAGGGAATCAAAAACAATATACTTGGTAAAAGAAGCAACATGTACCACTGACATTATTGAAAGAATTAAGAAACTAGTCAAATGGAGATGAGTTGGACATATTGCTAAATGATAATAGATGAATAGTTGAAGTTTTAAATTGAATTCCAAGAGATTGTAGAATATTTATACAGAAACTATCTATGTGGTAGATGGATGACTTATTGGTATAATATGGAGAAGAAAGGTTGTGGATTGATGATTAAACTTGGAAAGGTTTTCATCCAGCAGTGAATAATAAATTTGAATGATCAAGCTAGATGGCGCTCACAGATTTTTAAAATGTCTCAAGTAATAAGATAGGAAAATATTTCATGCAATTCAGCACCAAATAAATATGTCAAAAGTAGAGACTGTTTTGCAATCAAGACTATTTCTACTTTTGTTCATAATTGAAAGAATCTGATTAATGATCTATCACGTGATGACCATTTTACTCCAATGCAAAGTAGTAGACATTCAATTCTGCATTCATTTCTACACAAAATATTGTGAATATTTATAAATTAAGGTTGCTGATTTTAATGACATCAATAATTTTTACAGATTGTGAAAACATCTTGTTTAAATTTGGTGACAAACTTCTGACAGTAAAATGCTCATAATGTACACTGCAATATTTTATTAATATATCAGCCGAAATTAATTCTCAAATTTGTTTAATAAGTCCTCTAAATTTATGGGTCATAATAGATGCCCTAGCAGTGGTTAAACCAATGCAATAATCACAGACACTGCAATCAATGCCTTAAAAATCATTGAACTTCATGTATGTAAACCTATTTTTTCATTCCCATGTTCCCAAAATAGAAACTATGTATCAAGTCTAATAAAATAATGTTTTAAATCATCTATGTTCTTTATTACCGTTTACAATCCTTTTATACAACTCACTATTTACAGTTTCGATTGCCCCAGAAATCTTCTTCAGAACAATGCTTTTATACAACTCACTATTGACAGTTTTGATTGTCCCCAGAAATCTTCTTCAGAACTGAAGAAGATTTCGGGGGGCAATCAAAACTGTCAATAGTGAATTGTATAAAAGCATTGTAAACAGTAATAAAGAACATAAATGATTTAACACTATATGGATTTGGTAATGCAATAAGGAAGATACAGTTATAAAATAATGTTTTAATGACACTTGATTCATCACAAAGATTGATGATTATTTTATTTATTAAATTAATTACTATTCAACATTCTCAGAACATGTCACAATTCTGCAGTTTATCGCATTTGGCAACATTTCCAAACACACAACTTTTAAATGAGGTTTTATTCAATCTTCTCAAGTGTTTAAAGATTTTTTTTTTCATATTTTAGTGATAATAAGAGCCGCCAGGCATGAAGAATTAATAAGGATATATTTAATGAGAAAATTGGTTTAAATATTTTTTTCTGAAATTAAAACTTATGCTTTATATATACTCCAGGTTTTTTTTTTTTTTTATTACTATCTAATTCAGAATATTTTGTTTGGGATTGTCAAAAAAATTATGACAAATTCATAAAATCAATAGACTTCATAAAAAATTTAAATATTTTTTTAAAACAAATCAATTTCTACACAAACCTGCAGCTGAGAAATATTGCTTTAAAAGATAGTAATACAAAGTAGATTATACTGCTAATTTTTAAGCAAAACTGAATGCAACATCATAGTTTATTGGTTTACATGAAATATTGTTGTCATTTTTGTAAAAGACAAAAAAAAAAAGAATTTGCATTTTAATTCCAATTCTATTTCATAGAATATACATGTAAATGGAAAAAAATGGGTGGTTTATTTAGTAAATAATGTAAAGAAGGAATAGAAAATATTAGGCATTTGTTAATTGAATGTAAATGTTTGAAAACAGAAAGGGTATATATAATGAAGTTATGGAAGAATAAATATGAAAAAAGTGATTATACAGAAAGTGAATTATTGGTTTTTATGTTGAGTTTGGGAAAAGATAAAGGGGATTTAGATATAAAGGTTATAGAGTTGACAAAGATTATGTTGTGGAAATGAGATGGAGCAGAATATGGGAAAATTTAGAGTGGGGAATGGAAAATAAAGTGGCTAACAGGTTTATCTGGGCATAATTGCTGAGATATTCTTGACTTCATTTAAGAAGAAGCCACAATACATCACATCACAATAAAAAAATAAAGCAGTCTTTCCAAAAAAGTTTAAAATCATTTAAGCATAAATCCAACATTGCCTTTTATTAGATCATAAATAAATTCCTAATCTAATTTCTTCAGTAAAATTATTAATATTTATTTTTTTAATTATATAATGTTCTCATTGTAGTTTTATTTCAATGCAATATCTTTAACACTGAAAATACTGAAATAAATATTTTAATGTTTGTCATTAGTAAAAGGCTATCCTTTGATCTTTATTACTTCAATTTTATTTATTTGTAAAGTTAATATTTTAGATTTAAGATTACATTTGGTTTTTTAAAATTCTGATTTGATAAAGGGTTAAAAAAAGCTATAGTGCAAAATATTTTTTATTTCATTTTAAAAAAAAAACACAACAGCTCCCCCTAATGATGAAAAAATGACTGCAGAAAGATTAATGTGAATGTTTAACATAATGTGGGCGAATCATATTTTAATTTTATATGAAGCATTCTTCAAAACAGTTAAGTAATAATCATGATAGTCTACAGCACTCAGGGTCCCAAGCGGTCATCCATCCAAGTACTAACTGAGGCTAACATTACTTAACTGCAGTGATTGGACAAGATCAGTGTGTTCAATGTATTAATCTTTTTTCAGCAATATTCTTTAATAAATTATCATTTTTTAACTCTTGTTTAAGTTACTATCATTCATTTTTAACATTATTATTTATTCAGATATTTTCATTTGGCAAAAAAAAAAATCGATAATCCAGAAAGACTTGTGAACATTAGTCAACTTATACATAATTTAATAAAAGATATATTTAATTTATTTAAACTTTTTTTATTCTCCATACTAGTTCTCCAACTCCCTATTATTTATTAATGCATCTATTCTTCTGCCCCATTCCTTAAACACTATAACATTCAACTATTCTCCTAACACAATCATCCCACCTTTTGTTTATAGTATAATGACATAAATTCTTTATTCAAATCTTCGTGTTACCTTTCTCATTTATATTGTTGCCTGCCCTTTATTCATAACCCAATTAAATACTATTTTGGCTATTCTTTTATTATCCATAAACTGCAACCTACCGAACATTTTCATTTTGCTTTTTGCATCTCTCATATGAAAACTTGACTATCCCATTTCTCCTTGAATTGCCTCCTTTGCCATCCACACACTGTCTTCCTACTTCTCTTTGTATTTTTTCTAAGTAATCTAATATCCCTTTACTAACCCATAATGCATCATTACCATATGTTTACCTTGCTACTGCCACTCCATTCCATACAATTCTAGCTACATCATATGTATTATATGAGAACACTGTTGTTTTCTTTTATCAACTCTTTCTTTTCTTTGCTTCATTTATCAATTTTTTCTCCCACTCAGCCAAGTGCAAATTTGTGATGTGATGTACTGTGACTTCTCCTTATACAGAGTCAGGAATCTCTCAGCAATTATACCCAGAGAAACCTGTTAGCCACTTTGACTTCCCTTTCCATTTCTCACCCCAAGTTTTCCCATATTCTTCTCTATCCAACTCCATCCCATTTCCACAACATAATCTTTGTCAACTCCATGGCCTTTATATGTAAAACCACCTTATCTTTTCCCAAACCCAGTATAAAAAACAATAAGCCACTTTATAATCACTTTGCTCACATTTATTCTTCCACAACTTCATTATTTGTACCCTTTCTGCTTTCAGACATTTACATTCAATTAACAAATGCATAATATTTTCTATGCACTTCCTTACACAACTTGCAGACCAAATCACCCATATTTTTCCATTAATGTGTATATTCTTTTGTTGCTAAAAATCATGTTCGAGCATTAAACAGAAAATTACTTTCCTTGCTATTATCATAAATTAACTCACACTCAATATTCTATTTACTTCTATAAATATTTAAACTCTTTTTCCTCTCCATACTAGCTCTCCATCTCTCCAATTCCCTATTCTTTATTAATGCATCTATCTCTTCTATCCCATTCCTCAACACTACAACACTCAACAATTCTCCTAACACAATCATCCCACCTTTTGTATAAGTATACTGACAAATTCTTTATCTAAATTTTCTGCATATCACATTACCTTTCTCACCCATCTTGTTGCCTGCCCTTTATTCATAACCCAATTAAATACTATTTTAACTATTTTTTTATTATCCATAAACTGCAATCTACCGAACATTTTACTTTTTGCATCTCTCATATAAAAACTTGACAACCCTATTTCTCCTTGAATTGCCTTCTTTGCCATCCACACTTCTGCATGTCTTCCTATTTCTCTTTGTACTTTTTCTAAGTAATCTAACACTCCTTTACTAACACATAATGCATCATTGCCATATGTTAACCCTACTACTGCCACTCCCTTCCATCCAATTCTAGCTACATCATATTTATTATACGAGATCACTGTTAATTTCTTTATCAATCCCTTTCTTTTCTTTGCTTCATTTATCAATTTTTTCTCCCATTCGTCCAAGCAATTTCTCTGATTATTTAAAATGATTCCCAAATAGTTATATCTATTCACCAAACTTAACTTTATATCCCCCAGTAAAAATTCTTTGTCTTCTCTTTCCTCAGTATTAATCATCATTACTTTTAATTTTTCTTCACTAAATTTAATCCCCATCTCTTTACCCACCTTTGTGCATATCCTCAGCATAACTTCCATATCTTCCATTCTTTCTGCACACAAAAAAATCTGCAAATAAAGGACCCAACAATGTATATACTCCCTTGCCACCTATTAATGGTATCTCTACCCCTCTTCATAGTCTTTCTATTGCTCTCTCCATTTCTCTCATATACAACAAAAATAAAATAGGTGACAGACGACATCCTTGCCTTAGTCCCACCCCATTTTTAACTTTAACTGATTCTATATTCCCTAATTGATATAATATCCATTAAAGCTCCATCCATTCCCAAATTTACTAAACTTACCCATAATCTATTTCTATTTACTCTATCATACACCTTAACTATATCTATAAAAACCATATATAACTGTCTACCTGTATTCTTACTCATATCCATAAGTTGTGTAACTACAAATAAACTATCTCCTATATGCCTAACTGTTTGCAAATCTTCTTGCATTTCTCCCACTATATTTTATTTTCTTCCATCCATTTTGCAACCCTTCCAGCCACCATATATGAGTAAACTTTATATAGCACTGACGTTATCACTATCGGTCTATAATTGTTTAATTTTCTATGATCCTTACCTTTCCCTTTAAATAGTAACCTTAATCTTGTATTACTCCAACTACCCGGAAATGAAAAGAGCGACATCTGCTATCCCAAGTTTTAAAAACCAGTAAGGACAATTTGGTCAAAGAATAAAAAAATTAGATAAAACAAAAATGGGAACTTAACATTCCTAAAATATCATAAATATAATGTATTTTGGTTATACTTTCCACTATAAAAATAGATTTATATTTTAATAATATTTATATTTTCTTACAATTCTTTTATCTATAGTTTTCGATACTTTCCACTATAAAAATAGATTTATATTTTAATAATATTTATATTTTCTTACAATTCTTTTATCTATAGTTTTCGTGCATGTCTAAACTACAATATTTATGAATAATTTAAATTGAAGCAAAGAAATCTAATTACACATTGCAGTGTTTTTGAGAAATATTTATAATATCTGTTATAATTTACTAAGGCTGTAACCTTAGAAATAAGCGTAAGCTTGTGTTTTTAAGACCTATAGAGGTCCCTACCTTCGTATTTTTCAGACGCTTATTTCTAAGGTTACAGCCTTAGTAAATTATTACTTAATATAATAATGGGCGTTTAATAAAATTTATAATTACAATATCTGTTATAATAATCCAAAAATCCATTACTGCTAATATTCTAGTACATATATGTCTATGTATTAAAATTCATATTCACTTCCATTC
Organism: Epiperipatus broadwayi; assembly: GCA_028023455.1. Taxonomy (NCBI): domain Eukaryota; kingdom Metazoa; phylum Onychophora; class Udeonychophora; order Euonychophora; family Peripatidae; genus Epiperipatus; species Epiperipatus broadwayi. The sequence continues at coordinate 15,641,985 of JAQFVV010000011.1, forward strand.
ATGTCACAATAAAACACTTTATCCAATGCATTGCGCATGTATCTAGCAACATCAATACAGATTTGTCTATCGCGATCTAATTAAGTCTGTTTTTGAATAAAAATCCATTTTTCAGAATTTGTCTAAACTAAAGAGTATCTAGTGCAATATCGACTATTTCATATTTTATCATAGACAGACTCCGATTATATATACACAAAAATAAATAAATTAGGATACTTTATACTTACATCAGTGTCTAAAGTATTGTAACACACATTGAATATTTTTTTGAAATACTTTCAGAAGTGGTATCACCAAAAGTAAACTAAGCTGTCTTATTCATTACTTTGATGATTATCAGAATGTTAAAGTATGATCCATACCATACAGAAACCCCTCTGAATCTGGGCGGACAATGTAATTAAGTAATCTAACAAGCTTCACTGGGTCTCATTAATGCTAAAAGTGGACTAAATAAGCCACTGATGTTACAGCATAAAGAAATTTGATAAAGAATATAGTTGGGAGATTTCTATCCTGAATGGTTAAAGTTTTATTCTTATCTTACTTATGACATATATCAAGTTCCATGTCACCCATAAAATATTAATACATACTAATACCTTTTTTTATTTTCAAAAAACCGAAAAAAGCCAAAACAGCTTGTAAAACATACAGGGGGTTATTAACATTAACAAACCATGGTAAAGTGAATAGATTATCAAACAAACAAGAAGTACAAAATATTGATATTATATCAACTAAATACTGTACACAAACTGAAATTAATGTGGAACTGACACTATTTGAATATCATAAACAAAACACTGTTGTTCACTGTTATACAAAATATTGCTCACAAAATCTTAAAAAAGATCACAGTAACTTGGGTAAACTTTCCAATATTACTTGTGGTCTTTTTTTTAAAAAAAAAAGTTTACATCTTTACTATATAGATAATCCTAGGTTAGGAAAAAAACTAAAAAGTCAATTGAGGACACATTTACATTATAACCTAGCCTATTGTCAAAATGAAATTCTTGATACTATGACTAGATTTTTTTAGACAAGGTAGCAAATGAAATGGAAAATCTCTCCAGTTTGTTATTATCATTGGTTAAATACCACACATTAGCAGGGTTGAACAGGTCACAATATACCACAAATGTATTGCTGAAGGCTAACAGTAAATTTCAACACATTTTAAGCAATGCCTTCATTGAATAAAGTATTCTTTATGAATTAATCAAAAATTTATTTGAGAATGTGGAATTTGATCTTGACTCAATTGTTGAATAATATTCTGATGGTTCACAAATGTGAGGAGTATTCATAGAGGTTTCCCATCCACATTCATTGTTCTGATAATCTGCTAAATCTTGATATCTCTGATGCAATGAAAAATACTGAACCACACTCACAATGCCTTAGATCAGGGGTAGGCAATTGTTTCGGCTCGGGGGCTGCAGAGGTTGGCAGAGGGCCGCATTGGGGGCCACTTTGTGGAAGCGAAGGTTAGTGGAAGGGCTGCACCTTTTTTCATGTCACAATAAACACACTGCTTTATTCCCTGTATTACCAAAGAAATATTTGTCTGTCCATTCTTCATTAAACACATGACATTCATCACTGATTTTGCATTTTTTCGGAGGGTTCATGGTTTCACTAAAGTTGGAAATGTATATATTTGCTAATGCAAAGACAAATTTGAAATTAATCAGATCAACTGGAAAAGCACTGCACATAGTAACTACACTGTGCATGGGTATTGATGTGGTCATCCTAATGGAAAATACGAGACGAATCTTCAGTCACAAATGGGAAGGAAATCTCAGTTCAAGGCAGATTTTTCTGATTGTCTTGGTGGGTCACATAAAAACTCTTAGCATGCCACATGGAGCCCTCAGGCTGCTATTTGCCCACCCCTGCCTTAGATATATTAAGAATCTCTACAACCCATTTCTGAAGAATATGCACTTTTCAAAAGTATCACAAAAGACAGAACAAAATAAGTCTCAAAAATTTAGATATGAAACTGTAAAAACCATATATCAGATCAAGAATACAAATAGCAAAGCATTATTAAATGTCATATACAATTTAGATTTCTGAATTAAATAAGTTATGCTGAAAACATCACTGTCAAAGACAGGTAGCCTCAGCAACTACTTCCAATGAAAGATCAGTTGTTTGAAGAACAGCAACCAGAGAAACTCTTAATAATTGCACAAATAAAGAAAACATTGAAAAGCATTAAATTTGCTAAAAAGTTATAAAGAACAGAGGGCAGAAATTTGAATGGAAACTATTAAAGAAATTATTTGATAAACATATTTCTCATTCACTCCACAGGAAAAAAAGAGGGAATCTTGTAGACAGATTACAAGCCTTGGTTGCTAAATCAGCAACAAAAATGCTACCCCCAAAAACAGCTACTGCATGTTTACATACTCTATTCTGGATATGTCTATTATAAATCACAATTTTGTGATTATGACTATATTATCCTCAATTCTGATAAGCAAGATGAGCATTATCAAAGACCTATTAACTTATTGGTCACATTGTGGTATATATCTGGATCTCCTAAAGGTCTAAAGGGCAAAGAATACAAAGTTTGTCCTAGACTATATCCATCTGGTTTAGAGATAACTGCAGCTGATATTATTGGAAATCATTTAGAGACTAAAATATCTACTGCTAGATTTCAACAAAGAGAACCATTTTGGCCACATCATTTCCGCACAACGTTCCTTCAGTAACCTTAGAAGAATGAAAATACCTGAATAAAACAATGGATCAAACAACGTCAGTGTGAAATAATTAGCAAAATTATGCCAACATGCCCCTTGAAAAAAAAGTTGACGAAATAATTTATATTTTTGCTATAAAACAATTTTTAAATTGCATTATATGTGATTTCTGTTAATTGTTGCATAAAGCAATTGATAAAAAGATTTTTCATTTACCCCCCCCCCCCAGCGTAATTTTCGCAAATCAACTCTCTTCGCCCCTCTCCCTAACTAAAGTGTCATCATACGTCCATGAATGAATACTATTTTTTCTTTCTCTTTGCAAATACTGTGTACATGTGTTTTATTATCAATGAAGTCTTTCATTTCAATCAAAACTATTTGTTACAAAAATAAAACTTTGAAAAATAAAAAGGGTGGGTGGAACATTGATATGTTTTTCTTAAGAAAGTGCCTTTTTAAAAAAAAAAAAGTGAAATAAATGGCTTCCAAAGTTTGATTTTAGGCGATTGAGAACTTTTATTTCAACAAAAGAAAATATTTGCCTTCAGTAGCTAACACTATTTACTTATAATTCTTAATGCTGAATTTAGAATGCATTTGGTTAAACAATGAGATGATAATAGAGAAATCAAACATTTAAAATAATTTTTGCAATTTAATAAAATTTAAATGTTTTTAAATGTTGGTTATAAGTTGTTAGAAAAATACAAACATTAAGCTTTTCAAATACATTCTCAACTGTTAATAACAGCACACAGGTTAGCATAAAACACCATTCTGAATATTATTATTTTACTTTCTTCAGGTGTTACTACCTGACCATAACAATACCAGCATGGGAATCAAATTTGTGTTAGATGTGTAAATAGGGAATTTAAAGTGATGCTTTAACTAAGTAGTGATCGGGCCAGCAACATCTAAAGAAGAGAAAATAATAATGCTCAAAACATTGTGATGTATACCTATCTACATGCCATTACTATCCATTGACAGTGTTCAGGAAGTTTGAATAAGTTATGTGTTCTTTCTTTGTTTACTTTTAAAGGTTTACACATAAATTTAGAAATGACATAAACACTCCTTAAATTTAAGAAGTCTATCATTTGCTCAGGTTTTGATCTAAGTCATTATAGATTCTATCTGTATTTGCACCTGCAAGCTTTACCATTCTCTAATTATTTCTATATTTCCCTGCCATTTTATGAATGTCCAAGCTGTGGATTAATTCATTATCTGCAGTATTGTTTTGGCCTTTCTACGCCATTCTACAATTGTCCAGACTTTGATCTAATAATAGATTCTATCTGAAGTTATTCCTGCATCTCCCCTTCAGGTCATGGCACAGGATATGATTTTTCTTTCAGATGGTAACACTACAGTCATCTCATCAAGTCTTGGTCAATAAATAGGTATCTAATTATTATTAGCTAGAAGTTAATAGTCACCGCCATTAATGAAATGAGTTTTGAAAGATGGTTTATTTTTAATCTTAATGAAAAGAGGGGTAACAAACTTCTAAATATGGTAAATATAAAGTTCATAGTGACAAATACACTCTTCTTAAAATTTGTAGATATGTTTATTCTTTTAACTGTATTTTGTATTTCATGGCCAATAAAGTATGCAATCTCCATGGACCATAAAATACATAACAGAAGTTTCAAAATTTCTAGATATCTAATGATTTTCATTATAAGAAATATTATAATAACCCTAATTTTTAACCTATAGTAAGTGCCTAAATCTTTAAGCCAAGGATAATAAATGTAAAGCAAAATACCATAATATTCTACTAGAACCAAAAATATCATTTCTTTTATGAGCGAATCCTCTATCATAAAAGCAATTTGGGCATTAGATTTTTAAAAAATGACTTTGTAAAATTACTTTTAATAAATTAGAATAAATTCAAAGAGATGTCAGTGCCAATTTTTATGGATAATATAATCATTACCGATCATCACGAAAACATTGACAAATCGCTCAACAGCATATGTGCATTTCAGGAATAACTTTCTTCATCAGCTCTAAGACAGTTGGTGAAAGAAATTATTCCTGAAAAACACATATACTGCAGAGGAATTTGTCAATTTTTTCATGTAGTATGGTGTTGAGTAGTGACTGTATAATGCATGTAAAATGGAGCCGACATCTCTTTTAAATTTATTTATATCTAACTGAAGGTGCATTAATTTATTTTTTAATATATATAATATGCTAGCTCTTTGTAATGAAAATTTTTTAAAACTGTACGTTTTATTTTTATTTATTTTTTTATAGACTAACCTAATAGCATAAATATATTGAATACTTTTGATTCATATTAATTTTCTAATATTATCAAAGTAACAAATGAATCTTAGAGCAGGAAACTTTCTGCCAAAATGGCTCAAGTGGTCATATATCACCTTTTATCAAGGCTTTTTATATTTTATAAACAATGACAGTAAAGTGAAACCTGTATGCATATAATAAGATGTTATTAAATATCATATGATCACTATTCTTTATGCTTACACAAGCTGTTTCACAGAGGCAAAACTCCCCATACAGTAGCACCACTCAGGACAAGCCGGAGTAATCAATGGATGCAGGAAGGTTTGTGCATAAAATCTCTATCTAGTGCCTACTCAGCCAGACTAGTGCTCTCAGATCCAAGTATGCACTAGATAGGGATTTTATGCACAAACCTTCCTGCATCCATTGATTACCCTGGCTTGCACTGAGTGGCCCTACATAGGGGAGTTTTGCCTCTGTGAAAAATTAAATAATTTAAATCCTAAAGACAATAAAAACTATATATATATACACATAAGTCAAATTAAATTATAATTATTATAAATTGTCTGGTTGATGCATAAAAATATTGTGTATACATTAAGACCTATGATCACATTTAATTGCAAAAAGATCACCTAACAGCATGTTTGTTGATCAAACTTCTCACTTAAAACATTTGTAATTGTTAAAAAAATAATCAAAATTGTATAATTATCAACACAATATCATTTGATTCTTTCAAATTATCATAGCATAAACAAACCACTTCCATTTCTCTACTATTCTAGCACCATCTAGTGAAATCTTGAGTAATCAGTGGATACCAGCTTTCACTTTCAATAATAAACTGATAAAGGTAAAAGCCAAAACTTGGTCTCGAGATAAAAATAAAAAAAAATCAATAAACTGCAATATCATGTGACAATCAAGTTTACAATAGATAAGAGTCAGGATAATAGGAGATAAAGGGCTTATTTAGTGGAATCATCAATAATGTGTTTTTTAAAAAACGACAACAATATCTTCTGTTAGACAATAATTTATTATTATAAAAACTTCAAAATAGAAGATTATATAAAATGCATACATTTATATTAAAAGAATATTTAAATTGGACAATATCCAAAATAAAAATCAATTGTCGATTAAAACTAGTATTTGATGTATACAAAAAATGATTTGCTTTATAATAATAATCTCAGATTATGATGATAATGGTTATAAAAAGCCGGTTGTAAGTCAAAATACAATTGTTATTTCTTTATTACTAGCATTTTCATTAATTAGGTAATCATTATATATATGCCAAACAGATGGTTCTGCACATGTTTCTCTATCAATTTTTGTTCGTTATTTATTTTTCAATCACTCATATCTAAACTGGTTATTAAGATAATGAACAAAATGCCTTGTTCTTTTATTCCTCTATCAAATACTTCAAAAATTCTCTCAAAATGTCATTCATAATTCTTGTGTAATAGATCTCCAATCCAAGTCCATTTGCACTTCATCATTGCCTTAATAAATAATCTTTTTTTATTTATTCTCTTCAATATTTATTTCTTCTCCACTAAACTTATCTTTTCCATTCTTTTTGACATCCACATCTCTAAACATCGATTAAAAGCTCTACTTAATATGAAATACACATTAAATATAACATTTTAGATGCATCTTAACCATTCAATTAGTCGACATGCAGAGAAATCCAGAAAAATTGATAATTCAAATTTTACTTTTATAGCCATATATTGAGATACTGCACTATGTTTTTTTGGTTAAATTAGCTAACTTGTGTACTGTGATATATTGTTGTTAATTCAGAAAAAAATCTAAAGAGGGTAGAATAATCAAAAAGTTTCAAAGTATTTTGATTGACAAAGTCCTTTGTATTTTTCCATTTCAAGACCATTTGCAAAATTATGTCAAGATAAATTTTGGAATAGCTAAAAACTTGATTTTTTTTTTACAAAATTTATTAAGATTCATGAAAATACAATTTTATTCTGCTAAAAAATATAAATTAATAAAAACCAACACTTCTGTTGTTATATAGCAGAGATAATATTATTAATATATATCCAATTAAAATAATTGCCATGTTTTGCACAGTGTGCCTTAATAAGGACATGTTAGTGTTGAAAGCACTTGGCAATTATTTTAATTGTATATATTAATAATATTATCTCTGCTAAATAACAGTAGAAGTGTTGGTTTTTATTAATTTAAGATTCACGATTGCTTTTACACAAGGAATTGCATTACAATTATTAAAAATCAAAATTATATATTATTACACTATTGTTTTATATGCATGTTTTATTTTTAAAAATAGAAAGTAATAACATATAGTGTAACATTAACAAATAAAACTGTGACATTCTAATAAAATTTGCCTCTTGCAAATGGTGGCTAGTTCATCATTGCAGACCTCTATTAGGATAATTTGAGATATTCTAAAAATTAGAAAACAATTTTAATATTTTAAAGCAGAATTTGATAGATATCAATGATGAAAATTTTATTCCTTCATATTTTAAATGCAAATTTCAATTTAAAAAGATTTCATTCATTTTATAAAATCACTTCGCTCTTCAAACTGTTTAACGATAAAACCATCTTTTGTTGTCATTATAATCTCATTTTTCAAGATGTACAATGTTCAAATATGATTTTCAAGAATTTTTTTCTATTTATACATGTAAATTTTCATTAAATCATGTCAATTTATTATATCCGTATATAGAATAATTGTTTGATACTAAAATCAAGTTTTAAAAGTTTACAAAAAGTCTCACTAGGTAGAACAATTAAATCTATTGCAGCACAGAAGGATTAATTAAATCTAACTTTAGGAGCTGCCAAATAACCTTATCGAAAGTACTATTTCCTTTAACATTTTTCCAGATTTTTGTATTAACCAATTCTCTAACTTTTATCTATCCAATCAACCATCAGTCTTCGTTTTTTATCATATCATTGGTGTATTTATTTCATTCAAAATTTTTTGCAAATTTTCTCAATTCTATTTAAATCCTTTGTGGATTAATAAAAAGATAGAATAGTGGATTCTGGAATTCAAGATTCATAGATCATGACTCTTAATTGTCACTTCCAGTTCTTTTTAGGAATTCCCAAGCAATAAACTATTCAAATATTTTTTAAATCCTACTTCACATTTTGTTAAGTTTGTTCTTACCATATGCAAATAGTGACCTGTCACCCATGTTGTAAAACCTTTCACCCAATATTATATACTTATCACTCAAAAGATATTTGTATGATTTGGTAATCTTTTTTTAAAAGAGGTAAAAGAAATCTAAAACAGTTTATCACATATATTGTTCAATATTCATTTAAATAAATTACTTAATAAGTGGTTTTTCTTTTTTAAAGAAATGAAAATTGGAATTGGGTGAAAACTAATTGGTGATAGGTCATTGTAATGATTTTAGTAAAGGGTAAAATTTCACCACTGGATTAATACCTAAGTACCCCTTATTACTTGTTATTAAAAATAAACTGTAGTTTTAGAATCACTATGTCTTTATTTCTAGATTATGCTAATTTCTGTCTTTTGTGTTGCATAACAATTGATTTTCTCTCTATATAAAAATCGAATTAAAAAAATGGACCACACATTATTTCTTTTTTGCAAACAACTAAAGGAATAAGAATTTTACATCAGTAGTACCAGTTCTTTTGTTATTGAAAATAAACTTTTAGCATTGACTTATAATTCAGTTGTTTCTAGATTATGTAGAAAGAAAAAATTTCATATACCACACGGATGTTTTGTTTTTTTTTAACGTGTATTAAAACAATAGTGAAATGACATTAAAAACTTCCGTGTTTTTTTTTTTGTTTGTTTCTTTGTTACATTTTTTAATAAATAAATAAATTTTTAACATAGTAATGAAGATTTTTGTATGTCAGTTGAAAATATACATATATTCCTAGTATTACCATAACATTCAATTTTTAACTTGTTTTAACAGTTCACCTTTCCCCTTAACATACACGCTACATAAATTATAATCTGTGTGCATATCTATCTATATAATGCTACGTTGGCTGACTAAATGTTCAAAGTAAGAAAAGAGTTCAATTTCAAGCCATTTCAGATTAATAATAGTACATCTTTATAACATGTATTCGTATTTTAATCCATTTTACGTTTTGCAAGGCTATTTTTTCATTACTTCTGTGGCAAATTTTTTTGAAAGATTTAGCACTTTACCTAACAGTCGTTCATTTTATTTTTATTCTCAATCTTTCCATTGAAAGCAAACCATATTGCATTTTAACATATCCATTGATTACTCTGGCTTGCACTGAGTGGAACTACTGTATGGAGATTTTGCCTCTGAGTTAAACAACTTGTGTAAGCATAAAGAATGGTAATCATGTGATGTTTAGTGGTTTAATATTACATTTTCAAAAAAAAAATCTTTGAAATATAGTTTACAATGTACATGGATCTTCTACCATGAAAGCTTGAGTCAAATTCACACTAAACCGGGTTTTTAGAAAGTCTGATTGTTACACATGCTCGATTCACCAGAAAATGTGTTCTTACAATAATGAATTTAATATGAGTGTATCCAGCAAGTTAAAGACCATTGTTATTTCAATTTTGCCATTGTATTTTCCAAAATATTATGTTGTATTTAAATAAATAAACAAATTTGGCAGAGTAACAGCCTTGCACTCACAGGAGTACCGCACCTCAATAACCAAATCTATCTTTCTACCTAAAAAGTAAACAAACCATTTAAACTCATCTGCATTCTCAAGCTGTCCAAACCAAAAACTGCTGAACATTTTTCTTCCATTATTGGCCGTGAACATTAGCTATTAAACGAAATATTAGAAATTCTCACTAAATCTAAACAAGGGCAAAACTCTCCATACAGTAGTGCCACCCTGTGCCAAACAGAGTAATCAATGGATGCCAGAAGGCTTGTGCATAAAATCCCTATCTAGCGCCTACTCATCCAATATCCCCAGACTAGTTTCTGGCTTGTGGCCATCATCAGTGAGGAGCCTTGTATCTGAGAGCACTGCACCTAGATCTTAGGATCTAATGCAACCCTCCAGCAGCCACCTTTTAACTCTACTTTACTACAAAACTATGAGAATGAAATTGAAAACATTGTTAATATCTTCAATCTAAGCTCAATAGCTTATATAGTCATATGGGTCTAAACTCAATTCAGCACCCATACATTTTGGTGTCTTTGGCTCTTAAACAACCATAGCCAGAAACTAGTCTGGGGATATTGGATGAGTAGGCACTAGATAGGGGTTTTATGCACAGGCCTTCTGGCTTCCATTGATTACTCTGTTTGGCACAGGGTGGCACTACTGTATGGAGAGTTTTGCCTTTGTTTACAACAATTATGTGCTAATATAGAGATGGTGATCATGTGATGTTTAGTGGTTTACTAAATCTACCTAGCATCTTGACATCTGCTTTATGAAGCTTCTTACGAACTATTTCAAAGTTCAAAGTCCACTGGCGCACAAGTGAAAACAAATTGGGGGGAGGGGGTAATTTGCATCCCTATTTAACGCAAATTTTCATTCCTTACATCTCAGATAACTTGTACAAAAGCTGTGATAAATGATGATCATGCAATTATCTTGCAAAAAAAAAAAAGTGCTAGAGGCATTATTGCTCGAGAATTCATAAGAAGTTCGAACGCCAGAATGGGACTACCCGATCCCAAATCGAAGGTTCTACTAACTGCGCCAAACTGCGAAGGCATTTTTGTATTATCTTACTGAAAATAACGAACAAAAAAAATATTAAGATCATGCTAGAATTTAGGTTCTCAAAACAGATAGATAATAATTTAAAAATACAACTACGTATGTGTGCAGTAGCAACGCACAGGTACACACGCACACATATGTATAAGCATTTAAATGCGCACAAGACTGTCTAATTTGGGGGGTTTCATTTTTTCAAGTATTATTACCGTCTTTGGTTTATTATATTTTTTTGTTTGTTTGTTTAGCTTTTTTTGTTGTTGTTTTAGAGATGGAATTACTATACTCGTTTAAAAATGGCTGCTATAAGGATCTTAATTATTAAATAACTTTTTTAAATGTTAAAAAGAATGTGAGTTACGAATTTTAGAACTGTGATCTAAAAATGACATTATTATTTCAAGCTTTTCACAAAGTCTTAACCTCAGAATACTTTTTTGTTGTTTGTTTCCTCCACTGACAGCTTCAAGCTATATTAAATGAAATCCTGTGTGCAATAAAAAGAATGGGCTCTGACATCATTCGCTAAAACCATTAATCTCACCGTGTGTCTTAATCTTTCTGTTCTCAGCATCAGACTTTCAATTTATTGAACATTCTATCTACATTCTCAAAAGCAAAAACCTAATAAACGCTTCGGCACAAATTAAACTTTCAATCTGCGATGGGGAGAAAAAAAAATATTGATAATAAAGCCTAAAGGTATTCTCACCACTATCATATACAGAATAGTAAAAGTTGCATGGTAATATCGACGTTAATAGCAATATTACAAAAAACTGATAACTGAAATATATAGAAACCATTTAAAAACCGAAGGATGTGAGGCTGAAATATTTTGCATGGGTATACTTAAAAATAATGTTAAATAAAATATTTATAAAAGAGTCTACATATCAAATAGTTTTCTGATTTTACAAAATCAAGAATTGCAAATAGAGAAAAGAGTGTGTTGTGGGGGGGGGGGGGGACAGTGAGAATTTATTCGCGTATATGGTCAGATACTTGAGAGATTATAAGTTCCTGAGCATCAAAATATAAATCAAAGCATAATAACTGAGAATTAATCGAGGAATCTTTACTCACCGACCAAGTCCTTCTTACTGCTAAGCTAATTCGCTCAAAGCGCAGAATTATATAAAAGAAAAACTGAAAAACTTTTGTGGCTTGCCATAAAAACCATGCGAATGTAGGAAAACTAGATGAATTGTGGTTCAATAATAGTTAACTGAGGTTTTAATAATAATTTCATCTAAAACTAGATCAGACTTGGAAAGTTTTTCTAAAAAGGAGGGAGCATCCAATAACCTGGTAAAAAAAAAAAAAATTTTAATGATGATCATCATTAACAACCATTCAAGGTAAAGATCCACCCAAACAAAAAGAAAGAGGCAAAGGGGAATTTATGTAAAGATCAGTTTTGTGAAGACTTCATAAATCAATTAATACATCATGTGTCTTTCTTATAGACTTACTCATATCCTCCTGAGAGCAATTAAAACCTATTTTAGAATCATCTACTCTAAGTATGAGTAACCAATAGATACCAATGCTATATAATAATATTCCGTTCTCAAACCATTTTCTGATTTTGTTTTCATCAGTGAAGACTTAAGGTTCAAAGTTGAATCTAATGTATTATTAATACAATGCTATAATATCTACATAAATTTTTTGATTTTATCTTCGACAGTCAGAGGAATTCCAAAATACCTACTAATAAAAGATTATCAAAAAAATAATAATCCATATTTAAATTTTCATATATATTATATATGAAATATCACAGTGATCAAAATATGTTATTGCTGGAACTAATTATCTTGTGAAAAGAGTACTAAACTCTCTCTATATATATACAGTAGTGCCACTAAGTGCAAGCCTTTGTAAACAATGGATGCAGGAAGGTTCGTGCATAAAATCCCTTCCTGCTTCTATTGATTACAAAGGCTTGCCTTTGGCGGCACTACTGTATGGAGAGATCTGGGATTTTTTATTAACAACATGTAAACATATAAAATGGAGATCATGTGATACTTTGATGGTTTTAATGCTCTTGTGCATGAGTTCCAGCAGAGTTCTAAGTCCTCATTGATAAAGGTAAAAGCCAAAAACAATCTGGTGATATATACATTACAGCACTATATCATTTGTGTCCACTGATTACTCAGACTTACAGTAGCTGGCTCTCATTTGAATGAAGAGAGCTGTATTCGGATACGTAAATCAATCCATGAAACACAAATAAGCCCACATATATTATTACACACTGGTTCTTTAGTCTATTTATTTGACATCTTGCAATGCTGCATGTCAATTTCTGCAAACCTTTCTTTCGGAAAGAAAAACATTTTGCCTTACTATAATTCTTCATATCTTCCCAGTTAAAGCAATAAGAATTTCACTAAAATAGTCTTTATAATATACCATGTCATATTTCCTATACTTCGTATATCCAATCTAACAAATATGTCCTTATAATTTTAGATCCAATATTATCACATCTAGCAAGCTGATGAAGATATTGATTGGTCTTATAAATTTTTCATATTATAAAGCATTCTTAAATAAAAAATTCGTCAGTGGGTCTATTTTACTAAGGAGATTCATTTCCATGCAATAAATATGGCAGAATTTCAACTCTATATATAACTAATTAAGTTGAAATAGTTATCAAAAGTGAAAAAAACAAACTGTTGTCATTAATATCAATGAAAAAATTAAGACTAAGTTGGTTTGGACATATTTCTAAAAAAAGATTGCTATAGATGGGCAGTTGAAAACTTAACCTAGATCTTAAGAGAATGTAAAAGACCTAGAAAGAGACCACGTGTGAAATGGATAGATGAAATGAAATTTGCTGGAGTAACATGAAGAAAAGATCTGCATCCTGCAACATAATCAATAGTACTTGATAATAATAATGATGAGCTATGTATAAATAAGAATATACCCTTATCTTTCACCCATGCTAAATGCATCATTAACACCATATAGAAATGTGTGTTACATATTGATAAGCAAACTATTTTTCTATCTAAAAACCCATTTTTCATCCTACTGCCATCCAAGTTAAACATTAATTACAACTTTTATTCTACCAATGACGGAATTATTTTGAATATTAAACGTTACTGCAAAGCTTTAGAATAAAGTTGCATTTAAACATTTACAATATTCTGAGATCATTCTTTTGAATTGGCAAAAGAATCCAATCATTAGCAAATTGTAAATCTATAAACCAAGAAACTGTATAATATAAGCTTCAGTAGATAGATAACCAATTATTTTCAAACAGTGCCTTAAACCTTCTCAATTAACATCAAATGTCTTGGACAAATCAATAAAATCTACATGCATAAACATACACGTATATAAGAACCATTTATTTGTTTGTGATATTTTTTTGTATATGTCTGGTGACAAAAATCATGATTGTAGTATTTACATTAAAATAGTAAATGGTTTATTGCTCAAGAAGGTAGGAGCACCAGGAATGACAAAGTTTGGTTGTAATGCATGGACATTGACTCCAGAGTTTGACACATTATCCCTGTACCTAATGGGAATGCTTTACATAATCTAGCATAAAAATATAAAAGTGTATTCATTTTTGGTTTAAAGTGATTTATATAAATACTATTACTAGATAACTGATTTCAGTTTGCAATATTGGTTTCTAAGTGATATTTTATTTAGCTGAATCATTGTTAAAATTTATCTATAAAATATATAAAAGAAATCTGACCTCTCAAAATCTTTTAATATTATATTTATGTTACACATCTTCCAAATAAAAATAAAATGGAAAATATTTTTAACCATTCCATACTATGCTACATTTAATTGTTCTCCCTGGTCAGACTTTCTGTAAGCTTTCAACTTTTGATTTTAGTATAAAACCATTATTCTATATCAAGAATTCAATAAACAAGAACTTGATTTAGTAGTAATATACATTTGCTAATAAAAAATTCTAAAAATTCATATTTGAACATTGCAAATATTGGAAAAATGAGATTGTAAGAACAAAAAATATGTTTTCATCATTGAATGCTTGGTATAGCAAACTAATTTTAGAAAATGGACAAAATCTTTTTTAATTAAATTTTTGATAGATTTATTAAACATTAATAATTTTTGGAATAATTCAAATTATTTTAAGACAGTGGCGACAATAACATATTAATTAATATTTTGGTAATGTGGACTCATCAGAATGCAGTGACTTTTGAAAATCAAAATTTATACACGTAAAAACAGGTCAATAATGTATACTTTTGATTTTTATAATTATTACACATTCAGAATTATTTTCCTTTTCCTTATTCTTCTGTAATTAGTTTGTTTCAATGTTTTGAACATTGGATAAATAAAGGTTTATTCAGTTTAGTTTATTAACTGTAGCTGAACACACTTCTGGCTGAAAGCCAAAAATCATAGCACTGATTCTGACTTCACTGGTTGAAAGTGCGCTCAGCAACAGATATTAAACTAAAGTAAATAAACCTTTACTTATTCAATAAGTGAAACATTGAAATAAACTAATTATTACACATATATTGTGTATAAATAATCATGAATTTTAATAAACTTTCCAAAAAAAATTGTTTTTAGTTATTCCAAAAACATTTTCAAAATAATCCTCACAAATAATGTCAATATCAATTACAAAGGAATAAATCAATCAAAAACAAGATGGCAGAGCTTAAAATTGTCTTTTACTTTACTGCGATTTCATTTTACTGACTTCTTTTGATTTCTTTTTTAAAATTAAAAGATGAATATTTTAAAACTATGAGCATTTAAATCTTAAAATTAGTAAAAATCTCTATAGATGGCTGCACAAACATAATTTTAAAAAAATATTACAGCATTTTTTCTGGATTTCTCTGATCGAAGACATTCGTGCCACTGTCTGTAAGATCAAAGCAGTTGTAATGCCCCTCCCCCTTAATTTAAAATTAGTGCACATTTGTGTGGTTTTTACCTCCAATTATAATTTTTTACAAATTACACACAAAAAGCCTAATATATAATTTAAAATATTATTTTAATTAAAAATACTTATTCCATGTAAATTACTATTTTAGAAATAAATAAAAAAATTTTCTTGATATGAAATTTTATTTTTTTAAAAAGTGAGCTCATTTGAAAACTGCTTCATTATACCACCAAAAAAGTTTCTTTCATTTATGGATGCCAGTTTTTTAAACATAATTTCCACCTATTAACTAAAACTAGAACTATTGTTTACAAATATAGATCAGGGAAATCATGATAACTGTGGGTCAACACAGAGCATATGGCTAATATAAAAAAGATACATTCAGAGCAAAGTATGAAATTGAAGAGTTAATAAAACTATGATATAGTATCTTAATCCACATTATTTGTGACCACAATCAACCAATGATTATATCTCCTTTGCAGTTTTAATTCATCATGTTATTCTTAGTCTGTCAATCATTAAACATCTTGCCTTTAAATCCTTATATTTCTTGTGTAACTCACATTTACTTTTTTACCAACTAAAAAAAGAATAAGTTTTCATTTAACCAACTCATGATTCTCCAATATATAAACATACCTTAAAAGAATTTGGTACTTTTATAATATGACCATTTTGAAATTATAGGTTGAAAATTTTAGTGCTTAACAACTATTGAAAATTAGCACAAGTTACTTCTACAAAAAATGAAGATACTTTTTTAAAGCATTATTTAACTTGGAAATTATGTTTGTTTGTTTGGGTCAAATCTTGTGCCTGATTTTTAACATATTTCTATCAAATGGATTTTCTTCAAATTTTGTGTTAGGTATTAATAATGATGAAATATTTCAGGACTTTCCAGCCTAACAATGTTGATAGATCCCATTTCAAACTGCACCGAAATAAGTTCAGGAAGTTTATAGTGATGCATAGTATATGGTGGAATATATTTTTAAAAACACACTTTCATCGAATTTCATTACTAATTCACTAAAAAGTATCTACAGTTAATTAAAGTAAAAAAAAAAGTGCAATAAAATCTTAATTTCTCTTGATTGCTTAACTAAAACTGGATTTTTAAAACACCATCTTCATAAATACAAAAGTCTTACAAATTTTTAACGTGTTCGAATTTCATTTCAAATACTGGAAATGCAATGACATTGTTTTGGTTCTTAGCTTTTAAATTTGAACAAGAGTAGTTTACAAAAAGTCAGTTTCAAAATATCGAACACTAAAAAGCAAAAAAAAATCCTATACATAAAAATATTTTATAAAAAATTCTTTTATTAATAAAATTTGATAAGAAATATACTAAAAACCAATATATATATATATTTTCTTTAATCACAGTTTTGGTTATTATATATATAGGTTGAAATAAAAGTATGTGACATTAGTCTTGCATTGGTGGTCGAGGGGTCAGCGTGACTGCCTTGCACTTGCAGGCAGTTGCCCGGGTTGCGGGTTCGCATCCCGGCCGATGCTATGACACTTAAAAAAAAAAAGTATGTCACATTCATAAATTAATTCATTCAATGGTTGGACGTTCCATTTCAAGCTATATGTAACAATCAAAACTGTGGTTGAAGAAAAATAATTGATATAAATATATTATAGGATTCGACCTA
This sequence comes from Epiperipatus broadwayi, assembly GCA_028023455.1. Classification (NCBI taxonomy): domain Eukaryota; kingdom Metazoa; phylum Onychophora; class Udeonychophora; order Euonychophora; family Peripatidae; genus Epiperipatus; species Epiperipatus broadwayi. The sequence continues at coordinate 15,659,402 of JAQFVV010000011.1, forward strand.
ATTATAATTTTAATCCCATAATGTGCTAATCTTTGATCTGTTCGACAATCTGGGTTGTAAGTACTTGCATAATATTGTTTCTTTTTACATTACAATTTCGAAATATTCTCATTGCTTAAAATCAGCTTTAAATATTTCAAAATGTTCATGATGGAATGAATAATCTGTTTATAAATATTCATTACTTTGTATTCATTTATTTGCAAATAAATCAGAGTGGATATTTTTTAAGTTCTCTTATATTTCAACTTCTTCCCCAGTCAAATTATAAAAAACATGCATAGTTTTTATTCTTGCACATCTTAGATCAAATAAATATTTTTTTGTTTTTTATTAAAAAAAAAAAGTTAAATGTTATTGCGCATATAAAGATCAAATCATTTTTTTATTTGTTAATGCTATTAGTTTTGTTCACAAATATATACATATTACCCATACATAAGCAAATCCACAAGGATTAGATAGTATTCTTTCATTTGTGTTTTTCTGAAAGACCCCCCTCCCCAATTCGAGAAGAAAGATACTTATAGAAATTTCATTTCTGTATAAAGTGTAATATCATAATATGGAAATAAATTTAATCTATTATGTTTTTGTTTTTTTTTTGCATATAAATAAATAAAACTGAAAAAGATTATATAACAACAAATATATTATTTATGTTATTTAATATAAAAACATGTCTTTTAGCAATATTTTATTTCCTCATCAGAATAAAATCTAGATTTCTCAAATATATATAACACTGAAAATATTCGTAATAATATATACATATATGTTGCATAAAACGTTGCAAAAGAAAATGTAATAAGCATTTATTATTATATGATTTGTTTAATTTAATTTATTTATAACATAATAAATAAATTATTCATTTATACATATACAGTCATTTATAAAATATATATTTACTGATAAATAAATCAGGATCTAAGAAAGGAGTTATCTTGTAGATCCATATTGAAGTTTTCAAGTTATCTCCTGCATGAATAATTTTCCTGATGCACCAGTCTATAAAATATCTATATCTTTACCCTGTTAATGATGGACCTTTATGTGAGGATTTTCTATAATGATCATCATCAATCTGTATTCATTATTTTGATTTATACTCAATTCTCCACTACTACAATGTTATAAAAAAAAATTCAAAATTTGTTTTGAAAAAAAAATAACTGCCATTTTGAAAAAATAGTGGTCATTTTGTAGGACTGATGCCATAAGATAGTGACTTTACTAGAACTACAACTTCCAAAAATAAAATGGTGGCATTTATGCTAAAAATATACAGTAAAGTTTATTCATTACACATTATACAATATTGTGTTTTGATTATAGAATTAAAATATGATTAATGTACTTTATTAATTTTCATCCAATGTCTTTGCAAGATAATCATAACTTTTATTTATGATATATCCTAAATAAAGATTTTTGACTTTAATGACTACAAAATCAATCAAGACACCAATTTCATTCCATATAGTACTTATCAAAGATATACTTTGATCATATACAACAATATTTTGTTGGAAAATGTGTATATTAGCTAATCAATATTCATTCAATTTTATGGATTAAAATTCTTATGAACATTATTTTGCCTGGGGCAAAAATATGACAAACAATTGTAAAATATAGTTGTCATAATTGCAAGTTATTTTGAGAAAAAAATGATTTGGTGCATTATACAGCTAATAATCAACTTTATATAATCAAAAGATACTATTCATAATCTTACAAATTTTAAATAAATAATTTCATAACTTGTTTGATTTATTCAAGATAATAGTCGTTTTTATCATAAGTATGGATTGGCAAAATAAAAAAAAGATTTAATCATTTACATACATTATTAGAATTACAGCAATCAAATGTATATTTGTTTATCTACATTTTATTTAATTTTATTGCATTTATGTAAAATATAAAAATATGCAATTTAAAAAAAAAAAATTAACACCTCAGCAAAAAAAAAAAAAATTCAGACACATTGATCAGAAATTATAAAAATAACAAGCTTTTAATAATTGAACATTAGCCAGAGCCAGCACTTAAAATATCTGTCAGGAACCCCTCCCCCAAACCCCTGACCATGGTTTCATGCTTTGGCACTCCTCAGAGAGGTGTCAGGGTAGGTTCAGACACTAGATCTAAAAATACCAACCCAAAGCCAGCATCTAACTAAAAATTATCTATTGAGTGGAAAATCTGAAATTTTCAGACATCTACATGTCTTCAAACCCAGCTATCCAACTTAAATAGCTGTATGGGGCTGATAGATCTTCAGCCATACCATATAGCAGTAGTCTTAGTAATATAAAAATTGCATAAGACTTATGGCAGAGCCTATAAATAGTCAAAATAAGAGTCATAGATCACATGACCCTATCTCTTAAGCTTGTAAGTTATAAAACAATGAGGATTGCCAATTCCTCTACAAGCTTTGTGATAAATGCTTAGCCAGAGCCAGCACTTAAAATATCTCTATCAGGAACCCCTCCCCCAAACCCCTGACCATGGTTTTTGTGCTTTGGCACTCCTCAGAGAGGGGAGGGGTTCCTGACAGAGATATTTTAAGTGCTGGCTCTGGCTAAGCATTTATCACAAAGCTTGTAGAGGAATTGGCAATCCTCATTGTTTTATATCTTACAAGCTTAAGAGATAGGATCATGTGATCTGACTCTTATTTTGACTATTTATAGTCTCTGCCATAAGTCTTATGCAATGTTTATATTGCTAAGACTACTACTATATGGTATGGCTGAAGATCTATCAGCCCCATATAGCTATTTGAGTTGGATAGCTGCGTTTGAAGACATGTAGATGTCTGAAAATTTCAGATTTTCCACTCAATAGATAACTTTTAGTTAGATGCTGGCTTTGGGTTGGTATTTTTAGATCTAGTGTCTGAACCTACCCTGACACCTCTTTGAGGAGTGCCAAAGCACGAAACCATGGTCAGGGGTTTGAGGGAGGGGGTCCTGACAGATATTTTAAGTGCTGGCTCGGGCTAAGCATTTATCACAAAGCTGGTAGAGGAATTGGCAATCCTCATTGTTTTATAACTTACAAGCTTAAGAGACAGGGTCATGTGATCTATGACTCTTATTTTGTACATTGTGTTAAGTTTTTTTTTTTTTTAATTTAAAATATGCATTGTGGTTACTTTTTTTTTTTTTTTTAAATACTTAATTGTAAATTCAACCAATCATGATACAGGAAATATTCTGTGGCTAAGCAAGAAGCAAAATAGCAGATCATCAATGGGAAATTTTTTTTCTTTTAAAATTAAAACCAGCAAAATGTTTTTATATAGTAAGTATATTTACTCACAGGTTAGTATTTTTTTGTTTTAATAATGTGCTTAGCAAAATATTTATTCATTAATTGACACTTTTTTTTAAAAATTAAACTTCATTTTTTTTAATATTTTTTTTTAAGTAACAATTTACCCCCTCCCCCCATTGGAAGTCATAATTATTTACTGTTTATGCAAGATTTTATTTATGAGGCATTTTGGGGACCCAATTGGTCTCGCTAATTAGGAAAAAGGTATACAGATTTTTTACTATCATTTCTTTGTGAAAATAAGCTTTTAATGTAAGTCTGATGATAAATAATATTTATTGTGAAAATATTTTTTAGATATAATAAAAAATATAATTTAACAACTGGAAAGGGTTTAATTGGCAATCAATGAATTAATTAAATAATATTTTTCTTTTTGAAACAAAAAATAATTTTCTTATATTATTAAAATTCAAATAATTAATATTTTATTTAAAACATAAAATAATTCACAATTATAGAAAAAGGAAAAAAAAAAATTTATATCTCATATGTGTCTATAAAACAAATCTAAGCTTCTAAAATAATTTGACTGCTATGTATATAATCCACGTGTTCTTATACGTGTATCACTTAAATATCTTTACTAGAAAAATTTGAATCAATAATTCAAATTCATTCATTGATAGCATACTTTTATTATCTCAAAGTCACAAGCCCCATATTTTAAATTTGAAAATTTAAATGATGGGGCTTGTTTCCTCTTTTGCATTTTTACAATAAACTATTATTAATGCAAAACATAAAGCACTATTTTTTAAAAAACACAAACAATTATATGTAAAAAAAAGTGTGACAAAGGAAAATGTTAATATACATTAACTAAAAATACAGCCAATCAAATAACCAGCTTATCAAATTTGATATCATGCAACAATAATCAACCAATCAGCTCACCCAAATAATGTTTCATAATTTATAATACCAATTTTCAGCTAACTACTTCTTCCAACATAGAAAACAAAACACATTCATAAAAATATCAATCTCAAGACACAGATTTAAAACATGAAATAATCACAACCCAGCCTAATATTATTAAATATTGGAACAATGTGGGAAATAACTTAAGGCAGAGTTAAAATCAACTACAAATTATATCTTAAATGTTAATTAAACCTTTATAATATAATCCAAGTGGACATTTGACTAAACTGGATATAATATACGAATTACCAATCACATTGCCATTTTTTGTAATTTACTAAACAAGAGTGCCAACAAACGTTACATATGAATGCATGCTATCTGTAAAATTTCTAAATACTCAAAATTAATTAAAGTAATATTAGTATTAAATGGTTTTATTATTTCAAAATCATACAGTATTTGAGCACTGGAACAGACAAAGCAAAGGTGCATAGCATGGCATCTTTAGTTTGAACATTTCTCAGTGCTTTAAATTATATGAGTTACTAAAAGTAATATAATTTTTCAATGATGAAGCAGACCACAATTTGATCTAATTACATTTATAACTAACTGGTGGGGCATTTTCAAACCATATGTTAAATCTCCGTTTCTCTTCATATAAATAAGTAGGTAAGAAAGCCCACTGTAAGGCATAGGACACGCTAAATCTTTGCATGAAAAAATAGTGATGAATGCTATTCTCTAGGCTAGCCAATGGATACATATATCTCCATACCTATTGTCCAGGGATTGAATCCTAGATGAAGAAAATTCTTTTCAAGAAGCTTAGGATTTTTCTTTGAAATAACTGGGTCTAATCCAACTTACCACCCATCATTGGTCGGAAAATGGATATCTAGCTATCCTAACCTTGATAATAAAATAATGATGAAAAAATCAATCAAACCCTTACTATCAAGAATTATCAAGCCTGATGAACTACACTATTATGTCCCGCTGTTGACTGTTTATATATATATAAATAAGGCTGTTTAAAACTTTTACCGTTGCCTGTTGGTTGATCAGTAATGGAATGACTATTTATGATCTGGCGAGCTTTTCATCTAATCTGCATATTACGTGTCATTGGTTAAAAGATATTAAGGATGCAAATAATTAATTACAATATAAAATTTATCTTAAAATAATTTTAATTTTTAAATGGAATGGAAATAAAGTTTAAAAGGGTTAAGATTTCGGCTAATGGAGTACTTCATAATTTTTAATGTTAATAGAGGTCAAATTTTCGCAATTTTTTTTTTTAAATTACATTCATGACAAAGTGGGGGGATGGGGGGCACTACAAACATTATTCAAAATATACAATATGAAAATTATGCATAATTACTCGCTTTCTTGTCATTTATCATGTTCTTTTAAACTTTTTAAAATGATGATTTAATAGGAATAAAAATGATTTTTCAATTTTCTAAGTCAGGCGATTCAGATTAAAGGCGAAGGGGGGGGGGGTCTATAATAAAGTTTATTGTGAAATGATTTCAAAAGAAAAAATATACTGTATTATAATTGAAAAGAATAAAAAAGGGGTGGGGAGTGCGACTTCAGACTACAATGTCATTTTACAATCAATATTTTTTTTTCCCAGCTACACACACACACAAAAAAAAAACCTATAAATATCTTACTAGAATATACCCATCCTCTATTTATAGTAGGATATATTCATTAATGAAAGAATATTATTGAGATGAAAATATAAAATTATCAATGATGACGACCAAACATTCTTAAACTTTTGATTATAAAGTTCTTTGTCAAGGGACTTCAGATTCAATAAACCTGCTTTCAATGGATCACTTAATACATAAGCAAATTACCCTTAACAAAGTTTTAAATCCCACCAGTCAATAAATTCAAGTTGTAATAATAAAAAAAAACTCTGACCAACTTTGACATCACGTTAAAATGCTTAACAGTCTTAGTGTGATATGAAAGTTGTTAAAAATTCGTTACATTTGAATTTATTGATTGATGTGATTTAAACTTTGCTGAAGAATAATTTGTTTATGAAATATTACTAGATTAATGTTAGAACATTTGGTTTGTGCAGACGTGTATAGAAATAATTATGGTAGTCCCAATTTAAAAATGCAATAACTATTCTTCTTTGATATGTCCCTCATCTTTGGAAATGTTAACATTGGTAGACAACGTTAGTTAGTATACTCTATGAATTCTGCTTGCAGTGAAGTGTTGTTAAGCTGAAGAAGACCAATCATCCAGGATAGAAGTAGACTAGTTCTATGTTAATTATAAAATGGTTCATAGTATCAAAACCTTAAAGATGATCTCACAAATAATAAAATATTAATAGTAAAACAAATTTAATACATATTTTAATATATAAAATACTGTTGTTTAAAGTGTCTTTCTAAATATATATATATAACAATTTCTTAAATAGTGCTCCTTTAAAACTGAATTATTTATTTTAAAATTTCTATTCTAACAAGATGTACCCAACAGGGTGGCAGAGTGGCTAACTCGAGCACTAGAGGTAGCCTGATTTATTCTCAGCTGAATAGAATTATTATACTCAACCTACTATTTGGTCATCAAATGTCACATGAACTCCTGAGCAATAAATCATGTTGTTGTTTTTTCCATTCCATTCTTTCAGTCCTGCATTTTTATATATTACATAATTACTATTGCAAACAATAAAAAAATTGAATAGTTTATTTGCTTCATAATTCATAGATCAGGTGGCAAAACACGGATCCTATACTCCAAAATTTGCTATTTTAGCAGTGGATCAACTCATGTAGGGCAAAAATAATTGAATAATATACTGCTTGGAAATTTGAGCAAGAGACATGATAAAGCTGGGAATGACCTATGAACCTTGAACTCAAAAGTCTATTACTTTAACCCTGCATCAACTTGTGCAGGATATTGTAAATAATGATTAGTTTTTAAAAACACAGACATCTATATTTAAAAAGAAAATGAACATTGGTGTAACATCCATAAGAAGGACAGTTGATGCAGAAATATTTTGAGCCAAGAAATTTATAGAAATTGAACTATTTTGCTAATACAATTTCATTAAACATATCGAGAAATCAAGTAATGTTGTTCAGAAACAAATTCTAATCCATTATTGTCATCTATTTTAAGCTTGAGTAATCGATAGATGTTAGATGGCAATGATCATGGATTAACCTATCCCACATCTTCAGATTAGTTTCTGGCTTACAACCTTCATCAGAAAAAAGTTAGGACCTGGATATTTTAAACCTGGATGTTTTATAAGTATTTTACCTTCCAAACATACTAAGTACAATATATACCAATTTCAAAACCATTAATAATGAACTGATTCTCAGCTGTGTGATTTTATGGAGTACTGTGATGATTCTGCTACATTTTCACTTTACATCACTCTGGTGGTAATCTTCAGTACTATTTTGATATTTTTATCTTCATTAGATGGTAAAACTGCAACTAAAGTTAATATTGATTTATTATTTTTTTAAAAAATCTGAAGATGTCAGCAGTTCACAGATTTGTAATACAAACAAGCCAACAGAAGCCTAGATCATCATATTGCTAGATTCTTCAATCTTAGATCATAAACAAACTTGTAAACTCCATTTCAACTGTTGTTAGCAATGAGCAAAAAAAATGTTTATTTTCCATAGTTTATTTAAATATTTATGATTATTTTTACAAAATATTTGTATATGTAATAATAGATAATATAGTAATTTATACAATTATAAAATATTGTGGAAGTCAACTCTTCTTCACATGTGCTATAAAAATAGACATGGGCCACCTATGTTTTTAAAATATTTATTGATGAGAGATGTATATTTTTATTTTTTTTTTGATGAGAGATATATTTATTTTTTATTGATATGGCTATTTTTATAGAGCATATATGAAGAGTAATTGACTGCCACAATATTTCAAAATATTTGTATAAAAATTATTAAAAAAGACAAATATTCATGTTTACATGTAAAACTTATTGAAATAAGTTTTATTTTTAAAAATACAATTTAAAAAATTAAAAAAAATTAATAAAAATGAAACTGCAATCATTATGCACTATCAAACACCATAGGACAGAATTTGTATGAAATTTTAATGATTATAAATGCAATTTTAAATTTTAGAAAAGAATTTCATACCTTTATGATGCTTTAATAAAAATTTGTTTACATTTAAAAACTGAAATCTAGTCAATCAAAACAAAGAAAAAAACTTATTATTCTCCTTGTATATTCCAATTTATTTCACTTTTCTTTTCTAATGAGGAAAGTTTAAATATGATCTGTTTGATTATTTTTTTGTTTGTAAACTTAATTTCTAAGAAATCAAATACAACTTATTCATTCATAATAAATGTTGAACTATTATCTCCAATTGTTACTAGGAGATGATGAAAAATATTAAAATAAAAAGGGATAAAAAATTAAGTAGAATAAAAATATTTTTCCTAATATAATACCCCATTACACAATTATTTTATTTACCTTATTTTATTTCTAAATGTCTTAACATTCATTTGTATAACAGACATATTATTATAAACAGTCTGAGAAAAAATAGTCAAACGAAGTATTTTTGATTAAGCATTTTGTGAATGAATAGTATTTCATTCATATCATTAGAAATCAACTTCAATATGATAGTACATAATAATTGTAATAATATGTTAATATATATATATGAATAGTAAGAATCATAGTAATTTTATGCTTTTTTGTTTACAAACTTATATTTCTAATAATTTAAATAAAATTTATTAATTCATAATATTGAATAATGGTTTTAATATGAAAAGAGAATGAACTATTAATTTAAGCTGCCACTAGGGGGTGGTAGAAAAAATAAGACAAAATTAAATATAATGAAAATAATTTTTATAAATATAATAACATCATTACATATAATCTACTCCTTGCCCGTTTTCTTCTATTTATTTTATTTCTTGTAATAGACCTAGCATTATTACTAAATATTTGAGAGAAAATAATCATAAACCATTCTTGTATTCTTAGTTAAGCATTTTACGAATAGCTAACATTCCATTCATATAATCACTAAAAATCAACTTCAACTTCATAGTACATAATAATAATATATTACTATATATAATAGTAAAAATCATAATAATTTTAAAACATTTACAAAAATAAAGACAAAACAATAATCAAAAGGTATACCTAAAAAACACACACACAAAAAAAAAAAATATTGTATTAAACCCAATAAATACATGTGTGAATCAACATCATCATCAACCATTATCAATCCACTGCAGGATGAAGGTCTCTCCAAGTTTAATCCATCTTCTCTGATCTTTAGCTTCTCTTCTCATCATCGCCCCTGCATACTTTCTTATTTCATCCATCCATCTCACATGCGGTCTCTTTCTGTGTCTTTTACACTCTCTTGCACTCCAGTTTAAGATTTCAATTGTCCATCTTTTATCATCTCTTCTAGCAATATGTCCAGCCCAACTCCACTTCAATCTTTTAATTTTTTCAATGAGGTCAGTAACATCTGTTTGTTCTCTTACCCATACATTGTCTTTCGATCTCTTCCTGTTACTCCCAACATGCATCTCTCCATACTTCTTTGATTGGCCTGGAGTCTCTGTATTGCTCTTCTATTAAGTGTCCAAGTCTCAGGTCCATAAGTAAGAACTGGTAAAACACATTTGTCAAAAACCTTCCTTTTCACATAGGCATATTTCCTTTTAGTATCAAATTATTTCTACCAAAAGCACTCCAACTAAGTTTAATTCTATGATTAATTTCATCCATTATGTTTCCATCTGTATTAATAATCTGACCAAGGTATTTGTAACTGTTAACTTCTTCTAATTCATCATAATCAATTTTTATTTTCAAATTTTCAGCAAATCGATTAAACATTACTTTAGTCTTTTTAACATTTATCTTTAGTCCTATTTTCCTACTTTCATCTGATCACTCCTGCAACATTTCTTGCAGCTCTGATTTATATATAAGTATATAATTTACATGTGTGTCATCTATAATAACTATTCTTTTAATTTACAATTTGATTAATACAATTTACTAGTATAATGTCTGATTACACTTATATTTAGAAGACAATCATGTTGCATCACTAACGCTGTACTATAATATTAAATCAGCAATGTTAACTGCAAGAATACTCTCATCCTAGCCAAAAGATAAAGAATTTGAGAAAATAAGAATGACTGTCTTATCTTCAAACCTAAATGCACTTATACAGACAAATCTTAAGTATCTTGGAGTGAGACTATGAATATACAAATCATTCACTTTACATCCATTTCTTTTAATAATCTTATTAGCACTTATGAAATATTATAATTTACTTTGTGCTAATATTAGAAGTTGTTAAACTATATAATGATCAATAAATTTTACTGGTGCAGTGTCAGAATGTAATTTTATTTAGAAGGTAATCATCCTTCATCACTAGTGTCATGGTATAATACTAAATCAGGCATTTCTCAATAAAACAGTCATTCTTATTTCCTCAAAGCCTTTAATCTTGTGGCTGGATTGAGATTATCCTTGCAGTTAACATCGCTGATTTAATATTATAATATGGTGCTAGTGATGAAGGATGTTATTAGGAACATAATTGGATTGCCATATTTTCTCTCTCTAACCATGTGAATTCAATTAACTGCATTTCTTTTTTTAAAAATATTAACTCTAGATCACAAAAAGATTAGAAATTTGTAAATTTCAAAAGTACTTGTCTGTACAGTATAGTCATGGCCATTTTGTAGTGTCTCCTGCAATCAGTAACACTATTGTAATTGCTAGGATAACATTGGCCCTCATGACAACATATTTTTGCCATGATCTTGAAAATTAAAATTTCATTTAAATTGCCCCACAATCAAAGTTAGTAATTCTGAAAAGTTTAAATGAAGTTGCAAATTGCTTTCATTATGTGATAAAAATGAAAATATTTTAGTTTTGGAAAAAAAAAAAAATGTTCACAGATTTGGATAAACATTCATTAAGAATAAAATCACCAATTCACAAAATTAAGGGGGGGGGTCATTTTGGACTGAAATTGGTAGATAGAAGTGTGTAATTTATTGCATCATAAAGCAATGAATCTGTACAAAAACTTTAGAAAGGTTCTATTGGGAAAAACATCATCAAGTCATTTCCTGCAAGTAAGGAAAGTTTGCACAATTTTTAAAAAATGCTAAGTACTTAAAAATAGAGCATATCACAGCCTCTTTTTAGGCTTGGCAAAATTGTTAAGATCATTAGCTTAATGTTAGTACTTTGGAGCCATTTTGAATCAACTTTTTAATTTTCTAATTTATAGTACAAATGCTGTAACCGCAATCACAAGTCACAAAAATGGTTGCTGCTATCTCCCTATAAGCAAATATTTGTAAAATTGGCTAAAAAATTTTGCATTTCATCATCATCATCAGTTTGAATCACAATAAGAATGAAAACGAATACCTTTTTTTCTAGTATCTTTAACACATGTAATTTTCAAAAGAATACTATGAATATCAGAACTCTATGAGGACATACTCTATCAAAATTTACTTTTGAAAAAAATTGAAGCAGTTATACAATGCTAATGTTAGAATGTTCATTTTTAAACAATTCTGAAGCAATTTTTTTGTGGAAAAATAAAATATCTGCAACAGACAAAGAATAGTTTCTGTTTTAGCTAACATTAATTTCAAGTGTAAATGAGGATCCATATTATATATAAGTAAAATGTCAATTAACTTTTTCCCAGAAATTGACATTCAAATAAAATGTTTTGCTGAAAAGCAATACATTGACTCCAAAGCATCTCATGATACATATTTTAACATGACGTAAAGTTAACAGAATCACAACTAGGGAATCTTTCATTAGAGTTTTATATATATAAGGAAATATTAAATCTTTGTACATTATCTACAGTAATTTCTAAATATCTAAACACTACTAACACATTTTTTAAAATGTCCAATTTCTGCATAGCGCTTGTTTTAGGCTACACCCATCATTAGATACCTTCCAAAAGACCTGGCAATCTGTCAATATAAAATTACTTTCAATTAAATTAGCCTCTTTCCTCTCCCCTTTATTAGGGGGAGGAAGGGTTTTCTTTTTTTTTTTTTAGTAATTGTGGTTAAAAGGAGGCCCACCCCCAATTTTTCAGACGCTTATTCATAAGATTCGTTTGTTTTAATCAATCTTTATAGAAACATTGTCCTTACTTAAATATCAGTACTAAGTTCTATTTGTCATTAAAGCCTGAATGTTTAACATTATATTTATTAAAGCCTTGTTTATAGTCTTTACAACAACTTATAAGGCAGAGAGAGTTATATAACACTTTTTCATATATTAATTTTTTCTACAGTACAGGCTTTTTTCATACCTGCACTCCAATACGTAAAACCATTGTAAAACTACTGCGCACAAATATTTATACTATATAATACATATAATGGTTTTTGATTCTTTTCTTTTTTTTTTTTTTTTGAATCTTCAAATGGCAAATATACAGAAATATAAAATTAAATGTTACAATTTCATTGAAAGCTCATTATTTTACCAAAAAAGATAATATCAGACCTATTTTTAAAGGCCATTCTATTTTTGTAGAAATAATTTTATTTACAAAAAAATAAAAAAGACTTCTAAATTATTACTAGAGGATAAATTCAACTCGCACAAAGAGATTCCTTTATTCAAAATTTCATTATTAGCTAGGTAATTAAAAATTAGAAGTTGTTAAATTTTGTTTGATTGGAATTACAAAAGAAAATAAATATTTAGTTAATTAAAAGATGTAGGGGATTTGAACTCAGATTAGTCTGAGTTCAAATCCCCTATATTTACAATTAAATTCCAGGTACAAAAATGCCTGTATTTCAAATCTTAATTACTAAATTAGTATCTTACTTCTTAGAAAAATATGCCAGTAAGATGAATGACTCACCCTGGAACAACAACTCAGATGAACCTACATATCTCGGCAAGTAATATTAATATCATTTATGTTCTTTATTATTTTTACAATGCTTTTACAACCCACTACTGATGGTTTCTTCTTTATAACTATAACAAACACAATACAAATATATGAATACAAATATACATGAACATATAATTTTACACTTTATATATATATATACACACACACAAATTCTATCTTATAATCATTATTTATATATCCACATATAAATAATATATATAATATAAATACAAATAATGATTATAAGATAGAATTTGTGTACATATATAAAATGTAAAATCATATGTTCCGGTATATTTGTATTCATGTATTTGTACTGTGTTTGTCATAGTTCTGAAAAAGATTGTGGGTGGGGCAATCGATTAATATTATATGAATTTGGCAATGTAATAAGAAAGATAAAATTATAATATTTCATATCTGTGCATGCAGAAACTGCTCCAACAAAATCCGATATCAACATTATTCATCAGATCTTTGATATAAAATGACTTTTCCAAGATAGTCAGATCTCATTTAATATCATACTTCTTAAAGCATTATCACTATATGTATGTATACAATAGGCAAATGTATATATACAATAAGAATGAGTCATATTTAAACAGATAGGAAGACAAAAAATCGTGTGATAACAATGGACGTCTAGTGTATTCGCCAAATCAATCAAGCATGTAAAATAGCATGGTGAAATACTTTTTTATTAATATAAACAAACAGTATCCATACATTCTTCTATGCACTTAACACAATGCAAATACAATATTTTATAACTGATGGTTTTGATTGTCCAACAGACTTCTTCAGAATATTTCCTACTATGCAGTTTCAAAGCCATGCATGATTACTGATTTTCTTACTTTATCTTACTATTTCATAGTGATATTGAAAATTTGAGGAAATGACTGGTTACTATTCATTCCGATTTAAAAGACTACGGTGATCAAAGTAGTATCAAGATTTCTGGTAGACATTAATGTGATAGGCTGAAATACATGATGAATGAAAAATGGCAGCAAACTGTTCTTGTTGTTTCCTAAAAAAAAAAATTGACTTGGTAAAAGAAGCTGAAGTTGAACATAGAATTTATTTTTTGCTCTGCCTTTTTTTATTATTTACTGTTAATGCCAATTGAAGATGTTCTTCTTCGCAATAAATCTGAAGATTGTGCACACTCCAGTTCAGCTGCACCCCTGGATCTTCTTTATAATTTTCTTATTAAACATTCTGAAAATCTGTTTGATATGATTTTCCTGTAACTTGACCATATTGTGAAGAATTACTGCCAATTACTTCTGGTTCAAACTATCATTATACATAACAACTGAAACAGATCTCACCATATATCACTTTGTAACATATGTTAGTGAGCACATAATGAAACCTTTCACATCACGTCTAACACTTGTAATCTTCTAATAAACACTCCACTTATTATGATATATCTCACTATCATTCATCAAATATTCTCTAAAGTAGCTTGTAGCTCCACCATTTCCCAATTATGAAAACAATGACTAGTGTTATGTCTACAATAACTGCTGACTCTTTTTGCAATCATTGATATCAATACATCAAGCTATTTTTACCAACTTGAGCTATAATTTGGAGCATAAAGCAAATGCCCCCATATAAATCGATCATATTTTTCTTAAATGTATCCAAATGCTAATGGGATTAATGAAAATATTCCCCACATATTTTCAGTTTTTAGTATATTATGGAACAACATCAAATTTTATATTGTTTGCTCTGACTATCATAAAGCACATTGGCCTTATATCTCAAGTAACTTTTTAACATTTACCTGTTTTAGACCTAACTTGTCAACTGACTTACATCTGATAACTTCCTGCAACTGTCATTTCCTACTGCTCAGTGAAGCATTATTTGCAAAGTTCAAATTCTATATCATCTCCAAAATACCTAAATGACATCCTTACATTAGAACACTCGCATTAATACTTTCACTTCTTATAGCTGAAGCAGTATAAGCTTTAAACCATATATAATTCAAACAAAACTCAAAATTAATGCAGACTGCTGTAAATATTGTTTTGTGAAATTTTGAAGGTCACCTTGTCTTAAGTATTCATTTCCTTTCTCAACTGTATGACTTTCAATCCAGTATACATTATAATGTAATCAATATGAAATTATTGTATATGCATATTTTATCCCAACAAAGTTTAAGTCTATGGCTAATTAGTATCGATACTAAACTTACCAAGCTATGACATCAAATCGATATTTAAAATGTTATAATTCGTAGTTGATTTTAACTTGGATGTAGAATTAACTGTGGTAATGTTTGAACATTGAATTTCATATTTTGCAATGTGTGCAATTTTAGATTGCATACTTAAGGGGATTGAGGTTTGAACACTGCATTAGGAGACGAGTATTACATTCACAGTTAGTTGAAGATCAGGGTTATAGGCCATAAAATAATCACACTGGACAGCTTATACTTTTATTTTAATATGATGTCAAATTGTAAGTTTAGTATAGCCAGTTGGATTGGCTGCAATATTAAATGTAGGTGCTGCATACAATAAGCGTATACATTACCCTAACTTTCTGGTATTATTGTGTATCCAAATGTTACTGTTTTTATTTATTTATTAATATACAGTTAGCATTCTTAAAAGATAATAAAAATTATATGGCAGAAATTTAATAACTGTGATAAGAAAAATCAGGTTTGAGTTTAAAAAGAATCAATTCCTTGATTTCTGATCAACCAGAGTTTTGATGCTTAAAGTTTCAAAACCATTATCAGTTTAATAATGTGATTCAAATTATTTTGGTAGCTTTTTAATTAGAATGATGGATTTAATTACCCAAGATGCAGCACACTCATTCCAAACATCATCAACATTAACCAGCCGACACATGACATTTTCTTCGCACTAAACTAGTTTTCTCCAAGCACTTTTGTTCTTTCTCTACTTATCAAATATTTATCTCTTAACTGACCTCTTTGTAAGTTAGCCAAGCAATTTCTTTCCTGTACCTTTCTTTTCTAATATACCTTTTTACAATTCACTGATTTCTTACAATTATTTTCATATTTTTTTCAATAAAAATTTTTTCATTTTCTCATTTCAATCTTTGCCGTTTTTTAGAGATTCCCATTCTTCTCTCAATACATATTTCTAAAGTCTATAATCTTTTCCCTTTCTGGACTCATTCAAGTAGATCTTCCACATAAAGCGCAATAAACTCTTGCCTTGTTGAAAATGTTTTTAGCCACTGCAATTTTAATTTCTTTCCCTGTACTTCCCAAAATATATAAAAATCATTAACCTTCTCTATAACTTGTTTTAGTGTTATTTGCCTTTATTTTCATCTTAAACTTTTCTACATAATTTTTCCAATTTTAATCACTTCAAAATTGCTGGGTTGTATTTTAGACCACGTTTAATACGTCATAATAATATTATCTGCACATCTCTATCTCTATATATATGCAGTGTAAATACAAACCACATTTTCATATATAGTGTTTGTGCGCGCGCGTGCCTAAATCTATCAACAAATATCAAACTGAATAAATAAAACATTAACACTTTCATATATAGAAATGCACTATTTTAAAAGAATATTATAAAAACAGACAGATGTTCTGTCTTTGATATCTTGAATAATTTATAATTCTGAATGTTTTCATAAAAAAGAATTACTAAAAACTAAAAATAAGATGTGATAAAATAAGCAATAAAACAGATTGTATAGTCTTTTTTTTTTTTTTTTTGTATCTGATTAATAATTTTCCATCTTTCAATAGATAGTTAAGCTGAGGAGGAGGGGGTTAAAAAAACATTCGCATTTTAGAAGAAATTTTGAACTATTTTCCTTGTCTTTAAGCAAATCTCACAGTTGAACTGAATAAAATAATATACATTTTCTCTCTGGCACTAAGTTCTACCATTATGGATATATTACTATGAACAAGATGCATTGATATCTAGTGATAATCAGTTGGCAGAACTTGCTCACAGTCTATCATTTCTTTCTCCAATATGTTTCTTTAATGTTGTATATATAAGATGCAAGACAAAATCTCGGTTGACCATAGAAAAAGGAGTAATCCAGCAGGATCATCAGTATAACTTCCAGATCTATAATATTTTCTTCTTTTATCATCAACCATTCTGAGGAAGAATTAAAATCCTCACATTCAACATAATTTAGTCAAGGGCAATTATCTTGACCCTGCTCTAGAGTAGTTTATGATTGAATAAGCAAGAGATTCCAGATGGTATAGTACTAAGAAATCTGCATATGTTGTCCAATGATTAGATTACCTAAGCACATAGTAGACAGTTCCATAATAGGGCAAAGATAATTACTTGTGGATTTTAGTTTCAT
Organism: Epiperipatus broadwayi; assembly: GCA_028023455.1. Classification (NCBI taxonomy): domain Eukaryota; kingdom Metazoa; phylum Onychophora; class Udeonychophora; order Euonychophora; family Peripatidae; genus Epiperipatus; species Epiperipatus broadwayi. The sequence continues at coordinate 15,677,048 of JAQFVV010000011.1, forward strand.
ATAATAGTTGAAGTTTAAGCTCATCACATCAATTTATTTCTCTTCCTTCTATCTAGTAAATTTTCAAAGGACTTCACTACCATCAAAATTCAAAAGCATAAATATTTCTTTCCTTTTCTTCTTACTTAATTTTCACCTTTTACATTCACAGAAGAATTTTTGCAAGCATTACTGTTCAAATGCATAAATGTTTCCTTTTTTTCTTATTCAATGTCCAAGTTTCACATCCACAGTCTTTGCTTTTCCTATTTTTCTTATTCAATGTTCAACTTTCAAATCTTCATAATTTGCTATTCTTATTCGATGCCCACATTAGAGTCACATGAAATCATTTTTAAAAATATATCTTTTAAAAAAGTATATCCCTTTATCTAAATATATTATGGGTGCTTTTCATTGCAACTTTGCTCAGTTTCAGTCTATAACTACTGGATTCTTAGACATCCATACATAATATGAGGATCATTAAATCTACTACATCATTTCCTTCTATACAATATGGTATAGGTATTCTTCTGAAATGAAGACATTTTGTAAAAATATTAATTTCATTATACTTTTAAAATTTAGAAAATATGTCTCCATAATATATTTTTTGCAGTTACAAGATGGTTCTATGACTCATAAACTTTTTTTAAACAAGACATTTATACAAAATAGTTTCAGATATGTTGTACATATTCTCTTTTTCTTGTAGATGATAATACATAATGCACAATATTTGCAAATCATGACATAATTTAAATTTGTTTAATTTTCATACTTGGGATATAGTCTTTCTATCTGTCCTCAATAGGTTGTCCTTGAAGGTTTTGCCCGTTATTTTTAATATAATCTTTACATATAGCATCAGCACTAATATTCATTGATAGATTGCTATCTTCGAGTTTCAGATTTGCTTAATAACGTTGAATTTACAAACTATTGATAATTTTTATGTGCTCATCATCAATTTTAATATTAGTTGAAATCTCTGACCTCATAATCATGATTTTCTTCATATTAACCATAATCCACAATTTTCATTAAATGACCTCTTGTATTCACTATTTTCAACATTAAGCCTAAAATTATTAGTTTCAAAAAGATTATTGCCATATTAGTACTAAAATTCTGCATCCACATTTATTCTTATCTGATCATCTTCCATTATTACACATTTAATATGCTGAAATCCTATATCTACATTTACTTCTGTCCAATCACTGTCCCTTATTGCACATTTAATATGCATTTTAAATAAGGGTTACAGCAATATATATTTCTGTCTAATTCTTTTGTCAAAATATCAAATTAAACTATTTACCTATAATCTGTTTATATATACCATCTGGTCCTATCTAAGGATGCATCACAAAGACAACAAAATGTCTTATCCAATCACATTCCTAAGAACATCTCATAAATTAAAATAGTCAATGGACTCCAAAGCATTGTTGAAATTATTAAAGAATAAATAAATTTTTTCTAGTGTTTTCTGGTCTTTTCAGTTATCCAATATGCATTAACATAAAAGCAGTCAACATTTAGACAATCCCAAAATCAATAACAATTTCAAACTGTTGTCAAGGCAGAAAGTAGTTTGCTGTTAAATGAAAAAAGTTCCTTTACAAAACCAAGATGGATAATTTCCTAATACCCATTCCCTATTTTCTTGTCATTGCAGCTGTTATACTATGTTAGTATTCAGGCAGTAAATGAACGTAAATAGGCTTTTCACCATCAATCATCAGCTAACATAATAGATTTTTGACATTTTATCTATGAGTTTAAGACCAAGAAACACCATGGTTTTTTTGCCTGATATTTCTTAACTGAACTATCAATTCCATTTTTTTTTTTTTTTGCAGTGTGAATATGTGTGAATGATTCTTTTTTTTTTTTTTGATATGTAAAACCATTAAAACCCCTAAATTATGGATCTTATTCCTAGAAAGCTATAAAGTTATCAGATGAGGTAACAGTTGGCAGCTGAAAAAAGTGGATACTAAGAATCCTCTGAAAGTAAATTCAGGCTATTTGATGATGACCTTTTAGTAAGATACTTACATTTGCAGATTACTTTCAAATTAATTGAAAAAACTGTTTAATATTAAACTGGACATTATAGGATTTGGATAAGTAAGAAGAAAAGGAGACAATTTACAAACTAGACATAGGCTTTATGCTGAAAGCATAAATATTAGTACAAGAAGGATTAGATTCATTATAAATAAAAAGTGGAAGAACAACAATGTAGAGATTGAAGATATATCATCAGACAGAGTTGCAAGATTGTTGTTCAACTTAATGAAAGATATCAAATGCAGAAATTCAGATTTATATCCCAACAAGTTCTCTTTTTGATGAAGAAAAGAGGATTTTTATATAGATATACAAAATGCTTTTGATCAGATCTAAAAAAATATTTTGAAATTGTTATGGGAGACTTTAATGCCGGAATTGGTAAATGGTTGAAAACTGAATGTGTTGTGGTTATATTTGATTCTAAGTGATAGAAATGACAGTATATACAGACTTGTGGAGTTTGCAGCAAGAGAAAAACTGTACATTATGAATTCTTTCTTTGAGGAAAATACTAAATAGACATGATTGTAGAAGCATTCGAAAGTTAAAAAAGAAATGGATAATATTTTGACTACCAGAAAATGCATAATCCAAGTCATAATGTTCTTTATAGATTCTACACAGAAAGTAATTATCAATTACTGATATGTAAGATACATATTAATGCAAAATCAGAAAGATGAAATTTATTAAGACAAAGAATATTAATAGTTGATATTCCTAACTTTTGAAATCTCCTCAATGAATTTAAATTAGAATATGCAAATCGTTTTAAAATATTAACAGATTTTGAAGATGATTCAGATTTGAATGAAATCAATAAAATGATAACTGATCCATTGTTAAAAATTGCAACAAAGATAGCTGGTACTGAAAAGTAGCAATTTACCAGTAATTTTTCTACTAAGACAAGACAATTTATGAAGAAAAAAGAAATAAAAATGATTCAGTAATAAGATTTGAATACCTAGGATATTATAAATTGATACAAACATAGTTACTAATGATAGCTGTGAATAAGGAGAAATATATATATAAAAAATTAAGGCCAACATCATAAAATGTGTGGAAAAGCTCTTCAAAACATTATGTAGGAATAGAGAACAAAAAAATGTTGGCTAAACTAAATGTCTAAATGATAAACATGTATTAGATGATTGGAAGACTGCAGTAGAAATATTGATATTTAAGAAAAATGATTACAAATAAATATTAAAAACTGAAGACTTATAAATCTTTTATCGGCTGATTCTCTACCTTACATGATTTGGCACAGATGGTAGAGCATCTAACTTGGGATTAGGAAGTCCCAGAACTGATTCTGATGCTCACAGATCTGGCACTCAAACTTCTTATGAATTCCAAGCAATAAAGCCATATCTACAGCAAACTCTGGGTTCTAATCATCTAAAAGAACAATCTGGATTTAGAAGGGATTTTAATGCAGTGGATTACAACCATATATTGTGAGATGTTATAGTAAGGATCAATAGAATATGAATTGCTAATATCCTTTGAATTTGTAGATTATGAAAAGGAATTTGATTCTATAGCATTTCTATAGTGATTAGAGCTTTGGATCATGAAGACATAGATCCAGGATAATGCCATATTTGAAAAACATTTATAAAAATGCAAAATCGGTGATCAGGTTACATGGTAACATCAAAAAGAATTGTATGATAAGAATGTTAAGATGACTTAATGAATTCAAAACTTTTTATAGTAATTTTACAAAAAGTATTTAATGAATTAAAATGGAAAGATAATGGAATAAAAATAGATGAAGATTATTTAGATTACCTATATTTTGCAGTAATGTGCTTGTTCTGTTTGTTTGTTTTTTGGCAAATAATGCTGCAGAGATTCAGGAAATATTGCAAGAGTTATCAGATAAAAGTGAGAAAGTGGAATTAAAGATAAATACTAAAAAGTTAATGTAATATTCAAAGGATTTTCCCAAATAAAGATTGATAATTATGAATTGGGGGGGGGGGGGTTGCCACTTACAAATACCATGATCAGACACGATGGATGAAATTAATCATAGAATTTATATTGAATGGAATGTTTTTGGTGTAAATAACTTAATATTAAAAATAAATATTCTAAATGTTTGAAAAGTCAGTTCTTACTTACGGATCTGAGACCAGAACATTTAAGAGAAGAACAATATAGAGATTTCAAATCATTCAATGAAATATGAAGAGATATAAGTTAGGAATAATAAGAAAGGATTGAAAGTGAAATATTTAAGTGAGAGAACATATTGCTAGAAGAGATAATAAGAGATGGAAGATTAAAGTCTTGAGCTGGATCCCAAAAGATTTAAAAGACTTAGAAAGAGAGTACATATGAAATGAATATATGGAAATAAAAAAAAAGTGTTGGTGTGATGCAGAGAAGAAAGGTATGGATAAGAGAAACTAGAGATCTTCATCCTGAAGTGGATCATAATGGTTGGAAATGATGATAACATACATATTAAATATTTTAGATATTTATTTTTTTTGAAAAATGATAAATTTGTATAAGTATTAAAAATGTTATATAAATAATAGTATATGAGCATTTATAATTGGAAAAAATAAATGCACATATATTATTATTTATATAACATTTTTAAAATTTATCATTTTTCAAAAATGAAATATATTGGTCAGAGTGTAAACAAATGTTACTGACATCTCTGAAAGAATTAAAAGACTGAAGTGAAGTTGGACTGGACATATTGCTAGAAAAGATGAGAACGGATGAATAGTTGAAATCTTAAACTGGATTCCAAGAGATTGTAAAAGACCTAGAAAAAGACCATATGTGAGATGGATGGATGAAATAAAAAAAGTATGCTGGGGTGATATGGAGAGTAGAGATCGAAGAAGATGGATTTAACTAGGAGAAACTTCATCCTGTAATGGATCAATAATGGCTGAAAATGATGATGATGATATGCACATATATAGATTAATCTAGATAAAATTTTTATATGTTTACATAAAAAATAATAATAATGCAATTATATTATATAGATCTGAAGATGACTGCTACTATAAAACAATTGAATAAAGAATTGTTAAAATTGTAATGAAAAAGAAAATTTGTAGACATTTATTAATATAAAGAGAACAAAAAGATTATAAATGTATTAATCAGTTTTTAATACTGTTTCTTTATACACAGATGTTTTGCAATATAACCTCTCTCTCTCTCTTACTAGAATTACTGACTATATGATGGTTGAATATTTTGGCAATTAAGAATACTGTGTTAAATCCATTCGAAACTACCAACTTAAATTAAACACTTATTTTTTTCAGTAAAAATCTTTAGCTTTTTCTATGCCATCAATATTTTCTGTCATATCCAGCTTTAAAAAAAATGTCATCTTTTTATCATTATTTACTTCATTTTCGTTTTATTGATTCTTACAGTCCTTGAATTTTTACTAACTTTTATATCTTATTATATCCCAATAGTAAATATTTCCATTCTCTACTCCCCACAAATCACATTATCAAGTATCATATGATTAATTACTTGAAAAGTCACATAACATGCGAACATCCAACTGGGAAGCTGAGCGCAGCAATTCCATTCACATGAACTAAAATTGAGCACTAATTGATCACCTGAATGGTAAATTAATCATCAGTTTGCAGATTTTTGTATTATTATAACTAAAGTAGGTATTGATACTGTATAGCAAAATTTTAAGCAAATATAAGGGACCTTTCACCAGAGCCTATAAAGTGATGCGCTACTGCTGGGGCTAAAAATTATTAAGGCCTTGAACATCCAAAAATCTTACTATATAATTTAATTAAGTCCAATTCATTACACACATATATACACAATATTACAATTTCATTTACACGTGTCAAAGGTCATGCACTCACAACTTTGCACCAATCATTTTCAAATAATATATTAATAATTACTATTATTCATCACTGATTAGACTAAAGATTATTCCATATAAACTTTAAATGGATTCCCTTGTTTCAAAATTTCTAACTTGATAATCTTGGTATACATTACAATTTTTGAGATTAATGATGAATATTCCAGTAACAGTTATAAAAAAAAAAAAATTTTGAGAAGAATAAGATTTAATTAAATATTAGCGGAAAGAAAAATTAACCAGAACAATAAAATGAAAGGAATCAAAAAAAAAAATCATATAAAGAATTCTTTTGTTAAATAGCTAATCTCTGATTATCAAATTATCATAATAAAAAAATAGTATTGTAGCAATATTACATCTAATTAAATCACAGTTTTTTTACGTCTTTTCAATCCAATGTACGCGCACACTCTTATCTATGTTGATATGCATACAGATCTGTATTTAGCGTTTTATTGTGTGTTGCTAATATTAAAATAAAGAATATCACACGTCTTCACACACGCGTATTTCTCACATTTATTGGCATGTATCAATAACATTAAATTCTTTTCAAACCTAAATAAAATCACATATGTGGTAATCTAATTAGCTTATTTATATTATCAATGTAATCGTATATGTGTGCGTTTGAATTCATATCCATCCATTCCATACAATATGATGAGTACTCTAATTTTTATAATTGTAGCACATTGCAAAATTTGTACATCATTTAAGTTATCATAAGAACAATTTTGTTTATCATTATAATTAGTTGAATTTCAACCAATTTATACATAAAAACTATACTCATGCATATTCTTTTTGCATTTATTTATCCAATTTCTTTCACCCCTAATGAGATATCTGACTGATGATCAGCATTCTGCCAATCTGCCAGCTTCAAATTATTTCTCCAATAACTTAAAACTTATTTGGTGTTATGTGATGTAGTACAGCTTACTTTTTAACAAAATTAAAAGTTTTTGGCCATAAGCTACGTGCCTAGAAACTGTGAGCTAGGTTAAACATTCCTGCCTCCAAAAACCCTTCCACACAACAATAAACTCATTACTTATCAATTCTCTACTAATCAACTATTTCTCTAGTCCTGGTTCATTTCTTTTCCCTTCTATCTCAATTTAATAAAAGCTGTTTTGATAGTTCTACTGTCTTGTTCTCATATTTCTCTTTTCATTATAAAGACAAAACAAAAAAAATCATAAAACTTCAGCCTCCAACCTTAATAATTTAATTTTTCTTCTTATACAATTCCAAACTTTTTTAAATGTATATTCCATTTCCACAACTCTTAATTCATTTTCTCTATCTTCTTTTCCCATGTCTCGCAAATTTTTTTAAAAAAGCATATGGTTTTATTGCTCGGGAATTTGTAGGAAGTTTGAGTGCCAGACCTATGAGTGCCAGAATCGATCTTAGGACTTCCCAATTCCAAGTTGGACACTCTACCAACTACACCAATTCATGCCAGATATTTTTAAAAAGGTATATGGCATGGGAGTTCATAAGAAGTTAAAGCACCACATCGGTGAGTCAAAACCGATCCTGAGGCATCCTGATCTCAAGTGATTCTCTACCAATATCCTGTATGGTTTGATGTAGTTGATAGAGCATCTGACTTGGGTGAGAGATTCCAGAATTGATTCTGGCACTCAAACTTCTTATGAATTCCCAAACTACAAAGCCATTAGCATTCTTTTTTTACAATGTAATGCATTACATCCTATTTCTTATATAAATTGTCTGTATATTAATTTTTGATCTTTCATGCTCAACATGTTCTCTCCATATAAATCAATTAAACACCATTTTTATTCATTTATTTTCATTCAATCTGGACACAACTTCACATTTGCCAATCCCATAATATTATGCTCACAAAAGAAAAATAAAGGAGGCATTTTACATTAATGGAAACATCCATGCTATCAATAGAAAAGACGCTTCAAGACCTCGAAGAAATGGGCTATGTAACACTAGCTTATTTAAATATTTGCATATATTTTACTATACATTTTATGAGGGCTACGAATATGAGGCATGGATCTTCGAAAATGTTAAGGCTATAGACTTTAATATTAATTTATATCTTCTTCTCCATTAAACTTAATTATAAATAAGTGTTTTTTGTTCACATAATAGTGAGGAGTAAAACTATATTTATTTCATTCATATTGTAATGGGATTGGGGGGGGGTGAAAAGGGAGGTTTACCTGGGGTGATGGGAAATCATCATCACTCCCAAGTCAACAATATTTCAATTAAAATTAATTTCAATAGAGAGATAAAATATTATATTTAAGTAAGATATATTTGAGGGGAGCATGAAATCTAAAAATCTGTGACATCATTGAGAGATCAGAAGAGAACTAAAGACATAATTAACGATCAACCAGCATTATAAAGTAAAAGTAATTATAAAGAATACTCAAAATACCATTCATCATCATGAATGATCCACAATTAAATATAATAAAATCAACAGTCCATCTTGTTTTTCAATAATATAAAATTGTCAGCTTTCATAATCAATATATATCAAATTTTAAATAAATAAAGTAGATACAGATTTAAAGTGAAGATTAATAGGATAAACAACATAGATAATATTTTATATTTTTGGCTTGCTTTGATAAATAAATAAATATTTCAATGGTTTTATTGCTTGAGCGTTCATAAGCAATCCAAACATCGGAAGTGCCAGCACAGGAATCGATTCTAGTATCACACATTCCAGAAACTGAATGTCTACCACTGGGCCAACTATTTATTAAGTGTATACTTATAATATTATTATGAGTGAGAAAATTCAAGCAACTTCTATTAGCTCATTATTTAAAACCAAAAAAAAATCCACCTCATGATCCCATCTTAAACAGTGTTCTTCAGAAACAAATTCCATATATACTATTCCAGTTAGCCATCTATTATAAGCTCAAATAATCAATAGATGACAGATGGTAATGATTATTAAATCCCTACCTGATACTAGTAAGGGAATAGTACAAAAAAGTGAAAGATAGATGAGCGGTTGGATGAAAAATATATTATATTCAAAAAAATTAAGTGCAATTAATACCTATTTAAAACTTCTCTCTGAAGATGATCATAAATTAGAAATTATTCTGGATATATGGATAAAGCACTCGTTAGAGATTTAATAAGTACTATATCTTAGTGATTCCTCAAACTTAGCAATAGATGATAGAAATAGATTGATATATATGTCATTATATTTTATTTAAATAATGAGTAATTATATATAATAGCTAAATTTCCTTCATATAAATAAGATTCAAACTTGTTCTGATTTATAGTTTCTATGTTGAAGATTGGCACAACTAATGAAGAGGTTTCCTTAAAACTGGCCCTGCAAGCCTTCTATAGTTACAGCTCACAGTTCAAAATTTGACTGTTACACATAATATCTTACATTCTAATTAAATAATGAGCTAATAGAGCACAGTTAAATCTCCCATATCTTATTTAAATAATGAGCTAATAAAGGTCATTCAATGGTCTCATTCATAATAATAATATTATAAGAATAGCTTAGTTGAAGTTTATACTGGATCAAAGTAAACATAAGTTTAGAAGAATACTTTTGACTAAAAAGAATTTGAAAAAATATGTGTAAAACAAAATATATATTTTAAAATCAAGAAAAAAGCTTAAAATTCAACTGGAATCTAACTTATTACTGCATTAGATGTTCATATATCAATTTCCGCTTATAATTATAAATATTATTTTTTCTGTAAATAATTCTTGAATTTGCTGCCATATTTTTGCATTATTTACCTTCTGTCAAAGAAATAATAAAAAAATTGAACATCCATTCCTATAAAATTATGATGCCACGTACATATGAGCACAATAAATAAATACTAAACTGCAGCTTTATAGATGGTTTCACTGTATATATGTTTGAAAATAGTGTATGTATATACTGTATACACTATTGGTTGCAAATTTTCAGTATATAGCTATGTTGAAAGAATGTCAGTAATTTTAGACATTTGACACTAGGTGGAGCTCAAAAACACATGTTGAAATTGGCTCATGTTGCATCAATGTGATAGTGTTTAAAATTTTAGAAAATCTTCTAAATAATGTATAAAGATTATAATATTGCTTCATTCAATTAACAAACTCATAGCAACATTAAATTATTTATTTATATAAAATACCAATAAATCATTTTTAAGTATGGCTGCCAAATGTTAATATAAAATTCATTAAGTTGCAAATTGGAAATTATCTTAAATTATCAAAAATAAAAAAGCTATCTGCTTGATTCATTATCTTTTCTATTAAAAAATACAGATTTTAGTTTTTGATATATCTATTAATAATCTTAAAACATATTTTTTAAACATTATACACATTTAAGGTTTGTTAAAGACTAATGTACAGTATTTACAACAATCTTATTAAAACTATGCTAAAACATTACAAAGAGATCCAACTGTCATTTGCAAAACTCAAATTTCATATAACTCCCAAGCAATAAATCACTTGATTATTCATCTCCTAGTTAATATTTCTGAACTAGTCCATAATAATTAGCAAAAAATAATAATCAGAAATAGTATTTGAATGATTCAAATAGAAAAAATATATATTTATAAAATTATAAATTTTTATTTTAAATGGTTTGTAATTGAATAAACACATTAATAACCTGAGCCAACTCTGTCAAGAATCTGCCAAATCGAAAGTACGCTCATTTATAAAGATTCTGATATTAAATAACCTTTCCTTTTTCAAAAGTTCAAAACGTCGTTATATATATATTACAGTAGCAAATTTGTACTTAATTATGCAATAATTTAAGCTATGTATCCAAATGAAATAATATCAAAGTATTCCTTTACAATATTAGTAATTACACGATTGTGGAAAGCTAAAAATATTGGGAGATATATAAATTAATGTACCCTACACAAAGTTCCATTCTCACAGAACTTGGACTTAACAATAAATTGATAATCTCAAAGTTCAGACTCTGGCTGCTCGAGCCTAAATATGTGGACTTCATCATTAAGTTTAACCTCACCTCCTTACCTACAAGCCACTTTCTAGTTTGGTGAGGGGCTATCGCAGGCTCCATTTCTTGTATCAATTATGCAAGATTGATGAAGAAACAATGTAGCACCTATTTTACAAATGCAGCACCTATTTTATAAATGCCCCTTCCTGGGGCCTTTAAGATCTCTCATTGTCAGCAGTGCCGCTGACAATAACAAAGATGTGTTATCGCTTAGCATGGCATTTAAAAGTACTACCTTTTCCACAATTAGAAATGGCTATCTTTCTATTGTTTGTTGTGTGGCTCACCAGATGCAAGCTTGTGATTAGTCGGGCGAGTCATAGTGCACAGAAAGTTTTTATATCAATCATTACTGATATTAAAAAAAGAGATTGATTACTAGCGCCAGAGTGGCTGCATCGAGACACCTGGGCCAGTTGCAATTTTCCAAATAACGAGGGACCACTTCAGAAACCAAGACATTCTAAAGCTATCTTCTTTGTAACCAATCTCTAATTTTAATCAAAGATTTACCAAGTTAAAGTACCCTGTATATTTGAATTGCAATCAAGAATAAATTTTATTCTTCTTTAATAAAAAAAAAAAAAAAAATTAATGAAATGTCTTATGATCTTTATTTTTTTAATATATACGATGCTGCTAGAAACAACTTGAGAATATCAAAAATATATATTTTTCCTAATTAATTTTTAAATAATTATAATTACTCTAAACAGCATACGATTAGATGTGTCTGTCAATCATATGTCATATCAATTCTTCTAAATAAATAAAAACTTTCATTAAAAAATAAATATCCATCAAGTTAAAGTAATAAATGTATATACAACATATAAATTTTATTTCATTTTTTAAAAAGCAAAAAAGCTATTTCTTGACAATTTGCAAAATTTTCACTAATCAGTTTATAAAAAAAAAAAATCATCAATATGCCATATGTCAAGGCGAATTTTTAGATCATTTTCAATACTATAGTATGATATCCATCTCGTAATGAGATGACAAGTATCTAAATATATATATACTCACACTACTAATATTTAACACTAAACTTACAATGAACTTATTCTGTTATAACACTATCACCCAATACATGAAAATAAAGATTATGGTTATAAGATTATATCTTTTATAATTAGAACTTTAATATGTTATGGATACTGTTTTTAGTGAGACCTGTAATTATAAGAGGATTAAACAAAACTTTTATTAAAGACTTAATATAAAATCATTTGATTTTTTAATTAACATAATATAAACAAGATAAGCTCTCTTCTCCAGCGCCATCTATAATAAGCTTGAGTAACCAAAGATTATCAGATGATAAACTACATTTTATATGTAATTTCTTAATGTATAACCATTTCTAATCTGCAAAAAGATATGAAAAATTTTCTAGGCTTGCAAATATCAATCAGTACACGTGTTTTTAATTGTAATATGATTTCAATCTATGATTGACACTTCATTTACATTTAAACAATCAGACTCCTTCACCAATCTTGACATTACCATCAGGGAATGAGAAAACTAAACCAACTTATCAAAGATCCACCAATCCCATCTATGATTACAATAAAATAATATAAATTAACCAATCATTTGTTTATAAATATAACACACTTAAGTGAAATTACCACCCTTATAATAATGGGAATTGTAAGAACTGCCAATGTATGAGCAGAGTCTATGAAAGCTATGGCAACTACACTTTCAGCTATATTTGCCATAGATAATTCAGTCTCACCCATACTACTAAATATTCATTAATATTTTCTCTTTTGATTTATATTTGTAATTTTATTTGACAAGACATTTTTAACATCAGTGACCAAAAATGTTTTTATTTTCCTCATAAAAAATATTTATTCTTTTTAAATATATCAACTTTCAGTGTGGTTCACCAGAATCATAGTTCTCACTGATGTAGGTAACCTATGAGAGATTATTTAAATTAAATTTTTACATATTCCATCTGATCAAAAGTTGAACACTGTCTTTTTGTTAATGATGTGAGAAAATATCACCTGATCACCATTTCCTATGATTACATAAGCTGTTTGAGAAACTCTCCATAGAGTAATGCTAGTCAGTGCAAGCCACAATAATCAAGGGATGCAAGATTTTAGCATAAAATCCCTATCCAATGCTTACTTGTCCGATATCCCCAGAGTAAATTCTAGCTTAAAGAAACCTTGGTTCTGAGATCATTGCACTTAGATCTTAGGATATAATGCAACTCCCTCTCATCCAGAAGCCACCTTTTATTCTTTTAGTTAACTATAAAGCTATGAGTCAGACCTATGTGACTATGTAAGGAAAGTATTGAAAACATCTGTTTTCATTTTGGACTCAAAGCTTTATAGTCAAATAAAAACATATAACATGGATGCTGGAGGATTGCCTTAGATCCTAAGATCTAGGTGAATTGCTTTCAGATCCAAGGCTTCTTACTGATGAAAGCCACAAACTAAAAACTAGTCTGGGAATATTGCATGAGTAGGCACTAGATAAGAATTTTATGCACAAATCTTGCATCCATTAATTGCTCTGGATTGCAATGAGTGGCGCAAGTATATGGAGAGTTGTGCCACTGTTGTAATAGCTTGAGAAAGTATAAGAAATGATGATTATGTGTTGTTTAGTGGTTTAATACCAATCCTTCTCAATAGGATAATGGTGACTATGATTATTAAAGAACCAAAAACACCAAAATGTATAAATACTGAACTGAGTTCAGATATATAAGACTATATAAGCAAATGAGCTTAGATTGAAAAAATTGTTTTCAAATTTGAACTCATAGCTTTATAGTTGACTAAAAAGGTAAAAGGTGGCTGCTAGAGAGTTACATTAAATACTAAGATCTAGATGCAGTGCTCTCAGATTCAAGGCTCCTAACTGATGAAAAACACATGCTAAAAACTAATATAGGATGTAGGATGAGTAGGTATTACATAAGGATTTTGTGCACAAACCTTCTTGCATCCATTGACTGCTCTGGCTTGCACTGAGTGGCACTATTATATGAAGAGCTTTTCCTATATAATAAAAAGCACTGAATACAACTATGTAAAAAAAATGATTCTTTTATGATTTTGAAGTCACAATAAAAGAGGAGATATTAATTGTAATTTTATATTGGACTCCAAGATAATACAGAAATAAAGTTACAAGCATTACCCAGAAAACATCGCAGATACTTCACTGATTAAGAAAAAAAATAAAATAACATCATATTTCAGCAAAATTCCTCATCTTTACAGTCTACCTAAAATCCATAAGCATCACATTATATTAAGACCTATTGGTAATTCTAGAGATTCTCCTTGCCAAAATCTAACAAGATTTCTTCTCAAAATTCTAAGTCCTTTGGCATACAAGACCCAGTCTTTTGTCAGGAATTCTGCACACTTTATATAATTAATCAAGAACATGAAAAATTGAAAGAACTGATTCACTGGTAAGTTTTGATGTGGAAAGTTTATTCACGAATGTACCATGTGAAGAAGCATTGTCTATTGTAAGGAAATGTTTAATAACAATTATGTGCTAGTATAAGAGATGGTGATCATGTGATGTTTAACACCAATCCTGCCTAATAGGATAGTGGTGGCTATGGTTGTTAAATAGTCAAAGATACCAAAATGTATGGGTACTGGACTGAGTTCAGACCCATATGACTATATAAGCTATTGAGCTTAGATTGAAAATATTATTGTGTTTTCAATTTCATTCTTAGTTTTGTAGTTAAGTAGAGATAAAAAGTGGCTGCTGAAGGGTTGTATTAAATCCTAAGATCTAGGTGCAGTGCTCTCAGATCCAAGGCTCCTCACTGGTGAAAGCCACAAGCCAGAAACTAGTCTGGGGGTATTGGATGAGTAGGCACTAGATAGGGATTTTATGCACAGGCCTTCTGGCATCCATTGATTACTCTGGTTGGCACAGGGTGGCACTACTGTATGGAGAGTTTTGCCTTGTTTAATAACAATTATGTGCTAGTATAAGAGAAGGTGATCATGTGATGTTTCGTGGTTTAACACAAAAAACCAATCCTGCCTAATAGGATAGTGGTGGCTATGGTTGTTAAATAGCCAAAGATACCAAAATGTATGGGTACTGAACTGAGTTCAGACCCATATGACTATATAAGCTATTGAGCTTAGATTGAAAATATCGTTTTCAATTTCCTTCTCATAGTTTTGTAGTTAAATCTAGACAAAAAGTGGCTGCTGTAGGGTTGCATTAGATCCTAAGATCTAGGTGCAGTGTTCTCAGATCCAAGGCTCCTCACTGATGAAAGCCACAAGCCAGAAACTAGTCAGGGGATATTGGATGAGTAGGCACTAGATAGGGATTTTATGCACAGGCCTTCAGGCATCCATTGATTACTCTGGTTGGCACAGGGTGGCACTACTGTATGGAAAGAGTTTTGCCTTGTTTAAAAGATTAAATGGTGATAATAGTTTACAAACCAGAACAACTCTTCCTATTGATAGTATAATGGAACTATTAACATTCAGCATAAAACAACCTACTTTCAATGTGTCAAAGAATTCTTCCAACAAAATCAAGGAATGGCTATGGGCTCACCATTGTCTATTAATTAGCAATATCTTGGAACCTTAGCCATAAAAATTATTCCATATCTACATAAATTTGGCCTCTGTATAAGGATGATATATTTGTTGTATGGCCACGTGGTAAAGCACTGCTACAAACTTTCTGGAAACACATCAACAACATATCCCCTTCAATTAAATTCATAATAGAATCAGAAACAAGAACAAAAATTGGCATTCTTAGACATTCTTGTGACAAGACTCTTTCATGGCAAAATCAAAACTACAGTTTATCAAAAACCTACACATACAGAAAAATACCTAGCCTATACATACAATCACACTAGAAACACAAAACATGGAGTTATACTATCACTATGGAATCGAGCAAAAGAAGTTTGTTTAGAAACCAGCGATTTGGAAAAAGAAAATATTTATTTAGAACAAACTCTTATGAAAAATTGTCAGCCATCGGCTACTATTAAAAAAACGTTAAACAGACAACAAAAAGAACCATCAAGAGAAAATAGAATTGTTGGTACTGTAGTTACTCATACATTCCAAAAATAGACAAATTAAGGAAAATCTAGTATAACATCAGAACAGCTTTCCAGAGCCATACCACACTACAAGGAATTCTAATATCTACAAAACCTATATTTGAAAGCTGAAAAAAAAAACTGCATCTATGAAATACCATGTGAATGTGGAACATATATTGATGAGACCAGTTGCCCCATTGAAAAGTGCTTGCAAGAACACAAACTGATGATTGGAAAAGAGAAAACAAATGTCTCTAAGATAGCAGATTATGTATGTACCAATGAACATATGTTCAATTGGGAAAATACAAAGATATTGGATAGAAAAGAAAAGGTACAAAAAATAAAATTTAAAGAAGCTACTCACATGACAATGGCAAAAAATCCCATAAGCTATTCTAGTGTGACTATACATAATGTATGGAAACCACTAATTGTCTTTGCTCTTAGGAAAAAGTGGAGAAATCAGGAGGAACCTCGAAGAATGTGTATGAAATTTCTACTGACTATTGCCTTTGGCAGGATGGCTCAGTTGGTTAGAGTGTTACCTTAAAATTCAATACTCAAGAATCTAAGGATCCACATTTAAATCCCATGCTAGTACTGTCACTGGTCTGGCCAGCAACACCTGAAGAAGAGGGGGGAATAATACCTCTCAAAACATTGTGCATATACTAACCAGTTTGATGTGCTATTGCTAACAGTTGAATGTATTTGGAATATTTAAATATCGTGAAATTTTTCTAAGGACATTCAATACTCATATTAGATGATGGAAATAGTCCAATATAAGAATACAACTAAAACGCCATCATCACAAACCTTCAGGAAAACAGGGGTTATTAATTATTTAGTAGTATTAATTAATGACATTTCCTTTACTACAACTTATTAACTAGAAAAAATAATTTCATCATAAACAAAAGTTTGCTTTTGTTACTCCAAATATTAATAAATTTGTCCCACTTACTCATAGTTAATGACTGATGATTTACTGAAACAAATATAATTCATCTCTTTTTAAAATGTTTGCTTTTTTAACCACGCATATTAATGATTTATTAAACAAATAAAATTCTTTTTTTTTTCCATATATCATAGCATCGGCCAGGACTCGAACCCACAACCGTCTGCAACCAACTACTTGCTTGCATGGCGGCTGCGATCCTCTCGGCTAACAACGCAAGACAACAAATAAAATTCTTTTTTAAAATATTGCTAAATAAGTTATTTCTATTTGATGTCAAATCTAAAACATTTTCGTCACTTCTAACTCTTTCACATAAGTCTTCAAATGATTTGAAAGAAAACAATTATTAACATCCTCCTATCCCCTCCCTCCCTCCCTCCCTCCCCCCCCCCTTATTTTAGATCTTAAAAATTGAATTTCCTTCAAAGTACTGTCCATTTGACACAATACACTGTTCTAAACAGATCTTCCACTTTTCAAAGTAGTCCTGGAACTCTTGTAAAGTGATGCTTTTAATGTCTACATCATATTTTTTCTTCATCACTTCTAAATCCACAAAACTTTTTCTTTTGAGTATGTTTTCATTAAGGAGAATAAAAAGAAGTTGCATGGAACAAAATCAGGTAAATATAGCTGATGGATAAATAGGATCATGTTGTCTTTAATAAAAAATTGTTTCATATCAAGGTTTTATGCACTGGCATGCATCATGGTGAAGCTTACACTCCCACTTTGTCACAAATTAGAACATTTTCATTTTACAGTATCATACAAATGTTCACACACCTGTTGGTCAAGTGCCTAATCATTTCAAATAAATTCTAAATGAACAAGGCCTTTTGCATAAAGAAAAAAATCAGTATCATCTTGATCCTTGGACTTCTCCTGCCATGTTTTTTTGGAGGGATGTAACCACAAGTAAACTAGTGTTTTCTCCAGAGCAGCAGGTTTAAAAGTTGTTTCAAGCATTATAACTGTTTCCCCTTTCTGTTTTCCTAACAAAAAAACATAATTTTCACATTGTTCCAACTTTTCAATCATCACAAAAATCGACAAATAAGCAAGACACATTTAACAAAACATTTACAATGTGGCTACAAGACTTCATTTGATGATGATGGTGTTCCCCACAAAAAGTATCTAATGTTAAAAGTGTGTACTACATGACATGCTTGTCCTCCAGAGAATGATTCTTTTTTTTGTGGAGAAGGCACCCTTCACCCGTTGAAAATCACGATTAGTACAATTCATGTCCATATTATTGGATCTGGACTCAGCACTGATTATTTTATTAATTTACTTTTCCTAACCAATATTTGAATGTCTATGAACTTCATAGTACTGCAATATACAAAGGCTTAATATCATTAGAGTTTTTTCTGTTCTCTTTATAACAACAACCACTTTTTCTCTCTTTTCTATTTTAGCATTATCTATTGCAAATGTGAATAGTGGTTTTTTTAGATCATAGTACAATTCAAACCTTTATTCCCAGATTGGTTTAGGCATTTATCAATGAGGACTTACATCTGACAGATATCTTGCATTTTATTACTAAGTTAATAGCTTCATATTTAAAACCTCTGAATCTAAACCAGCCTGTTTGTTTAGGCATATAGATCTGAACTCTAAATCATTAACTATATATTTTAGTAATTTCATCTCTATTTCAATAGTAAACATCATTTATCCATTAGTTTAAAAAACATTAAAATCTATACAAATGCCACAAGATTTTTTTTTTCAGCTTATTGCAATAAGCAAAATGCACCAGTATCTTGAAACATTACTGCTTTCTTAAACTTTTAATAAATGATAGATAGTAAAGAAGCATAAATATTATAGGAAGCTGAAAGAATCAGTAATGTCATATCATACTTGAACTAACATTCCCATCCAAGGGGGGGGGAATATCTGCCTGCAGCTAGAATAGAACTGAGGTTTTTACAATATATAACTAATGACCTTGTTGGCAGATATTTATATATAATGTAGCGGTTACATTATTTTTTTTATTATTAAACATGAAAAAATAAAAGTTCGCAAATAAAACTTCTTTTTTAAGAATTAAAAATTGAAAATTAAAAAATTATCTTAAAGTCGTATATATATAAAGTCGCACAGATGAAAAAAATTATTAAAATAAAACTTTTATTAAAAATAGAAAAACTAAATCTTCAACAAAAACTTAAAAAGATTTAGAGATAAATATATATCTTTAATTTTGGAAAACACATTAATTAATCATAAAATGGAAATGATTGTTTTAATTAGTTAAATGTAAACTAGCCCTTGGGCATTTAAAATGTATAAGCAAAGGTCAGACAGGAGAGAAAAACAATAGGATCAGAATATCCAATAGGGGAAATCACTCACGGAATCAGACCTCAGTGAAAAGACCATCACCATCATCGTGACGTAATGTCCACTGGATCTGAAAGTCTACTATAAAAAGTGAGTGAAGAAAGAGCTGGGAGAGATGTGTGATAGCAGTGGTGATATGTGTTAGTGCGGAGTTGAAGGAGAAAGGATTGAAAAAACGCACTCTTCAATCCCTTCAGTTCTGCTAAGAAAGAAAGAGAAATGACCTATCATTTCCTTCATTGAGGACCAGCTAAAGTAAAAGTCCTCCGGATGAATAAATAAAACAGCCAACAGAATACCAATCTCTTTAGGATGGCGTGGGAATTCACGTTCAAATGGCAAGCAATGGATAAAGATGAACTTTTTAAAACTGTAAAAACTTTATGAACTCTAATAAGCTTTAAATATATTTCTAAAACTCCAGTATACTAAACAATAAGAACTTTAATTCTAAAACTTGTTCCATTTTTAAAATAATTGAAATAGAATCCTATCTGACCAACTTAATTTATTAATAAGTAATTTTATTTGGTGGATTTCTTTTGTAAAATCATTTCCATTTTTTTTTTTTGTTCTTTTAAGTTTTTATTATGATTTTTGTTTTTTGTTAAACTAAATTATATAAATGTTAAACTTAAGTCGGGCGTGAATGGCTATATAGATTTGTAAAGTTATATTAGGGTAGGGTAATCTTGGGTTATTTGTTTCATAGTTAAATTGGATCAATGGATTGGATATGTTGGTGTAATTAGTAGATGTAATACGAGATTCGCTACGTGCAGAATCGCTGTATACACCGCGCACTCCCGTTTTGCCTATGGAAGGAATTATAAGATAGAGACCACAGTTCCTTCCTATGGAGTTTTTTTTTTATTGCTTTTCTCGTCAGATAGATGTAGTATTCCTATCTGGACGAGAGTCAATTTCTTTTCTTAACCTATATTTGTGCCATCAAATTCATATTACATTGAATACATCGATATATCAGGTGGATTGATGTTGGTTTAACTGCAAACTTTTGACCTAAGGTTAAATAAGGGATAAAATATTTTCTTTTCAAATGCAATCTATGTAGTCTATTCATACTCGACACTCTAAATGCATTAAATTTAAGTTGGGTATAGATGCTTGCATGGATTCGTTGTCGGTTAATTATGTTTTGGTTTTCATATTTGATCAAAATATATAAACATTCTAAATGCATTAAATTTAAGTTGAGTATAGACGCTTGCATGGATTCGTTGTCGGTTAATTATGTTTTGTTTTTCATATTTGATCAAAATATATAGACATTCGGTAAATAATGATACCTTACGGTGAGTATCTAAAATGTACTTATTCGGATGTCTTTTAAGTTATTGCTATCAATGCGACATCTTATGATGAATGCCATTGGGTTTCTCATAAATTTCCCTCTGAATTTCCATCCATGACTTTATATTTTGATCGTTTATGTTTAGTTTGGAATGTTTTTAACCGTGTAATCTATGTAACCGATTTAACTTTTATAAATCCATCTGTGTGAACTTATAAAAATTAAAATGTAAATTAAAATCTAAAATCAAAGTTAAAAATGTAAGTTAAATTTTAAAATGTAAACATACTAAAATAATAAAGCTAAATTTTATATATAGGTGCGTAAATAAATGTTTGTGTGTTAATTTCTGGCAGTGGCTTATTTTATTCTTTTTAAAAAAATATTCTTAGATAAGAATTTATAAAATATAAATCTCTGCTGTTCCACTGAGCTAGTGACAATGGGCTAACGATCGGAATCAAAATATATAAAATAAAATAAAAAAAATTTTAAAAAAACTTACGTATCTGCCTACTTTATAAATTTTCTAGGTTCAAAGGCCTAGTGGCGCCCTGTACGGCAGATACGTTAAGACTCCTATTATTCGGGATCGTTATAATACCTATACAGAAAGTTGGGATTGAATTTAAAAACTTTGGTTTTTATCTCAGACTATTAAAATGATAATAAAAAAGCAATAAAGATGTCTACCTGATACATAACTGCATTGCTTCCAGCTTTGAATTCAAAGCTTCCATTGATAATGACAAAAACCATTAATAAATTATATTGTACTATCAGCTATCAGCATTGCTTTTTTCATGATAATAAACGGTGCTAGAATAATAGAGAGGGAAGGCTGTACTTATTAATAGTACAATATAGCATAATTGCCTATTATGCTTTGACTTGGATTCAAATCAGGATCAGATAAGACAGCTTTGTTTTTCTCAATTGCAATCAAATACAGAACTTTTATTTCAGCTAGCTTATCCATAGTCTTTCTAACTAGCCATCTAACACTGACTGATCAGGAATTAAATACTTAGCTATTTTTAGCCAAAGCATAAAACTCTTAAACCCTGATCTTCAGTCAAGTGGAAAGCCTGGTTTTTATTACCTTCTCTATCACTGGTCCTATATAAGAAGAAGATTTTTGTCCAGGAGTATGAATGCACTTGAAAGCTGTTTACCATTTATCTTTATTTGGATATCTAACTGAAATCTTTTAATTAAATGAAAAAAATAAATCCAAAATTCCGATGGGATTCAAGCAGACCCATGATTGATATCTGAACCTGTCAAACATTGTAGTACAAGGCCATTTACACGAAAAGTCTGCTAAAAACGAAGCACTCATTCGTTTATTGACAGTTTTGGTACAGCGATAGAGAGACAGACGATCTGTGGATTTCTGTCATTTCCGGTGTTCATATATTTTACTAACTCTTATGCAATAAATTATTAGAACATTCTTTTGTCCCATATGATTTAGTGTAATGACAGAGTGGCAAATTCTGAAACTTAAAAGTCTACAGATCATAGTCTATCAGTCATTTCCGGTGGTCGAACTTCCTATAAACTTAAAGAAATAAACCATTAGATTATTTTTTCATTATTAATAATCATAAATAATATGAACTACAAAATATTTAATTTTTAAGACTGTTGCATTTTTTTCGCGCTCTTTCTTCTCCCCCATTACGGTTCCTCCAAGAAGAAATGCACGCTTTTATAATTCCTCAAACCGAAATAAATCATATAAAATTCTTAAAGAAAGAAAAAATCTATAATCATCGTTAAAAATTTAGTATGAAACAATAAATAATGCAAAGTATTTTTTATAATAAAAATTAACATTTTAAAAATGACTTTTAGAATAAAATGACATTTGATGATTATCACTTTCCAATTAAGGGTTTAATGAAAGAATGTAATCCTTCAAATGTTATCAAAGTAATTTCTGAATTTCCTTAACTTGCGAAATAAGAGGGCAGATTGAAAACTAAACTTCGGTTTAGTTTTATGGTTTTGATAAGGGAAATTAATAACGTTAAGAATCTATAACGAACAAAAAATTACTGGGATCAACACATTTGGGCTCAGTATTTTTTCCGATCTTTCAAATAACAATATTTTTTAAGAAACATAGTCGTAATCTTTACAAGATACGAGATGGTCCAACGATGATCAAAAGAATATTTTTACTATTTGATCAGAGTATCTAATAGAGGATGGTTTTCGAAATTAATAAATCTGTTATTCAACAGATTTCTTAATTTGATATCCAGTGATTATTCATGTTACAGTAGTTGAATCTAAAGTAAAGATAAATTCTTGACAGCAATGAAAAGTTCATATAATATTGTTGTTGATAGAAGAGCCTACAGTTGCCATAAAATGGAAGTCTCCAACACATATTAAAATTGACTTATCTTGAGTAAAAGATGGTAGCTAATGCAGATGCCCACTGGTGCCAGCTGTGAATCTTAGTCTTCATGACAAAGAGAAAAGTCAGATATCAAGGTTTATTGATTACTCAAGCTTATAATAGATAACTATAGAATAATATGAAGAAAACTGCTTCTGGAAGTATATAGAAGGTTATGTTATGATAAGTTAGAGGTAAAATGATCTTTAAATAATCACTGTAGAGCAACTATCTCTCCAGCAAACCCACTAGTGAATGAAGAAGTATTAATTACCAGGCTTGCCAGTAGCTTATTTTCTAATTAAAAAGTTGCTAGAAACATATTTACTAACTAATAAAGAATAAATAGTTAACCGAGTTAACTATTTGGTCAGTTATCTAAAATCTAAGTACACTTTGGAACATGAACAAGAAATATCTGAATTAAATCAGATTTCATCATGAGCACAGCCCATTTAGTATCTGATCATCCGTAAAGGAATTTGCATTTTATTTCTTTTCAATCTATATTTCAAGAGCTTCTTCCAGATTTCAAATCAAGTTAAGCAATAAGCAACATCTTTGTTTGAGTCTTGCTTATATTTATATCATGAGAAGTCATATTGCAGAAGTACAATAAATATAATATTGAAATAGGCAAAACTCTCCATACGTAATGCCATTATGTGATGTTTATTGGCTTAAGTATAATATTGGAAGATAATCAAAGAATTGGAAAATGTGATAAATGTAAATATCTAGAATATATCAAAAACCAATAAATAATGAATACATGGGGCAACATTGCTAAGTATCATTACATATAATACTGGGGATTGGCAGTTGAAGAAAAGGAGTTGCAGATTATAGAAATGGATTAACTAGTGGAAATCTGCAGAAAAGTTAAGAAAAAACAATAAGCAATAAAAGAATTTGAGACAAATCAGCATTAAACACACTGCTCAATTGGAATAATATGGACATGCACATAAGATCTCAGAAAAGATTACTAAAACAAATATTAAAATGGACACCCCTGAGAAAAAGAATATTGTAAGAAAGCAGAGAGAGATAAATTAGAGAAATTTTAAGGAAAATTTAAGGACTAACGAAAAGTGTGGGAATTGAATACCAGAATATATTGCACAGTATTACAGATCGATATACAAAAAAATCAGTTGCTTCTATGTACTTTACTTGAGATAAATTTATTCGAATAAAACCAGTTGAATTTGATGTCTCTTTGCAAAAAATTTAATAGAAAGTTAATGTGGCACTAATTACAACTGATGTAGCCTTATGGCAACTTTTCTACAGAAAGGAATTTAATTGAGCAGTGAGATGGCTATAAAGTTTTTTTTATATAAGTTCTATATATATTAATAAAATATTGATGTTATTGAAACGTATTTACACAAAGATACCTGTGTTCATTTTGTCAGTACTTATGTTCTAATATTAAATGTAGAAAACTCAAAGAAAACTGGCTTCAATGAGACTTGGAACTCTAAAGTTAGAAGGAAGGTAGATATGCACTCAGAAATCATCTTTAACTCCATTTTATCTGTTATGTTAAAAACCTGAATTCCATTCGTCTATGGTTTTAAATCCAAGTCAATCTGCTTGAACAATTATATATGTCTGAATCCAGTTCAGTAACTGTGAATTTTAGTAGCTTTAGCTTTTCATTAATTGTAGTACCCTATTCTTCTAGCTAGAAATGTTCGCAATAATAAGATTGAATAATGAATTATTGCCAGATGAAAATGACCCCCTCCCTTAGTATTTAAATTCCCATCCTGGTTACTGGATGCAAGCCTGCATTTTTTCCAACTTTGAATCCTAAACCTGACTGATAAAAACAAAATCCAGAAACAGGATGGTGATTAAATATGCAGGATATGAATTTTAAATGAATCTGGTAATCATTGATTACTCATGTTTGGTAATGTCACAAAAGATAGTTGCTCTTTTATTATTTAGGCTACGAATTTGATGATTTATTGTTATTATTATCATCAAAACACTGTATTTTCTTCCTTAAGGATTTAATGCATGTGCTAGTAGGATCAGTGAACTTTAGCTCAAAGTTATCGAAATAATAATATGGTGCTGTAAACTTTGATGTAATTGAAATTTTTGCACAACACATGAACTATCATGAATACTTCATTCAAGCTGAAAAAATGTGTAATGAAAAATTAGATGCATCTGTTTTCAAAACAAAAGCAATTAATAGATTGTATTACAGTTAGAAACCATAAAGTAAGTCCATATTACACGAACACCTACAAGTGTAAATTGTAAGACAAATGATACATAGGTATGTTCTAAGACTAAAATGACATTTTTTAACAAAATCTTATTCCACTTTTATTTATATGCAAACAGGTGATTATTCTTTACAAGTTTACATTATCCAATTGACCTTTTTTCAATATGTTAAAAGTAATAATATGGATCTAGAAAATAACATAATCCTATTCAATCTGTGGATTACATGCTTTTACATGATAATCAGTATTAAATAGGTGAAAGAAGCATTTTCATTATCTTTTGAATAATGATACAACAATTCAGATTTTATTTGGCAGGTGGATTTTTTTTTTTTTTTTTTTAGCATGTTTAACTATTAAAAACATTGTAAAAGAATTTAGATTCTAATCCAGAGAGAGATTTATTAGTGGCAATAAGAAGACTTTCAAGTCTGACATTTTATGCACAGAATTGAAATGATGTCTATCAAATGTCCCTTACTCACTTAGATTTGAAAAGATGATAACTTAAAACAATTCTTTGTAGTCTTAAAAATGGAAAAGCTCCAAATATGATAAGATTTTGGGAGTTTTAAAATTTGGTGCAATATTAGTTTCAAAACTATCATTTTTTTAATATACAGACTGTGAACTTAAGCATGTTCTTGTTTCAATTTATAAAAATTAGAGGAATAGACAAGATTGTTACCATTACTATGTAATGTCACTGTTATCCATTGCAGCAAAGATACATTTGAGGATTTTATTGAAAAGAATTCATTTTGCTATAAATGAATAAATAATTAATAAAGACTCTATGTAGTTTTAGACAGTAAAAAAGCACTTGTAGACATTATTTTTATCATCAGACAACTGCAAGAAAAATTATATGAACAAAGTATGATTTAAATATTTCTTTTACTGATTTGGTAAAAATATTAGACTCAAGTTAATGTTATACAGTATACCTAAAATTTATCATATTATATAACTTCAATGTGATAAAATAAAAGGAAGCATAATTAATGTTGATGGAAAATGAATTGCAAATGGGTGTTAAGCAAAGATGTGTACGATAGTTTAGGGATGGTTTCATGACACATGAATCAAGATGCAAGGTAGGTTTGATGGTAGAGTTTTTACTTTGAATAAAAGTAATACAAGAACATGTTTTTGGCTTCTAGGTTTATCTATGATAATGACTGTTCTAATCTTATCAATTCAAACAATGATTTCTTTAGTGTATTTAACATTTTCAATGCAGTATATAAAGACTTTAGTTTAATAATTAACGTATTCAATAAAAAATCCAAACCTTTTATTGCCTAATTATGTAAGAAAATTTTTCAGAAACTATTTGTCTGGATGATAATCAACTTATAAATGTTAGTCCTTATCTTGGTAGCTTTTTAGGTAAAAAGGTGATCTTTGAATATTGAGGGATAGCACAGATTACAATATGATGTTGCTCCTTTTAACAAGTTAAAAGATAAGTATTTCATTACAATAATATAATTATTATAATATGTAAATTAACTGTATATAGAGCTTTTAGTTTGCCTAATTTATTCAACATCATTATCAATCCACTGAGGATGAAGGTCTCTCCAAGTTCAATCCATCTTCTCCAATCTTTAACTTCTCCACATCACCCCTGCACACTTTCTTATGTCATCCATCCATCCTCACATGTGGTCTCTTTCTGGGTCTTTTACAATCTCTTGGAATCCAGTTTAAGATTTCATTTGTCCATCTATTATCATCTCTTCTAGCAATATGACCAGGCCAACTCCATATTAATTTTTTCAATGAAGTCAGTATCACCTGTTTGTTCTCTTACCCATATATTGTGTTTTCAATCTCTTCTTTTTATTCCTAAGATGCATCTCTCCATACTTCGAGTGGTCTGAAGTCTCTGTATTGCTCTTCTATTAAGTGCCCAAGTCTCAGATCCATAAGTAAGAACTGGTAAAACACATTTATTAAAAACTTTCTTTTTCAAACACATGGGCATATTTCCTTTTAGTATCAAGTAATTTCTACCAAAAGCACTCCAACCAAGTTTAATTCTATGATTAATTTCATCCAGTATGTTTCTATCTGTATTAATAATATGACCAAGGTATTTGTAGCTGTTAATCTCTTCTAACTCATTAAAATCAATCTTTATTTTCATAGTTTGAGAAAATCCATCAAACATTACTTTAGTTTTTTTTAACATTTATCTTTAGTCCTACTTTCCTACTTTCATCTGATAACTCCTGCAACATTTCCTGCAGCTCTAAAACATCATCTGCAAAATCTAAATGACTTAAATAATCTCTATTTATTTTCACTCCTTTAGCTTTCCATTTTAATCCACAAAATACTTCTTGCAACACTGCCATAAAAAGTTTGGAGATATGGAGTCACCCTGTCTTACATCCTTCTCAATGTTGACTTCCCTAGTTTCATTATGTAATCTAATTGTTGCTGTTGCATTTTTATAAATATTCTTTAAAATATGACAACCTTGTTGACCCAAAGCTTTAATCACTGAAGAAATGTTTATAGAATCAAATGCCTTTTCATAATCTACAAATCTAAAGCACAATGGCAACTCATATTCATTTGTCCTTTCTATAACTTCTCTCAATACCTTGATAAGATCTGCTGCACTAAAACCATTTTTAAATCCAGCTTGTTCTCTTGGTTGGTCGAAATCCAATGTTCTCTGTAGATAAGTTATAATTATCTTGGTATAAAACTGATAAAAGGCTGATAGGTCTGTAATTTCTAATATCTTCTTTATCACTTTTTTTAAATATTGATGTTAATACTGCATTTTTCCAATCATCTGGTACAGCTTTATCATTTAGACATTTGGTATATAACTTCACCCACATTTTTCCATTTATGTGTATATTCGCTTGTTGCTAAAGATCCTGTTCGAGCCTTAAACAGTAAACTACTTTCCTTGTTATTATCATAATAACTCATACCCATTATTCTGTTTATTTTTATATATATTTAAACTCTTTTTACTCTCTATACTAGATCTTCATCTCTCCAACTCCCTATTCTTTATTAATGCATCTATTCTTACCAAGTTGTTTATTCGTGCTGCCAATGTAAATGTCTGGTGGCATGTTCATGAACTTAATTGTCAGACCTAGTATGTATATTAATACTGATATTAAATGCTAAAAAATGTTTCATATCTTGCAAATAATATATAAAAGCATTGAATAATTAAAATGGAAATATGATTTTCTATATTGTGCACACATTCAAAAAACTTTACCATCGATAAGAAAATAATTTTGGCACAATATATGTTAAAAAAAAAAACAACAACAACAACAACAGTAAGGTATTAACAAACGGTTAATTTTTAAAAAATAATAGATCAATACTGTATTTCAAAAGCTACATTACATTTAAAATTCATAAAACATATCTACAATTATGATAGTTTTTTCAAGTTGATTGTAATTGGTTCTTAATGCATTCCTTATCTGACAGTTTACAAAATGGGATGGATAAATAGTGAGCAATGGTGAAAAGATTTTATGACCTGGACCAACTGAAAAAATTTGTACAGCAAATCTTGGGATTCATTTACATTTTTCTGATATCTTTTCTTTCTTTTTTTTTGAATATAACAATCTCTAGCTTTACGGATATATTAATAACTTTGATACATGTATTTAAAAAATGGTAAATCGTCCTTAAGGCTGTATAAAACTTGGACATTTGTTGATTACACTGGGATATCATCTAGGAAACTGGATAAAATATACGTATAAATACCTAAGCATATGTTTTATTTTAATATTTTTCCTAAATATTTGCAAACACGTTTTGTTTCTATTAAAAAAAAAACTAGCACTTCTAAAATTTCAGAAATAATACTGTATTAAATGTAAATCAACATCTTTAAATTTGGTATGAAAATGAATTTTAAAAATAATTAACATTTTTTGAAATTGTCACTTAATGTAAAAAGCATTTATATTAATGCACAAACTTATATTAATAAGTATGCATTATTTAAAAATAATAATTATGCAAATACATTGATTGTTATTAATTATTTATTAAACTAGAGATTATTCATGGCCTGCAAATTACAAAATAAAATTTTTAATAGAAAGTCATATCTTAAACAATTGTATATATATAGTGTTTTCGTGAAGGTTTGTGATGATGGTGTTTTAGTTGTATTTATATATTGGACTATTTCCATCATTTAATATGTATTTGGAATATTTAAATAAAGTTAAATTTTTCTAAAGATATTCAAGATTCATATTAGATGATGGAAATAGTCCAATATATAAATACAATTGTATATTTAGTTGGGGAGATTTATAAATTTAAATATATATATTTTTTAAAACTATATGTTAATATAAAGATATTCAAAATTTCCTCAGCCATAAAAATTGTAAGAAAAAAAAATATTAAAAATTGATTCATTGAATCTAAAGCTAAATTAGGATACAAACATATTATATTAAGACTTCATAAAGAATTAAAAGATTATTTTAAATGATTATAATAATCAAATAGTTATTGATCAGAGGTTGATAAGAAGTGTAATAATTCTAAATATAAAATTGAACAACGTAGGAATAATCAATTAATTACCAAGAATATATAACGGATATGAAGAGTGATTAGGAATAAATTATATCAACAATAATGATTATGTGCCAATATAATTCTAAACTTCACAAAGATCGTTTAAATGTTGCATTAAAAAATCCACACTTTTCCCCATTTTAAGTGAATCCATTCCTTCAATGTACACACACACATATACATATATCGCTGAAGTCAAAAACAACTTCCTTTCCACATATATTTCTTTATATTAAGAACCAATTATATATATGAGCAATTAATAATTATTAAGATATTAATATTTAAAATTGTTTACTTAAGTTATAGCCTTATTTAAATGTTATGTGCTGACATTGTGCTTAATAAGAATTAATATTTAGGCTTTTAATGCAAAATATATTTGCTAAAGCAAATAAATACACAAAGTATATGACCACGTGTACATATACTATATGCAGACATACCCAATCAATTTAATTCAATGTTGCTGATTTATATTCCATAATCTCATAAGCTATTATTGACAGTGAAAAACACAACAGACTGAGCACTTTCTCCCTATATGTGCAATTTTGAAGAAATCTACGATCATTTCAATATTATGATTCTGTACAGAAATCAACTTCAACCATTGATATATAACGTTATATTTAAAGGCCTATTACTGTGTGGATATATACTTGACTAAAAACACATTCAAACTTTGAAACCAACTGTGGTATTTGAGTAGAAAGTTAGGTTATCATTTCTATGGGGGAGATTCAGACATTTAAATCTCTAGTTTACCTGATGAAAGGAGGTTATTTCAAAATATATATATATATTGTGTATGTGTGTCAGTCTGTTTGTCTGCAAATAGACATTTGGAATATTCACAAATAGAGTGGCAATTTTGCAACTTCCATGTGGTGATTTGATGTATCCTTTTGAGTCAGCTGTTTGAAGTTCAGACTCTATATCTATTCACATAGGGTGTTGCTGAAATATCATAACATTTGGAAGAGTGATTTGGAACATTTTTATATATCATTACGTATTTCATCATTTCAAACACAAGGTTATTTTCTAATTATTATTTTTTATTTAACATTTAACTTTAGCTTTATTACCATTTTTAATACAATGTGGAAAATGATAAATTTGGATGAAGAAGATAGTGATATCATTAAAGTTCGAACAGATGGTTTATTTATTATCTGTTCCAGTTTTCTATAATAATGAATTCTTAAGGAAGGGGATCAATAAATGAATACTGTATATGGGTACGAGGTTTCTCTCCTTGTCAAAGATCTTGAGTACATTTTGGCTAAAGTACATGTAAAATTTTATAATGACCCCATATACAGATTCTCAAGTAGTATTCAAATATAAAGTGATTATAAATAAATGCAGGTAGTTGTATAAATAAATAATGAAATGATTCAATGCTAGTGAATTCATAAAAAAATTCAAGCAACAGGAGTGACAGATCTGAGTAGTATTACATGGATCTTGACTTCCAGATTCTACTATGCATTAAATCATACAGAGTTAATACAGTATATATAATTGATAAAAAAAAAAAAGTTAGCCCCTTCATGTCTACTACAGGAAATCCAGGGTGTACATTAATGTAAGACTTAAACAGCATGTATATTATTACAATAAAGCTAAAACGGATCCTTCAACGTCATCAGTATGATCATAAATGTTTATTTGATCATGTTTTCAATCCTACGAGATAAAAATAATTTGCAGGAAATGCAAAGATAGGAAATGTAAAATTAAAGAGACTTGCTTTCTTAATAATGTAACTTCGTTACGAATAGAAAGTCCAATAGTGTTCAGTTAAGTAGCATTTGGCATGTGTACAATTAGAGTGGTAATTTTGTAATTTCCATGCAATGATTTGATTATGTAACATTTTGTTTTGTTTTTAAGTTTTATAACTGTCGCTTTTGACAAAGGGTACTCAGAACCGAAAATGCATTTAGGTTATATACTTCATTAACTACTGTTCATTTCTGTATTTTTGGAAGTAATATTCTTTGTGATTACATTTAATCATAATAAATGACAAATTAATAAACTTGAGATAAATGGAATTCTGATGGAGCTGCATAATCATCTGGGTGGTAGTTATTTATCTTGTAGTCTTAAATGAAAACACAAGTAAAATTAATTTTAATTAAGATTATAATTAGATACTTTTCTATATCTATATTAGCTAAGCTATACATAACATAATATGTATTTATAAAAATGATCACTAAGAATTTCGAATTAGGTACCAAATTATAAATATGTCAGAAATTAATCTAATTAACAGTATCACAAGATATATAGGAGTGCAATATATCTATACACTATATCTACCAATAATACCATTTTAGTATTACCATACAAATACATAGAGTGATAAGGAACAGAAATATATATATATACAAGAAATTTAATTTTGCAGTACACATATATATAAAGGTGAAACATCATTAATCGGGTACTCTCGATTCCCATGCCATTTTAAATCACATTTTTTCTAGATTTATAATAAATCATCAATATACCCCCCCCCCCCGGATTATTTAAAATATTTCTTGTGTTTATAAAATAGTAGAAACTTAAAACAAATATTAAATATATATTTTAAAAAACAAAAACAAATAAATTAAAAATTTATTGATTAAGTAGCTCCCAATTTTTTTTTTTTTTTAAAAATCATGGAAGCCTATATTTAAAAATTGCCCCCCCCCCCCCAACCAACTATATGTCTTTAGAAAAGTTTTCACTGTGCTATATGCTGTAGATATAATGAACACCTGGGGGGGGGGGGTCAAAAAATAAAACAGAAACATGACATTATGTAAAATCAAATTATTGATTTACTCTATCTACTTAAATGCATTTTTTCATTGATTTTTAGACATGAATATATATCAATTTATTCATCGAGTTATTTTTATTGTTGCTTTTTTTTTTTTTTTTCGAGATTAAATTTTAAAAAATTACTGTTGACCTCTAATTAAAATAGTTTTCATAAAAATTTAGGAGCACCCGTAGTCTCATTCTGATGATAAAAGTTACCAAATCATGCAAAATCTGAATCTACTTATTAATGATGTTCATGAATTCATTGATATTGCTATAAAAAGAAATAATTTATCATATTTTTTTTTACAAATTAAATTAAAAATATAACTGAATACACTTTTGTGGGGGGGGGGGGAGACCAGAACAACGAATGAAGATAATTACATTTTGTGAAGATGGAGTAACATTTTATTTAGTTGAGGTTCAAAGTTAATGTTTCAAATCATCAAAATATTCCTTTATTAAGGCAGATCTGTAATGAAAAGATTTATAAATATATGTTTTCAATACTAAGATTTCTCACACAAACACATGGTGCCAAGTTCTAGTAACAGTCCATATGCATATGGTTTCATTTGAGAACTTCATCACTAGAAGACATTTATTGTAGAATTCTACTTGCTATTTATGTGGTTAGCACTTTATTATAGTACAAATTAATCGTTTTCAATTAAAAGGATGGTGAGCACTTCTTAATTGCACAATTAAGTGGACTTTGATTTTCAATTTCTTTTACATTCATATCTAGGTTTACAAAAAAATGCTGATGAAAGTGTTGATAGGGGTACAGAGAGACTATTTCTTATTTTAACTTGCCTAATATTAATTGTCCACAAAATAATTTTACAACAGAACAAGTTCTGCATATAAGCACTATTTTATCTTTTAATTTTTAGGTTGAATTCAATAAGATATATTTCTATTATATCTGCAGGAAAAAAACTGATTTACACAGCATTTAGTGATTGGTAAAAGTTGAGATTGATTTTCACTGTTCAAAAAAAAATTCAATCTCAGCCTCTAAGATGAAACAGTAATGGTAAAAACCTTAATTCTTCTAATTTGTTTAACTAAGCCTTTTATATTTTCATATATTTTACTATCTTCACTTATAAAACATCCTAATGGATTCAACTTCAGATTGTAATGAATTATTATTTTCAATGATCATTGTTTCATGCAGGCAATATGTTAACCCTTTCCATGGTCAAATTAATTCTGAATAAAAAAGACCTCTGCATGTCATGCTTGCTTTACAATGATTCAACTTCTGAGAAAAGTTACCTGCATTTATTACTTTCTTATTACAGTTTTGTACTATTCAATGGCTTATTTTTAATGATGATGAATCTAATTTAGTTTTCATTTATGCCCCTAGATGGCTGGTATAATCATAGGATAAAAAAGTAGAAAGGGTATAGATAATGAAGTTATGGGAGATTAGATATGAACAAAATGATTATACAGAAAGTGAGTTACTGGTTTTTATGCTGGGGTTGCGAAAAGATAAGGGGGATTTAGATATAAAGGCCATAGAGTTGACAAAGATTATGTTGTGAAAATGGGATGGGGCAGAATATGGGAAGACTTAGAGTGGGGAATTGAAAATAAAGTGGCTAACAGGTTTATCTGGGCATAATAATTGCTGAGATATTCTTGACTTCGTTTAAAGAGAAGCCAAAATACATCACATCACAGTTCTATATCCATTCACTCTTTCCCATAAAGAGTTTGGAATTTTTTATATTATATCCATCAACATATAACATTTATCAATTTTGAAAGCTTATTTTTTCATTTCAAAAATATTTTCAT
Source organism: Epiperipatus broadwayi (assembly GCA_028023455.1). Lineage (NCBI taxonomy): Eukaryota > Metazoa > Onychophora > Udeonychophora > Euonychophora > Peripatidae > Epiperipatus > Epiperipatus broadwayi. Next base: position 15,711,748 of record JAQFVV010000011.1, read on the forward strand.
TTCTTGAACATTTTTAATAATAAATATACAATATATTTTATTTTTACAATAATTAAAAGTTTTTAAGGATTAAAACCCCAATGATGAGATAAAAGTTATCTTCATTATTAAACAAAATGTTAATATTTCAAGCACATTAAAAAAAACTTCTAGTACCTTTATTAATTTTTAAAATGTTTTAATTAATAATTACAATAAAAAAAATAATTTTGCTGTAAATTCTATTAAAATTGAAGGCTGAAAAGTAAAAAAAAACTGCATAGCTTTCAATATAAGTGTGTTTAATCTTTCACAAAAATATTCTGAAAAAAATTTAAGATGCTATCAAGATGTTGGTATATCATTGCAGAAATGTTGGGTGACATGAAAATCTAGCATAGTCTCTAAGTAACTATTCGATTCTACTGTTGTAAACAAATAGTGTGGCTGTGTCTAATAAAACTTTATCCACAGATAGACAAATTCAAATTTCATAAAACTTTATCCACAGATAGACAAATTCAAATTTCATAAAATGTTGTATAAAATATTACTCACTTTTTTTTTTTGCTTCTTTTTCACTTAAAATTGTAAAATTATCCTATAGTGTATAAAAACATGTGGAATGAATTAGTTTCCAAGGACTGAGTTTGCTAAGAACTGATATTGATAGTTAGCATTATTTATGCATAAAATTATGAATATGAATATTTGAAATCATTTTTAAACCAACCAACAAAACCTCAAATAGTTGTTGATAACACTGCCTTTCATATCTATAAGATCAAAAATGAAGGTATTTCCTTATATATAATATGACTATTACCAAATTATGAAAGAAAGGGTTTATATAATTGTTAAACCTTATCTGTAGTGTATTACTACTATTAATAAGAGTACCAAATTCTCTGTACAGCAGTGTCACCAAGTACAAGCCTTCATGATCAATGGATGCAGGAAGGTTTGATACTCTTATTAACAGCATATGTAAGTATATGAAATGATGATCACGAGATGTTTTGATGGTTTTACTATTACTATTAATAATTTGTCTTACTATCTTTTTTTCTTCTCAGGATTAGAATGACCATTCATGCATATTTGTGAATGGCTGCTGCTAATATTACTGGAAAAAGATTTTGGCCATAGTACAGTTGATAAGAAAGTTTAAACTTCAAACCCACAATCTTATGCTCCTGTTCTCATTTTAGCTCTTTAATACTTAACTGCTATAAAGATTTTATAATTTTTAGAAGAAAAACAAAGATTTATAATATAATAATATACTATACTATTCTTTCAAAAAACCCAATGAGTCAGATAAAAAGAATTAAACATACTTATAAAAATAACAGGATTTGAAAAAGAAAAAAAATACTCTTATTATTACCCAGAGAATGAGGTAAAGATAGATATCAAGAACAATAACGATATATATATTTAAAAAAGAGAAAACAAAAACATTGGCAATCTTTCAGTCTACATTGTATCTTATGTGCCCAAACGGGATTATATAATACTCGTATTCGTGTGAACGCTATATATACATATATAGATTTGTTTCCCCTGAAATATTAAAAAAGGCATTAATCATCATTAGTTGTAATTTATTGCAGTTTTCCACCTGAGCCTCAAATAAATTATACATAAATGTCTGTGTTATTTTATTAATTAGTTGTAAAAGAAAAGGTGGATTGTAAAGACATCTTTACAAAGTAACTGTCAAAGAATTTAATATTTCATAGTCATAATTATCCAATTAATAATAAATTTTGTTAATTCCAGAACACCATAAAATATCTTTCTTGGTTCATTATACTGATAGAAAATTTATATATGCGATACGAAAAAAAAAAAAGACAATTGACAAATTCACCAAACATTATTATCATGGGAATATATATATCTTCTAGGTTACTTAATGTCTGTTGAAATGAATCAGGAATACAGAGAATAGTTAATTAAATCTGGTTCCTAAGTGTGAGCATTACTCCATGATTAGAGAAAATCCCTTGTACAAAATGAACACAATTTGAGAATGAGGCTTGGTGTGTCCGAGATCTTGCATTCTTTGTGAGATTCATTTGCAATGAAAAGGCTTCCACTTCTGTCTGAGAATGTATTAAATTATGCCTTTTCACACTAATTTATAGACCATAAAAATCAGAATTATCCTTATTAAACAAAATGATAATATTTATATTAGATTGCATTCAGTTTATCCATGTACATTTTATTTTATCAATATTTAACTAAATATCTTTCCTTGAATAAAATTTGATGATATGTTCTACTGGAAGCCACTGACAGTCTAACATTTGGAATCATTTGGCAAAATTGTTGAAACTAATAGCTTTTCAGCAAAAAAAAACAGTTGCAGTTCTTCATAAACAAACATCTATTTTTATAGCGCGATATTTATAATTGTAATTCACTAAATATCAGCCTTTTACAGCTACTGTACATGCGCTTTAATGAGTGTTAAATAATAAATGAATACTTTTCAGTGCCCATACAAGATATAGCATTTAAGAAAGAATAAAATGAATCCACTTATTCTTTCTGAACCCAAATGTTTATATATGGGCAAATCTTAAGTACTGGCAAATAAAGCGTGAAGATAGATCATTCACTTTAAATTATGGTTAGCATTGTCTGACTTAGTTGTAAAAGGCTGATATTTAGTGAATTACAATTATAAATATCGCCTATAAAAATAGATGTTTGTTTACATATGTTTGAGTTTCGTTTGAAAGTTTAAGTAAATTCTAAGTAATTTCGTCGACGTCATTAAGTCAGACAATGCGAACCATAATTTAAAGTGAATGATCTATCTTCACGCTTTATTTGCCAGTACTTAAGATTTGCCCATATATAAACATTTGGGTTCAGAAAGAATAAGTGGATTCATTTTATTCTTTCTTAAATGCTATATCTTGTATGGGGACTGAAAAGTATTCATTTATTATTTAACACTCATTAAAGCGCATGTATAGTAGCTGTAAAAGGCTGATATTTAGTTCTTCATAAAAAAAAAGCCTACACATCCCACAATGCAACAATTTAGTACCAATTCTGAAATAGCACAAAAGTGTTATTCTGACACTATAAATATAGTATTTTACTTTGGGTCTGCAAATACTTTAAGTAATAGTATAAGTTATTATGCTCATGTGCTTAGTGCAAATAAAAAGTATTTAATCTTTAAAATAACTTGAAAGTTTTATATCCAATATATGAAATTTAATCCTTTCATGATTATGCTAAAATTGTTGAAGTTTACTTTGTCAATTATAGTAATACCTAAACTGTTTAGTATGTGTCATTTAAAATAACGATGCTTAAGTAACAAGCCATATATGTACCAATGAACGTAAGGATAAAATGTTTCTTATGTATATATGTTTGTGTATTGTAATGTCAGATAAAGTAGTCTGTAAGTAAGTTTCCTTTCTATATTTTTTCTTCAAGCTAATTAGAAATAGCTATATAGTCGATCAACAAACAATAATTGAATGTCTAACTAGATTGAATATAAACTATCTACCAAAAAATATTATAAGTTCTACCTGGACATATATAGAGTTGTTAGCCATGGCAAGTAAAGAAAATTATGTTAGTCTATTATAGAGTAGTAAAATATATGCATGTTAACAGAGCTGATAATTCATAGCAGAATAAGGGTATTTGTTGTTAAAATTTAAAAATTATTTCATGATGGATGTTAAAAATTATACTAATCACTGGAGTGAGGAATATTTAAAAAAATCAGAATATCTGATTATTTTCTGTAAAATAAAGTAATTGAATGATCTGTCACTTGGGGGAGCATATGATGTTCAAATACTAGAAATAACAAGAGTAAGCTGCCAGTCTACTATTGTATTAAACCAAGGAGGCATCTTTGCTCAGTAATAAGTATAAACCAAACAATTATTGTTTTTGGTATGAAAAACAAAATATATGCTATTAACATAAGTCCAAGTAAATAAAATATTTCATTTTGCTCACACATATAAATGTTATTTTCTCTTTTGATAAAGGGTTTTGCAGTATTCATAGCACATCATATAGCATTTGAATCAAAACCAAGTAAAATCTTTTTCACAAAACATAAAATGTTTCTCTCCAATAGCTACAGGACAGCCAACACAGCTAACGAGCCAATATTAATCAATAAATGGATATCCAACTATCCTTAAGTAGAGAGCAAATCAAGGATGGAAAAATCTGGTATTATTTTTTCTTTTACAGTGAATCTATGAGAGATTGTTGAAAGAATCTTTGCCCTGCAGAAAACTATTTGTTAAAATGGCTGTTTTTATATTTAACTGGGTGTTAAATATTTTTAAGTAGTATTATATATCTGCATGCATTGTCTGGAGGGCTTTTGGTAAAAATAGCTTAATATTAAAAAAGAAATATGACTATGTATTTGAAAAGAAAGGTTTTTAATAAATATATTTTACCAGTTATTACTTATGCATCCGAGACTTGAACACCTTAACAAATGAGCAATACATAGACTTCAGATAATTCAATGAAGTATGCAGAGATGCATGTTAGGAAAAACAAGAAGAGATCGAAAATGAAATACATGAGTGAGAGAACAAAACAGGTGTTATTGATATCATTGAAAAAATTAAGAGACTGAAGTAGAGTTGGGCTGGACATATTGCAAGAAGGGATGATAATAAATGAACAGTTGAAATCTTAAACTGGATTCCAAGAAATTATAAAAAACCTAGAAAAAGACCACATGCTAGATGGATGAATGAAATAATGAAGTATGCTGGGAGATAGAGAAGAGAGGCCACAGATCAGAGATAGATTGAACTTTGACAGATCTTCATCCTGCCGTGAATCTATAATGGTTAAAAATGATGATGAATGATGTCATATATATAATTTATATGTAGACATAAAACATAGAAAGAAAATGGCACACAAATATGGAATTTATAGGTACAGGATATATTACTTGTAGAGAAAACATTCCATTTTTAAATTGATTTTTGAATGTCTACCGAAAGTGGAAAATCAAATTTTAAATAACTAAAATTAAGCAAAATTTTGAAAACGTAAAATACAGTACGTCCATCATATTTATTATAAATAATTATTTTTCATATTTCTAAATTGTAACTTTTTGTTCAGGTTTATCATGTAGTTTCTCCTGGAAATCGTTAATTCGTACTTTCAGCGTTTAAAAATTTAGCTCTCATAAACTATAATTTAATATTTTAAAAATGTATACAGTATTATAATTCATGTCTGACAATGTAAAAAATTACTGTTTATATTTACTGAAAAAAGAAAACAAGATAAAGGAGGAGAAAAAGTCATTCTAAGAGAATAATTTTCTTTTATTCAATTTCTTTATAAATATTAGTCAATGAAAAAGAAAAAGTTAAATAAATATCATTATAAATCAAAACTAAACACATTCGATTATATAAATGGTTGCTAGATTTTTTTTTTTTTTAAAGAAAAAAATATTTAATGTCCCTTTTTGAAAGATGAAACTTCATATTGAATTTTGCAAATTAATATTTTAAATTATAAAAATTAACTTTTTAATAAACAAAAAAGAAACAAAATCAATTATTATAAAATAATTATATATAATAGAGGACAGTTTATAATATATATGTTTTACTTAAATAATGGATGAGATTATAATCAATAATATCACCTGTTGGCAAAATAATTTTTGAACTTATCTTCATATAACTTCTTACATCATTTTTGTTGTTAGTCAAATTCATCTATAACTCAAATACTTTGATTTTGTAGAGTTCACAAAGAACTTGCTATGCATACCCTAACATTCCACACAACAAACAGTAACTTTTGGAGAATATAATCCCCACTTTAAAATTTCTTATTTCAATTGTAGTGATTTCAATACAGAAACAGATCATATACAAAATATCTATGGGATTATTGCTGCAATATTCCAGAACTCACCTTTGCCCTTTTGTCTTTAATCCATCCGGTATAAGATAGTGAAATATTTTCTCAAGGCATTTGAAACAAAACTTTTGGGTTATTTATCCTATTGCTTGATTTATATCACATGTTAGCAGCATTACTCATTATTTATTAATTATAGCACAACTGACTTTTCAAAGTTAATCTTATAAGTAAATCTCAAGTAGATATGTCTACATAAAAGGCCTTTGTTGCTTCTCTACAAAGATCGACAAACTTCTCTATCTCAAATTCTTTAGAATATTTTTATCTACTGATAGCGAATTGAGCTCTGTGCATTCCATTGATTATCGACTTTTCTTATATTATGGCCAGCTCATCTCTAGTTTCTATACTCCCAGGAGTAATATCATGTAAGATGGTTTAGAATAATAATCCTCTTATACCATATTGACTATTTTTAAACATAGTATTTCCTCTTGCAGTTGAATTTATTTTTGTATTCATATCCTATGGCTTGCACATATATATATATGTTTATATGTCATCTGAGATATTAAAAATCTGCAATACAATTGTTCTCGCCTTTGTAATGACAATTATTTTTACCATATAATAAAAATTCATAATCATTCAAATTCTTTTTAATAAATCCTTAAAACTCATTAAATTCTGAATACAAGCTAAAACAGTCTTTACATAGTCCACTAAAATACAAAAGATTTTTAAACAATTTCCTATAAAAGAAAAGTGAAAGAGTTTATTTGTCAAACTTCAAATCCATTGATAGTAAAAGTATTTCATCCACTTCCAGCTAAGATTCAAAATCAAATAGTTAGTTATAATGACTAATAGCTGGCTACTGGAATAAAGTATTCTAAGATTGCTTCAAATTTGGAAAAAAATGTTAAAATTTTACATAGCTCAGACCCCTGATAATAAATATGGCAGACATATACCTTAGTCATTACATGAGACCTTTAATATCCTGAATATAATAAAATTTTATAAATTAGAATAGCAAATAAATAGAGATAATATACACCTGGGTCTCGTTTTACGCGATAGATAGGTTCCTCAGAAAACACGCGCAAACGAAATCACACAAAAATAGATGTAACTTACCTTGAAAAAGGGGGGATACGGACTGTGATTTTTCAAAAATGCGTAAGAGCAAAGCACCAACGTAAAATTACTTAAATATTCGCACAAAAAAAAATAAGGAAATAAAATATGACTAATAAAAAATTTCAAATTTGAAAAAAATTGATACAAGACAAACTTTTTAAACTATTTTTTAACTATAATATTTAATTTTATTCAAAACAATATGTATTTTTATGCATACATTTTTTTATACACGTTTTAATTATTATCGCTATTTGCCAGCAAACAGGTTCGTTTGCAAATTGGTTTTTGATTCTTCACAAGAGGAAATACAACTAGCGCCAACTTCACTCTCATGTGTTGTTTTCTGGTGACAACATAATTAGTAATTAATCTTTGAGATGATGATTTTATTAATTGTTTATGAACGCAATATCCAGACATACAACCATTTAGCTCTCGTTGGAATTTAAGAGCACGTTCGTGATTAGTGTCATTTATAAGAAAATAATTTGCCAACTGATTAGAAAGTTGAAGACCTTCTTGAATCATTTTTGAAGTGAAAGGAACAGGTTCCACTTCTGTTTCATTATCTTTTTCTACATTTTCTTCTGTATCTAAACTTTTATTTTTGTCTTTAATTTTTTAATTTTCAATTCCGTTTAAAAATCAAATTTTGTTTCACTGCTATTACTCACCTTTTAAAAATAAACTTGCAGACACTAAATGATTAATAATTGATTACGTTCTTTTTTAAAAAGCAAAAACAGAATGTGATTTAAAATACAAAATTAACATGCACAATGTTTGAACAAATTTACATTATAATCTTGTAAAATTTAATGTGTGTATACATAAAATGTGGAAATCATGATTTTAATTTCATTATTGCATAAAATCTTACTATTATAAAGCACTGAAAATATTGAAATTACTAAGATGAAAGTCGAATTCCAATAATGTGCTATTACTTTCAATATAACGTAAGTGCGCAAAATTTATTATTTAAAGTAATAGTGCATTATCGGAGTTCGACTTCTGGTGAATCATTAATCGCTTAACTTCAAAATCATGTTAAATAAGTCCGCGTAAAAAGAGACCCAGGTGTAATCAAAAATAAAGTGCCTACATATATAAAAATCAATTTACTAATAATATTTAACTCATCAATCAGTCAAATTGCCAATAATAGACACAAAAAAAAATACATATTAACTTCCTAATAATATTTAACTAACCAGCCAATTAAATTACTCATAATATTCACCTCCAACATTTGAAAACTGCAATCTGATTGACTGGCTAGTTCAATATTTGCTAAGTTAATTTTGGTATTTATTTCAATTTTTACATGTTTGAATTTTGCATATATCTATATATGGCATTGTTTAAAAATGATTATATATTTTATTGAAATAGTTAAGGCTTTACTTTCATTGGCGTTTGAAATCAATATATATATATGTGCTTTGCGCACAGATAATGAAGCTGTTAATAGTGCTTGAAAATAAGTAATATTATCCAAAAGTTACTGCCAAGCACTTTCATGATGGTTTATAGTCCCACATTCATGGCTACTGGAATTTAGATTATAGTTCTTAACTAAATTCCAGTAGCCATGGACATGGAACTATAAACTATCCCAAAAATGCTTGACGGTAACTTTTGGATAATATTACTTATTTGCAAGCACTATTAACAGCATCTGTGCGCAGAGCACATATTTATATACTTTATTATAATGGCAAAAATATTGGAAGCACAAATGGAGAGTAATTTATTAAAAATAAAAAAACAAACAAAATACTGTGATCAATAATGTTATATTAGATAAAATGAAAAAAATAGTTAATTAATGAAAAATGCAGATAATTAAGATTTATGCCACAAAAAGATCTCAATCTGCTGAAGAAGGAGAGAAACTTTATATAGATGTGCCAAATATCTGTGATCAGTTCAAAACAATATTTTAATGGAAGATTTTAATTCTAAAATTGGAAACAATTGAAATACAAAAATAATGTGAGTAAATTTGGCTATAAATATTAAAATAATTGAATACATAGTTGCATCGGTTATCATGTGATATTCAATGCTAAAAGTGAAAGAATTGCACTAAGATCTTTAGGTCTCTAGATCTAAAGTCTATCACTATATAAGTTCCATTCCATCTTTTAAAACATATTTTTTTATGAACCATCTGATTTTTACAAATTTTACAGTACATTTCCAAAATAAAAATATAAAAAATATTTAATCCTTAATAGCTGCAACTGGTAAGTGATACTGCTAGAAGCATTCATATGCTTTTAATTTCATAACATTTTTAAAATTAAATAGATGTTTGTCTCAATACCTTCCTAAGTGTGTCTGTATTTTTCAAAAATCAAACTAGTTTCAATTTATCTTGCACAGTATAAATATTATTCCATCATTTTGGAATTAATCTATATCTTATGCAGCTTGTAATCTAAATGTAAGTTATTTTATTTCTCCATTATACGTGAGTTATAGTTATTTTTTTTCTATTTTTAAAAATAATGTTTACAATAATTTATACATTCATGTTCTCACTTCTAGACCCTTAAGATTGGCCCATATTCATTTGAGTTTGAAAATAAGATGGTCATTCTTATTTTCTCAGATTCTATTGCATGGCTGGGACAAGAGTATCCTCACAGTTTAATATCACTGTTTAATGGCACTGTGAGGAGAGGTGACTAGCTTCTATATAATTATAATAATAAAAATCAAATGTGTTTATTATAATAACTGATGTTCTTTTCCTAAAAGAAAGAAATCAACTGATCCCAGGCAGAAACTATATCAGTTTATTAACAGAAATATTTTTTATTTGTTCATTTTTGGCGATCTATGGTGATACATTTTTTTGTTTTTTATACCAGTAATATAATATTTATTGTAAATAATTTTTATAATAAAAAGATATCAAATTAGAAACCAGTTACATCATAAAATAATACTTTTCTTAGGAAGAGTATCAGATACTGATTGTAGCTTTTACGTTATAAAACCATGTTATAGCTATTACAATAAACAAGAAATATGTATTATATTACTAATCTTACATAAGAAATGATTAGTCAAATCATTTATTTATCAGAAGTTTATAAGAAATTCAAGCACCAAAAATAAGTTTGAGCTTCAGAATCTGCCACTCTACCAGGGCATCAACCCATGCAGGGCATTATGATAGTGCTGTATCAATTCTTAATACATATCTGGAATTCAAAATGTAAGGAATTTTTCCTATACTACTGTAATTTATAAATATATGCCTTAGCCACTTCCATAAGAAAAGCTATTAATAACTGCATATTTACTAAAGCTTAACGCTTTAGAGGGTGATGTATGGCCTCATATTCATAGCAAGAATATGAGTCCCTACATCTTTCTACAATTATTATTAGCTTTTTTTATGATAGTGCCTATGTGCATATACTTGTAAATAATACACATTTGATATTGTATTTACCTTTTTTTTTCTTTTTTTTCTTATATTTTATTTTCACTTTCCAAATATTTCAAAATATATAAACTTTGATAATGACTATAAAATATGGTCTAAAAGTAGAATAAAATTTGTAAAAATTATATGATTCCTATAAATTAAAAATAAAATGATTAGACAAATTTATTTATCAATGGATAGATTAGTTTTAAAAAGAAAAAAATTAATGGACAATTTATAATTAATTAATTATTAAAGATTGCATAATTTTAATAGTTTTCAATGGGAATAAAATGAAGTTTTATGACCCTTCTTATCACAGGTTTTAAACTTGAATTTTTAATTATTTAAATAAGATTTAACTGTTAATTCTGAACTGTTTCTCATTAAATGTTAAATATTTTAATTAAAAATTAGAAGAAAAAAAATGAAATTTATTTTAAATAATTATGTGACTAAATTTTGTCATTAAACTAATGTCAACACTTTTATACCAATGAAATTTTCATTTTAATGATCAATATTTTTTTAAAAAAATAATTAAATTACTTTTAAAAAAATAAATAAATGGAAAACAAACATAAAGAATAAAGTGATATATAAGGTCCTAGTGATCTCACAGGTACAGTGTCCAGCTGCTATGCCTGTGACCTGGGCTTCGAATCCAGGCTAAAAAATCTTTCCAAGAGACAAGGTTTTTCTCTCATGAAACCAATCTATAGCTAATTCAGCTATCCATCCAACATTGATTGGTAAATATGTATCTAACTGTCTTTAATTAACACTTAAAACTAAGGAAGGAAAAACTCTCAAACTCTAACTATCTAACAATTGTAAAACAGGTGATTATTGCTATCTTAGATTGTTCTATGAGGGGCTATTGGAGAAACTTTGACCTTGCAGTGAGGTTGCTATGCTTTATATATATTAAAAATAAGTAAAAGCCGGTAGTAATCATACTTATTATAACCAAGTTAAAACTTTAAAATCTCAAACCCAAATGGTACTTATGGCTTTATTAATCTTGGAGTTTCAATTTTGTAATGTGAATATGAAAAACCAAAATATTTATGATTAACTCTAATTGCTTGGTTAAAGTATCCTGTCATCTACGAATTTCAGTCTATAATTAGATAGATAACATAATATATATATAAATAATTATGTGAATGGCAGTTAGTGTCATTTGTAACCTAACTGTATCAAAATCACAAACATATGGAACCTTCAGGTTTGAACATATTTAAGCTAACGTGTAAATTTTAAGCTGATAGAGCTAGTTGTTAATTAGCTATTGAGAAGACAATAAATATCAGTGTGTACGCATGGGCATAAAAACGGTCATAGTGCCCTCATTGTGAGAGACTTTTTAATCCAAACATCAATAACATAGATGAGCCCACTCTGCATTTTCACCAGACTTAACCAACTCCCTGTGATTTTTTGGTTATTTCCAAAATTAAAAGCTGTGCTGAAAGAATGAAGATTTCCTACTATAACTGGCATCCAAAAGAATGTAAGGCAGCTGATGAACAACAATATTACAGAAAATGAGTTCCAGTTGTGCTTCTAGAAATGGGAATACCATTTTAATCAGTATATAGATTGACAAAAAAATTACTTTGAATGTGGCAGTAACTACTTGTGTACACTTCCACATGTATAGTTTAGGAAGATGCATTCTGGGAATTAAATTGTCACCCCTCGTATATGTTTTGTTATAGATCGGGTGAAAAATTTCATCAAGATAAAAATGTCCTTAAATAACTCTCTGCAGGGCAAAAGCTTCTCTAATAATTCCTAATAGAAAAACAATGAAGAAATAGACAGTACTGACCAGGCTTGCTAATTCCCAAGTAGAGCAGATTTGAACATTTTCTGTTCTTGTTTCATTCCCAAGCTAAGAATAGCTAGACATCCATTTACCAACCAATATTGGATATTTATCTAGGCTGGCTATGGGCTGGTTATCTAAAAACAAAAATGCAAGCTTAATTGGAAAATGTTCTACTTAGCACAAATTTGAACTCAATTCAACTGCACGAAAGGCTACCACTGCATCACATGGCAAAAAATACATTAGTTCTATACAAATATACATGAAGTAATTATTTCTCTCTCGATTTGCATTCTGTTTATAGAAAATGATTGATTAACCACCAAAAGTTTTATTCCCACATGCTTTTTATGTTTTCTTATTTTGTGTAGTTAACTTACAACTAACATCTGTTCAGATTAAGACAATCTTCCAATATATTTCTGGACTACTAGTGATATACTTTTTGTGTTCATTATCACATAGCAGTTAAACTTTAAAACCCATAATGAGAAAGCAAATTACAAATGATAATGATCAGTTGTTTTTCAATATGTTTTTGATCATAAAACCTATGGTAGTTATGTTCCTATACTTATGTATGTTCTTTATTGAGTTAATAATTTCCATTGCATGTTATCAAAAAAAAGTATATATTTAATTACATAATAATGAATAAAAATTATACTAATAGATCATTGTAGTCATCTGCTGGCCAATTTCCATCATCTGGTTGCAATTATTAAATAATAGTAGATTTCTAAATATATTTAACTGTTAATAAAAGCATAAAAATTAGAAGAAAAAAAGTGTTTCGAGTGATATTATCTTATCTTCTTCAGGTATTGTTATACTGACCATTGACCATCAGTATGGGAAGTGAACTGGTGACCTTTAGATTCATGAATACTAAATTTAAGGTAACATTTTAACCTATCAGCCTAACTCTATTATAGGCAACATTCAGTAGAAATTTGTATATACTTATCTATGAAGATCCTGCTGATTTTTCCTTTTTTCAGAATTAGGGTCAAGGTTGATGATGATTTCTGAAACTAATCTCAATTCATTAATATTGCCCTCAAAGAGGGTGGGGGGGGTCAAGATCCCAATAAACAAGTAAATAAAACAGTACGGCCTACCAGAACAACTGAAGAAGAGAGAATTGTATTATTTGAAACAATGTATCCATACTCATCTATGTGTTATTACAAAACAATGGAATAAATTTAGAAAGATGTGATGTAAGTCGAATTGTTTTTTTTTTTACTACAAACACTTAATCTCAATCACATCCATCATATGGGCTACCAGCTAAGTGCTATCATATCACAAACATTTAGAAAATCAATAGTAAATATTTGTGTTCCCTAACACAGAAACCTATTCATGATGAAATCAATTAAACCAAGTGTTATATTTTAGAATTATTACTTTAAAATGAATCTTAAAAAGAAAAATTTAAAGGGTTATTAGAAAGCATGGCCGAAGATTGATGATAATGATTTAAATGATTATTGCTTGAACAATCTGTTGATCATAAAAATAGCTTTTGGACAGATTTCTTAATATAAACAACAGTTTATAATAACAATTTACTTATAAAATACTTTCCACCTCTCATTTGAAAGTTTTAAATATTCATTTGCTTGTTTGTGCGCACACAAAAGTGTGTGCATAAAAATAATGATCGCTTGTTTGTAATAACTACGATAATGTATTTAGAGATATTAGCCTTCTGGCAAGTATTTATATATGCGTTATCCATGATATTTTTTTTTTTTAAAGAAATTTTGAAATTTCATTTAACTTTTCCTGCGCTTCACTAATTCAATTTATGCTAGTGCGTGCACATATATGCATATATACATATATTTTACAAAATGATAAATATTTGAATTTAATTAATCAAATAGATGAAAAAACAGACCAATTTGCAAACACTTCCGCAAATGTTAATTTAGCACCTTAAAATACAATTTATTTTTTGCATTTATTTGATATATACAACTTGAGATTAACTATTTGTATACATTGAATTTGATTCCCAGCAAAACATTGTGTCCTAATTAAATTGTGCGGGGCGTTGAAGCGGATAGAGATATTTAATAACAGATTGTTTCTTTCTGCATATTTTGCAAATAAACACTCCAGTTTCTCGATTATCTTTTGAATGCTAACAGATGTCCAGATAAATTAACCTAGAAATGACTTCTGCTCTTCTTAATTCAAAACAGAAAAGATTTAATATTTAAAATAGTAATGTAAAAGAATAAATATTTATTTTATCTACTTACATCATCCTCACACCACAGCTAAATCAAACAAACAGTGAAATGTTATAACAAAAATTATAAATTTATTTACTGCTTTCAGTATTTTAATCATTTTAAATCAACATCCTGCCATTTGACTCATATAAGCATATATAAAATATACAACATTAGCAATACTATTATTACAGTCGCCCGATGCTCCCTCTTTTATTAATAAGAAGAATTCCTATTACAAATCATGTCTCAATAATAACAACTCGCCGGGATAGTTTTTTTTTTTTTTAACCTTGCCGGATGATTTTAATCTATGAAATGATTGATAAAAATGTTTTATTATATGCATAAAAACCAGTATATTTATTTATAAAATTGTTGCAAAAAGCTAGCGGTTTTACAATAAGTATTTTGTGGATTAAAATAACCAACTAGGAAGTGCAAGTACGTGAATCAATTAAATCATCTAGATTTGGCAGATTAAAAGTGCCAGAATCGATCCTGGAACCTCTAATCCCAAGTTGAACGCTCTATTTACTGCCCGAACTGTGCAAGGCATTTGGCAGGTGAGATAGTTGTTTTAGTAAAATAATGCTTGAGTTTTAGAAAATATTACAAGAGTTATCAGATGAACCTAAGAAGTTAAAGAAAAATATTTAAAAGACTATAGTAATGTTTAATAAATTTACTGAAAAGAAGGAAATGAAGATTGATAACCATGAATTTGAAGAAGTTAGTAGCTAACAATGCTTGGATAAAAATTAACCTTATAATTAAATTTTGATGAAGTGCTTATTGGTAAAATTACTTTAATTTTAAAAGGAAAATATTCTTATGTGTTTGAAAAAGGCGATTTTTAACCGATGTGTTTTACCAGTTTTTACAAGTGAATCTGAGATTTGTGTACTTAACAGAAGAGCAATATAGATACTGTAGAGGACCCCAATACAGTATGAAGAGATAAATGTTAGAATTCAATATGAAATTAAAAATGATAAAATAAACAGATGATCATTGATATTATAAAAAAAAAAAAAAACTGAGACTGAAATGGAGGACTGGACATACAGTTGATAGATATGATAGTAGACGGACAATTGAAATATTAAACAGGATATCAAGAGATTATAAAAGATTTAAAAGGAGATAACATGTACAACATTTTTAAACTAATGAAGATAATGTCTTTTTAATGTGCTTGAAATATTAAAATTCTATTGAGATTTTTAAAAAAAACTTGCATGAAAATAAAAAACATAAAAATGAAATATATGAAATATTTATTATTAAAACTATTCAAGAAACTAAAATATTTTTAAAATGAAAGAATAAGCTTTCAAAATTGATAAAAATGTTACACATTGATGAATATAATATAAAAAATTCCCAACTCCTTTTGGGTAACACTGAATGAATGGATATAGAGCTTTTCATATCCCATGATTATACGAGCTATCTAGGGACAAAAGTGAAAATAAATTATTTATTATCATTAAAAATAAGTCATTAAATAATACGAAACTATAATGGGCAAGTAAAAAATGCAAAGTAACATCATATAGAAGATAAATCATTTTAAACCAAATATGACAGGCAGGGCCAATTTTATTCAGGACTGATTTGATTTTGGAAAGAGTTAAATATCACCTGTTTAGTCATTTTGCAACATTTTATTTTGACTTATTTATAATGTCAAAAAAAATAAGAAAAACAATCCAGCTATGAATATAATATTTTTATCACACAGTATATGTAGATTAATCCACTAAACATCACATTATCACCATTTCTTATGCTTACATAAGCTGTTTACACAGAGGTGAAACTCTCCATACAGTAGTGCCACCAATGCAAGCCAGAATAATCAATGGATGCTCTCAGATCCAAGGCTCCTCACTGATGGAAGCCACATGCTAGAAACTAGTATGTGGATATTGGATGAGTAGCCACCAGATAGGGATTTTATGCACAAATCTTCTAGCATCCATTGATTACACTGGCTTACACTGGTGGCACTACTGTATGGACAGTTTAGCCTCTATGTATATGTAGATTATTTATTAAATGCTAAACTGATTACCACATAAGCATTATAGTACTTATATATACTAGCATTAAATGGACTAAGCACTCTAGCAAATATTAGAAAAATTAAACGGAGTATCCTATCATTACACTTTCTTTTTTGCAAGAATGAAAATGAGAACTGAAACCAAAGCAAATTTTTCGAGTGGCTCATGTTTGATTTCAGTGACTGAAGAAATGCATTCAGAGAAAACGATCTTATTTCAGATTAATAATGAGAACAGTCAAATGCATAATGATATCAGTGTTGTTGTTTTTTTGATTTTTGATGAGTCAGTAGAAGTTTTTGGACACTTCAATGAATGATTACTAAATTCATAGTAACTGAAGAATTAGCTTCTATAAATGTATTGCCTGCAAGAAACAATGACAATTGAAAATAGTAACTCATTACAACCTGAAGTTGAATCTGTTGCGACATTTTACAAGTAACTGTGGTAAAATGTATAAAATATAAATGACTTAATTAGACAACTTAGAAGAATTAAAGTTTTATTTTAATTATTTGATCACAGAGGTTGTGAATAAAGTTTTTCTGAACAGTGGAAATCAATCTCCACTTTTACTAATCACTGAATGGTGTTTTTTTTTGCTAATATAATAAAAAATATATCTTATTGGATTCAGCCTAAAAATTAAAAGGTAAAATAGTGCTTATAAGCATAACTTGTTCTGTTGTAAAATCATTTTGAGGACAATTAACATTAGGCAAATCACAAGGTAACGCTATATGATTCACCTACAATGCAATTAAAAATTTCATAAGTTGGAGAAATTAAACTTGAAGAAACCATTCTGTAGTGAATGGATAATGATTGAAAGTGATTAATATCATATATAGACAATTCAATTTTTCTGAAGGTTTGTGATGATGGTATATTATTAGATGTGATATACATTCGACATTCACTCATAGATGATGAAAATAGTCCAACATATCACATCTAATAGACAATTCAATTGTATTTCTTTGAATAGCTTTTATTCTGAAGTTATACAGTGATTAAATAAGCCATCTATATGCAGAGTTCTGGTCCATCATACTTCTATAAAAATGTTGCAAGTGGATAGATTAGAAGTGAATCATTTAAAAGTGCTGCCAGTAAAAAATCCCAATAAAGACTTGAATTTAGACTTTGGAAGAGATTGTAAGTATCATAAACAGTTATAAAAGTCAGATATACAAAAAGACTGCCAATAAATATAAACAAATGGGTAATTGTTCCAAAGTTTTAAAAAGTTTGGCATCAAAAATGATAGAAATAGAGCTATGAATCATGGATCTTGAATTCCCTTGTGCTGAAGAATGCAGATGAACCATCAATAAATATAAATGTCAATATTTATAGAAGATAATAAAAAAATCAAAATGACATTAAATAAAAGATTAGAGAAAAAACCCAACAGTTTATGATAAATAGTATTTTAAATAATAATATGTGTATATATACATATATGAATACAAAATGACCTCCCAAAATAATGTGTAACACATTTGGCATGCTCACATGGGATTCAATTCTGGATAGGTCTTGAAAATTTTTTTCAGCTATAAAATAAAACAAAAAAAAAATAAATACTCTATCATCCAAGACATTACTAATTTTGTGAATATTCCTCTTCACAATTTTTTAAAACACAATAGACAAATTGGACTAAAAAGTTAGATGAACTATGTGTTTATAAGAATGTTTCAGAAAGGATATTTTGAAATAGTCAAAATACTTGAAATGTTTATTTATTTTAAACATGAATAAATAAATAGTTAATATTATTAAAATTATATAATCTTTATTTATTAATTAATAATAAATGTTTTATAATTTTCTTTTTTTTTGAAAATGATCTGTCAATAATTTCAATCTCTAAGGTCAAGTTGCAATCTTTATTGTCTATATAAATATACTGGACCATAAATAAAGGTGGGATCCCATCTTTATTATTAAAAGGAGGTTGCCTTGACAACAGTTTGAGATTATTGATTGCGATTGATATTGGGATTGTCTAAATCTTGAATGATTTTAATGATTATTGATAAATATATATTCCAAGGTTTTGTATTTATTTTATATAAATCACATAGTTTTTATAAATTATAGAATAAACTACCTTAAATTATCCAAACAAACATGCCACTTAGTTTTAAATTAATAATTTACAAATATATGTATATAGAGAGATAATCTACTGAACTGTAATTTGTTTATAATTGCTAGTTTAGCATTATGAACACTTTTACAAATTTTACCCTATGTTTCAACCATATTTTATAATCATTATCAAGGGTTATGTATCCTTAATTTTTTTTAATACTATATTTTCAATCCATAAAAATGATCATAACCATAAAATAAGGCCAAAATTTAATATAAACTTAATTCAATACTAGCGCTATAAACGCATAAACACAAAGCTAATATTTAATATCTTATTAAACCATGGATTGAGCATTTTCGAGAGACACAGCTCTCCTAGTCATAGCTCTGTGTGAAGTAACTGATTGTCTAATATTATACAAATCTATGCAAAGTTCAAGTATTCCATTTCCTGGATATAGAATAACATGTTTCTTTTCTGTTAATGGCATTGCTTTCTATTTCGATAAAGCAGGCCTCTTTTATCTTTCTTCTCAAATCGTTTCCCTCACTGCAGACTAAGCTGATTAAGTGCGGTTCGCATGAATGTCCTGCAAGCCTTTGGTGCTAGACAGCAATGCCAATAACAGAAAAGAAACATATTATTCTATATCCAGGAAATGGAATACTTGAACTTTGCATAGATTTGCATAACATTAGACAATCAGTTACTTCACAAAGAACTATGATTATGAGAGCTGTGTCTCTGGCACTCAGCCCATGGTTTAATAAGATATTAAATATTAGCTTTGTGTTTGTGCGTTTATAGCGCTAGTATTGAATTACAGAATATTAACCAAACATGCAAAGTTTAAAATTAAGTTGTATTATATAGAATTAAATAACGTGGAAGTACTGAAAACCCCAATTGAGTTATATATAAACTAAATGTCAATAATGTAAAATGTAGAATTCTACTTTGTTTAATGAGTTTTTATATATAGTTCCCTGAGGGCTTTCATTATTTCATCTAATTCGGGCTATCAACGTTATATTTAAATATAAAGAATTGTAAAAATTATACACTTCATACAAAATACGATAAATGTAAGTTTTAAAAGAGGTAAATAAAATTTATAAGATATATATAAATAATTAACATACTTGTCTACAAATAAATAATTCGATATTATTCCAACAAATTATAAGTAAAAAGTCTGAAATATATTAAGTTAAGCAGAAGAACAGATTTAAAAGGCAAATATAATCACATAATTTATTAAAATTAAATTTAAAAAATATAAAATGAAAAAAATATATCCATTTTACACAATTTATACAAACATAATTCATAAAAGGAAAAAAAATCTTAATCGTAACATCGCACAGAAGTATTTCCAAAATTGTTCAAAACCCAATCATATCAATCATTTCTATATATAAAAAAAAAGATTTATTCTCAAAATAGTTAACCATATAAACATGTAAATGACCATACGATGGATGATCTCCTTACAGAATGTCAAACCAAATCAGCAAATTTTATCAATTTGCAGACTATTTATATTGCTCAAACCGACTAAATTTCATCAAATTTTCTATATAATAAATTTAATTCATAGTAAATATATTTTGGCATACAGTCATTAAAAAAAGATGGGGGCAGTATCACAAACGAATTATCTCAAATACAATTACTAATATAACAAAACTTATATCGTTTTTCAACAGTAATGCCAAAAATATTTGCAAACATAAAACATCACATTTTTAGAATTAAAGTTTCGGTTCAAACGGTCCTTCCTATTTTTAGAATCAGGTGAGATATCATTAGGTATTTTTTATAGATAAATAACATTAAAAAAATCTATAGAAATTCAGCAATCTATCCACTCTCTTCTATATTTTTCTGAGAATATATATCATAGACAATAATTCCAGGGAGGTTTGCAAGATTAAACATAAGAGCTGATTAGGACCAATTCGTATGTGTCTTTCAGCTCATTGGGTTGTAACAGAATATATAATGGGAAAAAAGGAACTTTTAATTTTCCAATATATGAAGTTTTAAAAAACGATCATCCAGAAGCAAGATAATAAACAGATCTCGAACAGTTTAAAATAGTAAAAAAATTATTTTATAACATTAATACAAAATCATTTGTTATTATATAGATACTTTAAAAATAAAATGATTTATTTATATAGATACTTGTATATAAAAAATATTTTATTTATTAATTCTATCATTATCATAAGGGACTTGAAATAGAAATTATATATTTCTGAAATAATATACTGTATATATATATACATTTACTTTAACTCCCATCCCTTTCAAATGATAAAGCAAGATTTATATACAAACGTAAACTTTTACATTTATTGATCATATAAGCCAGTGTCTTAATGCTCTTCTATAGATAAATATATTTCACAAGCACATTTTTAGCTAGAAAATATATAAAAAGACTAACCTGCACATAGCAATAAATCAAACATGTCCCTCATTGCATATTATTCTGATTCAAGAAGGTATTGAACCAATGATATATAATATTCCACATCTTATCGAGAAATAATTCTTGTTTTTATACAAATAATTTCGCAGTTGCAATCAATTTATTAAACTCTGCACTATTTTATATTTAACTTTGATAAAATTTAATAATAAAGCTATTTGAATAATAAAAAAAGAATATCTATGGATAGGGTATTAATATTTGAAATATTTCATTTGCAGATTGGTTTTGTTTAGGTTCAGAACTGTAATTGTAATAGTATTGCATCCTTTCTAGTTTACAAAAGGTAAAAAATTATCATCATAGAAAAAAAGTGGTATAATACCGCCCAATGAGAATTAATAAAGTTTAAATG
Organism: Epiperipatus broadwayi; assembly: GCA_028023455.1. Taxonomy (NCBI): domain Eukaryota; kingdom Metazoa; phylum Onychophora; class Udeonychophora; order Euonychophora; family Peripatidae; genus Epiperipatus; species Epiperipatus broadwayi. The sequence goes on from JAQFVV010000011.1 coordinate 15,733,363, forward strand.
ATTATGGGAGAAAAGAAAAAAAGATTATCAATATTAATAAAGATCTTATTATTAGCTCCATTAAAATTTGATTTTAGCAACACTGGAACTTTGGAAATAAAAGATATGAGAATATATATAAATATTAATAACTGTATTAAAGGTGATGGGTTTGAACTCGATCTACAAAAGTTGAGCTCTGAAAAACAACACATGACTATTACACAGGATATTTATTGCATTAAAAACTTAAATAACAATATACATCAAATTAAAGACTGAATGTAAGGTTATTTAGTAAAGGTCATGTCTACTAGAATCACTAACAGGAGTACGACTTCAAGCTTATTGACCTCTTCTAAATATTGCATAACTGTGTGCTTAATAAACTCTACAGTTTGCCTAAGATAAAGATTTACGCAACAACAAAAAGTTTTGGAAAAAGAATCCATAAAGAATGATGTTACATGTAATTTATAAGCCACACATAAGAAATTATGTCACACTTATTAGACTAGACTAGACTAAGAGACAATCCTACTTACAAAACGGCATTTCCAGATATATCCCCCCCCCCCCGCCATTAAACAAAATCTGCGGTAAATAATAGTGTGAGGAATACTAAACATTTCAAAAAACTTTTTCCAATTCTATTAAGTCGATTTCCATAAATTAGTAATGATTAAAACATATTTTCTCACAACTTCAGATTTTTTTTGAAGGTGATGAAGATCAAGAAAAGATGTTTTTTTGTTTGTTTAACTAAAAAAAAAAAAATACTTCAAAATAAATATTTACAAAGAAAAATATTTGCAAAGGAAAAATTTTGGTATACGATTTTTAGTTAAATGTCTTAATATTAATTAGCATATTTTAAATGTAAACTTATTAGTGAATCTTGCTTTAAGAAATTAATTGAATAAAAACAAAATAAATTCAAATTCATTAATTGCAAATTACTTGTTTATGAAGAAATTTTGCTTTATTACGCGGCAAAAATGCAATATTATAAAAAAAAGTTACTTTATATATATTATTTTATAAATTGTGGTCTGCATAAAAAAAAAAAAATGCTTAAAAGTATTCCTACGTTCATTATTTAAAAACATTATACATTTTTAAAAATTAATAAATGTAAACAATATTAATTGCACAAAATTAACATAATTTATTAGAGAATATTCATTATTCAATTGTGTTTAATGTTTAAAACATTTGAACAAAAGTAAACATAATATACTAGCATAACTCATTCGAGAAAGTTGTTTTAAAAAAAAATTAAACCGTTTATATTTATTTGATGAAAGCAAAAATTGCATTAATATATATAACAGAAAATTCATAATAAAAGTTAGGACTTCTTTGTAAGCTGTTTCAGAGATTGCTGTCTCAAGTAAAAGTACACCACACTGATCTTGGTTTTTCTATTTATATTTTTGTAGTATTTTGTAAAAATGGCCGCGAAGTTTGTGCACTCCAGAAAAACTAGAATTTATTCGAGTTGTTGTTTTTAGATCCTGCTCTGATAACAGGAATTTAATTAAGGCATTGACTTAATGGCGATCGACAATTCCAAGAAATATTTGCTGATTGCAAATATTACTAGATACGAGACGTTACCTTATTGGACAGTGTATTAATTGCTGCAGTTAGCAGAGAGCTATAGAAAGACTGTATAACAACTAAGCAGAGTAGTATAGAGAATATTAGCAACTGTTATTTGAGTACAACTCCAGTATAGATATCTCGCGTCAGTGCTTGCGGTTAATGACCAGCACCCAGTGGAAATGTAGTCCATGGGTGTAGCTGAAAGAGCCCACAGAGATGGGGAGACCGCAGTGGAGATATTGAGAGCATTGGTTGCAGAGCATTCGTTGCAGAGCATTCATTGCAGAGCATTCGTTGCAGAGCATTCGAGCAGAGCATCCGTTCCAAGAGAACAGCGTGGGAATTGTGATTACATAGAGATAGAGTTGTTGCAGACTATTCACTATTCTGATTATGTAAAAACATTGTGTCTTAATGTATATAAACATACATATGGATACATCAATGGCGCAGTCACATTTGGAACCTATGAGTAGCGAATAAGTTTTGCATGTCAACAAGTTAACTATAGGCAGAGAAACCTGGTGAAAATGGAAATCCCAGTTAGCAACGTTAATAACGGAAGTGAATAGCAAGTCTACATGATGAAATAACAGGAAAGAGGAATAGAAAAACAATACCAAGGAATCACAACAAGGGTTTTTCTGGAGTGGAGGAGGTGTAGTATTTTATAAAAATGGCCACGAAGTTTGTGCACTCCAGAAAAACTAGAATTTATTCGAGTTGTTGTATTTAGATCACGCTCTGATAACTGAGGAATTTAATTAAGGCATTGACGTAATGGCGATCGACAATTCCAAAAAATATTTGCTGATTGCAAATATTTCTAGATAAGAGACGTTACCTTACTGGACAGTGTATTAATTGCTGCAGTTAGCAGAGAGCTATAGAAAGACTGTATAACAACTAAGCAGAGTAGTATAGAGAGTATTAGCAGCAGTTATTTGAGTACAACTCCAGTATAGATATCTCGCATCAGTGCTTGCGGTTAATGACCAGCACCCAGTGGAAATGTAGTCCACGGGTATATCTGAAAGAGCCCACAGAGATGGGGAGACCGCAGCGGAGATATTGAGAGCATTCATTGCAGAGCATTCGTAGCAGAACATTCATAGCAGAGCATTCGTAGCAGAGCATTCATTGCAGAGCATTCGAGCAGAGCATCCGTTGCAAGAGAACAGTGTGGGAATTGCGATTACGTAAAGTAGAAATAGTTGTTGCAGACTATTCGCTATTCTGATTATGTAAAAACATTGTGTCTTAATGTATATAAACATACATATGGATACATCAATTTTATAGAAAAACGATTAACACAGAATTTGCAATCTTTTATAACTTGTATTTCAGATACAAGTTAATAATAAATAACCTGGCATGCCTTTTTCTTTTCTTAACAATTCAACTTCTATTTGGGCATTAAAATTGTCCCTATATTTTTTCTGATAATATTCGTTTTTGAAAATAAACTTTCAGTAAAAAAATATTTTCTTTTTTTTAAAATATTATACACAGTTTTGACTTAATGCCATATTATGGATAAAATATTATTTAACTCCATCTTTTTCTATATCAAGTTAGTTGATATACTTATGCTCGGATGTTAAAATTATACTTCTATTGTTTTGGTTATAAGTTGCTTTGAAAATGGACTTTTAATTTTATATGTATTGCACAAGTGAGTACCAGTAAAAATAAGTACTCAAATAGGAAATGAATAAACAGATTTTGATCTAACTTTTTATTTTTGAATGTGCTGCAGAAATTGTGATCTTTGTATATATTTTTGTGATGCTACTTAGAGTATTTAGAAAATGGAGATTTTCAGACATGTAGTTTTTTGAATAATGATATATTATTACTACTCATGCCTTTTGTAATAGTATCATTAATTTCACTTTTTACATTTATTATTCATTAGAGAATTGTTTTAAATGAAAGTTTTTCTTTTGTATGAAAATACGACTAAGCAAAGAAATAATGAAGGGTGAAAGATTTCAAATACATATTGCATTATAATATACGGAAAATCATTAATAGTTATTATTTGGAAGTGATTAGTTATGATTTATAAACTGATAGGAAACCTTAAAACAATTATTTGGTTGTTGTTGTTTTTGTTTTTTTTGTTGTTTTTTTTTGCTACTACTGAACAATTTACTTCTCAACAAGATTAACATTCCATGCTTTCAGAAATTCCAAATACTTCATCTTTTGAATAATATTTCTGTAGTGTAATTTTCACTAGACCCCTCCCACATAATGTACTGACTGGTTTCTATCCATTTTTAATACCTGTGGAGGGGTGTAATCATGAACATATGACCAAAGACATGTAAAAGATGTATGATCTCCAATATGCACATTTCATACTGAACCAGCACTCATCAATTGGCCCAGATCACAATCTCTTACACATATCTTTATCACTGTTCAGTATGTAGAGAAAATCATTACAGTTTAATTGTAATTATAAATTTATTTAACGCACATTGATTACATAAGTAATATTTACTAAGGCAATAAACCTCAAGAGTGTGCACTTGAAACTGCGAAGGTAGGGACCTCTACAGGTCTTACCCACAAGCTTACACTTTGGAAGAAAAGAAGGTAGGCCTCAACCACAAGCTTATGCTTTGGAAGAAAAGAGGGGTTCCCTATTTTCTTCCAAAGCATAAGCTTGTGGTTAAGACCTGATGAGGTCTCTACCTTTGCATTTTCAAGCGCACTCTTAAGGTTTGGGTTCCCCTATTTTCTTCCAAAGCATAAGCTTGTGGTTAAGACCTGATGAGGTCTCTACCTTTGCATTTTCAAGGGCACACTCTTGAGGTTTATTGCCTTAGTAAATATTACAGTTTAATTGATAAATGTCAAACTTACTGCCCTCACAATTTTATCACAAACCATCTGATGAAGTATATTAATAATTTTTATTAGTCTTTAATTAGACTAGGGGTTATCCATTTAATAAATAATATTTCTTTTTAGTGCAATTGTCACTATAACACTATCATGCAAGTAGAGATTTGTTTCTATCCACTTTTAACATCTTGTAGAGGGAAAATTGATAGAAACCGGTCCCTTCATTGCATAAGTGGCGTAGTGAAAATTACACTACATAAATATTATTCATTAAATGGATAATCTCTGGTCTAATCAAAGACAAATAATATACTTCATCTTTTTCTTATAATACCTGTTTATGATATTGTTGTAACGGAGTCTAGCCAATGATCAATAATAACCAAATGGTTTGTAAAATGAAAGATCATAAGATGTTAGAGCTAAGGGAACTTTAGTTCATGAGTCAAATACTCACCATTTCACAAAACAGGGCATGGTTACAGATGGCTGAAAAGATTTGAAATATTTCCCACAATGCCACTAAATAGCTTTATAACGAAATAGAAACTGAAAATTTTAAATGAAGTGAGGCTGACAAACTTACCATTAGTTGTAAAAAAAATTTTAAAAAAAATTATTCAAAAAATTAATTATTCCTTCATTTATAATAAAAACATTTTTAAAATGTCTAATTTTATGTTCTTCTTCTTTCAGTGATTATTCTATATGGTCACATATATATATTCAAATGAGTAGGTTTGTTTTCATGAGATAATAGTATAAGAAAGTAAATAACCTTTTTAATCCAAGACATCTCCAAAACTTTTCATACAGAAATAATGACAAGAAGACAGCACTCAACCAACTTGCTAATTATCAGAAGTTAAGCATTCCAGGAGTTTTCCATCCTGGTTTTATCCTTTAGCTAAAGATACTTAAAAAAACTGACTAACATTAGATAGTTAGCAGGATAGATATGGAGAAGATACATAAAAAAAAAATCCCATGCCTCTCAAAAATTGCATTTGGTCTGGATTCAAACCCCAGGTCTTAGACATGCACTAATCTCGGCACTATGAGTGTAATACTACACCATAATCCTGTTTTTGATCAAAATCAAAATCAATAAACAAGAAATAAAATAATTAAACAAAAAGTCAAAACAAAAGAAAAACATATAAAATTAAATATAAATAATATATTGAAAAAATTACAACAGATTTATGCACCACAATTGTACATTAGGTTTACGTTTAGGTTGCTAAACACGTTTAGGTTCCTAAACAGGCTCCTTCCTACTAAGGCCCTGCTGAATAGTAGGCTCCATATGAACTTGGAACCAATATGCGTATTATGTAAAATAAAGGAAGATAGCTTGTTGCACTTATTTGAGGAGTGTAAGGCCCTCTGGCACATTAGAAATAAAGTGTTTCATAAACCAGTAATAAACTTAAATAAAATAGTAAAAAGAAACTTTGTGAACTTTCATCCGCATAACACATTGGCAATAATACATACATTGAAAACAATATGGTCCATAAGATGTAATGCGATCTTTGATAATAAAAAGTATAACTGGTTAAAAAAACTAGATAAAGAATGGAGCAAATACTTTAATCAATGCCTAAGATACTTACTGAAGAAAATTATGGTCAAAATATGGTGTGGATATATGCTAACACTATGTGAAGTGTGGGATTGATAATCTAAATCAAATTATTTATAGAAGACCTGGATATATAGTGATGTTCTCTGCATTTACATAGGGTAGTGTTTTTAAAGTAGAGTGAAATAATTATTATGTATTTCTGATAGTTAAACCATATGGTTTATTTGTAAAAAGTGTATATAAAATTTGTGTTATTAATAAAGAATATATCTTAAATAAAAAAAATAAAATTATCAAATGGATTATTGCTCAAGTGTTTATAAGAAATTCGAGCACAAGTACAGATTTTAAGCTCCAAAGGTCGCCAATCAATTAAAGTTAAAAATGGAATGGGACTAAGGCATGGATGCCCTATGTCACCTATTTTGTTTTTGTTGTATTTGAGTGAAAGGGAGAGAGCAATAGAAAGATTAGGGATAGAGATACCGTTAATAGGTGGCAATGGAGTATATACTTTGTCAGCTCTTTTTTTTTGCAGATGATGTCTTTTTGTGTGCAGAAAAAAAAGAAGATATGGAAGTTATGTTGAGGTCACGTGCAAGTGTGAATAAAAAGATGGGGATTAAATTTAGTGAAGAAAAATCAAATATAATGATGGTTAATACTGGGGAAATAGAAAATGTAGAAATTTTTATTGGGGGATATAAAGTTAAGGGTGGTGAATAGATATAGTTATTTGGGAATCATTTTAAGTAATCAGAAAAATTGCTTGGATGAATGGGAGAAAAAATTGATAAATGAAACAAAGAAAAGAAAGGGGTTGATAAAGAAATTAACAGTGTTTTCATATAATAAATATGATGTAGCTAGAATTGTATGAAAGAGAGTTGCAGTAGCAGGGTTAACATATGGTAATGACACATTATGTGTTTAGTAAAGAGGTATTACATTACTTAGAAAAAATACAAAGGGAAGTAGGAAGACATGCATTGGAAGCAGCTGTGTGAACAGCAAGGGAGACAATTCAAGGAGAAATCGGATGGTCAAGTTTTTATATGAGAGATGCAAAAAGTAAAATAAAAAATGTTTAGTAGGTTTCAGTTTATGGATAATAATAAAAGAGCCAAAATAGTATTTAATTGGGTTACAAGTAAAGGACAGGCAACAAGATGGGTAAGAAAGGTAATGTGGTATGCAAAAGATTTGGATAAAGAATTTATATCAGTATACTTGTACAAACGGTGGGATAATTGTGTTAGGAGGATTGTTGAGTGTTACAGTAGTAAGGAATGGGATAAAAAAATAGGTACATTAATAAAGATTAGGGAATTGGGAGACATGGAGAACTAGTGTGAAGAGTAAAAAGAGTTTAAATATATATAGAAGTAAATGGAACATTGGGTGCGAGTTAATTTATGATAATAGCAAGGAAAGTAGTTTATTGTTTAAGGCTCAAATGGGAACTTTAGCAACAAGAGAATATACATGTAAACGAAAAAATATGGGTGATTTAGTTTGCTAATTGTGTAAGGAAAACATAAAAAATATTAGGCATCTGTTAATTGAATGTAAATGCTTGAAAGCAGAAAGGGTACAAATAATGAAGTTATGGAAGAATAAATATGAACAAAGTGATTATATAGAAAGTGGGTTATTGGTTTTTATGCTGGGTTTGGGAAAAGATAGAGGGGATTTAGATGTAAAGGCTATAGAGTTGATAAAGATTATGTTGTGCAAATGGGATGGAGCAAATTATGGGAAAACTTATGGTGGGGAATGGAAAGAGAAGGTAAAGTGGCTAACAGGTTTCTCTGGGCATAGTTGCTGAGAGATTCCTGACTCTGTTTAAGAAGTCACAGTGAATCACATCACAGAATGAAGTATGTATTTAATGGAGTGACAAAAGATATGGGTGACAAAATAAATAGTGCAATGGGGATAGTTAGGCAAAGAATAAATAAGATAGAGGAAAAGGTAAAGAATGTATAAGTAGAATTATGAATAGAAACAATAAGGAAGAAGTAGATAAGGAAGTCAAGAAGGTGGAAGAGAATCTTATAGATGAAGTATGGAAAGTAAACTATGAGATGGTCTTAATAGGAGACTCACTAATTAGAGGTTATGGAGATGTAATTACAAAGAAAAATAGACACAGGTATGTAAGAGTGTGTTTGCCTGGAGCTAGAATTAGGGATAGTACAGATGAGGTAAAGAAACAAGAGAGTAGAGATGTTTATATTATGGTAGGGACAAATAATTTGTCAGAGCCATCGGAGAGAGTAATGAATGAGTATAAAGAATTGATTAGTAGTTTGAATAAGATTAAAGGAAGAGTAGGAGTAGTTGGATTACTACCAAGATTTGACAATAGGTAAATGTTAGATAGGGCATGTTATATAAATGAGATTACATTCAAAGATCAGCCTTTCAAGCTAATTGTGCATGCGTCTTTTGAGAGTGTTAAATAATAAATGAATATTTCCCTCTACAACACAAGATATAGTATTTATGCAGGAATAAAAGGAATCCTCTTATTCCTATGACTCAAATTCTTTTATATGAGCAAATTTGAAGTACTGCTGAGGAAAGCGTGAGAGTAGAATTCTCACTTTAAATTACTATTTCGATGTTTGAATAAATGACGTCAATGAAATTGTCTAGAATTTACTGAACGTCACTCTAACTGAAACTTAATTATAAGTAAATAAGCATTTATTTTTATATGACACTATGTGTACAATTGTATTACATTTAAAGATCAGCCTTTCAAGCTAATTGTGCATGTGACTTTTGAGAGTGTTAAATAATAAATGAATACTTCCCTCTACAACACAAGATATAGTATTTATGCAGGAATAAAAGGAATCCTCTTATTCCTACGATTCAAATTCTTTTATATGAGCAAATCTGAAGTACTGTTGAGGAAAGCATGAGAGTAGAATTCTCACTTTAAATTACTATTTACGATGTTTGAATGAATCATTAGCAGTAGTAGAAGCACATCTAAGAGAAAAAGAGAAGAACATACACTGGAAGATTTGGTATGGCAGGGTGAAAATAGAAAAGAAATAAGGGTGGTGGTATAGGAGTTACATCAAAAAAAATATTTTAAATATCATAAAATGTCAAATACATTTGTGGTTTGAGAAGACAAGAATGGAAAATGGTTGTAGTGTATATGGCCATTGGAGATAGTCAAACTATAATGAAGTAGAACAGTAGCATATATGAATACCTAGTTAATGATATACAGAGTTTCAAAAAAAGGGGGAAGAAAATAATAGTTATAGGGAATATGAATGGGAATATTGAAAAAATTGATGTTGTGGATAATAAGAATGGACACCTTTTGAAAAAAACTTGTCAGAGAGTGAATTGGAGCATTAGAAATTTATCAAATATTTATAAGGGTCAATACACATGATATAGAATCTAGAAATAATATATTTCACACAATAGATTATGTATTAGTAGAGAAAGAGTGAATTAATAAAGTACAGAAAATAAAAGAGTTTGATACTGAAAAGAGAGTATGTAAAAGTGATCACAATTTATTTATAACAGAAATGGTTAGTAAAGTGATAGAAAATACTAATAAAAGTAGAAAAGATAGATGTGAATGGAGAATGAATGATAAAAATAAGTTAGAAGAATATAAAATAAAATAGATGAAATCATAAAGATTATTGGAGATAAATATAAGGACTGGTGTGGTGAAGTAGAAACAGTGGCAAGTAGGGATTTAGGTGAGAATATTCAGAAAAATATAAATTGTAGAAAAGTGAGAATTAGTAAAAGTGCAAAAGAGAGGGGAAAAGCATGCAGAGAATACATTTGTGCTATTAAACCAAAGAAAATGAAAAAGATGTTAATATTAAATGGGAAAACTATTTTTAAAAAAAAAGTTGGCTAAAATAAATAATGAGAGAGAGAGAGTGAAATTAAATAGTAAACCATGGTAGAATATTAATAAAAGTGGAAGAGATGGGAGTAAAAAAAAAATGGAAATTTTATTAAGAGTAGGAATATAGGAGAGAAATAGTATTATTAGATAATATGGGAATAGAGTGTAACTCTAGAGGAGAATTAGAGGCAACCTTAAATAAAGTATGTAATGAATATAGAAAAGATGTTAGATGTGCAGGACTGAGTGATAATAAACATAAAAGTAATAATAGTGAAAATATTAGGTTTACAAAAAATGAACTGAATGAGGCAGTGAAAAAATTGAAAAGTGGAATGGCAAGAGATTTAGATGGATGGGCAGCTGAGATGATAATGAATTTAGAATATAGGGAAAAATTAAACCTATTATCATGTTTTAATAAAATGACACAGAAGAGAGATTTTCCATATAGTTGGAGTAATACAAAAGTAAGGCCATTATTTAAAGGAAAGGGTATGGACCATAGAATGACAAACAATTATAGACCGATAATAACATCAGTGTAGCATATGTTGTGGCTGGCAGGATAGCAAATGGATGGAAGAAAATAATATAGTGGGAGAAATGCAAAGAGGTTTTAGAATAAATAGGCATATAGGAGATAGTTTATTTGTAGTCACATAACTTATAGATATGAGTAAGAATACAGGTAGACAGTTATATATTTGTCTTTATAAATATAGAGAAGGCATATGATAGAGTAAATAGAAATAGATTATGGGTAAATTTAATAAATATGAGATGAATGGAGCTTTAGTGAATTTTATTAAGACATCATATGAAAATAATTACTATACATATCAATAAAAAATATAGAATCAGAGTTAAAAATGGGGTGGGACTAAGGCAAAGATATATTTGAGAGAAATGGAGATAGAGCCAAGAATGACTAGGAAGAGAAATAGAGATACCATTAATAGATGGCAAGGGAGTGCATGCATTATCAGGTCTTTTATTTGCTGATATCTTGTGCACATAAAGTAGATAAGATATGGAAGTTATGCTGAAGACTTGAGCCAGAGTGGATAAAGAGATGAAGATTAAATTTAGTGAAAAAAAATCAAAAGTAATGATGATAAATGCTGGGGAAAGAAAAGAGAAAGATTTTTTATTGGGGGATATAAAGTTAAATGTGATGAATATGTATAAATATTTGGAAATCATCTTAAGTAATCAGAAGAATTTGTTGGATGAATGGGAGAAAAAAATTGAGAAATGAAGCAAAGAAATGAAAAAGACTGATAAAGAAATTGTCAGTGCTTTTATATAATAAATATGATGTAGCTAGAATTGTATGGACGGGAGTGACAGTAGCATAGGATTAACTTATTGCAATGATGCATTATGTGTTAGTAAAAGAGTGTTAGATTACTCAGAAAAAGTACAAAGAGAAGTAGGAAGACATGCATATGTGTGGACTGCAAAGGAGGCAATTCAATGAGAAATGGGGTGGTCAAGTTTTTATATGAGAGATGCAAAAAAGCAAAATGAAAATATTTGATAGATTGCAATTTGCAGATAGTAAGAAAATAATATTTAATTGGGTTATGAATAAAAAACGGGCAACAAGATGGGTGAGTAAGGTAGTATGGTATGCAAAAGATTTGGATAAAGACTATGTCAGTATGCTTGTACAAAAGGTGAGAAAATTGTGTTAGGAGGATTGTTGAGTGTTATAGAGGCAGAGATTGGGATAGAAGAATAGATGTATTAATAAATCATAGGAAGCTGGAGAGATGGAAAATTAGTATGGAGAGTAAAAAGAGTTTAAATATATATAGAAGTAAATAGAATGTTGAGTGTGAGTCAATTTACAATAATAGTAAGGAAAGTAGTTTACTGTTTAAGGCTCAAACAGGATCGTTTGCAACAAGGAAATATATACATAAATGGAGAAATGTGGGTAATTTAGTCTGCAAGTTATGTATGCAAGGTATAGAAAATATTAGCCATCTGCTAATTAAATGTAAACGCTTACAAGCAGAAAGAATACGAATAAGGCTGTGGAAGAATAAATATAAACGAAGTGATTATACAAAAAGTAGGTTCTTGGTTTTTATGCTGGTTTGGAAAAAGATATGGGGGATTTAGATATAAAGGCCAAAGAGTGAATAAAGATGATGTTGTGAAAATAGGATGGAGCAGGGTAAACAAAAATATGGGAAAACTTAGGGTGGGGAATGGAAAGGGAAGATAAAGTGACTAACAGGTTTCTCTGGGCATAGTGGCTGAAAGATTCCTGACTTCGATAAAGGAAAAGCCACAGTGCATCGCATCGCATAAGACAGCGCACATAATAATTAGGAAGAATTAATAAAATTTATTTTTGCAAAAATCACTTTTTCTAAGATTATAAAATAATTGTGTTAACTATTAAAAGCATAAATAATTAATAAGTTCTAGATTTTCAATTTAAAATTATCATGATTTATTGCAATGTTTATTTGGCGTCAAAAAATGGTTAATTAACAATAATTACTAGAAAATTATAAATAATACAAAGTCTGGCTAACAAAATAAGCTAATGAAATTAAATAAAATGGATAATTTTATTTTTCTGGATATTGAATGTTATTACTTTTACAATTAACAGTTTTTAGTGAGCATTAAAAAACAAAATGTCATTATTACATTAACATGTTTACAATTAATTTATCGTAACTGATGGTAAAATATCTGCATACATATCTAAAACTAGTAATTATAACTAATAGCATAAAAGCTCATTGTGATGTAGGGCATTACGATATGACTTCTCTGGAATCTCTCAGCCAATGAGCCAAAAGAAACTTGTTAACCATCATATTTTTCCCTTATCATTTTCTAACCTGCACAATTTCCAAAACTTAAATCTGCAAATTATTCCTATTTCCAAAATACCATTTTTGCCAATTCAATTAATAGCTCATCATTCTTTAATTCCAGCAATCACATTCGACCCTACGTCACCCAGTCAGCATCGTGTGCATTGAGAGAAATAATTCAAAATGAAAAATAAAGGAGACATTGAACTCTATAAATAAAAAGGAATCTTGCTTCCCCCCTCTCCAAAAAGTGGACTATTTAACTTACTTATAAACATTTACATAAACTTACATCTACTTACACCTATCACCCTCCTGTTCACGTCATTACTATGAATAAAATATCAAGATATTGAAAGGAACTTAGCATAAGATTATAATAAACTTTTACACTAAGTTTTTCTTATTAAGCATTCCTAACACTTATAATTTAACTGCAATTTGTCTAAGAAAAGTTAAGTAATGTATATTTAAATATAATCATTTAGTCAATATTAACCCCCCCCCCCCATAATTTCATTTTATGCATTTCTTCTGCTTGTAAATGTTTACCTTCTACTAATAAATGCTTATATTTTTACGTCCTCATAAATTTACAATCAAATCAACAAGAATTATTCCACTTATACATACATTCTATTGATGCTAAAGCCTCTGCACAAGTTTGAAAAACTAAACTAGTTATGTTACTATTGTCATAAAAAGGCTCACATCATTGTGATGTGATGTGATGCACTGTGACTTCTCCTTATACGGAGTCAGGAATCTCTCAACAATTATGCCCAGAGAAACCTGTTAGCCACTTTACCTTCACTTTCCATTCTAGTGCTGCTATCTATCATATTTAAATAATTAATAGATACCAGATGATAGAGCTTATTTAATCTATATCAGGGGCTATTCAATCTTCCCAGATTAGTTTTTATGTTATAGCCTTTGTCAATAAAGAGCTTGGATGTAGATCTAATGCATGTGGATGTAGATCTAATGTATGTGGATCTTTTGGATGTAATACATCTTTCATCTAGCATCCACTTTTTATTTTTTATTATTATTAAACTTTCATGCTAAAATTTAAAAACATCTTAAATGTTTGAATCCAAGCCTACTTATTTGCAAAGTTGCACAGTATTGATACTAGTTCAGTAACTAGATATTTTTGTGCCCTCTATTTTATATTAATGATGTGCACCTTTATCCTTTGATTGAAATAAAAATAATTTCTTTCACTGTGCAAGCTAAGGGTCACATGATGTTTCTTTTTTTTTTTTATGACATTAATTTATATTATTCTAAACATCAAAACCATTATCATTCAGTTTTCAATGTACTGAATTTAGATGTAAGTGATTACCTAGAAGGTCAAAATTTAGGAGAATAAAAATATGAGCCAATATACAAATTCCATTATGACATTTGCTCATAATCATTTTCTACCTCCAGCTAAAAAAGTCATCATGTAATAATATATGACAAATAAAGCCACGATATTAATATAGCTTTCAATTCAACATATTTCATAAATTTACAGATCACAAGAATATTAACAGGGATTTCGAAATTCAAGAAATTGCATTACAAGTGATTTTAAAACAACTCATATTGCAAACATGATAGTCTAAGTAATTAAACTCGAAAAAAACCTACAATTTGATTTATAAGTATCAAGCTTCCTGCACTCATATTTTTGATACCATTCACTTTTCATAAATACACTAATGATTATTAGTAATCAAATATCAAGCCAGAGATTATCATATCATTCCTGATCCAATATATATTTTCAAGTGTCTTTGTTCCGATGTTTTAAGATTATATAACACAATGTAAGCTTTAAATATATCTAAAAATGAAACAATAGAATTTTTCTTTCGAAAAAAAAAGAAAATTTTTAAAAATTGAAGTCAACTGTATATTTGCCAGTGATCATACTCTTTTAAGGAAGTTGATGTCTCTTTTATTTATCATCTGGAATGCAAAAAAAAAAAAAATAACATTTTCCTATGCCTAAATATAAACACAGTGAAATGTAATGTAATAACAAAAAAGACTGGTTTACTATCAGATAATGATGATCAAGTGGTAATAACGCTAGGTTTAGTTTTAGAGCTAAATATCTGAATAAAACATCATATATTTACATATTTTAATTGATTGGTTAATATGTTAAATTATATCTTTACATCTCGTATTTAAATCTTAAATATCGACAAAAGTTGTAACATTTTGTTTACAATTTAATCTATAAATATATAGCTCTAGTGCAATCTTAATGATAGTTCAGTAGTAATTCTAGAGTTCAAAGTTCATGAATAGTGGCTATATCTCTGTTACTTCTAGTAATGAAATTTCTTAGGAAATTCCGAGAGTAATAAATCATTTAATTATTTATTTATTTACTTAATAATAGGCGAATATGATAAAAACATTTGAGAGGATATAATGAACTGGACCAAATGATTACTTAATTTAACAGAAATGCAACTTGGGCCATTTGCCTTTTTGTGATTTTTTTTATATATTTGAAAAGATGTAATATTTTAACAAAGATTTTCATATATATATTTACCCGTAGCCATAAAAATGATGAATTTAAAAGAATAAAAATGTCGACCTCTAATTGGATTGAAGTTTAAATATGACCTAGTAAAATGTAATTGTTTATAGCATTGGTATATTTATTTAACGGACAGTAAATCATCGAGATTGAACAATAATTGTTTGTACACTTGTATATCAAATTTAAGCAAAATACATGGATAAATAACGAAAGATAATATTTGAGAAAGTACAATGATCTGGACATTGATGAAGCTAGTTTCAGTAGATTTGCATATTGGGTCATTTGTCTTTTTCTGGTGCCTTTATTCATTTGTTGCAAAGGGCGTAACATTTAATAGAAATTTTTCAAATATAAACGGCATATTTAAAAGCATTTGTTTGCTGAGATATGACAATATTTAATTTTGGGCTCATTAATCTATTCATTAAATAACATTTTAAAAAACCCCACTTGAATTTGCAAATCTCATTTACAATTATTAAGAGTAATTCTAATATATATAAACACACACTGCAGGTTTATAAATGTTAAATGACTGTGTGCATATTTGTGAATCTTAAAGGGCATAAAAAGATCTAAACTTCATTTAAAAATATTTAAAACAAAATTTATATTAAAAAAGTCATTGATAACCATAACAATGTAGGCATATTAAATGAGCTATTAAAATTTACCATTATAAACTATCAAAAGTAGTTTGTTTCTGATTCCCTTTCAATTATATAGATAAAATCAAAATGCTAGGAATTTAAAACTATTTCATTATATAAGGGATTTGAACACAGACTTTCAAGCTCCCTTCAGGTATCCAATCTACACATACATAAAAGATAAATGCAATATATATATTGTAACGATACGGAATTGGAACTTACGTAAACTGCACTACGGGGCGCCATCTAGGCATTTGAACCTAGAAAAATTTATAAAGTAGGCAGATACGTGAGTCAAAAAAAAAATATATTTTTTTTTTCTTAAATTTTGATTCCGGTCGTTAGCCCATGTCACTAGCTCAGGGAGTAGCAGAGATTTTAAAACATTTATAAGTTTCAATAGACTTCTATTCTCAAAGTATCTATTAAATATTTAGAACAATAAAACAAAAGAAGCCACTGCCAGTAATTAACACACAAATAGATTTTTATTAACGCACATTTAAAATTGAAGATTAAATTTATTTTTAGATTTTAACATTAATATTTTTTTTTTTTTTTTTTAAATTTAAATTACTATTTTAAATAGATCGCACAGATTTGCTTTAAAATGTTGGGTATAGATCGCTTACATAGATTCCATGGTCAAAAACATTTCAAATAAACATAAATGATCAAAATACAAAATTATTGATGCCGACAATCGCAGAGGGAAACTTATAAGTAACCCAATAGTATTCAACCGTAAGATACTTGCGTTGTCACCAATAACTTAAAAGACATCCGAATAAATACATTTCGATACTCACCGTAAGGTATCATTATTTATCGAATGTCTATATATTTTGATCAAATATGAAAACCAAAATATAATTAACCGCAAATGAATCCATGCAAGCGTCTATAAACAACTTTAAATTTAATACATTTTTAGTTAAAATATAATACACACAAAAAAAAAGAACTGGAAATGATTGCTTAAACATTTACATAAAAAATATCAATAATTGAATTTGCATTCTTTAAGTCAGATAAGAGTTCTTATTTTCAGTTATTAATTACTTGCAATTTTAGGAAAGTTATTAGATAGATACAATAGTTCATACTTTACGGATTTAATAGATTGAGAAGTCCATCTTCGTGATCACTTTAGTAGATTTTGTCCTTCTTTGAAATGAAACTGTGACTTGCCATGCATTTGGTCAGGAACTGTCATCCAGAGGCTTCAGCTGGTTGTCCGGAAAATTAAATTTATTGCAGACTTCCACATCGTGAAAATCTGCAATATAGCTAGTTATAACGATCTATTCATAGTCAGCTCTCAGATAACAATTATAATAATCATTTGGCTTTTATATTTTTCTTAGCCTCTTATCATTTGATCTTAGGATTCAATCGGCAATACGTCACTAATCCTCTGGTGTTTCAGTTACGGTCCGTGCTGAATTTCTGGTGTTTGCATTGGTCATTTAATTTCTTTGTACTCTCTTATCTGACTCTTTAATTTATTTTAAATGCCTCAAGGGCTAGCTTGTTTTCGAACAATCATTTAATTAATAAAACAATCCTTTCCATTTTCTAAGTTTATAGAAATCAACATTATTTCTATTTCCAAAAATATCAAATCTTTATATCTTTTACTTTTTTACAAAAAAAAATACTTTCAAATAAAACTTTTTTAAAACAGTTTTTAAAGTTGTCCATCATGCGATCTATATATACGTTAAACAGTTTTTACATTTCAGTTTTTAAGTTAAGTTTTCTTTCTTTTTAACAAATCAATTTTCATTTACGATCTTTTTATTTTCATTTTAAAATAATGTAACGGCATATATTCCGTTACAATATATATAATGCTTAACCAGCACTCATCAGTTGATGCAGATCATCTTCCACATATATATATAATCAGTGCTTGGTTTATATTGAGAGCAAATTTTCAAACTTTAATGGACAGGCTTCAATCTACTCCATCCTCCAATTCTTCAAATCCTGTATATAATTACAAAACTCCAGGTATATAAATCATACTTGTATTCAATCAAACATCAAAACTATTTCATGTAAACCAAATTTCATATTAATCCTAAGAAGAGGTATGATATCTTTTAGTGAAAATTGTAATTCTTTATTGCAAAGTGATATTGTGATTGGTGAATGTTTATAAATATTAGAGTAATACATAAATATTTATGCATAAACTTCATTAAAAAGATTCTTAAAAATGCTACCCAACAATTTATAATTTAATGCCATTAATTCCGAGTTGATCTGCCAGTATTAAATTCACTTAACTGTGATGAAAGATGGTTTGTAGGAGCTATTCTTTTAATGGTACAAGTCAAACGACAGTGTTAGAGATCTTCAGTATTGTAAACCAGATTTCATGTTAATCTAAATATGAGGTGCAGTATATTTTGAGTGAAATTTTAATTCTTTATTAATGGCTGTGCTAAACAGATTTGTATTATAGGAGTTCTATCTATAACATTTAGTCTCCAAAAATCTCAAGATTGTAAGAATAATTAAACTTTTTTTTTATTTTTGATTGCACAGCCTTATAATATAAATCATATTAAAATTAATACTATTCATCTTTAGCATTATAAAAACCTAAATATAAATATGTAATTCACAGAAAGAATACTACTATTACCTTATATTTGCTGCATAATGGGTAGTCATCAACCACCCATTAATAGCTTGGTATAATTCTGCAATTACCAAATAGTTGCAACACTGAAAAATGTATACTATATTCATAGATCACATGACCCTATTCTCTTAAGCTTGTAAGTTATAAACAATGAGAATTGCCAATTCCTCAACAAGCTTTGTGACAAATGCTTAGCCAGAGCCAGCATTTAAAATATCTCTGTCAGGAACCCCCCAAACCCCTTGGCCATGGTTTCATGCTTTGGCACTCCTCAGAGACCCTGGCACCTCTCTGAGGAATGCCAAAGCATGAAAACATGGTCAGGGTTTTTTTTTGGGGGGAGGGGTCCTGACAGAGATATTTTAAATGCTGGCTCTGGCTAAGCATTTGTCACAAGCAATCCTCATTGTTTGTGTATACTATATATTTCAAAAAATTTCTAAAGGCATCCTGATTCTGCTTCTCAGAAGTGGTCATTTTAAATGAATGTCTATTCATTGCAAATTCTCTGACACGAAAAGGACATAACCAAACCTAATAATTTATAATTGCTTTTCACAACTCATAATACAAATTCAATCTAGAATCACTTATCTAAAACAATATCATATTTTTTTAAATATTAGAAATCATCATAAAATATTGAAAATCCTTATTGCAGTGTCCCAAAGATGAAAGTGAAAGAAATAGGTAAATCAACTCTTGAATATTTTTAAGTTGGAAAAGTTCTAACTATTCTTACCCAAAATGTCATTATATGAATTAATTTAAATAATATAATAATTTGACTGCATGAAAAAAAAATGAGAAAGTAGTTTTTTTTAAGACTTGAAAAAACTAAAGCAGGGTAAAATTGTAATGTCCACTCTGTAAGTTCTTGTCATTGTGTCTAACTGTGATTATTCACATGGAAAATAAACTTGAACAGACATATTACCGATATGGAGAGTTTATTGGATTTCATTTCTGAGTTTAAGATCATAAAACAACAATATAGTCTTTCTTCTAATGTGCTTTATAATCTGAAACTGAGACATCAATTAGATTTTCTTAAAGACAGTCGAACGTGTTAATATATGTGTGAATACTCATTCTCTTTTACAACCATAATAAACAAAAATAAATTGTGTACCTAACAACCCAGAGGTGACCAAAAATTACTGGGTTACAAGTCTAAGTTGCCATTTAATGATCTTTTATTTACCTATCTATAACTGTGGACCACTCATAAGTAAACTACGATGTTTAAATTGGATGTATTGTCTAGCATTAAATAGAACATTGCCAAACTGTGAAATTTTTAAAAAAAATGATTTGATAAGTGGTTATATAAAACTATAATTAACTAGAGGATATACATTCAGCCTCCATTCCATCTCAAAAAACTAACACTCATGACTACATACATGCAAGAAAGATAGATGATCCCCAATATACATATTTTGTGCAGAACCAGCACTCAACAAATGGACAAGATCATAATTTTCCACATGCATATACTATCAGTACTTGGCTTATATTAAGATAGTGATTCCTTAAAACTTTAATGGGCAGGCTTGAATCTTATCATCCATCCAACTATTCAACCATTCATTTCATTGAAAAACCAACGATGGAACACTCCAAAGCCCTTGAAGAACTAGATATTGTAGTCATACCCATGTAGACATTACATCAAACTAATTCCTCATATTATCAAACTATTACATATCCATATATAGATTGACCTAATGTCTACATGAGTATAATTACATTATCAAATCCACCAAGGGCTTTGAGTGTCCATCATTAGTTTTTCAATGAAATGGATATAGAATAGTTGGAAGGATGAAAAAGCCTACCCATTAAACATTAAGGAATTGCTATCTTAATATAAGCCAAACACTGCTTATATATACATATGGGAGATTATGATCTGGCCCAACTGATGAGAGCTAGTTCTGCATGATTGGGAATCATCTATCTTTTTTGCATGTTTGTGGTCAAGTGTGTCAGTTTTTGTGAAGGAGGATGAATATAGACTGCAAAATCCTAAGTTCAAATCTTATATAAAAACACTCAGTACACTGAATGATTAGGCTAATTATATAAAACCATAAATAATAAAAATACAAGTGGGATTCATTATAAATAAATAATCAGTAAACAACAATTTGGAAATTGATGGTATATCAGACAGAGTGACAAGATTAATCATTCAACTAAAGGAAAAATATTAAATACAGATAACTTCTACAAGCTATAGTGATGAAGAAGTAGAAAGTTTTCATATACATGTGGAATGTTTTTATAGTTATGGAAGATTTTAATATTGGAACTGGCAGATAATGATTGAAGAACAAAAATCCTATGGTCAAATTTCGATATGGAAACAAAAAAGAATATTTGTGGAAAAAGAAAATATGTAAAATATGAATTATTATTATTATGGAGAAAAATTTTAAAGTGAATGTGGACCTGAAAGCATTTGATAAAAGTAGAGCAAAGAGGACTATATTCTGGTTAACAAAAAATGTTACAAAACTGTAATATATTTAATAGATTCAATACCTTAAGTGATCATCATTTACTGAAATTTAAATGCAAATTATTATTAAGTTAATGAAACAAAACTATTAACAAAAACAGTATTAACAGTTGATATTACTCATCTTTGGACATACTCCACAATTTGCAAATCAGTTTCAAATATTAACAGACTTCATAATGGCTCAAATTGGAATGAACTCAATAAGATGATGACAGATTAAGTGAACAAAAAGTGGCACTTCACCAATTAGTTTTAAATGAAAATCAGACTAAAGAAATAAAAAATATACCATTTCTTATATATATAAAAAAAAAAAAACAATTCTAATCTTAAATAACCCATAAAAACTCTACAATATTTAAATCAAGTAACTAAAGAAGCTTAGAGAGACACATAACATCACTTCCATATTCCTGATTTTCAGCTATAATGTATCTATATAGAATCCCTGTGTGGTTTGACAAAATTGGTAGAGCATTCAACTTGGGATTGGGAGGGCCCAGGATCAATTTTGGCTCTTGAACGTCTTATGAATTCCCAAGCAATAAAGCCATATGTGGTTTTTTCTTTGTTGTTTTTATATAGAACAATGATTGGGCTAATAATATGGTTTGGTTATCTAAAATCATAGAAACATCTCTATGTTTCACAATCGGAGAAGACAGTCTTCCAATGCAGTCACTTAAACCATAATAGAGTTTCTACATTTCACAATTGAAGATGGCAGTCTAATTGGATCACGTTTATTTTTATTACACAAATTCTTCCAATGTCTGATAAAAGTTTAAATAATGACTCATCAGGTCTCAACTCATCCATTCTCAACTATCACACTCGCTGCAGTTTCTAACCCACAGCCATCACTGCAGAAATCAGTGGTTTTGAAATGACAGCTTAATCATTAATATTCAGTTGTGAATCTAATAATAAATAATCATCAAGCTTCAATATGTGGCAGATCCTGAAATCATTTGTTCCACTGCTGTTGCTATTTTTCACAACAAAAGTTGCTTCTTGCAAGTTTTGTTCCCCCATCTTTAGTGACTGAAGTCATCATTTTTGAGATTAATAACAATGTTCCAACTATTGAGAACTACCATTTTGATCCTCTTTTAAATTCAATACACATTCAAAATTTCTTCTTGCAGGCATATAAAATTGGATCCATTTACTGTCCAATGCTATTTTACCCTCTTCTTGGGGTTTTATACACCCAGATGTGCTATATGTTGGCAAAGATATAATGCATATGACGATTTCTGATTTGCATCTGTAATAAAAAAAATTTAAATGCTAATAGCTTTATTTCTAGGAAGTTCATAAGAAGTTCGAACGCCAGATTCGATCCTGGGATCTCCCGATTCCAAGTCGGACGCACACGGGATATTATAATAGATTATGCACAGACAAAGAAAAAAATCACTACTAAGAGGTTTTTAAAAGTCTTTTTTCTATCAAATAAATTCATTGAACTATTATAACCATCTCTATTTAGTCGTTTTCTTTTTTAATGAAGTTGAGCAAACTTTAATTCTCCATCCAATAAAAGTGCTTAATATTAATTAAGAAACCAAAGGCAGGTAAAACAGTTTATTCGCTTGACTTGTATCCACGGTGAAACATGTTTCTATGTTAAAATTAAAAAAATAACCCAAGAAGTTTAGCAAAATAAAAAAAGAACAATACACGGCGGTTTCAAGCAGAAACTGTCTTTGAACGAAAACTGCATTATATAATATGACTAGCAGGGTGGAACGTGATGAAATTTCTGCCCGACGATCCAACAAATTGAGCAATCACTTTTAAAATAAAGAGTAAAAAAGAACTTGGAAAGCATAGGAAAAAAAAAAACCAGCATCAAGATACGCAATCAAGATATAAGAAAAAATTTATACACACGTGTTACTATAAATATATACTGTGTGTGTAGCCTATTTAATAAAAATGTGAAAAACTTTTTTTAATAAATAGCCTTTAGGTCAATGGTCTCCCCAATAGCTTCTTTTAGTGGGACAGTGGAGAAGGTGGGCAATTCACCAATCTTGCCAACTGGTGATGGTGAGTTTTTTTTCTATCCTTGTTTTGGTCATTATGTAAGAATAGCTAGATATCCATTTATCAACTAATGACAGATGATTAATTGGGTTGGTTGTGGGTCAGCTCCTTGAAACAAAAATCCTAAGTTTAAAAAAAAATTCATTCAGCCTGAATTTGAACAGCAGGCCACAAACACGGCAAGCAAATACCCAATTTCTCATTCCATGTATACACTGAGCTATATAAGAGCACCTAATAACATAAAATACTAAATTTCCAAAAGATTTATTGGATATATAAACAAAGTATATTATAAAAAAATTTCAATGAAGTAGTCAATTACTGTATTCACTTGTGGTGGTTTAATTATTATTCCTTCATTTTAAGAAATGATTAAAGATGCCAATGATAATAACATAATGCAAACATCGTAGAAGAGTTTTTGAGGGTGCACTAAATATTAATACAATAAATAAAAGATGTGTGCAGAGTATTTAAAATGCTCCCTATTTATCTACTACCAAAACCTGACCAATAATGCAAAATGAGAATTCCATAAATATAATAAAATTCTCACAAACAGAGATAGGGATCAAACCCTCTTTTGCTCACTGTAAATGGGTCTTTTATCATACAAAAAATAAGCTAAACTTTGTAAATAGATTCTTTTTTTTTTTTTCATGTGTCTTCTATTCAATTTTTACAAAAGCCAACATAGGAAAACTTGCTAATTTTTGGAAATATTACAGCTTAACAAAAGATCAGTTAAGGGCATTTTTAAAGATTTTGTTGCTAACTGCCAATGTGGAGATCATTCTACTATCTTCAATATTTTTAGGATGCATGCATTATTAATTAACTCATTCAGTTACCAGATTATAACTTAGCTGACGATATGCACCTGTATAATATATTAATGCTTTCTTATGTACATAAATATAAAATTCAATAGTTTTAATGTGAATATTTCTAGTTCTTCTGTTTTGGAAATAGCATTTTGAATTAATAAATTAAACGAAATATGTGGATTCCAAGAGATTGTAAAAGACCCAGAAAGAGACCACATGTGAGATGGATGGATGAAATAAGAAAGTGTGCAGGAGTAATGTGGAGAAGAGAAGCTAAAGATAGGAAAAGATGGATCGAACTTGGAGAGACCTTCATCCTGCAGTGGATTGATAATGGTTGATAATGATGATGATGTGTATATCAGGGACATTTTCAGCTCATAACTTTACCATTCTGCCAAATTAGGATAAGGTTCCCTTTATCATAAATCTGGAGTTGCTTTTCTTAATATAAAGCTGGCTTATCTTCGCAAATTAATAGACTCTACATATATATGCACATACAAAGATACCAATCAATATTTTCAATAAGCTTAATGGCAAAAATATTATAAAAAGACATACATTTGGTTAGAATGATTCTTAACGTTTAGATTTTCTTATTTTGCAAAATTAAAATCCTTTTGTATCAATTAAACATTATCCATATATTTTTTTTAAAAAAAAATCAAAGAGTAATGCATCATTTTGCGCAATAGCTACCACAACAATGCAAAATTGTCATTAGCGTTAATATAATTAATTATATAAGATTATTCTATAAATAGATTATCTGCCATCAAGTAACAATTTATTCCATATTTAATTCTGGAATATTAAAATGCAATTTGGATTAGCGAGTGCTTAATTAGATAAATACAGTTGTTTATTGTTAAATAATTATTCATAAGATGTTTTAATTTGGTAATAAAAAAAGTGATTATTTTAACAATAACAAATAATTTATTTTATAAAACGTGGAGAAGCCATAACAGTCCATACATGCATAATACTTTCAGATGTTTCAGATAATTTTTTAAAATGTGTTTCGAATAAAAGACAGCATCAGTCAAGACAAGTATAAATAATGTCTGTTTAAAAATATATTTTATATTTTCAGATAATTTTTTTTCCTGAATATGAACTTTTAACCTTCAATACACTAATAATAGAAATTCCTTTATAATAGTTAATAAAAATATTTATAATTACTTAATTTAACTTGCTGTTAACTTCACATACAATTTATACATTGAAAACCTTTTTCGCTCTTTCACTCTTTTTTTAGTTTATTTTCCAGTTTTATGATGATATGAAACAGAAAGGAAATTGAATTTCTGGAAGACTTAATTACAAGTTAGAAGTACACTTTTTTCTTTTTTTGAAAATGTAAAGAAGACAATGTTTATAGTCAGCGGAATTGAGATATTTCAATAATAAGCGAAGGCAGACTTCTAAATTACCATCTGAATAAATTAATTTTTTAAGTTCCAATCTTTTAACATGTCAAATAAAGTTTAATAAGCTCTTAGTTTTATCATTAAAATATATATATAATGTACATTAATAATCTATAATTTATGCATGTGAGGAGCTGAGCTTTAAAAACGATTTTAGGGCTCCATAGAGTCTCTTAGTGAAGAACAGTTTAAGACATAAAAACGATCGTGTTATGTTGTGTTCACCTGTGTGTATGTGTCTGTATATAGTGGGAAAAGTTAGCATACAATAAAAATTCCTAGACACTTTCCAATATTGTGAAGACATGAGATTTCCTAATAAAGATATATTGGTAATCATTTAGTATGTGCTCAGAGACATTTGTTAACACTTGGAGGTACCACCAAACATTCACAGAACACTTTTTGGAAAAAGATAAGGGGGATTTAGATATAAAGGTCATAGAGTTGACAAAGATTATGTTGTCGAAATGGGATGGGGCAGATTATGGGAAAACTTAGAGTGGGGAATGTAAAGGGGAAGATAAAGTGGCTAACAGGCTTCTCTGGGCATAGTTGCCGAGAGATTCCCAATTCCGTTTAAGGAAAAGCCACAGTGCATCACATCATATCACTATAAAGAATTTATATCAGTATACTTGTACAAAAGGTGGATGATTGTGTTAAGAGGATTGTTAAGTGTTATAATGGTAAGAAATGGGATAAAAGAGTAGATGCATTAATAAAGAATAGGGAGTTGGAGAGATGGAAAACTAGTATGGAGACTAAAAAGAGTTTAAATATACAGTATATAGAAGTAAAGGAAACATTGGGTGCGAGTTAATTTATGATAATAGCAAGTAAAGTAGATTATTGTTCAAGGCTTGGACGAGATCTTTAGCAACAAGGGAATATACATGTAAATGGAAAAATATGGGTAATTTAGTCTGCAAATTGTGTAAAGAAGGCATAGAAAATATTAGGCATCTGTTGATTGAATGTAAATATTTGTAGGCAGAAAGGGTACAAATAATGAAGTTATGGAAGAATAAATATGAACAAAGTGATTATACAGAAAGTGGGTTATTGGTTTTTATGCTGGGTTTGGCAAAAGATAAGGGGAATTTAGATATGAAGGCCATGGAGTTGACAAAGATTATGTTGTGGAAATGGGATGGAGCAGATTATGGGAAAACTTAGGGTAGAAAATGGAAAGGGAAGGTAAAGTAGCTTAACAGGTTTCTCTGGGTATAGTTGTTAAGATTCCTGACTCCGTATAAGGAGGAGTCACAGTGCATCACATCACATCACTATTGAAAATATTAACCAATAAATTTAATTCTTACTTTAGAAAGACAATGTTGTTTTGCAGACTTTGTATAAAAAACTGTCAGAAAGAAATTGATCATTCTTCATGTATGAATTTTTGATACCTGTTCCCTGTATAAGCATGTGAAAAATTAGCAGACATTTGATCTGAAAACTTGGACAAACTAACAAAATCTAGCTTGATCTAAAAGCAGTGATAAATCCAGAAAATAAAACTGCTTCCTCTCAAAACCATAAGATTTCAATATTCTTTTGTAATCTTTGACTCCTTTTTTTCTAAATTTGTTCATTTGTTTAATTACTTTGTACAACTAAATTATTTTTTCTTTCTTTCTTTCTTATATTTTTTTTTTTAAAAATTATACATATAAATTCATATCTGTACAATGAATCTATATTTTTGTTCCTATTTATTTAAATTTCTAAATTTTTAGCCATCTACCAATTGTAGTATCATTTCTGATAAAAGTACACATAACATATTTTATTTAACTTTGTTTACATAACACACATTACTTTTCTTTATTTTCATTTGTATTTTTAACAAACAAACTTCCTCCAATTGTATCACTTAGTATTTTCAGTAGGTGGCTCTCCCAAGTGTCAATAAATGTCCCTGAACATCTACTAAATAATGATTGATATATTCAACCCACAGTTCATAAATAATATCTCAATAAAAAAAATATCTTTATTTTTTAAATGATTTTGGTTGAATTTAAAAAACTACGGTTAAAACAGAAATCAAGCAATTTCTTTCTAAAGCTAATATTGCAAAATATCAGATCACTTACAAATGCATGTAAATAGCTCAGGATTGTTTAATGCCGTGGTAGAGTGGAAGAATCTAAAGATCTAGGTCCATGATGTCACTTCTGATGCTCAAATTTGTTATTAATTTGTGAGCAATTAATGTCAATTAAAAAAAATATATAGATAATGCTCAATTGAACTTTAATGAATTTCACTTTGATGGTTTGCTACTAAAACAGCAATATGAAAGCTGGAGTCATGTGATAGTCATGTGATATTTTATTGTTTTTTATTACAAACACAAAGTTAAGGTTTGTTTGAACAATCTCTTGCATATAATCTGAAAAGTAAATTTTTGCTGAAATCTATTTACATAGTAAGAAAACATAGTGGTTGCTTAAATGGCAAAGACTTCTGAAAAATTTGGTAGTTCTGGATTCCCTTATTCTCCAAAAAATTTGATTAAAATCTGATCTTCAATTAATAAAATGAGATTATCAAATATAAAGACTCCTTTATATTTATCAAACAGTAAGCAGATTTTAGTTTTTAATTAAGCCAATCAAGATGGCTTTCAGCTGCTTAACTGAATTCATTGTTAATTATCATTTGATAGCATTCTTGGCGGCAAAAATTAAGCAATTAATATTCGTTCATGTATATCAGATCTAGTCGTAAAATGAAATGTGTTTTTGGAAAAATTTGATAGAATCTGGAAATAATATGGATTGATCTGCACAATATGTGGTAATTTGTGCATTGTGAAAAATAGTCATATATAATAATTAATTTTGCTGGCATATAAATTATAGCTTTTAAGTACCACTTTTACCATTCCTCATCACTACTATTTTTTATCTCAAAATCTTTAACATTTCCATTGCTCTCATGGGTGGCAATTTTGGTAATCATTAATGTTTGATTTTAGTATTAAATCTTTTGTCTATGATTTGTTAGAAATATAAGATTACAAATGAAAAACATTCTAAAAAATTAAATTTGAATTTTGCACAGATAGGTAAATAATAAAGTAAAATATGTAAGGAGAAACAATAAACTTTTTTCTGAACGAAAGGTTTAAAGAAAAGATAGTAAAGCCAATGAAAAAGAAAATTAGCAAAATCTTTGTTATTTGAATTTTATTTTCAAGCATGACCGAATTAATGTGAATCTATCACATCCTGTTTACTGTTATGATTGAATTTGTTGACTTATATTTTTAAAAATAAAATATTTGAATAAAATCAAAATGTAATCATTTATTCTTTTGCTTTTAAATAATTACTAATAAATACTGTATAAAAAATAATCACAAATATTTAAATAAACTAGGAAAAATATCTATACTTTTGCAATTCCCATTTTAAGAAAAATCTTCTCAAAGTAATCTCACAAATGATCTCAAAATCAGAGAACAAAAAATCTAGCCATCATTGATATGATTGGCAGAAATAGACTAATTTGAAGTTCCTAATGGCTGGAAAATACTGAACTCTCTAGATTTCTTTTGAATTAATAAATCAAAAAAGTTCCAATTTCTGCCATTAAACTGTCCATAAAACTATTAGAATAATGACACAAGTCACATAAGCAGACGGATGGAAAGCCAAAGCACTCATACCATTTCCAAACATCTTCAAATGAAGTATTTTGCTTGTATTTGTAGAAAAACTTTAAAAATATAATTTGTGCACTAAAATATACTGCTTTCACAATCTTCTTGCCATTTATGGTTTTAACCGACCTCCATCAAAGCTGTTTGATTAATTTTCTTAAATAAAAAATGTCAGTGAATTTTTTTATTCAAGCAAATTAAACAAATAATTCCAATAAAAATTGTTGATCAATCGAAATTGTTAAGTGAATAAATGATTATAAAAGCATTGTATTCAAATGCATAAAGAATAGAATTTTTAAAGACTTTGAAATAACAATAAAACAATGCAAAAAAGGATTCGGTCAGTTACATGAATGAATGAACCACTTTTGAACAGTTTATCATCTGCTTGTTTTTTAAAGTATGTTAACAAAACCATCATATTGTGAAGATCAAAATACTTTGTTGATTTCATGAGGTAGGATTTTATATCTGGCAAACTCTTAAGTAAATAAAATAACTGCAAATTATCAAAAAAAGTGATGCATGTTTCTATTTTTTGTGCCACAAGATTGGTGGACAGCCTCAAAGTTTAAACAGGTAAAGGCTATAATTTCCAAATAAAAATGGACTCATGTAAAAAGATTAAATATTAGCTTAAAAATTATTTGAAAAGTGTAAATATGATAAATTTAGAATTTTTATTACATTATTAAAACAGAAATGTTCATAAATGGTCAAGTTGAGATCATCTAGTTAATCACAAAATAATATAGCAAGATTGCTTAGAAAAACAATGTCTGAATGTGGTAATTACTTTAATACATCTGGCAATTCAAACATTGATTAGAATGATTGATTTGGAAGGATGGGAAAAATCAAACTTTAAAATATATGTAATATGTATATAGGTATTAATTATTTTTATTAATTTTTATCATTTGTTTTTCAATATAAATAATACAACTTTTTTATTTTAATTAATGTGCATTTCTATCCTTGTTTTCAGGATTTCAATATTTTGTAGTTATTCAAAGACCTATATGTCTTTACACTTTTATCCTAAATTGTTTTAAAATGATTAATTAATTTTGACTGGAGAAAAAGTCATATGTTGCTTGCCTAAAGGCAGCATACATCCTTAAAACAGTCCTACCCAAGTAAAAGCTGAAATACTAATGAGATAATCTCATTCTACATGGTTAATATGCAAATGTGTAGTAATTAAAACCGCATACATGAATGATGATCTCAAATATAAAATATATCTATTCAAAATACATTACAATAATGTAATACATATAATCTTTTTTGATATGAATTAATACTTATGGATAATTAATAATAATTTGGCAATACTACAAGTTAGCATGATTAGTATACCATGCTGTTAAAATATTAGACCAAACTTTCCTTTATATACATTTTGTATATATTTATTTTGAATGGATTTAATAATGAACAGAAATTATCTTCAACGGCTACTCAAGAATAGAAAGCCCTATTACAAATTTTCCTATTTATTGTTCTATTTGTAAATAATCACAAGTACTGTTTTTGTTGAGATCATAATACTGTATATTCAGAGAAAACATTAAAATCATTAACTACAACCATAACGCATTTTGGATACTGAGCAACCTGGTCAAAGGCAACTTATTATAATATCCAATCCAACTTCTTGAATCAATTTCCTCAATAAATCAATTTTCATTCAGTTTATCTTTTTTATTTCCTATCCAAACTCTATCTAAAAAGATTCAAATCACTTTTTTCTCTTTTCTTATTTGTATATATATATTTTCTAAAAACTGCAAAAATTGAAACTAACCCTAAACTCATTCATAATCATACACAAAACTATATCAAATTTCAAAACCATGTTTTTACACTTATGGCCAAAGCAGACAACTGACCTAGGTCATCTGCAAATATGCTTAGTCTTTCATCAAGAGTAGTTATATATTTGTGAAGAAGACCTAAAATACTTCTGTTCATGAAAATTGATGAGTAGTTAGATATTTATGGAGAAGACCTATTCACGAAAATTGTGGATTTGTCATGCAAGCTTAAATATTTTTTTTTTAAATAGCCACTCAATAGTCAGCTCAATAGGAAGCAGTTAATAGACATCTACGTATTTTTGGTTAATAAAAAAATATTGAATGGTTTGCCACATGGGAAGTCATGTGACATTCAAGTATTGAAAGTAGCAGAACTGATCTGCAATCCCTGATTATAAACTCCAAAATTTACCATTCTGCCACTACAAAGTGAAAAAATTAAAATTTTACAAGGTTTAGTAAAGTGGTGAGCATCATTTGTGGTTCAATTGTATCATTCCAATTAGTCAAATCATCCTGCATGATCTGATGCAGCGATAGAATAGTAGACTTCAAAGTTCATGGATCGTGGCTGAGCTCTATTATCTCTGATGCTTAAATTACTTATGAATTCCTGAGCAATAAAGCATTTGATAATTCTTATTGATCAAATGCCAAGATCTTCTGAGTTACCAATTCAATCGACTACTTTCAAAGAACTGATTGCTAAAGTAAAAATAATTATAAAATTCTTCAAAGAAAAACATATTCAACAATTTTTGTACATCATTACATATTCTAAAAGAATGCAATTTAAAGAACATTGAGATTTTTTTTTTCCTCCAGTGTAGTAATGATCTGTGAAGTAGAACTATTGTTTCTGTATTCTAAAGGAGACAGTAATTTACTTTGTTTGCAAATACATTCAGACTTAGAATCCAATTTGCATGCAATCACAGTATCTATAGGAGAAGTTGGCTTATCATCTCTCCTGATAGGATTTGGATTCTTAAGAATCCGAAATCCCTGAGCAAGACAGATAATTTATCAAATATATATAATAAGAAAAATCAATCGTATCTTTTCCACTGATTAGATCTTATGAGAGTCTGATTTTAAGAGATTTGATTTGTTATATATTACTTCCAGCAGAATGCTTACCTTTTTTTTTATTAAGAGAAATTTATTATGCGATACAAACCTACATTTGCTATTACATGCTATTACAGTATAATATAAATTGTTTATTTTGTTACACTGTAAATCATTGAGCTTTGGAGTATTTATTTCTATGTATGTAGTCGCTTCTCCTGCAGTTCAATTCTGTAGATTTAGCGATTATCTTCTTTATTTCAAGTTTCTCCGAGTGGCATTTACCAAATACTCTGGAGCTATTAAATTATCTCTTTGTTTGACTTTTTCTATGATTTTCTTTAGTTCCATTCCCTGTGGATCTTCCAATTTCCCAATAGTGATTTTGCATCCTATGCACCATAATGCAAGGTACATGAAGATTGTAAGCCTTATTTGTGCATAAACGCCTTGTTTGATGCACCGTTTAATGGATATAAATTGCCCAAATGGGCTGTTTCTCCATCTTGTAAGGAGTGTTCTATGGTAATTTAATTTATTACAACTTATAAATGCTTATCTTTAAATATTTTTCGAATACATTTCTAAATTTAAAAAATACTGTTATAACTATATATATATACGTACACATCTTATTTCAATTTCAACTGTTAAATATTAACGTTTTAAAGTAAATAATGATTATCAAATACTGATAGAATGTTTTGTTTAGGTATTAATAAAATTGAAATAGAAAAACTTTTAAAAAAGAAAGGAAGATATTCTATTTGACTGCCATTTTATTATCTCTTCAGATATTTACAAAAGTTATTAAAAATCATTCACTGAAACCTAATAAAACTAAAATCTTTCAACATTTCCCTTTGTTTACATATATATATTTATAAAATACTTCACCATATCCAGCAGTAATTTTCATAAATTATTGCGAGTAACTTTTAAATATAAATTATAAGCATTACCCTCCCCCCTTCTATCCCACATTCATCTTTAATTAATTTTCTTATTTTTAAAATTCATTTCGTTTTAATTTTATATATATATTAAAATTTTGTTACATTTTGAATTACAAGTGTCAAATTTACCCCACCCACAATTTTGTCACCATCCACTTTGGATAAATACAATAATGATTATCATTAATCATTTATTCAACTAGAGATTGTCTGTAGCCTAGATATAAACTTTAAATCTCAATTAAATATTAATATATCTTATTTTATTTTAAAAGTAATAGGCATATTGTGTGATTTTTTTTTTCTTTAGTATCAAATAGTATTTAAAAAATGTTTAATAATTGTTTAAAAATAAACTTCCCTATTACTGAATACTCTTTCTTACTTTTTGTAATGTTTATATTTAAAAATCCCCTCCTTTGCATCTTTCATAATGTTTTATTCATTTCAATTAGCTAATAATTTCGACTATTTAACCATATTCTTCAGAGCTCTAAATATAATTGTTTTGTATTAATTTTTCTTTATTTACATAAACATATAATAATCTTATTTTGATATATTCATAAATATAAAAATAAGGTATAAATAATAATAAACTATAAATATATAGATACTATCAAAATAAGGTTATTGTACATTAATAACTTTTATTAGTCATTCATAAAACTAGACATTATCCAATAATGAATAATATTTATGAAGTGTAATTTTCACTACACCACTCTCAAGCAAGGTAGGGATTGGTTTCTATCCAACTTTAACATCATAAAAATATGACCCAAGGCATATGAAAAAGATATGATCCCAAAGATGCATATTTCATGCTGAACCAGCACTCATCAGCTAGCCCAGACCATAATCTCTTACACATATCTTTTACCATTGTTTAGTATATATAGATAGAAAATTACTACAGTATAATTGATATGTGTCAAACTTGCTAATCCTCACAACTTTGACATAACCCACTTAATGGAAGTATATAGTCATTTATTAGATTAGAGATTATTCAATAATGAATAATATTTCTAGTGTAATTTTCACTACATCATTCTCGCACAATGGACTGGTTTCTATCCACTTTTAATATCTTCTGGAAGGATGTAATCATAAATACAACAAAAACATGTGAAAAAGATGTATTATCCCCAAAATAAAGATTATGTGGTGAAACAGAATTCATCAGTTGGTCCAGACCACAATCTCTTACACATATCTTTTATCACTGTTTGGTAAATATAGATAGCAAATTACTACAGATTAATTATTAAGTGTCAAATTTTCTAATCCTCACAACTAATAAAGTATATTAGTATTTTTTATTAATCATTCATTAGACTAGAAATTATCCAATAATGAATAATATTATTCATTAAGATTATTGTATGTTTGTGTAGATAAGCAAAAAATAATGTAATACAATTATACTTTATCATTTTATTAAAGAAAAAAACACTAAACATTACATGATCAACATTCTTTATGCTTACACGAGCTGTTTACACAGAGGCAAAACTCTTCATAAAGTAGCACCACTCAGTGCAAGTCAGAGTAATCAATGAGTGCAGAAGAGTGTTGTGCGTGCGTGTTTATTAAAGAAGACTGTACTATCAGACAAACTGAATAAAGCATTATGAAAAGCCAATAGAAGTGGAAATGTTTAGTGATAACTTTCAAATAAATTTCTTTATTAAAATAAATTTTTTTGGAAACAGTCATTTTGGAGTTTTAAAAAAATTAAAAGTCATACCAAAATAGAAAATAATAATAAATTTGTTTGCAATTTCTACGACAAAAGAGATATCTAAAAAATTTGAAAATTAATTTCTTTTTTAATTACAAATAAAATAATTTTTATTACAATTTAGAATTTCAGGTTAATGTCGCCATGAAATTAACAAACATATATAATTCATTTAAAAAAAATAATCAATTTGTTGAATCAAAGAGTTTTAATTTATAAATACAAATTCCATGACAAATGTTAACTTTTGAATTGACCAATCTCTATGTTAACTTTCTCATCTAGAAAAAAAAAAAGATTTATTTTGACTGAGCCATTTGCTATACATTACCTAAATAATAAAAGACAAAATTAGAATAAACAATTAATTAACAATTCTATTTCAAAATTGTGAGTGACTTAATGTCTATTCCATTTTATTGACAAATTATATATTCAAGTTATTAAAACTTCAATTGTACAGTAAGTTTGCCGACATTCTATACTGTATATATATCGAGATATTTAAATCTCATGTCATGACGACAGAAATAAAATACCACAGACATGTGTTATCTACAAAAGTATCTTTGCTAATTAAATATTTTATAAACACCGCCTATATGATTAATGAACACCTGAGTCAGTGTGAATCAAATCATATTCATTTGTGAAGAGCAAGAAATTATTTCATAGACAAATCCAAATCCAAATATATAAACCGACAAATGGATAATTGAATGACTAATAGATAGAAAGACAGATATAATGTTTTTACTGTCAAATAAGATTGTGCATAATACAGCAAATGGTATGGTAGAGTAATCCGTTCACCAAAAGCAGCCAACTTTACTATGCTATTCAAGCTAATGATTTACTCATGATTATATAGATAGCTCCCAAACAGTGATGTAAAATGGATTTCTGCTGTTAATGTAGATTTTAAATGTGTTAGAAAACACATCTGAAGCTAAAAGTAAATTAGAAAAGTCAAGTGATGCTTTGTTTTGGTAAATGAAATCAAAATGTGATTTTACAAATAACTGTAAAATAAAAATAAAATTTGCATAAATTTAGCTTTAAAAATGAGGATGTAAATGAATATAAGTCAATGCTAAACTGCCAATGCTTCATTTTTTATAAAAATGTAATACATATTATAATAAAAAGTAAGATAAAAGGTCATAAGGTGTAGAGATAGCCCATCTATCTGCTATGCCTATGATCTGGGTTTAAATTCAGACCAAGTGAAATTATTTTCAAGAAACAGGATTTTTCTCTGAGTAAGCTGACCCTATCCAACACAGCTTAATATTCAACATTCATCAGTAAAATAAATATCCAGCTGCCTTTAGTACAGGATATAGCAAAAATGGAAAAACACCCAAACTCTCATCACCATCATGGGGTCAGAACCAGAGCACTGCCTTTTTCATTTTTCCTCAGTTAGGGGTTATTGGTGAGGCTTTTGCTCTGAAATGAGTTATTTACTAAAAAGATATTTTTATACAGAAAATAAAAGCAAATAAACCTCTATATTATTAATGATAAAAATGAGGCCTTGACTGGCTCCATATGTCTCCACATTCCAACAAAAGTCATATTAGAAAATTATTAAATTAGACTTTATAATAATAATAAAAATTCAATAATAAAAACAGTTTCTCTACATCGCAAAGATAGCAGATATCCAAACCAAAATATCACAACATTCATAATACTCTCTTCTATTAATTGGTCATTTAAATTTTAAAGAAACAGACTAAAAAAAAAATTAGGCAAAGTTCAAATTTTTCATAAAATATCTGGATGTTTTTTGTTTGTTAGAGAAAACCCCTTACATTTGCAACTAATTAGCGAAAAAAACTGCCAACAAGTTTTTTATTTTAAACTGCGATGACATTGTTTATAGTTTATTTGAAACTAATGCCAAACAATATCAGAAAATGAGACTAGAGTTTTAAAAAAAACAACTCTGTTATACAAAAAACTACAGAGATATTAGATGTAATTACAGGGGATTAGAACAGACTTTCAATATCCCTTCAGCTTTCCTCTCTATCTCATAGAACCAATACACATGACTACATACACGTGAAAAAAATAAATGATCTCCAATGTAGAAATTTTGCACTGAACCAACACACATTAGTTGATCTCGCATGAAATATGTATAGTGGAGATCATTTATCTTATTCACATGTATGTGGTCATGTGCATTGTTGTATGGGATAGTGGATAACGGAAGGGAGCTTGAGAGTCTATATTCAAATCCCCTACATTACATCTAAACTTTAGATATATAAAGTATACTTGTATTCAAATATTAAAGAGATATTAGGTATAGAACATAAAGAATAAAATGTTGTGTATAAACAGACTGAATAAAATGACTATAAGTTATTGAACTCTGGACAAATTTCTACATATTTTACAGACTATTTTATGTCAAATGCAAGTCCTTTTTAAAACTTTGGCTAGGAAAATTAATACCAACAACATCACACGATGTTCTCCATTCATTCATATTTTTCTATAAGTAATTGTCTTGATTTCAAAACTATGCTTTTATTTTTAATTTCATTTATTAGCTGTACCTTAGTGCCATTGAATTATAAGTCCTCACTGACAAGGCAAAAGTCAAGTCTGGGGATGAAAATATTATGTACAGTATCCCGTGCTCATGATTACCCAGGAAGTCAACTACTCTTGGAATATTTCTCATAATATTACTAAAGTTAATGCACATCGTTTTGTTGTTTAATTCCATATTGCTATCTTTGTTATCGATCAAATGTTTCCATATTATGAAGTCTTTAAAACCAAATATAATGATTTCATATATAAGTATACCCCCCCCCCAAAAAAAAAAAACATTAAAGGATTGCATTAGCAGTTTTATTTAGCAGTAATCATACAACATTTTTACCAAATTATAAATGCAAACAGTTTAATTATTTACCTTCATAGTAATGTGATGTAAATTCACCGGTACCTTTTTGAAGACTAGTATTAGCATTCAATAGCAAAATTAATTTATAATGTAAATGACAATTGCAAAGCATCTTATCAATGTAATAATAGATTAATAAAGAAATGCTTTCAATCTAATAACAATAAACAAAAAACCTATTATAAAGCATTAACTATAATATAGTAAAATATGTAAATTTGTAGATATATGGATAGTAGTTTATAATGCACTCTCAGCTATTTTGATATCAGCAGTGGTTTTGTTTCTCCCTTTAAAAACCAAAATGGCAGATAGCACATTCTAAATTAGTGCCGAAATATGTTGGATATATGTTGAATTGTTAAGTGATTTTTTTTTTTAAATCAAACATTTATATTTCTCCAAATACATTTGGCTTTAATAATAACACACAAGTCGATATATAACATAGTTCAAATATTATTCTCTCTTCTTCAGAAGTTTCTGCCCTGACCAATGAAAATCTAGCATGAGAATTGCACTGATCATCTTTAAATTCATGAATACTGAATTTAATTAATATAATGCTATAACTGATCAGAATTTGTCTAGCCCTTGGTTTGGTATTCATAGACCAAAAGATTGGACTCTAATCATATGTTGAATTAGTTATTTTATTTATACTTTTTCTAAATACATTTAACTTTAATATTAACAACAAACAGTTAAAAAAGAACAGTATTTCAAATGATATTTCCATTTCCTGTGCTATATTATCATTTGATCAGGTTAACAACATCTGAAGAAGAGAGATGGAGAGATGAACAGTCCACTCAAAATATATTTCTTACTAACCTGTGGACTGTTACTAATAGTTGAATGGATTTGAAAAAAATAGTTTTAATTTTTCTAAAAACATTTAACAATTCAACTAGATGCTGAAAATAATTTTATGTATACTACAAGTAAAATGCCATAATCGCTAAACTTCATTCATATATGTAAAATTACAATTAAGTAGATCAAAAACATAAACAAAAAATAATAAATAACATCTCACACACACTACATGTATATTTCATATATAATAGAAGGTGCTTGTACATTCATTAAATACTTTTTATTGGTCTTTGTAGAGATTTTAATGATCAAAGTAGTTTGTTGTAGTCAATGGTTTCATATTTTAATGAGATCTAGGATTTACAATTTCCTATATATCACAGCATCGGCCGGGAGGCGAACCCAGAAACAACCGTCTGCAATCAACTGCTAGCTTACAAGACGCTGCTGACCTCTCGGCTAACAACGCTTGACAGGATTTGCAATTTCATCGTAAAATAATGACATTTTTACAAAACGTTGCCATCTATTTATTAAAAAAAAAACTATTATTCAATTAAAACACCAGCCTGCAGACTATTGTTTTCCCAATTCATAAGACACCGAATAATCATTTTCAATAGTTTTGTTTTTTTTAATCCAATCCTTTAGGGAGAAAATACTTATGAGATTTAGTCTATAAGTTCCAGTGAATCAAATCGTAAACATGGAAACACGTTGAGATATATAAATGGTAATCTTCTATATGCTTTTTCTTTTGCTGAGCGCCCCAAAAATACAAATCCATAAGCATGAGAGAGGACTTTAGCAGACAAATCTTTTCTAATGTTTGGGGAGTTAGCATAAAGCCAATTTTGAATATATTGACCAAACCATTGCAATACATCATGCTGCAAAATTTCTTGCCTTTTTGATCTAAATCATAAAAGAGGCTTTATAATCACTCCCTCTATACATATAGGCATATACATATCCACGTCAGTGTTTTAAAATGCTACTTTCTTAAGATATAAGTTCACACCTAATGTATTTTTTGCCATAAACTAATACAATATACCTGTACATGAATGCGATTATCAAACTCACATTCAGCTATAAGTTAAAATATTTGAATATATACATCATCCTGTTGGATTGGCCAGGATTACTGTTATCTCTCCTGGATTATCTGACATCCCATTATAAAACAAACAGTTGTATACAGATGTCGTAGTTGTCTTGTTCTTCCTAGCCAATGACATGAGGAGTAGCTATTAATTCATTTAATACTTGGGGGTGTTTTGATGAGCCGATTTTGGTATGCATATGTGTGCGAATGTAAAAACCTGCATCTGTAAACATTGTAAATAGAATAATTAATTTTAAAATGCAATATTTTTTTTAACTCTTCATATTCTCCTGCCTTCCTTAGAGATATTATTAAAAATATATGTAGGAGAAGTTTAAAATTTTTGTCTGAAAAGATTTTTAAATAAGTTTTTTTTTCCACATAGATAGAATTTTTTTCCTGAGGATATAAAATTTATAAGAAAAGAATGTTTCATTAAATTATTCTAATAATGTCACAAATATATATATATGTGGATAAACGATTACCTACATTTTCTAATAAAGTCTTTCAAAATAATTTTAAATCGATTTTAATATAACTTATATCCAGAAAATATGCTAAGAATATTAAATTTTTTGAAAAAGGTCTAAACTAAAATGCACAACACACTAATATACTAAATATTTCACTGGATTATGACAGTAACATTGCGATTATCCTCAAATATATATATATGTAATATTTATTCAATGGGTGATATTTATTCAGAAAAACTAAATAACACATATGCTAAAATTATGATCATATAAACTCGTTATTACAATTACAAAATATATATAATTTTAATCCTTGTGAATATATGCAATTATAGTTTAATGATACAACTCATAATATCAAAGGTCATTAAAGTTTATGCATAAAGGCATTAAAGGTATCATTGACATTTAATTTGCTACCAAAACACATTTCAATTCTCTTGATGACCAGAGGTGCACAATTTAATCAGGCATTATAAGTATAACAAGTTTTTAGTATGTTATATTGTTTTATCCTAAGATCTAGGTGCAGTGATCCAAAACTCCTCACTGACGAAGGCCATAAGCCAGAAACTAGTTTGGGGATATTGGATGAGTGGGCACTAGATAGGGACTTTATGCACAAGCCTTCTGGCATTTATTGATTACTCTGGTTGGCACAGGGTGGCACTACTGTATAGAGAGTTTTGTCTTGTTTATATTGTTTTATGTGTGTATCTCTTTTTCTAACATTACAACCAAAACAAGTTTTTTGTTTTGCACTTCTTATGGACTTATGGTTATTTTCTTAGTTCAGTCGAATAAAAAAGGGACCGCCTAATGACTAAATAGTGACCACATGGCAATCTCATTTTTCTGTCTTCATTGGTCTACTTAATTAATTATAGTATTTGGATATTTTCTAGTTTTCTTTATACAGCATACTCATCTAGTCCATTATAAGATAGATAATATGAAGACATCTAGCTGCATGCCAGAGAAATCCATTTTTGAAATGAGTTAATGATGGTGGCTTTGTTTTTTATATGTTATATATATGAACTTCCCTGCATTCCCAAGTATTGGACATGAGAAAAAGATATGTGATCAGTTTTCATCCTCTCTCCTGCAAATCTAGCAGAATGAATCATTCTAATAGCAAAACATTCAACATTAGAACCAAAACTGACAATTATGTTAAAAATGGAAATATACATGTAAGGATTAAAAACTAATACATAATTGATTTTTTTTTAAAATTAAATTCTTAATTCCTTATTAAAGAATTTTACTGTATAATAATATCCATGACATTATATCTTTAACCAAATCAGAAAATGGAAAAAGATGCCAGCGATGCATATGATTTTCTCATGTCCTTTGTGATTCCAAAAGCAGTTCTTTTCTTCTTACTTTAGAGCAAGAACTGAATTGTGAATAATTGATCTCTCACTGAAGATTATAATACTTCAATAAATGAGAAAAATATACAATAGTTCATTGACTAGGGTTCAGACGTTCTGGCATCAGAAATGATAGAGCTCATTTGCACATCACGACCTTTCAGTTTCAGAATCTGCCATTTTACCCATAAATGTACGACTCTACTAAATAATATTTACATCTCTTCAGATAAATAGACATGAGTGTGAATACAAAGATCTGTCTAAAATTATA
This sequence comes from Epiperipatus broadwayi, assembly GCA_028023455.1. Taxonomy (NCBI): domain Eukaryota; kingdom Metazoa; phylum Onychophora; class Udeonychophora; order Euonychophora; family Peripatidae; genus Epiperipatus; species Epiperipatus broadwayi. Next base: position 15,775,149 of record JAQFVV010000011.1, read on the forward strand.
TATAGATAGATACATTTTAGTACAGTGGAAGAAAAGTGGATTTCTGGCATGAAGATCAATGCATCGAATTCTATTGCTTGCATGTCATATAATCTCCTAACACTTATTCACTTGATTATTAAAACTACGTAAAAATATACACCCATATACCACAACATATACAAGCACAAACTTTAAACCCAAATTTGAAAAAAAAAAATCGTATGATAAGTAAATAAAAGACATTAAGAAAATCAGTTTAAACCAATGGTAATGGAGAAGCAAAGTTGTGATAAATAAACAATTAAATATATAAAAAGAAAATTGTCAGTTTTTATTTCAGGTATACATATTTAACAAATATTTTGACAGCTGCTCTTCAACTCTAATCTTTTTCAAAATGTTACTTCATAGAAAATATCACTTTATCAGTCAGATGCCAAAAATATATATTACATTAAAGCAAAGTGCATTATGAGATTACAAAAAGATTAGTATCTAATACTACCTGATGAAAGTTGCAAATCATCTCCGTTTAACAGTGTCCTAAAGAATCAAGACACCCCACCCTCCCCTTCGGCACGTTTAAAATAAAGCTGACATAATAACCAATTAAGAAGATATATTTAACATTATTATCAGCAGCAATTTATATTACAATATAAAATTAAGTTATTTATAAACAAATATACTGGACTAGTTTTAAATTGATTAACGTAGTTTTGCTCAAGAGGGCTCTGAAAGAACATAAAAGATATAAGATGTTATGTATTCATGCGTAATTTTCACTTATTTAAATTTATAAATTAATTTAAATTGGGACTTTTTTTTTTTTTTTTTTAAAAATTCTTGCACAAGATACAATTAAATGTCTGCAGTGCTATTGTCTATACGTAAGCATATTCACATAAACACATTCCGACAATTTATTAGAACCTTAGTGGTAGATATCACAACTCGTGTGCATATAAAACAACTGAGATAAATGCTTCATATTCAAAATGATAGACACAGAAACAGGGTTCAAAAGAACTATTTCATACAAAAAATATATTGTTGGGGGGGGGGGGGGATTTTTTTTTAAAACAATTAATCATGGTCAAGCATTGGTGGTCGAGAGATCAGCGACGGCTGCTTTACAAGCAGTTGTCGCGGGTTCGCTTCCCGGCTGATGCTATGACACATGGGGAAAAAAAAACAATTAATCATGATTAGATAAATTAACATCACAAGAAATGTTTTAATGCAATATATCAATAAAACTATGTTTAATGCATTGATCATCATTTCAACTATTACAGATCTGCTACATTAAGAAAATCTCCAAGTTAAAGCCAGTTTTATTATTACTATTATTTCGTTATTTTTCTCTTTATATTAACTAACAAACTTATTTTTTTTCCATTTATCACATATGTGGTCAGGGTTTCTCAAATATCTTGAGATCCAATTTAAGACTTCAACAAGTCCTCTACTGCCATCCTTTTAATAATCTATTTAATCCATTTCATATCAATCTCTTAAATTTTTCGATAATGTTAAAGAGATATATTTATTCCCTTCCATATATTTTGCTTTTGATTCCTCCTTATTACTCCCAGCATATATCTTCACACACTTTTCTGAAGTCTCCATATGGATCTTTTTATTAAATGTTTAAGTTTCAGATGCAAGCTCTAATAAAACACATTAAAACCTTTCTTTTTAAATATATATTTTTAATATTGAATTATTTCTATCCACATTGATAATATGATCAAGGTATTTGTAGTTGATCATCAAACCACCTGATCACTATTCTTTAAGCTTACAGAATCTAATTTTCAGAGGCAAAACTCAGTGCAAAACAGAATAATCAATAAGCTTGTGCATAAAATCCCTATCTAATGCTTACTCATCCAATATCCCCAGACTTGTTTCTAGCTTATGGTTTTCATCAGTGAGGAGACTTGGATCTCAAAGCTTTATAGTTAGTTAAAAAAGTAAAAGATGGCTGCAGGAGGGTTCCATTAGATCCTAAGATCTAGGTGCATGCTCTCAGATCCAAGGCTCCTCACTGATGAAAGCCACAAGCTAGAAACTAGTCTGGGGGGATATTGAATGAGTAGGTACTAGATAGGGATTTTATGCACAAGCCTTCTTGCATCCATTGATTACTCTGGTTTGCACTGAGTGGTGCTACTATGTGGAGAATTATACCTCTGTATTAGTAGTTGTTTACTTCTTTTATATTATTTTTAGCATTTACACTAGTCCTACTTTGATGCTTTCAACTTTTAGATTTGTTCTACATTTGAAGTTCTGAAAACATTATTTATGAAAATAATCATACCATCTACAAAATCCGGATGACTTAAGTAATCTCCATTTATTTCTCATTCCCTTCCCATCTTTCTACAAAATACTCCTCTTAAAACTGTCATAAAGAATTTTAAAGGTATAAAATCACCTTAGTATCTCACATAATCTAAACACTGCAGTTATATTTTGATAAATAATCCTCAGAATATAACAACATTCTGGATTTACAACTTGATGATCTAATGATTTGATTGCTGCAGAAAAGCTTTTTGGTCAAGTCTTTTCATAATCTACAAATTCAAATGCAAATGACATTCTTACTTGTTACTTTTTTCTATAACATCCTTTAAATCCAATTTGTTCTTTTGGATCTTATGGTTCTAGATGAATTGGAAAAAATCTTAATAAAGATCTTTGTGTAGAAGTGATGGAAGAATGATAGGACCATATCTTCTTTTGTTATTTATTACAAATATCAATATCACTATTACATTACTTATCATTTAGACATCTGGTATACAGTTTAACCAAAAAAAAATCTATTATTTTCTTGTAATTATAGAAGCTACTTTGTTTCCTTTATCTGTTTTATTATATAGTTTGTTGTAAAACTCTTCAATACATTTCATAATTTCATTCCTATTTTTAGAAATGTCATCTTTTCATTTTATTACTAAAACAACTTTTCTTCTAATGCCAATATGTTGCTTTATACTTTTGGGGTATCTATAGCTTTCTGTTCTATTCTATATTATGTTTTTTTACATCATCATTAATTTTGTATCACATCAGTGTTCACAATTGCAAATATTCAGTTCCTTTAAATAAATCATTTTCATGTGCTTTCATATTCTTTCTTTAAGACATTGTTTATCTCAGTTGAAAATTTTCTGAAAAAAATTGCTTGTGGGGGGTCAGCTATTGTTATAACAGTCTTTAGTAGATTATCAATTATCTTCTTAGGAATTTGTTTAAATCTGAACAATCATCAAAGTCTTGATATTTTAAAATGATTTTCCAATTCTAGCTTAAATTCAGTGAATTATTTCTGATGATTAGGAGATAAAAATTATTATAGTTTTTGTCTCTCCAGCTTACATCTTGCACATCATTAATCAAATAATTACTTTCTGTATAGAATATATCCAATACTCTGTTGTATTGAAATATGTATTTTTCATTATTCAAAATATAATCCAACTCTGTAATATTTTTATTTGGTTACCTCCACATCTACTTCTGCTTTGGATTTTTTTTTTTTTAAAAATCATAATATACAGATTTTTTTTTAATTCTCTGCCAACTATGCAGTTCTATAAATTCTTTCAATTATATTTACATAACCAAATTTATTCCCATTCCATTGTCATTTTTGTCCCATCAAAAGAATTCTTCATTCTAAATAAAAATGTTTCACTTCTTTATCAAAATAAGATGTTATTTGTAGACATATGTCAATTACTTGCATTTAGCAATTTTCCATTAAGTTCAATTTATAAAGTACCCATCAATCTATTATTTCCAGTGCTTGAAAATCTTCTAATCTTTTGAGAGACAAACTATTTAATTAATTACTAATCTTACAATTCCATCTGGATATACCATCAATCTCCACAAGGTTGTTCTATTTTTTATTTGCAATAAATCCCATTCTACTGCTAGTACTCATACGTAAAGTACATGTCCACTTTTTAAATCAATGATCTCTTTATTTTTTCTTCTAACTTCGCAAAATCTGATAATATTTCATTTAAAATTGGATGGTTCTAATTCATGAAATCTTCTTTGACTTCAAAATGATTTACAGCTGTGAGTAGATAAATAAAAAGTCATTATTAAGTGACAGCCTATATCCGTAATTCAGATATTTTTAGTCTCTTCCCCCTTATAACTTTAAAGCTGTCAAAAAAAGTAAGGACACAATTTCATACACACATGTGCAACAACTTTAAGTAAACCCAACTGATCAAAAAACTATCAGACATCCAAAGGGAGAAAGTTGTCTTTTACAATGGAGACAGTTGTGTTTTACAGTCTTAAACTTAGAAATAAAAGCAATAAACTGCCATATTGGCTGATGCATGCTGGTGATCAGCCTATTTTTGTTTGTTAACAATGTAAATAATCCAACAATAGTAGTTGCAGCTTCATCCAAAATATACAGAATGGACAGTATAAATTCACCCTATTTGATCCTTTATGGCTCCAAAGAGAAATCACTGAACCTCCTTTTGAGATAAACTCTTTGTAAACAAGTGTCCATTATATACTGTTGAAAAGCTCTAATATAAATGATTTTACATATAAATTTAATTGGTGTTTCACCAATTGATTTATAAAGTCATCATAGAACTCATCTTAGTATATTATTATTATTGTTTTCCTATCTCTTCTTTGTTTAGCTTCTTGAATTTGGATTTGCCATACTTTCCTAAAAACAGCTGATGATCATTATTACAATTATGTTATTAAAAATAATATTATGTTATTATTTAATTGTTCTTGCACTTAAATTGATACATTTCTTTATTTGTCAAGAATTTTAGTAAAAAGAATAATAATAATTAAGACACATTTAAGTACCACTGTGGCTGAACATGGGAATCCTACAACACTTTGAATTTTGAACTCCGACATTCAAGCTTTCTACAACCAACCAATCCATCTTAAACAACCAATTCACATGATAACATATATGTGAAAAGCTAACTGATCTCCAATATACATATTTTATGTTGAAACAACACTCCTTAATTGGTCCAGATCACCATTCACATATATACAATCAGTACTCAAACTTTAATGAAAATTCTATCCTCAGATTTTCAATGATATAAATGGATGGCTAAAATGTTGGAGAGTGGGAAAGATTGAAGCTCATCCATTAAAGTTTGAAGATTTACTGTCTTAATATAAACCAAGCACTGATTGTATATATGTATTGGAGATGGTGATCTGGATGGTCAACTGATGTGTACTGGTTCAGCCCAAATACATATATTGGAAATCATTTATCTTTTTCAGATGTATGTACTCATGTGTATTGGTTGTATAAGATAGATTGGATAGCTATAGGGAGCTTGAAAGTCTGAGTTCAAGTCACTTATAATTACATTAGGTTTACTATAAACTAATATGCATGTATTTAAACTTGAATTTGCAAATAAGATAAATTTTGATTAAAATGTACCAGATGATTGGAAAAATGCAGTACTAATATTAATATTTAAAAAAGATGATAAAGAAGATATTAGAAATTACAGACCTATCAGCCTTTTATCACTTTTATACAAAATTTTTACCAAGATAATTACAACTCATCTACAGAGAACATTGGATTTCCACCAACCAAGAGAACAAGCTGGATTTAAAAGTGGTTTTAGTACAGTAGATCATATCCAGGTACTGAAAGAAATTATAGAAAGGACAAATGAATATGAGTTGTCATTATGCTTTGAATTAAAGCATTGGATGAACAAGATATAGATCCAGAATAGTGTCATATTTTAAAAAATATTTATAAAAATGCAACAGCAACAATTAGATTACATAATGATATTAGAAAAGTCAACATTGGGGAGGGTACATGTAAGACAGGATGACTCCATATCTCCAAAACTTTTTACAGCAGTGCTGTAAGAAGTATTTTGTGAATTAAAATGGTAAGCTCAAGGAATGAAAGTAAATAGAGATTATTTAAGTCATTTAGATTTTGCTGATGACATAATTGATTTTGCAAATAATACTTTAGAGCTGCAGAAAAGGTTGCAGGAGTTATCAGATGAAAGTAGGACTAAAGATAAATGTTAAAAAGACTAAAATAATGTTTAATGGATTTTCTCAAAATATGAAAATAAAAATTGATTATGGTGAGTCAGAAAAAGTTAACAGTTACAAATACCTTGGTCAGATTATTAATACAGATGGAAACATAATGGATGAAATTAATCATATAATTAAACTTGGTGGAGTGTTTTTGGTAGAAATAACTCAATACTAAAAAGTAATATGCCTATGTGTTTGAAAAGGAAGGTTTTTAATAAATGTGTTTTACTAGTTCTTACTTACAGATCTGAAACTTAGACACTTAATAGAAGAGCGATACAGAGACTTCAGACCATTCAAATAAGTATGGAGAGATACATGTTGGGAGTAACAAGATTGAAAACGCAATATATAGGTAAGCGAACAATTAGGTGTTACTGACCTCATTGAAAAAATTTAAAAGACTGAAGTGGAGTTGGGCTGGACATATTGCTAGAATAGATTATAATAGATGGACAATTGAAATCTTAAACTGGATTCCAAAAGAACGTAAAAGACCCAGAAAGAAACCACCTGTGAGATGGATGGATGAAATAAGAAAGTGTGTAGAGGTGATGTGGAGAAGAGAAGCTAAAGATCGGAGATGGATTGAACTTGGAGAGGTCTTCATTCTGCAGTGTTTGATGATGATAGTGGTTGTAAATTTTAATGACATCAATTTTATTTATGTTCTCTTTGAAACATAAATTAATAACTTATATTAAAGTGTTCAAACATTTTATGTTAAATTAATCTAATCAATATAGAGTGAATAAGATTTTTTTTAAAAAGTAGTGTGTGTGCCAGTGAAAAAGATATGGGAGGATTCTTGAGACTAGATAGTTCAACTTTTTTTTTTTAATCTAGTAGATTAATAATTACATTACAGACTTCTATTGTACGCATATAGTGTCGACACAAAAACTTTAAACTTTGTTGCGATTAATTATATCCTCCAGTTATTTTACTAAATAAGCAATTCCTTTTCGAAATACAGGACAACCAATTTACAGATATAATATTCCAGAATCTTTTAATCTTTAATATAGTAAACGATTCACTTCTTAGACATAAACAAAAAATTGAAAATGTAATCTATTTCTTTTACAAAATTTTGTTGGTAAATTTTTAAAAAAATAATCATGAAAGAAAACTTAATGATTCCAACTTCCTTTGTTCGTGAAAGCAATGTAATTATGTTATGAATCAAAAATTTGTAATAATAAAAAAAAAATTGACAAATACGTAGTTCAAATTTCAGAAATTATATTAAAACACTTTTTTTTTTGTCATTTTGGAAGTATTGATGAAAGTAGCTGCTTACAAGCAGTTGTCCAGGGGTTCGCTACCCGACTGACGCTTTGACATATAAAAATACAAAATATTTAATATAATTTTATGATGTATTGCCCTGTGCGTTTTGGCGCAGTTGGTAATTGGTACAGCGTTCAATTTGAGGGGGTCGGAGTTTTTCGGTATAGATTTTGGTGCTTGCAGATCGGGCACTCGAATTGCCTATGAATGCCTGGGCAATAAAGCCATTAACCTTGGGTGTGGGTGTGTGTAGTACATTTTGTTGTTTTTTTAATAATAATGCAATTAAAAAATTAAATGTCAACACATTTAGCTTTAACAAATTAAAAAAATACATTTAAGTCCTTAAAGAGTAATGTCATTATATGCTAATAAAACTAAAGTAATTTGATTTATATAACATTCATTTGAGATTTTGAGTGCTCAAAAGCATATTCCATGCGATTTTTTCATACTTAATTCATTATTAAAACAAGCAAAACTCTCTATATGTATTGACACTCAGTGAAAACCAGAATAAGCAATGAATGCCAGAAAACGTGCATAAAATCCCCATCTAGTGCTTACTCATCCAATATCCCCAGACTAGTTTCTGGCTTGTGGCCTTTGTCGGTGAGGAGCCTTGATCTGAAAGCATTGTAGCTAGATCTTAGGATCTAATGCAACCCTCCAGTTAGCCACGAAGTCAAGATACTGATGGATAGGACCAAAGCTGGTCAATTTTATAATCAAGTTTAACTTGTCCTCCTTGCCCACCAGTAATGTTTTGGTGATGCAAAGAAGATTTTGTCAAATAAGCCCCATGTGTAAACTTTGTAATATGCATGAAGAAACAATGGAGCACATTTTTTATGCCTGCTCATACTTGAGTTGCACTAGAAATAAAATTATGGCAAGCATTTCCTCTGGCTGTGGCAATGTCATGTCAATTGATCGAGCAATTAAATAAGGAAACTATGCAACTATCAGGCTAGCGGCATGCCTACTACATGCCTTATGGATCACCAGGTGCCACCATATCTTCAGACAAGGACATAGTGATCCTTGGAGAACTTTTAAAACAATACTAATAAGCATGAAGAATAGAGATAGCCTCCTTGTGCCAGAGCGTCTTTGTAGACACATGGGCACAGATTATCACATGTGACGATGAGACGACATCTCAGACTACTGCACTAAATATTATGATGACAAAGCCACACAGATTGGTTGCAAAACTTTGAACTTCTATATGAAACTATTGTAATTACCAAATGTAGCTACCTGACACTAAATTTTTTCTTAATAAAAAAAAAAAAGAGACTTAAATTGCTGAGTGGCAATATGTATAGAGAGTTTTGCCTGTTTTAATAACAGTTAAGAAGCAAGCATAAGAAATAGTGATCAGGTGATGTTTATTAGTTCATTATAGCTAACTTTGTCTTCTTATCAATCACAAAATTTTTTTCTTTAGATGTTTTAGTGTCGTTTTTTTTTTTTTTTTTGACAATTTATTAACAAATATTTTAGCTTTACTATTTCTACATACATATCTTTTACAAATTTCTTTATCCCATTTTTTTTTCTTTCTTTTGTAGTAGTTGTTAACAAGTGAGCTTTTTTTCCTTTCTATTTACTCTTTTCGGTGTAATCTAGTAAATGATGACAAAATAACTAGCCAATAAAATAAAAGTTTCAGATTCGACTTCAAAACTAAGAAAATGGATTTTAAGATCAAACTAGGATAATTAACTGCTATTAGGTTTTTCCAGCTATTTAAAAAATAAATAAATTTAATTGACTTGCCCTATCAATTAATGTCATTAACAAAGCTCAACTCTGCCAATGACATTCAGTGAACAACAGTTTGTTAATAGAAAGGAGACTGATGCAAATATAAAATCTGGCATAGAAAATCTGAAATTTCAATAATGCTTTGTAAAAAAATGTCAAGTTTGCGACAGCCAAAACTTAAATAAACCTTATACTCTTACAATCTGTTGTTGGGGCAACTTCCCTTTACTTATAGAGGTTGCCTAGACAACGGATTGCAGATTACATGACTATGTCATGTATTTATAAATATAAAGTTTTAACTACACCATTTTTAAAAAATATTAGACAATGATTATACATCACATGATTACCATTTCTTATGCTTACACAAGTTAAAACACTAGCAACTCTTCATACAGCAGTGCCACCCAGAACCAGTATAATAATCAATAGATACTAAGTTTGTGCATCAAAATCTTTATCTGTATAAACTTAGTATCCATTGATTACTATGGCTTGCACTCGGTGGCATTGCAGTATGGAGAGATTTGCTAATGATTTTTGATATACGCGACATTATATAATTACTTAATTTTAAAATCTCCTTTCGTATTTCCCAGTTATAATTATTCATAAATTTTAAAAACAGACTATTAAAAAACAGTTTGAATGTAATGCAGGGGATTTTTGAACACCGACTTTCAAGCTCCCTTCAACTAGCTATTCACTCTATCTCATACAGCCGATACACATGTCCACACACGTGTGAAATAGATAAATGATGTCGTGCTGAACCAGCACTCATCAGTTGGTGCTAATCATCATCTCCCACACACATACATAATCACTGCTCGGTTTATATTAAGATAGCAAATCTTCAAACTTTAATGGATAGCCTGACTTAAGGTCAACATGGGCATGACAATAATATCTGCATCAACAAGAGATTTGGGTGTGCCATCATCATTTCAATAGTGTGAACGGCTGAAGAGTTGGAGAGTGGAATAGATTGAAGCCTATCCATTAACGTTTGAAGATTTGCTACCTTAATATAAATCGAACAGTGATTATATATGTGTGTGGGAAATGATCTGGTCTAACTGATTGATGAGTGTTGGTTCAGCAGGAAATACTATATTGTAGATCTTATCTTTTTCACATGTGTGTGGTCCATGTGTATCGGTTATATGAGATAGAGTGAATAATGAAGGGAGCATGAAAGTCTGTGTTCAAATCCCCTATATTTTATTCTGTCTTGTTTTAAAAATGTATTCATAAGTAAAGTTAGACTATGTCAATGCCATAAAATATAAAAGTTAGTAAGATTTTGAAATAGTTGCTTGATAATTTTATTATTTTCAATAATCGAGGCTAAATAGCAGTATAGACAAATAATCTAATTTATATTATTCGCTGAAGTAAAAAATATCAGATTATTCAACCAGTTGTTTAACGAAAACCCAAAGCATGAATTACCTGAAAATGTTTTCAAAATGTTTTGTCTTTTTTTTTTTCACTTAAACATTTATCTGCCTTAGGATTGCTTAAATATGATTTGATTTTTTTTTCTAATATATTTACAACTAGAAAAGAAAAATCAATATTTTCTTTTAAAAATTATAATTAAAATATATATATAATAAGTCTTGAGAAAATTAAGCAAGTGAAATATTTTAACTTATCACGCGAATACGATCTATCATATTCAATTATTATTAGTGTACAATAGCTTAGACAGGTTGATTATGGCCCACAGTTACCTGAGAGATAAATTCTAAGTTGAATTTGAACCACGTGTCATAGAACGTGTCATAGACATAGCAAGCAGATATATTATCTCTGAACCATGAGGTCTTTAAAAAAAAAAATGAACATATATATATATGTTATGAAAATGTTTGTGATGTGTGTCTATTGGCAAATTAGCATTATGTTTTTTTTTCTCATGTGTCATAGCATCGGCCGAAAAGCGAACCCGCTAACACGGGGCAACTGCTTTTAAGGCAGCTGTGCTGACCTCTCGACCACCAACACTTGACAATTAGCATTATGTTTGACTTCAAGATTTACAGCTAAAAGACTACTTGCATTGGTGGTCGAGAAGTCAGCACGACTGCCTTGCACTTGCAGGCAGTTGCCCGGGCTGCGGGTTCGCGTCCCGGCCGATGCTATGACACTTAAAAAAAAAAAAAAGACTACTTGAAGTCAACCTGACTTTATCTATTCTCCTAAAACATACATAATCATAAAGCAAATGTTAGAAAATTATTAATTCTCCAGTATAACTGCGATCTATGGAAATTAATTATTTAATGATTAAAAATAGTCTCTGTTAAGTAGATATTTTAGAAACAAAAAAATAAAATGTTTATAATTACTATAATTTAAAAGTATCAAACTTCCGGTGCTAATAACTTTAACAGCAAACACTTCAGATAAACACTTTAATGTTTATTATTAATCATTTATTAAACTAGAGATTATCCCTACATATTAGGCTGTTTATGTAGGCTAATTTTAATTGTTGTGGAATGTTTTTAGAAAAAATCAGACTTCATTTACACTTTTCAAATCATTTAACTGTTAGTAATATTCATATAAATGTTCTGAACATTTGTACAGAAAAGATAGTCAATATATTTTAAATTTAGCTTTTATTCAGGCTTAGTATGCTTTTGATATATAACATCATAATCATAGCATTTTCACTTCTTAGTGTTCAGAGTAATAACATGCAAGTTAGTATTTAACATATGGCAAATAATCCCATAAATCAATGTTTAAAAAGCACTCATAAACCTTGTCCTTAATAAAAAATGAAAAAATTAGGAACCCTTATAAATAACTTTGTCAAATTTCTACTGACTTTTGTCTTGGACAGAGCAACCTAATTCATCAGAATGTTACCTTAAATTTAACAAATCTAAAATAACTGGTTTGATTCTCCTACTAGTATTATCATTAGTCAAACTAGCAACATCGGAAGAGTTATAAACTGTGTGTTATTATCAAGTGGTCAGATTATTAATACAGATGGAAACACAATGGATGAAATTAATCATAGAATTAAACTTGGTTGGTAGAAATAACTTGATACTAAAAGAAAATATGCCTATGTGTTTGGTTTTTAACAAATGTGTTTTACCAGTTCTTACTTATGGATCTAAGACTTGGACACTTAACAGAAGAGCAATACAGAGACTTCAGACCACTCAAAGAAGTATGGAGAGATGCATGTTGGGAGTAACAAAAAGAGATCAAAAACGCAATGTATGGGTAAAAGAATAAACAGGTGTTGTTAATCTAATTGAAAAAAATAAAAGATTGAAGTGGAGTTGGGCTGGACATATTGCTAGCAGAGATGATAATAGATGGACAACTGAAATCTTAAACGGGATTCCAAGAGATTGTAAAAGACCCAGAAAGAGACCACATGTTAAATGGATGGATGAAATAAGAAAGTATGCAGGGGTGATGTGGAGAAGAGAAGCTAAAGATTGGAGAAGATGGATTGAACTTGGAGAGACCTTCATCCTGCAGTGGATTGATAATGGTTGATGATGATGATAATTACCAAGTGATATGTATTTTAAAAAATTAAACCAAGTTTGAATTTTTATAAAAACATTTAACGGTACTTATATATTAGACCCAAAGTGAAATATCACATATGGATTAATCCTGCGATAACTTTCTAAGTTTACGATCCCGTAAAATAATGCCTGCGTGGGATCTTCTGACAAATTTTCATCGATCAATTTCTTTAGCACAAAATGGAGAGGTATAACTTTATCCAGTGAAAAAAAACAAAAACAACACTTTTAACAATATAAATTTATTCCACAATAAAAAACAAAAGCAAAAGATTGTTATAATTAAAACTAGATGAATTTCAAACTTTCAGACAAATGTAAAATAAAATAGACTATATTTCTTTATAATATTTTTCTGAATTAATAAAGTACACTATAACAAATAATCTTTCTTTTTTAAAAAAAAAAAAAAAATTCTATTTAGTTTTTTTATTCAAAATTATCTATTAATAATTCAAGAAAGTTCTTAAAATGATTCGTTTAACAAATATGAAATGGGGAGGAGATATAAAATAAAGATAACCCGCTGAATAATCAAGTCAAATAATAAACACACTGACAACAGCGTAATTCCTTGAGTAATTATTCAAACTAAAAACTTTTAATTATAAGCATTAAATATTTATAAAAAATGAAGTAGTTTTTATATTTTAATGTTTTCTTCTTTTTTTTTTAAATAACAATACAATAGATTTATTTATATACAAATGAGAGTATTCATTTATTGTTAAAATCCACAAAGCCAAAGCGCATGTGCATCAGCTTAATGCTGATTATTGGTTTAATATTTATTTTCTGAAAAATGTGTTGTGATTTTTAAAAATCACTTAAAAAAAAGAGTGGGGAAATAAAATTAAATATTTTTTACTGAGCTACATCAAAAAAAAAAAAAAAAATCCTGTTGTAATCTCAGATTTATCATGAACCTTCTTTGAAGATAGAATTAACAAAGACAGATTTATGAACAACAATAAAAATTTGCTACACAAAGGTTTTTATCAGATAATGGGAAGTGCTAAACCTGCATGCCATGTCTTACCATTCAAACACTGAGTGGCCAAAAATTTCTAAATAAGTTGTTTTTAACAGCTAGCCAGCTCATAACAAAACTAACAGGCCATCCAATATTAGTCAGAAAATGGCTAATTAATCTTGTTTAAGGATAATCATCAATTAATTAGTAGGATAGCATTTGAACATATATTTAAGACTATTATATCTTATGCATACAAAACTTCAACTTACAGTTTGATTTGAAAATTATAAATCCACTCATCCTTGAACCATATTCATAACAATTAGATGAAATATATCACAATTTGAAAGAAGTTTCATTAGATAATTGGTCAATTCATATCTGTAACAATCCCATTATTTCCTTTGTTTTTGGGGATGTCTCTTTAGTTTATCTTTGATGTGCATTTGACAATAGGAATCCACATTAATCTGTTTGGTGCCAAATTAATATCTAATCCAGCTTCTGTCTACTGGCAATCATTTATGAGTTAACTGTGAATCCTAAAAGATGTTATACAAGTCATGATGAAATAACACAATAATTCCCACTATGATTATTTGAGCTGTAACTCACCTTACTCCATGTGAAATAAATGGCCATAATACAAATGTCAATTGCAATTAGGGAAAGCTTTTTATTGAAAATATGAGTCCAAAGATGGAATTGGGCATAATCATTTTACATCTATTAACTGTGCTTAGATTGACCCCTTTGAGCAGACTGGCATGAAATAATTGCTTGTTAATAAATGCAAAAAAAAAAACATATTGAATATATATATGAGACTTCATCATTTATATAACCTGATGCAGCAACAGTATATCTATTTGTGTCATGTCTACAATCCAGGCTCAAATCTTAAGCAGACAAAACTTGAACATTTTTCAGGTTCTGACCAGGCTTAGGATTTTTCTTTCAGATCATAGACCTGAGTCAACCCAGCTAACTGTCCAATAATAGTTAATAATATTAAAAAAAATCCAAATGTTCACTATCTGAAAATCGGAAAGACTTCTTAGTTATTCTATGTAGTGGGTTAATTTTATCCCTTTTTTTTATTGTGAAAACTGTACTACTGTTTAAAAAAGATTTTAAAACAAAATTATAATGTAAACAGCAATGACAATTTATCACCAATGAAAAATAATATTATCATTTGATCATAATAGTCATTGCTACTTCACTTCGATCAGCCTTTGGGTCAACAATTTAATCATCAAAAATGTAGCATTTTCACATTAAATAGCAACTTATAAAATTTAATAATGTACAATAAATTCATCTCATTAGCAACTACTGGAAAACAATCTAATTCCGAAAAAAGAAAATAGTTTATACAAATCAATTTGCTAATCACAAGGATGTCCAACACATAACACATGCAGGTTCTTGGGTCGGTTTATGATGGACCATTTAATTCCAGAATGGCTGTGTGGTGTGTCACCTATAACGTAAATGTATCAAAATTACATGAGTATTAAAACAGGCAAAAATCTCCGTAACACTTATAAGCAAGCATAAGAAATGGTGATAAGGTGATGTTTAGTGGTTTAATACATGTTTAGAGATGTTTAAGCTAATACATGTGTAAGTTTTAAGCTGATAGAGCTAGTTGTTAGTTAGATAATAAATATTCATGTGTAGGCTTTATCATAAAAATAGGTGATAAAAATTTTGTGCACTGTATTATTTTGTGTAAAAATCAGCAAATATGCTGCTGAAACATTATAATTGTTACAAATAGCATATGGTGAAGATGCTATGACAAATTGAATGTGTTTGAATGGCATAAGATAAAGAAGAATTAAAACAAGCAAAACTCTCCATATAGTAGTGCTATAAAGAAAAATTGTAGATCAATCAAAAAACCGGCTAATTTTAAATAAAGAATTGGGCATGAGAAACATTTCTGTGAAATTTGTGCCTTGGATCTTGACAGATGAGCACTGCACTAAGTCAAAGTGTGCTCATTGTGAGACTTTTTGGTCTAAAAATAAATTATACAACAAGACCGTCTGCCTATTCACTTGATTTAGCTTCCTGTGATTTTTGGTTATTTCCAAATTAAAAACTGCACTGAAAGGACAAAGATTTTCTACTATAATTGATATCCAAAGAAAGTGAGACAGCTGTTCAACAGTATTACTGAAAATGAGTTCCAAATATGCTTCCAGAACTAGAACATTGTTTTAATCAGTGTAAAGATGTATAAGGGGACTATTCTGAAGGTGACAATAGCCACTAGGGTACACTTCCACATGTATATTTTATAAAAGTACAAACCGGGAATTAAATTGTGATGCCTCATACATTAAATAGTGAATTGCCATCTTTAACTTACTGTGTGACACATTGTTCTTTCTGGGTTCTGTGCTTTATGTCATTCTTATTCACACCTTTTATAATGCAAATGATACTGCATTGCTTTAGAATACTTGTAAATAATCTTTATAATGTAAATTGATCTACTCTTTTGAAAGAATGTTCATATTCGTGCAAATTTTTTTTTTTAGATAGCTGCCAAACAAGCTAATTAGTCATATTTGCCATTATATTTTTCAGATTATTATAGAGCAGCATTAAACAAAATTTCCAGTGCATTCAAGAGGATCTATGTTATGGTTCGTTCTTGATCAGGCAGTAATAGGACATTTGAACACAGGCAGTAATGGAACAGATTTGCAATCCATGGATTCACCAGTTTTTGAATCTGCTACTCAACCGATGCATTAAACCATGCAAAGACCTACAATGAAATGCTCTATCTTTTAACTTGTTAAATGCAGTAACCGCCTATTGAAATCTGTGTTGCATCTCAACATTCAAATCTTCCTTTCTACTTAGAAGGTTATCAAAGTGATTCACATTTTTAAGTTGAAGCTTTCCAAGTTGCTGAGGATTTTCTTTTTTTTTTTTGCCAGCCAAGAGAGCACATACATTCTATTAAATCCCAAGTCTTCATAAGTTGGATTCAAACACTGAAAATATTTTGTAAATCATCTTTTTGAATTGACAAAAATAGCCCAATTATCACCATATAGGATTATAAAAGTAAAAAAAAATTGTTTTTGATTTTAATCATTTTAAATTAAAACCAATGTTTATACTCTGATGCTGTTGAAAACTTATCCAAAGATCACTATCATAAAATTGGAAAAAATTGAAACTAGTAACTTTAACACCAGTTTTCACCTTCAAATGTCTTGGATTTTCCGCCACTTATAATAGCATTCTCTCTCATATCATCAAACAGAAGTTGAAAAATATAAATAAACTCCTAACAACTACTACACTATGACAACTTGATGAAAATCTTAAGCCTCTTTAAAACAATTTCACTTAGTCTGAATATGAACCCCAGATCATCAGCATGACAGATAGATGTATTAGCTCCTTAGTTTTTATTTATATTCTAGAAATCAACAAAAATAATATCACTTTGAATGTAACAATTTATTTTTAAAAAAACATCTCTTGTACAATATTATTGTTGATTTGCTATATTTTATATCTACTTATAGGCTAAAGATTGTTATATTACCATTAATCTAAATATAGATTTTAAACTATTATAAACTCCAATTATATACAATATTATTTTAACTTTCTCTCTTTTTTGTACGTGAATACTGTTAAATATTTATATGAAAATCTGTTAAAATACGTGAATACAATGGATAATAATGAAGATATTTGAGGGGGTTTAACGATCTGGGCCAATTGATAAGAATTACAACTTGTGCCAATTGCCTTTTTATGATGCCTTTAATTACTTGTTTGCAGGTGTAAAATATAACAGAATTTCAAATATATATATATTTAAAAGAATGCACCTGCGAAAGTTAAAAGTAATACCATGTGTGCTTGGATTTTTAAAGTCGAATGTGTCTTGACCAAATCAATAAAACCAATATAAAATCATACTTCAGCTCAGAATACTTTTCTTACACTTATCTGATAACAAAACCACATTTCTAGTGCCTATTGATTCTCTAAAATCATACTAAGTTTCTGAAAACCATTCATGTATGTCTGAAAGCAATCTATTCAATAAAATCCAACAAACTTTTCTACTTTTTTTATTTTATTTTTTACAAATCAAAATTTTAAAAAAAAAACATTTTTTCCAAAAAAGTTCCAATAGTTTTGAAGTTAATTTATCATTGCCATATTTTACAGCCTCTTCAGATATCTTATCAGGATTTTGTATTTTTTAAGATCATGAGCAGTTGTTTAACTTTCATCAATATGGACCATCTGTACAAATTTAAGTACATTAATAAAATGGATATCAAATGAAGTCATTTGAATTTACTATACCCAATTCATATGGTGATCAAAATTTTCCATCTATCATGCTCTCCACAAGTTTTTTAAAAAAACTTCATGATATCATTTCTTAGATCCATATGCTTTCAACAATCCAAAAAAAGAACTAAAACCAATTATGATCAACAAATGACTGCATCTCCTTCACAATTTTAATCCACTATTTATTTTTTAATTTGTCAGTTGTTGAATCTCATTATTTATGAAGCAGTAATTTCATTGTTCTACCAAGTAAACAAGCCATATCTTTTAATTAATTATTAAAAATACAGTTACTGACAGAAAAACAATCAAGATTCATTTTTAATGAATCTAAAAACAGACTTACTATGCATATCAGGAGAATTCCCATGTCTCAATAATAACTCAAGTTTGAGAATCCAGACCAATTATTTTAGAATTTAACTCTTTGCTGTGTATGCTGTATAGATGCCTTTCTTAACTTTTTATTGATAATCCACATGTGGAACAACCTGTCTACTGATCTCTCTGTTTATATTTTACTTTTTAGTATTGTATTCATAGTTATTATTTGTAGACTCAATACATGTAATCTCTAATATTAATTTTTAAAAATGGCATGTGTGGTTATTTAACTTTTCTTTTAGAAGTTTCAAATGAGGAATGACATTGAGTAAAAACTTTGTTTTCTAATTTTTAGGATAGCATTTAATATATAATCATTATTTTTTAATTAAATAATAATAAAAAAATTATCCCCTTTGGTACTTTTTCATTACACTGGACAAGCCACTTGGTGGCACTGTTACTACATACACAAAGACAACTATAATGTTCTGGGCTGGCATAGTATTTTTGTTTGGCATATTTTATTGATATAATTATTCCAAAATCTCATTTGTTTCACTTTTTTATGTGTTGTTTTTTTTTTTTTAACCTAAGTTTCTTTCTTTATTTATTTTTTCATATTTTTTGGATTTTGTGCATTTGTTGTTGTTGTTGTTTTTTAAAAAAAAAACATTTAATACAATTAAAAACATTAACACACTTCCTTTGATTGACTTTTGAATTTGGTTTTTATTTGCAGTGTAATGAAAAAGTACCCACTTTTTTCATAATTTATAACAATTTACAATTTGAGATTAAAGCATACAAAACTTATTACACTTTAAATCAATACTCCTAAAATAATGTTTTAAAATGTTTTTGAAAATGTATATTACATTTCATGTTGTAAAATATATGTAAGATAAATGTTTTTGAAAATGTACATTACATTTCATGTTGCAAAATATATGTAAGACAAATGTGGTTAAAAATATATTTCTTAAAACAAATATACTAATAATGTTTTTCTGAAGGTTTGTGATGAGAGTGTTTTAGTTGTATCTTTATATTGGACTATTTCCATCATCTAATATAAGTCAGTAACACCTGAGGAAGAGGGGAGAATAATACCTCTCAAAATGTTGTGCATATACTAACCTGTTTGATGTGCTATTAGTAACAGTTGAATGTATTTGGAATATTTAAATAAAGTTATTTTTTTCTAAAGACATTCAATGCTCATATTAGATGATGGAAATAGTCCAATATAAAAATACAAATATACTAATAAATTCCACCTGAAGGTTTACATCAAATCAGTCAAAAAATTTAACATGAAAAAAACTAGTCATTTTGACATTATTCTATACAAAAGAGTTAATAATTCTTAAAGTTTCATACAATAGCAGTTGATTCTGAAAAATAAATATTAAATTTTCTATCACATTTGGAAAAATATTACTTTTAATGCAATTATCATCATCTCTTTCTAGAATACTGATCTATCACATGACCACTGTAAATATACATACTAATGTAATATTGACATCTTTCACATTATGACTTAATCATTATAAGATTTCATTGTTTTGAGCATGATGAATCCAAGTTTCTTTATAGCTACCTTTTCAATCAATATGTTGCAAAATTCAACAACAATTGACAATACAAGTCCTCATGACCATTTTTAATCAAATAATTTCAGCAGTTTAGCAATGTATGCATTAAAATTTCACAGAAAAAATAAATCTAATGGTATTCAACTATGGATAAAAATGTTCTTGACCCACAATCTATTGAATCTAATATTAATACATAGACACTAATATACATATACAAATATAACTGTTCAAATGAGTTTTTAATACTTTTAACTTTTCATCGGTATATCGAAGACTTTCAAAAATAGAAGCTAGCAAATTAAACCTCAAATAAAATCTAAGACCATGTTATCTATAGACTCATTTTATCACCAATTAACTTTTCCAAAACTTTTACAAACAAATGCCTATTATGTTAAACTTTATTGTTTTATTTTATATAAGCCATATTTAGAAAAAAAATACCTCTAATACTAGACTATTCCTACCAGTTCACTGAGTAATCCGTCAGGCATGACTTAAACAGATTTTGTGATATGTCATTTTTGATCACCATTTCTCTTTCAGTATTTTCAGGCGGCAAGAAACATTTTCATAAATAGGGTTGCTCAAAATTATAAGCATTTGGCAGGTGAAACTTCGATTCCACATCCAATTCCAAAGTGACTCACTACTGAGTGCAATATCTCATGCAAGATTAAAGTCACCTTGTCTGCTAACCCCCCCCCATCATTTCTTTTGAAATGTCAAGGGTTTTGCATACTTTATATAATCACAATTGTAGGCTAGGATCAGAACTGCTATCAAGGTAATTAAAGGATAGACATGTGATTGTTTAAACATACAATACCACTGTTACAGTTAATACAAAAAAGGTGATCAAGGGCAGGGGAGGCTCATATAACCAAGCCCTAAGATCAACTGGGGGTGGGGATGACAAAACAGATAGTAAATATTGTTTATTTTAGTGATAGTACCTAGCTTTTATTGACTACTATCAAAGCCTACATGGTAACAGGATAAATATTTTGATCAATTATTGCTTACCAATCTTTCATAAATATTTTTCATATCTAAAGATCATGAATAAACCAAGTTCAGCACCTGGCCACACAACAAAATATAATAACAAAAATCAAGGATGATACTATTGTTCAATGACTAGTCCTCTTTATTTCTCTCTAAAATATACAGATTTGCAATCCCTACATATGCATGTGTGCCAGGTTTATTAATTTCAAAAAGTCATTTAGCAAAGTACACATGTTAAATGTAATAATCATAATATTTCTGCTTGGAAAATTCAGTTATTTAAACTTCTACCTCACCTGATGATTGTAGATTATTCAAAAAAATAGATAATATAGTGAAAAAGATCAGTTCGATGTCTTTATTTAGGCCAATAGCTTATGAAATAATTGAGTGCAATTTTGGAACACTGTGAATTGGTGTAACTGGTTACATGCTATATATTCATACATATGAACTCATACTTCCAGTTCAATATTATAAAAATAATTTTTAAATTGAGAATAGGAATTTAATATGCAGATATTTATATTTCAATTAAAAATAATAGGCTCAATTTCAATTAAAAATAATAGACTCAATTTAAGTTTTATATTTCATTTTTTTCTAAAAAAAAATTTTTTATTGTAATTTCATTAAAAATTGTTCTATAAAAAAATCTATTTCTTTATTTTTTTTAATAGAATAATTTTAACAATCTAAGAAACCTAGTATCAGCAATAATTTAGCCAAACTAAAACTTAAGCATCGACCACTAAACATCAATAAAATAAATGAGATCATTCACAATTTGAATTATACACTAAATATCAACTGGATGAAGGTTTCACATTTTTCAGCATATCAGATGAATTTCTGACTCTCTGAAGGTTCAAAACTCCTAATTGAAAAAAGACACCAAACACCATCCGGGATGAAAGTAGTATATCCAAAAACTCCACTATCCCTTCAATAAACCAATAAAATAACATGAATCTATGACAGGACACCAGCTTATATATTACCATTTTAACAACATACATTTTCTTTTACCGCATCTATCCCACTTACTGTAAGCTTTAGTAACTAATAGACACCCGATGATAGTGTTTTATAATCCCTATCTTGTCCCATCCTACCAGTATCCCAGACTAGTTTCAGATTTATGGCTTTCATCAATGGAGTTATGGATCTTGAAACAGTGCATATGAATGTTTAAAATCTAATGCATCTTCCCTATAGGCATCATCATTTACATCTGATATACTATCGAGCTATCAGTCCAAATTGAAAAAACATGTTTTCAATTTTAGCTAATTTGGCTATATATATAGTCATATAGATCTAAAACCAATTCAGTTTCTATATTATAATGTTCTTAGTTTTTTAATTATTATCTATTTTATAACCAGAATTTATAAATTAATAAAACATCATGATTCTATCACATAACTCCAGGTTACATATTTCTGTTATATCAACATACATTTTTCTGTCACCACTTTTATAACATTTAGAGTAGGCTTTTGTCTATCTTTTTTCTCCTAGAGTTGGGAGGGACATGCTTGTAAGTTGCTGTTGCTGATGATTGGCAATAATATCCAGTACATACAAATACAGATTAAATAAGTCCAAAAGTTAAAAGTTTTATGTAAATAAATAAGCAAAAAACAATTGTGAATTAAAAAAAAAAACATCGTTTTTATTTTTCATTCTTCACAATCAATTTAAAAATAAAATAAATATTGTCTTACCCCCACCCCTCCTTGCATTAGGAATTTTAACTTTCAAATTCAAAGTTAATTATTTTCCTTAGTAAACTGAATGTCTTTTTTAAGTACATTTTCAAGTAACTGATAATGAAAAATTGGCAATATTTTTTTTAAGATTTTCATTATCATGTAAACAAAAATTTCATGAAACATTTTAAATAAAAAAATTTTTTGTTGTTATTTAAAAGTCAATATTAAAAAATTATTTTATCCCCTCAAAACTTTTTCTTTTTCCGATATGCATTTATTTACATTTTTCCATTTTAAATATATACTTTCATACCCTCAAATATAAACATTGCAAATTTAATGTCATAGCCATATTTTGGTTCAGCACAAAATGTGCATCTTGGGGATTGGTCATATGTTTATGATTATACTCCTCCACAAGATGTTAAAAGCAAATAAAATCAGTCCCTATTTTGCTTGAGAGTGGTGTAGTGAAAATTATACTACAGAAATATTATAATTAAGTGGATAATTTCTAGTATAATGAATGACTGATAAAAATTAATATATTTCCATCAAGTGATTTGGGTCAAAGTTGTGAGGGCAGCAAGGTCTACATATCAATTAAACTGTAATAGTTATCTCTATATATATACTGAATAATGATAATGTTCTGAGTAAGAGAATGTTATCTGGGACAACTGATAAGTGCTAGTTCCGTGTGAAACATGCATCTTGAGGATCATACATCTTTTTCACATTTTTGGTCATACCTTTACAATTACAGCCCCTCGACAGGATGATAAAAGTGGATAAAAACCAGTCTCTACCTTGTGTGAGAGTTATGTAGTGAAAATTACATTTATAGTAATATTATTTATTAGATGGCTAATTTCTAGTCTAATGAATGGCTAATAAAAATTATTAATATTATCATATTTTGTTCTCGCTTGATAATTTACATTTACATTGTAAGTACAGCATTTTCTTTCATCTTGAGCATGCATAGATGTTATACTATAACGTTAATAAATGTATTACAAGATAATACAATTTTACTCTATTCCTAAACAGTTACAATATCTACTTTTTATGCACCTTTTTTCTTTTGATCACTTCTAGTTGTATATTTAAACTGCTACTAGTATGTCATTTATTTTTAACTGTAAATTCTTTTGAACATATGGTGAAATAAAATAAAAAAAAGTATTGTTGTAATAAATAAATGAATGGTGTGTGCTCTAAAGTTATAACTTTCTATAATCATTCTCAAGTTATTAGAAATTTATTACAGGTAGTGCAAAATGTTTTTAAATTAAGTTTTTTGTACATGTGTGTGTGTGTATGTGTATGCATGAATATGCACTTTTTTTTTAAACTTTCCAAATTATGAATTGACATGAAGCTAGTATTTCATACAGTAACACAAATTTTTATATTGTTCAATTTCAATCACACAAAAATTTGAAGAATATACTCATAAACCATGAAAACTCCTTATATAACTTAAGCTGCAACTTTCCAAAAGCACTCATTATTAATTTAATGGCTTATCATTTGGAATTTCAGAACTTCAAACACTTAGCCATTGTTTTACACCACAGTGCAAAAAAAAAAAACCTCTTTAGAATAAACAAACCTGCTTTTCAAAATACAGTTAATATAAAATCACATATGTATTATAGATGCAAACTTATTTTGTATATATAAAAAAAAAAAGATGAGATATCTGAATGACAGTTTGTTATGCGAAAATAATACTACTTGATCGTATTATATTGTTAAAAGCTATCTGAAAGCAAAATTCTCCCTCTCACAATTTTCTGTTATATATACTCAACAATATTTCATAATTTCTTGTTTAATACTGCACATGATGGTTTTGAAAACTCAAACGAGACGCACTTATCATTGTTAATGAAGACAATAAAAGTAAACTAATTAGCACTTACAGTGACTTTTATTCTATTTATCTTGACTGCTATTAAACAATTTTCTGAGGAATCCTTAAAGCTGTTCCATTACTAATTCATTTTAAAATTAAAATGATTTCAAAAATTAAATGAGAATTCATTATTGAGGGAGGGATGTTATTTTAATTATTATATACATGTATATGCATCAGTCTGTCCTAATAAACTATGACCGACCTGTTCATAATGATGTATTAATATAAATCAAGCAATACACAATATTGCAGAACCCCTGGTGAGGATTCAGTTCAATTATTTTCTTCATGATTGTGATGGAAAACACATCACTGTTTTTGAGATGTGGCAAATATATTTTTACTTTTTTAGACTAGTTTGAAATTGAAAGCATTATGAACTGGATACATCAACAGAAATCTATAACATAGTACTTCCACAATGCATACTTTTCTGGTAGGGATAGATAATGAAGCCATCGTGGGAGTACAATGACATCAGCAAACAATGTGCAATCAAGGAATCAATAGATAGCTTTCCTCTGGCGTGCATATCTGAAAAGTTGCATGTTTCTCCACACATTCTGAACTTGGTATTGATCAATAATTCAGGTATTATGGTGTGGGGGGGGGTGTCTTTAGAAAGTTCCTTCCTGCTGGTCATAATGCAACAAAAACATCTAGAATATTCATAGCATCATAAAGAAATCTATAGAGACTCCAATTAAAAGATAAATTCACTCACTACTTCAAATTCTTCAGTTCTGCTCTAATAAACATAAAATGGGCAGTTATTAACAATGTGCTTCATGATTTACATTTTGCCACGATTACACAAGTCAGAGGTTATTAACTATGCTTATCATGGCCCAAGATTTTCTTGGGAGTATTTGCTTTCATTTAAAATTAATTACTGGTCAATTTTTAGTGTTAGGTTAAAATATTCACATTTTTCTTTCCTAATTTGAGATGGGGAGTTATATAATACTAAAATACAAAATAGGTTGTAAAATATAATTTACAAATTGTGAGAGAATGTATTGAAATTCTGGAGAAAAAACTACCAATTTAATCTTATGGAGACACATTAATTTGTCTTTTTCTCATCCTCTGAGCAATAGTTTAAAAAGTCAATCAACTAAGAAACAAATGAAAATATTGAATTTTTTTTCACAATTACTGCATAAGATACAACAGTTCACAATATAGCCTTAACGAGAATAAATGGAATTTATTAAACTATTGGCAGGCTTGACTCCATGGATGAGGACCTTTTTAAAGCTTTCAAACCAAATGCTTTAATGAAAGATCTTAAGAGTTTCTTAACATGGAGAGCTAATATATGGTGAATCTCAAAAATTTGGTTAATTTCTTCTTTTAATTGTGAAAATCTTTGTTACAATAAATATCATATAGATATGTATAATAAAAATTAACTTTTTTTTTCATGTCATAGCATCAGCCAGGAGGCGAACCCGCAACAACCGTCTGCAACCAACTGCTTGCTTGCAAGGCAGCTGCATTGACCTCTCGGCTAACAACGCTTGACTAAAAATTAACTTTTTTGTCTGAAAATATATAGAATAAAAATATAATAAAAATACCTATTTTTTAAACAAATATAGAAATACATATGCACACACACAAAAAAAAAAACAATAAATAAAATTTTAGAGCTTCCATTAGAACATATCTAGCTTGAAGGTTAAACGTACTGTCACGCATGGTTTAGTGCAGGAGTATAATGCTGGATTTTGGAGCTTAAGGCCCATGGAATATTGCTCTAGATCTATCATTTATAGTAACTGAACTTCTGATGAATTTCCAGCAATAAACCATTAGATTATCTTATTGTTTTATTGTATTTGCATAGTTATAATCATCATTGTCATTTTGAACCATTATTGATCCACCACAAGATCTCTCCAAATTTAATGCAGTTCCTCCAAGCCATAGACTGTTTTCTCCCCACCCCACTAACAAACTTCCTTATTTCATATCCATTTACCTCATAGTGTCCCGTTTCTACGTATTTTACAATATCTTGAGAATCCAGTTTAAGACTTCTACAGTTTTTCCAGTTCAGCTTCATTTCAATTTTTTAATTCTTTCCATAATACCAATGATATTTGCTAGTTCTTTTGCTTTCAATTCCTTCTTATTTTTCGCAACATACATATGTCAATACTTCATTGAAAAGCTTGAATTTCATCCATTTCCCTTCTTTTAACTTACCAAGCCTCAGAACCATAAATAAAAATTGATAAAATATAGCAATTGACCTTTCTTTTCAAATATAGACATATTTAACATTATTTTTAATTTAATTCATTAATTGCATCCATTATATTTTTATCTTTATTGACAATCTGATTTAGATATTTGGTACTTGTTAATTTGTAAATCAGGATTATTAATCTTTATTTTCTTTATCGAAGACAATCCATTTAACATTACTTTAGGTTTTTTTTTTTCAATATCTATAATTCTATTTTCTCTGATAGCTGATGCAATATTTCCTTATGATTTGAAGCATGATTTGCAAAAAGAATCACAGCATCTTCAAAATTTGATGACTTAAATAAGTTCCAGTTACTTTTATTCCTTTAGCTTTTCATTTGAACCCACAAAATATTTCTTATGTAATAATAAATTTGTTTCACTAGTTCATCTTAATTAATACAATACGCTTCAATAATTAAAGGTAAAATTACTAAATTCTAAATCTTAACATTGGCTAAGCGCTAGAAGAAACACGACATCACCCTGTTATACACCTTTCTCAATGTTAACGTTCTTGGTATCACCTCATAATCTAATCACTGCTGTTACATTTTGATAAGTATCTTTTCTTGAGACTATGACAATATTCCAAGTCCGCATCTTGTCAATCCAATAAAACTTGGTAGCTTATAAAACTAAATGCTTTTAAAAATCTACAAATCCAAACCCTAATGGAAACTCATATTTATTGGTCCTTTCCATTGGATATGATCCACTGCACTAAAACCACCTTTAATTCCACTTAATATTTAAAATTGCATTCGTTTTATACAAACTGGGTATGAACTAGTTACAATTTTTTAAATAACTGATTATTGTTTTTGTTTAATATTTTTTATTAGAAAAAAATGTGTATATCTTTCAATAGTTTTTTTATATGTATAAACTGTAGTTTATTTCAATTGCATTACCTGGGGAAAAGGTTTGTTTAAATTTCTAGTGAAATGTGTATTTTATTTACATTTAAATTTACGAAAAATAAAAAACAAAATAATTTTGATAACCAACGTATTAATTGAGACCCTTGAAATCAGAAAATTTGTTTTCTAACAAAGAAAATTAATGTATGTATATGTCGATGTTATAAATAGTAAAATCTAAGTAATTCTATATGACTAATATGGATTGCGGTGGTTTTTACAGCTTTCAATCTTTTTTCTCTAAACATAAATTTACATAATTTGATATTTAAATTTTTGAAAATCTACATCTAATTTGCATTGAAAAAATATTCATTTATTACATATCTCATCTGATTTCAATTTTTTGAATACACTTTTGTTTAAAAAAGAACAGTTGTATTAATTTTAATTGTATCAGTAATTATCAACTATGAACGGGAGAATATATACAAATATTCATTTAATTAGTACTGCTAGTAAAAGTAGAGTTCTTTTTCACCTTGTCACTTTAATTTAGCTTGTACATGTATGTAAATGTGTGCGTGCATAATTCATATCGTGTCTGTGTCTGTACATAAACAC
Source organism: Epiperipatus broadwayi (assembly GCA_028023455.1). Lineage (NCBI taxonomy): Eukaryota > Metazoa > Onychophora > Udeonychophora > Euonychophora > Peripatidae > Epiperipatus > Epiperipatus broadwayi. The sequence continues at coordinate 15,803,554 of JAQFVV010000011.1, forward strand.
ATATGCATGCATATTAAGTTCTCTGCCATAGGATCCAAGTAAGAATAACAAGGCAAAAAAATCAAGCAATATGATTTGATTATCAAATAATTCGCAACAATTTGGTAGTTATCTCACTCCCTCAACACAACTTGTTTTAGCATCCCAATATTTGAAAGATATATTACAAACATTAATGTCTGTAAAATACAATAAATAAAATGCCATGTTATTTAAAAGAATGTACTATAAGTTTATACAAACGTCAGTCGAAAAAAAATCAATATAATGTAAGATAAAAAGATGATTTATTTATTTTTTTGTTGGTGGTATTCAGTAAATTAATTAAACATACATGTAATGTATAATTTAAATTTTTAAAAAAAAACTCAGATTTGCCAAGCAATTAATAACAATCAATCTACCAAATTATACATATTGAAGAAAAAGTTAACAGAACATTAGAGCTAAGAATTTTTATATTATTACAATAAAGTAATATGAGTTTACACATTTTAGTGAAGTTATAATTATGTCCTTTTCACTAGCATTAATTAAGTAAAATTGATCATAATATCTTATTGCCTCTACCTGTAATCCTATATTTCAAAAAGATCATTAACATTCATAATTATTAAGCAATAGAATGGATTATTGCTCATAGGAGCATATGATGTCCCATCAAGCTGTGATCCATGGATCTCTACCTCTCAGAGTCAACCATTTTAACATTGCACTAAACTTATACAGACTAAAAATGAATGAAATGATTTATCATTCAGAAGATATGATTTCTGAGCACCAGAAATAACATAACTGAGCTGTTCTGTGATATATGGACCTCTGGCTCTTAATCCACCATTCTATCATTTCAATAAAAAATGTAGGGTATTCTTAATTGGTGCTTGTAGCTTATCGGACACAAAAAATATCTCAATGAGCAAAAATTATTCTCCCAAAATGAAATGTTTTTATTTGCATTTTAGCTTTTCTGAAATTCCAAGTGCAACAATCGTGACTTTCTCTAACCATATCACCAAATACAAAAACTTACAATTATCATATATCCAAAAAGAGATTTTCATGTAGTCCATTCATATACCAATTGAAAGAGACTTTCATGTAGTCTATTCATACACCCTTCCATTGAAAGAGACTTCCATGTAGTCCATTCTTATATAACCCTTTGTTGAAAGTTACTTCCATATAGTCCATTCATATACATTTTTGTTGAAAGACTTCCATGTAGATTGTGAGTGATAAGATAATAAAAGAAGTGACTGTAGACAAAATGACTTAAATGATTCTTCTGACATATGTAGAAATCAAGAACAAAGTACCATATTCTCATTCTTAGGAATGTTTGCAATGTTATTTGTTATTGTATGCAATATGGTCCTATGAATGAAGCGCAATCATGGTAACTTAACCAATCTAGAAGCAAAATACATCATTTCATTACAATGCACATATAATTAATATGTACTTATTCAAATGTGATTGATTAATAATGGAATAACAGCTTAAAATTATGAGAGTTGTATCTGGTGATATGCCAATCATAAAATGATATATTTGTATGTACATTTTGTATTTATAAATCCATACCTATAATTTCAAATATTCAAAACTGGAATTTAACTTGTAAAATTGATTGCAACAATATTAATTATATCAAATAAATACTAAACTATAGACAGATTAAAGAATATCTAGTATCACCAATACCAATACATTCCATATGTATGTTTCCATGCATATTTTGTCTTTTTTAGATGTCTTTATTTATAGGTTTTAAGAATACATGATGAAATGGAAATCTTAAGTATATCTAAAAAAAGTTATTATAATGGAAAATAGAAATGAAGTTGAGATATTTCATGTGATAATGTTTAGTTTTAAAAAAAACATGTATTAATCTTCAAGTGAGATTTAAAATTTATATGTGAATTAGGAATAATTTTTATTCTAATGAATGTTTCGTAATAATCATTAATGTACTTATCTGAACTGGTTGATGTCAGTGCAGAAAGTTTGGCGCTTGTAAATCAAAGTGTAATAATTTAGTAAGTAAAAAAAAAAAAAACAATTTAGTAAAATTGTAAATGCGCATTTCAACATAATTTATAATAAGTTATGGTCTTTAAAGATAATATTCTTTGATAGTTTTTCTGATCTCTTTTCTCCTCTCTCTATTCTAAACATCTACTTTAAGCTTCACATAACAGTTATGAGATTTTAAAAGAAATTTAACCTTTGTATTTGTCTGAAGGTTTGTAATGATGGTATATTATAAGATATGCTATGTTGGACTATTTCCATCATTTATGAGTGAATGTTGAATGTATAGAAAATTTTAAACTGTATTTAAACTTTCCAAATACAAACAACTTGTTAGTAATAACCCACAAATAAACAATACAGGTTAGTAGTTACTCAACATTTCGAGTAGTATTACTCTCCACTCTTCTTCAGGTGTTGCTGGTCTATATGCACAGTGACAATATTTGCTTAGAAGTTGAACTCGCACCTTTAGATTCTTGAATATTGAATTTTAAGGCAAACACTCTACCAACTGAGCTATTCTGTCAAAGGCAGTTCAGTTGGTAGAGCATTTGCCTTAAAATTTGATATTCAAGAATCTAAAGATACGAGTTCAACTTCTAAGCGAATATTGTCACTGTGCATATAGGCCAGCAATACCCGAAGAAGAGTGGAGAATAATACTACTCGAAACATTGCGTAATTACTAACCTGTATTGTTTATTTGTGTGTTATTACTAAGAAGTTGTTTGTATTTGGAAAGTTTAAATAAAGTTTAGAGTTTTCTGTACATTCAACATTCACTCATAAATGATGGAAATAGTCCAACATATCACATCTTAAAATTTAATCTTCATCTTCAGACATATTTTGCAATTTTTGGTTTAAAAAAATCTGAATGGTCTGTGATTCAAAGAGCCATATAATAGGGTTATATAATAGTTGACCATTGTGCATTTTTTAACTCTCAAACTCTTCTTTCTATGACTGGACTAAATCCTTCAAGACAAAGTAATCAAATATGTATAATGCATAAGGAAACATATAATTTTTGAGCACCAGAAATGACAGAGCCTGATAGAGCTTTGGCTCTTGAGCCCTACCTATCACCATCGCATTTGCAAAGTCAGTGAGAATTTTGGATTCAAAATTGAAACCAATGTAATATTTGTTTAGAATCCCAAATCCCAAATCCTCATTCATAAAGGCAAAATTCAGTAACTAGCCTAGAGAGAAGAATTAAAGTGCATTATTATTTGATAATCACTGATAATTCAAATTTACAACAGGGGGCGCTAGAAGAGAGAAAAGATAACCTTTTGTTAATAAAGTAAGATTTGAGGTTTTAATTTTCTAAAACATACACACACACTTGTAATTATTTATTTCTAAGATGATATGGTTATCAGATTTCATTTTTAAATACTAAAAAACCATTTACATATATCATTTCCTGAATATAAAAACTCATTGCGGTTTAATAAATTATGAAGAGTTAAGAGAGAAAATGTTTTTCATTTGTCTATCCGCCATTAAATTTGCTATTTGATTTATTTGACGGATTAAAAGTTGATAATTTAAAAAAAAAAAAAAATCAACAAATAAAAGTTTAATAAGTAGTTTATAATGCTTTTTTAATTACTTATTCCCCATTAAACTTCTAAAAGACTAATTTAAACAAAAAAAGTATTAATTTTAAGAATTAATTTCATATCAATCTTAAAATATATATATAGTACTTTCTTTCGTATTTACTGAATATGTTTTTTTGGTGGATGATTTATTTATCAGATTGTTAAATCCCTAATCTCTTTTTTCCATAATCATTGGCATTTTATAGCCCAATTTTTATAACATAATATTAAAAATAAATTAATCGTTTTTGTTTTAACATAAATTACTGTATTTTACATACTTCGGTTCACACACACATTCACAAATAAGATAACTCTTTAGCTATTAAAGCTATTTATTCCCTTTTATATATCAACTCTATCTCTAAACATCCATCACTTGCTGCAAAATCTTTACTTAAGAACCTTCATTTTTAACTTGAAAGATATTAACAATAATTACATAACTTTCTCATATACTTCTAAAGGCAGTTGCCATCTACAGCATATTTGAATAGAAACCAAATAATATAGTGCTACTATGTCCCCATCCCCAGTCTGACTTCTGCTAAATTAGGTGCAGTGAGTGATTCAAGCTTTGAACCTTAAATATTACTGATGAATCCAAAAGCCATAAAAACCAGTCTAGGAATTGAAATCTATTATTCATTACTGAAGTTTAAAGTAAATGGTTCTAGAGTAAGGAAAAAAGAAATGTTCTTAAATAAAAAAGAATGATTACAATTATGGAAGTATATTAATAATTTTTATTAGTCATTCATTAAATTAGAGATTACTTATGAATAATATTTCTGTAGTGTAATTTTAACTATACCACTCTCATGCAAGATAGAGACTGATTTCTCCACAAGGTGTTAAAAGCAAATGGAAACTAGTCCCTACTTTGCAGGAAAGAGCTGTAGTGAAAATTACACTTCAGAAATATTATTCATTAAATGGGTAACCTTTAATCTAATGGAGGAGTAATAAAATTATTAATATATTTCCATTAAGTGGTTTATGTCTATGTCAAAGTTGTGAGGATGGTAAATGTAATACTTATAATTAAACTATAATAACTGGCTGATTATATATATGAACAATTATAAATATATGATAGATTGTGGTTTGAACCAATTGATAAGGTGGTTCAGCAAAAAATTTGCATCTTGGGGATCATAGATCTTTATCACACATCTCTGGTCATATGTTTATGATTACATATCTCCACAAGGTGTTAAAAGTGGATAGAAACTAGACCCTACCCTGCATGGGAATAATGTAATGAAAATTGCACTACAGAAATATTATTTATTGCAATTATGGTTCTTGTGCTTTAGTAAACCACAAGCAGAAACAAAATGAAAGTTTTAAATGTTATATTAAATCTTCATTAAGTTTTTTGTTGAAGATGGATCTAATAATGAAAGCATTATGTAACTACAATGCAATAATTAAATCACAGCTCTCCTTATAAAAACTTGTTCACCATCTAATAATAAAATCAAAATTTCTGTCCATTTTGATTTATTTTTTTAGATAAACGTCTTTTCCATCACAGTAAAGATATCTAAAAATAATAATGATTCCCCAAATGCATTTCATGCTAAACCAGCACTTTTGAATTGAACTAAATCATAACTCTTACACATATCTTCATCATTTGTTCAGTATTTACCAATATCAAATTATCATAATTAGGGAATTTGAGCCTACTGAAGAATGCTGGTTCAGCATGAAATGTTTGGGGATCATTTGTTTTTCTCATATGTCTTTGTTCAAATGTTTCAAGAAGGTGTGGTACAGTGGGCATTTTAAATATATTTAAAGATTCCATGTAAAAAAGAGATGAAGTTGGATTAATTATTCCATACCATATACATTCAATTAAAAATTGTATCATAAATATTAATCTTTAACTGGGTTTAAAGTCTATATCTTGGCTAGGGATCATATGATAAGTCTATATCTTGGCTAGGGATCATATGATAATCCCTAGTCCAATAAATGATTAATACTAATCATTACTGTATTTATCTGAAGTGAATGATATTAAAGTTGTGAATATTAAAGTTGTGAATACAGAAATTGTCTGATACTTGTAAATCAAATTATAACAATTTGATTTATATTCTAATCCAAATTCAACTGCAAGTGTAATTTTTGATTGAATAATTTACTCTCGTTTGATAATGGTTATAGCAGTAATGCATAACTTGGATCTTGGTTACCTTTGGAAAGCTTAAATAACGTTTAAAATTTTCTAGACATTCAATGACAGATGGTGAAAATAGTTCAATATATTAACAATTGTTGCTTATCTCTAACTTGCAATTTAAAAACAGCACCAACTTCGGATATATCAGTTGTATATTATTGTACAGTCTGCTATTAAATCATTTTTGTAAGTATTTATGTCTCAAATAAAAACCAGCAGCTGTAAACTTCAGTTGTCATTTCTAGTCCACATGGGAGCAGTAAATGCATTCTCCATACTATACAGCCCCTTACTCTTACCATTCAAATTTTTTTTACAAAAGAAAATCACTGTCTATGTATTCCAAATCAACATGTATAACCAACCTCTGGACAAGACTAGCTTAGACATCCCTAATAAATCTTCCAACTCTCAGTTGAACCCAATTCACAATACCCACCCCTTCCCGCAATGATTTTCTAAATTATTTTTACTAATGATAAGTATATGTAAAAATTAAAACGTTTTATTTTGGCAAAATATGAATACAAAACAAGTTCTAGTCAAGCGTTGGTGGTCGAGAGGTCAGCACAACTGCCTTACAAGCAATTGTCCCGGGTTAGCGGGTTTGCTTCCCAGCCAATGCTATGACACATGAGAAAAAAAAAGAAAACAAGTTCTAGGGTTTAAAATGTTCTTGATATCCCTCCTTCCCTTTATAAGCATGTTTTTTTTTAATTCAAAATTTACACATTACCTTTTAATCTTAAAATTACAAGCACTCCATAATTTTTGTTATTATCACAAAATATGTATTACAATATGTTATTAAAATAATGCTTGCAAAATAAAACCTGATATAATATTATGTAAAAAAAAAAAAAATTATCAATCTAAGCATCTTACAAATCTTCCAGCATGGTAAGAATGATATCCACATGTCCAAGTCAAACATATTTTTATTCTTGTAATCCACATTAAAATCTGATTAACCATTAACTTATTTTTTTTATCTCCATTTCCTAGTAAGCAATTTCAAAATGGTAATTTAGTCTTTAATAAAGATCCTCATAATGATATCATATCCTTCACAATAAAAATATCTTGTTTATTTCAGCTTCGCAGATCTCTTCAGTTAATGATTAATAAATAAATAATTAGAAATATGTAGATTAATCTGTCTTGCAAAGCAATAAATAAGGATTCTTAAACAACATATCACAATGTTTATGATAATATCCCAAACGATCACTTATGCTCTTCTCTTAACATAATGACAACCTAACATTATTTAAGTGAGACATATTAAATTCTATGTGTGTGTGACTATATATATAATGAACCTTACATTTCATCAAATCATGATAGTCATATTGCATGATTTCTTTAAATCAACGCTTTTTTTCTTATAGTCCTTTATAAGGTTTTTATTTCTTGGAAATACTAAATCTCTTTTTTCTTGTCTAACTTTTTCTTGATCATTCAATATTTGTGTCCAAACAACTTACAAATGCTATTTATAGATATATGTAATGTGAAAATTCTACCACTAATGTTCATGCTTCTATTTTGGAGTAAATAATTTTTCAGTCTTTAATAACTAGCCAAACACATTTTGCACCCAGTGGGTATCACAATGATGGCAAAACAAATCTATTATTCATTATTGAGATACCTTTATTATATATAAAAATATATTTTCCCTTATAAATTCTAATACATATCTAGTTACATGCCTTCTTGATCAATTATTCATAATTCTACCTGAATTTCATAATTCTACCTGAATTAACATTAAACCCATCTATAATTTCATTCTCTTACTATCATCAACTCAATGCAAACTATTTTAACCTTTTGATGCTCAAACCAATGATTGATTCTGAACAGGATGATAAAAGGAAATCACCAACATTGATAATGCTATGAAAAGGATAGTGAAAAGAATGCTAGATATATGCTGAAACATATAGATAAATATATACATAACACCTTTATTAATAATGAATAGGAGATTAGTTACTTTCAATAACAATTTATTTGCATTCTATTTAGATCTAATTCTAGGTACATAAACAGCTGCAATTGAAATAATTACAACTTATGAGTTTTTTATAAGCAAAAGGTGAGTGAGATAGTCTATCAATTAACCAATTCATAAGATTAAGATTCAGTAGAGCTGAATCCTTTGAGTTCAATCAAGTTTTGATCTGGGATAGGGTCATTGGAGTACATGGATTTAGGCTTTCTGTGGGGTTGAGATCGGTACGGTGATGTGATTAAAGTCTAAACTGCCCCCATGTCTGGTCCACCAACCAGGGTTGACCAGTGTGTTTATCATCCTCTTTAATTTTACACAGGGTACTGAAGAAGAGTTTATCAATGGGGTCATCGCAACCTTTATTGAACGTGACTCTACATCTGACTGACCAGATTGAAAAGTTAAAAAACATGGCAAGACATATCAATGCAACGTTTCTTTTTTCGAATGCAGGATTGAACATGATGTAGGCAGGGTCTGAATTGTTGGTTCTCTTCAGTGCTAGGTTACGTAGGTATGTCCATGATCCACAATAATCAAGAATATGGACGATGGACTCCTCCTGTTTCATGTATAATGGGCAGAGGGGGTTGATATTTATATCCCTTTTGATAACAAAAGAAGGCTGCAGTAGGAAGATCCCCCAGGTTGACCTTCAGGAGAAAGTCAACAAACTTGGGACTTAGTTTGAATAATTTTGTTATCTTTGAGAGTTGCGGTATTCCAATTGGGAGTACATTACCAGTTTTGGTTTTGCCCTCTGAAACCAATTGGTAGACTTGCCAGTAAGATAGTTTATTTTATAATAGTGAACTCGAAGATCTAAAGTTTTGAACAGTGATAGACACTTGGATGTTGGATCCAGAGTTTACGCAGTTTAGGAGGGGGCCGATCGGTAGGATCCACCTCTATTGGGAAAGGGCATTCCATCTCTAGGTTATCTTTAAAGATCTTATAGAGAATGTTATGGGTTCTTTGGAGATAGAAGATTTTGAGAGAATGGAGTCCGAGGTCATTGAGGAGTTTTGGTTTTTGAAGCATGTTCAGATTGATGACAGGAGCTTTGCTCCCCCAGCACAATCTCCTGCATAGGGTTTCGATTCGTTTGGTAAATCTAATTGTTGGGGAGAAACCGGCCAAGTAATATAAAATATTGGGTAAAACTACTGAATTTAGGAGGGCTACCTTCCCAAACAGAGAAAGATAAACCTTGGATAATGAAGTAATTAAGCCTTCAATCTTGTTGAGTAGGGAATTTTCCAGATCTCTCCTCATGATGGAAGGAGAGGCCAGATGGAACCCAAGAAATTTTTGGGGGGAGGCCTCAAACCAGCCAGACATCTTCTTGCCAGTAAGGATCATCTAGATAGCCGACTTCCCTCTGTTAATGCTGAGACTGCTTGCAAGCTGGTCCAAGAGTTTTTTTGAGTCCCACCAACTCACTCTGGGATGAAAGGAATACTACCACATCATCCATATATGAGATGTGGCGTATGTTCTCCTTCAGCATAGGTATTGCTATTCCAGGGAATGAAGTCTTTATGCGTAACAGCAGCGGGTTGATGTAGGCTGCAAAGAGGAGAGCATTCAGAGGTGAGCCCTGTGGGATGGAAATATAGGGCTGAAATCCTGGGGCAACTCTGCCACCCAAAGAGAGAAATATCTCACAATTTTGCAGGAGGTTCTCTATCATTTGGAGGTAAGCTGCAGGTACTTGGAGCCCCTTTAGTACACAGTAACACATCGATCTTGATACAGTCAAAGGCCCCAGCAAACCCAAGTTGAATTGCGACCAGTCTGGGGTTTCTTTTTCTATGAACAGTCAACCAGAAGATGAAATCGGCTGATGGCATCGGCAGTTGAGCTCCCTCTCTTGGCAAATTGATAAGATGAAAGATGACTAATGATGTTATCTTGTATATCCTCTTTGATGAGGCTTTCTATTGACTTGGTCAGTAAAGGAAGCATCAAGATCGGACGGAGATTCTCCAAATCATGTGGTGCCTCCCACTTTTTGATAAGGGGAACCATGGCGATTGGACAAACCCCATCAATCTCTCTGCAGTCATCTGCCAGAAGATCTACCATTCTCTTGACTATAGGGACGGTGAAAGATCAAAGATGAAGCAGTAAAAACTTAGGAATGCCGTGCAGGCCAGGATGTGTTCTGTCTGGCATGGACTTGAGTTTTCTGGCCAAGATGAAGCAGTAAAAACTTAGGAATGCCATGCAGGCCAGGATGGGTTCTGTCTGGCATGAGTTTTAGAAGAATTCTGGCCATGGTGATTTTGTGAGTGGCAGAACTTTCTGTGATAAATTTTTTACGCAAGTTTGACACACCAAAGGGTTGAAATTTCCTGCAGTAGTGTTCACAAATCCTGGCCAACATGGATGTTCCTGCAAAGCTGTCGCCTTGTACCTCGATCGATTTTGGGGCCTTGGACTTTTTGCCATATCCAATTGCCTGTGATAAATTTTTTACGCAAGTTTGACACACCAAAGGATTGAAATTTCCTGCAGTAATGTTCACAAATCCTGGCCAACGTGGATGTTCCTGCAAAGCTGTTGCCTTGTACTTCGATCGATCTTGGGGCCTTGGACCTTTTGCCATAATGGCCCATCTGAGATAGCCCCTGGTCCAGCAACGTTGATGGTGAATGTATTGATGGGCCCTTTTGATGGAGAGATATTCAGCAACTGCTCTCTGTAAGAATCTGTATTTAGCTTTAGTATTAGGATGTTTGGGATATTCTGAGCTACATCAGGGAGTTGTTTTAATTCTCTGGAAATTGAGTCCAGCTCACTAAGCATCCGAATTGGACCCTTGGATTCACTAGTGCATCGGTTAATCAGGTCTGTTAATAAATTGACAAAGACACTCCATGCAATATGTGCAGGGAGAGAAAGAAGTTGCACACTATTGAAGTTGCACACTATTGAAAGTGATGTAGGATTCTGATATTAATTGAATTGTGATGTTGTATTTAGTGAGCATCCTGATGGTCCGAGGCATATCAACTGCTGTTTGAGTGATAGTACTGGGATTGATTCTTACCTCTAAAGCAAAGTGGTCTGATAGAACAGTTGGCCAGAGATGGGCCTCCAGGATGGAGGAGAGAGATGAAGAGAATAATGTAAGATCTATTAATGAAGAAGTTGTTCTGGTATAAAATGAGAACGCTGATTGAGAAAAAAAATTTCTACCACTAATAAAGGGTTGAGTCAAATACCGAAGGAACTTTGATTGAAATAGTTCATATGAGTGGTTAAAGTCCCCGATAATCACTGTCGGTAGAGGACTGGTCCTGAGAGTGGAATTAATTATATGAATTACACTATGAACAAGTTGTGAATCTTTTGACAAATAAACATTCACTAAATTCAGGGACCATCCTCCAAATTGTACTATGGCAATAGGGCAATTGGAATCGATATGTAAAATCTTGAAAAAGAGATATTAGGGATCTTTTATTAATAACTATGGCAACTCCCCCAGAAGCTGAGGTAGAGTGGCTGTAATGGAAATAACCCAAACTGTGAATAAGGTTGATAACTTGAGAGTCTGATTTCACACGTAGCTTTGTCTCACAAAGGCAGAATGTGCGAGGCAGAATGTGCAGACCAAAATGATGGAACCAATGTGCTAGAGCATGGGCTCTATCACGAGAGTTCAGACCTCGGACATTGATAGAGACTATGTTAAACGGGAATGATCTGATCGATTTCTCTATCCTCAGGAGGCCTGATCTTATTAGAACTGAAATTGTTCAGATCAGGGTTCTCTCCAGAATGGGGAGAGACCACACACCCTTGGTCCAACTGTGATTCATCCCCAACCAATGTTGAGAAGGGGGCCAGACCTATCCAAATGAATGGTGCATTTAGAGCAGTCTGACTCAGTGATAACTGATTCCCCTACTGGAGAAAAGGTTGTTGCAGGGCCTGTGTATCTGATCTTTTCTCTAGGTCTGGATTCAGACCTCAAGAGGTTGTAATGATCTGTAGAAACCTGCGTAGGTAGGCTGTCATCACTGGCAGTGGAGTTCACTGGTGATGCCCTAGATTTACCATTCCTATTTTTCCTTTTGTGTTGGGGCTGAGGAGACTGGGGTCTGTTGTTGATAACTACCTCATCAACAGAGGTCATTATGTGGTCATCATCTTCATCTTCAGATGTTTCATCTAACTTCTCTCCATCCAGCTGAGTAGGCTGTTCTGGCAGTCATAGCTCATCAGTAGTTTTCTTATCTCTGGCCATCCCTTGTGGATTAGGCAAAGAGACTAATTGTCCAGCCATCACAGTTTCTCTTGAAGGAATGGCAAGATATTTAGATGAATTGGCTGTGTTTTTAACTGGTGGTTGAAGCATTTGTGGCATGCTTTTGATGGTACATTTGCGGTATTTTTTAGGGATTTGTCCACATATTTTACATTTGCGGTCTTGGCAATTCCTCCTAATATGCCCCCGTTGCTTACAAAAAAAACACTGGGGAGACACTCCACGGAGTATTATTATGAGGGGGGCTTCATTATCTTCAATCAGACCTGGGATAGACAAGGGAGAAATACCTTTGCCAAGACTAATCCTAAACAGGGCCACATTAGTATACACTTCAGAGTCTGCTTGTTTCTCCAGTATATAATTAAATGAGACAATCCTGGCAAAGGGGGAGAGAAATTTTTGGAGGTCAGCCCTCTCAAAGTCCTTCCCACAATTATGCAACTTTTCCTCTAAAATTGTGGGGCAGTTTAAATCAATAGTAACCAGGTATCGGTTAACAAGTTATTTGGGATTATTACTGAATGCCTCTTTGGCAACAACATTTTTAAATTGGATAATCACGTATCCATCATTGGGGTAAAAGAGAATCTTATATATTGAACTCCAAAGACTATGTGTTTTAATAAATCATATAAGTCTTGGACAGGGAATTTAAATAGGTTGAGGTTTCTGTTGGTTGTGGATAAAATCACAGCATTTTCATTTTTGTAATTTTTGACTGGTTAAACTTCTCATTAATTTCGCCAAGTATCGATAACTTTCTGATTAGGTGAGTAGTCTTTTAAAGTTGCTTGAGGTGATTCTACCTCCTCATTATCTATGATGAGCATAGCCTTGGAGAATAAGTCCATTTGAGACCCTCCATCTATATTGCCTTGTCTGGAGGCCATGGGTAATGTTGGAGGTTTAAGATTTATAGCAGCTTTTTCTGCATAAAACATTGGTTTCGGGCCTAGTCAGGCAGTATTATATTTAGGGATTTTATTCGATAAGGCTCTGTCTTCAAAAGTCTCAACAGTGTTGGTTGTATCACTGGAGAGATCAGAGTGTCAGACTTCATAAGATTACTCTTGGACAAATAGTCATTCAGTCTAGATTCAGAGTTGGCACTTAATTCAGGGAAATCTGAGCTTAGAAATAAGAGTAATTTTTAGGGTATGAGAAGCTATCTAGAGGAAGATTATTGGTGTACTTAGCTTCATTGGTTGATGACTTATTTCTAGGTGAAGGTTTAAAGAAGTGAGAGGGCTGTGATGCTTGAAATTTAGAATTAAAAGTCGTTGCAGAATCCATGGGTATCTTATTTGCCATCAATGATTTTTGGGATGCTTGTAGGTCATTGGAATCTCATCAGTGACAAATTCCGGAGCTTTCTGTAACATTGAACCAAAGTCAACCTTTTCCTTAGTAATTGAAGTTGTAGATAAGTTGGTGTAACTCATTTTTACTGTAGTGGGTTGAGTCATTTTAGATTTAGAACTGTTCATAGGGAAGTAATCTATTGATTTGTTATTTTTGGAAGTGTTAGTTTTGGAATTTTGAGACTTATCTGGGATAATCTGTAATTTTGTACTGCCATCTATCTTCTTGTTGGAGAACGAAATGGGAGATTTGTTATTGTGAAATTCTTGTTGGGCTTTAGAGAGGGAATTTTTGGGCTGAGAACTGTTCTCTGAGAGAAAATCTATTGATTCAGTAAATTTGGCTAAGTTAGCTTTAATATTTAGGGCGTTTTCTGCCTTCTGAGAATCATTATCTAACGAAAAATTATCTCTGATGGATTTTAAATTTATGTTATGAGAATTTTTGTTTTCCAATGGTGCCACTGTTCCCAAGGTTTTTTCGGGATAACTTTTTTGGTAGTGGCTCAAAAATTCCAATTTTTTCACCGACGTGTTGTTTACATCGGAATATGTATTATTCGACTCTAAGATTGAGATCGAAATTGGTTTCTTATAGTTTACCTGTCGCTGCAAAGTTTTTCCGCATTGGCACTTCCAGAAGCAGCTTTTCGTATCGTAACTCTAGATTTTGAGCAGTTTTCAGGTCAGAACTTTTTTTTTCCCCGAGCGATTTAGTTGGTTTCAAAGGAGGCTTAGAATTAAAAATTATTATCTATCATTTTGGTGTATGGTTTTGTTTTGGAAGAGGGGATAAAGCAGTTTTTATTTTGATCAAAGTTAATGTTATCAGTTTTCTTTTTGACCGCTGTTTTCTTTGGCAAAGGAATTAAACAAAATGACTTCTTAGGAGATACTAGATTCGCTTTATGAATAGGATCAACAATACTGGCAGCTTTTTTATTCTCCGATTATTGCTACCGATTTTAAATTCATCAGATTATGGGAATAAGTCTATCTCTTAGCTTGGCAGTATTATTAATGACAGCCATGGACGTTTCCCAGAATGGACTATTCACAGTCAAGTTTGTGCCTGGGTATTTAAATCTTTTCCATGCAAAAAAAAAAAAATTACTTAAAGAAATAAATACTTACCTGTTTTGTTTTGTTGTTTTTTTTTCAAGAAATTTTTAGGACCCAAATCATGCAAATAAGACTGATCCAGTCAGAGCTCATGAATCGTGACCTGCACAATCAGGCTACCGGAAGCAGACTATCGAAAATATATTTATCATTAAAGATTAAAAATTTATTTACTTCACAATAGAAACAACATTAATGCTAGAATTTACTGTTACATACTGTGCCAAGGCCAAATTGGCACATGTATATAAAATAATTTTATCTAAAAAAAAATTATTTATTATTAAAATCTTTCGTAAAAGAGTTTGAAAAAAATAGAAATTAATTGATTAAAAGGGGTGAGGGGAGTTTTGTTTAGAAAAGATAAAACTAAGAATTCATAAAAGTTAATTCATAAAAGTTAAAGAGTGTTATTATTATAAATTAAAAGTTAAAATATAAATCTCTTGTCATTCCAGTTTATTAGAATAAATGCGTATATATGTGCAATGGTAAATAAAAATAAATGTAAGCTTGTTAATAAGAGATATAATAAATGCGTGTTAAATCATATTGAAAAACACATGAAAATAAATATTGAAACGAAATGTATTTAAAAACACAGCGGTGGACTACTAATTAAAGATATGAAAACAACACATTTTGAAATAGCTACTACTAATTAAACAATCAATCAAAAACACGTTGTCATAGGATTAATTACTAAAGGAATTTCGACAACATCTATTGAACCTATTGCCGGAGGATATTAAAACGAAAACAATTCGCATATATAAATAGCTAGATTTTTATCGGACATCCAGTTTGAGTTTGAAGTTTTCAGTGTCAGTCTTTGTTTAAATTATGTACACAGAAACAGAAATGCATTGCTGAGCATCTTATGGAAATATACACTCTTCGTTCAGCCTTTAGTCCAACAAGATCAGCAAGACCTGCCCGTGAAATAATGTCTACTTAACAGCTCAGAAATCCTCCGTCAATATTCAACTGTCTCCAGAAATAATAATCATGAAGAATAACCAAACCCATCAAGGAAATGTCCCAGCTGGCTGGAAGAAGCAACAAACAAGAAGGAAACAAAGTTCTAAATCTACGTTCAAAAATCCTGGGTAAAACATTTTATTATTCTCAGTTATATGTAGTAGCCACCGCTGTAATTTGTAAATCCTACAGAGACAAGTAATTTGAACTTTATAAGCATGCATAAAATGAACTATTGATGTGCGTGTTTGTGAATGTTAGCTAATTTAAATGTCAAAGATTATTTATGCCTTCTCATAAAATATATTATAGTATGTTCACTTAAAATGTGTGTGTTAATTTAGATTTACAAAATGTTTAAAATTAGTAAATGTTAGTTAATAAATTGTCTTTAAAATTAAACTTTATTTGTCGGTCAATTCTTTTTATCAATTCTTTTTCTATATTTTATTATTGATTAAAATTAGACTGAGCTATTTAGGGGAATTGTTTCGAGCGCTGGATTATGAGCCTACTGATCAAATACGTTGTTTATTCTTCTGAATGGATAACTGGCGCCCGGAGTTTACTCTGAAACAAATAAAGTGTTTGGATAGTAGGGGCTTGAATCTAGCAGCCGAGGTGGGCCACTATTGATAGTTAAAGATATCAATAATATTTCCCATTTTGCTCGAACGTGCCGGTTCGTTCACGTAACATTTATAAGTAAACAAATTTGTAAATGTATTATGGAGAAGTTTGAAACCAGCCAAAACTTATATACGTGTAAGTAAGTGGTTTCTGCGGATCGATCCAGTACAATACATACAAAAGGAAATTGATTATATGTTAATGTATTTTATATGTTTGTGTTTCTGTACTAATATATGAGTTTGATAAAATACACACTTTGAGCATTGAAAGATAACATCCTTTTTCCAATCAAATGATTTATTTCAGCGGGGGAAAGGTTACCTTCAAAATGTTCAGCCACAAATATAAAAAAAGCTTTTCGATAAGCTCACTTAGCTGAATATGTTGGTCAGCCCAATTTATTATATACTATTGATTGGCAAATACATATAAATCTAGTTACTATCGGGTAAAGAGTAGATAGTGAATTAAAATACAAAACAAAACAATTATTGTACAGTTTTAATTGATCCTTTAAAGCTTTTCATAAATTAAGAATCTGATATATATAACTATATTTTGATAGTCTGTCATTATAACTACTAACGTAAAAGAAATACTAAGAGTTTAAATTTAGTAAAACTTACTGCACCAAGTATACTTTCAATGCTTTTGCATCTTCTTCATTGTTAGTCTGCTAAGAGCGTTAATTTTTTTTCTGATTTGAATGCCATTTCATTGTTGGTTCATTGTGTAATGAACCACATCTCTTTTATTTTATGTTTGCAATCATTTCTTCTTTGCACTTAATTTCAACATAACTCAGATCACAGCTTCAGCCATATTCCCTTTCATGATTATAAAAGACCGATGAATTAGTAGTGGTGTTTAGAATTTTCCTTCAATTTTTAATACACTAGAGAATGCTGGGTCATTCTAGTTCTAAGATTTGCTCTTGTCTCACCACAGTATATTTATGGACAATCTTTTTGGCTGCAGCTTACAGCATAGACCGCATTGGCCTGGTTATATACATATAACAATTATATTAGTTTCCTACACTCCCAGAATAATTAAATGTGCTGAAACATAAGGTCCATGAATTGCAATTTTTTACTCCATCTCTACTAATACTCAAATTTCATATGAACTCACAAACAATAAATCATTTGACTATTTTTATTTATCATTTCCTATTACAAAAAATTAATTCATTATCATAGATTGAAAATATATGACAAAAGTTAAATAAACAATAATAAAAAAGCTTAAAATTGAAACAAAATGATCATTTTACTAATCATATTATTAATAATAATAAATCTAAACTGAGTGCAAATAATAAGCATACAAATAATAGCAACTTCTCCATATAGTACTGTCACCCAGTGCAAATCTTAGTAATCAATGGATGAAAGATTTGTGTATAAAATCCCTATTTAGTGCCTACTCATCCAATATCCCCACTTGATAAGGATTTTATGCACAAAATCTCAGGCATTCATTGATTACTAAGAATTGCACTAGATGGCATTATTGTTTAAAGAGTTTAATTGGGTTATGAGTAAAGGGCAGGTAACGAGATGGGTGAGAAAGGTAATGCGGTATGCAAAAGATTTGGATAAAGAATTTATATCGGCATACTTGTATAAAAGATGATGATTGTGTTAGGAGGATTGTTGAGTGTTATAGTGGTAAGGAATGGGATAAAAGAATAGAAGCATTAATAAAAAATAGGGAGTTGGAGAGATCGAGAAGTATTATGGAGGGTAAGAAGAGTTTAAATATATATAGAAGTAAACGGAATATTGGAAGCGAGTTAATTTATGATAACAGTAAGGAAAGTAGTTTATTGTTTAAGGCTCGAACGGGATCTTTAGCAACAAGAGAATATACACGTAAATGGAAAACTATGGGTGATTTACAGTGCAAATTATGTAAGGAAAGTATAGAAAATATTAAGCATCTATTGATTGACTGTAAATGCTTGAAAGCAGAAAGGGTACAGATAATGAAGTTATGGGAGAATAGATATGAACAAAGTGACTATACAGAAAGTGAGTTATTAGCTTTTATGCTGGGTTTGCGAAAAGATAAGGGGAATTTAGATTTAAAGGCCATAGAGTTGACAAAGATCATGTTGTGGAAATGGGATGGGCAGAATATGGGAAGACTTAGAGTGGTGAATGGAAAATAAAGTAGCTAACAGGTTTATCTGAGCATAGTTGCTGAGATAATCTTGACTTCGTTTAAGGAGAAGCCAAAATACATCACATCACATCACATACTATTTTAGAAGCTTGCATAAGCATAGGAAATGATGGTCATGTAATGTTTTATTGGTTTTATAATAAACATTACTGTAATTTGAATATTTTATGGTAACCACTTTAAAACATGGATAAGATTAATATATCTTTCTGAATCATGATTCATTAAAGTATGTATATATTTTCTTATTTATTTTTGGTGCACTTTATATTGTGATTTCAATGGCTTTTTTTTTTTATAATTAATCAACAAATAAAATGTTTTTTCTCCTATTCTATCACATTTTAAAAACAGTCTACTGTTTGTTTCTAATAAAAATGCAATCTAATTAAATAAAAATTAGATTAATAAATATAATGTACAGTTGACAATTTGTAGTTTTAATACTCTAATCGGATAAATCTTTTTTTTTTTACTGATAATGTTTACATTTATGAAGAGAATCATTTAAATAAACCTATGATTCTATTATTGAAAGTATTTAACTGAAATTTAATATATAAATTATATTTTAATTAGATGTAAAAAATGTCAATTGATTTTTAATGTATTTTATTAGTTTACGATCAAAGCTTTATTTTTAATTAAATAATGAATTAAACAATATTTTTTCCTCCTTTTGCCAATATTATTTATGCTTATGACAACAGGTATTTTTGCCTTGTGGAGCAATATTCTGTCATTACAAAAATATTAAATAAAAATTAGTTAAGTAAATTATATTTTAGATAAAGTACATACTTTTCAATATGATGAAACTTTATTTTTAATAATTGCTAAATAAAATTTGTATTATTATTATTATTATTTATGCTTAGATTATTTACACTTGCAATAAAAGATTTTGCTTTGGATATACCAAAATAACTACCAGATATTATAGTACAAAAATACTGAATAAAAATTAGGTGAGTAAATCATATTTTCAGCTTGTTATGAAGTACTTTATTAGTTATTATATATTTAAAAGTTTATTTCTAATTACACAATTAATACTAGTTGGAAAGTACATTTTTCTTTTTGTGAAAGAATAATATTACTTTCAAGACATTTTTTTAAAATCACTACAATAGTTATTTTTTTTAAAATCACTACAATAAATAGTTACTTGTTTATTGAAGTAGTAAATACAAACTGATGAGGATAGATATAGCAAATCATTATATATAGAGTATTTGCATATGGAAGTATATCAGAGTTGTAATATAAAGTAACTTTCACTATTTCATATTCTTACAGACCTAAGCTGATGATTTATCTCTATTTTCCAATGAATTAAATATAACAATAGTGAACTTTAGAATATTGACTAAGCACAGTTTTATCTGACTAAAAAGTTGTCAAAAGTGTAGCTATATTTTAAATGGCAAGTGGCAATTAAAGTGCCTTCCTAACAAAAAGTAGTAGTCAGTTTGATGTTTTCTATATATACATGGCAAATTATGCTATCATACCAACATTCAAACATACTGAACTTGCCACCGATGCAGTAATAAATATTATTAAAAAATCATTGTAAATGCGCTGTAAATATACGTGTATAACAAGATTAAAAGTTATAACCAATAAAAAACTAGAACAGAAAAATTGTAAATATAAAAATGGAGGTGGAATGCTAGTAGATAAAAATATCAATATAAAAATCAACAACAATTTTGATTAATGGGTTGTTGTTTTTAAATGGAAGGTAGTTAAGATCATGTTCGTTGATACAGTCAGGTTTCTTAAGTACCTCAATGTCTGCTCTGATTTCTTTTTTTTGGCAAATACATCACATCTGGATAGGATCCTGATGTTTAAAAACCCTGTATTACATCCAGTATCCATGGCTTGAAATGAGTATCAATGATTATGAGTACTGCTCTATGACATTAGTATGTTTCTTTCTCTTAACATTTGTTTGATTACTAATCATAGCCATTACGAGTCTCCACAAATTCCACATGGGATTTCATAAACTTTGTTGGCCTTAAGATGGGTTGAGTTATTAGGCCTAGACAAAATGTTACTAATTTCTGATTAGTGATACATATCACTTATATGTTACAACATTTTAGAATAAGTCCAATAGTGTCTATAATTTCTTTCATATAAAAAATACAGACTTTAATAGTTATAGTTTTTTCTTCTCACGTCTTGAAATTATGCTATTTTTAGCCTGAATTAAAACTTTATGATTGTATTGCTTTACCATTTCCTCTAGGGATGATTTGTTTGAAAAACTTTCTGTCCAAGCCTAAAGATTCAATCCCTCTTAAAGCCTATAGAGTTTATAAAATTCCACATGGAGTCTATGAGATTCTTATGTGGGTATGATTAGTTATCACATAGCTAATGTAATAAAGCACCACTCATAATCACCGACACTCATTTCAAGCTATGAATACTGTCACAATATAGATTTTGTAAAGATCAGGATTCTATCCAGATGTGACATTCTCCACCAAAGAAAAATCAGAGAAGCCATTGAAATATTTAAGAAACCAGACTGTACAAATGTAGTGAATCATATAAACTATTTATTTAGAAAAAAAACCCATTAGTCTGAATAGTTATTGATTTTTAGTAAAGATTTTCTTATCTACTTTCTCACTTTTATATATCTTTTTTTTTTCTGTTCTTGTTTTCTATTGGTTGTATCTTTAATCATATCATATGTCAACACTTGCAACACTTCTACAGTGATTTTTTTATAGTAACATTCATTACCCAAATGAGAAAAGGTGCAATCCAGCTTTAAACCCATCAGGAATCTGGTGCATGGATGAACCTTAATAATTGGTCATTTATATCTGTTGTCTGTAAAAATGTTCATTTTATATATATAAATAATGTCAATACTTGATTATTTAGTAAACTTGGACAATGCTGATGAACTAGGATTAGGGAATTAATCGTTAATGATGTAATTATCAAAATTTTTTAATAGGATAGAGGAATTTAGAGAAAATGGTGGATCATTTTGAAACAGTACTTGGGCATTCCTGAACACGGATAAATATAAAGAAAACTAAAGTAACAATTTCAAAATGGAAACAAATTAATAGCAATTGGATGAGATGCAACTGACAAACATGTTTCAAAATGAAGGAAGAAGTTTCTTTTAGACCTGTAAGATTACAATTAAGAATTTACTTTGAAATGTCACAATTTAAAGGTTAAAAATATGGATAATGAAAAGAAAAAAATATTTGAAAGCTTTTGAAGAGTGAATATGATAAAATAAATTGAAGAATGAATTGAAAATAATAAAATTCTTAAAAAATAGTAAGAATAGCTCAATTACTGAGGGGAAAAAACTCAACTGAATAGATATAATGCATAGAAGTAGAAAGCTCAATGAAATGAATAAATGAAAGAAAGGCAAATGAAAAAAGAGAAAAGCAGTTGTTCTGTTTTGAAGAGATGTAAACATAAATCTGCTTTAACAAACTGAACAGAAATGATGAGATTTGTATGCTAATTCAATTTCCTTTGCTTTCATAATTACTGTTTGCCATCATTGTTAAAAAAATTTCTCATGAATTATTTGCAGTTCCCACACCTGTTGAAAATTTTGTTTTTCAATTGCTGCCTGATTGCCAAAAATATTATATATAGGTTTGTTAAATAAATTATATTATTTCCATGTTCTCAAATGATTTTCATGTTTTCATCTAATTTTGATTTTTACAAAATAAATTTGAAAGTTATCAATTCTAGTTTATTTTAATACATGGTAGTATTGTACATGCAATGGACACCAAAATGTCTTTATTAATCAATTTGTTAAGGATTATAACAAAACATTTAGTAGTAGTAGTAGTAGTAGTATAATTCAATTCAACAATAAAGAAAACCATTTAAAGAAATATATTATTATAATTTAATTATATGTTAAGCTAATAATTAATCTCTCAATAAAAGTATTTAGATCTAAAGAAAACATGCCAATGTCATTAAAATAGATATTATAAAGATTTGGAAGTCTATAATGCTGCTAGATATTAAGTTTCACATTTATATTTATCAATGTCAAATAAGTTCATATTATTATCCTTGAAATATAACTAGATAACAGATTTTTACACGAGTTATTTGATAGAAAAGTTTCAAATCTCTAATAATTCTTATTCTTTGCACAGAATTCCATATTACTGAGCTATATTCTATTAAAGATACTACAAGAGTCATACACGAATGTATCTTTACATAAGTATTGCAGAAGACCCATTATTCCATTAGCTTTGCATATATTTGAGTTGTAAAACAGCCATTTTGCTACCTCATGTAGATAATATTATATATAAAGCTACTATTATATTATAATGATGATGATGAAATATTTTGTAAAAGAAGAAAGAAAGATTAACTTACTTTAAAAAAAACTAATGTTATAAATAAATAATAAATGTAATAAGTACACTTAATAAGCAACTATAGA
Organism: Epiperipatus broadwayi; assembly: GCA_028023455.1. Classification (NCBI taxonomy): domain Eukaryota; kingdom Metazoa; phylum Onychophora; class Udeonychophora; order Euonychophora; family Peripatidae; genus Epiperipatus; species Epiperipatus broadwayi. Next base: position 15,826,479 of record JAQFVV010000011.1, read on the forward strand.
GAAGCTTGTTACTGATATAAATTAAATACAGCTTAGGGCTTTCCAGAACTTAAAGCGTTCTTATATTCATATTAACATGCATCTTGCTATGAATATAAGAATGTCATAGGTTCTCGAAAGTGCATCTTGTTATGAATATAAGAACATCATAAGTTCTCAAAAGCGCTAAGCCGTATTTAACTTACAGAAATAACAAACTTCTCTATAGTAGCATATAAACACACGTATTACATGTATTACATTCCATATAGAAGCATAAACAGTTACCGTCATTATATAACTAATTACAAAAACAAAAGAATAAATAGCTTCCCTTTTCTCTAATCTTATTGCATGACACTATATATATATAAACAAATCTAAATACCCACATACACGTCAGTATATATTACAATATCCATTAAGTAATTGTTTGATTAAATATTCATATTATCTTTACAAAACTTTCCAGTTTAAAAAAAAAAAATGCAAATGCTGCCAATTTTGTGCTCAATCCATTTTTTAAAAACTAATCTCGACAATTATCATTAATAAATATGATCTTTCAAAACACTAAGTGAAAACTGTAATGAAAAATATTTATTTAAGCTACCAGATTTTCTTTTAAATATTTTTAAGCAGACATTATTAAAAAGAAAGATGGGGAGGGAGGGTAGAAATTAAATATTTAAAAATTCTTTATTAGCTGAAGTAGTATGCATTTCAAAAATAAGATTTTCTCATCACATATATACAAAAAAAGAGGAGGCTAAAATATAGGTTAATAGTATATAATGCAAGTTATGCATTGTTTTTATAACGATCATGCATAGTGCCTTTCATAGTTTCGTACACGGATTCAAGAGCTAGAACTCTTTAGATTAAAGCCTCTGGTACTTGAACATCATATGTCATTTTAACATATATTTAAACTTACACTTGTGCTACTTGCTTTAGTTACTTCTTGATCTATCCGATTTCTAAAATTCCATTATATTATAAAATTTGAATTTAGATCAATGGATCTGGATAATAAAATAATATAGTATTATAATTTATTTTAATAAGTACGTATTAAATTTTAATAATCGTGTAAAAAAACAACAGCTATTAAATATGTAATGCTGAAAATATAAAATATTTATGAAGAAATAAGCTCCAATTGTACACATCCTAATAATAATTTACAAAATTATATTTACCCGAGACATTTTAGCAAATAAAGAGAGGGCGCTAGTTGCACGTTTGTCAAAATGTCTCGTAAATACTACTTGTAAATTATTATTATACTTTGCACATTTGGAGTTGATGTCTCTATTTGTACTTTAAATTTCAAAATACCTAATACAAAGCACTAAATAATCTTCTGGTGCACATGATTTAGTGCATTGGAATAGCATAAGATATGAAAACTAAAAATTTAGTTATAGCATGGCCCTGCATTTATTGATGCTCAAACATCATACAACCAGAACAGTAAACAATTCATTACTTATTGCCCTGTAGTGAAATATAGGATTAAAAATCATTAAATTTTTGATTTCCTCAGGTTTAAATGCTTCTATCTTTTAAAATCCATCCAATTACAGTATTTATTTATTTTTTACTTTGCAATTGTTATATCGTTTGTTTTCATTTCAAATCAAATGGTTTTTTTTAATTATTTTATTAAAATATTTCTAATAATATATATCATTTACAGAAACGCACACACAAAAAAAAAACTAAATAAATGGGAAAAAAAAGACAACATAAATAATTAAAGATATTTTTAGCAAATATCAGTGAAAGAAAAACAACAGAAAAAAAAAGCACGAAGAACGCTAAAAATCTTTTTTACATCTTATTAAATATTCAGTTAATTCCATCTTCAAACATGAAAATACCGGGAAAATTAACACCTTTCATGAAATTCAATCTTCAAAATCAATATTTTTCTTCTTAAACGAAATGCAATAAACTAGCAAATGCTATAAAATAAAAATAGATTTTAAAGTAAAAACTATAATTTAACGTTATTATTATCAGAAATAATATTATTATCCCACCGCCTCACGTTTTCTATCAGCGCTGATATTTATGATATATCATTTGCTAAATTACGAAAAAATATATAAGTTATTATTCTAGAAACATATTCACTTAAGTAACAAGTTTGCTATTATAGTATTATGCGTAGTGAAGCGTATTTTCTCTAAAAAACGACTTGATAAACAGTTTATAAAATAAATTATAAACGAAAGATATCAGTCTAAATAAAGCTGATTAATTAGTAAATTGATGATTTTATATACCACACATACTAAATGACAAGCACACTCAAGTATATAGGACGTATAAACGTAGAGCTTGATAGGTTATATATGGTATCACCTCTTCTCAACCGTTAAGCTAGAAGTACCAACACAAAATTATTTGATTTTTTAGCGTATTACAGTATTATAATCATTGATTAGTTACTCTTGCAATAAATAGCACTAAAGAAGAGAGCTTTCATTAAGAATTTATCTTTGCTATTTTCAACCATTTATTGATTTCTCCATGATTTAGTGTAGTTACTCTGATCCATAACCTCTCTCTCCTCTCCATATCATACTAACAAATTTCCATATTGTATTCATCCATCTCACATGTGATCTCTTTCTAGGTCTTTTACAATCTCTTGGCATCCAGTTTAAGATTTCAATTATCTATCTATTATCATCTCTTTTAGAAATATATCCAGCTCTGCTCAATTTCAATCTCTTAATTCCTTCAATGATGTCAATGATATCTATATATTCTTTTTTTTATTATTATTAAGGGAAATACATATATGTATAATCACAGTATGAATCTTTTTTGTTCAAATTTGTTACATTCATTACATCTGTTACATTTATTATTCTAATTTTGACAACATAATTCCATTTGTTACATTAATCTTGACAAAGTAATTTCCTTAATTAAAACAAGCAAAACTCACTATAGGTATTGCCACACACAGCAAGCTAGAGTAATCAATGGATGCCAGAAGGTTTGTGCATAAAATCCCCATCTAGTGTCTACTCATACACTATCCCCAGACTAGTTTCTGGCTTGTGGCCTTCGTCAGTGAGAAGCCTTGGATCTGAGAGCACTGCACCTAGATCTTAGGATTTAATGCAACCCTCCAGCAGTCACCTTTTATCTCCACTTAACTACAAAACTATGAGTCTTAAACTAAAAACACCTTAATGTTTTCAATCCAAGCCCATTAGCTTATATAGTCATATGAGTCTGAACTCAGTTCAGCACCCATACATTTTGGTGTCTTTAGTTCTTTAACAACCATAGCCACCACTATCCTATTAGGCAGGATTGGTTTTAAGCCAATAAACATCCCATGACCACCACTTCTAGCTTGCTGTGTGTGGCAATATGTATAGTAAGTTTTGCCTGTTTTAACAACAGTTACACAGAAGCATAAGAAGTGGTGGTGCATGTGATGTTTATTGGCTTAATTTCCTTAATCAAAGCAATAGACTCCTCATTTGATGACAAAGATTGCGATTATTAGGAAGTTATTTTTTTTCGATTTCCATTGATACTTCAAGAATCTCATATAATTGAATACAATTATTTGTTGATTATGTGGTGATAATTAATTAAGATTCATCTGAGAATAGGACTCCTCATCTAACGACCTAAGCTATGCCCAAGTATCTCTACAGAATTTCTCAGGTGTTAGCAGGCAATCTCTGCACTTCACTTTGCGGATCAAGTTTTTACATATTGACCATGATTCTGCACTAACCCGTTTGAACCATCTCATAATCTATTTATTCTTTCACCCAAATAATTGGCTTTCAGTCTTCCTTGTTAACTCCTAACCTACATCTATCCATACTTTATAGAGTGAGCTGAATTCTCTCAATTGCTCTTCTGTTAAATGTCCAAGTCTCAGATAAAACTTACTATTAAACACCTTACTTTTCCAACATAGTTATATTTCTTTTTAATATAAAAAAGTATAGTAATGTATTTTGATACTTTTCATTAGAATGTAACTTTTACAAAAAATTACAGAATGCTAAATGATGTTATGAATATGTCACCATATTTTCCCTTCCATCTAAAGATTAAAAACTCTTTTTTTTTTTCTTTTTTTTTGCACTGCATTTAGTAGAAATTTGTAAAAATTATTATACCTTATATGTGGTTGCATAAATAGGAGTTGAGAGGATTCAAAAATAACCAGAATCGTTCTCTGGTTTGCATGTCTGTTGTAGAAAGTCTACTATCTACCATTGCATCAAACTATACAGGATAAAAAATAATTGCTGTTTTGTTCGGGAGTTCATAAAGAATTTTGAATAAAACGAGAGAACTGGGCATAATCCATAGACACTTCTTCATGAACTGCTATTCTATACCAAACTACACAGTGCAAAGATATGTGAATGCAAACCCAATTATTTATCTAACCAGCAAGTTAAACTTCAATACAAAATATAAATGGTATAAATTATGAAGTTATCCGATATATAACTATTATATATACATGAGTTAAGAATTGCAGTTTTCAAAAAAAAAAAAAAAAAGGTAAATTAATCTATTAAAAAAACTGCAGAGGATTCTTAGTTGATACTTATAAAACTTTAACTCAATTATCCAACTCTATACATCTAAGAATTAAAAATATGGGATTCTAAATTTAATTCTTAAACAAGAGTTTAGTTGAAAGAAAAGCTTTGTGTCTGAAAGAGTTGTCAAATGAAAATAAATAATAATAAAAGGAATATTATTTTCTTAATTTCTTTTAGTTGAATAATAAATAAAAGAAGAAACACTTTTTATAAAAAGGAAAAAAAGTTATGGTTTAAAAATTAAATTTAATATAAAAAACATATATAGTTAAATAAAAAATGCTGTGTGTTGCAAATGAAATGTCAACTGTGAAAAAAGATGAAAGAATAAACCTTCAATCTTTTAAAATGAGTTAGTTTATGGTGAAAAATGATAAAAAATTTTACTTATGGACAAATAAAGACAGACTGAAAAAAAAAAGAAAATAATACTAAGTGTTTTTTCACCTGGCATTTAAAAGATAAATGCACATCCCTATATATGGATAATAATAAAAAATTATATATTAAAAAACTTGATTGTATTTTCCATAAATATTTATAAAAATAAACAATATCTTAAACCAATTTATTCATATTTAAGCAAGTTTACTATATTTTTTTTAATTAATTATTTTTTTATAGATCATCCAATACCATTCTTAGTTCTTCATCTGAACTTAAGTGTCTAATTTGTCTCATCCTTCATATTCACAAACATGTAGAATGATTTTGGAAGGCAAATGATTGGGAATAGAATGGCAACAGAAATATTACACAATCAAAAAACCCTAATGGGAAGAAGAAAAAAAAATAAACTTCTTAGATGATAAAGAAAAAATCTATTAGATAATTTAAAAATTTGGATATGATATATCAAACCATACTGCCCACCCAATCCACAGGATGAGAAGTCAAAACCAAAAAGTCCATGCAATCAATTAAAAAATCATAAAACCTTAATGAAACAAATTGAGGAAAAACTTCTTATGCTCATATAGGTGGTTCTACAATAAAAGTGGATCACCCTAAAAATACAAATCTTAAACATATGCTAAAAAAGTCAAATAATGCTTTATTTAATGTGTAAGAAAAATACAAAAATATAAAAACAAATTTCCCTACTAGAAGGAACATAATTTTTGGCACAAGTGATCCATGTCATTCAGTTCTGTCTCGACATAAACTAAAAACAAATTCATAATGACACACACAAAAAAGAGATGATTATTATTGAAATATGTGCTTGTGCATCATGTGAATATTTTGTCACCATAGCAACTCCAACAATGGAGGTTATTCAAAACCATAAAGGATATTGTTTTTATATAATGAAGAAAATATCCTCAACTTTACTTCAAAAAATTTTAACATACCTAATTTTCTTTAAAAAACATTATGCAGACAGAAGTTACAGATAACGAAAATTGAAAGGCGTATTGACTTCAGAATTCAAATTTTAAAAAATGCCTTTAACTTTTCACTCTCATATGCTTGTGTACACTTTAGTCTTTATTCTTTAACTCTGTATGTGCTTGACATAGTTGGTAGAGCAGGGGTCCCCAACCCTATGCCCGTGGGCACCACGACACCCACAGACCATTTTACGTGTGCCCACCGCTATCTGAACACCATAAAAAATTATTTATCTGATACAAATAAATTTAATTTTTAAAATTTCTTATAAATTATTGTATTATATTGTAATCAAATTATAGGGCATACTATATATACTTTTACAGCGTAAAAATATAAACGTTAATTATATGTTAAAATTTTATTTTTGAAATAAATATTTTTTTGTACATTATGTGTATTATTAACAATATCCAACTACAAATTTACATTGAAAAAATAAATAGTGCCCGCCACCTGGTTGAAAAAAATAAATGGTACTTGCCACCTGGCCGGTATTATAGAATGTGCTCTTAAGTGCAAAAAGGTTGGGGACCCCTGTGGTAGAGCATCTGACTTGGGATTGGGAGATCCTAGAATTCAAATTTTAAAAAATGCCTTTTTAATGTTTCATTCTTATACATTTATGCACACTTTAATCTTTATTCTTTAACTCTGTGGTTTGGCGGAGTTAGTAGAGCTTGAGATACGGTGATTCCAGGATTGATTCTGTCACTTATAGTTCTGATCCTCAAACTACTTATGAACTCCTGAGCAAAAAAGCCATTAGCACTTTCTTTTTTTATTCTTTAAAAGTTAAATAGTTTATATTTGAAGAAAAGCACTATTAGGTTGAAAAAATGAAAAAAGGGCATTCAAAAACTTAAAAAAAAAAAACATTATCCTTATGCACTTGAATTCAATGCTGACTAATTTAGTCTTCATCAGAGCTAGAGTATAATTTTAACATAAATAATAAAATTTATTATTACAAATTTTTATCTTATATACAATCTTTAAAAAGGGAGATTCGTAATATTATGGTTCTTTTTTTTTTAATCATTCTTCCCAATTTGTAATAAAGAAATTGACAAGGCGGATTATTTTTGCAAAAAAAAAAACTTTAAAATACTAGATTCTCCAATTTAATTATTTTGATTTATTCTCTTTGTTAAAAAAAATTTTGAAACGTTTGTGAAAGCATTATCATTAAATTTATAAAAACAAAAATTGATATTAAACTACCAAAACATCACATAATTACTATTTCCTATGCTTACCCAAGCTGTTAATAACAGTAGTAAACTCTCCATACAGTAGTGCCACCCAGTGCAAGCCTTAGTAATCAATGGATGCAAGAAGCCACAAGCTAAAAACTAGTCTGGAGATATTAGATGAGTATGAATGCTCTACATAGATTTTACGCAAAAACCTTCTTGCATCCATTGATTACTAAGGCTTGCACTGGGTGGCACTACTGTATGGAGTTTGCTACTGTTAAAAATTAATATTGGCTTCATTTCATATGACACTTCTGGATGCACTATAAATTTTACACAAACATATATATATATCACAATGCAAATATGTATAATAAGCATTAATTTTAATCCTCTATAATAATAATACTAATCTCATGAACATATATATAAATTTATATATATATCTAATGAAATTTCAGCATTAATATTATTGAAGAATAAGCTTCTTAATGACAGGAAGTCAATATTTTTTATTTTTCATTTATTGCATTTGTTTATTTATAAATATAAATTATTTAATTAAATTTCTATTTCCAATTTTTTAATTATATATGTAAACATCAATTTAAAAAAGATCTTGTGTGAAAAGTTAGTGTATCTGCCTATCACATCTATGGTCTGAGTTTGAACCTGGCAAAAGTGAAATTCTTTTTCAAAAGCTTAGGATCTGCTTCTCATGTAGCTGGCCTGCAGCCAATTCTGCTAACTATTTAACAAGAGTCAGTAAATGAGTATCTACTTAGAGAATAAAACTGCTCAAACTCTCACAACTCAGTAATTAGCAAGTTTGATGAGTACTGCCATTTCATAGTTCTTCTATGAAGGACAGTTGAAGCTGATGCACTACAGTGGGATGCTTATTAAAATGACAGTTTTACTTTTACACCACCCTGTTTCTATTGGTTTCTTTGCTTATTCACTATAAAGAGTCATAGAGATAGTGATTAATAAATTAGCCTACCATACCCAAAATATGAGAATCAAAAATAGACTTGAGTGGAAATAGTTTGAATTTTTTCTAGATATATCTTAAAAAAACTCTCAAGTAATTTAGAATTCAACTAACTCTGCTAGTCATATTATAGGAGTTGCTACATTAATTATTCTTAGCTAAAAAAGAAAATATGTTTCAAATCATGTGATGATCAGCTGAATACCAATTTGACTAATCATGATAAAAAATAAAGAAGATAAATGTGATCTTCATCAATCAGAAGTGTCATATACCTTTATGTGCTTAATCCATGATTAACTTTCACCTTTTTACTAAGAATATACAAAAGTATATTTCAATGAAGGTTTTTTTGCCCATGCGATTTCATTAAAAATGAAAGTCCCTATAATTATTTTATCTGTTCCAATTCAATATGCACTTGCTGCAATTGCAAAAATTCAGGATATCTAATAACAAAGAATTAGGAAGTGACTGAAAAGACTACTCCCAAAATTCAAACCAGAAGATGATAGCCAGAATGAACTACATGATAAATTATGTGGAATTATGGTGGGCCTATGATTAAAATTCATATTTTTAATAAATACATATATAAATTCACGCATTAATTTATTTTGTTTATAATATGTACTGAATGTCTCATTTTAAGCTTAATGAATTTATTAGTAATAAATTTGTTATCTAATGCTCAAATATTATTTTCTGTATTTAAAAAAAGTGGCAAATTATTTTTTAAATATAAATTAACTATTCCGCATGGTTTAATGCACTGATAGAGAGTTGGACCCTGGAGTTCATGATCCACAGATTACAATCCAACTGTCATTTCTGGTGCTCAAACTTCTTATGAACTTCTGAACAATTGCCCTGATTGACATGATAGTAAAGTGACAGACTTCAACTGTCCTGCTTCTGGTATTTGAACTTCTTATAAATTCCTGACCAATAAACCACTCAAATATTTTTTATTACAGTATAATTGACATAACAAATTGATAACAAACAGATATTACTAAAAAAACAGCTCTACATTAGGGAAATCACAAGCTATGATCTATAACTAATAACTTGTTCATAAGCTTTACATAAATTTTCATAGTGGTCGAGTGATGTATTTAAGGACTTAAAGTTACTAAATTGACTTCCATCTAATTAAAATTAAGAAGGGGGAAAAAACAACTCCATTTGATTGATTTAATGAAAGTTTGTGTTCAAATTCTATGATTTAGCTTGAATATCATGCAACCGCCCAAACAAACAACCACAAATGTATTGATAGAGTAGACAAATAAATGTCCAGGGTGCCTATACTATGTTAGAATGAATTAATATAAACCGTTAGTAATTTACTTTATCAGTCAGCATGAAAGATTCAACTGTTTATTAAATTAAATTTGGAAACCAATCAATTGGTGCTTGTTTGTGACAGAGGGAGAAAGGGTTATCAAATATTTGTCTTCATTAATTAGGAACCAAAGAAATTATATAGTTCTCCCTGTTTGCATCAACAGAATTGTGGAAAGGTTAAGATCAGAACTTGCCAACTTATGGGATTAAATTTGACACATTGGATCCCTGATTATAACAATAAAAAATTAAGGATTAAATAGATTCATTTGAAACTTAAATAATAATACAAAACTTTTTAAAAAAAAACAACAACAAACACACCTTAATTTGACAAATAGAAAATTTTACTTCACAAAATAAATTGTTATAGTGTAAAATTTACAATTCAAACATGATATACTGAAACAGTAAGGTCTGCTTTGCAGATCTTCGTTTCACCTTTTCTCACCTACTTCCTACCCTCATATCTTAGTTTGAACCCCAATCTATCGTAGTGTGTCTGCAATACACTTATATACCGAAAATCCCGCCTAATGTTAAACCACGAGCACAATGCTCGTATTATATATATATAACTTATTCCCAAATAAAATAAAATATTATGAATTATGTATTTGTTCACATAATTTACATTTATTAAAAAGTAAGTTATATAAGTCGTAATTGCGCACACACTATGATATCCATTTTAAAACATATCAAAATTATAAATTGTTAGTTATTTTGTTTGGATCTATTTACAAATATATTACCGTCGTAATATATTTTGATTTAAAATAAAATTCATTTAGTAAATATTCGTTTAGTAGATAGATTCAAATATTACAATTTAAAATAAAATAATTTTCGTTTTATTTAATAAAAATCATCCCAAATATTTCTGTTAAAATAAATGAGGGACAATAGTTTAATTATATAAGTTTATCTAAAAACAGCAGCTGTCCACTTAAGTTTTTTTAATTAGTAGCAGTAATTTTAATTAAATCTAGTTTGTAATTCGAATGTCGACGGGGAAGTTAACAAAAGAAATTAATTAATGTTGAATTCCTTTAGACATTCGGATAGATTTAATTACAGCAGATAAGTCCAATAATTTTGTACGCTCCAGGACAAATCTATTGTTAAATTTTACTATAAAAAGGATGTTTTTCTTTTGTTCTCCATTCTAAGCTTTTAAAGGATTCTAAGCTGCTAAAGAATTCGGAGTTGTAAAAAGGTTTCTGAGTTATTCTAAGCTTTTAAAGAATTCTAAGCTTCTAAAGAATTCTGAGTTGTTCTAAAATTCTAATAATTTGCTAACCTTGACATGTCCGAGTAGAGGCGTTTACGATGGCTATGTACCCTCGGAATAGCCAGCCGCTGCTCCATACCATCAGAAATTATCACACGAATCCCGGAACTGCTGCTGCCGCTGCCAAAATATGAACATTCCAGATTTTGCTGCTGAATTATAAAACCTGCCGAACATCTACCTGAAAATGCTTCTCAAGAGGTAACCTAAATTAACCCAAGAGCTCTTGTGATTCCTAACTAACATGCTATAGCTATTTAACATTGTTTTCTTATATTTCACAACTTCATTATGTATTTCTTTCATGTATTTAAATATACTCAACATTTTGCTCTATCCTTGGGTTAATATTTTCTATTTATAAAGCTTTCTTTTATTTTATTATGATAATGTGTCAGAATCGTCTTTGACCGAGTGAATTATTCCCTCTATTGAAAATAAGACGCCGCTATTAAGGCATATTTTAAATTTATAATTTTCCAATTTTATTGTCTTGCAAATCACTCGTTCGAGGGCGATTCTTTTCTTTAATGTAATATAATCACATAGTTTAAAATCTACATGCTATTGATTTTAATCTAATATAAGAGTATGTGCGAAGTCAATGATTAAATGTGTCCCTAAATGCATGATTGCGTATATAAATCTATCCTTACTTTTCAAACCCGCAAGCATGCATTTTCCTATTTTAATTACCGTGTTCTACTTTCATTATAAAGTTCATCATTGACGTCGAGAATGTGCGGACCCTCTTAAATGAATTTCGGGGAATTTGATTGGGCATTTCTCTTAATCCAAGTAAAACCCATTTAGTATGTTTTTATATACACTAGTCTCGTATTGCTGGTACATGAATTGGTTGTTGAGACCGCTTTGTTTTATTTTTCCAAGGATTCTTTACACGGCAAAGTCCGTTCTTTTCGCTTATTGCAAGTTTCCAGGCAGAGGGTGTTCACCAATGACACCCCTGGGAATTAAATGCAATCGTCACACAGTTGCTAAGTTTCGGCTGTTCGTCAAAATACTTTCCTACGGGTTAGCGGCGAGATGCCCTCCGTAATTATTCCGGATCTTCAATATTGTTTCATTTTATATTTCTTTTACAAAGCATCCGTGACTTAAACGAGTCACACCCTCCAACTTTATAAATTCACTATCAGCAATACTGACCTCCCAATACAGATCTATTATTATTATTCTCAAATAAATGCTTTGATCCCATTCCCACGTTTGCTTAGTAAGCTTTAGTCCGCACTATTCTCGAAATCAATAAATATTTTAGAACATTTAATTTCAAATATTGTCTTAAACTTGTCTATTTACTCAAAGCACCTTGCACATGTTCCTATCTTGTCAAGCACATTATCGTAACGCTATTAGCCCGAGAAATAGAATATATCACTCTGTTTTAAAACCTTTTGTCATTACTGAAATATAAATGCCAACAATTCTTTAATACGCGTCCCTGTATCATATAAGCAGACAGTGGCGTTATATATATATTTATATAAATAAATTGTGTGAAATTATTTAAAACTAAATGTGATCTCTTATTTTATTTGATTCCTATCACTGTCTCGGTCTATATATATATATTTTCTGCATTTCTTTTGTAAATCCATAGACGTTAATTAGCCACCCAAACTTATCTTAGTATAGAGTCTTTTGTTTCTCCCTGACCACCAGGCACCGGTAAAAGGTTATACTAGTTGTAGCATCAGATGTGTTATCACATAGGTGGCGCTGTGAAATTTGGACTTTAGATTCGAACTTAGTATATCTATAAGGCAACCCCTCCTAGAATGTTCAGTTTAGTGTCTGGGGTTTGAATTATGCAGTGTGTTAGCGAGATAGACGATTCTGACCGTTACAATACCAAATCTGGTTATTGTAGAGAAAGAATGTTTCAGATTTTTTTTACATATGGTAAAACTTCCCTTTCTACCACAAATTTCTGAGAAATAAATAAAGACATCTGAAAAGATGACTGCTCTCCAAGATGTAGTTCATGTTAAACCAGCACTATATCTGCCCTAGAAGTACGATAATCTTTAGTCTAATAAATGATTAGTAATAATCATCAATATCTTTATCTAAAGTGGATGGTGTGAAAAATGTGAACGGAAAAAGTTTGACACCTGGAAACAAATTGTAGTAATTTAATGACACAATTAAATGGTTAACCATTATATCAATCACAATTAAATGGGAGCTAAAAGATATTGAAATTCATTTACTGTAACATTTCCTTGATATCATTAAGTAGAGGTATATGTCATTCAATGCTCAAGGTATATTTCTAAACAATGAATCATTGAAAAAACACTTCCACATGATCTGTCTTAACAATATGTACACACATGTAAAGAGATAAACAGATAAATAAAATACCAACAAATATTGAATAATGCTATGTGAATAAACAAACAAATAATATATAGTTGCTCCCACTACCCCACGGTCACAATTAGAGCAGAGATGTGACCAATAGATGGAATAAAAAATTCATGACATCCATGCCCTACTCTAGCCTAGATGAAAGAAGATAAAAAAAAACAGAAAAACCAAATAGAACTAGATATCCGTAGCTCATAAGCATAACTGTGTCACTTCCTGAGAGATGAACCATTAGATCATTTATTGTTGGTCCATGGTTTAGTGCGTGATAGAGTAGTTGTTTTAAGTAAAAGATTTAGGGGTCGCAGCTCAAATTAAGTGTTTCCAGTGCTCAAATATATCATTAAGCAACAACCCATATGATTATTCTTATCTCTTATTTAAACATATCTTTTTGATGATAAGAATTTATAATAGGATATTGTATTTTATCTTAGAAGGAGAGCAATGCACTCATGAGCTAAATGTTCTAATTGATCCCTAATTAAGTAACACATAAAAAAATAATCCCATTTTCAAATGAATGAATGAAACTGCTATTCAGTCAGTCAATGTGGTGCTTAAACACTAGTTGATTTCCTAAGCAACCAATCCTATGATAAATAAAAACTATTTTATAATAAATTTCAAAACATCATCACTAACTAAGCAATAGAAAATTTATATCTAATAAGAATAAAATCTATTATTGCTTCAGTCGTGATGGCTATACCTGTCTTTGGGCACAAAAGCTAGCATACTTACATATTTAGAACTGCTACTTGATAATAAGTTCATGTCAAGATAAACTGCACAGCTAAAAAATTTGGTCAATGAAGTCATGAAATACCTATGAGCTGCTCATGCATATATGGTAAAAGTAGGAAAAATTGATTTAAATTAAAAATCCGTATACAAATTCTTAAATTTTAACATTTTTAAACATTAGCATTGAAATTATCTAATATTATAAATAAGAATCCAACATCCAAGTAAAAGCTCAATATTAGAGGTGCATTCCACATGATTTGGCACAATATAGGTGACTGATTCTGGAAATCAGTCCATGAATCATATCCAGATGTTATTTTCAGTGCTTGAAAGTCTTACAAACTCCTGAGCAAAAACCATTCAATTATTTTTTATATTGGTAAATCCTACCAAATAAAAACAGTTATTGCATATTTTTTTTAAATAAAAAATAGAATAAGTAAAAAAGTTATTTTAAAATACAGCAAGTAGTCATACGATTACAGTGTGAACTGATGGCATTTTGAGTTTTAATAATAAGCTTAAACTAGTATATGTGAAATATATCTGCACATCTGAGATTTAAAATACTATGGGAATATAAATTGATAAAAAAAATCAAGTCATAAGTCACATGACCTAATTTTAATAAAGCTTGTATTTACAAATGTTATATATAGAGCCTGCAAAACAAGCTCTTAACAAACTTTGAGGATATCCTCAACCCCAGATGCTAGATGCAGAAACTGGTCTGGAGTTGAGAATATTCTCAAAGCTTATTAAGAGCTTGTTTTGCGTGCCCTATATATAACATATGGGAATATATGTATAGTTTTAAAAATTAAAATAATTTCCAATAGTTTGACTTAATTGTTCTTATATTTATCCAAATGTTTGATTAAAAACATATATCACAACAAATTCCTAAGGTATGTTTAATGATTTATGATTAATGTTATAGTACCTAGTACAGTTTAGAGAATGGCAGAATGGTGGGCTTAAGAATTAAAAAAAAACTCTAAATTGTAGCTTGCCCTCTGTCACTTCCAGTGTTCAAACATTATAATAATCTCTTCAGCTGTAACTTATTGAATTGCTTTTTTATTTGCACTGAGTTTATTTTTAGGAATCTAAAGCAAATAATTTTTGCTTTAATTTTTTTTTTTTTTTTTAATAAAAATCACAAATGTTTTAATGATTGTTTGCAAACTTTACACAATATACAATACAAAATTGAAATTTCAACACTGGATACCCATATGCTTCTTAATAATGTAAGAGTACATTAAAGTCCACATATAACACTACAATTTATAAGTTAGAATAAATTGTTAAAAAAATAGCAAGAAACGGTGCCAACCAATAAGATCAAGTTACTACTCCACAAAAGTATTCTAATGCCTAATTCCTTTTCATATGATTGAGCAAAAAACACATATACATCATTATCACTTTTATCTCATTGAAACATTGAAATTTTTAACATTTTCAGATCAAGAATAAACTATTAAAATAAGATCCACTTTCAACTGAAGATATTCTGACTATATTTACTGTTTTATGAATTTGATATCATTTTTTTAATAATGCCAGCTTTGGTATTTCATGGCTTTTCTTGACTGCTTTCAATACACAGAACATCCATTAATAGACTACTGTTAACATTATTTTCATAGTTAGAATAGCACAGCTAATCCATTTCAAATGAATAATTGAATTAGGAAAATAAATTAAATGCTATAATAAGGCAATTCTCAATCTATGATATGCATACCAAAATGGTGATATGTGAAATATTATATTTAAATAATTTATTCAAATAATGTAAATGGTATTAAAAAAAAAAAAAAAATTAAAGCCGTATGTCCATTATATTGATTACTGCTTTTTCCAGCTCTTTGTCTTATATAAAAAATGTCCAGGCTTATAGCATTCTGGGTAATACCTCATTTTACTGCCATACTGCGTAATTGCCTATTTAACTTAAAACTAAGTAACATAACACCTAGTATTAAGGTTCTCAATTTTAATTAAAGAGGTTTGTTTTTTTTTTTGGATTGATTTTTATAGTTTTTATATAATAATTTTGGAAATGCTAGTAATAATAAATAGATATTTTGCTTCTAAATAAATTAAATATTAAGCTTTTACCATGGTAATAATATTTTGATTATCATAAAAACTAAAATAAATATTTTTATTTGTTTTATTTTGATGCCAAAATATTTATAAAAGAATGGTGGTACAGAGAAATTTGATATTATTTGGATAGTATCTGCATGGAATATTAAAATGTAAAGATCTACTTAATATACACACACATCAAAATATAATGAGAAACTTGTAGGGTATTGTTGGTATTATAAAATAAGCTACTACTCAACTGCTGTCATATAGCTTGACACACCTATTGCTCAAAGTGCTTTGGTATAATGGTAGCCTCTGAAGCTCAAGATTTTTGAAATGTGGTTCCACTCATCACTTCCTATGTTCAAAAATCATCTGATTTTTTTTCTATATCCTCTTCCCTATGTCTATATTTAACTATTAATTAATGAATTATGATAATTTTTTACATGAACAAAAATAATACTAATTGCCTTTATAACTTAGTTTAATATTATGAATGAAAGCATTTAAGCACTTTCTATTTGCTTATTAGGTACTTTGGTATTAGAGCTGCAACACAGAGCATATATTCCTACTGTACCTTTTCACATTTGTATCAATCCGCTGATAACTTTGTAATCTTGGGATATAACCAAAATAACGTGTACACGGATCTTGTACATATTTTGGCAAGATTTACAAAGTTATGGGGGGGGTATGAATGTGAAACAGGCACAGTAGGTCTAATGCATGCACCATGTTGCAGGACTAAAAATATAACTAAAACTAAAAACATATTTATCATTTTCAATAAATGTATGATTTTGAACAAGATATTCAAATATGTACGACTTGAACACTAACAACTTTCAAGAATGACATTTGAAATCAAATATATATATATTATTTGCGATGTTAATGATATGATGGCATTACACAAAAAAATTGATGGTCTAAATACATACTAAACAAATAGTAAATGATTTTGGTTTTTAAATAACGAAACATTCTAATATGTATGAGTTAGACACTAACAACTTTTTAGAATGACATGTGATTTGTGATCATAATGAAATGACAGCATCACAAAAAAATTGTTAGTTTAAATACGCATTAAACAAACAGTAAATGATTTTGGTTCTTAAATAATATTTATAAAAAGATTAACTAAACATCCAACTTTCATATAAGAACGACATTCCCGATCAAAAAAAAAATTGTGATTTACGATCTTAATGAAATGATGCCATTACACAAAAAAATTGTTACTAAACAAACAGTAAATGATTTTGGTTTTTAAATAATATTTATAAAAACACATTAGGATACTTACCATAGAATATACAACAGGAATTGTCACCTTGAAACAAAACATTTAATATTACCACAGAAAATGGACATCTCTAGTAAAAAATTTCCCTCTGAAAATGTAGCATGTAACTGCAGAGTATGCTGGGATTTTCAAAAGAAATGCTAATAAATTTATTTATTTTTATAAACAACTGAAACCAAAAAAAAAAAAAGAACAAAAATCACAAAAAAAAAAAATACATATTATGTGACTTTTATTAGGTTTTTATATGGTCAGAACCATTTCTTTTATATCGTTAAGTATGGCAGAAAAAATCTGGACAATAATTGAAAATGTCTAAGTATTACAAAAAAAAAGATCGCACTGATAAAGATAAAACAAGTTTCTTCACTTATACTCACAGGATTTATTTCCTTTCAATTTGACGTCATCACGACATTATACATTTATTGTGCGTGTGAAAAGGCTTCCTATCTCCCCTACATTGCAGCTCTAATACCGAAGTACCATTATGTAATTAAGATATACTGAATTGTAAACTAAGCTAATAGACGAGTGTGGGTTCGTGTCCCGGCTGATGCTATGACATATAAAAAAAAAACTAAGCCAATAGAAGACTCACAAGCCTACCTTTTAGGCTTCTCTTCATCAGTTGTAAAGACTGAACAGAATTAAATTTCATAGTCTGGAAAAATATTTTTGTTTTTCATTGCTAATATTTTAAAAAATATAATATTAGTTCACCTTTTTTTTTTTTGCCAACTTAGAAGCAGTTTATTATTTCATGTTAGTATATATGTGTGTGTGTTGTAATATACATCTTCCATTTTAATCAATATACTTGTTTTAAAAACTGGTATCTATTTCTTGAATGTTTAATGCTTTTCATATACAGTACTTATTATGCAAAGCTTTCAATTTCTAATTCCATAACAATTATTTACTTCAAAAAATAAGAGTGTAGCAATGCTCTAGGCAGCATAATGAAACAGAAAACTACAAACAATTATCATAATTATCAAATAAATTAAATTTATCAGATAAGAATAACAGGGTACTATAGTCAATTATAAAATAATATATTATGAAATCACTATTTGTTTGGATAAATTGTTAGAAATGATATTGTAAGACTCAAGAAAAGGAAAACTAGAAAAATCATTACTTCATTACCTTTTTTCTCATTTTTAAATGGCTCATTAATTCCACATATACTTACATATGTATAATTAAGTAGATTAAACCTCTACCTCAGGCAATGAATAAATAACCCTGTTAGCTAAACAAGGATAGAATGGATCCAGTCCATTCCTCTGCAAATACTGTTATTTATTCATACCCTAAAGGAGTGGTTTATTCTATTTAAACACATTTGCATTAAGTTATGCTAATTTCATGTTTAAGTATATTACCATTCAATTCTATAACAATTTTCCTTACAAATCTTTTTATTTTGTGAACCAATTATATTCATACATATGCATGCTCCAACTTATTTTAACAAACCAACCAATCAACTCAATAATATTATTTAATTACAAACTTTGGCAACATACTAAAATAATCAGCCTATCAACTAACTCAATGCTAATTGGTGAGCAGTGTTCATAACAATTGTCTTGGGAGAGCTGATTAATTGGTCACGTTACCAGTGATTTGATTGGCTGTTATCATTAAATTAATTTAAAATAAAATTAAAATAGGCTGATTTATGTGTTTATTCCAATTTATCTGGATGCATATTTAGATTATATATATATATATGACACCATATACACCAAACATTTTATAAAATGTCTTTGAAACATTTGTAAAATAAATAGTGATTAATATTAATATATGTGTTTATATTAATATTTTATATACAAATATATTTTATATACCTGGAGTTTCGCTGTAATATAGGGGATTTTGTAATTTGTTCATAGAAAAAAAAAAACATGTCTTGTAAATAAAATTGTTATAGAACTGAATGGGAATATATATATAATTCAAATTTACGAACATTTGTTCATCTGGATGGTTTCTTTCTTTATAACCTAATGCTATGTGCACTTTTGGTGAAGAGTTACGATTATGGTGAACTACACCGAAAGTGCAAAAAGAAAGAAACCACTTTGTTATGCAGACAAACAAACATTTGCAAATTTAAATTACAAACACAAAAGAAGGGGAAATCAATGTTCATATATATATTAAACATTATATATTTATTGCAAGAAATTGTTTCAATCTTTTTTAACCACAATTCAGATTAGGATCTAATTATTTGTGTCCAAAAAATGAACACAAAAATCAAAAGTTAGTAAAAATAAAATTGAATAATAAAAAAAGATATTCCATTTTACCCTCTGAAAAACTGACTAGACTATATTAGAAAAAAAAAACAAATTATAATACGTATTAAAATATTTGATAAACTATTCCTAAAATTAGATTAACCAGAAATGTTTTTTCTTCTTAATTTCTACTATCTTGTTATTGACCCACACGTTTTTTAACCATTTTTTTTAAACATAAGATTTACATGAAATATTTGCTTTCCACAAAAGAATGTTATAGATAATCATATTTTAAAAAATTTCTTGAAGAGCATATAGATTTATAAAAAAAAATCTATACAATCAAAGTAAATAATAATCTAATCTATAAGTTATTTTCTATTGATTTGTAACAACAAATACTTATAAATTATCACATAAACCTCCTTACATATAACTATACTAAATATTGCAAGAAGTTTGATGGAATAGAACAGTGGATGCAATTTATGAAAATTAAATTCCAAAGCTTGCCGTGCAAGTCATAAAAAGACTAATAATGTTAAAAGAAATGAGAAAATTATAACCAGATAAAAGTTGTGACTATAAGATCAAACACCAATATTATAAAATATAAGGACAAAATTTAAATAAAAGTATTAAGACAAATAAAACTTGTAATACTAATGAAAAATATACAATAAGATATTTTCATGTTTCTTAAATTCCCTTTCAAAATTCAAAGTGATTATGTTACGGTGACACGAAATATATAAAGCATGTTAAGTAAATAAACAAATGTAAAGGAAGTCAGGCAAGGAGAAGGTTTTAACATTAAATGAATAAACATAAATGTTTATTTTTCTTACTTATTAAATTCTGTAAGGTTTTACAAAAATATATCCATTAAATTATAATAAATAAAAACAATTATATATAACAGCTATATATATATATATTAATAATTGCACACAAAAAGCCTTTTTTGGCATATGGTTTTGTGCCATTTCAAATGTTAAACATCTATTATAACATTATGTGAGGTGATGTGATGTATTGTGGTTTCTCCTTAAACGAAGTCAAGAATATCTCAGCAATTATGCCCAGATAAAGCTGTTAGCCACTTTATTTTCCATTCCCCACTCTAAATTTTCCCATATTCTGCTCCATCCCATTTCCACAACATAATCTTTGTTAACTCTATAACCTTTATATCTAAATCCCCCTTATCTTTTCCCAAACCCAGCATAAAAACCAATAATTCACTTTCTGTATAATCACTTTTTTCATATTTATTCTTCAATAACTTCATTATATGTACCCTTTCTGTTTTCAAACATTTACATTCAATTAACAAATGCCTAATATTTTTTATTCCTTTCTTACATAATTTACAAAATAAATCACCCATATTTTTCCATTTACATGTATATTCTCTTGTAGCTAAAGATCCCGTTCGCGCTTTAAATAATAAACTACTTTCCTTACTATTATCATATATTAACTCACACCTAATATTCTGTTTATTTCTATATATATTTAAACTCTTTTTACTCTCCATACTATTTCTCCATCTCTCTAACTCCCTATTCTTTATTAATAAATCTATTCTTTTATCCCATTTCTTACTACTATAACACTCAACAATCCTTTTAACACAATCATCCCATCTTTTGTACAAATATACTGATATAAATTCTTTATCCAAATCTTTTGCATACCACATTACCTTTCTCACCCATCTTGTTACCTGCCCTTTACTCATAACCCAATTAAATACTATTTTGGCTATTCTTTTATTATCCATAAACTGCAATCTACCAAACATTTCCATTTTACTTTTTGCATCTCTCATATGAAAACTTGACCATCCCATTTCTCCTTGATTTTCTTCCCTTGCTGTCCATACATCTGCATCCAATGCATGTCTTCCTACTTCCCTTTGAAATTTTTCTAAATAATTTAATACCTCTTTACTAACATATAATGCATCATTACCATATGTTAACCCTGCTATTGCAACTCCTTTCCATATAATTCTAGCTACATCATATTTATTATATGAAAACACTTAATTTCTTTATCAATCCCTTTCTTTTCTTTGCTTCATTTATCAATTTTTTCTCCCATCATCCAAATAATTTTTCTGATTACTTAAAATAATTCCCAAATAAATATATCTATTCACCACACTTAATATCTCCCAATAAAAATTCTACATCGTCTCTTTTCCCAGTATTAACCATCATTATATTTGATTTTTCTTCACTAAATTTAATCCCCATCTCTTTACCCACCCTTGCACATGTCTTCAGCATAACTTCTATATCTTCCCTTCTTTCTGCACACAAAAATATATCATCCACAAAAAAAAGACCTGACAAAATATATACTCCCTTACTACCTATTAACGGTATCTCTATCCTCTTCCTAATCTTTCTATTGCTCTTTCCATTTCACTCAAATACAACACAAACAAAATAGGTGACATAGGGCATCCTTACCTTAATCCCACCCCATTTTTAACTTTAACTGATTCTATATTCCCTAATTGATATATATAATAATTATTTTCATATAATTTCCTAATAATATCTATCGGTCTGTAATTATTCAACTTTCTATGCTCCTTACCCTTTCCTTTAAATAATAATCTTACTCAACTACTGGGAAAACTCTATTAATACTGTGCCATTTTATTAAAACAGGATAATAACTTTACTTTTGCCCTATATCCAAAATTCATTACCATCTCTGCTGCCCATCCATAAATTATTAATCAATCAATTATTAATCAATTATTGCAGATAGAACATCATCTAGTGTTCTATAGTGAAAGTAAAATAACAATAACAAAATAAAATAGTAAGAGAGAATTTTAAAAATTTCATGTATAGATTCAATATAATTTCAAAGAATTGACTATAAAACATAACAATATATAGAATAAACAATATATACACTATATAACTTTGTATATACTACCTAAAATAAAATAAAATAAAACACCATCTAGTGTTCTATAATGAAAGTAAAATAACAATAACAAAATAAAATAGTAAGAGAGAATTTTAAAAATTTCATGTATAGATTCAATATATTTTCAAAGAATTGACTATAAAACATAACAATATATAAAATAAACAATATATACACTATATAACTTTGTATATACTACCTTGCATAATTTTCAGGTGTTAACTAAATTTATTGATGTTTTATAAATTCTATTTTACTGATGTTTAATTTTGTTTTTGATGTGCACAAAATCTTGTGCCAAAAATCACTTTTTATGTGTAATTATTATTAATATATATATAACTGTAATATATAATTTTTTTAATTATTTATTATAATTTATATAAAAAAACAGCATAATGGACCTCATTTATTCCCACTTTTGATGATAATCATTAAAGTATTGTTTTTCTTCTTTATAGATGTTTAATTAATAAATATGAGTTCCTAGATCTTAAAGTCAAAAATTAGGATCCAATTATAAACTCACTCCATACTAAATCAGTAGATAATCAAGAAAATAGTAGTATATCATTCCTCTATGTTGCCGACAAATGAAATATATATGTGTGAGTGGGAATAATGACTCTTTCATTAGCTTACTTTTAAAATATATGTATACATTTAAATTCTGATATATATGTGGTAAATGAACTGATGAAAATTAGGTTTTTATCATGTCACTATAATTAGGATTAAAATATTTTTTGAAATTAATTTGTTAATATATATACAACAATTTTCTTGGTTTTATTTATAAATTTACAATGCTTTAATTTCTTTATATAAAAAAAAATTATGATCAAAAATAATAAAATTGATCTGATCACTATTTTATTATAAAAAATTTAAAGCCTTTTGCAAACTAATTTCTAAATCTGCCTCTTTATAGTATTAGCGGTCCAATCTGGCGAACACAGGAATTGTAAGGTTTATGAAAGACTTTACAATCAAGCTATTTTCAGATAGTCTCAGAAAATGATAGCAATGTGTATATGTATCATTTATTGGTCAAATAAACATATTAATTATGATATATATATAAGTGTATGTCTGTGTTTAAATTGAAAAAACTGCCAAAATGTAAAATTAGTAAATAATAACTCTTCAAAAAAAAATTTTTTTTTTTTAAAAAAGAGAATAAATGCTTGAAGATTTAACACACAAAAAGTTCATTATAAGAACAATCTCAGAAACACAGATATAAAATGGAAATATATAAATTATACATATTCTGATTAAAATATCAGGAGTTTGCTATTAATTGAAAGGAGACTTTTTGATTACTTTTTAAGGTCTTAAAGGAACCAATCAGGGCAAATTTCTAATATCCATTTCAAACATTCTTGTTGTTGCAACTGTTTATATGATTTGGTTATTTATGTGGTAAATGATTGCAGATAGACTGTTCATCATTATACACATCAGCCATCATGATAAGTTTAATGACTTTATATCCCTGAATTTGAGATTAAGCAACACTGTGGTCTTTTTTCTCAATAGCCTAATAGTTCTTAACTAAAATATCAATTGAGATTTTCTTGATGGCAAGATGAATGATCTCTTTTATAAGATAAATATTCACAATCATGACGGTCTTTATTTCCATAGTTTGTAAGTCAAGACAGCGGCTGGTTGGTTAAAGTCAAAGGATGCTATAAATCCTGATTGAAGATGCAGACTGCTAGTTGACAACTAACTTTTTATTTAGGTAATTACAACTGCAGATGACTTTAAACTGAAGAAAAAATGCACAAATTGGAAGAACTGTCTAAGATTAAATAAGACATTTGTTGGACTTTGTGAAATTAAAAGAAAAGAGACAATTGATTTTAAAAATGGGCATGTACTTCATAACCTAAATACCAGAAGCATAAATGGAGTATGATTTGTTATAAATAAAAAATGGAAAATAACATTGTAAAGATTGATGGTATATCAGACACAGTAGCAAGATTAATTATTCAAATTGATGAATAATATAGATAATTCTGATTTACGCTCTAAAAAATTCTCATTGTGACAAAGAAGTAGAGAATTTTTGTATAAATGTACAATGTGTTTGATCAAACCAAATAACATATTAAATTTATGATGAGAGACTTTAATGCTAGAATTGGTAAATGATTGAAAGATAAAAAGTGTTATGGGCAACAGAGGGCAAAGACTTGGAGAATTTACAGAAAATTCTTTCTTTGAGAAAAATGCTACACAGAAATGGACATGGAAGTATCCAAATGAATGTATAGTAAAACTGGATTATATTTTGACTAAAAGAAAATATGTATTTCAAAATCATAACATTCTTAATAAGTTCGAAACAGGAAGTGATCATCGATAGATGAAGTGTAAGATATAAGTTAATGCAAAACTAGACAGATGAAACTATTAAGAAAGATAATATTAATAGTAAATACTTCTAACCTTCAAACATATCTAAATGAATTTAAATTTAAATTTGCAATTTACTTAAAAATATTTAACAGACTTTATTGAAATCGTAAAAAGATAACTAATACCTGTTACAAAAAGCAGCAATTTATCAGCAAATTTTCTTCTGGGACAAGACATACAATTTTTTTTTTTAACAATCTATTACGAGTTTTTCTAAAATGGTCTGAAAAAGATTTAAGAATAATATAAAAATATATAAAGAAAAATACAGAAAAGAATAAAAGTCTCAAAGGTGTAAAACACATCTTGGAAGTGGAAGAAAACTTGTTTCAATAATAAAAAGCAAAGATTGAACTATTATTTTTAAAAAAAAATAGACATCATGAAATGTTTAGAAGAGTTCTATAAAAAATTATTATGCGTCCTATGTAAGAAGATAAAATATCCTACAATTATTATCACTTCTGAATTGTCTGGTATTCTAAAGGAAGAAGTGAAATATGCAATTAAATCTATAGGGGGGGGGGGTGTTCTAGGATATGATAGAATCATTTAATTGATATCTTTAAAAAAAAAAAAAAGATGAAAAATTGAATAACAAATGTGATAGTGAAGATGTTAGAAAGTATAGACTATCAATTATTTATCAGTTCTATACAAAAAAAAATTATCAAGATAATTACAACTCATCTAAGGTAAAATTTCAATTCTAACCAACCAAAAGAACAATCTGGATTTTGTAATTGGTTTAGCATAGTAAATCATATCATATTGAGAGAAGTTATAGAAAGGACCATTGAATATAATTTGTGCTTATGTTGTGGACTTGTAAATTACAAAAAGGCATTTGACTCTTTCTACAGCGATTAAAGCTTTGGACTAGGTGATTCCATACTTTCAAAACTTTTTACAATAGTTTTAATATGAATTTAGTCTTTTAAAACTTTGCGTATTGGCTTGCTATACAATAAGAGCTAGGAATATGAGAGCCGTGTCTCTTGAAAGCACTCAGCTTATGATTTGATAAAATACTACACATTTTTAGCTTTGCGGTTATTGCGTTTTTAGCGCTGTATTGATTTACTGCAACAGTTTTGTAGATTAAAATGGGAAATTAAAGGAATAAAAACAAATGTAAATTATTTAAGTCATCTATATTTGATGCAGAAGATGTGGTTGTTTTTCAAATAATTCTTCAGTGCTTCAAGAAGTGTTGCAAGAATTAATAAAAAAGTAGAATTAAAGAAAATAAAATAAAAATTGGTAAACATTCAACAAATCATGAAATTATAGTTGGATGGAATGCTTTTGGTAGCAGTAACTTATTCTTTAAAAAAAAATGTTTTTGCATTTGAAGTAGAAAGCTTTTAATATGTATTCTACCAATTCTTATTTATAAATTTGAGACTTGGACATTGAATATAAGGGCAAAACAAAAACTTCAGCCCACCCAAAGAAATATGAAGAGATGTATGTTATGAGGTACAAAAAGAGACTGAAAATGAAATACATGGATGAAAAAACAAATAGGTATCTTATGTGACTTCACTGAAAAAATTAAAAAAATGGAGTTAGAGACTAAATGAATTAGAAAAGATGATAATATAGAAACAACTGAAGTTTTAGTTGAATCCCAACATATAAAGAAAATTCTAGAAAGCCATCAGATGTGAGATGGACAATAACATAGGAACTTTTTGTTGATGTGAAGTGGAGAAAAAAGGTTATGGATCGAAAAATCAAGAAGAGACCATCCAGCAGTGAAGTAATGATGGCTGAAAATGATGATATATGTGATATCTTATTTTTAGCATTAATTGTTTATGCTTCTACAGCAGAGAAAATATATTTTTAATCTTTAATAACAGACCAAATGCATTTTCTAAGCTATGCATCAGAGTCATGGCAAAATTAATCTATTATTCAATAAAAAGCTTATACTTTATCATCATCATCAACCATTATCAATCCACTGCAGGATGAAAGTCTCTCCAAGTTCAATAAATCTTCTCTGATCTTTAGCTTCTCTTCTCTACATCACCTCTGCACACTTTCTTATTTCATCCATCCATCTCACATGTGGTCTCTTTCTGTGTCTTTTACAATCTCTTGGAATCCAGTTTAAGATTTCAATTGTCCATCTATTATCATCTCTTCTAGCAATATGTCCAGCCCAACTCTACTTCAGACTTAATTTTGTCAATGAGGTCACTAACACCTGTTTGTCCTCTTACCCATATATTGCATTTTCTATCTCTTCTTGTTACTCCTAACATGCATTCCTCCATACTTCTCTGAGTGGTCTGAAGTTTCTGTATTGCTCTTCTATTAAGTGTCCAAGTCTCACATCCATAAGTAAGAACTGATAAAACACATTTATTAAAAACCTTTCTTTTTCAAACATATAGGCATATTTCCTTTTAGTATCAGGTTATTTCTACCAAAAGCACTCTAAACAAGTTTAATTCTATGATTAATTTCATCCATTAGGTTTCCATCTGTATTACTAATCAGACCAAGGTATTTGTAACTGTTAACTTCTAACTCATCATAATCAATCTTTATTTTCATATTTTGAGAAAATCCATTAAACATTACTTTAGTCTTGTTAACATTTATCTTTAGTCCTACTTTCCTACTTTCATCTGATAGCTCCTGCAGCTCTAAAGCATTATTTGCAAAAACAATTATATCATCTGCAAAATCTAAATGACGTAAATAATCTCCATTTACTTTCACACCTTTAGCTTCCCATTTTAATCCACAAAATACTTCTTGCAGCACTGCTGTAAAAAGTTTTGGTAAAAAGTTTTGGATATGAAGTCACCCTGTCTTACACTCTTCTCAATATTGACTTTCCCAGTATTATTATGTAATCTAATTGTTGCTGTTGCATTTTTATAAATATTCTTTAAAATATGACAATATCCTGGATGTTATATCTTGATGATCCAATGCTTTAATCACTGAAGAAACGTTTATAGAATCAAATGCCTTTTCATAATCTACAAATCCAAAGCATAATGGCAACTCATATATGGAGATGTTTTTCTCTATATGTTCCAATGCACACTTAGTTATATACTACTCACTTGCCTATTCAAAGTGCTTATCTATATTGGCACTAAACCATGCCTTTTTTGATTTTTCTCTTTCTAATGCCATATTCATTGCAAATAATTTTAACGTTTAGGGATCAAAGCTATGAATAGGCAAGCAAATAGCATATAACCAAGCACACAGAAACAAATGAGTAAAATCGTGCTTATATAACATGGGTTTCATACTGAATAACAGATTACAGATCGAAAATTTATTTGCTGTAAAAGCATAAGTATTATTGAATATTACATTATACATACGAAAAAACTTGTTATATGCTACACACACACACACACACATGGAAATTTCATTTAAATAATACTTAGTGGAATCAATCATTCATGCCAATGAATAAAATACAATTATGGATTAGAAAAAAATAGATTTGAGATAATAAACGTATAAGGTAAAGTAGCCTTTATGTTGGCAAACGCAATGTAGAAGCCATACAAAAAGTTCCTCATAGGAAAACACTACTCACCAGGAAATGAAGGTTTACATTTTTTTCTTCCTTATTTGCCTCGCGCGAATAACCTTGAGAATCATTTATCAATTAATGACTGGATAGATTAATTGATTTGTTATGGGTCATGTAGTATTCTGGGTTTGCCTGGAATCTTGTCCATAGATATTGCAGGCAGTTATGTTTACCACTATTCCACATGACCCTTCACAAACACAGGTACATAGACAGCTAAAAATAAGTAGGAATCTACATGCTTTAACCTAATCATAATACACGTTTTTTATATGTATTACCTAAACAACCAACACAAACTGTACTATTTATCTCAATAACTACCACTAATTAAAATAAGGTATCAACTTCAAAAAATAATAATAATAATTGCTTTTTTTCCAATTTCAATACACTTTTTTAAAAAAAAAAAGGTTTTCCTACCTCATTTTCTTTTTTTAAATCTTTCCTTCTTAAAACTAATTAGTAATAATCTCCTTGCTTATTATAAAGTAACTGCAAGTTTTTATCTCCGATCTGGCCTATATACAGCAACATGTAACATCGCCGCCCATGCTCAGTAGTTGAAGGTTAAATATGTATCTACAATAACTAAGGCTTAATTGAGTAAGCTTCAGTGATCTTTTCAACGCTGCATGTTTCCTCTATACAAGTTCCTGATCAAGCTGGTAGTGATGAATTTTACAAATTTCACATGAAGCTAATTTTATATATATATTTTTTAAAAAAGCACATTTTTAAAATTTTATCATGCATGCTCATATGAAATTATATTTAATACAAAAATGAATACATAATATTTAGTTGAGTATATCAAACTCTCAGAAATATATTCACCTTTACATAAAAGGGTGTGTGCTTGTTCAAAACACTGTGACTAAGTGAAAAATCAGTTTAACACTGGGTGTTTTATATCACATGCAAATGTGGAAACTAGTTAGCTGAGTGAGACTTGAAATTCAGTTTTAATCATTAAGAGAGTGTTGTAATAATAATCACAATAAATGAAATATTCAAAAAACTCAGCCAATTCAAACACAGTAAGTATATAATTAAATAAAAGTAAAATAAATAATCAAAGGCCTTGCTGGTCAGAGTTTATAAGTCTGTGTTAAAAGTGACAGGGCTGTCCACATGCTATAGATCTTCAGCTCCATACTACAATTCAAGCAAAGTAGTGAATCAGATAGAGCATAAAATTGAGAAATCTTGATGTTTAGGATGATTTTTTTTTTCTCTTGAAAAAGAAGAGCCATAGTCATAAATGCTCTTCATCATTACTACATTGGTACAGTGATGGGCTCAAAGATAATCCACAGATCATAGCTCGATTGTCATCTCAGGCACTTGAGTGTTATTTGACCAATTTATTATAAACAGGATTGGTAGAAACCTTGGGAAAACATAAGACTAGTTACAATTAATCTTAGATGTATTTTTGAATATTAGTAATCATACTGGTTAATGATCCTAATATCTTCTTTATCACTTTTCTTTAAATATCATTATTATTACTGCATCCTTTCAATTATTTGATATATCTTTATAATTTAGATATTTGGCACATAATTATGCCACTATTTTTTCTACTTTTTCACCTGCTTTTTTTAAAGAGTCAATTATATTTCTTGGAGCTTTTCCTTTCTTCATAGATCTAATTTCCCATCTGACTTCATTTAAGATTTTTGGCAATTCAGATATAATAATGTAGGGGGGCACTTTGTATTCTTGTTGTTATTAAGGGTACAAATAATGAAGTTGTGGAAGAATAAATATAAACAAAGTGATTATACAAAAAATGGGTTCTTGGGTTTTTATGCTGGGTTCGGAAAAGATAAGGGGAATTTAGATATAAAGGCCATGGAGTTGATAAAGATTGTTATGGAAATGGGATGGAGCAGGATAAAGAAGAATATTGGAAAAACAGGATGGGGTGGAAAGGGAAGGTAAGGTAGCTAACAAGTTTCTCTGGACATAGTGGCGGAGAGATTCCTAACTCCAAAAAAGAAATCACAGTCCTTCGCATCACATCGCATTACTTTATAATTCTTTATAGTTCACATACTGCATACTGCTATTATCTTTTAATAATAGTTTCATTGTTTCTTTTTATTGCAGGAATAACTTCTTCCAATGTCAAGATGTTGTTTTCTACTTTTAAAACTTTTGCCAATTCATAATTGTATCATCTTATATTATTATTATTTTCTTTTTTATTTAATTTTATAATACTCTAGGTATTTAATTCTTCTTAGTGGAACATTTTAAAAAATATTAATATCTTCTTTTCTTCATACATTGGCTTGTCCCAATATAAAATTTATTGGCAAAGTGCCACTTCTTTGTACTAACTATTTTTCTTACAATTGTCAATGGTGTATCAGTTACATTTCTATTGACTTCAATCAAGTCCTGAATCATCTTCAAAATCTGTTATTTTAAACAATTTGCAACTTGAATTTAAATTCATCGAAGGTTAGGAATAATTAGCTGGTAATACTATTTTACTTAATAATTTGCATTTTCCCTACTTTTGGATTAGTATGTATCTTTAAATCTATTAAAAATATCACAATCCTTAAAAAAATATTTTCTGTTAGTCAAAATATAATCCAATTCTACTAAACCTTAATTTGAATGTTTCCATTATCCATTTAGTATTTTTCTCAAAGAAAGAATTCGTAATATACAGTTTTCCTTTTTCCATAAACTCTACACATCTGTATCCTTTCCTATTACTTATAGCCAAATTTACCCACAGCACTTTCATCTTTCAATTGTTTGCCAATTCTGGCATTAAAGCTCTCAAAACAATTTTAAAATGCTGTTTGATGTTATAAAAAGCATTTTGTATATCCATATTAAAATCTTATACTTTATCATGAGAACCTGTTGGGGTACAAATCTTGCCATTTAGTCTGAACACCATCAATCTCCACAATATTGTTCTTCCATTTTTTATTTATAATGAATCCCACTCCATTTGTGTGGCCAATATTTGTGATTTTGTAGTAAAATACATATTCAGTTTTAAAATCAATTGTCTTTTCATCTTTTCTTCTAATTTTAGACAATTCTTCCAAGTCATGCAATCTTCTTTTATTTAAAAATGATTTGCAATTGTAAGTATTTAGGTAAAATATCTTCATCAAATGGCAGCCTGGATCCGCAATCAATTCTTAAGACTCTCTGTCTTTAGCCATTAACCACATTGGCTGGTGACTTTACAGCCCTCTGAGAATAAAAGGCATAATTTATTTTTGTCTGTCATGATTGTTAATATCTAACAGAAAAAAAAAATTAATTCACGCACACATTCATTTTGCCTTCAAGAAAACTCAACTAATATTTCAGTTAAAAACTATCAGGCGACTTAGAAGAAAGACCAGTGTTTCTTGATCTCAAACTCAGAATAAAAACCCAATAAATTCACCACAATAGGTGAAGAATATTGGTAACTCATCCATATTCATATATTATATGAATGACCATATAGTAATAACAGCTACAATAAGAGCGTATGGAATGGGTGGTGGGAATTTAACTTGCTCTGCCTTTTAAAGAACTCAAAGAGGGATCAAAGGATCTCCTTTCAGTTAACAGCAAACTCCTTTCTGCAGTCACTTCTAAGAGCATATAAACTGCATAATATCTACCCATAAGAGACCTAAAATATTTTCATTTTGTAAAAAAATAAAACATGTTTTTGTAGTTTTAAATCATCCAATGCTTTCTGCTTTAATGGATCGCATTTAAAAAGTAAATAATTCAAGAGCAAATATATTTGCTTTATATAATAATAAGATGGCAGAATCTTTTAGAGAAAAAAAAAGATGTTAGCCACACTTTTTTTAAAAAGAATTCGTCAGTTTTTTAAATCCTGCTCTCTGACTGATATATTTCTGTAGATGACAGCTTTTCAGTGATACTGGCTAATCATTACTCGTCATATTGATAGGATCTTAGAATGACATGACATGACTAATCAGAATTTCACGTTTCTTTTAATTTTATGTATTAATTTGGGCTCAAACTTCATTTAAATTTTAATTGATGACTTTATATTACTGAAATCAATGCATAAATTTTATTGACTGAAATTACAATAAAAATAATCTAATTTATTCAACAAAAGTATACGCAGAGATAAAAAATATTTAAGATAAAACCATAAAATTTAGAAAAGGGAACAAAAATTTGAAGATGGGAAAAAAACGGAAATATACAGATAACTCTCCAATATAATTCTTACAAATTAATATGAAATATTTAAGGATAAAGTTTTCTAACACCCACACCAATTATATATATAAACCTGAACCTTTTTTTTTTAAAGGTTCACAACAGAAAAATCGAGTTGGTTTTAAATGTGTCTATTTGCGATGCGATGCGACGTATTATAACTAGTCTTTTTCCGAAGTCACTTTTAATAAGTATAAATACTTAGCTATGCCATTCCATTGCTATCAAAACAAATATTTTACTGGCTGTATGATTGATATTCCTGCACTTTTGTCTGCCTATTGTTCTGACCAGATAGATATTAAACAATATACTCTCTATGGAGAATGTGAGGGTATTATGACAAAGAAATTTTGTAAAGAAATGTACTTCTGAAGTCTATTCGCTTTTTGCCAATTCTTGATTCAGAAACACAATCAAGAGAATAAAATCCATCAAGTTAATTTAATGTGGTGGGAAGTAAATGGCCCGTTGCATGCTAACTACCATCGCAGTAGCGA
The DNA here is from genome assembly GCA_028023455.1 of Epiperipatus broadwayi. Classification (NCBI taxonomy): domain Eukaryota; kingdom Metazoa; phylum Onychophora; class Udeonychophora; order Euonychophora; family Peripatidae; genus Epiperipatus; species Epiperipatus broadwayi. The sequence continues at coordinate 15,859,839 of JAQFVV010000011.1, forward strand.
AAGTTTGAGTTTTTTTCTATCCTTATTTTATTCTTTAGTTAAAGGTAATTAAATACTTATAGGATAGCTGTGAACCAGTGACCTTAAAGGAAAATCCAAAATCTCTCTAAAAGTATTTCAGCTTGGATTCGAAACCTACATAATAGGTGTGACTGATGAGTGCGCTATCACCAAATTCTATATTAGTGCTTATTATTATACATTTCTACCCCATATGTGTATGTGTGCGCTTTAATTTGAATTTGATTTATGTACCGAAGACTTTCAAACGATCAAAAACGTCTAATATTTGATATTTTTCAAAATTAAAAACTAAGTTTCGGATTTTAAATAAAAAATGATTTTCTTTCTCCTCTATCGCTTTACTCAATGAACTTTTAAACTCAGATATACTATTATCAATGGCAAACAACTTTTACAAATATTTATTTTTTTTATCACTTTTCCTTGCTTTGTTTCGGAAGCCAACAAAACAAAATGCTACACGAATTAAAACTAATCAGAAATTATTCACCTTCCCCTCATCCTTTCAATTTTTATCACTTTTATAAGAATACATAACGAAAAGATAAGATCTTAAAAGATTCCAAGCAGATATAATCTCAAGAAACGACGATTATTATCAACATCTTTAAATTTCATATTTCATGTATTTACCGTCGTTGAAAATACAACCAAGCATAATTCATTGCGATGGCGGAGCCCAAGATCTATGGATCTGAGTACCAAGCAATAAATCATCCAATTACTATTTTTCATAACGAAAAGTATCGTGAACAGTTTATTCAATTAATATTTATTATCAACAATAATAGCCACTTGCAAACGAGTACGATCATTTCAACTCCAGGAAATAATAATATCTAGAGATGAATTTTGCAATATTATCCAAACCAATTCATATATCATGACATATATGTCCTCATAAACAACACAATGATCCATTATTCTCTTTATTTTGTTATTTTGCAATGACAATACAAACCAATCCATGAAATATAAATATATCCATATTAACAAAATGTTGCTCCATTACTCCATTTATTTGATATTTTGTGATGCTGTCTTTTCAATCTCTTCTGCAGCAATTTTTTTTTTCTGAAATTCTTCAACACAATGTCTAATTGCAGCTCTTCAATACACTTCATCCTCATCCATATCTTCCTAATGAAAATAATTGATATCTCACTTCCTCATAATGTAAATAAGTTAATTTGTCTCTCTGATGAAATACTGTACTCAAGCATACCATAAAATACTTGTTTGAGAAATCCCTATCATTTATTCACTTTTGTGATTTTATAATAATAAAATCTATAATATCATATTCAGCAATTTGAAAGCATATTGATTGGTTTGCTGCCTTACCAACTGCATTTTTTAAATTTTTTACCAGTATTCTCTACTTTAAAACAAAATTCAAACTTTATATGAGTATATGTTTAATTTCTTATCCAACCCTAGATAGAAATTAGACAATTATGTGACTAATAACATTTGATCATCATCAATAGAAGTTTGTTATTGCTGGTTAACATCTTAATACAATTTATCTAACATTTTAATGTAAAGACATAGATAACCAACTCCCTCTGGCTCAAAACCTTAGGATATTTAAAATGTTCAGACACTCAATTTGAATAATAAAAGGCAGTCATTGTGTGGATTCAGTACATATCAATGTCTTCAAATAAAAAGCATAAAAATTTACTATAAGAGTATGTTGCACTCACATTAACTATTCAATACCTATTGTTTTAGAGTGGAAACAGATAGTAGTACCAGCAACTGCAGTTGCGAGATGCCTAGAATCAATATGTTAAACACCCTTGTTGTGAACCCTATGTATGTATGCTCATTAGTAAAAGATTATTTGAAACAATTAATCTGATTTAGAATACAATGGAACCACCATATTTGCTGTCTCAACATCTGCTACTTTACTTACACACTATTCGAAAAAAATAATAAACAAAAAAATAAAACGACAAAATTTGTAAATTAATTAGAAAGATTATAAAGAGGGAATAAACCTCCAATCATGCCTTTTACGAATTTATATGCACTCTCCTGTGAGCATAAGTTTAAAAAATTTAAGTGTATACTTATGCTTGGAGCTTATCTATATATATAAGCCAATCTTTGCTGATTGCTTGTGGGCGAGTGCATGACCAGAGATTTGTTCTTTCTTTATAATATTACATACGTAATCTATGCAGGATAAATAATAGACTATTTGTCTATTATTTATTACAGTAAATTCAAAATTTACTATGTATAAGTTTGTACAATTGTATTAATAATTTATAATTCAGGCACACAATAGATTAAAGCCCTGATTTCAGCATGGTTAGCAAAGATTCGCTTATATATAGATAAGCTCTAAGCATAAGCATATTTATGCTTTTTAAACTGATGCTCATGCATGAGTACACATAAATTCATAAAAGCACATGAATGAAGGTTTGTTTCTTTATAATATTACATCCATAATCTGTACTATATAAATAATAGACTATTTATTATAGTAATTAGAAAGATGTAAACTTTACATGTAAATATTATTTTTGTGTAAGCTAGCCATCATTTTCTATTTCTGTTGAGCTCTCATTCAGTCATATATTTGCAATATAAGTGAAAGCAATGCATTTTTTTTCCTTCAAAAAGTTTTCATTTGAAAGAGCTTCAATGCATAAAGCTAATGATCACAGCAATTCTTACCAAGCCTAAGAGAATTTAAAAAGTGCCACCTCTAATAATTAATTCAATAGGGGATATAAAAATGTATTCCCATGTTGATTATTTGTTAGAACAAATGAATTGCCTATTTATGATATAATAAAAAGGGGGGGGGCTGCTTTTATAACAATAAAAAAAATGTTTTATTTTTTCAGAAAGCATGCTCAACTGAACATATATATATATATTATGTTTATAACCTTAATTTGTTAATTTACAGCAATGTTTAAACTAAATTGTATCATAGGTATAAGTATATATATTGTAGCCTTTCTATTTTGCTACATTATTATATGGTTATAAATAATAGTCAATTTTAATAGAAATTTTAAATTTTATATAAGTTAGTAACATATTTAATTTATGGAATAGGATAAAGTACACTGTTTTTGTAATATTAAACTTAAGTTAGTTTACTTTAAATCAAGTTAAGGTTATAAATTTGAAAGATAAAATGTTATTTGTTTTAAAATAAAAGTGAATAATAATTAAAATCATCTAAGCTATTATTAAATCAGTAATTATAATTATTAAAAGTTAATAATTTTATTATTATCAAAAGTCTAATTAAAAATTGTTATTTATTTATTGTTTTAAATTATTTAATTAATAATGATAAAATAAATAAAAAATGAGTTGTGTGTTGATATAGAGGTGTACCCACACACATTCATGTAATAATAAATTAAATTTTACTTGTTCTTAAATTGAATTTATTACTTGTTTAAATCATAAATGTTATATTTTATTTAATTGTATCAATTTTATAAAAAGTTTCTAAAAGTAATAGTTATAGTAACATAAATGATAAATTTTATGTATCAAAATTTAAGTTGAAACAAAGTGTTTATTATTTAAGGATACATTTAAATGTTATATTTAAAAAAATCAGGAATATATTGTTTAATAATATCAATTATAAAATTATTATAAAGATAAAAATAGATTAATGTGTAAATTTTGTTAAGTATCTGGTTGTAATTAACCAATCACGTATGAAGAACTTTTTCCTATAGAAGTGGTTTATGTAGATGAGAGAGGGAGAAATTAAGAAAATTTCAGTGGAATAGAACTGTATTTCTTTTGTTTTTTAAAGTTAAGCCTAAATTTATTATAATTTCAATATTTTGACTTTAAAAAGTGATAGTAATTAACTTATAAAAGCATGGAATGTATCTTAAAAAGTTTATGTATTAATTTAACTATGGAATAGAAAGCAAACTATCCTCATTGGTATACTATAGGAGCTGATTAAAAACTTATGGTAAAGAAAGGAAATAAAATATTTAAGAAGATAAAAATGTATTTGGTTAAAAAGCTTTACAGAAATAAATAGATGTGTATTATTAGAATTTTATGTATAATTAAAAAAATGTAAACTTGGCTGAGCTAGAAGTCTTCCAGGATAGGGTACAATATATATATATATGTGTGTGTGTGTGTGTGATAAAAAGCATTTGTGTTCTATATATGTTTATGCATTGAAGTTTTGTACACATAAAACAGTATACTATACAAAATTGTAAACAAAATGTCAATTGATATCTGCTAGTATATACTATCTAAGGCAGAGAAACAAAATTTAATAGATATGAAGGACTACTGTACTTAGGATTTTGTGAATTGATTGAGAACAATTTTAATTATTCAAATTAAAAATGAATAGCTAATTTCTGTAAAATATATCAGTGTTTAATGGCATATTGAAATAAAAGATATTGCTAAATATAATAAAAGAATAATTGTTTGTGTATCATGATTTATTTATATGATTAGATATGAAGAGAGATATGACAATTACAAAATTAAAGTTTCAGCTTCCCAAAATAGCATCTTTCAGAATCTTTTAACAGTCTATAAGTGCTGGATCTTTTTAAATATTAGTTAGCAATATAAGATAATATTCTTAAAATATTCTGATAAAGTGTCATAATGATGCAGTCGTGAAAGTTTACTTCTGTATATGCTATTCATTAATATATGGTTAAAATGATCTTGCAAAAAAGTTTAAATATTATGATCTCAATTATAGACAAGAATGCTTCTCTATTATATATAGATTGGAGGAAAGCAATTAGTGACTTGTTAGATGTAGGTTTGGGAAAAAAAATGGAAAACGTAGTTAAAGAGAAATTACTAAAATTTAAAAGGAAAAACTAGAATAAACTTGGATAACATATAAAGAAAACTAAATAATATATAAGATGCATTTATCCTCTATGCCTTACAACCCTAACCCCTAAACCTAACCACAACCCAGGAAGGTACTCGTAACACTTTTAAACTGGATAGTATATATCAATGAAACAAAAGAATAACAAACCAAAAAAACTTTCATTGACACATAGTCATAATTACAACTACTCTCAAAGTCTATAAGAAAGACTCAAAATTAATAAATCTGTAATGAAAAGCAGAAACTAAAAGATAACATTTGCCACCATTGCAAAATCTCAGGTGAAATTCAGCTTTTTCAATTGTGAATTTTTGCTTTCCTTGGAGACTTTTGAGAGCCACGTGCCAACCGCTGGATTATGATTTTTGTATCTTAACCATCACTATAATAATATGTAGACTAAAGAAATTATGTAAACTATTTTACTTTGTTGAATAAAATCCTTTGAAAGCTATAAAGGAGGGAGATTGGTAGATGATCTTAACGATGAAATAGTTATGAGAATCTTATGAACTAAGTAAATGATAGATTTAAAATTTGATAGTCTTACAAAATATTGATAGTAATAAAAAAGGCAACTTATTAAAAAAAAAAAGAGGGGGGGGAGGCTGAAAATAGTAGGAAGAAATAATGTATCAGCAAACAAATGAACAATCTTAGTGGTATGAATAATAGTAGGATATATTCACAAATATTTTTCTGTCACATTTCACCTAAACAATTTACAAACAAATATCTTTATTGCCTGTACCAAGTCCAATGTTTAGAGTAGCTTGCTGATGAACAAAAATTTTAGTTTCAATTCATAACTGTGAAAATATTTTGTTATCTGAGATGGAACCAATATGATACATTACTTATAAGGATTATTCCAAAACAGAGATTTCAAGTTATTAGAATACAATTTCCAAAGGATAAAAAAATTGCTATTAATAAATGAAGAAATTAAAAACAATCTTATATATATGCAATTAAACAGTTACTGAATAGATACATTTCTAAACATATTTAAAATGTATGTTTATATAAAGAGAAGTTGCAGTTTGACATTATCTATTTTTATGAATCAACTAACAAACAATTGAAATACAGGTATACTTCATATACCCGGAATTTAATTGGAATTATAGGGGATTTGATGACAGAGGTTCAAGCTCCTTTCAGCTATCCACTCTTCCTCATACCACCAATACAAATGACTACACACATTTGAAAAAGATAAATGATCACCAATATATGTATTTCATGCTGAACCAGCACTCATCAGTTGGTCCAAATCATCATCTCCCAAGCATATATATAAACAATGCTTGGTTTATTTTATAATAGCAAATTTTCAAACTTTAATGAACAGGCTTCAATCTACTTCACCCTCTCACTCTTATGATAATGGAATTCCCAAATCCCATAGTGATGACTTGAGATCAACATGGGCATGAAAAAAATATTGGTATCAGCAAGGGATTTGGGCATTCCATCATCAAATTTTTAATGGTATGGATGGCTGAAAAGTTGGAGGGTGGAGTAGATTGATGCCTGTTCATTAAAGTTTGAAAATTTGCTATCTTAATATAAACCAGGCCTTGATTATATATGTGTGTGGGAGATGATGATCTGAACCAGCAGATGAGTGCTGTTTGAGCATGGAATACACATATATTGGTGATCATTTATCTTTTTCACATGTGTTTGGCCATGTGTATCGATGGTATGAGATATGGTGGATAGCTAAAAAGAGCTTTGAAAGTCTGTTCAAATCCCCTAAAATAACAGACAATTGTAAATGGGATACAAGATATTCTTTGTATTAAATGATCTGTCTACTGACAGAAAAACAAAGAGAATGATTCAAGGTAGGATAATGATTGCCTTTAGTTATGTTTAATATTTCTTTAACCTGAGTGGTTAGTATAGTGGCAAAGTTTGGACCTTAACAACCACAGATCATTCCCAGCTCTGATATCCCCAGTGTTCAACTAATAAATTTCAAATTTAATTATTTTATATATAATAATTCTTTAATTAAAGTGTTTATGAATGTTGTTTGGCAGTGATCATATGGAAGCTTTTGAAAAAAGGAAGAAAATTTAGACTTTGTTTAGCATGAATATAAGTGCAAGCAAGGTTAATATTGAAATAAATGGAAAAGTTAATAGCTTAAAGATGGTTGTTGAGAAATTATATAGCATACTAATCTTTTTAAATATTTACGAGAAAGTGGTTAACTGATGAGTGAGGGAGGAAGGTTACAATGGAGTTAATAGGTTTTCATATGGAAAAAAGATTATTCTACCTAACAAAAGTCATTAATTAAATGTTTGACGAATAACTTGAGAATAATTAATAATTTTTTAAAAAGTGCATAATATAACAAAAATTAAGTTTTCTGAGATATGGATTTGGAGGGGCGGGGTGCGAATTAACAATAAAAAGTAAAATAAAAATATTTACAAAAAAAAATGCAGGAAAAAACCCAAAGGGAATTGGTTTAGACTAGGAATATTTTTCGAGACAAAAAATTTCTTTTGAAAAAATTATAGGAAAAAAAAAGTTCATAAATTATCTTACAGAAAAGCTTGTAATTAATCTTTGGTAAGTGAAATTTTACTAATAGAAAAGCATGACACTATGTTAAATCTTTCTGACGGTAGATTAATATAAACAAAATTCACCTGTCACATAAATCAAAGAGGCATACACGATAAAGTGGAAAGATAATACCAACATAACATTACTTAATTCTTTCAATTTACTACAGAATAAACTAGTGCTTCTTTCTGAATTCCCTTCTCTCTAATACTACTACTATTACTACGACTACTTTAGCGCCATCTATAGAAAACTTGGAAGTTTATTATTGTAAAATTAACTTCTTTAAATTGATATCAAATTACAACTATAAAGAAAAGTCTGTGCATCAGTAAGGACGAGATACATGGAAGAAGTTTTATTCAGGAAGTTCAAACATGTTTAAGTGTTTTAACTTAAAGCATTCTCAATAATACTTTTATTTTTAAAAAAACTTGAAATAAAAAAATAATTAAATGATTTGCTGTTTGAGAGTTCACATGAATATCAAACACTGTATGAAATAGAATTGGGCATGATCAATAGATCCCAAGATCTAGAGCCTATCATTCATCACTACACCAAACCATACAGGGTATGATCTTGATATTATCTTCATGGAAAGCAAAAAAACTTGATCTGCAGATCAATATTTTCCCCCCATCCATGTGACAGATTTTTTTTAAAAACTATAATCCTAGAAAGATAAAGAAACGTTAAAAATGATTTACATTTTGAAATAAGAAATATCTGACCCTCAAAGTGACAAAAACTGTACATCATGTGATTGGTGATGCAATTAGCATTTGGAACATACACACGTTTTTATTGGGTCTCCACATACCTATAAAAAATAAATGAACTCTTCATTCCTTGAGCTGCCATGCATATACAATGTTCTATATATCCAATTTAAACTGTTGTTTGTGATCTTTTGAAAAATAAGTTCCACGTTGAAAAGACTTCTGAAAGAGCTTACTAATAATATTAACAATGAAACTCAAATTTATTTTGGATGTTTGCTAGAGTAAATTGCATTAATTAGATAGTGGGCAATGATCATGAACAATGATTATCAAGAGTTAACATTTGGTCGTAAAATTCTATTTACAAATTACTGCAATCTGCATTCAGGACCTAATGTACATGCAACAAAATTTCACTAAATTAAACTGAACTATCAAGATATTAATAAAAATATATTGTTGATTGTAATGTAATATTGCCCCAGACATCTTAATGCATATTCAACAAGAAGTATTTACCACAATATCATAAACCTATTTTGTTGAAGTAAATATTTTGAAAATTTTTTTCACCCACTTTTTAAGATCAAAAAATAATATTTTATTTATTTCATTTTTAAATTCTCCAAATTTAATTCAATTTTTCATATTCCTAATTTTTCTTGTCATCATCATTCTTGCAAACATTATTATCTCATCCATCTGAATCTCATGATATTTCTGTCTAAATCTTATAATTTCTTGGGCTCCAGTTTAAGACTTTAATTGTCCATCTGTAATCACTTCTTCTAGCAATCTGTTCAGCCAATCTCCATTTCAACCTATTAATTCCATCAAAGATGTCAACCCCTCCTTTTTATTCCCAACTTGCATCGCTACTTAGTATGCTGTATTATCTGGTCATATTGTTCTTCTATTAAGTGTCATATTCATAGGAAAGAATTGGTAAAACATCTATTTTAAAAAAATTTCAAACATATAGGCATATTTCCTATTAATATTATGTTATTTCTAACAAGTGTACTTTTAATTGTATAATCTATATTAATAATCTGATCAAAATATTTGTAGTTGCCAACTTTAATTATTTTCTTCTTCTGTGAAAAAGCATTGAGCATTATTTTAGACTTTTTAGCATTGAGTTTAGTTCTTCTTTCTAGATCTCATCATTATTTCCTGAAGCTCTGAACTGTTAATTTTAAAAAATAACCATGTCAACTGCAAAATCTAAAAGACTTAAGTAATCTATTTACATTTATTGCCTTAGCTATCAATGTTAATCTACAAAATATCCATTTGATCAATAAAATAATACTATGCAATCATCCGATTATATCACCCTTATCAAACTTCTTAATACATCCATGTAGTATTGTTATTATATGTTGATAACCATTCAATGGGGTACCCAAAAAAAAAAACCAGAATTTCATAATAAAAAAATTGTGTTTTTACTTTTTTGATGTTACAAAACTAAATCTCACTCAAAGCACTGTCAATTTGATACAATGCAACCATTTAAATGTTTTTTACTTTTCGACGCAGTCCTGAAACTGTTGCAAAATGATGCCTTTCAATGCTTCTGTTGTTTTTCCTTCAGCACTTCCAAATCTACAAAACTTTTTCTTTTGAGATATTTTTTTCATTAGGGGAACTATAAAAAAAAGTCACATGGATTGAGACTGGGTAAAATATGGCTGGTGGTTAAGGTTGGGCTGTGCCAGTTTTGATTAAAAATTATTTCACACTCAAGACTTTGTGTGCTAGAGCTTTGTTGTGGTAAAGTTTGCACTTCCCATTTTGCCATAAATCAGGATGTTTTCATTTTACTGCATCACACAAACATTTCAAAACTTCTAGTAAAGTGGCCGATCATTGTGAAAGAATTCAAAGTGAACAATATCATTTGCATAAGAAAAAAAATCAGTATCACCTTGAAATTGGATTTCATTTGCCATGCTTTTTTGGAATGAGGTAAATTTTAACTCTTCCATTCAACCATTTGTAAACTTATGTTTTCCCCAAGAGCAACTGCCTACTCTGCCATTTTCTCAAACAAAAACAGGATTTCACATTGTTCCAAATTTTAAGCCTTCACAAAAATCAACAAATAAGTGAAATGCACTTATGAAAAAAAAATTATTTATGCAGTACCATGACTTGATGAAGGCGTCCTGCATGAGGCATCTAGTGGTGCAAACATATATCACAATGCACTCACCACCTAAGAATGATTCCAGTTTTTTTGGGTACTACCTGGTATCTTGGTTTAATTGCATGGCAATTCTTATTCACTGGTCTTTTATATAACTTGTTTTAATACTTATGTTTATAGTTTACATTTAAATCCAGCTTAATTTTTTTGATTGGTTTGAATCCAAAGTTCTTTATAGATGAGTTGTAATGATTTTAGTAAACATCTAGTATAAACTGAAAGAAATTGATGTCTATAATTTCTAATAATTTCCTTTTTGCCATTTTTATATATCAGTATTATGACCACATTCGTCCAGTCATATGATGTATTATTTCAACATTTGGTATAGAGCTCTGCTAGCGATTTCTTTATTTTTTCAGTTTCCTCTTTTAAAATATCTACAAACATTTATTATTTTCAGGAGCTTTTCCACATATTTTAAGACTTCATTTAAAATATTTAGAATTTCAAAATCTAATGAGTATTTTTTATTTTGTTTTTTAGTACTATCAGTGTAGTAGTTCTTAATAGAATATAAACTATTTTATTACTGATATTATTAGTCTGAATTGTTTATTATTTTAAAATAATTTGCAAGCTATAGTATTTAAATCTGTTGGGATATTCTTAAAGTTTGGTAATATTATGGTTAACGTTATATGTACATTACATCTTATTAATAGATGTATTTCATGTCGAATCTATTAAGCACATTACAGTTTAAAATGTAAAATAATCATTTTAAAACAAAACTGAAGCAGGTAACTCACTGTAAATAAAAAATGTATTTAATACATCAACTTGGTTTTCATTTCTTATTGGAAACATCAAAATGTTTCTTTTTACAAAATCATATATGCGATGCAATGTGATGCATTGTGACTTATTTTTCTGAGTCAAAAATCTCTCCGCCACTATGTACAGAGAAACCTGTTACCCACTTTCCCTTTTCATTCCCTGCCCTAAATTTTTCCCATATTCTTCTCTATCCTGCCCCATCCTATTTCCACCAATAATCTTTGCCAACTCCATGGCCATTGTATCTGAATCCGCCTTATCTTTTCCTAAGCCCAGCATAAAAACCAAGAACTCACTTTCTGTACTATCACTTTGTTTATATTTATTCTTCCACAACTTCATTATTTGTACTCTTTCTTCTTGCAGGCATTTACATTCAATTAACAGATGCCTAATATTTTCTATACCTTCCCACATAACTTGCATACTAAATCACCCATATTTTTTCGTTTATGTGTATATTCCCTTGTTGCTAAAGATCTTGATCGAGCCTTAACAGTAAGCTACTTTCCTTGCTATTATCATAAATTAACTTGCATCCAATATTTTGTTAACTTCTATATATATATTTATATTCTTTTTATTCTTCATACTAGTTCTCCATCTCTCCAACTCCCCATCCTTTATTAATGCATCTATTTTTCTATCCCACTCCTTGCCATTATAATGCTCAACAATTCTCCTAACACAATCATCCCACTTTTTTACTGATATAAATTCTTTATCCAAATCTTCTGCATTCTGTTCTATCTTTCTCATCCATCTTGTTGCCTGCCTTTTATTCATAACCCAATTAAATACTATTAATCAGTTATTATATAGCAACTCCATCCAATGGACATTATTTATAATACAATAAATGTAATTAGTAAAATACAATCATATATATATATATAAAAATGATTAAACTTATTACAATCCTTTTTTTTTAAATATATATATATATATAGCAAAACAATCTAAAAAAAATGTTTTAAATTATAACTCTGAAGTTACCAATAATCTAATAATGCCCATTTCTTCTTCATTATGCTGGACCTTTAACCATGTTTACACATTTCAAAAGTCTTGAATAAACAGTTTCATAACATTTTCTTTTCTTGTAATTTTTAACCTACTTTTTAGTACATGAATAATTTTTTATACAATTCATTTTCTTTTAGTCCAACTATATTCCAATCCTAATGTAGCTTCATTTGGATACTTCCATGTCATTTCCATGCAGTGCTTTTCTCAAAGCAATTTTTTTTGCAAATCTCATCATTCTATGTCCTCTCTCACTTCCAATAATTATCTTCATTGTAGCATTAGTCTCTATCATAACAATTTTAAAATATCATTTGATCTGATCAAAAATATTTTGACAATTAAATTAAAATAATGATCTTCCATTAAATTAAGTAACTATTTTTGCCACTCCATAATGTTATTCCTCCATTTTTTATTTATAATTAATCCCATTCCATTTACTCTTCCAATATTTATAATTCATCAACATAAAGTAGTGTATGCCCTCTTTTCATTCTCTTCCATCTTCCAATTTCACAAAGTTTGACGTCCCATTTAATATTAGCTTTTTTTTTTTATTCATGCAATTATCCTTCACATGAAGTGACCAATAGTTAGTAATAAATTAATAAAAGATCATCAGTAAATGAATCTCTAGGCCTGTAAACCAGGTATATTTAGTATTCTCTGTCTTTAGTTGTGACTCAATATTTTGTGGACCTCTAGGCCTGAAACCCTATTTCTGCCTTCAGTTACCAAAATAATAATTTTATAGTCACCATAAAATATATACCATAATTTAATCTTATCTATCATAATTATAAATATAGAAAAGAATCAAGCCTTCAAGTAAACCCAACTAACATCTCAAATAAAAACTATCGGGTATTTGAGAACAAAATCCCAATACTATAGTCTTAAACTCAGAAGTAAGAGCCAGTAAACTCATTATACTTGCTAATGCATGCTTTGTTTACAATGTGAATAATCTCATATTTATAATTTACAACAACAACAACATATGGATTGGACATTAGAAATTTGTCCTAAATGCCAGTAAACTCATTACACTTGCTAATGGCATGTTGGTGAACAGTCCATCTATATTTGTTTACAATGTGAATAATCGCATATTTATACGTTATGACAACAAGAACATATGGATTGGACATTAAAAATTTGTTCTCAATTATTTTAAGACCTTAAAGAGTAATTTCAATTAATAGAAAACTGCTTTTTCCAGCCTACTACATACAACTTAGAGTAAAAACCAATATATATATTAATTACTATTATGATTAATATTGTAATGGGAGAGCTATAATTAACATGTCAAGAACATTTCAATAAGATGCTTTATTATACAAATAATAGCTCTTTTTGTAAAATACTAATATCAAAATTATTCATTTCTGTAATGAAAGTGATGTTCATACCATCTGTAAAATTGATCTTTGGGATGCAATAACCATCAATCAAAGCAGTTGTAAAACTTCATCAGATGAAAAGATTGGAGGAGAGAGTAATTTCCTCTGATTTAATACTGATGCCTTTTAAAAGCATTCAGCAGTTTGTGTTACTGAAGAGTTCAAATAACTGAAAATATTTTTCCTCTCATGTTTATAAATATAACACTAATATATAAAGATCACCTATACATATGTGTGTGTTAATATATATACAAGGTAGATGATTGTGCTTGCATTAATAAAAAAAATATATATCCATATTAAGGTCTGTAAATATTGAGTTGAAAGAAACCAAAAATAGAAGTGCAATTTATTATTTTAAAGTGATGGATTTAAGATGAATTTAAAGCATCTGTTGCCTGAAATATATAGAGGTCATAAAATTAATGATAATTATAATATATATATAGACTATTGTTAATACGAAAACATATTATTCAAAAACTTCCATTATCCAAACAAAACTTCAAATGTGACCTTTGACCTTTTACAATAAAGAAACACCTCTTATTATCACTTTTTTTTTTTTAAACAATATATCCCTCTTTTCAACTCCACCATATCACAACCATCAAACAACCTAGAAGCTCAAGTTACCCTCTCTCACTATGCATACATTTTGAAAATAAGCTTAGCTTGTCTGGGGAGCTAGAGGTGCCAAACCCCTGCATCTTCACACCTCGTATCTGTACTATGTTGTTAATTAGTTTTATATAATTGTTAATAAAATAAATTTATGCAATGCAGAAAGTATTAATATATAAACAAAATATAAATAGTAAAATTAACATTTATTTACATTTTTGGCAGAATTTGGATTTACAGTGATAGGTAAAAGATTTATTTTCGAAATCTAAAAAATCCCCAAATGCAAAAAAAAGATAAGGAACGCAAAATTTTGCATTGATGATGTTTTACCTCGCAATCAGTTGCAGAAGCTTATGCGACAAGTTTGAAAAAATGCTATTGAATAAAAAAACTTGCTGTAAATGTTATGGTGGTTAATTAATGAATGCTTCAGCTAGCTACATCTAAGACAGAGTTCAAGTCCTAAAATATTAACTAAAAATTTTTGGATAGCTAGCCCATGGCCAATCTAATTAGGTATTTATTATTGATTGATAAATGGATATTTATTCTTAAATAGAGAAAAATAACATAAAAATTCTCACTAAATAATAAACTAGCCTGATTAGTAGAGTTTTAACTCCCATCTATTTTTTTTACACTTTTGGAAAGATGAGATCATTGATCAGAAGGAAATGATTTTAAATCCTTATTTACTTTATGAACAATACAAGTCTGCATAAAAATAAATAATAAAATGATTTAATGCTAGGAGCTTACAGGAAGTTTGAGCACAGGAAATAACAGAGAACTTCATGGACCTTGAACTCCAGCGTTTACCATTTTATCACTGTATTAAATCATGCAGCGCAAAAAGAAATAATACAGTTTGTTGTAAAAAGTTCAAAGTGAAACTTCATTATATAAATTCATTACTGTTAATTGTTGTTACAATGAAGACTAATAACCTTCTTACATTCCCTAGTTTCATCTAAATAAAAAGCAATTACTATCATATTTAAAAAAAATTATAATATCTATTAATAGTAGTAATCTAATTTATATTAGAAATTAGTATCAGATATTAAATGGAAGATGATAAAAGTCATGTGATCTTGATTTGATTTACACCATCCTTTTTCTAAAGATTCAAAAATGCTTATAATTAGCATAATACTACAGTCATTAAAATATTTAGTTTATGTCTTAATACCAAACCTAAATAACTATATTAACAAGTTGACTTGGATTCAAAACTTAGGATGTTCAAAATGTAAAGCTATTAACTTTAATAATAAACAAAAAAAAACAAGATGGCTTCTAGGAAGTTTGTTGCCTGTATCATTTGATGATTGCTAATTATTCATGCTTACATAAATGGCGCTAAAGTGTACAGTGATGCAGAGTACAAATTATAATTCCAACAATAAATGATATATTAACATCAAGCAATGCACAGACAATGCCTACATTTGGAATCATGCTCAATACTCATTTTTCAATTTAATTTGAAAGTTCCAATTTAAAAAATATATAATATTCAAAAAATTGTTTAAAAAGGCTTAGTGTTTCACATGCAGGTTCACAAGCCAACACAGTTAACCAACCATTGAGAGATGTCAAACTACTTCTTTCAGGAACGTAAAAAAAATCTGACATTTGGTATCATTCAGATAATTATTAAGAATGAAACAACTCTGACCATTAATGAGGAGAAACCATATATATATTGAAGCTCTCAATTCAAACAAAAACTTTCATACAATAATAATGCACTTCTTATTTAATAACAACAGAAAATCAAATCAATAAATTTAAATGTATGTGATTGGGGGAGGGGTAAATAATTTTAAAAATTAAATTGACTGCCATAAAAAAAAAAAATCATGAATTCACCAATTATGTACCTATTCATTAATTTTCATCACAGAAATAGACTACTTTATTTAATAAAAGGTAGATTACAATTATTCTGAACACTTTTAATTCAAACTTCCATTATTTGGACAAAATTTCTTAGAGATGTTTTGATTATTATTTTAAAATACTGCATAATAAAAATTTTCTGTTAATGTATTCATTCTGAATTTTAAAATATTACATTGTAATTAATAAAATAAACTTATACAATTTATAAAAAGATTTTTTGTGCACAAGGAAATTAGCATCTGATCATGTGCTATTTCATAAAACTACAGATAATAAAATTAAGATTAATTTAAATTTTCAATAGACTTGGGTTTATAATGAAGGAAAATGAGTTTATTTGTTGAAATCCCAAAAATTCACAAATCCATAAAAACCATGAAATCAGGAATTTCAAATTATAACTATCTATCTGCATAAATTTTTATATTCCCAATTTATTAATGAATTATAATAATAATAGTATATAAATAGTATCCACAGGTAATTGTTGACTTTAAATATATGTGTGACCAAACGGGTTATTTAATTTATAATGCAACTACCCATCAGAATAAAAGTTCCACACTAGCCTTCTCAATAAATGTTTCAAGCTGCTAATGACTAAAGATTGTTCACAAACTATACACATGAAAGAAACTGGATTGGAATTTTTATATTTGTAGATTGTTGTGATATAAATTTGGAATCTATTTGTGTTACATATATTATGTACATTTAATCTGTTGATTAAATATCCAAACATCATCCGGTTATTCTTATTTATGAAAGTTTCAAAACTTATGAAAATTAATAATAGAATATGTATAAAATTGTTTAATAACTGCAGTTTGTTTATCTGGAATATTCAATTATTCAAATTTATGATGCTAATGATATTTTTTGCCACATATTTATTACTCCATAATATGATTTCTCATTTAGGCTTTTTTAAAAAAAAAAAAAAGTTTTAACTAGTGATTATTGGTTATATTAGCAAATCAGATGTTATATTAATCTATAAATTGTAGCAACTTTCCACCAAAATTGATATAACAATCACTAACAAAGTTAATCTCATAGATCTACAAAATATAGTTCTAAGAATGTTGATGGCTATTCTGTCAGCTTATCAAATCCCATCTACATAAAACAAATTTAAATCCATTAATTCATAACCAAAAATCATTTTTACATCAATTTTAAAAACACAATTTTAATTAACACTAAATCTAAAAGACTCTAAAGACATATGCCTCAATAATTTATAAATAAAATTTTCACACTTAAAAAGCACTCTTCTAAAAGTTGAATGCTACCATGTGCATGGTGATATTTTTCCATGTGTGAAGCCAAGCGTTGAGTAAATCAAATACTAGATGTCGCTAAATCAAATTATGGGCAGCCTCTGCTGACTGATCTTTGGTAAATGTATACTTTTTAAACAGTATTTACATTACCTAGAGTATAAAGATCATCTCACTTAATAAATAATTTGACTTAGATAAATCTTGTGATACTTAATATTGATATTAGATGAGAAAAATGATTTTTTGATTATTATTTATACAATCTAGAGCAAGATAATTACATAATATTCTTTAAGGTAAAAATGCTTCTGCAGATTCTGAAATTCAAGATACAAGAATTATGGGACAGCTCTGTCATTTCTGACATTCAAACTTAACTCTTGAGCAATACCACCATTCAATAATATTTATAGTGAAAACCAAATTCACAATAATAATAACTGCAATTTACCACTAGATAGTATTATAACAATAAATCATACATACATATATATAAAATACAAAACCATAAAACAATACTAGATAAAATTCAAATTTTACCCAAATCCTTACATGACTATGGTTTCATCTACTAACATATAGCCCTTCTCAAGTGAAAAATCAAACTAAGGAAGCAACAACTTGAGAAGGTCTATTTGTTAGTAGATGAAACCATGGTCATGTAAGGATTTTGGTAAAATTTGGATTTTATCTAGTATTATATTGTTTTATGGTTTTGTATTTTATTTATTACTAGTATAGTGTTAGGCAGTCTTGAATTTTATATATACATTGATAAACTAGCTGTAAGAAATTATAAATTATATATCATATATATCTCCAAATATAATTTGAACTATTATACATAAAAAAAAGTTCTCCAATAACTTTTCTCTTGGAGTTTTCCAAAATTTAACTGAATAGTTTGCATAATTTTAAAATTTGGATTAACAACATTTCGTATTTATATATCAGTTTACCATTTTCACCTGTAATTGAAAAGATTGAATAAATACTGATTAATGTAATTTAGTAAATAAGTTAATAAAAAGCACAAAATATTCTTTAAAGTAATTAATCTGGAATGTGTTTAAACAATGAGTCAAAATACCTATTCTTCATAAAAGCAAGCAAATAAAAAAAAATTGAACCTAAATATTGCCAAGACTGGAAAAAGGATTTTATTGGCATATTTTTATTCAGAATTTCAGAAATATCATGAGTAATATAGTTTTGGTGGGAATTTCATTACTATAAATATGTAATTGTATAAAAGAAATTAAAAATCTGAGTTCAAATCCCTTCTAATTACATTAAATTCAGTATAGACAATATACTAGTATATAAATATTAAATATATTTAGATAAATATAAAATTTCAATTTTTCTAAAAGAACATTTAGTACACAAATATATGATGGACATAGTTCAACATGTTAATGCAAATTTTGCATGTATGTGCATGTGATTTTTCACAATGCACAAAAATGTGGCATACGTATTCATTATCACATACACACACACACATTTACATTAAAAATCTTAGCGTAAGCATGTGTTTTAAAGACCTACAGAGGTCCCTAGTGACGATTTTTTCGGACGCTCATTGCTAAGGTTTACAGCCTTGTTAAAACTATTATTAAAAATCTTAAAAACTTTTATGTTATTAGATTTCTTTAAATTCAATATTAGCATTTTAAAAATTTCTTTAGAGGGAATGCATTATTTCAAAATTAATCCAATATAATAATAATAAAAATAAGTTTTTCATATTTATTTTTAAATAACAAAAAAGGGGAGAGAAAAAATTGCAATGAATGGAAGTGTTAACAAACAATTAAACTATATATTATTTAGTTCTTATATTCTTATGAACCTATTTGCAGCAAGTTTTATCAAATAGCATTGGATGTTATATATTACTTGGTTTAAGTATTTTTATGAAATATAATAATTTACAATAAAAATAGTACAATTCAATTTCAATAATAAAAGTTTTAAATATTTTTCATTTCAATTCTATATATATATTAGTCACATTTACTATCTATTTAAATTGAAGTCTAGGACTGCATTAACATTAAAAGTAACTGAACTGTTCATTGCTCAAGGAATTGCATGAAAATTAACATGAAATACAAAAACTAAGTGTCACCACAATTTGAGTTCTAAAGTCTATCATTCTACCATTATTAACACAGGACCTTTTTTTTAACTTACTTTAATTAAAACATAGGAAGTTTGAACTCAGACTTTCACACGACTCTCAACTATACACGTTATCTCATATTGCTGAAACAGTATGAGATAGCATGGATAGTTGAGGGTCGTGTGAAAGTCTGACCTCAACCCCCTATATATTACATATTGGAGTGCAGGTATGAAAAGGCCTATGCTGTAGAAAAAAATCATACATTTTAATTAAATCAGTAGTTTTAAATAATATTAAATAGTTTTGGCTTTTATCCATGTCATTTGAATATCTCTTGCTTTATTTGTTGTTGTTTTTCATGATGAAAATTCAACAAGATTTATTAAAAGCTTGTCTTAAAATATTAAAATGTTCACATTTTCAGTTTTTTTTTGTGTGTGTGTGTGTGTGTGTTTGTCCGGAATATTAAATATTAATCAAACAATAAGAAAATGGAGAAATTAAAGAAGCTATTCAGCTCCTACAAGAGTTTTAATTATATTCTTATAATTAATATATATATGATCATTAAAAAAAATTGCAATCATATTTAACTAAAATGGAAATACAATATTTTCATTCTGTGCCTAACAGAAACTGGTTTAAATAAAATCATTAATTTAATAGTTAAATATTTTTCCCTCCATTTTTTTTTTCTCAATGATTTTATATCTAAAAATGTAGCACAAAAAAAAAAAAATCAAAAAGGTTTAAAAATCACAATATTATTTTAAAAACGGCGGTATTATTTTAAATAATTATTTTCAGTCCAATTATGTTAATAGAGGAGATTTTTCCAAGAATATCTATTTTAAAAACTTAAATTCATAATCAAATCATTAACATAAAAAAAAAACTGCTGAATACTGATCTTAACTCTTAACATGCCGTCTGTTAGAAATCCATCGCAGATGCGGAATTGCAATTAATTTTGCCAGGATAGAATTTGCTAGCAAATTATAGACTAAGAAATCATTATTTCCAATACAAGAGCAGCAGAAGAAACTGAAATATCCAACTGCCCAGTCAGCTTTATTTTTTTTATTTTATAATCCGATTAATTAAAAAACAAAACAAAATCTCGGTGTCTTTTTTTTATTTTATCAACAAAGCTTTGAAAAAAGAAACGAAAAATTAATAACTACTAGTAAAAAAAAAAAAAAGATGGAAACATAATAAATATATAATACTAGATAAATAATTACAATTCCACATGCTATACACGTAATATATACATGTAGTATTTAGATATCTTTGTATGCTTGGACGTGTGTATATAAATAAAATCTCTCAATCTCATAAGAGACTTATTCCACAATCATTAACCACCTCATTGTAATAACTGAAGAACTTCATTATAAAAAACAAAGTATTGGACATTTTACACCAAAAATGCTCTGAATATCCAAACACTTATTTAATGCACTGATGGAGTGGTGGATTCAAACAGCTACAGCTCCATGTTCTGTCTCTTCAGTGCTTTATGCTATATGATCTCCTGAATGCCAGACAAATCATTTGGTTATTTACTTAATGTCAAACTTGGACAGCATGTTCATATGTTTCCCTGTTTTATGGATTCTACATATAAAAATCATTTCCAAAAGTACATAGATTGCCTTACTCTGTCACTTCCAGAACCCATGAACTTCTGAACAATAAACCATTCAATTATTTTTTACCTTGCATGGTTTAGAGCAGTAGTTGAATTGTGGATTCCATAGTCCAAGTCCCATGTTATTGCAGCTCTATTATGCCACTTCTGGTGCATTCTCACATGAATTCCCAAGCAATAAACCATTTAATTATAATTTTTATTTAATTTATGCAGTTAGCTTTATAAGTGGGCAAGTATATAAAATCAACTTTTCAAAATATCTAAAAAACAACTTTCTAATGGATGTCAGAATATTTCTGTACTTAATCAAGTGTAATTACTGAAATAGCTTCTTTTTTTTTTACACAATGTTTGCAAAGAGAGACTAAAGTAAATATAAGATCTATACAGCTGTATTGGAAAAGTGCTTCAATTATAATTCTTTCATTACAATTGGAATCTCATACTAGCAAGCACAACATCTGTCAGATTAGAAGCTGTATTTTTTTCTTGTAAAATTAATTGTTTACAGCTTTCATCACTAAATATTGAATTCTTTCATTTTTCTCCATCATGGTTAAAGAGCTAATAGATGGAGTAATAGAACATTCACATTATCACACATTATCTTCCATTTTCTAACAAGGCTAATGTCTTCAAAACAAACGCTCTATGCTATTATCATGACATAAAATCTATAACTGCAATAAAACAACTCTACTATTGAATATCTATGCAACCCTTTGTTTAGCATCTATAAGCATAAGGCATTCTAACCATGTGACCATACTCTATATAACATGATAGTCGCAGTTCTATTATCCATGAATATCTTTATATTTTGTCACATACAGACGGATTAGTAACATTATTTGTAAAAATAATATATATATACACCCAATACAATGATAAAACAAACATAAGTCATCTATAATAAACATGATTACCAAATGATAATTAATACCTTTTTAAATCCTCAGTCATTTCTGGCTTTTGTCTTTATCAATGAGGTTTGGAGTTCTATTATGCATCTACAAATCATTTAAATTCCATTTTACTATTCAATCTAAAAGCTTGAAATTCAAAACTCTCTAAATGATTTGTTCTTATTAGCAATACATATATACTGAATATTTACAACAGATGCATAATTAAATAATACAGAAAGCATATTATGGATTGTTATTAATCAAACAATGAAAGCTATAATTCAAGCTTACTCTATTAAGATATTTCTATTTATGTAACTCACAGATTTAAAATGAAAAAATAAATAAAAATTAAAGATAAAAAAATAATACATTATAGAATTTTACATTAAGTATATAAAAAAGAATATGAGAAAATGAATTCATTAGTAAAAAGATATGAGAAAAGAAAGCAATCATTTTATATGCATATCAATGTGTGCATTATATATTTACTCAGTATATATAAATCTTTCATGATGTTTTGGAAAAAATAAAATAAATAAATTTTTTAAATTAAAAGCTTTGTCCTACTTTTTTAGACTTGCACTTTCTAATGGAAAACAGGTTTAAATATTCTCTTTCAGATTTAGAATCAATATAAATGTTATTTTTCTTTGTTTCTAATTTTTAATGAATGGAAACTAAAAGCTATTTTAGAATTCTAGTTATATTCATCTTATGAACATGTTGTGTGTTGACCCTTTCTCTAGATTCTATTTTATGTTTTGGTATTGTCTTCTTTTTCAATTTCCCTTTCAATCAATTATAGTTTGATCTCTTTACAAAAAAATCTAATTTAGGTAACTTTTAATTTTTGCATATTTTATTAATTGTCTATTATATCATATACTTTTATTCTGATATGATTTTGTATATCATAGGAGATCATGTGTGAGAAACTCTCCATACAGCAGTGCCACTTAGTGCAAACCACAGTAATCAATGGATGTGACAAACTCTCCATATAATAGTGCCACTCAGTGCAAGCCAAATAATCAACGGATGCATAAAGGTTTGTTCATAGAATTCCTATGGAGTATCTACTCAACAATATCTCCATCATGTGTTTAGATCATGTGTGTATTATAAGTATATTATATTCTTCATGGATAGGAAAATTGAAGTAATTATACAATAGTTGTAAATGACTATACAATTGCATACAATTTAAGTGGTAATTTGCCTTCACTTACCATACCTACAACAGAATTCATTCTAGCATTTTATATTGATAGCTCCGATAACAAAGCCAAATATATCACTGAAATAATAATCTATATTTCTTTCTAGTTTGTCATCATTTTCCTCTACATGAGATTACATATATCATGAATATTTAAATTTATTGATTTGAATATTACAATAAAAGATTATTTTGCTAAGAATTGGATGGATTATAAAATGGTGGGTTTAAATACTATAAACACTAACACTTAGTCTTTCTGACTCTTTATTCTAATTTTTTTTTTTCATGAGGTATTTCTTAAACTTTAATGAGTGGTGCATAGAACTAATTTAGATTGTATTTACATTTATTATAGTATAACAAGTATTATATTATTTATAAACAAAACAAAAAAAGAGCTAATATTATAATTAAAACAGGCAAAACTTTCTATAATAACAGTTATAAGCAAGCATAAGAAATGGTGATCATATGATGTTTATTGGCTTAAACCCAATTCTATCTAATAGGATAGTGATGGCTATGGTTATTAAAAGACCAAAGTCACCAAAATGTATAGGTACTGAACTGAGTTTAAACCTATATTACTATATAAGCTGAAAATATTATAGTATTTTCAATTTAAGACTTTAAGTAGAGATAAAAGGTGGCTGCTGGAGGGTTGCATTAGATCCTAATATCTAGATGCAGTGCTCTCAGATCCAAGGGTCCTTACTGACGAAGGCCACAAACCAGAAACTAGTCTGGGGATATTGGATGAGTAGGCACAAGATAGGGATTTTATGCACAAGCCTTCTGGCATCCATTGATTACTCTGGCTTGCACTGAGTGGCAATATGTATAGAGTTTTGCCTGTTTTAATAACAGTTATAAGAAATGGTGATCATGTGATGTTTATTGGCTTAATATTAAAATTGTCATAAAAGTAGTTAAAATCACATCTTTGGATTAGAGATATAAAATGATAGAATGATTCAAGACTTTATAAAATATATATATATTTTATGGTGAATGTAGGAGAGGAAAATCCAATTTATGATTATAAAGATTATCTCAAAAACATTCTAAACAAATGCAATGTTGATTGGAACAGTCCTACTTTGTGAAATGCTGCTATAAACAAGATGGAAGTTAATCAATGAATAATACTTATGATTTGATTTTTTAATATGTTTCTAAAGTCCATTAATGTATATATACTAAAATAATTAATACTTTAATTATATTTAAATTCATATGCTTATTTTTTTTTTATTGTAATCTATATATATTTTAACATTTCTATTTCAAAAAAGTTAAAAACTGACAAATTAACTTCATAGAATAGAGGAAACATATCTAAATTGTATATAATACCAGATTTCTTAGAAATATGCGAGTGAAGAAATGGAATATAATTCATAACTTCCATTTAAGTACAGATAAATCATATGGAAATAAGCTAGATTAAAAAAGCAATAACAAAATAAAGCAAAGCAAGCATTAAAGAAAAATACTCATATCAATGTTAAATATAGGGGATTTGAACACAGATTTTCAAGCATTCAACTATCCATACTATCTCATACCACTAATACACATGACCACACACATGTAGAAAAGATAAATAATCACCAAAATATGTATTTTGCGCTGAACCAGCACTCATCAGTTGAACCAGATTATCATCTCCACACATATATATATAATCAGTGCTCAGTTAATATTAAGATTATGTATTTTGCGCTGAACCAGCACTCATCAGTTGAACCAGATTATCATCTCCACACATATATATATAATCAGTGCTCAGTTAATATTAAGATAGTGGATGGCTGAAGAGTTGGAGGTTGGAGTAGAATGAAGTCTGTCTATTAAAATATGAAGATTTGCTATCTTAATATTAACTGAGCATTGATTATATATATGTGTGTATGGGAGATGATAATCTGGACCAACTGATGAGTGCTGGTTCAGCACAAAATATGTATATTGGTGATTATTTATCTTTTCTTCATGTGTGTGGGCATGCATATCAGTGGTATGAGATAGTATGGATAGTTTATCTTTTCTTCATGTGTGTGGTCATGCATATCAGTGGTATGAGATAGTGTGGATAGTGAAGGGTGCTTGAATGTCTGTGTTCAAATCCCCTACATTTCCAATTAAGCTCCAGATATATAAAGAATGTCTGTATTTCAAATATATCAATGTTAAAATTATTCTATATCATCTAGATTCACACTAAACATTTTAATCATTAAAATAACATACAGTATATATACATGTATCTATAATTATATAATATATGATATGTTCAATAAGCATTTATATGTTAAAATAATAAAAATATCTTTTTCAACCTCTTTGTTGTGGTCCACTATTTTCTTCAATTTCTGTATCAATATTTACATAAGGGCAACATGGTATAGCAGGGATCTGGCTCTCATGCTTAAGATCAAGATTCAAACCCAAGTTGGGTAAAAACTAAAAAACCATTTCCAAGTACCAACCAGGCTTAGAAATTTTCTTTCTGGTAGTCCATAAACAAACTGTCCAACTACTTAGCAATCAGAAAGTTTATAAAAAGTTTCAGACATTCTTTTGCAATGAGTTATTTGAAGACTTTAATTTCTACATATTATTAATTTCTGAAAGTAGCAACTTTCTGTTTTTAAAAGAAATATTTACACACCCACATATATTAAGTAAACTATAATTCAAAATACAAAGCTAGAGATAAATGAATAGTCAAAACATTTTTATTAATAATAAAATATTATTTTAGTAAAATATGGTGGGGAAACTTGTTTGTTTTAGTTCCTAAGCATAATTTTTGTATTTCTTATTAGAAATAAACTTGTAGATATGATGCTATGCTAAGTTGATTTATTATATTTCTATTTTCAGGATACTTTTTGTAATAGTAATATGCTTATTATACACAATTATATAATAAGCAAACCTTTAAAAACTCATAACACATGATTTTCAGATAACATTGGATCGCAACAAATAAAATTTAAAAAGATATAGCTTTAAATTTAGAAAGAGTACTTGATAGGTGAGTTTATAAACATTAAGTGCTATATATGTATAATTACTTATATAATTAATCATTACCAAACTAACATTATCATTTTCAATCATTATCAATCCACTGCAGAATAAAAATCTCTCTAAATTTCAATCCAATTTTTCAGATCCATCTCCACATAACACCAAACCAACTTCCTTATTTCATCTATCCATCTCACATGTGATTGCTTTCTGGGTCTTACAATTTCTTGGGATTCTGTTTAAGCCTTCAAATTTCTAGCAATATAGCCAACATAGTTCTATTGCAGTCTCTTAATTCTTTCAATGCTATCAATGATAGTCGTTTGTTTTTTCCCTAAATCCCTTTTTGTCATTCCCAATATTTTTCCATAATTTATTCAGTAACCTGGATTATTGGAATTGCTTTTCTAATAAATATCTCAAGGTTATATTTTATATAATAATAATTAATAAGAGCATTTAAGCCCAATCTATTATTAGCCCATTGTTGATTAAGATGAGCATTATATATAATAGCCAAATTTGGAATTATGAACTATAATATAACAACATATGAGCCTTATACTATTATAATTCACAATTCAGAATTTGGCTGTTATCATTTTATATAACATTGAGTTAATAGTGGATGCTTAAAACTATCACTAATAATAATATAAAAATAGAACATTGTGCTTAAATGTTCTCATTAATAATTACGTGCATTCAGAAGATTAAATGCATATATATTAAATATGTGTAGAAAACAACTTCAAATGTTCACCAAGGCAATCTGCCAATATCAGTTCAAAATTCTATAACTGAAGAATTAGCAAAACCAGACAGAACTAGAGTTCCAAAAGAATTTTTCCTGGACAAACATTTATTGCCATAATGACTTTAACATTTCCTACTATAGGACATATTCTACATCTCATTTATCAATCTCAGTTTACAAATAACTTGAACCATCTGAGTTTGATATCAGAGGAAACGATTTATTGTTATTCATAATAATGCAATTGAAATAGACTTTTAAATCACATATAAAAATATTAAATGAAAGAAGAAATATCAAACACTATCTTGAAAAAATTGACTGTTTCTGACCAAATGTATGAATGGCAGAGTTGCCCATAATTTTTTTAAAAACACATACACACTATTATTTATAACATATCAATTAAATAAAAATATAATACGTTAAATAAAATTACTTTCTAAGCCTTTTTTTTTTTTCATTTTTAAAAACATTTCCGTTATCGACGAAGTCTAAAAAGTGTTTGCAACAAGACTTTTTAATCCAAATAAGTTAATGGATCTTAAAAATTGCTTACTAGGAAACAAGAAAAAATATTGGGACCTCTAAATTCTTCTAATATCTTAATTAAATTCATTTGATACAATTAGTTAAGGAAATTTAACAAGAAAACTATAATTGAATAAAAATAAATTTTAAATAGAACAAAGAAAGGGAGGGGATGTGGTTTTAAATATTGTATATGTAATAATTACAGTAATGATAAATTATATATATATATATGCACAGACTTTTGACAAAATGCATAAAATATAATACGTAAGTACTCAATATAATAAAAATTTCATTTTTCCATGAATTTTTAATATTTTATTTAACTGTGGATAATTTAATGCCAGTAATATGGATGCTACCGGAGGGGGGGGGTCTGACTGTATTTATACATGAGATGATAAGATTTAAGTTATTTAAAATCAATAAAGTAAATCTTAATGTTGAGAAAATGCATTTAAAAGTGAAAATTATTACATAAAAACTAATACATAGCACTAATAACCAAAATATCGGAAACTTGTTAAAGGAAATTGTTATTTTGGAACCTAATTATGAGCTTAATTATCAAATATAAATCCCTGCTATGGTTTAATTGAATAATACGTCTTAAAATTAATTCACATACATTGAAAATTAAAGATAATCGATTCGGTTAAAATGCTGAAATTTATGATTGTCCTGTGAGAGCCCAATTCCGGAATCTAGGGTCTATTACCCAACAATTCGGCTCTGATATTTCCAGTGCTCAAATTTAATTATTTTTTTTAATGTGATAATGAAATTGATTAATTAAATAGTCAATACAATTTAATTTTTAAATATTGAGTATTCATCACCTGTTTTATTACATATATATATGGCATACCCATCCTGGAACATTTCTAAATTTAACAACCAATAACAAATTTTTTAAAAAAGAAAATAATAAATTTACAAATTAATACTATGTAATAACTGAAATACAG
Organism: Epiperipatus broadwayi; assembly: GCA_028023455.1. NCBI lineage: Eukaryota > Metazoa > Onychophora > Udeonychophora > Euonychophora > Peripatidae > Epiperipatus > Epiperipatus broadwayi. The sequence continues at coordinate 15,888,544 of JAQFVV010000011.1, forward strand.
GCTTATTATATACTTGTATCAATATATGTAATATATAGGATATATGAGCACAGACTTTCACATGACCCACCACTATATCTCATTTATCTTTTCGACATATATGTGTTCAGTGATATGAGATAGAGTGGTGGGTTATGAGAAAGTCTGTGCTCATATACCCTATAAATTAGTACTATGTAAATGGATCGCTTTAACAAACATAAACCACTAGAGGGCATAAAATTCCTTCTTAATAAAACTAAATACAAGCAATATTACTAATTGAATAAAGCTGTGTTTATTATGTTTGACTGTAATTACCAGATTTCTACTCCCTAAAAATGAATTACTAGTTTTTCTCTTCTTGGATTTATGATCTATATATTTATTACATATATTTCTTCTAGTTTTATATACATAACTACAATACAGAGTATTATTCTACTTAAAGCTCTCTACTCTCTGATTACGCAATAGTAAGAAAAATAATATTAAATTTCATTGGACTTTTTGCAGTACAATATTTTCATTCCATTACTTGAAAATGTGGATAATATTAACTATGATACTAATAAACTGTAATTATATATGTGTTTTTGTAGAGATACAATATTTCTCTATTTATTCCCTATTTATATAAATAGAAATCTTTTTAACACATTTATTTGTGTTTGAATAAATAGATGATTTCAAAAAATTTCATCATTTTCTTTCAGAATCTAGCCTACTAATTTCAATATATTTAATTAATTTCACTTAACCCTACTCTTTCTTTTCAAATCTGGTTTTATTTTATGAACCAAGATTTGAAAATAAAAACTTGTGTTCAATAAATTTGAATTTGTTTTATAAACATATATAATTTTCAAGACAAAGTGTCAGACAGCAATTTTAACATTTTTTAAAAAAAATTAAACTAAGAACTTTACACACATACTAACTAGCACATGCACATGAATCTATTGAATAAATTATCTTAACTTGATCAAACATTCAGATCAAATAAGGCTAAGTTAAATATAATGTTATACTGTATTTGTAGTAGTAGTAGTAGTATATATTGATGATAAAGTTTTTACTAATATTAAAATTATTAATAACGGTAGCAAACTCTCCTCCATACAGTAGCGTCACTCAGTACAAGCCAGAGTAATCAATGGATGCAAGAATGTTTGTACATAAAATCCCAACTAGTGCCTACTTATCCAACATCACCAGACTAGTTTCCAGCTCGTGGCTTTCACCAATAAAAAGCCTTGGATTTGATAGCACTGCATCTAGATCTTAGGATCTAATGCAATCCTCCAGCACCCACCTTTTATCTATTTAGCTAACTATAAAGTTAGGATTCCACGATGAAAACATAATAATGTTTTCAATCCAAGTTCATTCACTTGTATAGTCATATAGATCTGAACCCAGTTCAGCATCTACACATTTTATGTGTCTGGTTTTTTCAAAAACCATAATCACCATTATTCCATGGGCAGGATTGGTATGAAACCTCCCAAACATTACATAATCATTTTCTATACTTAAATAACCTGTTAGTAGCTACTTAAATATATTTTTCTTACACTGTGTATATATTTTTAATGTAACATATTATAAAATGATGATAATAATAATAAATTATATGCACATCATTCAAATGAATATTCAGTTAACAATATTTCATAAATAAATATGATAACAAAATATTAAATACATACATTAAACAAAACTAGTATTTTTTTTTCTAAAAAGACGAGGTTTAAATCTTAATACAACTAAGCACAATTTATTTATAAATTTAGAAACAATAATTTGTAAGATGTAAACACTTGCAAGGCAATACCCATCCTTTATCAAGTTATGCTTCTATTATAATCAATTTTATTCTCTTCTTTCTGCAACAGTAGCATATTATGCTCAACATCATCTTAATGTGCATAATTTAAATCTTCATACAGTTACAATATAATAAGACATTTCAGTCATCTGCTAAAATAGCTTGTGTGGCAAATTAATAATTTATTTATATCACTTTTACATTTTGTCAAGTGTAAGGATCTATGATTAATCTACTTCTGGCCCTTTCTTTTGCTTGAAGCTTGAGCTATCACTAATTACTAGACACTGAATTTAAATCCCCGTCTTCAAACTATTTTCTAGCTTTTGTCTTCATCAATGTAGTCAAGCTTCAAGCAAACATACCTCCTGCTATTCGACTTTGAATCTCAAAGCTCAGTAATAAAAGTAAAAGCCAGAAACTAGTCTGATGATTTAAGGATTTAAATGCAGTAAAGTGATTGGTAATCACTAATTACTCTAAGTTTACAATAGATGGTGCTACAATGGGAAAACTGCTGTAGCTTAATCATTATAACCAGGTTCAAGATTAGGATTTTTAAAAATGCTTAAATTTTCATGCAAGTAATCCAGAACCAAAAGTGTTATAACAAAAAAACAACGTTAAACAAACTGAAATTCAGCATTATATTTACTCAAGTCTAATCAATGATGCAAATTAAACAATTTATCGAAAAACCAAATGAAGTAATTGCATTCTTTAAAACTGACACAATATTTTCTAAAACTATCTCTAATATTTGAATACAAGTATAATTTATATACTTAAAAGTTTAGGTGTAATTATAGGAAACTTGAACTCAGACTTTCAAGTTCCCGATCAACTGGTGAATGCTGATCCAGCACAAAATATATATATTGGAGATTGTTTATCTTTTTCACATGTGTGTGGTCATGTATATTGGTTGTATGAGATAGAGTGGATAGTTGAAGGGAGTTTGAAAGTCTGTATTCAAATCACCTGTAATTAAAACTATCTTTAGTTTTTATTGATGAAATAAACATTATTCTTTCAGCTGACTTTAAGATTAATTCTAAATTTCTTTTTCTGTCGATTAAATTCTGTTCAAGAAAAATTAGAACAATTAACAAAAGCATGTGACATTTATTATTATTTCAAGAAATATTGCACTAAAAAAAAAAAAAATATAATCTGGAAACATTTATTTTTTATATTTCATGTAGTTCACTCATTTAAAAGTAGCACTACAAATATTTTTAGCAATGAGAATAGCAGTGTGAATATTTTTAACAATGACATTCATACAGATGAAGAGCATATATTTTCCAAACTTTGAACTGTAAAAATTATAACTGCTGATGTTGGATATATAAATAATTTCAATCTAATAAAATATCATATTACTAACAAAGATTCAGTAACACATCACATTTCTTTTTTGCACCTTTTCAATTTTATTTTCATCTCTCCTAAGTGTTTTGGCTGAAACTATTCATCAGATCTGTAGATCTCTGATGAAGGCTACAAATTCAGTTGAAACAGGAAATATAAAAACACAGATTGCTTAAAAATATACAGAAAAAAAAAAAGAAATTGACTGAGATAGTGGAGATACTGAATCAACAAAAATTCATAACATAACGGGAAAAAAATCCCCCCCCCCACTCATTTTTTTTTAACAGTTTAATCAATAGTTTACTAACTTGGACAATTTAGCACAGTAGTTACAATGGCTGACTCAAGGATTATTGAATCAATTACAACCAAGACAAGCAAAAATAAACGATATCTGTTTGGTGAACCATTGTGTTAGAAGTATCATTTTGGTGCTAGAATATTACATGATTCCCAAGCAATTTACTACATATAAATATTTCTCTGCATTTGTATGGGTGTGTATTATCCAGATGGCAAGTAATTAATTTTCTCATAAAGTTTATTTTTATTTATAGTATATTCAATAAAAAACATAGGTGTTAAAACAGAGTATCAAAGTCTCCTTTCTGTTATCTTCATGGAACATGACTATACATTCAGAATATCACATTCTTTATAAAGGTTTAAAAAATAGTGTCTTTCTCAAGATATAACTCATTGTAATCAAGAATTCCTTCTGGATATTCAACCAAAAAAATTACAGCATTAAAAAAAAATAGGATTATTTCCAGCTTCTTTTTCCAGTCCAACAGAAAAAGAAGCCAGCTATTTTAAATGTTATTAAGAGATTTATCAACATAATGAGGATAATCTATAGTTAGTGCATACATAAATGGAATTTAACAGCCACTGACTTGCATAGATGTGGTCAAACACAAACAAAGAACCACAGTTTATAAATAAGTTAAATCTATAGCTTCAGGAGCAGAATTGAAGGATTTACTAGAGTAACCAGCGAATCCATTTTCTGATTTGAAATTTCCACATATTCTTTTATGATATATTGTTAATCGTTGCCTTAATGCGCTAAACAAAAAATTTTTTAAAGTCCCCTTCTCCATTTTAATAATTTATAATTTTTAAAATTAGAAAAATAATAAGATTTGTAATTACAATAAAGCAAAGTTTATTAATACTGTACTAACTTTCTATAATACATAAAGTACATAGTTTATAATTATCAGTAAGATTAATAAACGTAAATGGGAAGGGTGATTAACCATGCAGCAAATATAAACAAATTATACAAGATTATCACAATGCTTCTAAATAATACTTAAGACAAAAAAAAAAAAAATGAAATTAACTTATAGGTTTGTTAATTAAAAAATAAAAGAAATCTTTTATTTAAAAAAATAAAAACTGTTAAGTTTCATTAATTTTTTTTTAAAAGTGAATTATTTCTAATGCTGTATATATATTGCTTTATCTTATGATATAATACGCCCAATCCACACACACACAAACAAATGTACAATAACAGATAACACAATAGCGTATCTGTACTAGCTAACAGGAAAAAAAAAAAATAGTGCTTCTTACCTAGTCCCGGCCTTGTTTTTGGAACCATCTTCAATTCCTTCCATAGGTTTGTTATCTCCATCAGAAGCCATGTTGCGAAAAGGGCTTTCCGAAATTTAAATTTAGTGGTCAAATGTGCAAAAAATGATAACTACACTTTTATTTTCTAATGGCTGACACAACCAAGAAACGTTTGATTATTGTTTTCCGCAAAATTCTCCAGCTTCGCCGCATCAAGTAGCGATAATTGAAAAAACGAAATTTCGAACTATATACTATCGCAGTCACTTTAGTTCTCAGTCTTAAACGTAAAATACATCAAACTGCTTTGTTGATATTAATTAAATTATCCCAAGTGAAAATATAAAAGAATTATTATAATAATAAAATCGTACAACTTATAACGTTGAAAAAAGCCCAGTGTTGACGTTTCCTATCTCCGGATAACACCGAGTAAATTTACTGGAATAAAATCGTCAACTAAAAAATTTTCTCGGCATTGTGCTTAATAAATATACATATCAATAAAAATATTAAGCAATGACTCTAAATATATAAAAAGGATTTAAGCAAAGAACAATAAAAATAATTTTCAGTAGTTTTAGCAAGGTTGCACTCAAAACAGCCTGATTACATTAGAGTAGTAAAATAGAGCACGTGACTAACGTCTACATCTATTTTTCAACTGATATTTAGTTAAACTTTCAATTCAGCTTTTTCCTTCGGCTCTTAGTTTTATTTAGTTAAGATTACTGGTAATTTTGGAGAATATACTTTGTTTCAAAATCTATATCATCTTTAAAAAAGTATATTTAACTCTAATATTTTTTATTTAACCCTTTTAATTTAAAATATTTTTTTTTTCAATACTAATAAAATTAAATGCAATATATTTAAATTTTTTAATTATTTTGCAAAATAAAAATGATTTTCCAAAAATATTAATCGTATTGTAACTATAAGATAAATAAAACGGTAAAGAAAAATTAACTTGTGAAATAACCCCCAGCGAAGAATACGGTTTGATTGAGCGTGTCTAAAATCTCGCTAGTTATCGTTTTAACGAGATTTTCTTCTTTTTTTTTCAAGTTTTAAACGTATGTTATTTTCTTTTTGTGTATTGCATATAATGTTGTCAATATTTTAACTGGAAATTAAGATTCAACTTAAATAAGGGCTTTATTGACTTGTATGAAAATGATAATCATGTAAAAGATTATCATCTTTACATTAGTGATTTTAAAAAAAAATTATAAAAATAAAAAATTCTATCATCATCAGCAGTAACCACTCCCCAAGTATCGTCATTCTAACACCAGAAAAACAAAATTCATCAGAGATTATTTTTACGATGACTATTCAAACTAATCCGTAAAGCATATCCATGGTGGTACTTCAGTCTGCTTATATGATGTGCCAACTATGTTGCAACCTCTGCAATGAACTTTAATTTTTGTAATATTTTAATACCTTGCCTAATTGCGTTATATTCCATCTAATGAAAATAATCAATATTACATTTCTTTATAATGTCTTGAGATAATAATATTTATAAGACCTGCAAGAAAAAAAAAAACATTTTCATTATAGGATATGTTTTTGAAAAGTTTGTTAAATTTTATTTGTCCAGTCTAATAAAGATGTGATTTTCGGCGAGATAAAATAAACCTATTGATTGATTTTTTTTTTCTCATGTGTCAAAGCATCGGCCGGGAAGCGAAACAAACCCTGGACAACTGCTTGTAAGGCAGCTGTGCTGACCATTCGACCACCAACACTTGACCTATTGATTGATTTCATGATCTTGCCATAGATTTTTACAATGGAATTTCTTTAAATAAATTTTTTTTAATATCTTTATATTGATTCTGTAGGAAATTTTGACATCACTTCTATATAGTAATTTGGGCACAATAACAGCATATATACAACTAATTTAATTGTGTAAATAAATAATTTAGTGATGTATATATGTAATCTCATGGAAGGAAACTAACCTTCACACATCTGTCAGTAAGAATTTTAAAACGATAAGTGAATCATTTATGATTACAGTTTATTCTTATATAAGCCATTACTAAATGTTTCTTTTCTTATCTTTTTTTTAACAAGTTGTTTATGTTAATACGTAGCAATGATGACATCAACAATAAAGTAAAAGGGATGAGCACGAACTAGCTTAATATAAGAAATATACAATAAACTTTTTTGTTCAAGGAAAGAAATAAAAAAAATTTTATCTGTGGGAAAATTATACCATTCCCTGCACAAAAAGCTAAAAGAAAAGTTTGAAAGTCTGTATCAACCAATTCAGACTTCTACTACTATTGAAGAAAACTTTTACAAGGATTTTAGAAAATGAGGAGAAACATTTATCTCATAAAACATCTAAACAAAGAACTCAAAAATTAATAATTTGCAAACAAAATAAAGTATTTGAATCTCTAAAATCACCATTAATTCCTCACTTTAGATTTTCTAATTTAAATCTAAAACATGCAGTAGCAGAAGAAATATTGATGTTTCTCAAACTGCAAAAGTTAATATACGTATTGACAAAAGTAATTATGCAGTGCTAAGTGCAAAGTGAAGGTCATGGAAAAGCTCATTGATCGCAGATTTATCATCAAGATTGATATGGGGTTGCCCTATCTCTCTATGCCTGGATTGATAAATACTGAAACGATCCATTATAAATTTGTTCTTTCTTTTTACTCTTCATTTCAAAACTTTAGTTTGAAGACTAGTAAAGTCAACCTATTCATAGGATGTTACAATTCCCAGCTATGCATAAAGTAACTATCATGTATTATGAGAACAAGCCATTAGAGCAGTGTCTATATGAATTATAAAGACAAGTTATAAAGTTGACGGATCTATATTTAATTGTTTGTATGCTATATATAATAATTTTATTTTCTTTATTTTAATATAGGGTCAAATAACTTTTATGAAATAAAAATAAAAAGAAATTTTTATTATCTTGGATAGACAAAACCTATGAGGTTTGCTCTTGATTATGAAATAATCTATAAATGGGACAAATTAATACATTACCTAATACATATATAAATTCAACATTCATATATGTACAACACATACACTTTTATTAATTGTTTATTCTAAAGTTTGTTTTAATTGTTAATAATTTTTTAATATATTTTCTTTGCATATCTTTTTAATTATTTGTATCATAAACTTATAACTCTCCTTCATCACACACACATCATACATAACAGGGGGGTCTTTTAAACAAAAATATTGAATACTGTCCTATGTATAGCAATGTTGCATAGAATATGAAAATCGTTTATGTTAATTGGGACATTTAGTAACTATTTTTTATGGGATCAGGATGTGAGGCATTGGTATAAACCAAGCATAAATAAAGAATGACCACAGATGTTTAAATTAGTTTTTCCTAATTCTGTTTTAAATTTTCTTGTTAAAATAATGATCAATGTAAATATGTTCAATAAATTTATTTAAATGTCAAAACACTCTTGTTTTATTTTTCTGTGTTAAATGTTGCTTAGTCATATCCTTACACACATATCATGATCATTAGTTGCAGGTATACAATATACCATACCCACTCTCATCAACAGACAAATTTCACATATTCTGACTTTGGTAATGTAAATATACCCTGAATCAAAGGATCTAGCAATATCTCCCTGGGTTCAAAATCTGGGATAGCAGGAGTAAACTGCAATATGTAGATGATAGGTTAAGGGTAGAATCAGTAGTTATTTAGATCCTATTCTCTCTTAGGTATGAGTTGAATGTATGAGGATATGCATGAATGTAGATAAGAGAGATATACTATTTTACTCATCAAAATGAACCAACCCACCTTTGTGCATACCATGAAAAGACATTGTTGAATTCTTACATTGTTGAATTCTTATATTAATCCTGCTATCTTTTACAATTAATTATTGAATCAAAATAAATTATTGTAATATAAAAATTTATTCACAAAATTAATAAAAAAAAATGTTTATAAATAAGTGATAGAGTGGCAGGTGTTAGAATTCAGGGTCTATGATCCATGGTTCAGCTTGTCACTTGTGGTGCACAAATCTTATGAACTCTCAAGCGATAAACTAGGTGATTATTTCTCAAGAATACCTGAAGGCAAGTTAGGATAGTTAAGTATTAAAATTTAATCATAATTGGAGATAATTTGCCTTTACATAGCACAATTTATTCTACCATTTCAAACTTAAGTGCTACATTATAAAATAGTGCAATTCTTTAGATACAACAAGAATATTGTAGTAATTGGAGATGATGTCAAAATAAAGTATTCTTGCGCGCAAATCTCATGTCTGTATAATTTGTATGCATTTTATGATGTCATTACTTGTTTGTTTCTATTTTTCCTCCATAAAAGATGTCTGCATTAAAAATATTTACAAATTCGTATAGAGTTATAGAATTCTAATAATTTAACAATCGATTTGTTATATTTAATGATCGTTTTTAGTATAAAAATATATCAAATCAATAAAAACAACAAAATACAATTTAATATATATACGATGTTAAAACAAGCCAATAAAAATGTTTAAATTATTATTTATCAATGAAGTTTACTGATTATTTTTTTAAAATGTGAAAGATAAGCTAATACGAATACTAATTTTCCCCTATTTAATTAGTTATAGAAATCTTAATAAGCAAAAAAATGACCATGAATGTTAAATGTATGTTATATGCAACCACACTGTTTGTGAGATTTATCGCTGCAAAATATCAGCGCAAAATGAACCGTCTATTGACTAATGATTGCCAAACTTATTTGGAACTGACAGACTGAAGACTGTTCCACGTGAGCACAAATGATGATTGAGTAAACATATTTTCAGAATATGATTAAGTATTAGCAGGGTCAAGTGTGGCGCGCTTGTATCTTTGAATTGGTTCTGATCGTGTATGAACATTTTATAAACGTTTATAAATAAAACATTTATAAATATTAATCAGGTCATTTTTTATTTCTTTGATAATAAATATGAATTATGAAATAAATAAAATGGTAATAAAACTAGTATTTCACGACGTGCTTAACAAGTTTTAGAAATGAATAAATAAATATTATAAATACCATTTTAACAAAAGTTCACTGAAATATAAAAAATTTTAAGTACAAGTTTTACTAAACCAGTGAGAACTGTCTGAATCCCACCACTGTATGTATATATCATTAGGTATTTGCCAAAATACTGCTCTCACCATACCAATTTCTCCAGCCTTTTCTATATCTTTTCAAAAATCCATAACTCCGATGTTTAGAATAAGAGGATCTGTGTGACAAAATGGCTGCCACGTTTTCATCAAAATCCAAAAATTATTTAACAAAAAAAGAATAGCTGTCAGAATAAGTATTGTAGAAAGTGAATGCCAAATCAAAGGTTGTTTGGATATCAGTAACGTGAAGCTTTAAGGCATACCAACATTCTTGAATACAATTAAAAAGTCTGGATACAATATTCTATTTCTTTAAAACCATCATCATCATTCTTAATAAAAAAAATAATAACATAAACTTTTCTCTTTAAAAATATGGTTCCAAATTACCATCACATCATTCTTAATAAAAAAATAATAACATAAACTTTTCTCTTTAAAAATATGGTTCCAAATTATCATAATTATATTTTAAAAATCCAATAGAATTGATTTTTAAAAAAACTTTATTCATTTATTTTCCTATGTCAAATGCGTTGACCGGAAGAGAACAAGTACCAGCTGCTTGGAAGGCAGCTATGCTAACCACTAGGCCACCAATGCTTGGTAAAATTTTATTTATTTACTTGAATCGATTTATACTCCAATACATTACGAACATGTGTCCAACATTTCAACTACCTCCTTGTAGTCATTATCAAGGATCTACAAATATATACATTGTTGTTGTAATTGTTATATAATATTTTAATGGAAATATTAAATGTGTGGAGTTAGTCATTTAAATCAACTTAATTAGAAAGCTTATAACCTAGAACAATTGCCCAGGCTAAGAGTCTATTAGTTTATTTTGGCTCTTGGCCTGAGGTAGTTGTTCTAGGTTAAGGGCTTTCTAATTAAGTTGATTTAAATAAATAACTCCACCCATTCAACATTATTCTTATAAATATATCATTTCTTTAGTATCTATATATAACTCTTTATTATATACCCCCCCCCCTATTTCTTGATTTTTTAAACTAATTATTTATCACATCTTACATAAATGTACACAACATTTACAACCTCAGCAATACCAACAATTTCTTATACATTATTATTTATATCCCACTATATAAACCAGTTTTAAATAGGACAAATTGTTAAACAGTGAATTTAATTATAAGTAATTTTTAGTGGTATATAATTAATAATACATAAGAAATTGTTGATATTCCTGGGTTTGTAAATGTTATGTACATTTGTGTAAGATGTAAAAAAAAATTGTTTGTAAAATAAATATTTGAAATACAGGCACTCTTCACATACCTGGAGCCTAATTGATTTGAACTCAGACTTTCAAGCATCTTTCAACTATCCACACTATCTCATACCACTGATACACATGAGCACACACATGTAGAAAAGATAAATAATCACCAATATACGTATTTAGTGCTGAACCAGCATTCAGCAGTTGGTTCAGATTATCATCTCCCACATATATATATATGGACAGGCTTCAATCTAATCCAACCTCCAACTCTTCAGCCATCCATACCATTGAAATGTGGCGATGGAAAGCTCAAATCCCATGCTGATGCCAATATTATTACCATGTCACTCCGACCCCTCATGTATAGGACTTTATCCATTTAAATATATATGAGGGGTGGGGAGCATACAGGACTTAAGCTGTAAATATTTGAAATACAGGCACTCTTCACATACCTGAAGCCTAATTGTAATATGGGAGATTTGAACTCAGACTTTCAAGCATCTTTCAACTATTCACACTATCTCATACCACTGATATACTTGACTATATACATGTAGAAAAGATAAATATCACCAATATACATATTTTGTGCTGAACCAGCACTCATCAGTTAGTCCAGATTATCATTGCCCACATATATATATATATATATGCATCAGCATGGGGTTTGAGCTGCCCACATATATATATATATATATGCATCAGCATGGGGTTTGAGCTTTCCATCATCAGATTTCAATGGTATGGATGGCTGAAGAATTGGAGGTTGGAATAGATTGAAGTCTGTCCATTAAAGTATGAGGTTTGCTATCTTAATATAAACTGAGCACTGATTGTTCTATCTCTTACAAATATATTAAGCAATAAATACTTATTACCATAATTGATTTAATATGAAAGTTGTGAACAACTTATGTAACATGTCAAAAACAAAATTCACCCAGTAATTAATCTCTCATTTCTGCTACGTCTCAGATGTTAAACGATTTCTTTGTAAAAAAAACATAGATTATATTATATAATTGCTTTGGTTTAATTGTTTGCCTCAAATTCATCAAAAAAAATTTACTCATGTTCATATAATCAATGATTCATCAAAATGTGCTTGAAATAAATGATATTTGAAATAGTTCAAAAAATGAGTTTGTAATCCCCTCGTTTATCTTTATGTGTGAATCATTTTCAATTGAGGACAGTGATTCAGATATTGACAGGAAACATTTTTATATGATGACCACCTTATTGGTTAGTATCTTAAAACCCAACTGCTATTGAGCACAGATTATAATTCTAACTAGCATTTAAGTGAATATGTAAACAAAGGGAATAAATCACTCTTCCCCCAGACTATAAATTAAAAGCACTCTAAATGTTGAATGAAGGATCAAAAAATGAAATGAATTCACCTATTCATAGAGCTCTGATAGTTTTTATAAACATATTTTGTATAATTGATTATGAGTTTAATGACTCTTAAGAGTCATATTCCATGGGGCTGATAAATTAATTTTTCTCTTAATTACCAACAATGTTGGCAAAGGTATGATTACAAACAGTCAGAAATCTGAGAATAGCTAGATCATTCTATTCTTGTCCTTGTTCAACATTAAGAGTGAATTTGATTCATAGCATGGGAGTGGGTTACTCCTATTGTTTACATATACATTGAGTTACATTTAATTAAAAGTCATCAAGTGAATATTAACAAATTACTTGATCTTTTTAGCTATTCTTTTACTAGCTGTAAGAAACTTGAGTAATCATTGATTATCATAAGATAGTGTCTTTGTCTTAGTCTATGAGAATCTGGGATTCAAAGCTGATAACACAGTTATGCATATAGAAATCATTTTAGCTTATTATTCAAGCTATAATCTTCAAATTCAAAACCCTAAGAATGTTTGAATCCAAGCCAATCTACCTGAACAATTACATGGATATGAGCTTTGAGCAGTATATTTAAGTAACCTCAGTATTTTCTAATTGTAGCCATTAAACACAGTTTACTATAGGTAGCAATAGATATCATCTTATTTTATTACATTGTAATTATTATTGTAAAAACTTTAATCCAATCAATTAAGTCTTTATTAGTTCAAACATTTCACCAGCTTTTTAATTTAAGAGAAGAGGCTTAATACAATTTCCCCAATTTTTTCCAATCTTTAAATGCTTCATTGGCAAATTGAATATCTGTTAGATAAATGACAAGATCCACAAAATTGATCCAAAGTTTATATATATATATAATACCAAAAATAGCCATATCCTGTGTGAATTAACTCAGTAGTGGAACAAAAGCAGTAGATACCTGAATCAATTTCTAGCTAAGGAAATTAAAAATCTAATTTGCTTAGCTTAACACTTCAGCATTCACATGTCACATGGCAACACAGATATTATATTTTTGTTTATGAAAATAATTATTTAGGAGATCATTTGGCATTCAAGTATCATAAGTGGCAGGTTTGACTTTGTTTCAAGCATCTTGATTTAAATCTTATCACTCTATCACAGTTTTAAATGGCATCTATTTATTTATTCAAGACTAAGTACTCAAATCATTTGTATTTGTTTTGTTGGATCTTTATTGCATAAAACTAAAGTATCAATTTCTGATCTTATGTATTACTTATTTCTTATTCCAGTATCTTCTACTTTGTTACTTGCCACATCTCAACTTACCTTTAGCTAATGGCCTAGTCCAGATTCCATCTTATCCTGATCGGATTGAACATTCATCACCACAGACCAATGGATATAAGAATAGACAACATATATCCAACAGTAAAAATAGGCAAATGGTTATATAAATTAGTTCCTTTGTCCATTTTTTATTTTGAAAATAGTTTTTTTAGGAATAAATAAAACAACTTTTATGGCTATCTTTTTCTTTATATTGACACTTAGTTGTTTTTCTTTTAAGAAAGTTTTATAAAAGCATTTTTATGACTATCATCTAGTGTTAAAAGGTGTTTTTTTTTAAAAAATATATATATAATATTTTAACACTAGATAATATAGTACTATAAAATATCTATCTCCAAAATTATTTATGGATGTTAACTTCATCAGTGAAGACTAAAATTTATTTAAAATTAATGCCATTAATGCATCTAGCAATCAAAGAGAAGATGAAATCTGAAGTCTATAAATATATAGAAATGGGTCTGGGGTCAGATCTACATAACATTATAAGTTAGCCTGGGTTTGAAACTTAGGGCTTTTTTTAGATTTCAACACGCACCTAAGTAGTATAAATACATACAAGATGACTGAATATGCATAGTTGCAGTAGGTACAGTTTTGAATCCTATTTTTCACTATCAAAAGTGAAAGAGAATTTTACAATACTATATCTTTTATTCATTGATTGCTTAAGCTTACAGTAGAATGGGAAGGAAATGGGTCTGGGGTCAGATCTACATAACATTATAAGTTAGCCTGGGTTTGAAACTTAGGGCTTTTTTTAGATTTCAACACGCACCTAAGTAGTATAAATACATACAAGATGACTGAATATGCATAGTTGCAGTAGGTACAGTTTTGAATCCTATTTTTCACTATCAAAAGTGAAAGAGAATTTTACAATACTATATCTTTTATTCATTGATTGCTTAAGCTTACAGTAGAATGGGAAGATAATTATTCCTAGAACCATATGAGAAAGTCGTGTGATAAACTTAATGGTATATTATACTTTATTTAATTTAGGAGGGAATTATGGGTATAATAGAAAATAAAAATTTGCATATGCAATGTAAGTAAAAAAAAAAATACAGAAAATAATGATTAATTTGTGATAATTAACATATTGTGCATCTATTAAAATATAGCACAATATTTAGATTAAATGTTATTTTATTGTTTAAGGGTTATTGAGATAAATGTTTTGTTTTTTTTCTATATCTACTGTAATTATTCTCCCCTAGCCAATTTGTTACACCAACTGTGTGTTATAAAATTAGTGACAATAATAAAAATAAAAGATATCGTCTGCTCTTATTGACAGATTCTTTTATTGTCAAACCACAAACAGACCCTAATAAATAAAAGAAATGAATAGTGTGACCCCATAAAAAGAATTATAAAAATATTTTAAAGTCAATGTCTTCATAAAATTAAAAGAAATGTTCCTTAATATCTATTTTATTTCCACATACATTATAAAAACCGAAAATTTAAAAATTCTCACTTGTTATAAATATCGTTATCTTGTTGATTATCAAATGCTTAAATGTGGGTTAATATTTCAATATTGTGGAATGACAAAAACACTTTTCTTATTAAATATAAGGTCAGAAATATAAATTGATGATTACAATATATGCAATTAAAAAATTAAAGATATTTACTTAATTTTTTGTATTTAAAATAGATCTGATATTTATCCAAATAACATAAATCACTAAAATATATCTTCACAGTTTTTAATACTTATACAGTCTGTTGAAACAGCAACAACTCTCCATACAGCAGTGATACCCACTGCAAGCCATAGTGATCAATGGGTACTAGGTTTGTATATCAAAATCTCTATCTAGTACCTGCTCATCCAATATCCCCAGAATTTCTAGCCGTGACTTTCATCAGTGAGGATCCTTGGATCTGAGAGCATGGTGCCTAGATCTTTGGATCTAATTCAACTTTCCAGCAACTACCTTTTAGCTTTTTAGTTAATTATAAAACTAAGAACTCAAAATAAAAACACAATAATGTTTTCAATCCAAGCTAATTTACTTTTTAGTAATACAGATCTGAACTCAGTTCTGAATCTAGATATTTTGGTATCTTTGGTTTTTTAATAACCATAAAAACTACTCTGGGAATATTGAATGAATAGGCCTAAATAGGGAATTTGATGCATAAACCTTCTAGCATACATTGATTTCTATGGCTTGCACTGTTTTAGCAGCTTGTGTAAGCATAAGAAAAGGTGATCATGTTATATTTTAGTAGTTTAATACAAATCCTGGCTAAAGAATGTTGGTGATTGTGGTTATTAAAAAAATCAGACACTAAAATGTAGAGATACTGAACTGGGTTAAGGTCTGTATGACTATACAAGCTTGAATTAAAAACATTATTGTGCTTTTATTTTGAGACCATTGTTTTAATTAACTAACAAGATGAAAGATGGCTGCTGGAGGATTGCATTAGATCCAAGGATCTAGAGATAGTGTTCTCAGTTCCAAAGCTTCTCATTGATGAAAGTAACAGCTAGAAACTATTCTGGGGATATTGGATGAGTATGCATTAGATAAGGATTTTGGTGCACAAAATATTTAGTATTTATTGATTATTATGGATTGCATTTAGTGGGACTACTGTATGGAGAAAGTTTGCTACTATTTTAACATAAATCCCAGATATGAACAAATGCTGTAATGCTCTATGAACATTGAAATTTGGATATATAAACCTATTAGAATTTTCATATTTTTTTTGTTTTTACTAGTGCGTTCCTTAACTAATCTCTATTATCATAATCTTCAAGAAAAGAACTGATTTGTGGTAAATGATCAGCACAGTGAAAAGAGATTTGCAACTTGGTTATTTTAACACATTTCTCAACTCTAACATATCATACCCAAACTATTTTAGATTTTGCTTATCTGATGATTTTTTTTAATGCAAAATTCAAAGTTTATTTATCTAATGACAGTTTGTCTCATAAAAAATTCCATGCCATTTTAGAGCTCATATATGTTCATTAAACATCAAAGCAAATATTCTAATATATTTACTTTAAACAATGCCAGAGCTTTTAACATGAAAAATATTCAACAAATTAAAGATTGAGTAGTTCTATTTTGGATTATTTCTATCTACTAGTTAAATTGTTCAATGTTTTTTTTTTTTAAATCAAACTTTATTTAAACTTTTCCAAACAAGCTCATGCTTAGATTGAAAAAGTGTAAATAAAGTATAACTTTTGGTAAAACTTTTAACAAGTCAAGTAGATCACCATTCTTTATGTTTACACAAGTTGCTTAGATTGAAAAAGTGTAAATAAAGTATAACTTTTGGTAAAACTTTTAACAAGTCAAGTAGATCACCATTCTTTATGTTTACACAAGTTATTTTTCACAAAGGCAAAACTCTCGGTATGGTAGTGCCACTCAGTGCAAGTCAGAGTAGTCATAGGATGCAGTGCTCTCAGATCTAAGGCTCCTCACTGATGAAAGCCACAAGTCAGAAACTAGTTGGAAATTTAGATGAGTAGGCACTAGATAGGGATTTTATGCACAAACCTTCCTGAATCCATTGATTACTCTGGCTTTCACTGAGTGATGCTACTGTATGGAGAGATTTGTCTCTGAAAGTCAATTAGGTAATGAAAATAGTCCAGCAAATATCTATAAAGAAACATTAAGCACCAAATATTATTGTTGAAATAATGTTTTTGAGAATTTTATTAGAAAATTTATTTCTAAAAAATTACATTGATTTGGCTTCAGTCTATTTATTTTGCTGGTTAATCCATAGATGTGCACAAATACATCTCTTTAACTCGTCAGAGATGATTAGGCTATAATTTATACATTTATTAGATAAGTTTAAAAATGATGAAGTATTAAAAATTCTTAACCAAGAAATAATATTTGTTGAAAGAAATGATGAGTGGGAAAGGAAATTAACTTTTTTTGATGTAAAATAATATGTTAAAAGAAATTATAAAAGATTAAGAAGGTTATTTAGATACATATCTCAAGTTACTCGTGAAACATGCTCTTTAATAGGTGATCAAATAAGAATAAGATTAGATTTGTCTGCATAGAGGATATTTGCACACTAAATTAACTTAACTGTTTGATGCAAATATAGTTTTAAACATGTATTTTTTATTTAGTTCATTTGTGATTTTTCTGATGCTACAATTAGAGAATCCTTTGATCTTTAACAACATAAGCATATAAGTAGACTATAATATAAGCATTTCAACTTGTTTGCTTTTTAAGTCATTAGTTTTATTGTTGATAAAATATTTAAATTAATGACGCAAATATTTTAAAAGCAAAATGAATGTTACATTATTCTACCTTATACTCTAAACTTTACTTTTACTAAACATCACATGATCACCATCTCTTATGCTAGCACATAACTGTTATTAAACAGGCAAAACTCTCCACATAGTAGTGCCACCATGTGCCAAATAGAGTAATCAATGGATGCCAGAAGGCTTGTGCATAAAATCCCCATCTAGTGCCTACTCATCCAATATCCCCAGACTAGTTTCTGGCTTGCGACCTTTTTCAGTGAGAAGCCTTGGATCTGAGAGCACTGCACCTAGATGCAAAGGGTGGCCCTACTGTATGGAGAGTTTTGCCTGTTTAATAACTTTATTTTTACTTTGGATGTTCAAGTTTTGACATCAAATTTATCTTAGTGGTGACTTTAAATGATGATCATATTGCTGTAATTGTCGGAACATTCGTCATTTCTAAACGACTTGATTAGAGCATCATGTCATGAAGAGATTGGTTGACTTTTTTTTTATGAATACAATAATGTTTAAAAAATTTTAGAAACTTCATTTAAATACATATTTACATGTAATAAAAAGAGCAAAATCAATTTGGGTGTATGTTTTCATTTCTGGTTATTCTGTCACAATTTGCTTCATGTCTGATTTGGATTCTAGCAGTTGAACGTGGACATGCCCCATTTTATTACCATACAGTGAACAACCAAGGTACTGCTGTTTGCAGTGATAGTTGTTTTCTGACCTTACCTCCAAATGAATTGACTATTTATAGCCAGAATGAACATCCTCACCTATTTGCCCATTCCTGCCATTGGATGTATATTATCTATTTGTATATAAATTGATCAGAGGTGATTAATGCTTAGTCTGATCAAGATAAGATGCAATCTGGACTAGTCCATTATTTGAAGGTGAGCTATAACAATTAGCATTTAATAATAATTTTAACAATTCACATGTTAGTGCTCATTGTCTTTATATTATTTTGGCCACCTCAATTTCATTGATTAAAAAACTTTTGAAGAATGTTTTTTCTTTCCATCAGTTTTAACAGCTGTTTATACTTTATTCATGAAGATATATTAATCTTTTCTCACATCTGTTATATTGACTTCAGTTTATTAGATATTAAACTTTTTTTTTTGTAAAAACTTCATTTCACTCTTTCGCTCTAACTTCAATTTTTGTAATAATTTTACACTTTTGAATGTATGACATATTGAAACAAACAACATTAACAAATAAAAAATCAATAGTTAAATAGAAATGTTCGAAAATATGATATTAGCAACACAAGTAGTATAAAATATAATATTACAACTTATTTATTTTTCTTTTTTTACACTTTAAAGCAATTCTTTTTTCTCGTTTTGTTTGAATCTGCAGTATTGTCCATCATGTTTTGCTGTTTATTTTTATCTATACATTTTGTTTGTTGCGTTAATTTATGGTCTACCTACAGTGTCCAACCATGTTTTGAATAGTATCATTTCATGATCTAAGTAACAGTTTTTGTTTACCTAATAATTTGATTTTACCAAATCTCCATGAAAGAACAAATCATATTTTTATATTACTAATTTGATTATTTTATTTTCTAAATCGTACCTATTGATAATCATATTAATTAAAAAAGTTTTTTTTTTAAATCTGCTTGTTATTTCAACTCTGTAAATGCCCGGAAATCGTCTTGCATTGATGGTCGAGAGGTCAGC
Source organism: Epiperipatus broadwayi (assembly GCA_028023455.1). Taxonomy (NCBI): domain Eukaryota; kingdom Metazoa; phylum Onychophora; class Udeonychophora; order Euonychophora; family Peripatidae; genus Epiperipatus; species Epiperipatus broadwayi. The sequence continues at coordinate 15,908,454 of JAQFVV010000011.1, forward strand.
GTGACTGCCTTGCACTTGCAGGCAGTTGCCCAGGTTGCGGGTTCGCATCCCGGCCAATGCTATGACACTTATTATGCCCGAAAATCGATTTGTTGAATCAATCACTATATATACATTGTTTTACATAATTTTTTAAATGAATTAAATGGCATTTTTAATTTTTGAGAAATCAGAATTGTATTGTTTATTTGTTTTTTGTTTATATGTCAAAGCGTTGACCGGGAAGCGAACTCGGGCCAGCTGCTTGGAAGGCAGCTATGCTAACCGCTAGAACGCACCAAAATACTCGGTTCATTTCAAGATTTGAATAAAAATTAAATGAAACTTTTGGTTAAAATTTTAAACATTGATTTAAATATCAACTAAATATTTTTTCACTATAAATATGCTGGAATTCTATCTAAATAAATAAGTTATGGATAAACATTTTACTTTCATCAATGAAATTTGAACTTGTAAAAATCTAAAAATGGAATAATGTCTTTGATTGATTTAATCATTGAAAACATATAACCATCATATTCTTAAAATTGAAAATTCCCCAATTATTCAAGCTATGGATGTGAAAGTTGGACATTAGAGAAGCACAATAAGAAAAGAATTATTTTAAAAAATAAAGACTGTCAAAGTATGTAGATACTGAATTGTTATTATTTCTATATAATTATGCACATAAGTTTGCTTAAATTAAAAGTATGAAAGTGTTTTTAAATTTCAACTTATTAACTTGATAGTAAAAAAGAAATTAAATATGGCTAGTATTGGAAAATGTATTAGATCCCAAAAATCAGAATGCACTAAATCTAGATTCAAAATTCTGACAAAAGCCATAAGTCAACAACTTGTCTGGATATGTGGACCATGTACTGGGATAATAAGTTTTACTGCTAAAAAGCATTACATAAGTTGGTGATATTTGCCATTTGTTGGTTTCTAATTAAATAATTGCTGTTTTTGAATTGCTGCTGATAATGTTTTTTTAAGAATGCTGCAGACAACAACAACAACAAAAAAAAAAAAACCAATAGGTTACTTAATTTGGTCTGACTCAAACTTTCCCTTGAGGATTTCTCTATGTGGTTTGATATGACAAATTCAGGAGTTCGTCCATAAATCATGCTTCAACTTCTTAAGAACTCTTGTACTATAAACCATTCTTTCATTTTGCCCTATGTGATTTAGTACAGTGATAAAGTTTCTGACTCCGTGCTTAGTAGCCCTTTCTTATGAACTTCCAAACAACAAATCTTAGGATTATTAATTTTAACTTGAAAACCAGGTTGAATCATTTTGTTTGGTCATATCATAAGCTAATCTAATTTACTAAAAAAAAGAATATATACCAAGAAATGTTAGTAGTGGAAAAAGGACAACCAGCAATGAGATGGATAAATTCCATCATATAATAATGAATCTGTCTTTGAATGACATGAAAAACTAAGCAGATAAAATTTCATCTTGACATTATATAATAGATATTATCACCAATATCTGACCAGAATTAGTTTATCTTTTCACCTTTTTACAGTTTTCTATTTTTTTAAAAAATTTCAAATTGTATAAAATGGTACTCTAAATCAATTAGTCACCATCTTACCTCTATACTTCATATCAAACATGATCTGGCTGGATCTATTGTTCATCTTTTTATTTTATTTGACAGCGCAAATTTGCTTAAGATAGTATTCTACAGCGGAAAAAAAAATTTGAAAAAGATTAGCATCAGAACTAATTAACATCTGGGCGATAAATTAGCATAAATTCTGGATCATTCAATGAATACGATTTATATATTGATTTCTTAATGAATCATATGCCAAAAAAGTCTGTGGCTGTTACAGTGTTTTTAGTCAATGTAATCTACCATTTAGTATCAGAATATTGGTATTATAAATTATAATATAGACATATTTAAAAATGTAGAAACCTTCTAATTCAGCGATGAGAAAAACAGATGGTATTTTGGTTAAAAGCAAAGATTAACCTTACAGTCTATCTAAACCTGAGACTTTTATCATATTATCTGGTATTTTAATATCCTAATTGCGAAATATTGAAAAAGATCGGAAATTGAAATTGTAAATCTTATCTTCTTTTATAGTATTTAATAAATTCTGCAAACTATTTTGTTTGTTTATGATAAAAATTATTTTAATTTTTTTGCTATTCTATTGAAAAACCATCACATTTATTTTTACAATAATTACGAATTAATCTTTGCAAATTTAGAAAATATGTCTTGCATTGGTGGTCGAGAAGTCAGCGCGACTGCCTTGCACTTGCAGGCAGTTGCTCGGGTTGCGGGTTCGCGTCCCGGCCAATGCTATGACACTTAAAAAAAAAAAAAAATTTAGAAAATATGTTACCGTTTTAAGGGAATGGTTTAACCCCAAGTATTTCCTAAGTCAATTGGGATGTTTATTTATAAACTTGAATAATGATTAAGCGCTTTGCTGAAAGAAAATGCGTAAATTAATTTACAGCATTCGGGAATTGCATTTCGTAATCTGGTAAACCATCATCATAATGAAAAAGATACTAGATCAACACTTCGATATATTTCTGAGAGGAGGGAGAACTGTAATCATTGCATATATTGTTATGGCTCATCTTACTTTCAAGTAATGGACTTATCAAGATTATAATCTTAACTTGATCAGATTCAGCATTTATCAATACAGACCAATGAGTATATGGATAGATAAAAATATAACCAATGACAGAAACAGGTCCATAGGTGAAAATGCTCAGTGAATTCAATTTCTTCATTAAGTAAAGGGACCTGGCTATAAATTGACAGTTCATTTGGAGATAAAGTCAGGCAACAACCATTATTATACTGGTTGCCCCTACTTAATTGCAAAATCTGTGAGAGTCATTCACAGTCTAACTGTAAGCTGCTAGAAATTAAATCTGACACAAGACAAAGCTGCCATGATACAGGTAGAAATGTCACCATACATGAACATGAAACAAACTGCCATTGTATACCTTGTAGTATCACCATACCTAAATATGAGGCAAGCATCTAGATTACAGCTGGAAGTGTTAGACACACCTAGAAGGATACCCAAAATTCTTTATTTCAGTAGTTGTGCAGCAACTAGATTTATTCTCAGCCAACATTATCAGGCAAATGGTACATCAGATGTTTATATATATATATATATATATATATATATATAAATCTGCAGATACTTTATATATATATATATATATATATATATAAAGTGGCTGCAGAAAGGAGTTTTGCTATTAACTGAAAGGAGACCCTTTGATTCCTCTTGGAGGCCTTAAAGGAACCGAGCAGGGCAAATTCCTAATGTCCACTCCATACGTTCTTGTCGTTGCAGCTGTTATTACTATGTGATTATTCATATAGTATACGAACATGGATGGGCTGCTCACCAACATGCATTAGCCAGTGTGGTGAGTTTATTGGCTTTTTACCTCTGAGTTTAAGATCAAGAAACACCATGGTCTTTCTTCTCAGTGCCTGATAAGGCAGAATGAATGTTTGTGTAAAGGATAAATATTTTCCCAATACATATATACAATTATGACAGACAAAAATAAAGCATGGCCCTTATTCCCAGGAGGCTGTAAAGTCACCAACCAAGGCAGCGGTTGGTGGCCGAAGGCGGAGGGTGCTAAGAATCCCTGGATTGCGGACCCAGGCTGCCATTTGATGACGACTTTTTATTTAGGTACTTACAACTGCAGATCACTTTCAAGTGAAGGAAGATTGCAAGAATTAGAAGAAGAACTCTCTTATATTAAATGGGACATTATTGGACTTTGTGAAGTTAGAAGAAAAGGTGAAGAGACAATTGATTTAAAAAGTGGACATATACTCTATTATAAAGGCACAAATATTGGAAATACAAGTGGAGTAGGATTCATTATAAATAAAAAGTGGAAGAACAATATTGTGGAGATTGATGGTGTATCGGACAGAGTGGCAAGATTAGTTATACAACTTAATAGCAGATACCAAATGCAGATAATTCAGGTTTATGCCCCAACAAGTTCTCATAGTGATGAAGTAGTAGAAGATTTTTATATGGATGTACAAAAGGCTTTTGATCAGAGTAAACACCATTTTAAAATTGTTATGGGAGACTTTAATGCTAGAATTGGTAAAAAAAATGAAAGATGAAAGTGCTGTGGGTAATTTTGGTTATGGTAATGGTAATAGAAATGAGAGAGGACATAGACTTGTGGAGTTTGCAGAAAAAGAAAAACTTTATATTATGAATTCATTTTTTGAGAAAAATGTTAAAAGGAAATGGACATGGAAGCATCCAAATGAAGGTACAGCAGAATTGGATTATATTTTGACTAACAGGAAATACATATTTCAAGATTGTAATGTTCTTAATAAATTTAACACAGGAAGTGATCATCGATTAGTAAGGTGTAAGATACGTGTTAATGTAAAACTAGAGAGACAAAAATTATTAAGAAAAACAATATTTACAGTTGATATTCCTAATCTTCAGAAACATTCTAATGAATTTAAATTAGAACTTACAAATCGGTTTCAAGTATTAGTAGATTTTGAACATGATTCAGATTTGAATGAAATTAATATGAAAATAACTGATACACTTTTGAAAACTGCAACAAAGATAGCTGGTAGAAAAAAGCAGCAATTGACCAATAAAATTTCTACTGAGACTAGAGAATTTATGAAGAAAAGAAGGAATATGAAGATATACAAAAATGATGCATTAAAAAGAATTGAATATCTCAAATTTTGTAAAATGGTGCGGAAAAGAGTTGAAAATGATATAAGAAAGTATAACTGTGAACTAGCAAGGAAAGCTGTAGAAGAAAATAAAAGTCTTAAGAATGTAAAACAACATTTTGGTATTGGTAGGAAATTTATATCTGCAATAAGAAAAAAAGATGGAATTATTACTAAAAGGAGAGATGACATCATGAAATTGGTAGAAGATTTTTATCAAGAATTATATAGTAATAAAGAACAAGTACCTCCTATATCTATTACATCTTCCAAATTGCCCAGAATTTTAAATGAAGAAGTGAGACATGCAATTAAATGTATGAAGAAAGGAAAGGCTCCAGGTAATGATGGAATTATAATTGATATATTAAAAGAAGCAGGTGAAGAAATAGAAACAATTTTAGCAAAGTTATATACCAAATGTCTAAATGATAAAGATGTACCAGAAGATTGGAAGAATGCAGTAATAATATTAATATTTAAAAAAGGTGATAAAGAAGATATTAGAAATTACAGACCTATCAGCCTTTTATCAGTTTTATATAAAATTTTTACCAAGATAATTACAACTCGTCTACAGAGAACATTGGATTTCCACCAACCAAGAGAACAAGCTGGATTTAAAAGTGGTTTTAGTACAGTAGATCATATCCAGGTATTGAGAGAAGTTATAGAAAGGACAAATGAATATGAGTTGCCATTATGCTTAGGATTTGTAGATTATGAAAAGGCATTTGATTCTATAAACATTTCTTCAGTGATTAAAGCATTGGATCATCAAGGTATAGATCCAGGATATTGTCATATTTTAAAGAATATTTATAAAAATGCAACAGCAACAATTAGATTACATAATGACACTGGGAAAATCAACATTGAGAAAGGTGTAAGACAAGGTGACTCCATATCTCCAAAACTTTTTACAGCAGTGCTGCAAGAAGTATTTTGTGGATTAAAATGGGAAACTAAAGGAGTGAAAGTAAATGGAGATTATTTAAGTCATTTAGATTTTGCAGATGATGTAGTTGTTTTTGCAAATAATGCTTTAGAGCTACAGGAAATGTTGCAGGAGTTATCAGATGAAAGTAGGAAAGTAGGACTAAAGATAAATGTTAAAAAGACTAAAGTAATGTTTAATCGATTTGCTCAAAATATGAAAATAAAGATTGATTATGATCGGAAGAGTTAACAGTTACAAATACCTTGGTCAGATTATTAATACAGATGGAAACATAATGGAGGAAATTAATCATAGAATTAAACTTGGTTGGAGTGCTTTTGGTAGAAATAACTTGATACTAAAAGGAAATATGCCTATGTGTTTGAAAAGGAAGGTTTTTAACAAATGTGTTTTACCAGTTCTTACTTATGGATCTGAGACTTGGACACTTAATAGAAGAGCAATACAGAGACTTCAGACCACTCAAAGAAGTATGGAGAGATGTATGTTGGGAGTAACAAGAAGAGATCGAAAACGCAATGTATGGGTAAGAGAACAAACAGGTGTTACTGACCTCATTGAAAAAATTAAAAGATTGAAGTGGAGTTGGGCTGGACATATTGTTAGAAGAGATGATAATAGATGGACAATTGAAATTTTAAACTGGATTCCAAGAGATTGTAAAAGACCCCACATGTGAGATGGATGGATGAAATAAGAAAGTGTGCTGGGGTGATGTGGAGAAGAGAAGCTAAAGATCGGAGAAGATGGATTAAACTTGGAGAGATCTTCATCCTGCAGTAGATTGATAAGGGTTGATAATGATGATGATGATGATATATAAAGTTCATAATAAAAATATTTAACTATATTTTGTGGGTCTATGTTTATTACGATCACATATAAACACAATAGATTTTCATTGATAGACAAATCATCTCTATTTAGATATCTATAAATACATTAAAAAATTTAATATCATATATTGATATTTAATTTGAACAAATTCAAGTTTTAAATACCAACCATATATATTATATATATTGTAACGATCCGGGGAATTTTCTTAACGTAATCTGCACTACGGGGCGCCATCTAGGCATTTGAACCTAGAAAAATTTATAAAGTAGGCAGATACGTAAGTCAAAAAAAAAAAAAAAAATTTTTTTTTTTTTTTAAATTTTGATTCCGGTCGTTAGCCCATGTCACTAGCTCAGTGGAATAGCAGAGATTTAATAAGATAATCTAAGAGTATATATATAAAAAAAGAATAAAATAAGCCACTGCCAGTAATTAACATACAAAAATTTATTTACGCACATATATATATAAGATTTAAAATTGTCTTAGTATCAGTTTACATTTTAACATTTAACATTATTTTTAACTTTACTTTAATTTACATTTAATTACTATTATATTATAATTTTACATTTTAATTAAGTTCGCACATATAAATTTATGAAAGCTTGTTTATAATGTTGAATATAGATCGGTTACATAGATTTCACGGTCAAAAACATTTCAAAAGAAACATAAACGATCAAAATACAAAATTATTGATTACTGACAATTGCGGAGGGAAATTTATATGTAACCCAATAGTATTCACCATAAGATACTTGCATTGTCACCAATAACTTAAAAGACATCCGAATAAATACATTTTAGATACTCACCGTAAGGTATCATTATTTATCGAATGTCTATATATTTTGATCAAATATGAAAACCCAAAACATACTTAACCGATAACCAATCCATGCAAGCGTCTATAAACAACTTAAATTTAATGCATTTTTATTTAGGGTCAAGTATGAATAGACCACATAGATTTGCTTTTGAAAATAAACATTCTATCCCTATTTAACCTTAGGTTAAAATTCGTAGTCAAACCGGCATCAATTCATCTGATATATCGATGTATTCAATGTAATAAAATACGGCAGCACAAAAAGTTAAGAGAAGAAATTGCTTCTCATGAGATAGGAATATTACATCTATCTGCAAAGAAGAGCAATAAAACAAAAAACTCCATAGAAAGGAACTGCGGTATCCGACTTATAATTCCTTCCATAGGCAAACGGAAGTGTGCGGCGTATGAAGCGATTCTGCCCGTAGCGAATCAATATTACATCTACTAATCACACCAATATATCCAATCCATTGACCCAATTTAACCACGAAACAAATAACCTAAGATTACCCTCCCCTAATATAACTTTACAAATCTATACAGCCATTCACGCCCGACTTAAGTTTAACATTGATATATTTTAATTTATCGGAAAACAGAAATCATAAATAAACTTAAAGAACAAAATTAAATAAATGGAAATGATTTTACACAAATAAATAAAAAATACATCAAATAACATTTTAACTACTTTAGTCAGATAGGAAACTAATGCAATTATTTTAAATACGAAAAGTTTTTAATTTAATGTTCATTAATTGTAAAGTTCTTAGTGTTTTCAAATTAATATTGTTCGTTATATCTTAGAAAGTTCTTACGGTTTTAGAAATGTTCATCTTTTACAATTGCTTGCCGTTTGAAATCCAGCGTTAAATTTCCCGATGATCCTGTGGTCCTCTGAATATAAGAAAAGCGATGTTTCATTTTTCCATTTTATAACAACTGAAGGGATTGAACGTGCGTCCTTCAATCTCTTCTCCCGCACCTCCGCACTAACATCTATCTGTCACATCGTAATAATCATAATAACTCACTGATTAATAATTTCCAAATTTTCCTTTTATACGTATTCGAAGGATTGACTTGGCATTATGTCATCGATGTGATGATCCTTTCGCTGAGGTCCGATTTCCCGATGGATTTCTTTCATTGGCTATTTGTTTCTATTGTTCCCCTATCTGACCGATGTTTTTACATTTAAATGCCCAAGGCTGGTTTACATTTGACTAATTAAATTTATCATTTCCATTTCTGATTAATTAACCTGTTTTCCAAATCAAAGATATATTTAAAGATATAATTTTATTTCCAAATCTTTTTAAAATTTAGTTTTAAAATACTTTTTCTTTAATAAAGTTTTATTTTAATAATTTTTCATTATCTGTGCGATTTAATATATAAGAGTTTAAGATGATATTTAATTTCAATTTTTAATTCTTAAAGAAAATTTTTAAATGCGAACTTTTTAATTTACTTTCATGTTTAATAAATAAATAAAAAAACAATGTAACGAACGTCTGTGCTCGTTACAATATATATATATTCACAGTATTTAACCAGAAAGTTAAATGATGGGTCTGATGGAGAGATTCAAGTATTTAAATGTTTAGATCACTTGATGACTGGAGATTTTTTCCAATATATATAGATTGATACTATGAAAGAAAAAAAAAATCTTTTTGCTATGCCGATGTTAAAATGTTTTGGCAAATTTTGAATTACAAACACAAACGAAAGGAAAATCAATATTATATAAAACAATTTAGAGCATTCAAAGTTCTTGTATCATGGTTCTGACCCATAATTTGTGCTCTCAAATTTCTTATGAATTTGCAAACAATAAAACATTCTACTATTTTTACTAGATTGATAGTTTAGGGGATTACAAAGTGCAATTTAAGAATGCTATAGGTTAATTAGATTGGTGTTATATATATTCAATACACACAGAGGCTAAACTCTCCACAAAATAGTGCCACTCAGGGCAAGTCAGAATTATTAATGAATAAAAAAAGATTTGTGCATAAAATTCCTATCTAGTGCCTACTCATCCAATATCACCACACTAGTTTATAGCTTGTGGCTTTCGTCAGTGAGAAGCCTTGGATCTAAGAGCACTGTATCTAAATCTTAGGATCAAATGTCAGACTCCAGCAGCCACCCTTTACTTTATTAGCTAACTATAAAGCTTTGAGTCCAAAATAAAAACACAATATTTTCAATTCAAGCTCATCAGCTTGTATAGTTGTGCAGATCTGAACTCAGTTGAGAATTCATACATTTTGGTGTCTTTGGTTTATTAATAACCACAGCCACCATAATTCTATTGGGAAGGATTGGTATTAAACCACTAAACATCAGGATCACCATTATTTATGCCTGCACAAGCTGTTTACATAGAGTCAAAACTCTCTGTACTGTAACACCACTCAGCACAAGCCAAAATAATCAATGGATGCAAGAAGGGTTGTGCATAAATCCCTGTATAGTGGTTACTCATCCAATATCTCCAGACAAGTTTCTAACTTGTGGCTCTCATCAGTGAGAAACCTTGGGTCTGAAAGCACTACACCTATATCTTAGAATCTAATGCAACCCTTTAGCAGATCTATATTACCTTATTAGCTAACTAGAAAGCACTGGGTGGTTCTGTTGTATAGAGAATTTGGCCTCTGTGTAAACAGCTTGTGTAAGCATAAAGAATGGTAATCATGTAATGTTTAGTTGTTTAATACCATTCCTGCCCAATAGGAATATGGTGAGTGTGGTTATTAAAGAATGAAAAACATTAAAAAGTTAGATGCTGAACTGAGTTCAGATCTATATGACTGTACAAGCAGATAATTTTAAATTGAAAATATTATTGTGTTTTCATTTTGGATTTGAAGCTTTACGGTTAGATAGTAAGGTAAAAGGTGACTGCTGTATGGTTGCATTAGATTCTAAGATCTAGATGCAGTGCTTTCAGATCAAAGGCTCATCACTGATGAAAGCCATAAGGTAGACACTAGGTGGAGAATGTTGGATGAGTAGGCACTAGATAGTGATTTTATTCACAAACCTTCTTGCATCCATTGATTACTCTGGCTTACACTGAGCAGGTGCTACTGTATGGGGAGTTTAGACACTGTGTAAACAGATTGTGTAAGCATAAAGAATGTTTATTATGTGATGTTTAGTAGTTTTACATTCAGTACACATATACAGATATAAATAAATTTAGCAATGTTCAATTTTATAACACCTACACCCACAGGAATATACTAAAAGAGCTTCCCATGTTATAAATTTAGATTTTTACATCAGTTTGACTTATAATTATAATAAGCCTTCCTGACTTGAAAACTGTATGGAATAGTACTTAGGGTTTATGTCTACATTTTAAGATTCAAACGTAGGTGATACTTTGAAAATTTTTTCATTCAATTAAATATTTGTAAGCATGCTTAATAATGTTTTTTGCTAGGTACTCATCCTATAATAAATCCATTTATTGGTTAGTAAATGAGTACATGATTATTATTAAAGGATACGAAACTTTCAATACCTACTCACCTTATGGAAAATATCAGCTTTCATCTAAAGAGGGTATATGGAAGGGCTTTTTCTGCCATAAGTTGTTTAAATATGTTGATCTGCGTGATTTGGCACAATGATAAAATGAAAGACTCAGGAACTCAAGATCCGTGGATCATAGATCCAAGTCATTTCAGATATTTGAACATTTTGTAATCTTTCAAACAGTGAGTCATTCTATTTTTTAAAATTTATATTGTTTTGGGGTTTTTTTTTTACTTTGGAAAAAAAAAATTAAAAAAAATTTTTTTTTTCATGTATCAAAGCATCGGCCGGGAAGCGAACCCGCAAACCCGGGACAACTGCATGTAAGGCAGCTGCGCTGATCACTCGACCACCAACTTGCCATTGCTGGAATATAGCAATTTATTTTAAATGTTAAATTTAAAATAATAATAATTGAATGATTTATTGCTATTGAACGAGGGAAGTAATAAAGGTGGAAGGCAATCAATAGATCTTGAAACTCAGAGCAGGCCCATTTTGCGCCTTGGTGTAGGGGGTGCAATGCACCAGGGTGGCATACTGTAAAGGCAGCACAAACGACGCGCCTTAATGTAGAGGTTATATGTGATCACTATTTTTTAAAATTTTGCATCCAGGCGGCACAAACCCACGGAAAGTGCCTGCTATAAAAAACGAAAAATAGTAACAATTCCAAAAACATTTTGGAGTCAAAAATTTTTAATATATATATTAAATCCATTAATAACAATACGCGACATTTTTAAACAAATCTCTATTATATAAGAGATTTTTCCACAGACGGAAAAAATGTTTGAATTAATGCTGTTAATTTGGATTTAGCTGAAAGAATAATTTTATTTCCCTGGTTATATTTCTCTGGAGAAGCTGAAACTATCAAACTGCCAAGATTATTTTATTTTACATTTGAAATATTTACCAAATCAAGTTACTAAAAGAAAAAAAACATAAAAAAAATCAACTTTTTTTAAATCATTAAAAAGAATCATTTATTTTCATTATTCTCTTGGATTTTCAAATAAATATTAACGTAGACCAACTGGGAATTAGAAGTCTAACCAATGGACTCATTTTCACCTCTGAAGAATAATAAATTTGTCAAAATCACCCTGTTTCACTCTAGCTTGTTTAACTAATTTCTTTATAAAGTAAGAATTTATTGCTTTGGAAAAATAAAATCAATCTCCATCTCTGAATTACTTTAAAAAATATAACAGACTTTCATATTTATATAATTACAGTAATTTTATTTGTTTTATTAATTCAATGATCTATGAATAAAAATAATTAAATATTTTGAACCTCTGCATATGCTGCGAGATCTAAAAGGCTCACATATAAGATCTCAATTCTGCAACTTTCGGCTCACGTACGTCATATGACCATCCGATTAAATTTTTTAGTGAATTCCTTTTTAATTATTTATTTTTATATATTTTTAAATTAAAATCAAAAGGTTTGACGGATTGTTGAATGATTTGTTGCTCAACTGATAAGATAGTCCTGGAAATAGTAGAGTTGAACCATACAATAATAATGCCTTAAACAACACAAGGTGGCGCTGGTAGATGGAGTATACATATAGGTTCAGTTCTTTATATAATAAACAATGTAGTAGCATAGACTAAAAAATAAAAAGGATTTCAAAAATTGTCAGCAAATATATATATTAATTAAAAAATATGTGGTGCACCATACAAAATTATTGTACCAGATACGAGTAATATTGGAGCAGGCATTGATCGATTGTAAAATTTCATAACATTACACAATTGTAAGTGTAAAATGTTTTTCAGTTTCAATCTAAGGAATTTAATGGCTACATTTAAAGAGTAAGTTCAAAATTACCAAAATTTGAAATGCCTAATTTCTGATACAAGCTGGATTTTGAAGTAAGTATTTTGTGCATGGTAACACCCTGAATACATCTCTGGCACACTAAAGAGATATCCATTGTTGATACCTACAAAAATTATCTCCAAATTGTTTAATTTTGAATACAAAATCAGTTTAATATAACCAATAAAATTTTATATCAAAGCTATGAATATTAGTAAGAGTTATTCGCAATACTTATATCTATTCAAAGTGATGGAATTAATCATAACATAAATAGCAATAATATCTAAATATTTCATTGTGCACCTAAGACAATGCAACATTATGTTCAATTCTCTAATTGTTCAACAATTTTCCTTGGAGCTATAAGTAATCAATAAGTATTTATATATATCACGTAAATAGTGACGACTGTTCAATAGTCTTCCTCGGACCTATAAATAATCAACATATTTAGTATTTACATGTGTTGTGCAAATACTCACAGTTTTGATTGTTCAATGTTTTTCTCGAAGTGAAAACGCACATGAAATGTCTACATATATGTTTTGTATATTTACAGCTTTGATGAAGGCTGTCAAATAGACAAAACTCAGTGGAATTAAATAATATAATAAAGATATTGCATTGTATTGGGTGCATAAAGAAGCAATTAAATATTATTGCTACTTATATTAGAATTTATATAACCATTGTAGAAAGGGTAATGAAATAAAAGGAGGTATAATTTATAAACACTTTGAACAAAAATGATGGAATTATTGGGTTATATTTTATTTTGAAAAATGATTGAAATTTTAAATATCTCAAAGAAATAAAACCATTCTTAATAGTAATGTATTAGCTAGTTTAAATAAACATTACAATGGTATGGAACTCATACGAGAACAAATTGTGTTAAGAAAACTACAAATTACCACTAATGCATTTGACTTACATCAAACATTATCAAGATGTGTATGCAATTTAATCAACAAAGAGCTAAAGTTTGTAAATTTGTTGAGATACTTCTATTTATTATAATAATCACATGATTTATTGTTTGAAAAGTCATACAAAGTTCAGTGAATGGAAATAATGGAATCGAACTGCAGTACATGCATCTTGTGTTCTACTGTACTAAGCCATGTAGGGCATTCCTATTTATTAAAAAATATATATAAATAATCAACTCAGCAGAAAAATATCAAAAATATTAGTAGCCATGTTAGACATTAAAAGTTAAAACTGCATTACAAAGAAAAAAAAGAATTAAATTTTAAATATGTATTTAATACAACAGCCTACATTTATTACATATCTGCTATATGGCTTAGTATTACAGAACACAATTTACTCGTAGATGTATCCACTTTCAATCTGCCCATCTAAGATTATAAATAGATTATAAGAGAGATACTACAATAGAAGGAGTGGATGCTTAAATAAGCAAAGAGTATTGTAACAGAAAAGTTGACAAACTTTTTATTTTCAATTTATAAGGTAACATAAATTATAAATGATTTTAAAAACTATATAAATCTCTCTTATTTAATCAGATAACAGAGTGCATAATACTAGATGAGCATTTCAATAATTAATACAACCTAATTTAATATACTCTCGACAGGTCACCAAGTATAGAACACAAACTATAAGTAGATGGATAAATAAAAATTTTACAACTTTACTATTATTCCAATTGATTTAAATGTTTATTTCTACTCTTATAATATCATTAGTTATAATTTATTTATAGTCTTATATAGGTGGATTAAAAATGGATCTCATTTCCCCATCTACTTATGTGTTGAATAATACGAAGTAATATAGTGATATATAGTAAATGTAGGTTATTATATATTTGGGTTAGTTGAAACTATTAGTGAAATAAAATCAAAGTTTATAAAAAGCAATGTATGCAAGTATGTAAAGGTGAACTTATGAAGTTTTGAAAAAAAATTTAAATATGGATAAAACAACACAAAAAAAAAACCATTTAGAAATTTTAATATATGTCATATTTAATATTATGTGATGCCATCTTTTAATAAAATATCTACATTTCTTTATAATGTTCTAAATATACTTATTATTAAATAATACAAGCATAGAAATTTCCAAATCTCATTTGATAAATTAGTATAAATTTGACTATCTGGATCTTTATCTAAAATCAAGCATAAACACTTGATTATTTAAAACCTTAAATGCACTTTCTATGCAGAACATCCCCTTTAAAAGGCAAATGTAAATGTTTTAAATAGGAAGGGATTTACAAAATTGGTGCCCATATGGAAAAATAATGACATAAGTTTGAGGTCAAAGTATAGACTATTGGAGGCCTTGATATGGTCCATTGCAATATACAGAAGTGGGTCATGAATATTAAAAAAACATGAGAGAGAGAGCAAGAATTTATGCTTTTAAAATAAAATTAGGAACAGATTTGAAGCCTTTGAAATGTGGTCATGGAAAAGGATAGAAAAAATTAATTGGATAAATAAAATGACAAATGAAGAAATTTTGAAAAGAGAAAATGAAAAAAGAAGATTGATTGAGGAAATTAGAAAGAGAAATTGGACTGGACATATGTTAAGAAGTATAGTTTAATGAAAGATATTTTGAAGGGAATAGTGAGTGAAAACAAGAAAAAATGATAGGAAAATATTGGTCTTTCTGGGTGATATGAAGAGTTATGTGAAATTGATGAGCTGGGCAATGAAGAAAAAAAGTAAAGAAATAGATGAATTTGTGATATAATTGCTTTCTGGACCTGTTTATAGATTGGTTGATTTATTACAGGATGCCCAAGAACCTCATTTGGAAATAGAGAAATGAAGAAAGTTATACTATTATGGAGATTATTGGATCAAGAAGGATAGAATGGCTGAGATGAACATGGATGAGTAACATCACAGAATGGATGTGATGAAAAGTAATGGAAATTTGTAGAAAAATGGAAGAATAGACTGGAAACAATTCATCCACATTATAACTATTATCAAAATGTTAAAGAAGGTGAGTAATAGCAAAAACTTCCACTTTTTGAAAAGGGTACACTGCCTCAAAACTGTGTTTAAGACTTTGAATAATAAAAATAGCATATTTATTTCTATATTTATCTTATTTTTTATTTCCACATATATATGATGGGCCTCATAGTGTAGCAGTTGTGAGTCTACATGTAGTTCTTATGCCATGGATTTAAATTTGGGTTGAATAAACTTATAAGCTCCTGGGATATTACATTTTTAATAAAAACAATTGTATCTGTAAAATAAATATATATAAAGAAAAATAAACACATTTACATTAAAAATTTCTGCTAGAATAACTTCCACATCACCAATCTTTTGAAAACATATGAATAAAGATATAATAAAAAAAAAAACAAATGATCACCAAGGTGCATTTTGTGGAGTACCAGCACTCATCAGTTGGCCTAGGATACTATTTTTTATATATATTTTTCATATGTACAATATTTATCAATATGTAATTAGAGGGATTTGAACTCAGGATTTTTCAGTCTATTAACCCTCCATTCTATCTCAAGCAACCAATAGACATGACCACCCACCCACATGCAAAAAAGATATATAATTCTCAATATATCTATTTCATGCAGAAACAACTCTCATCAGTTGGGTCAAATCATAATCTCCCCCACATATATACAATCAGTGTTTGGTTTATATTAAGATATCAATTTCTTAACTTTAATGGACAGGCTTCAATCTTCTCATCTTTCCAACTACAGTATTTTTAATATTACCAATTTATTATAAATAAGTAAAAATTGTTACATTTTGATTTACAAGTGTCAGACTTACTCCACCCGCAACTTTAACACAATCCATTATGATTATCGCTAATTATTTATTAAATTACAGATTATAACCTATGGAAGTTATAACAAGCAAAATTAAATACTTTTGATGCATATTTAATATTCTTTAGATTAAAATGTTAACAATATTTATTTCTCTAACAGGGATATATATTAATAAAGTTATGGTTTTTATATAGGAATAAGGCATTTATTTTTATAAATTTATTACAAAAATAATAATTGGTTAAGTTGCAAGTTTTATTTAATAATTAATTAATATTTACTACGGCTGTAACTTCAAGAATGTGCGCATAAAAATGCGATAGTAGGGACCTCTATAGGTCTTAACCACAAGCTTACGTTTTGGAAGAAAAGAGGGGAACCTTCTTTACTTCAACCTACTTTCTATACAAATTGGTGAAGCTGAAGCGGTTAGATCTGAGAGCGTGAAGCTATTCAATACTTCACTGATTAAGTCCACATTTCTTATAACACATTAATACTCCCGAAATCTTTCGATGTACGAATTAATGGAAAAATCTTATAGTTAGAAATCTATTACAATGATTTAAAATTGTAATTATAAATTTATTTAAACGCACACTGATTATGTAAGCAATATTTACTAAGACTGTAACCTCAAGAATTTATGTTGCGAATTATTTGCAATAAAAATTTAATGTTGCTGGATAGCCTATAAATAGTTGACATTTTAAATTAGATTCCAATGATTGTAAAAGACATGGAAAATGAGATAAGTGGATGAAATAAAGAAGTTTTCTAGTATGATATAGAAAAAAGAAGCAAGGATCAGACAAACTAATTAAATTTTGGAGAGATTTTTATACTGCAATTGATCAATTGTTACTTAAAAATGATGATGATAACGTATTGAAGTAGATGAATTCATTTATCGTATATAAAAGTTTTTTAAAAAGACAATATTTCAAAGTTAATGTTTTTTCTTTTGTTTTCAAAAAAATAAAATAAAACAGTTAGTGTTTTAAAATGTTATTTTATAAAATAATGTAATGTTTGTAATATTTAATCAATATTCCAATACATGTTTTTTTCTTTTTCAAAAAATGTAAGTTAGATTGATATATTTTACGAGGAAGATTTTAAAGTGATAATATTAATTGTTTATTCACTGAATAAAAAGACTAATTCATAATTTAAAAAAATACACATATTTGAAATATTGAATATGAAATATATATGTGCGAATATATGAAAGTTTGTATTAAAATTTGTCAGTACTGATATAATATGTGATCTGTGTTGTATTTTCTGATTTATATACCATGTGGAGCCACTAAAGCTGCACCGAAAATACTAAGGGATAAATGTAACATTTTCTGAAAATTACAAATATTTTAGAAAAAATAATGAGAGTATGTGAATTTTTTTTTTTTAATTGGGAAGGGGGGAATGCCAACATAAAATTTTATATTTCCTTTTATTAAAATATTACTAAAATACAAATTGTAAAGAACTGTCTAATTTTAATAAAGAAATAATAGAATACAAAGTTATGATTCTTTTTTTTTTCTCTCACCTTCCTTTTTATGAATATAAATAAATAACCACAATAAAAATTAGCTTAATTTGCTACAAGTGTAAGAAAATAAATCGAACAAAATAATCAAGAGTACTATAATAATAATTTTTATTAGTCAGTCATTAGACTAGAGATTATCCAATAATGAATAATATTTCTGGAGTGTAAATTTTCACTACACTATTCTCACGCAATGTAGGGACTCATTTCTATCCATTTTTAACATCTTGTGGAGAGATGTAATCATAAACATATGACCAAAGATATGTGGAAAAGATTATCATCTCCAAGATGCACATTTTATGCTGAACCAGCACTCGTCAGTTGGCCCAAACCACAACCTCTTATACCTATCTTTATCATTGTTCAATGTATATAGATGTGGAATTATTACAGCTTAATTAATAAATGTCAAACTTGCTCTCTTACAATTTTTGATTCAAACCACTTAATGAAGGTATATCAATATTTTTATTAGTCATTCACTAGACTAGAGATTATCCAATAATGATTAATATTTCTGTAATATAATTGTTACCACACCATTCTCAAACAATGTAGGGACAGATTTGAATTGAAACAAAGTAATAAAAAAAGAGTAAAGTAAATCTTTTTTGTTTTATCAGTGATAATTAGTATGACTGTTCTAAAGAAAAGCTAACGAGAGGGGTAGATAGCAACTACTGTTCTGCTGAGACATTTCCTAGTGTATAAAATGTATATGACTTCACAAGATCTCCTTCCCACAATCAATCAATCAATGAACATCCAGCATCTTAATATGGAAATACTTTTCTCCAATTGAATTGTGATTGCCTTTCTCTTTGATCACAAAATTATTTTTATTACTATTTATGTATTTATTTTCATAAAAATTAAACAATATTCAATATCTTGTATCACTCCAAAAGTACACATCAAATTTGGAATTGGCAGTATCAGATTGTCACATTTTTATTTTTATTGATTAGTACTTCCAGTTTGACATGGTATGAAAAAATAAAATATAGAGTGCATACTATATCATTACCAACTTGTCTTTCATATTGTATTAAGAAACATTATGTCAATAAATAATCTGTAATTATCATTGAATAATTTTTGTAAAAGCATCAATATACATATATTTTTTTAATTGTAACTCAATCAAATTTTATCCTTTCCTATGGCAGAAAGATTATAAATTTATTACTCTTTCATATTTACAGCTTAGTACTACTTTTGACCAGGTCAATCATATTCATAAAATTAATAGGGGTGAATAAAAAATATAATTTATAAGTTAAATAAGTTTATAAATTTAAATATACTATTTGTGTCTTAATTCAATGCATGAATCTTTGTTGTTTATTGTGTGGATGTTACTTGCAGTAAACCATGCCTCTTTATATTTTCTTTTTTGATCATTGTGCTCAGCATAAATGACTTTAATATTAAATGGATCAAAATTGTGCCCAAGTCAATTTCATGTTTTAAAAAATAGACTTAATATTAGGGATCTGTTTTAGCACCTTTTTATATATAATTGTGTTGTGTTAATCTTATAGCACCATTGGCATGAGACTCATCATAGTAAATTGTTTTGCAGTTTGGTTCATTGCATTTAATTTTATAAATTATTGTAATTTATCTTTGGTGTTGTTTGACATTAGGTTGAGATTAGAAATGGCGATGGGTGGGGTCTAAAACTAATATTGAATTCATTTGAGCAGATTGTTTTCATCTTTTTTAGATATACCGGTATAAAATAAAGGCTGATCCATGCAGTAATGTTACTGTTATTTATATGCCTGTTATTTAAAGTGGGACAGAATTTTTTAAAAGCTTTATTTAATATATTATGATCACACCCTGAATTAACTAAATATTTTATAAAGTTTCCATGTTGTTTCTTCTGTCTTCTTCAAACTTGCATGATTTATCATTTCTACACAAAAACATTTGAAGCTAGCTAATTTGTGTGAAATTGAAGTGTATGAATGCGAGTAAATTATACCACAAATGTTGAGGGGGTTTATGATCATTTTGAAATTTATTTGTACATTTGAATGTTGATATACATGTCTAAGAACATTACATCATTTGATGTATCTTCAGTTTCTATTGTCTATGCTAAAGAAGATAATTCACTCAGCTCATTCTCTATATCAATAATGCTTTTTCTTCAACATAGATAAGAACATCATCTATGTAGCATATATATAAAGGTGATATTGATGTACCTAACTTTTTTGGGATAGCTGCTATTTGTTATTGCTAGAGACTGCAAGCAAACGTAAGGATCAAATATGACTTCTATTTTTGTTTCCTTTTTTTAATAAGCATTGTTTTTATCTAGTTTTTTTGTCTTTATTTATTAATTTTTGTTTGTTTGATTTTTTAAAATGTAAATTTGACATGTGAATATAATTTTTTTAATGCTGACTATGTTCTTTAATATGCTTTTAATTTGTATTGTTAGCTATTAATTTTATTTATTTTATTATTATATATTTTTTATTTTTAATCATCTGATGTGAATATAATCATTTTAATGTGTTCTAAATTGCTTACATTTTTATATATTTTATTCTTTTATTTATATACTTTTTAAGCCCAATCCTGTTATAATGAATAAATAGTTAGGAATAAAAAAATCAAGGGAGAAATGGCTCGCAGAATATACTGATACAAGTAGCACTTCTAGTTTTAATCTTGAATCTCACAAAGCATCCAGAAAAATAAATTCTATTGTTAAAAAAAGTATAATAACAATTATTTGGAATTTGGATTTTTTTTTGGAATGAGAATGAAAACAACTTCAGACCCAAGTGTGCTATTTGTTACGAACAATAGATGAAACCATCACTTCTGCTATGGCAGTTCAACAGGTTAACTTCTCGACTTTTTTAAATGAAAATGTTCACTTAATCCCTTCACCACAATTGACAAAGGGGCAGTGGAAGCATTATATTTGGATAGTTTGAAAATTCTTTAAACTACAAAACATTATGCTATTGGAGAATCTTTAATATTACCTGCAACTAAAAATATTGTGATGTCCATTCTTGGCCCTATTGCAGCAGACAAGTTGAATGTTGTTCCTTTGTCAAATGACACTCTTTTGTGATGAATAAATGAAATTGCACCCAAGTAAAACAAACACTAATGAAAAATATAAAGCAATGGAAATATTTTGTGATTCGGTTCGATAAAAGCAGAGATATAAACAACTTTGTACAGTTGATAGCTTATATTCGATTTGAATGAGACCTAGTCATAGATGAAGAATTCTGTAAGATCTTCCAAATCATACCACAGTCAATGAGATATTGAAGAAAATTAATGAGTTTATCACTGGCCATGTAATAAATTGGAAAAAATGTGTAGGCGTGTGTTTTGATGGTGCACATTCAATAACAGATAGTCATGATGGAGTTTTTGCAAACCTTTTTTTTAAAGAAGTTGTACCAGATGCAAAGTTTCCACATTGCAAACATACACGATGAAGCATTAGCTACCAAAACAATGCCCACAGGACAAATGTCTGCTTTTGATCAATCTGTGAAGGTAATGGATTTTATTAAATATGAGATCCTTCATTCATGATTGTTTACAATTTTTTATGTGTCAAAGCATCAGCCAGGAAGTGAACCCATGAACTGGGGACAACTGCTTGTAAGGTAACTGTGCTGATCACTCGATTATCAATGCTTGACATTGTTAAAAATTTTGTGCAATGAAATAGATAATGACCACAACATGCTCCTTTTATACACTAAAGTGTGGTGGTTGTCAAGGGAAATAGTTTTAACTAGATTCTACGAATTACATTCAGAGGCCCAAGTATTCCTGACAGAATCCAAATTTGAACTCCATCATTTTACTGATGAGCTCTGGCTATCGCATTTAGCATATTTATCTGATATTTTTGGAAAACTGAATGAACTGAATTCTAGTTTACAAAGTTTCAATATAACTATCTTTACAGTGTGAGGCAAAATAAATGCAGCTGTGGAAAAACTAGAATACATAATTAAGACAGCTGTTTAAAATCTGATTGGCTGTCTGAGAGACAATAGTAGGTGCATGTGAAAGACTAGCAACCTTTCAATTATTACTAATTTAATAACAACATGCGATTTAGACAAAGATAAGTAAGGATGTAAAAAGCAAGAAAGTTGATTCATTATTAACATTAGAAGAGTTTCTCCAATCTGTTACTGACTTAGCAATTTATTGAAGATATGGAAAAACACTGCATAGGACTTGTTAATAATTTTCATTCCTAATTTCTTGAAAATTTAGAAAATGAATGTTGGATAAGAGATCTTCTTTTCTATTTTGGATACTGTGCTAGGTAATGTTTCAGTTCAAGAGAGAGACCAGCTTTTAGATATTTCATGTGACAGAAATCTCATGAATGAGTTCAAAAAAGATAACGTATGCAATTTTTGGTTAAAAAGAAGAGATGAATATAAATATATTTCCGACAAAGCTATAACATTTTTAACGCCTTTCAACATATCATATCTTTGCGAGATTGGATTTTCAGCCATGCTACTAATTAAAAATAAATGTAGGATATGTTTGCAACTTGAATCTGACTTTCGCTTGAAATTAATGAAGATAAAGCCCGACATATCGAAATGTGTCAACAGGCACATTCGTCACATTAATTCTCATTAATAATAAATCTTAAAATTTGCTATTATATTAACCATTATTTACTACAAGATATAGTATATTTATATTTTATTATAATGAAGAAGTTTCATTTACGAATATAATTGAATAATATAAATTTAAAATGTTTTATTCTTTGATTATAAACACTCCAATTAAGAGTGAATTAATTTTTTAATCGGAAAATGCTTTTATATAAGGTGACATATATTTTTGATTGTTATTTATGTAGTAGAAAATTTAAAAAGTTTGAGGACTCCTAATGTAGATTGTAAATGGAAAGGAATCAATTTTAGAATAATAGATGTAATAATAACATTTGGAAACAAATATTGAAGAGTTACTTAAAGATTTCACCATTGTATTTCTATCTATTGGTGTAATGATTTTAAAAAGATTTTTTTGTTTATCATCGCTGCTTTGTTAATGTCATTTATTTGTTTAAATTTAACAAAATAGATATTCCTTTATAGTTAAATGAAATCGTGTTTTCTTGTTTATTTAAGATTTCGTGATTTTATATACAGTTTAATTTGAACAGGCATGTAATATCGAATAAATGAGCCGATAATACATCTACAGCAATTTTAAAGGATTGTTAAATCTGCAAGGTTAATCACAATTATATAGAAATTTTACAGTGAACTTAATTTAGTTGTAACATATGGGTAAATAATTTTAGAGATCATAGTAATTGATAAAGCTGTTTTTATTTTATTTTATAAATTCTAAAATAATGCTTATGATTATGGAAATTAAAATATATCTAAGGTGTTCAGGTTTTATTTTTATAAGTGCTTCTTTCATTTCATCTCTTTTCTAATACAAGTCTCACCATGCATGCATTCTGTAAGCAACTATCACTTTGACCAGAGGAACCAAACACCTGGATCTCCATTCCCAAGTTAATAACATAACATCTCTCATTGCCGATTTCTTACACTTGATAGGGGCTAGTTTCATACCCTTTCGACCCCTTATGGAAAGATTAATAATCACTGTACTGCAGAGACAAATCAGGGGTGATAGGGTAAGGCATCAATGCATTCATCTCAACTCCACCATATCACAACTATCTATTAGCATAGAAACTCAAACTATCATCTCTCACTATGCATTCATTCTGTGAATTTAAGCTCAATATCCCTCCATGATGCCACTATTATGCAAAATAGAAACTGGTTTGTAGTCCTTTTTAACATCTTGGGGAAAGGTGAAAATATGCCTGCAGTTTAATAATTATTAATTCTTCCACAAGATGTTAAAAGATTACACGACTATCTTTTCTTATGCTTATATAAGCTGTTAAAACAGTAGAAAATTTCTCCACACAATAGCTTCATCTAGTGCAAGCTAGGGGACCAACAGATATTATACAGTTATTCTAGCCTGCACTTGGTGACACTATTGTGTGGAGAAATTTTCTCCTGCTTCAAAGTGTTAAAAATAGATAAAACCAATGTCTAACTTACGTAAAAGTGATGTAATAGTAAAGCATCAGCATATCAATGTGTGCATGGAAATTCATGCATTTGATACCTCTATTTTGTCTTATAAATGAAGATTGATCACAAAATGTATGCATAAGGAATGACATCAATATCCTGGTTGTAGTGCGGTAGATATCAGTGAAACAAAGACCAGTAAGAAATACTGTCTTGAGCAATGTAATCACACATAATAAAGCATTAGTAGCAATACTAGATGATTTGGTTTGTTCTGCTTTTTATACCCATCAATATTCGATTGAGCTTATTTCTCATCCACAATTTTTTGAGCTATTAATGCATGAAACAGTGAATAAAAAGCATAAAGTTAAAGAATCATAAGTAATCAAAGGAACTTCATATTGGTGAATGATTGTGACAAGGAGCTGAGATTTATTTCAAACCAAAACAAACATGAAATTGTTTTAGTTTTATATATTAAAAAAAATCATTATTCTTTTATCAAAAAGTTGAGCTTAAAGCATAAGTTACACAGAAGATGATTTTTAATAGTGTCTAACTTAAGTTTATCTCTTTGATGGTGTCCCGTGATTCAATGTATACAATTTTATTCTTCTCCCTCCTTTCCTTATGCATTGATATATGTATTTACATATCATACCATTTCCAACCCTTTGATACACTTAACTATACTATGCTTTATACCACAACTTTACTTTTGCAGTTTTGACTGTCCTAAAATCATCATCAGCTCTGATGATGAGTGTATGACAGTTAAAACTCTAAGAGTAAAGTCTTAGTATAAAAAATAGTATTGTTAAGTGTATAAGAGGATTGGCAATGGTATGATTCAATATATATGTGTGTGTGTGTCCTGAAAGGTAAATCTTTTATATTGCATTTAGATATTTTATTGGTATGATATTTTTATTTTAAATAAAAACCTATAATGATGCATGTAGTTAGTTGCTTTTATTCAGATTGCACAAAAGTATGCCTTCTTGGTCACTTACAAGTTATTTATTCCTATTTGTACATTTAATTTGGTCATTCTTAGTAGAAGTTATCATATTAAGAGTAATCTCTCCCTTTTGATCATTTACATATATATAAATGTAATTAAATAAGGGATTTGAACACAGACTTTCAAACTCTCTTAAGCTATTTGCACTATCTTATAATGATTACACATGACCACACACATGTGAAAAAGATACTCTCATATATGTATATTTAACCATCACTCATCAGTTGGTCCAGATCATCATCTCCCACACAAATACGTGATCAGTGCTCCATTTTATATTAAGATAGCAAATTTTCAAACTTTGATGAACAGGCTTCAATCTATTCCATCCTTCAATTCTTCAGCCATCTATACCATTGAAAATCTGATGATAAAACCTTTACAGATTTATCCATGTATGATTTTGATTATAAATATTTATAAATAGGCCAAATTGTATCAAAAAACACAATGGCAGATGTAAAACAGCTTTCTAATTGAAAGAATTTTTTTTAAAAAAAACAGATTAGGAAGATTTTTTTCAGTTTTATCTTTTTTTAAAATTTTATATACCTCTTTTTTTCTATTGGTGAAACTAACATTGTTATAAATTATTATTTACAGCACTTCTACAATCATTTTTATAATATTCTATTCATCATCCAATTGATAACTTGTATGATCAAGCCACAACATCAGTATATTTATAATCCATAATTTGCCATTGCCCAACATCTTACATTTTTTCTAACATTTCAGTTTTAGAGATATATCATAAACTTTTATGACATAAAAATGCAAATAACTTATGCCAAAATCTTATATGATATCAAGCTTCAGACCCTTGAAAGTGTAAAAACAAATTTGTATATTTATCCACAAATTCAACAATTGGGTTGATAAAAGACTCTGCTGGAAGTTCTGCAGAATTCAATGGGCTCAGGATGATTATTTGTAGTTATAAGTAAATGATGTTTATGAAGTATTTTTGTAAAGATTGGGTAAATAGTTACATTTGGATTTCTATTTGAGATCAAGCAGTGCAATTTCCAGTGAAGTACAGCAGGATGGATTCTCCTTGCCAAGTTAAAGTTTAGAAATTATAAAAACTGAAATGAGTTAAGGACTCTCAGGATATATCAACCAACAATCTACATGACAAGCCAATCTAATCTTGAAATACCACTGACAAACATTGAGTTATGATATAAACATGTGGAAGTCCATATGGAAGAAATTTCTTATTGCATATATATGGAAGAACGATTAAAAATTTGTTATATAGCATTTTTTATGCTGCTGTTTTATCTAAGTATGAATTATAAATAGGAAAAAATTGACTAGTGAATAAAAAAAAATGTATTAATATTGACATATTATTTCAAATATTAACTTTGCAGCTAATGAAAATCTATTTCTGCCTACAGTTAGGAAAAAAAAGTATTTAATTATTCTATACTGTACTCATTTGTTTTAAAAATGAATAACTTTTGAAAAAATAATTAAATTAGTGCATTAATGAAAAAAAGTATTCAATAAGAAAATAAAAAATTGAATACTTATGGTCAAGTTTAAAAGCCTACAGAGGATAAAAACACTGTGCATATTTTCTTTGAATTTTATTATATCATTCATAAAAGATTTTGTTTAAGAGTTAGAAAAATATGATCAAATCAATTTTTTGAGATTGAGTTTTATTATATTTTTAGAATTAAATTGAGAAAATAATTCAGTTTAAAGATTAAGAAAATTAATAATTAAAATATTTTATATTAGAATATGTAAATGTGTGGATGCATATTGTATAAATGTTTAACATTTAATAATTTATATTTGGTTAATATAGAACATTTATTAGTTTATTAATGATTGGAATATTTTGTATTATTAGATATGCTTAGGACTTATCTGAGATTGGTGTAAACAATTTAAAGGCATACTGTCCACATCTACTAAAGCTCTGGATCTGCATAATCTAATTATTTATGAAAATCAAAAAATAAAACATTTTATCATGTACTAACTGTAATTACATTTTCTTTTTAGGGGGCAAAACTCTATAATTTGTAAGCCGTGCAAAATAATACAATTGTAGAAGTACTTGAAATATGGTGGACATATTTTGCAGCTATTTATAATGTATATACCTAAATATTTCACAATGTTTTAGTTATAAAAATCAGCATAGGTCAAAAATGAGTCTCTTCATTAACAATTTTATCTACTGAATCAGAATTCATAAAAAAGTTGAATTATGATGATGTTTTAATGAATTAATAATAAAGCATTCAAGAAAATGAAATATATTTTTTTGCATTATATATATTTTATTTAGTCAAATATTGATTCAATAAAATTACACAAAATCATATTTATAATTTACTATTAATAATAAATAAGTATCACATGATCACTATTACTTATGCTTACACAAAGGCTAAACTCTCTATACAGTAGCGCCACCAGTGCAAATCAGAATAATCAACAGATTTTTTGTGAAAACCTTTTTTGCATCCATTGATTACTCTGCCTTATACTGGTGGTGCTACTGTATGGAGACTTTAGTCTCTGAATAAGTAAGTAGTTATTTATATACTATAAACATTAATTTGTGCAGTTATATTGAATCAATATTTGAGTATAATTCAACAAATTATATTTTATTTTCTTGAATGTTTTTATATAATAAATTCTGATTTCAAGTAAATAAAATGTTTAGATAGAGGCTAAATTCTCCATATGGTATTGCCATTCAATGCAGTGCTCTCAGATCCAAAACTCCTCACTGATAAAACCACCAAGCTAGAAACTACTCTGGGATATTGGATTAGGGACTAGATAGGAATTTTATGCACAAACCTTCTTGCATTCATGGATTACTCTGGCTCATACTGTGTGGTGTTACTGTATGGAGAGTTTAGCCTCTGTGTAAACAGATGGTGATCATGTGATATATATATTTTGTAATGGAATGGGGGGTATCGAAAGAAATCTGGGGTGATGGGAAATCATCATCTCTCCCAATCAATTTAATGAAATACAAATATCAATAACTTTAATTTACAAAGTATATATAACATATATGTAAGGGAAAGATATATTAAAGAGGACATGAGATCAAAAGATCTTTGAGAGCATTGAGAGATCAGCCAGCTAACTCAGAAGAGCAACTAAAAGCATAATTATTTATCAACCAGCATTATCATTTTAAAAAAATAAGTATAAGTAATACTCAAAATAAATAACCATCCATCATCATCATTGATGGGAATAAACAAATCAGTACAATAAATCAGAATAAAATCAACAGACCATTTTGTGGCTGGATTTGAACAATAAAAAATATAAATCAACAGTCAACTTTGTGACTGGATCAGAAATCGGTCTTCTGTAAACCAGGCTAACTATTGAGCCTTTGCCACCTTGGGCAATTATTTAAAGATGCACCAGCTTAGTGCCCATCCATTAAAATACACAATAATCAGAAATTGAAATAATAATGCTGGGACATTTAAAACATGCTGATTATCATCAAGGCTCTAACCACTTAAGTGCCATTAATGTACTGGACAACTATAAATTTTATTCCTAATAAGGCTAAACTAAATAAAAGATAGTGCATGTGCTTTAAAGAGTATCCTCTTTTGCACCAACCAGAATGATGGTTGATCATCTCTGGATGCCCCAAAAGCACTAATATAAATATTCCCATTTATATATTCATCCCGCACATGAATCTAGCTCAGAGAACACAAGCTCTATTACTGTATGTGACTAAGAGATGATGGAAACAATTTTAACAATTAAGTATAAGTTTATTAATAATAAAAGAATAAATGATACCCAAGGTCTGATTTTGAATAATATACAATAATAAAAGTCATTACACTGTAATTTACAATATTACTACAAAATTCAAATTATTACATTAATTTATGTAATTGCTATTCAAAATCCAAATTATTACATTGATTTACATAATTCCTATTCAAAATTTAAATTGTTACATTGATTTACAAAATTACAATTTACAATCCAAGTTATTACTATGCTTTACATATATATGTGCACAGACGTGCGATTTATAATTTACAATTAATATTCACAAACAAAAAAAATGACTATAATTTTACATATTTGAGTGTGCATGTATATACGCACACTGACATTTATATCACATTTTAACTTAACAGCAATAATATTATATTTTCATTATTAAATTCTTTGGAAAATATGCACAAATTTCATACATATATGTGTGTGTATAAACAAAATATAGATATAATTTAAAATTAGTTTCAATTTATAAGTTCTCAAAAGTATAGTCAATTTTTGACAGGTATTTGTTGATTAATTATCAACGTTTTTAAATTAAATTATTGACTCATCGATTCTTTACTTTTTTTTTTTTAATATAAATTTTTCAAAATAATGTCCAAAAGGATTATTGTTCAAAAACATCTCTTTTGTCTTTAATGATCAATGAATTATTCTTGACTCTTAATTATAATTCAAGCAAAATTACTTTATATTCTTTTAAAATACATAACTTTTTAACCGACTTTAAAATAATATTGTTCTATATATGTCTTTTTAAATTAATTCTTTTAAAATAACTCACCAGCTATATATATATGTTTAGGTGTGTTTCTCTGCATATATCTGACACAGCATACATGTAATTAATTCTTCAGCAAGATGGAAGATTTTTCTTAGTGAGTTTGGTTTTTAGTGACTGTCATAATCAGAAAAAATATAATCCATGTATAATGTTGGTCCATAGTTGGTCTCCCGTCTGTGTAGAACTGTTTCAGGCAAGCAGCTGTCTTCTCCATGTTTAAGGCTATGAATTTCAGCACAAAGAAGTGGGTCATTTTCTCCATGTAAATTCAAACTCCTGCAAGGAAATATTAGCAGCTCCTGAATCTATTGTCCTGCCTTCAGCTATATTAATTCATGGTAGATGGACTGCCAACTCTACAGTCAGCTAAAACAAACTGCTGCAAACTTCAACAAGCTGCAACAAAATATAATCAACTTTGCAGCTGACCAGCTCTTACAAAAACTACTGTCCAGACTGGGGCTAATTTTGTTATCAGCCCTTTTATAGAATCATCTAAGGTGATAATAACACCTTGATTGAAAACAGAGTTTTTATTTTTATCTCTCTAATTCCTTTGAAAACATACATTTTAATTAATTTAAAAAATTTCAAAAACAAGTAATGTGTTTTTACATTTCACAATTAGAATTACAAATAATATTTATCAGACCTTTTAAAAGTTTAATTTATAAAACAATATTTTAAGTCAGTGTTATTATTTATTTATTTATTTTTATTTCAATGAATGTAGAAAATATCTACTATAATTTTTATGGTATTTATTTCTAGTTTTCCTTTCAACTTTATATATATATATATATATTTATGCACACACCCTAAATTAGTGTGTGCTATGTAATCCAACTGGTTACAATATATATATATATATTAGAGAATAAGATAATAATTTTTCTAAATATCTAAGTATTTTTATCATGTGTAAAATATTTTCTATCCCTCATGAAAACATTGGACCAGACTCCATTTTTTCTCAGATCAGCCAGCTCTGAAATTTCCTGGTATTTGCAAATAGTCAAAATCAAAATGACTTATTTATAAGGCAGAGTGTTTATCAGACCATACATTTTATTTATTTATAATACAGAGTATTTATCAGACCATATATTTTATTATTACCTATAATCAATAAATTTAATAATCATTACAGATTAAGTATTGTAAATATTTTTCTTCAAGATCTCTGAAATCTCAGAGCTAGTTCTGGACTGACAATATATAAGATATACTATGTATTGACATCTACACGATTCTCTCTAAATTATTTAGGTAATGCTATGGAAATGAAAATCATCTTTAAAGTTTGTTCACTTTACTTTATACATTTTATGAACATTCATGATAATCAGGATTGACATAATGATCCTGTCACTTTTGATATGTTTATTCTTATAACAGTAGACAATAATATCACTCAATGTAATCAATGAATGCTATAAGATTTGTGCATCAAAATAATTATCTAGTGCCTACATGCATCAAAATCATTATTCCAGCCCTTCTCATCCAATATCCCAGATTAGTTTCTAGCTTGTGGCTTTCATCAGTGAAGAGCCTTGGATCTGAAAACACAATCTATATTTTGGGATCTAATACTTATATATATATATATTAATAATTCAAACAAATATATTTAACACAGTATTCAAAATTAAATAATATATTCTTTACCAGAAGTACTTTCAATTGTTTCACTGACAATCTTTATCAACTGTTAATACAAACGTACAAAAAATAAAAACTTGCATTACCCATCATTCAATCTATTCAAATTTCCCACAATTCTGTTGTCTTTATATTAGCCGATTGTTTATTCATTAAACCACCTCTATTCCTAGATATCATCATTGCCTCTTTAATTTTACATTTTTCACTACACTTTTCAATTTGAATAATTTTTATATCTTTATTATTAAATTTAAAACCATAATTACATGTTTTATTATGATCAAATATAATTGATGGAGTATTTATATTTACTGAAGATATATTTTCTTTCTGTACACGTTTATATAATGTCTTATGATCATTATATCGTTTTTGTAATGTACATTTGGATTCCCCTATATATTTTATTCCACAACCACATTCCAACATATATATAACAGAACTTAATTCAAACTTAGAAATCTTGGCTTTGGAGTTATTTATCATATCATTTATATTATTTGAAGAGAAAAAAGAAATTCTACACAAACCACTAAAAATTTTATTAATTAATTTAGCTTGTTGATTAGATATAAAAGGAATAGAAATCCATTTATCACTTTTTAATTTACTTAATATTTTCTTATTATTATTCTTATTTTGATTATATTTTGTAATTGTATTATAAATAATATTCCTTCCTTATATATATATATATATATATATATATATATATATATATATATATATATATAAGGAAGGATATATATATATATATAAGGAAGGATATATATATATATATATTGTGCCATTATAATTTAGTCATTAGCTAAATTTGTAGTAATGTGCATGAAAGAAAATGTGGAACAAAAATCATCATCACATTTTATGTAATAAATGAAGCTGTAAGGCATCCAAGTTTAAACCCTACAAGATCAAGTTTTAAAAGCTTGAGATAGAAAGAGAGTGGGACAACAGTTATATTCTTTAATTGTTTGTGTGTTGATAGAAAACTCAAAAAGAGTGATACACACATTTAACTATTCAATATTTAATTTTTTTTTGTTAAAAAGTAAAGTAATAACGCATATGTATAGGCAGTGTGTGTGTAAGCTGTTTAATTGTTCTTGTACATTTCAAATATTAAACTCTCTTCAAGGCTAACCTACATTTGCTAAATTCTAATGTTTTATTCTGTTTCTATTTTATTATTCTATTCCTATTTTTGTTCTTTGTCTATGATTATAATTTGGGGTTTAAAAGTTGTAGTTTGGGGTTTAAAAATTGTAAGAGTTTAATGTAGATATTAAAATCATAATTTCTAAAAAGCATTTAGATTGTTTTATAGGCCTGTTTTATAAATAATTTGAATGAGTGTGTGTGTACATTGCATACATAAACTACATTTTTATTTATTAAATATTGAAAGAAAAAGAAGAAAATCTGTTAAATTATTTTTTTTTACTCAACAATTTTGTATTATAAGGGTTGTTTTTCTGTTAAAACTTAGAGACGATGTGAGAAGTCTAATTTTAAAAGTGTCTCATCCTAAGATCAAAAGAAAGAAGCTCAAATTCAAGATGTTACATAGGTGTAAAAAAGGATTAAGACTATTTTTCCCTTCAAAACAAAAGTTTGTCTAAAAATAGAATAGTGAGATTTTTCACATTATCCAGTTAAAAAACAATTTGGTTGAAAATAGGTTATAAATCTAATTAAAAGAGGTGGTCAAAAATAGAAAAAAATCGGATATAAAAGCAGTCTGGAAAATCAGTTGAGCTATTATAAGGAGACTTTTAAAAAAATATTGAAACTAGAAAAGACAAGGATTTTTAATTCGACCTGATATCTTTTTTTTTTTAAAATCATTTTTTTTAATATAAAGTTTTTGAAGGTTAAAAATATAGGGATGTCGGGCTAGAAAAAAAAATATATATTTTCATCTGGAGGATCCCAGGACCTGCCGGAACCAGCACATCATATAAAGAAAAAAAAAGGAAATGTCTTATCTGAAATTATAATATTCTACACCGTCTTACTGACTGAGAGAAATAAAATGTTTTTAAATAGAAAGAAGAAAAAATTCACCTACATTTGAAGGTGATCAAAAGAAAAATGATTAATCTACAGATAAATGTTAAATCATCGAGTTCAATTAAATCCAGTAACTGAGTTTGAACTCAAGAAAAATTATAAATGTGAAAACAACTGCTTCATCCACTAACAGATCATGCTTGACAGGAAGAGAAGAAAACTTAATATAATGATTTCTACATTGTCCACTAAAGCAAATAACCTCAATAGAATCATCATCATCAAATAATTATACCCTCAAGAAAGAGATTGTTCCAAAGTAAAACGGAAATGGTAGCTGCAAAATATAGACATTAAACAAGATAAATTTAACTCATTGGGAGTCGCTACAAAGAATAGAACTGGTAGTATAAATTTTTTTATATATTTTCTTTATAATATCAGAGACTTAGTAAAACTTTAGCAACAGAGTGGTATATTTTTGTTTAAAGAACTTTTAAAACAACCAAGATCAATTGAAAACAAGAATTTCTTAATAACGATAAACATAAGCTTCATTAATGATTTTATATGTACTAAAATTATGATTGTCTATTAACCTAAAGTTATAAAATGTTATTAATATGTAACATATTTTTTTATTATTATTTTGTTTTAAATAATATTTTTGATATTATGGGGATAAAACACGCACATACATAATATAATAATACTATGTGGTGAAACTGAACTGAGATCAGACCCATATAGATATCTAGCTTGCTAGGCTGAGTTTGAAGACTTTACCGGTCTGAAAAATTCACGCTTGCAAACTGATATAAACGTTTCGCATAAACGCTTGAGAGTCAGTCTTTAGACCTAGTTTCTATAGCTCTATCCTTCCACTGACGAAAGCAAACCAGCTTGAAATCAGCTGATCTGGAGGTGAGCAAAATGAAAGAGGTAGTTAATTCTGACTCCTTTTGCGTTTATGTAAAAATATTTTACACTTGTTTCGGCGGTTTTGGTAAAGACGCCATCTATTGATCATAAATAACAAGTGATAGCAGGTTACGTGACTAACTTGTTTTTATTTTTCATAAATGTACCTTTAAAGTTTTCTTGCAATGATATATATTGCAGAGACTTTGACTATGTGGTGAAACTGAACTGAGATCAGACCCATATAGATATCTAGCTTGCTAGGCTGAGTTTGAAGACTTTACCGGTCTGAAAAATTCACGCTTGCAAACTGATATAAACGTTTTGCATAAACGCTTGAGAGTCAGTCTTTAGACCTAGTTTCTATAGCTCTATCCTTCCACTGACGAAAGCAAACCAGCTTGAAATCAGCTGATCTGGAGGTGAGCAAAATGAAAGAGGTAGTTAATTCTGACTCCTTTTGCGTTTATGTAAAAATATTTTACACTTGTTTCGGCGGTTTTGGTAAAGACGCCATCTATTGATCATAAATAACAAGTGATAGCAGGTTACGTGACTAACTTGTTTTTATTTTTCATATATATATATATGCATGCAGCAGAAATATTTATGAATGCTCTTTTATAGTATTTATGCCTTGTGATTGACTTTAGCATAATAATAATTAGCCTAATATCTTCTATTATGCCGCTTTTAAATGTGACTATTGCTTAACTTGCTGCTGATACTCTGACCATTGTTTAATATTTGGCACTGATTAGTTATATTGGCATTTTTTGCTGACTTTTTATTCATTTGTTCATGAATATTCATTTACATGAGCATTACCCCTTTTATTCCATACTGCTACAAGATATATGTTGTACAATATGCAGGATATTTTATTATAAAAATTGTAGGTGAGCCTCCAAACTCTTATTTAATTTTAATAAGAATTATTCAATACTGATAAGAAATGTCTCAGATTCCTGTGTGACTAAACCTGATATTTGTTATTAAATTTACTATTGTAATGGTCAGGCTTGTGCAGTGGCTCAACAGACTGAGAGACCAGGTGAAAGAGAAACAGGATGGCAACACCCTACATCTGATCATACATGCCTTATTTCACCCGTGCTTTTAAATTCCCCCTAGTGAATGACCTGCCTGAGGCTACACTAGACATTTTCTTGACCACATTCTGGCAATAGCAAAATGGTAGAGCATGAGATTTATCCACCCTAACTAATACTAAATGACCTAACCAGTGATTCATAAAGACAATGAGCAAGGATTGAGATGTAGATGTGATATAGTTTAGAAAATTTAATATATAAATTCATAAATAATAAAACAAAAGAGTATAGAAATCAGTCACACACAGGTGAATGCATATATTAGTAAAAGATTAATAGTTTAGCTTTACATAATGGGAAATATGTATAAAGGTATGATACAAAATAACAAACTATAAAACCAAGGTATACAAATTATTCACGTGTAGGTGAATGTTATTTTACAAAGGTAATATTTTAGCTTTATGATCGGCGATATGGATGAATTTACCAAACAAATTAAAGAGCAAAAAAACAGAGTGTATAAAATTCTTCACACGCAGGTGAATATTTATATTTATCAAGGGATTCTTATTTCAGCTTTTTATATAATAAAAACAAAGTTACAGTGGCAGACTAACATTTACATTGGCCATTTCTCCCTCTCATTATATAGTGGTGAACAAATATACAAAGTTTATGTAGCAATCTATGCCAAAATATCCACCAAGAGCATAGCAAAATGAGGGTGATCAGATGGGCTGGGGATGTATATTACTTATCATTAAATTTACATCTAATTTATGATACAAATTAATCAAGTTAATTCAGATTCTGGCTCGGATCAAAGCTGAGGTTATTAAATAAGGTGTGTGGAACTGAGGAAGCAGTGCCACTTCAGATTCTATGAGTGTGTCTTGAAAGTGTGCTCTTAAAGATTTATTACCAAGTAATCGGTTCTTTGGACCATACTACTTGCTATACTAATAAAAGGAGACTTCTTTAGTCCAGATGATCAAACAGCTGCATTGAGGATCTGACTCTTTGGTCACTTTCAAATATCAAATACGAAATGCCTTTGCTGTCTGAACTAACTGGCCTGGTTTGACATTAAATCAACTCCGATGCAGATACATCAGTGTGTAGAGAATTATTTTGCTAATGAGTATCACATTCGTTCCACTAATCTAATTACTTTAATTTATTAAATACACAAAATACAGAGTGTCTATCAGTGCTATTGCCATTACTCAGTTAGGAAATAGTACATAATAATTCTACTATGAGGAAATACTATAAATCTGGCTCAAGAGTTATCTGTACTGCTTATGGTATATAATTACAGGGTTTTGCAGTATATTTTAGGGGTTATTAAGGATCTAAATATTAATTGCCTATGTAATATAGGAAATCTCTCTTGCCTAATGCAAATAAACACTCTTTTGTAATTATTTATTTGGCCATTTTAGATAGCTGTATTATCACTGGCAGAATAATATTAATTCCAGAAGAGAGTTTGCCTGTTTCTTTATAGCAAATTAGCACAATGAGAGCGTATAAGTATCTCTTGGAAAATTAACAATTCACCAAACTCTGTTCTGATTACCTTAGCATAAATCGAACATAACTATAATAAAAAAAGAGTGTAAAATAACATTTAAACAATAAATAAGGTTGTAATACAATTATTATTAAAGTTTTAGGGTTTAAACATTAAAGATTAAAATGAATATATGTGTATGTGTATGATCAAGCAAGATTTTATAAAGTGACTACCTTAAATGAAAGCCAAATAGCATATTTACATTTCTTAGCAGAGTTATGCAGGAGACATAATGATCACTAGCTTGATAGTTATTTTCAAGAATGAAATGGTATTTTTAGCATGCATTATTGTAATTCTTGAGAGGGATTCTAGTAAACGTTCATGGATGGGTGACTTCTCTGAGTGGGATTTCTATTCTCCATTGATGAATGCAAATATGGCTTCTTTCTTTCTGACACAGTTTAATAGATACAGCATTGCTATTTTAATGTGGCTTCTTAGATACAACTTGCTTATGGGTGAGGTAGCTTACTAGGTACAGCTTCATTATTGCTGATGTGGCTCCCAGATATAGTAACATTATTATCAATGTGACTGGCTTATACATTCAGGGTGGTTGTTGATGGTTCTTTGGTGTAAGACAGGTGATGTTATTATCATTGGTACAACAGCTCTAGTACAACTCTATCTCCCACTAACCGATAGTTCTCATCTTAGCAACTTTAGGTGTTTTTGATATAGTATTCAAACTATCTCCTCTTGATGTTAACGACCAAATTACATAAAGCTATGCAGTGTGTTTTTTTTTTCTTCTCCCTCTTTTCCAATATGAAAACTGTGTTTTTTATAGCTATTTTCCAGCACCTCCCCTCTTTCTTTCCTGCACTAACCATGTTATTTGTTTACTGCTTCGAACCTTGTGTTCTTAATTATCTTTTACCATGCCTAAAGCTGTGAAAAAAACTCTCCTTTGGGCCCTTCTAAATGGTCAAGTCAAAATTTACTACTGACTGATTTTTAAATTGATTTTTTAACTATAAGGCTAATTAAGTTAAAATATTTTGGTCAAATGCTAAAACTGGTAAACAACTTCACAGTCTGCAGTTTTAAACAAAAGTGTAAACTTAAAATAATTTTAAGAAATGCTAATCTGGTCAATCTTTAACTAAAATATAATTTTGAGCAAATATTAACTCGTAAACAACTTTACCGACTGTACTTCTAACAAAGAATAAACTTGAAATAATTTTAAGTAATATTAAGACTAAAA
This sequence comes from Epiperipatus broadwayi, assembly GCA_028023455.1. Classification (NCBI taxonomy): domain Eukaryota; kingdom Metazoa; phylum Onychophora; class Udeonychophora; order Euonychophora; family Peripatidae; genus Epiperipatus; species Epiperipatus broadwayi. The sequence goes on from JAQFVV010000011.1 coordinate 15,946,807, forward strand.
CTTATATGTGATTTTTACCAAAGTTTAAATATAATTCTATATGTAAATTCTAGCTGCACATACTGTTAGGTATACATAGTTTTAATAAATGGAAGGCTGTATGTGCACAGGCCTATATATTGCAATGAAATAGGCACTTATACAGGCACATACTCTATAATTATTAAGAGCACAAGTTTGGAGTTCTAAATTAAATTAATACAAGCAACTTGGGGTGAAATAATGTACATAGAAATATAGTGCTATGACTATGGTAGGTGAAACAGGTGGATCTTTAGATCTAACTGTTTCACTGTTAATTTTTTTGAAAAACTTAAAATAATAAACTTAAAATAATATCATTATATATTAAATGTTTGCAATTATATGTTGGATTATTTCCATAATCTGTTCGAATTGCTAAATGTTTTTAGAAAAATTCAATTTAGTTTAACAATTGTCTGCACAATTATTGTATGGTTATAAAACATGGGCAATGAGTAATAAAATTATGAATAGATTGGAAGCCTTTGAGATGTGGGTATGGAAAAGAATAGAAAAAAATCAGTTGGATGAATAAAATAACAAATGAAGTTTTGAAAAGAGGTAAAAACAAATAAAAAGATTGATTGAAGAAATTTGAAAGAGAACCCGAAAGTGGATTTGGGCATATAATAAAAAGGAAGTATAGCTTAATTAAAGATGTTTTAGGGAGAATAGTGAATGGAAGCAAGAAGAAAGATTGACATTGTTGGATGATATAAGAGTTGGAGAGTTACATGAAATTAAAAAGCTGGACAATGAAGAGAATGAAGTGGAGTGGATGAATTGGTGATGTGATTACTCTCTGGACCTGTCTATGGGGCAGAATACTATTGATGATGACCTACTATTCAAAACTTCAGTTACCCATATAAAATTTCGAATGTGGTCTTTATCCTTTTATATTAATAAATTTGTTTGTATCCATATTTTCAAATAATAATAAAAAAACAGCTTACAGAAAAAATTTACATATAAGCAGAACTATTAACAAAAAAATAATCTTTATTTACGTTTTAACAGAGTTTACAATAAGGAGCTGTGCTAACCACTCGGCCACCAACGCTTGATGAGTTTATTTTTTTAACATTCAAAAAATATCTAAATCCAAAAAACGGCTTGGAATTAGGAATTTCCGATTTGAAAATGTATGCAGTTTTTTTTTAAATAGTTAATAATTTAAAATATTTTTTTAAAAAAACATCATCACTATTATTAATAAAAACAAACACCTTTTGTCTTTAAAAATATGGTTCCAAACAACTTTACTGATTTTTTTATGGATGAAAGATTAATAACTTAAATATATGATAGAAATGGTCCAATATATAACAATAAATAAAATTCGATCGCCAAAAACTTTGAATCGAACATATATTAAGTATATTTAAGGCAAAATATTATTAAATTAAACCATTATAAGGCAAAAGTTTCTCCATTCATTCCTCAGAGAGAAACAGTGAGAGAACATTTCTCTCCAAGCAGGCCTATGGCTAAATAGTGTGGGTGATAAGTGCTTAAGCTATTTCCATACTTGTTTTTCTCCTTAACTGAAAAGATTTGGATATTTATAGTCTATAGACATCAAAATTGGCTGGTTGGCTACTTAACTATACTATCTGTCAGAGGTTTCAGCCTTTCACGTTATTATTAACTATACTATCGTAAATTTTTCTAACATCTGCTCATTCAAATTATGCTTTAAATATGTTTATAATTTAAAGATATCTTATACAATAATAATAAAAAAGAAAATAGTGTGTTTTATTAGATTATGTAAAAAAATTGCTACAAACATTTGCCATAATAAAATTATACTTTAGTAATAAATTACGATGACTGAAATAACAGTCGATTTAACTCTTTCTTTCTATAATGCGCCTTGCCATGTGTTAAACATTTGTTTAACAGGAAGTGGGAATTTGCTTACGTTTTTTTTAAAAAAAGACGGCATTTTATTTACGTCATAAAAACACTAAACGGATTTTTTGTGTGTGTGTTTACGGTATGAATTAATCCTTATTACTTAAGCCAATATTGACAAATAATTTGTATTATTATTATTATGGCCGATTATTCTAGTAAGACATATGAAAACAATATATCTTAATTCTGTTTGTATTTTTTATTAATATAAATAGAATATTAACTTCAAATTTAATTATACTTTATTAGAAAACCATCTGCAAAGAAACATAATATTGGAATGAAAATGAAATTAGTTTTAAATTTAATGACAAAATAATAAATATTTTAAAATTAAATTTGTTTGTTGCAGACTACAAGATAGTAAAAATTCAAGTTAAAACCAAAATATTAAATCTTTAGCAAAGGTTAAAAATATAAAGTCTTTAAATTCGCATTGCAAACTGATATCACCCGTCATAGAGAAATAGTTATTGCAATGCTCACCAGTCTACCCACTTGTTGTTCAGTGGCTTTACCTTGTAGCTAAAAGTAAATAGATACCCATTTACTGACCATACTGAAATATTACGTAAGGTGACTGTGGGTTATCTAGAACTGGGAAAGAAAATCCTAAATCTGATTGGAACCTGAAAAAAAAATCAAATTTTATCCGACCTAAATTTAAGTCCAGATTCTGGGCATATCAGATCCCTAATAATGAATATTATATTCTCTGCCCAAGAGGAGATTTAAAAAATTACTGATAGTAATTTGCCAATGATTTGTTGCACTCTTATTTTAACACGCTTGCATTTATATTAAGTGTTGACTGGTTTCTAATGATTATATTAAGCTGTATAAAATTAATTCTAAAAGTTTGTTTTACATTTATACTTTATGGAATAATTCAAAAGCAAAAACTATTTATATTACACCAATTCTGACACTGATTCTAAGCTTCAATAATCAATAAATGCTAGATGGTAGTACTTATTAATTCTCTATCCAATGCATTTATCCATATCCCCAGACTAGTTTCTACTTTACAGCCTTCATCTAGATCTTGTGCATATCAATTTTTTTTTTTAGATCTAATGTGCCTTTTCATAAACCAGAAACTAATCTGGGGTTATTCATAGGAGATAACTGGATATGGATAAATTATAAGTATTACTAACTAGCAATTAATAATTTCTCAAGCTTACAATAGGTGGCAGAGCTATAATAGTTTAAGGAGAAGCCACAATACATCACATCACATCAAAGATGGGATGATTGTGTTAGGAGGATTGTTGAGTGTTATAATGGTAAGGAATGGGATAAAAGAATAGATTTATTAATAAAGAATAGGGAGTTAGAAAGATGGAGAACTAGTACAGAGAGTAAAAAGAGTTTAAATATACAGTATATAGAAATAAACAGAATATTAGGTGTAAGTTAATATATGATAATAGTAAGAAAAGTAGTTTATTGTTTAAGGCTCAAACTGGATCCTTAGCAACAAGAGAATATACATGTAAATGGAAAAATATGGGTGATTTAGTCTGTAAATTATGTAAGGGAGGAATAGAAAATATTAGGCATCTTTTAATTCAATGTAAATGCTTGAAAACAGAAAGGGCACATATAATGAAGTTATGGAAGAATAAATATGGAAAAAAGTGGTTATACAGAAAGTGGATTATTGGTTTTTATGCTGGGTTTGGGAAAAGATAAGGGGGATTTAGATATAAAGACCATAGAGTTGACAAAGATTATGTTGTGGAAATGGGATGGAGCAGAATATGGGAAAACTTAGACTGGGGAATGTAATATAAAGTAGCTAACAGGTTTCTCTGGGCATAATTGCTGAGAGATTCTTGACTTCGTTTAAGGAGAAGCTACAGTACATCACATCACATAATTTCTGAGAGATTCCTGATTCTTTTTAAGGAGAAGCCACAGTACATCATATCACATTACTTCTGGAAAGCATAATATAAGCTGGTATTTTAAGATTTTTTTATATGGCAATGTTTCTGTAGATTATTATTTGTAATGTAACAGAATGTTTGTGGATTGTAGCATACACTTTCTAAAAATTTTGTCAGGAGCAATAATTTATTTCTATCTATAATCATGCATATACATATTCTTAAATAAATAGTTTCTGAATATTGAGTCTTATTCAATAATTTTCATTGGTTAAAGTCGATAGAAAGTAGCTTGAATGATGATATTGTGTGCACCAGATGTCTCTGGAAAAGAGTATATAAATTACTTTTTAAAGCGGGTGTTGAAAGTAAGCAGAGGAAGCTGTGTGATATTTTGATGTGTGAGCACACTAAAAGTCAATGGCCCATTTGTACTTATATCTGATGAAAATTTGTGATAGCTTCTAAGACACATATGGATCTACTTGAATAAAAATTTACTACATCATTATATCTGCTATAACAAATTATCTTTATTTCAACACCTATTTTGACTCAATAAATGTTAAAAATTAATTCTCTTTTCTCATCATCATCAATTTCAATCATTACTGGTCCACTAAGATTAAGCCTTTCCAAGTTTAATTCTGCTTCTCCAATTCATAGTTTCTCTTCTTCATATAGGTCAGAAAACTTCCTTATTCATTCATCTTACATGTGGTTTTGTCTTTTATAATCTCTTGGAACCCATTTATAACTACAATTCCATTTCAACCTCTTAATTTTTTTTAACGATCTCAATGATACCTATTTGATCTATTACTACTCCCAATATACATATTGGATCTCCATATATTAATGAATAGTCTGAAATCTCTGTATTTCTCTATTATTTATAATCATTTATCAAAAAATAATACATAAAAACATTTTTTAAAATAATGCTTTTATATAAATAGCTGACTAAAAAGTAGAAAAATAACAAAGTAATTAGCTTCTCAGTTAATTTGGCATTTCTTGAAAACTATCAGAGTTCTTAAGAATTTACACTTATTACAAAACAATTGGTAATTGCAGGAATATTGTCATTTTATAAAAGCATTTGAGGCTCAAATAAATCATAAAAATCAAAAAGGCCTCAAATACATTTATGAAATGACAATATTCCTACAATTTCCAGTTGTTTTATAACAAATCTAGATTCTTAAGATCCCTGATATTTTCTAAGAATTTACTTTGTTATTTTTCTACTTTTTAGTCAGCTATTTATATAAAAGTACTATTTTAAAAAAATTTTTTAGATATTTTTTTACTTTTTAGTTATATTTACATATTATTTTTAAAAATGGTTAAAACTATAAAAAGAATTTGACAAAACTTATAATTTAATAATAAGATGTAAAAATAAAAAATGTGCCCTCTAACAAACAAATTTTAAATTTAAATATCGTGATTATAGTCTATATAAAAATATTTATGTATTGGCTTTTTAATTAATTTAATTAAGTAAGTATGAGTTAAATCAATATTAACAAAATTTTATTCTACAAGTGTAAAGTTTCCATCAAATATTTATATTATTTTAATTAATTAAGTATGAATTAAATAAATATTCAACAAAACTTTACTCTACAAATGTAATGTTTCCATCAGATATTTATATTTTTTATTTTAATTAATTTAATTAATTAAATATGAGTTAAATCAATATTAACAAAATTTTATTCTACAAATATAATATTTCCATTGGATTGTTTATTAATTAAGGAGTTTTCTTGGAAAGTATAAGAATGTGATTTTGAGTTCTAAATAGGAACCAATTTTATTAGTATTAAAAATTCATAAAGATGGACATACAGAGATGGAACAAATTAATATAAAAGCAGTTAAAATAATAACAAAATTGTAAAATTAAAAATAAACAATGATGTTTGTTTTTAGGTTCTATCAGTACAATCTCTAAATTTACCATTATTGTGTAATAAAATACTTGCTAAAACCATTTTATAAACCAGATGTACCCAGAGTTTTGAAAGATCATCATTTTGATATGTGAATTAGACTGTGTTATTAAATTCTTTATAATAAAAATTACGTATTGTTAAATATAATATTTATATATATTCTTTAAGATTTAAAACAGGAAAAAACTCATTATACATATTGCCACACACAGCAAGCTAGAGTAATCAATGGATGCCAGAAGGCTTGTGCATAAAATCCCCATCTAGTGCTTACTCATCCAATATCCCCAGACTAGTTTCTGGCTTGTGGCCTTCATCAGTGAGGAGCCTTGAATCTGAGAGCACTGCATCTAGATCTTATAACAATAGTTATAAGCAAGCATAAGAAATGGGGATCATGTGATATTTATTTCTTTAAGATTTAATGTAAATTAAACAAAAGATTTTAATATTATATAAATAAATGTGAGAAATTCACAAATGGAAAAAAAAAATGTTTGGAACATATCTGGTAATATCTGTTGTTTTTATAATAATTAGTTCCTTTAACAATTTTTTTTAAAGATCTAAGGTAGATTAAATAAAACATTTTAACATTATATAAATAAATTTTTAAATTTTAATAAAATTAGATTATATATATTTACTGGAATGATCTCTAAATAAAAACATTTTAAAAAGAAAATTCTGATTTTTTTGATAACTTCATGAACAAACGTAATAGTTTTTTTTAGCTTTATTAATAGTTACCATTTATTAATAATGGAATAATATTTTTTTATTAAATATAATGTTTGTAATATTTTTTTAATTGGTTACTTTAACAATTTGTTTTAAAGATTTAATGTAAATATATGTTTTTTTTTTATAAACATTGCTGAGTATGCCATTCATCTGAACAATATTAGAGAATTGGGAGGCCATGAAATCACAGAACACCTTAACATCAATTTACAAATCAGCATTTGTGGTTATTTTTGCAGCTGGATGGCAACCTTTACCATGAAATATATACTATATCTCTGTAGTTAAGAGAACATGTACTGAATTTTTTCTGAGTGTCTTTATTAATGGCAAAATTACTTTATAATTACTCCACATAAACATGGTGATTGTGAATTTGACATGTGATATCAGAGAAACATTCATAAATTCATCAATAAAACAACAGAGAAAATACAGATTTATATATAAGATATAATCAATCAACTTGATCTCATTTGAAATAAATAACTGACTGACTAATAGAAACATATTAAACTTCTAGGAAGTCTGTTACTATTGAGGCAGTCAGATCTAAGTTCGATCCTAGCTTTATGACATCTCACCAGAAGCCCACTTCAAACCCTAGTACTAACATGAATTTCCGATGCAATGGGGCTTTATATGTTCAATTTATGCTAGTTTCCTTAAAGAAAAACTATTATATAAATATGTGTTAAAATTAATTCTTTTGAGGTTTAAATTAATCAATGCTATTAATAAATTCATGATAGAATTATTCACGAATTTATATATATTATAACTGTGTGGATTGTGCGTATATATTTATGAATATTTAAATATATATATTCGTTATAAAGTTTCATTGCATCGGGAATGTTTTACTTTACCTTTAAATAGTTTGTTCAAATTTTAGTGATTAAAAGCTACATTCTTTCGATAAGCTTTCAGATTGTCCCTTTCCAAAAACAATGGGTAAAGTTTTATTAATTAGAAAAATGATAATTATTTAAAATGTAAGGACTGTTCCTAATTAAAATCATTTTCGTGATTTTAAAAATTCATTTTCTAATTAGAAAATGAATTCCAGTTAATGAGTTTGAAAGCCTTATCGAAGGAATGTATCCAAAATCAATTAGTAAAATTTTGTAACATTGATAATGAAAGAAGCTCTAGCCTGAAGGCATCAGAGGATGGTGTAAATAGCTCTGAAAAGTTTGGAGAGGACAAAGCCATCTTTGTTTTAGAGAAGTACTATTAAACTCTGTGCATTTTTAAATTATAAATTTAAATAGTGTTTCTATCATGGTGAGGGGCTAAACTTCAGGAATCTGACTACTGTTCCTGAAGTCCCCTGAAAATCTTCAATGAAGCTGCTAAGTCCTTTCTAGACCAATTGTGCTGCCCAAAAATCATGAAAAAATCAATCAAAATGCTGTTCAAGTAATTTACCAAATGCGCACCTACGTTTCCACCAACTCGGGTGTGTAAACTAAGGAACCAGTCCCGGAAGAAATGGTAATATAATTCCATAATGAACCGTAACTTTCTGGCCAGTTTCCGAACTTTATTTTACACTTCCTTTAAAAGCTCTTCTCATTCCTTAATGTAATAATCTGTATAAAACTTTCTTTTTATTTATGCTATTTTAAATTATGTAGTAATTCTCTCAATCTCTAGTCCTTAGATTTAACTTTCCTTTCTTGTATTATATATATTTATTGAGTAATTTATTAATGTCATTTATTTTTTATTATATGCCAATAATCCTTCAACTCGATCTCCTTTGTTCCATTTGCCTTATACAATAATAAAATATTAAGTCTGATAATAATTTCCGCCCATTAGAACTAAATTTATACCGTTCTATTAATCATCAAGTGGAAAGAATTTATTAGATGTTTGCTATTTTTATAATTGGCTAATAATAAATCATTAGCTCTGTTTGTAACCTATGTCTCTGGCTCTTTTATCTAGTTTACAAATGTTTATCTATTTATCTTTATAATCTTAAAATATTTTTGTAAAGGGATTGATAAAGGAATCAAATGAATACATTCTAATCCAAATTTTTTTTACTATCTATTAATATTCAGGAAGGGCGTGATGTTTGGGGCAAAATTAATATAATTTTATAACTGCTTTAAAATAATTTTAGTTAAAAGCTTGTTTGACTTAAATCACTGACAAGCTATTATCTTTCATGTCCATTTTATAACTCATAATTTGTCAGCACCGTTACCTCTCTGTTCCGGTAAAACCCGCTCTTATGCTCGTAATTCATGATGAAGTGATTTCATTAAAGTCGAACAAATTCTTAGTCATCTCTACTTAAATAAGTTTTCTAGTAAAGGTTGAAGTTATGCCCTAAATATGTATCTTGCTCTTCATGAATTGATTTGTGAATGTGAAAATCTCACATTCTTTCGTATAAAATTAGAATAATAATTTCCGTCACCACTTATACCTTTCTTGTTGGGGGCATAGACATATAGACTTCTATAATATTGCATAATAGTTGTTGGCATATAATAGGGACTGCCATTCTTATTGTAATTATAAACTCTGTTTAAGGACTAGAGGTAATCAATATAGTCATCATTTAAAAGTTGAACAAAACTATTACTAATATTATTAAACATTTTATTAACACATTTGGTTTCTTCACTCTTTTATTCAATCATTATTTTAATGTTAATGCTCACTGTCTGTGTCGGCAACCCGAACATATACATATGATTTGACTTAAAAATTATCTTTAGTTAGTTTATTATTAGTGTCAGTTCAGGGGTCTCAAATCATCATCATCCATTGAGTTAGTTTCTTGGCACATAGTCATGTACCGTCGACTTATGTCATCCATTGATTTGATCTGAGCTCGTGAGTTGGGTTTGAATTCAGTTTGATTCAACTGAGTTTGAATCTGACTTTGAGTTGAAGTTGTTGGTGGGTGGTTTTTCATCCAGTACACTATGAAAGATGTCTAGTTAAAATGTATCTTTTGTAACTCAATTTTATCATTTCTAGTGCTCCTTTCACTAATAACTCTTGTTTCTGTTAGTAATAATCATTATTAAATTCAATTATTATCTCATTATAACATAACTCCATTATCTCAACTAAAATTCTAATTATTGTTTAAAATTTTGATATTCTATATACTTAAATTAAAACAGGCAAAACTCTCCATACAGTAGTGCCACTCAGTGCCAACCAGAGTAATCAATGTATGCCAGAAGGCTTGTGCATAAAATCCCTATCTAGTGCCCACTCATCCAACATCCCCAGACTAGTATCCATTGACTACTCTGATTGGCACTGAATGGCACTACTGTATGGAGAGTTTTGCCTGTTTTAATAAGAGTAATGGGGTAGCATAAGAAATAGTGATCAGGTGATCTTCTATATACTTATTAATTGCCAAATGTAAAGTATTATATACATTTATATGTGTGCACGATGAAACCACATTCACTTTTAAAAATACAAACTTATTTTTAAAATCATATTAATGTTTGAAAATTTTCTATCTTAATATAAATTGAGCTCTGATTACATATATGTGTGGGAGATGATAATCTGGACTAACTGATGAATTCTGGTTCAGCACAATATATATATATATATATATATTGGAGATCATATATATATATATATATATATTGGAGATCATTTATCTTTTTCGCAGGTATGTGGTTATGTGTATCAATTGTATAAGATGGAGTGAATAGCTGGAGGGGTCTTGAAATACTGTGTTCAAACCCCTGTAATTACATTTAAAGTTCAGTATAGACAATATACTTGTATTTAAATATTGCAGATTCAGCCTGAATTCTGCCCATGGAAATATTAACATTCTACATATGAGGAGCCAAAGTGACTTAAAGTCAACATGGGCATAATAGTAATGTTGGCATCAACAAGCTTTGAGCATTCCTCATCAGATTTTCAATAATATGGATAGCTAAAGTTGGAGTATGGTGAAGATTGAAGCCTCCATTAAATTTGGGATATTTGCTATGTTAAAATAAGATGAGCACCGATTATATATATATATGGGAGATTGATATGTTTGTTACTGTTTATGTTAATATAAGATGAAGATATTTATGTAATTGAGGTTTATTTATAAATATGTATTTCGTGTTGTTGTTGCACATCCTTGAAAATGACTGTAAGAAGATAAAAACAGTTGAAACGTTGGAGTTGGTAATATATAAATCTATATATATGTTCAGTATTGATATAGAAAATAAAGTGTGAAAAAAAAAAGGAGAATACTTTTTTTAATTTGTTGATATTATTGGAGAACATACATATTTTAAAAGAAAAAGTGATTGTACATTTGTTGTGTTATAATATATGAATCATTTAGACATCTAATCAAAATATCTGGGATAGTTTACAATTCATAGAAAATTAGATCAGATATCTAGATTAGATATTACACTTTTGTATTTTTGTAAAAATTGCATACAAGTTTGTGCATTCCAGAAAAACTAGAATTTATTTGAGAGATTGTTTTTAGATCTCACACTGATAACTGAGGAATTTAATTAAAGCATTAACATAATGGTGATCAACAATTCCAAAAAATATTTGCTGATTGCAAATATTTCTAGATAAGAGATCTTACCTTATTGGACAACGTAATTAACTGTTGCAGTTATCGGAAAGCTATAAAAAGAGTATGTAACAACTACATCAGGCCATTATTCAAGTGCATCTCGAGTAGACGTTCCTTTTCAATTCCAGTAGGAGAGATCTCACATCAGTGGTTCAGTTAATGTGCAGTGCTCAGTGGAAATATAGTTCACAGGTATAGCTGAAAAGGGCCACAGAGATTGGGAGACCATAACCTGAGAAAACTGTCCGGATAGCAGCTGAATAAAGAGTTGAGTTTCCAGCAGTTTTCAAGTGGAGTTACTGGTAGACTGTTGCAGAGATGGAAGCTATAAGGAGCTTAAGGTCAGTCACAGTGCTATACTACAAAGAATTTGTGTGCAGCTAAACTGGACTGGGGCCAAGGTATGTGTAAACCTAGCCCCTTGTGAACCATTTTTGTAGCAGACAGCCTGAATGTACATCGAGAATTGAACATTAGTGAACTGTAGAGGTAGAGTTGTTGTGGACTATTCTCTATTCTTATTACTTAAAAATATTGTCTTTTATTGTATATATTCATTTGCTGGCCACCCAGTCATACTTGTGGACACAGCATACACAAAATCTCATAAAGTATCAGGTATTTGAAATTGTTCTTATTAAAGAATTATAACCCTATTGAGGAACTAATCTAATCATCTACAATTTATCAATAGTCAATAAAAATATAAATACATTTAAAGAGCATAGCCACTTCCAATACTCAAACTTTTTATGAACTCCTAAGAAATAAATCATTCCTTTTTAAAAAAATTATATGTTCTTATTAAAACATGTTTCAGTTATACTTAAATTATATCACTCTATATGTTTGTAGATAGATAGTTATAATTTGTAACCTGTAATATCACAAATATTCATATATATAAAAGTACCCAAGCTGCTTAACATGGGCAAAACTCTCCTTGCAGTAGCACCACTCAGATAAGATAGAGGAAGAGGTGAATGATATAGAAGGAAAAATTAAAATAGTTAGAGATGAAGTGTGAGCAGATAAAGGAATTATTGAGTAGGAATGATAAAATGAAGAAGTAGATAAGGAAGACCAGAAGGTGGTAGAAAATGTTATGGATGGAGCAGAGAAAGTAGACTTATGAGAGAGTATTGATAGGAGATTCACTAATTAAAGAATGTGGGGGTATAATTGCAAGGGAATATAGAAGGTATGTAAGAGTATGCTTGTCTGGAGTTACAATTAGGGATGCTACAGATGAAATAAAAAAGCAAGGTAAAAGAGATGTGTATATTATGGTAAGGACTAATAATTTGTCAGAGCCAGCAGAGAGAGTAATGGATGAGTACATAGAATTGATTAGGAATTTGAGGAAGATTAGAGGAAGATAGGGTTAGTTGGATTATTACCAAGATTTGACAAGAGGTATTTGTTAGATAGGGCATGTTCTATAAATGAGAGATTGAAAAAATTGTGTGAGAGAAATGATGTTATGTTGGTGAATGTGTGGGATTGGTTTATTGGAAAGAAGAAGTTATATAGGATAAGATGGATTGCACTTAGGAAAACAAGGAAGTGAAGTTTTAGGGAGTCTGATTTATAGAAAAAAAAATTCAGGAAACTTATAAAGGGGGTGGGGTTTTAAATTGCAGTATTATCAAAAAATGAGAAGAATGGACAGCTTGTAAGAAATAAACAAAGAGTAGTTAATTTAGACATAAGTGTAGATGTGGAGAGGGAATTGGTCTACAAAATTAATGGTAAGCAAGTTATTTATAAATGTAATGGGAGAAGAAAAAATCAAAATTTTTTATAAAAGAGTAGTTAAGGAAAAAAGACATTGTTAAAATTGGGTATTTGAATATGCAAGGTAGTAGGAGACCAGAAAAGTTTCTGGAATTAAAGCAATTGAAAATGAAGAGCTTGAGGTGAGCTTGAGGTATTAGCAGTAGTGGAAACACATCTAAGAGAAGAAGAAGAACCCATTTTGTAAGATTTGGTATGGCAGGATATAAATATAAAAGAAAAAAGGGTGATGGGATAGGTATTATATCAAAAAAATATTTAAATACTGTTAAATATCAAGAACATTTGTGGTTTTAAATAAGGTTAGAAACACAAGAATGGATGGTGTTTATAGTTTATATAGCTACTGGAGATAGTCAAACTATATTGGAGTGGAACTTAGCATATATGAATGCCTACATATTAATATACAGATTTTTAAGTAAAGGGGGAAGAGAATAATGGCTATAGAGGATATGAATGGGCATATTGAAGAAATTGATGATGTAGATAATAAGAATGGACAGCTTTCGAAGAAATTCTGTCAGAGAGTGAATTTGAGCATTAAAAAATTTATCAAATATGTATGAGGGACAATACACATGGTCTAGAAATAATATATTCAACATAATAGATTATGTATTAGTAGAGAAAGAGGGAATGAATAAAATACAGAAAATTAAGATGTTTGATAATGAACAGACAATATGTAATAGTGATCATAACTTCTTTGTAATAGAAGTTGTTAGTAATGTGATGGAGAATAGAAATAAAAGTAGAAACAATAGTGAAAGATGTGGATGAAGAGTGAATGATAAGAATAAGTTGGAAGAGTATATAATACAAGTTGAAGAAACCATGGAAGAGTTAATTGGGGGTGAGTATAAAGACTGGTGTGATGAAATAGAAAAAGTGGCAAATATAGTTTTAGATGAGAATATTCAGAAGAATAAAAGTAATAAAAAATGAGAATTAGTAAAAGTATAAAAGAGAGGGGGAAAGCATGTAGAGAATATAAGTGTGCTATTAAGAACAAAGAAATTGAAAAAGATATTAATGCTAAATGGTAAAAGTACTTAGAAAAGAAGAAGTTGGCTAAAATAGATAATTATAGAGAGAGAATTAAATTGAATAGTAAATTGTTGGAGGATATTAACAAAAGTGGAAGAGATGGGAGTAAAACATTTTGGAATTATATTAAAAGGAGAAATATAGGGGGGGAGAGATAGTATTACTAGATGATGAGGGAATAGAGTATAGCTCTAGAGAAGAATTCGAATCTTAAATAGATATATAATGGATATAGAAAAGATGTGGACAGAGTGATAGAAAACATAAAAGCATATAATAATGGGACTATTAGGTTTACAAAAAATGAACTGAATGAGGCAGGGAAGAAATTGAAAAGTGGAAAGTCAAGAGGTTTAGATGGATGGGCAGCATTGATGATAATGAATTTAGGGCATAGAGCAAAAGTAAAACTATTATCAGGTTCTAATAAGATGGCACAGAAGAGAGTTTTTCTGGGTAGTTGGAGTAACACAAAACTAAGATTACTATTTAAATGAAAGGATAAAGATAGTGGTAACATCAGTTTTATATAAAGTTTTCTCATATATGGTGGCTGAAAGGGTTACAAAATGGATGGAAGAAAATGTAATGGGGGAAATGCAAGGATGTTTTAGATCAGATAGACTTATAGGGGATAGTTTGTAGTTACACAACATATGGATATGAGTAGGAATTCAGGTAGACAGTTATATATGAGTTTTATAGATCTAGAGAAGATATGTGATAGAGTAAATAGTAATAGATTATGGGTAAGTTTAGCAAAGTTGGGAATGGATGAAGCTTTAGTGGATATTATTAAAAAATTATATAAAAATAATTGCTATACATATCATTTAGGGTATGTAGAATGTTGAAGTTAAAAATGGGATGGGACTAAGGCAAGGATGCTTTATGTCACCTATTTTGTTTTTGTTGTATTTGAGTGAAATTGAGAGAACTATAGAAAGAGTAGGAAGAGGGATAAGGATACCATTAATAGGTGGCAAGGGAGTATATACTTTGTCAGGTCTTTTATTTGCAGATGATCTCTTTTTGTGTGCAGAAAGAAAATATGGAAGTTATGCTAAGTACATGTGCAAGGGTCACTAAAGAGATGAGTATTAAATTTAGTGAAGAAAAATCAAATATAATGATGGTTAATACTGAAGCAGTTGGATATGAGTTCGATCCTAGCTTCATGACATCTAGCCATAAGCCCACTTCAAACCCTAGTACTAACCTTAAATATCTGATGCAATGGGGCCTTATACATTCAATCCATGCTAATTTCCATAAAGAAAAACTATTACATAAAGGTGTGTTAAAATTAATTCGTTTGAGTTTAAATTAATCAATGCTATTAATAAATTAATGATAAAATTATTAATGAATTTATATATATTACAACTGCGTGGATTGTGCGTATATATTTATAAATATTTAAATATATATAATTGTTTGAAAGTTTCATTGCGTCAGGAATGTTTTGATTTTACTTTAAATAATTTGTTAAAATTTTTAGTGATTAAAAGCTACATTCTTTCGATAAGCTTTCAAATTTTCCCTTTCCAAAACAATGGGTAAAGTTTTAGTAATTAGAAAAAAAGATAAGTATTTAAAATGTAAGGATTTCCTAATTAAAATCATTTTTTTGATTTTAAAAATTCATTTTCTAATTAGAAAATGAATTCAAGTTAATGAGTTTGAAAGCTTTATTGAAGGAATGTATCTAAACACAACTAGTAGATTTTGTGACATTGATAATGAAAGAAGTGCTAGCCCGAAGGCATCAGATACAGTATAAATAGCTCTGAAAAGTTTGGAGAAAGGAGGAAGCCATCTTTGTTGTAGAGAAGTGCTATTAAACTCTGTGCATTTTAAAAATCATGAATTTAAATAGTGCTTCGATCATGGTGAGGAGCTAAAATGTCAGGAATCTGGCTACTGTGCCTGAATTCCCCTGAAAATCTTCAATGAAGTTGCTAAATTCTTTCCGGATCAACCGTGCTGCCAAAATTATGAAAAATCAATAAAATGCTGTTCAAGTAATCGACAAAATGCGTGCCTACGTTTTACCAACCCGGATGTGTAAACTTAGGAACCAGCCCTGGAAAAAATGGTATTATATTTCCATAATGAAACGTAACTTTCTGGCCAGTTTCAAACATTACATTACACTCCCTTTAAGAGCTCTTTTCATTCTTTAATGTAAATCTGTACAAAACTTTCTTTTATTTATGCTTTTTAAATTCATAGTAATTCTCTCAACCTCTGGTCTTTAACTTTCCTTTCTTACGATGGGGGTTCATTGATTATATTATATATGTAGATTGTGTGATTTATTAATGTTGTTTATTTTTAATTATATGCCAATAATCCTTCGACTCGATGAGCTCCTTTGTTCCATTTGCTTTATGCAAATAATATAATATTAAGTCTAATCCCAATTCTTGCCCATTAGAACTAAATGTATACGAATAAATTATTAAATGTTTACTATTTTTATAATTGGCTAATAATAAATTATTAGTTCCATTTCTAATCTATGCTCCAGCTATTTTCTCATTTCAAATATTTATTTATTCATATACAATGTTAAAATGTTTTTTGCAAAAGGGTGATAAAGGAATCAACTAAATGTATTCTAATTCAAATTTCTGTTACTTTCTATTAAGATTCAGGGGGGGAACGATGTTTGGGGCATAATTAATATAATTTATAAATGCTTTAAAATAGTTTTAGTTAAAAGCTCGTTTGACTTTAATTAATTTGATCAAGTCATCACATAGAACATTCTATAATAAATTGGGTTTTATTATTCAAACAGTGACTAACAAGTCATCATCTTTAAACATTGCTGATGTAGGGCAATCTTTTCACACCATAGGCTTGTCGGTGGTGATATTACTGATATTTTAATTATAGAGGAAGAAAGCACTTCCTCTCCCGCTTATATTATATTCGGAACACCAAAGGTTCATAGTTATATCTCGGCCTGGGTTTCCTCATGTTCCCCATCTACTTAAAGGGCAGTAAGACTTGTGTTACACAAGCCGCCATACTACTTAAACCACCGACCAGTGATTATCTTTCCTTTTCATTTATAACTCATAATTCATCAGCACCATTACCTTTCTGTTCCAGTAAAGCCCGCTCTGATGCTCATAATTCATGATGAAGTGATTTCAATTAAAATCGAAAAAATTCTTAGTTATCTCAAATTAAGTAAGTTTTCTAATAAAGGTTAAAGTTATGCCCTAAATATGTATCTTGCTCTTCATGAATGGATTTGCGAATGTGAAAATAAATCTCACATTCTTTATAAAATAAGAATCATAATTTCCGTCACCACTGAATACCTTTATCTGCCTTTATTTTCTTGTTGGGGGCATAGACAGATAGAATTCCATAATATTGTGTAATACTCATTGTCATATAATAGGAACTGCCATCCTTATTATAATTATAAACTCTGTTTAAGGCTAATGGTAATCAATAAAATCATCATTTAAAATTGAACAAAACTATTACTAGTATTATTAAATATTTTATTAACACACTTGGTTTCTTAAGTCTTTTATTCAATAATTACTTAATGTTAAGGCTCGCTGTCTGTGTTGGCAACCCGAACATATACATATGATTCGATTTAAAATTATCTTTAGTTAATTTATTATCCGATATTAGTGTCAGTTCAGGGGTCTCTAATCCTCACAAACTGTTGAGCTAGTTTTTTGGCACATAGCACTGTGCCATCGATTTAGATTATCCATTGATCTAAGCTAGTGAGTTGGGTTTAAATTCAGTTTGGTTCAGCTGAGTTTGGATCCGACTCGCAGTTTAGGTGGTGGACGTTTTTCGACCGGTACAATACTGATGTAAGAGAAGATGAAGAATTTTTATTGGGGGGATATAAAGTTAAGTGTGGTGAATATATATAGTTTTTTTGGGAATTATCTTAAGTAATCAGAAAAATTGCTTGGATGAATGGGAGAAAAAAATTGATAAATAAAGCAAAGAAAAGAAAGGGATTAATAAAAAAAATTAACAGTGTTTTCATATAATAAATATGATGTAGCTAGAATTGTATGGAAGAGAGTGGCAGTAGCAGGGTTTACATCTAGCAATGATGTGTTATGTGTTAGTAAATGGTTATTAGATCACTTTAGTACGAAGGGAAGCAGGAAAACATATTAGATGCAGATATGTGGACAGCAAAGGAGGCAATTGAAGAAGAAATGGGATGGTCAAGTTTTTATATGAGAGATGCAAAAAGCAAAATAAAAATGTTCGGTAGATTGCAGTTTATGAATAATAAAAGAATAACCAAAATAGTATTGAATTGGGTTATGAGTAAAGGGCAGGCAACAAGATGGGTGAGAAAGGTAATGTGGTATGTAGAAGACTTGGATAAAGAATTTATATCAGTATACTTGTATAAATGGTGGGATGATTGTGTTAGTATAGGGGTGGGCAATTGTTTTGGCTCGGGGGACACATCGGGGGCCACTTTGTGAAAGCGAAGGTTAGCAGAGGGTTGCACCTTTTTTCATGACACAATAAACATACTGCTTTATTCCCTGTATTACCAAAGAAATATTTGTTTGTCCATTCTTCATTAAACACATGACATTCATCACCGATTTTACATTTTTTCGGAGGGTTCATGGTTTCACTAAAGTTGGAAATGTATATATTTGCTAATGCAAAGACAAAATTGAAATTAACCAGATCAACTGAAAAAGCACTGCATATCATATCTACACTGTGCATGTGTATTGACATGGCCATCATAGTGGAAAATATGAGATGAATCTTCAGTCACACACAAAAAGGAAATCTCAGCTCAAGGCAGATTTTTTTGATAGTCTTGGAGAGCTACATAAAACCTCTTAGCGGGCTGCTATTTGCCCACCCCTGTGTTAGCAGGATTGTTGAGTGTTATGGTGGTAAGAAATGGGATAGAAGAATAGATGCATTATTAAAGAATAGGGAGTTGAAGAGATGGAGAATTAATATGGAGAGTAAAAAGAGTTTAAATATATATAGAAATAAATGGGACATTGTATGTGAGTTAATTTATGATAATAGCAAGGAAAGTAGTTTACTGTTTAAAGCTCAAATGGGATATTCAGCAACAAGGGGATGTACATGTAAATGAAAAAATATGGGTGATTTAGTCTGCAAGTTGTGTAAGGAAGGCATAGAAAATATTAGGCATCTGTTAATTCAATGTAAATGCTTGAAAACAGAAGGGTTAGAATAAATACAAACAAAGTGATTATACAGAAAGTGGGTTATTGGTTTTTATGCTGGGTTTGGGAAAACATAAAGTGGATTTAGATATGAAGGCCATGGAGTTGACAAAGATTGTGTCGTGGAAATGGGATGGAGCAGGATATGGGAAAACAGAGTGGGGAATGGAAAGTAAAGTGACTAACAGGTTTCTCTGGACATAGTTGCTGAGAGATTTCTGACTCTGTATAAGGAAAAGTCACAGTGCATCACATCAAATCATCTCTTTGTTAACTACATACTTATTATCTATATACAGATAGATAGATAGATAGATAGATAGATAGATAGATAGATAGATAGATAGATAGATAGATAGATAGATAGATAGATAGATAGATAGATAGATAGATAGATAGATAAATAGATAGATAGATAGGGATGAGACAAATGGGTGTAGGTAAGGAAATAAGTAGGCAGTTAGACTTGTATTTAGAGAGAAGAGGTGGAAATAGGTAGATAAGTACGTAGGAAGGTAAGGAGGCAGA
This sequence comes from Epiperipatus broadwayi, assembly GCA_028023455.1. Taxonomy (NCBI): domain Eukaryota; kingdom Metazoa; phylum Onychophora; class Udeonychophora; order Euonychophora; family Peripatidae; genus Epiperipatus; species Epiperipatus broadwayi. The sequence goes on from JAQFVV010000011.1 coordinate 15,966,572, forward strand.
TAGAAAAAAGGGAATACTCTTATTTTCCAAATAAAAATATCCATAATTTCCAAAATGATTTGGTTATATAGTTATTTTTCCACCAACTCAAATGCTTGAGTTAGCATATAACAATAAACATAAATATTTTTAAGACTGGATAAAGTGTTTTTATTTTAAGATTTATTACTATAAGTTGAGATTAAATGCAAGTCCAGATAGTACCTCTGCAGAGCAGGTAATGGGAGATCTGATTTCATTAATTAAATAAATTAATTTTAATTAATTAACATTGTGTCAACATTAAAGACAAATTACCTAGATTTTAATTAAGTAATATTTCAAAATTATGCTTGCCACTACCAGCATAACGCGTGAATCAATTCAGACCTTTTCCCCCCACTTACGTGCAAACTTTGCTTTAAGATGATTACGCCTCGCGTTTAAATGAGTTCACCTAACTTGAAATGAGAAAAAATATTAGTTTGTAGCAAACTTTTTTCTAATTTAAAAAGAAAGAAAAATTACGTTATCCGTCAATTTAATTCTCTTAGAAGTAAAAAGAGCAAGAATCGGGATGATAACACTATATTAAATTAATGATAAAGGGCATGAACATGATCTCAAAATCACTTTAAAGTAATGCAATACTGAATGTTTCCATTGAGAATAGAATGCAATAGTCATGATATGAAACTAGACAGGATGTTGAGATCTTGCTGCAAAAATTAAAAGCATGGCAAGAGATCAAATAAACAAAAAAATGAATCAGCATGTTCTATAAACAGTGAGAATTGCCAATTCTTCTACAAGCTTTGTGATAAATGCTTAGCCAGAGCCAGCACTTAAAATAATCTCTGTCAGGAACCCCTCCCCAAACCCCTGACCATGGTTTCGTGCTTTGGCACTCCTCAGAGAGGTGTCAGGGTAGGTTCAGACACTAGCAAAGCATGAAACCATGGTCAGGGGTTTGGGGAAGTGTTCCGCTCAGAGCTATTTTAAGTGCTGGCTCTGGTCAAGCATTTATCACAAAGCTTGTAGGGGAATTGGCAATCCTCATTGTTTATAACTTACAAGCTTAAGAGATAGGATCATGTGATCTATGACTTATTTTGAGCATGTTCTATGTTTGGATTATTTGTGTGCACAAATTGGTTTGTATAGTCATTATAAAACTCATTTCTAAGGTATTATTGCCTTTCTAGCGTTATTCCCCTTGAAGTTAAAATAGTGATATTTGTTGATGTTACCTAAAGAGGATCTCAAATGAGTAAGTATAAAAGAGATCAAATACCTGTAGATTTAGTCGAAATAATTTGATATTGCTAAGTACTGGTCATAATGATTAAGGCGTGAGAGATTGTGATCTGGAACAACTAAAAAATGATGATGCAACAAGAGATGTGTTTTAGGGTCATTTGCTTTTTTCAAGCATTTGAAAGATTTAATAAATGAGAAAATTTTAAGTATGTCTAATGATAATTTGCTGTCAGTAATTTTAATTTTGTTATTAACGATTTGATAATTACTATATTTCGTTAGATAATTGCTTTTTAAAAATCAATTTTTTAATCAGAACTGTTCAACCTTGCTTAAATAAATGAAAAGGTGAACGTATGTACCTAAACATGATTAACTGACACACGCAGGCTTATTATATACCTGTGTCTATATATGTATTATATAGGGTATATAAGCACAGACTTTCACATGACCCACCACTCTCCACACTATCTATATATAACACTGATACACTTGAACACTCATATGTTGAAAAGATAAATAATCACCAATGTCCATTAAAGTATGAGGTTTGGTTATATTAATATATATCTGAGCATTTATAGCATATAAGTGTAGAGATGGTAATCTGGACCAACTGATGATTGCTGGTTTAGCATGAAATGCGTATATTGGTGATTATTTATCTTTTCAACATATATGTGTTCGAGTGTATTAGTGTTATGAGATAGGGTGGAGAGTGGTGGGTCATGTGAAAGTCTGTGCTCGTATACCCTATGTACTAAACATGATTATTTATTTATATACAATATTATAGGACTGTAATCATATGAAGTTCACTTTAGTGTTTGTTTCTTTTATTCTTTACAAAGTATGGAATGTTTTGACCGTATTCAGCAATGGTTACCCATCCATATTATTCATTAGCGGAGTCCTAATAATAAAATATACTTGAGTCAAGAGAAGAGTGAAATTGAGTTATAATCCAATTATACGACTACAGTGTTCGTCATAATATATTTTTGAACTGTCACAGATTAGAATAATTTTTGTAAAATTGTAAACTGATTACGAACAATCAGTAATAATAGCAGATACTTTTATCCTGATCATAAGATTCATTTTCATAAACTTTTTAGAAGTAATAAACCTGCTTTGTAGCATTGCAGTTAATATATATATATAAAGTAATGCAATTTCTATTTTTACATCCCGCTACGTGGAAAATAATAAATCTGATGCAAGATTTTAAGAATCTTTTTCAATTTGCCAAAACGAAATGAATGTAATTCAGTTTCTTGAGTTTAGCTCCAATTGAATGCTTTTAACAATCAAGGTACTGGAACTAGAATATCGCTTTATTAGTTCAAGTGGAATATTTTTTTTTATTAATTCAAGTGTGAATTTGATGCAAAACTAAAAAGCACCTTATTAAATACAAAGGTAAACATATTTAAATTGCTTAGTGAGCAAAAAGGTTGAAGAAGAGAATATCTCAACACTGTATCCCAAAAAAAAAAAAAAAAAATTATAAAAAAGAGATTAGGTAAGAATTGAAAAATCATCCCATTCCAGCATTTCAATTTTTTTGTAGTTATTTTATATATGTGTATATTTGTATGTATCTGTTTTTGGGTTCACTTTTATTTTTAATAGATAAATATAAGCATTTAAACACTACTAGCTTTATTTACTTTTTTAAAAATTTCCTTTAATTTAAAACCAAGTGCGATTTTTCATTGTGGTGCCATCTACCGTACGCTTAAGTAATTAGTCATTACTAGATGCTTTAATATATTTAAAATCCCCTTTCTCTAAGTCAGTTTCTGGTTTTTGCCTTTATCAATGGTCTTTGTGATTCAAAGCCAAAAGTAATGCAGCTTTGAATCTAGCAACATCCTTTAATTCCAAACTATCACTGTAATTTAAATCAAAGATTTTAAACCCAAGTCAGTCTGTTAATCAGTTTTATAGTTCTATCAATTCAGTATCTATTTATTTTAGTATCCTCAGTTCTTTATCAACTGTGGTCATATTCTTCCATCTTCTTTCTACTCTAGTACCACCTAATTGTTCAGGCAGTTTGACTTAGGTTTAAAAATCTTAGGTTGATTTGAATTTTATGTTGTTAGCTTGAATAGTAAAATAATGTTAAAGATGGTTTTTAGAAGCAATATTTCCAGTTTTGCATTCTAAGCTTTATTAATAAAGGCAAACCCAGAAACGGTCCAGGAATGGGAATAGAAAATGCACTAAGATTGTTTATTAGTGATTACTTAAGCTTCCATAGATGGCGCAAGAGTGGAGATTTTGTTTTTTTATTATATAACATGGGATGGAAAATTAAATGATTTGTTATTGTAGTGCTCAAGGTCAAGCAAGGTAGATACATATGTATGTTGTACAATAAATGTATAATGATTATGTAGAATAAAAATAATAATTTTGTACAATAATTATGTACAATGATTGTGTAGAATAAAAATAATAACTTTGTACAGTAATTATGTATAACGATCATGTTTAAACAACTATATTATATAAATAACTTATCAATGCAATGATCATTAAATAGCAATGTTATTATATCATAAAGTTGCACTGCTGACCTCATAAGGTCAGGAAACTGTATAAAATGTCATATAGGGAGAGGAGTGTAAAAAATACTATGTGTATGTGTAAATGCCATATATGGTAAGGTATGTAAAGACTCAAGAAGTCTTGATGGGTATATAAAGCCCCCAGAGTCTGATCTATGGGTTCTGGTATTAATGTAAGTCAGAAACTTCTGCCTCTGTAAATCCAGTCCTGCTTTTGGACTTACAGGAATCTTTAATACTTTACCATATATGGCATTTTCACATACCCATAATATTTTTTACACTCCTCACCATATATGGCATTTTATACAGTTTTCTGATCTTATAAGGTCAGCTGTGAAACTCTATGACATAACAACATTGCTATTTAATGGATCGTTACATTGCTACATTTTATGGTTACAGTTGTTTATATAATTGTTTACACATGATTGTTATACATAATTAGTGTACAAAGTTATTATTTTTATTATACATAATCATTATATATAATCATTGTATAAAGTTATTAATTTTATTCTACTTAATCATTATACATAGTACTTGAGTACTAAAACTGCAATAAAGGGGAGATAGACCTTTTCACACCCACAATAAATGTGTGATGTCACAATGATGTAATATTGAAAGAAATAATCCTACATTTTTCAGTGATAATGATGTCATAGTTGATGTCATATCATCATAGATGATATCAAATTGAAAGAAATAATCGGATATTTTTCAGTTATTGTCCAGATTTGTTTCTGACAACTATTTTTTCCATTGTGATATTCTTGTCATTTTCATTGTGTTTTTGGTTTAATTTCTTTACAAAAAAATGATAGCAATTTTATGAAAATCCCAGCATACTTTGCAATCAAGTGGTTTCATTTTTAGAGTGAAAATTTTTGCTGCAGATCTCCATTTTTTGTGGTAATATTTATTAGGAAAAGTTCAGTTTTAACACATAAATTTCTGTTATATATTACATGATAAGTGTCGTCGGAATGTAGTTAATGTATTTTTGTCCAAATTATTTCAAAATTATAATCATTTATTGTTTGTTTTGTGTATATTTAAATCACTATTTTTTTGATTAATGATGTCATTCTTAAAACTTTTTTTTTTTTAAAAAAAGTTGATCAAAATTACTTAAAAGTCAAAATCATTTACTGTTCGTTTGGTGTATGTGTAATAATTAATATGTCTTTTTTTGTAGTTTTTGCTTTAATTTCTTTATAATTAAAAAAAGACGTTTATTAGCAGTTTTATGAAAATCCCAATAGTTAATGTATTTTTATACAAATTACTTAAAAATCAAAATCATTTATTGTTTGTTTGGTGTATATTTAAACTATATCACATTTTATTATTATTCGCTTATTTTTAATCCTGCAACACAGTGCATGTATTAGATCTAGTGTGGCTGCTGACATTCATATTAACCTCCCAATAACTTTGTAATTATTGACTTTTGCCAAAGAAAGATCTGCGTACATGTTTTTTTTTTTGCCGAAGAAAGATCCATGTTGCATGTTATTTTGGTCAGATTACAAAGTTACCAGCAGGACCAGCGGCGTATTGATACGAACGTGAACAGGCACATAAAAGTCTAATACATGCTTCGTGTTGCAGCTTTAGTATTCAAGTACCTTATACATTTATTGTACAACATAGTTATGTATACCTTGCTTCACTTTGAACACTGCAGTTATTAAATGTTCTTTGTGGTCTAAATAATATTATACTACTTTATTTGTTTTTATATTAAATCTAAAACATAAATTAATATTAAATTTAATAATTATGTTTTGAAGTACAAGTGTCAAATTAACTCATCTCATATCTTTGATACCATTCACTTTAGATAAATTTAGTAATGACTATTATTAATCATTTACTAAACTAGAGATTGTCTCTAGCACAGATATAAACTTTAAAAGTCAATTAAAGATTAATATATCTGATTTTTTAAAATTAGGCACACAAACACATGGAGTTATTCTTACCCCCCCCCCCATGTGTGTAATATTTTTAGAAATAAATTAAATAACTTCAATATTATGAATTTAAAAGCATATGTGGTAAGAGTGAGGTTATTTAATTTATTTATTAAATTTAAAAGATTCAATAGATTAATAAATTATATACTTTGACTGCAGTCTAATTCAGGAAAAAAATTAGTATTACTGATGAATTAAACCAATTTTAATTTTTAATTTTATGTGATTTTTAAAATTCTGTTTGTTTGTTCATAACAAATTTTGGAACCAATTTTTAAATACTTCTTTCAAATGGATTTCTTTCAAATTTTGTTAATGTTTTAAGTATCAATAATACTGCAATATGATACCAAAATATTTCAGTTTTCCAACTAGTAGTCTAATCTAACAGTGTTGGCAGGCTGAATTTGAAAATGCATATCATTTTGATAAGATTTTAGCGATGCACGTGAGATGGCTGAATATATATATATATTTAAAAAGTTTTCATTTAATATTCATTAAAAAATGATTACACTTAATTAAAATAGAAAGAAAAACAAATAAACTAAAATTTGCTTTTGTAAAAAATGGTTTCCTTCATAAACAACAAAAAAAAATCTTATAAACTGTTTATAATGGTTGTAAATTTCGTTTTAAAAACTAGAAATACGCGGTAAAATATTTGATTAAAAATGTTATTTAATTTGAGTTTTAAAAATGTTATTTAATTTAAGAAGTAATGCACTAAAAAACAAAAAATATTTTTCTTCCACAACTATTTGTTGATATATTTAACTTGAAATAAAAGTGGGGAGAGAGAGATCTATAAATTAATTCATTCGCACAGAGTTGATTAATCTATGGGTGCCCCTCCCTCTTCCCACATTTTTATTTCTAGTTAAATTTATCAACCGAAATACTGATCCAAGAAAAAAATATTTTTTGATTTTTAATGCATTAATTATTCCTCAAATTAAATAAAACACGTTTTTTTTTTATAAAATACTTTTTATATATATTTATTTAATTTCTGAATTATTGAATTCAAAAATAATTCTGTAGTATGAAAATTTTAAGGGTTTGAGGGATTCGAAACATTAAGTTAAATCAACTTATTGTGTAAGTTTCAAATCTGGTTGCTAAAGTGGTTTTTTTTTTTTAAAAAAATTATTCCAAAAAGTATTGAAATTATGATGATTTGTTGAAAAAAATTGTAAGATGAACATATATTCTAAAGTAGTATATATTTTAGATATTTTTAAAATGTTTATTTAACCTCTTAGAGTTTGCTATTAACTGAAAGGAGACTCTTTGATTCCTCTTGGAGGCCTTAAAGGAACCGAGCAGGGCAAATTCCTAATGTCCACTCCATACGTTCTTGTCGTTGCAGCTGTTATTACTATGTGATTATTCATATAGTATACGAACATGGATGGGCTGCTCACCAACACGCATTAGCCAGCGTGGTGAGTTTATTGGCTTTTTACCTCTGAGTTTAAGATCAAGAAACACCATGGTCTTTCTTCTCAGTGCCTGATAAGGCAGAATGAATGTTTGTGTAAATGATAAATATTTTTCCAATACATATATACAATTATGACAGACAAAAATAAAGCATGGCCCTTATTCCCAGGAGGCTGTAAAGTCACCAACCAAGGCAGTGGTTGGTGGCCGAAGGCGGAGGGTGCTAAGAATTCCCTGATTGTGGACCCAGGCTGCCATTTGATGACGACTTTTTATTTAGGTACTTACAATTGCAGATCACTTTCAAGTGAAGGAAGATTGCAAGAATTAGAAGAAGAATTGTCTTATATTAAATGGGACATTATTGGACTTTGTGAAGTTAGAAGAAAAGGTGAAGAAACAATTGATTTAAAAAGTGGACATATACTCTATTATAAAGGCACACATATTGGAAATACAAGTGGAGTAGGATTCATTATAAATAAAAAGTGGAAGAACAATATTGTGGAGATTGATGGTGTATCGGATAGAGTTGCAAGATTAGTTATACAACTTAATAGCAGATACCAAATGCAGATAATTCAGGTTTATTCCCCAACAAGTTCTCATAGTGATGAAGTAGTAGAAGATTTTTATATGGATGTACAAAAGGCTTTTGATCAGAGTAAACAACATTTTAAAATTGTTATGGGAGACTTTAATGCTAGAATTGGTAGACAAATGAAAGATGAAATTGCTGTAGGTAATTTTGGTTATGGTAATAGAAATGAGAGAGGACATAGACTTGTGGAGTTTGCAGAAAAAGAAAAACCTTATATTATGAATTCATTTTTTGAGAAAAATGTTAAAAGGAAATGGACATGGAAGCATCCAAATGAAGGTATAGCAGAATTGGATTATATTTTGACTAACAGGAAATACATATTTCAAGATTGTAATGTTCTTAATAAATTTAACACAGGAAGTGATCATCGATTAGTAAGGTGTAAGTTACATGTTAATGTAAAATTAGAGAGACAAAAATTATTGAGAAAAACAATATTTACAGTTGATATTCCTAATCTTCAGAAACATTCTAATGAATTTAAATTAGAACTTACAAATAGGTTTCAAGTGTTAGGAGATTTTGAACATGATTCAGATTTGAATGAAATTAATATGAAAATAACTGATACACTTTTAAAAACTGCAACAAAGATAGCTGGTAGAAAAAAGCAGCAATTGACAATAAAATTTCTACTGAGACTAGAGAATTTATGAAGAAAAGAAGGAATATGAAGATATACAAAAATGATGTATTAAAAAGAATTGAATATCTCAAATTTTGTAAAATCGTATGGAAAAGAGTTGAAAATGATATAAGAAAGTATAACTGTGAAATAGCAAGGAAAGCTGTAGAAGAAAATAAAAGTCTCAAGAATGTTAAACAACATTTTGGTATTGGTAGGAAATTTATATCTGCAATAAGAAAAAAAGATGGAATTATTACTAAAAAGAGAGATGACATCATGAAATTGGTAGAAGATTTTTATCAAGAATTATATAGTAATAAAGAACAAGTACCTCCTATATCTATTACATCTTCCGAATTGCCCAGAATTTTAAATGAAGAAGTGAGACATGCAATTAAATGTATGAAGAAAGGAAAGGCTCCAGGAAATGATGGAATTATAATTGATATATTAAAAGAAGGAGGTGAAGAAATAGAAACAATTTTAGCAAAGTTATATACCAAATGTCTAAATGATAAAGATGTACCGGAAGATTGGAAGAATGCAGTAATAATATTAATATTTAAAAAAGGTGATAAAGAAGATATTAGAAATTACAGACCTATCAGCCTTTTATCAGTTTTATATAAAATTTTTACCAAGACAATTACAACTCGTCTACAGAGAACTTTGGATTTCCACCAACCAAGAGAACAAGCTGGATTTAAAAGTGGTTTTAGTACAATAGATCATATCCAGGTATTGAGAGAAGTCATAGAAAGGACAAATGAATATGAGTTGTCATTATGTTTTGGATTTGTAGATTATGAAAAGGCATTCGATTCTATACACATTTCTTCAGTGATTAAAGCAAAGCATTGGATCATCAAGGTATAGATCCAGGATATTGTCATATTTTAAAGAATATTTATAAAAATGCAACAGCAACAATTAGATTACATAATGATACTGGAAAAATCAACATTGAGAAAGGTGTAAGGCAAGGTGACTCCATATCTCCAAAACTTTTTACAGCAGTGCTGCAAGAAGTATTTTGTGGATTAAAATGGGAAACTAAAGGAATGAAAGTAAATGGAGAGTATTTAAGTCATTTAGATTTTGCAGATGATGTAGTTGTTTTTACAAATAATGCTTCAGAGCTGCAGGAAATGTTGCAGGAGTTAGCAGATGAAAGTAGAAAAGTAGGACTAAAGATAAATGTTAAAAAGACTAAAGTAATGTTTAATCGATTTGCTCAAAATATGAAAATAAAGATTGATTATGAAGAATTAGAAGAAGTTAACAGTTACAAATACCTAGGTCAGATTATTAATACAGATGGAAACATAATGGAGGAAATTAATCATAGAATTAAACTTGGTTGGAGTGCTTTTGGTATAAATAACTTGATACTAAAAGGAAATATGCCTATGTGTTTGAAAAGAATGGTTTTTAACAAATGTGTTTTACCAGTTCTTACTTATGGATCTGAGACTTGGACACTTAATAGAAGAGCAATACAGAGACTTCAGACCACTCAAAGGAGTATGGAGAGATGTATGTTGGGAGTAACAAGAAGAGATCGAAAGTGCAATGTATGGGTAAGACAACAAACAGGTGTTACTGACCTTATTGAAAAAATTAAAAGATTGAAATGGAGTTGGGCTGGACATATTGCTAGAAGAAATGATAATAGATGGACAATTGAAATTTTAAACTGGATTCCAAGAGATTGTAAAAGACCCAGAAAGAGACCACATGTGAGATGGATGGATGAAATAAGAAAATGTGCAGGGGTGTTGTGGAAAAGAGAAGCTAAAGATCGGAGAAGATGGATTAAACTTGGAGAGACCTTCATCCTGCAGTGGATTGATAATGGTTGATGATGATGATGACTGAAAATACATGAATAGATATTTGGAAAAAAAGCAGATCCCAAATTGCATTTTTGGCTGAATCTAGTCTCTTCAATTAACCCATATTATAACCTCTCACATGTCTAAAGACAATATTGACACTTGATGAATGCAAGAAATTTTGTACTTTTAGATTACATTGTAATAATTTGATAATGTAATATAAATCAAGAAAAATTCAGCAATATCTAATAATAATACTTATTGTTCATTAACTTAAAACCAAACAATAGTAAAAGAAAGAAAAATTACTGTATAAATGCTGTAAGTATATATGACTGGTTGCAGAAAGCAATTAGCTATTAACAAAAAGGAAGCCCTTTGATTTCTCTTTGAGTCTTAAAGAAACTGATTATGACAAATTTCTAATGTCCATCCTATATGTTTTTATCATTGCATCTATGGCTTCTCAGCAACACACATTAGCCAGGAAGGTGAGTTTTTTTTGTTTTTTCTCTGTGAGTTTAAGACCAAGAAACATTATGATCTTCTTTATCAGTTATCTGATAGTTCTTAACTGGAATATCAGTTGAATATTCTTGAGGCAGAATGATTGTGTATGTGAATGAATTATAAATATTTATAATCATGATAGATTAACTAAATTATAATCCTTATTCTCAGAAAGCTATATATTGCCAGCTGAAACAGCAATGAGTCACCAATGGTTAAGAGTGCTAAGAATTTCAGGATGTGGACTCGAGACTCCCATATAATAATGACATTTGAATTAGGTATCTACAACTGCTGATCACTTTCAAATGAAAGAAGAGTGCATAAATAAGAAAAATTGTCTAATATTAAATAAGATATTGCTGAACTTTGAAGGAGTTAGAAGGTAAAGAAACAATTTGATTTAAAACGTGGGCATGTAGCTTATTACAAAAGCATGACATTGGAAGTGGAATGGGTTTCATTATAAATAAAAAGTGAAGAACGATATTGTGGAGATTGATGGTATATCAAATGGAGTGGCAAAATTAGTTATTCAACTTATTGGAAAATGCCAAATATAAAAAATTCTTGGGTCTCAACAACTTGTGATGGATGTACAAAATACTTTTAATCATATTAGGGAACATTTTAAAATTATTATGGGAAATTTTAATGCTAGAATTGGTAAACGATTAAAAGAAAAAAGTGCTGTGGGTACATTTTATTACGTTATAGAAATGAGAGAAGTCAGAGACTTGGGGATTAATTGAAAAAGTATATACTATGAATTCTTCTTTAAAAAATTACTAAATGATAGTGAGAGTATCAAAATGAAGGAATAGCAGAATTGGATTATATTTTGACTAATATAAAATATGTATTTCAAGATCGTGATGTTTTTAATAAATTCAACACTGAAAGTGATCATCGATTAGTGAAGATGTAAGCCATATGTTAATGCAAAACTAGAGACAAAAATTATTAAGAAAAATGCTATTCACAGTTGATATTCCTAACATTCATAAACACTCCCACAAATTTAAACTAGAACTTGCAAATCATTTAAAATATTAACAGATATGGAAGATGATCCAGAGTTGACTAAAATCAAAAAGAAGATAAGGGATACTCTATTAAGAACTGAGAAAAAGATAGTTGGTTAAAAAAAATCAGCAGTTTACTAGGAAAATTTCTATTGAGACAAGAAAATATATGAAGAAAAGAAGGAATATGAAAATTATTTAAAATAATCCATTAAGAAGAAATGAATATCTAGAGTTTGATAAAATGATAAGAAAAAGAGTTAATAATGTTACATTGAAAACGCATTAGCAAGAAAAGCTGAAGAAGAGAATAAAAACATTTTTTGGTATTGTAAGGAAAGTTATTTTTGCAATAAGAAAAAAAATGGAACTATTACTAAAATGAGAGACAGCATCATGAAATATATGAAAGAATTTTATAAAGAATTATATAGTAATAAAGAAAACCAAATGACTCCTATAATTATTGCATACATTGTTCAACATTTTAAATGAATATGTTCATATAAAAATCCTCTACTTCTTCATCACAATGAGAAGGGAAAAGCTTCAGGGAATAATGAGATTATTATTGATATTTTAAAACAACCAGATGAAGAAATAAAAAAATTGTTGCCATATGTCAATATACAACAGATGATTGAAAGAATACAGTAGAAATATTGATATTTAAAAAAGATGATAAACAAGATATTATAAGTTACAAATCTAGTAGACCCATCAATTCTATACAAAATTTTTACTAAGAAAAGTTTAATTCATCTCCGGAAAACTTTGGGTTCTAAGCAATTGGAAAAAAAAAGCTGGATTTAAAAATAGTTTTAGCACAGTGGATCACATTCAAGTACTGAGAGAAATTATAAAAATATTATGATTTGGGCTTATAGATTATGAAAAAACATTTGATTCTATATGCATTTCTATATTGATAACTTTATCTTTCCTATTGCATTGCCAAATCCATATAATATTAATATCATCTATATTCTTTATTACTTTTACAATGCTTTTTTTACAACCTAATATGACAGTTTTGATTGCCCCAGCAATCTTCTTCAGAAACACTTTTACTTTAATTTTTTTTTAAATTAAAGTAAAAGTGTTTTTTAAGAAGATTGCCCCAGCAGCACAATCAAAACTGTCATATTAGGTTGTAAAAAAAGCATTGTAAAAATAATAAAGATTATAAATGATGTTAGTATTATACAGTTCTAGTGTTTGAAGCATTGGATCATCAAGATATAGACTTCAAATATCATATTCTGAAGAATATATATCAAAATGAGACAGCACAATGATTGGATAACATGGTGATATTAACAGATTAACATTGAAAAAGATATTTATCAGGTTGTTTCTATACTTCCAAAACTTTTTACAGCAGTGTTATAGGAAATATTTTGTGAATTTAAAGGGAAAGCTAAGAGAAAACAGTAGTAGAGATTAACCAATCATCTAGTTTTTGCACCTGAACTAGTGGTTGTTTTTGCAAATAATGCTTCAGAGCTTCATAATGAAAGTAAAATTAAAGATGAATGCTAAAAAGATTAAAATACAGATTTTCTTAAAAGTTTATAATCATGAATTGAAAGAAGCTAGAAACTACAAATATCTTTATCCGGTTATTAAAACAGATAGAAACATAATCAATGAAATTAATCACAGAATTAAACTTGGATGGAGTGCTTTTAGTAGAAATAATATTAAAAAGGTGTTTGCAAAAATTTTTAATAGATGTATTTTACATATTTTTACTTAAAAATCTGAGATGTGAATATTTAACAGAAGAGCAATTGAGAGATTTCAGACTACTCAGTGAAATATAGAAACATATAAAGGATAACAAGAGGTCAAAAATGAAATATGTTGGCAAGAGAGTAAACAAGTATCATTTAACATGACTAAAAGAATTAAGAAAATAAAATGGAAGTGGGCTGGACATAGACATATTGCTAAAATAGATGATAATAGATAGAAAGTTGAAGTTTTAAATGGAATTCCAAGAGATTGTAAAAGAGCTAAAAAAGACCATGTGTGAGATAGATGGATGCAATTAGAAAGTTTATTGATGTGTTGTGGACAAGAAAAACTAATAATCACTTTAATTAATAAACTTGAAGAGACTTTCATCATGCAGCAGATCGATAATATTTGAAAATGATGATTCTTTTTAGTTTAAAGAATATACATGCAACAAGAATCATTACCAATATGACTCATCCAGTAAGGCAAATTGGAGGTCATTAAAATTTTTCAGACATCTTTCTTCATCTGTTTAAAAGACATGCATGATGAAGTTAAAATACTGGATATATACATTATGCTTGAAGTAAAAAAGAATAAAATTAAATTAGTGTATATCATACGATTGTATTTGCAAATATGGATATACTAATCTTATTCAAATTTAAAGTTTATATTTATGCTAAAAATGATATATAATCTTTTAAATGATTATGAATATTCCTTTAAAATGATCATAACCACATAAAAATAATAATACTCTAGTGATAAAGTTAATAATATATTTAAACATTAAATATAGATTATATTTCAAGTGGAATTCCTACTGAAATGGAATAGACAGTTCACATATAAAAAATAAAAAAATACAGTTCTGTATAGGAGTTGAAAGATTAAATGCTAGTAGGAAAAAATTGATGAAACATTACCATGTTTGATTTTCAACATACTAAAAACAATACCACTTAATTTTCCTCTACACTTACTCATATTCTTTTAAAACCAGTTATCTTTACATTACTCTAGAACCAAATAGTGTAAACTTGAATGACCAATGGACATGAGCATTATACAATCTGCTTTCCATTGATTTCTCAAGATAACTCCTCTTGCAAACATATGATAAATGCACAGAGTACATAAGAAAGTGATATTGTTTTTGTTATTAATCTTCCTAATGAAAGAATAGGAGGATCTTACAGCTGTCATAAAACAGAAATCATAAAATGATGAGGTAACCAATCACAGCCTTCTATTCCCTCCTTCCTGCTGAAGCATTTAAATAAAGTACTCACATAATTATTTTATAATTTCACTGATACAAGCATTTGTATTACTTTAAGATTATAAACTTTTTAAGTTTATTTTCATTTGTTAATTGGATATTATTAATATTATTTTTTACTACTCTAAAAATGAAAAATCAAAGGTATTCTGTAATAATGTCAAGTTGACCCTGTTGATTTTTTTGGTCAAATATTTGCTAGTCTATTTTTTAGTTATTTCCTAATTAGTAATATGTTTGATATTTTGAATTTCTAAAGGTATTTGATTTGTTTTACTCTTTTTGTGGTAATTTACTAATAATAGTTTGCAAAATATTGTTTTTACATATTTGATTATGGTAATAAATTGATTTTTTGGTCATATGATTGTGTTGGCAGTTTTATGGGGTCATTTATTAATTAATAATACGTTTTGATTTCTAGAGATATTTCTTTTTTTTTATTGAGCTTAAATCTATAAAAATTTGCATGTTTATTTTTTAATTTTTTGATGAAAATTACAATTTTTAAAATGGTAATGAACAAAATAATTGGAACACTTAGTAACACTCCTGGCTAATTTTATCTGATTTCATTTAGCACTTGGTTGTGACAGTAATGGTTTTGGAACTCCCCTCAGAAACCAAAATGGCAGAGAGTACATTATAAATTAATAACAACCATCCTAGTGTTGGACCTTTATAACTATGCAAGTGAGTTAATTTGGAGTTTTTTTAATTTCAGGTTATCAGGCTCCTGCTTTGAATTTTAATCTTCATTGACAAAGTTAAAAAATCAGAACATGGGCTGGAGATGAGGTTTTTCCTAGCAATAAATCATTTAATATTCATTTAATTACTTGAGCTTACAATAGATGGAACTAGAGTCGAATAAAGAGAAGTGCAGTTTGTTTACAACATAGTTAAACATTTCCAATAGTTAAAATTCTTTGAATTACTAATACTGTGTAAAAATGGTGGTAGAGAGGATTAATATATATATAAACCTACTAAACCAAAAAAGTAATATAGAAGTTAAAGAATTATGTGGCATTTTTGTTTACAAAAGCTGAAAAAGCAAACAAACCAACAAAAAATGTATATCGATAATTGAAGGATATACTTAGAATGCCAAGAATTCAAAATTTGTTAGTTTCTTAAAATTTTTGTCAATAGTCCTTATATAAAATCAATCTCTGAATCCGAATCCTTAGTGATGAAGCCAAAAACCAAAACAAACTTGGGGGTAGGAATAATATAGAATTACTATCTGTAGTCAATTGTTTACTCAAGTTTACAATAAATGGCTCCAGAGTAAGAAAAAGAGATCTGCTCTTTGAAACATAAGAGTAAGCAAATGAGAAAGTCATGTGACATTATTATTAGTATTAATCTTCCTAGACAAAGAGTAAAAAAGGCCTACAGTTAGCATAAAATTGAGGTTCCTAAATTATATGGTAACTGACTTTGTATCAGTTCTACATATCTTGGCAGATAATATGGATTGGATTCAAACTTTAAAAAAAAAAAAAATTAAGGCTATTAGTTTGAATAATAAAAAGGAATAAAAGATGACTGCTTGATGAGTATAAGTGCATCTTTGAATTCTAGTCCTCACTAACAAAGGAAAAACCCAAAAACCAATCTGGGGATATTATAGCACTATACCTCACCTGATGTCTATTGATTTCCCAGGAAATATCTGCTCATAGAAATATAGTAAGAAGTCAAGTGATATTGTTATTGAAAGCGACATTTCAAAAACAAAATTTAAATTTTTATTCAGATTAAGTTTTATTGATGTGAAATGTTTTTAGATATCATCAAATTATAAAATAATGTTTAAAAATATTGAAACAGTAAGATTCGTATTCGAATCTTAAGTTTCACCTTTTTCTGTCGTCTCTCACTGACCAGTCTATCCCGCCCAAATTTAAACTTTTTGGTATCGAATTGTGTGTGTAGCAATATTAAAAATGTATAAATATATGTAGAATTCAGCATAAACACGCACACATTTCGATCTCAAATTAAAGGCAATAAATAGGGATAAAATAATATAATTTAGATTTCTTTTAGTTATATAATTTTGTATAATTTTAATCATTTATTTTGGATTATAAAGTTCGTATTTATTGCTTTGTTTAAATTTCGTTTAATAATAATTCTAAAAAAATCTGATGTAATATTTAATTAAAAGTTAAAATAATCTTATGTTCCCTTTTTGTCTTTGAAATTTAAAAGCATCGGTCAGTGATAGATAATAGATTAATTAAAGAAAAATTCCCCAAAATGTAATTATTAAATGTAAAATGTAAACAATAGAATGGCAGCTCTCTTTATAATTAAAACCAACAAAATGCATTGATTATCCTCAGGGCAGATTAAGTAGAACCTAAAAATACCTTAACAAAAATGTGAAAGATCAAGATAAGAAAAGAGGCCATCTTAGACTTGCTGGAGACATTCACTTCAACTTTAGCTTTGCTCTCGATCACTGAGAGTCTCCAAAATATAAAAATAATTTGTTCCTGCCAAGGTATGACCGAGTAAAGCACCTAGATTATTCTCCATCGGGAGATGGCCTATCGGATGCCGAACTTTCCATTGCCCATCATAAATTCACCATGAAGATCTGCTGCCTGAAATAAATGAGAAAGCTGCTGCTGCTGTGAAAGTAAATGAAATATCTAAATACAAGAAAGAATTGCCACTCGTGAACTTTTTGCTGCTAAACTAATGGAATCAGAAAACTTCTTATAAAACAGGTACCTGTCTGTGTTCAAACTCTAGAGTACTCTAATAATATGCTATAGCACTTCTTCATATTACTTATCTAAATTATAAAATGTAAAAACTATCATTTGTATAACTAAAATTGAATAATTAATTTAATGTGTAAATTTCTCTAATAATCTAGCTTACCTCACTCTATCTTTCTTGGGTGCATATTTCTCAAATCTACATTTTATCTATCGTTATTATTTAATTATTGCATGCTCATAATTGTCTCAATTTTCAAAGTTTAAATCTATGATCGCTTGGAACAATGAATGCATGTCAAATTTTCATTAATATTTGCTTTCATAACTAACTTAACTTTCATATAAATCGACACGCATTCAATGCATCATTTATTGTAATGCAGGGGTCTACTACTTCGCAAATGGCTGACGTATTAGTTATAATAATTCCCAATTTATATATGTTTTGTATTTATTAAATCATCATGAATAATTCCAGAAAATTACATTTCTTTGAGAGTCACCAACGTTCTTTAGTAAATGTTGATAATGTAGGGCTGAATTAGAAATCTATTTAAATCTTATCATAATCGTTTATACTTATACATGTGTTACGTTTTAAAGACGCGATGATCTATTCTGCCGTAAATATTCCGGATTCTTCAGGGTTGAAATTAACCCCAGTCGTCCTACACAAGCGGACATAATAAATGCTCCCGTAGGATTTGACCCGTCATGCAGCCAGCCGGCAAATTGCGACACGGACCGCTTGTCCCTGGTTATGCTTATGTGACACCTTACTTTGTCGGGCCGAGGCAGAGACCAGCCCGACAGTCTTATAAACTCATTCGCGGCATTGCAGTTTCAATATACTGCCATTCCATATCGCCTTTCTAAAGCGTACCACGTGTTCCTTTACTTAATTTTATTATTCTATATATCACTCCGCCTCTGCATTATCTTCGTAATTCACTCTCAAATAAATGTTTGCCCTTAGTCATAAAATAAATATTTTAATTAAATAAATATATGTCCGCCGCTACTCTTAAATCTTACTTTAGACTCTTGCATTGCAAAGGTATAAATTCCCCAAGGCATGCATTAGAAATACTTACTCGAGAATTTTAGGTAGCTAGATTACGCCTTCAAATAAATGAATTCCTTTTGTAAACATTACAGTATCGGAAATACCATTACTGAGGTCCTCAAGATAAAATAAGGTCGAAACAAATAAATGTATTCCTTTTGTAAACATTACAGTATCGGAAATACCGCTACTGAAGTCCTCAATATAAAATAATGTATAAATAAATAAATGTATTCTTTAAAATATAATA
Organism: Epiperipatus broadwayi; assembly: GCA_028023455.1. Taxonomy (NCBI): domain Eukaryota; kingdom Metazoa; phylum Onychophora; class Udeonychophora; order Euonychophora; family Peripatidae; genus Epiperipatus; species Epiperipatus broadwayi. Next base: position 15,985,517 of record JAQFVV010000011.1, read on the forward strand.
GTATTGCAAATCCCGCTAATGAAGCTTTGAATCCATAAAATATTATTAGTAAATGATTTTCTTATTAAAATGTGTTAATAAATAATTTTAAACTATACGTCTGCAGTTATGTTTCATTTATTCGATACCCATTCTATATAATATTTCCTCGATTATGTAAATATGAAGGTTTAATTAATATTAGTTTGATTATTGGCTAACTCGAAAATAAAATCATGAATCTCTTGCATATCCCTGACCACCATGCCTAAAGAAATATTTACTAATGTCGCATCAGATGCATTGTTTCGTGGATTGTATTGTGGAACCGATAAACTATGTTCGAACTCAGTACCACGGGTGGCTTCGCTACCTCGATGGTGCTGCTGTTCTGTGTGGTGGTTGAATTCTGCACTATGTTTATGAGTCACACGTTTTCTGACTGTTACAATATGAAGAAGTAAAAAAAAATGAGTCAGACAACAATTAAAGCATTAAGTTGAGATATCCAATAAATATGCTCCATGTCAAAATAATCATGTGATTTGTTAAGAATTTTTGGCAGACTTGCTTCCAAGAAGTTTCATTTTTATTCTTCTTAACCAAAAAATAAAACTGAAAACTCTAAAATATATTAAAACTGACTAATATAAGATCTATATAATTATGCAAGTGAGTTGGCTTGGGTTTAAAACCTTAGGGTCTTTTTTAATATCAGACTATCAGCTTGAATAGTATAAAGGAGTAGAAGGTGGAATTATTATATGCATAAATGCATTAGTTTCATCTTTAAATCCTAGTCTTCACTGACAAAGTTTAAAAATCTGAAATTTGTCCTGGAGTTGGGAATTTTATAGCATTGCATTATTTATTACTCAAGTTCAAAATAGATGGCTCTACAGTAGAGTAAATAAAAGTGATCTTGGAATAATATAAGCATATAAGAAAGTTATGTGATAACATTGTTAGTAAATGAGATTTTTATTCAGTTTAAGTTTCACTGATTATGAAATGATCTTTAATTCCATATATTTATAAAATTATGAATAATGTATATAAAAGCTTGGATAACCAGTGTTTTATAATGAACATAATTTTTACACTTAAGAATTAAAATATGCAAATAATTTCTACGTTTCTTAGTAAATGAGAATTTTAGTCAGTTTAATTTTCAGTAATTATGAAATTATTTTTAATTCCATATATTTATAAAATTATGAGTAATGTATTGTAATGGGATATATATATATGCGTTACATTTAAATTTTAATACTTAATTTTTTTTGTAAATATCTAATACTGAATTAAAAGTACAGACGTTCAAAATGCACAAATAACGAATTATTAATTTATTAATATGTTTGATTTAAATATTAAAATAAGATAAGCTTTAAAAAAATTGTAGAATCGAAGCAAAGATTCTATAGTTTAAATAAAATATAATAAAAACCTTTTAATTTTAAAAATAATGAGGAGAGTTTTTAATCTTAAAAATAAAAATTACAAGCAGATCCTTAGGGCAACATGACCATTGAAAAGATGATTACGAAAGAGATAAGAGTTTAGGAATAGAAACAAAAGACTTGCTTTTTCCGCCCAAGATAGACACAGACCTCAGTGGAAAAATCTGCTTAGCCACAAACCCAAAATCTACTTGGCGACAAACTCAATGAACCAATGAAATATAGATATGAAATATGTTTGATAGATCCATGCATTCCAGAGATAAGATGCCTCAGGACTATAAAAATAAAATCAAAAAAGAAATAATGAATTGGAGAATTAGAAAATTAAAGTTTTAAATTCATTCGTCTTTGCTGAAAGTAAAAATAAAAATTTAAAAAGCTATTATCGCCATCACCAAGAATGTAATCAGCTTCATCGTGCTTCCTTCGGTGCAGCCGGCCGAAGGCAGCTTTCATCTTCATGGATCCCAGGATTAAACTAATGGTACCATACACAGAAATTCCTGTCAAACTTCATAAATCGTCATCATCTGCAAGGACAGGGCCCTTGCATAAATTAGATCTTTGTCACAAACGAACGAGCACAGACAAAGGAAGGTACAAATTTAGAAATGATAAAATGAAATATAAACTCCCTTAAATTTAAAAAATCTTCAAACTTTATTTATCTTTAAAATGAACTATAGACTTTCTCTCTGGAGCAAACATGAACTTTATTTCTTATTTTTTTAAAACCTTGCAATGTTAAAAATAATAGCTAAAGTTTAAAACGTAATCTCTTAAAATATGTATTGTATTTTTTTTTTATTCGTGCTTAATAAGATCTGTTTGTAATAGGGTAGGGGTTTGCGATTGCAAACTTAAATTTAAAAATAGAAACACATATTGTTATTTGTGCATTATTAAATTTTTAAAATAGTATTTGTGGTAAAAAAATAAGTTAAATACACCTGGGTCTCTTTTCATGCGGACTTATTTAACACGATTTTGAAGTTATGCGATTCGTGTTTCACCGGAAGTCGATTTCCGATAATGCGCTATTACTTTAAATAATAAATTTCGCGCACTTACATTATATTGAAAGTAATAGCACATTATTGGAATTCGACTTTCATCTTAGTAATTTCAATATTTTCAGTGCTTTATAATAGTAAGATTTTATGCAATAATGAAATTAAAATCATGATTTCCACATTTTATGTATTCACATATTAAATTTTACATGATTATAATGTAAATTTGTTCAAACATTGTGCGTGTTAATTTTGCATTTTAAATCACATTCTGCTTTTGCTTTTTAAAAAAGAACGTAATCAATTATTATTTTCTTATTAATGACACTAATCATTAATGTGCTCTTAAATTCCAACAAGAGCTAAATGGTTGTATGTCTGGATATTGCGAGTTTTGTAAACAATTAATAAAATCATTGTCTCAAAGATTAATTACTAATTACGTTGTCACCAGAAAATCATAATAATTAAAACGTGTATAAAAAATGCAAATTACTGTACTGTAAATTATTCATAAAAATATATTATTTTGAATAAAATTAAATATTATAGTTAAAAAAAGTTTGTCTTGTATCAATTTTTTATTAGTCATATTTTATTTCCTTATTTTTTTTGCGCGCGAATTTTAAAGTAATTTTACGTTGGTGCTTTGCTTTTACGCAAATTTTGAAAAATCGCAGATTGCATACTCCCTTTTTCAATGTAAGTTATGTCTATTTTTGCGCGATTTTGTTTGCGCGTGTTTTCTGAGGAACCTATCTATCGCATAAAACGAGACCCAGGTGTATAGTGTGTCATTTAAAAATGATTTAAAACCTTAAAATAAAGATTTTTTTAAAATTAAATTTAATGTAAGTTGAGTGTAGGTAGTCGTTTAGCCTTGTTTTAATTAGGGGTTTTGACTTCGGACTATTTGTTTCATAGTTATGTCAATGCTGGTGGAGAGATATATGGACATTTACACCAATGTAATGTGAAGTGTGTTAGCACATAAGGGTGACGAGTCCAACTAAATGCATGACCCCAAAGAGGTAGTCATATCATTGCAATGGACGCAGACGTATTTCCTGCGCTGTTGACCCATTCCAGCTCTATGGATTAGGACAATAAATCGGCAAGATAGACCGCTCTCCTATCCATATGTAACGTTATTCTTTTTATTATATTACATGCATGATTCCTTCGCCAGACAGACGTATATTCCTGTGCTGGACGAAGGTCATGTTTCTTCAAATAATATCACGCTGTTCAGATGCACATTCCTGTCAGCGTGGTTTGATGCTAACATGTTCACATTGCATTGGTTATGGATATATATCTGGAAGTGAGCATTGGCATGGTTGTGGACCTTTAGCCTGGAGTCAAGTGCTTTGAAGATCTTTTAAAGGCGTCGTCTGGATGGTGTACCTACGCTCGACATTCTAAGATTAAAAATCAAAGTTAAGAGTAACTAAAATAATGATAATGAAACAAAATAAAGCATAATTTTTTTTATAGTAATTACTTTTCAAGTTTGTATTATTACTTTTATATACATAAATAAAAGTTAATACTGACAGTGATCTAATTTATTTATTTTTTAATCTTTATTGAAATATATTTAATAAATGTTTTAAACCTCTGCTACTCCATGAGCTAGTGATTAGGGCTGGCGATCGTGATCTTAACAGTGTGTATCTGTCTACTTTATAAATTTTCTAGGTTCAAATGGCCTAGTGGCGCCCTGTATGGCAGATATGGTAAGACTCTTTTGATCCACTTCACCCCGACCGTTATAGTATATAAAAGCAGGGATGACCAATGTTTTATATTGCACATAATAATTTTTACATCTAAGAATTCAAATATGCAAATAATTTCTATGCTACTATGCAAATTTTGTATAAAATATTAGCATGCTAAAGATAAATATTTTTAACATTTTTTCCTAATATAAAATAATATACTAAAAAAAAATTATTCGGACATGATTATGTTTCCTTTTTTTTTTTTTTTATCAATTTCAATGTTGAAAGAAATTTTCATAAAAAAAAAAAACTGTTAGCTTACAAAAAATTAATAATTATGGAATAAAACTTAAAACAAAATATGACTGATATTGGATTAATCCTCAAAATTAGACAAGTGTGAAATATCTATTTACAGATTCAATGCAGAATATTTTTTTTTAATTCACTGCATTTGAATTTTTGGTGCATATATATATATTCTAAGTATTAAACATTTAAACATCACATGATCACTATCTCCCATGCTTGCTCATAACTGTTGTTAAAATAGGCAAAACTATCTCCATAAAGTAGTGTCACCTGTGCTAAACAGAGTAATCAATGGATGCCAGAAGGCTTGTGCATAAAATCCCTATCTAATGCCTAGTCATCCAATATCCTCAAACTAGTTTTGGCTTGTGGCCTTCGTCAGTGAGGAGCCTTGGATCTGAGAGCACTGCATCTAGATCTTAGGATCTAATGCAACTCTCTAGCAGCCACCTTTTATCTCTACATAACTACAAAACTATGAGAATAAAATTGAAAACACACAAATATTTTCAATCTAAGCTCAATAGCTAATATAGTCATGGGTCTGAACTCAGTTCAGCACCCATACATTTTTGGTGTCTTTGGTTCTTTTATAACCATAGCCACTACCTTCCTAAGTAATAACAAAAATTGTTTTTTTTTTTTAAATTAATATTACATTATAAGATCTAGATTTACTTTTTATTATTATAATCAGAAATCCAATATGCGAAACTTAATCTCAAAATGCACCATAGATTGGCCATTTTTTGGACTGAAGCATTAAGCTGTGTGTAAAATATTCCTGAGATTCATTTTAAAAAGACAACTCATATGACTTTATTGGTCGGGTATTCATAAGAAGTTTGAGCGCCAGACCTGCAAATAAGAATCGATTCTGGAATTTCCCTATCCCAAGTCGGCTGATATACCAACTGCGTCAAACCGAGCAGGATAGATTCATTAAACATAATTTTTATTAACAGACTTAGTTCTCCAAGAAAAATAACATCGACAAAAAGCATCGATCCATGCATTAGTTAACATTTTATTTTCATTCTGGTATGCATTTTTTGAATATTATAAAAAACACACCTTATATTCAAGTGTACACGGGACATTTAATACTTATATGGAAATGACTTTGTATTTTAATTAAATAGTGATCTGTATATTCAAACAATATCTTCATAGTTGCTCCACGTATAACGTATAATATACATACGACTTTGCTAAATTATTCGGTCATTCGACCTATATAATTCATTGATAACTTTATAATTACTCCACCCAATTTCTGATAAAGAACTTATAATGTAAAACTTTGCTACTTTATTCTGTCACGTGATTTAGCTACGTCGAAAACTCTGAATCGATAGCAATAATTAATGAACATTAATCTTTTTAAATTATCTAGAAAAAAAAAAAACATTGATTTTTTTTATATAATTGCTTAATTAAAATATACTAATTTAAACACATTTGACATTTATTAGCGAATAATTTGAATTGAGAGTAATTAGCAAATAATATTTTAAATTCAAATTATGATAATAAAATCCCGCTTTCATAATGGAAGACGGTAAATACGTTTTTTTTACCCAGTGCTAATTTTCCATTTTTACATAAGCGTTATTCAAAAATATTAGCTATTAAACAATAGTTAGAGCCAATTTATGCAAATCTGATAGAATTTATACTATATAATGATAAGAGTAATTGATGTAATTTTTTATTGAATAATTATTATATCAAAGATATTGTTATTGTATTGTTCATTTCAAATGAATAAAATTAAGTCTCTCTAAAAGACAATGCCCAATTGTCTCTCCTACCCCTTCACATAAATCAGAATTATGATGGCACTTTTTATCAGTTGATATAATAATATGTATTCTATAAGATAAAAATCGAGTTTGATAGAGATTAGGTTTTTTAATAAAATAAATATCTGTAACAAAGTTGGTTCACCAAACTGCATCAAAATAGTGTAAATGGATAAATAATTAATCATTTATTACAATGTTTAGATACATTGTACAGGCTTAAACCACATATGTAATGTATGCGGGATTCGAACACAAACTTTCACACGACCCACTATTCTCAGTGCCATCTCATATTGCTGATTCACACTGATCATACACGTGTTGAAAAGATAAATAATCACCAATATACGTATTTCATGCTAAAACAGCAAATACCAGTTGGTCTAGATTACTGTCTCCACACATATATACAATCAGTGCTCAGCTTTATATTAAGATAGCCAATCTTCAAACTTTAATGGACAGGCTTCAAACTAATCCCAGAATTAAGGACTCATCAGATGACCTGGAAATATAATATCAGTTAGCCTCTCCCCTCATATACCAACATGTTAACATTTGATATGCAAATTAAAATGTGTATGAGCAACTGCCTATCATTCATTTGTATGCTTGACGATAGTTTGATTAACGAACTCTATTACAAACATTTATGCATGTTTTACCATATATCTTGAAAACATGATATATATTTAGATTGCTTAACACTTGAATATTGCAAATTAATTATAAAATACTGATTTTCTAAATCAACTTAATTTCTTACGAGATCTTTCAAAAGATCTCATCGTATTTAAACTAAGGATCAACATTTAGCCTGGTACATTCCAAATATCTGCAATATATAGACCCCAATATTTTCTGGTTCAAATATATTTTAAGATGACTAAACTTAACTAAAGTTATTTTTGACACCAATATTCCTTTGTTATATATATATATATATATAAGTCTACTAAAGTAATATCTATGTCTCCTCTCATTTATTGCTATAGTGAGAGCAATGAACATTCCAAGAATAATTCCAAGTTAAAAAAGTAAAAAAAACAAAAACAGTTTAATTAACTGATTTCATCACTGGAGTTCTTGAACATCACACAAGCTCTTTGTTCTTTATAAATATAATATTAATAACAATGTAGTTCTACTAATCTGAAATTTGACCTTTACTAATTTCCAATTTTTTAAGTTCCTTGATTTATTCATAAATAAAATATGTTTTCATTGAAATCTTACTTGCATAGAATCATCTTTTTCACATGTCTTTGGTCATCTGTTTATAATTGCATCCCTCCATAAGGTGTTAAAAGTGAATAGAAATAAGTCCCTACCTTGTGTGAGAATGGTGTAGTGAAAATTACATTAAAGCAATATTATTCATATTTGGACAATAATAAATATATAATACTTTTCAACATGCACGTATATGTAATGCAGACACCTTTTTATATGTACAGTAGGCATATATAAATTGAGATTATAGTATAAACTAAATTTTAAAAAAAAAATAATAATATAGTTATTGAATTACTATACTTTTATTTTTGTTGTTATTAAATATATTCTGGGTGATATCCCCCCCCCCCCCAATAACTTTTTTCTTTTATAGAAACATAATAGTGATATGGTAATTAGAGGGATTTAAACTCAGGAGTTTTCAGTCTATTCATTTCATCCACTCCATGTCGATCAACCAATACACATGACCACACACATGCATTCCATCATTGGTTTTTCAAAAAATTGTACAGGTGAATAGTTGGGGAAATGAGAAGATTGAAGCCTGTTCATTAAAGTTTGAGGAATAGCTATCTTAATATAAACTGAGCACTGATTGATGTGTGGGAGATTATGATGGTTCTGCATGAAATACATATATTGGGGATAATGTATCTTTTTTGCATGCATGGGGTCATGAGTATGATGGAGTAGAGGATGAATAGATTGAAAAGTCCTGAGTTCAAATCCCTCTAATTACATATATAATAAATACTTATAATATGCAAATTACATATTGTCTTAGAATTACATATTGCTTAAGAAATAGATTACATCTTAGTATACATTCAACCCATACCTCTCCTATTAATGTGTGAATGCATAATGGTCCAATAATTAGGGGTTAGATTGATGTAATGGCTACAGGGTATACTACAACATCAAATCCAATAAGGACTTTGATAATTTTATCAGTAGTTTTTAATAAAATGGACAGTTGAATAATTGGAAGGATGAGAAGATGGAAACCTGTTCATTAAGGTTGAAAAATTGCTATCTTAATATAAATTGAGCACTGATTGTATATATGTATGGGAGATTATGATCTGGCCAACTGATGACTGCTGGTTTTGAATGAAATATGTATATTGGAAACCATTTATCTTTTTTATATATGTGTGGTTATGTGTATTGGTTTATATGTGTATTGGTTGATTGAGTTGGAGTGGAAAATTAATAGATTGAAAAATCCTGAGTTCAAATTCCTCTAATTACATATATAAGAAACATTCAGTATAAGCTAATCATATATTGTCTTAGAATTAAATAGTGATTTTGTTATCAAGAAATTAAAATCTCTCTAATTTAGTATGTTTTAAAATTTTATAACCTTTTTAGCATTATGCTCAGAAAATATTTTATTACGTAAAATATTGCACAGCAAATTCAGGATGAATAATAAAAGGAGAATAGAATGTATGTGTTTTCAACATAAACTGAAAAAACTTTAATATAGTTTTAAGCCAATAAAGATTACATAATCACCATTTCTTATGCTTGCTCTTAACTGTTATTAAAACAGGCAAAACTCTCTGTATGTATTCCACTCAGTGCAAGACAGAGTAATCAATGGATGCCAGAAGGCTTGTGCATAAAATTCCCATCTAGTGCCTACTCATCCAATATCCCCAGACTAGTTTCTGGCTCATGGCCTTTGTTTTATCCGCCAGTCTGACTGTGCAAATGTTATATCCGCAAGGATGACTGTGCGGTCAGCAAATAGTTACTATGTTCAATTCCCCTGATGTTCTCTTGCAACGAATGCTCTGCTGCGGATGCTCTCCAACAAATGCTCTGAATATACTCTGTATTCTCTGCAATGGATGATCTCCAAACGAAATGGTCTGCAACGAATGCTCTCGAATGAATGGTCTGCAAACAGATGCTCTCCAACGAATGGTCTGCAATGAATGCTCTCAATATCTCTGCTGTGGTCTGCCCATCTCTGTGGGCTCTTTCAGATACACCCATAGACTGCATTTCCACTGGGTGCTGGTCATTAACCGCAAGCACTGACGCGAGATATCTCTACTTAAATACTGCCTCTAATACTGCGTGACTGCTCTTTACTGGAGTTGTCCTCTAATTACTGCCCTGCATAGTTGTTACCCAGTCTTCTTATCACTTTCTGATAACTGCAACAATCAATCAATACACCGTCCAATAAGGTAATGTCTCTTATCTAGAAATATTTGCAATCAGCAAATATTTCTTGGAATTGTCGATTGCCATTCCATCAATGCCTTAATTAAATTCCACAGTTATCAGTGCACGATCTAAAAACAACTTCTCGAATACATTCTAGTTTTTCTGGAATGCACAAACATATCTGCCATTTTTACAAAACACTACAACCTTTATCAGTAAGGAGCCTTGTATCTGAGAGCACTGCACCTAGATCTTAGGATCTAATGCAACCCTCCAGTAGCCACCTTTTATCTCTACTTAACTATAAAACTATGAACCTAGTCTGGGATATTGGATGAGTAGACACTAGATGGGGATTTTATGCACAAGCCTTCTGGCATCCATTGATTACTCTGGATTGCACTGAGCGGCAATACATATAGAGAGTTTTGCCTGTTTTAATATATATAGTCGTGTATGGCACTTAGAGTTGGAAAAATGGCTACTGGCATATTGTAAAATTTATTTACAAATTTTACTTTTTTAAAAAATGTGATCATGTATAGTGCTCAGTGAAGAAAAAATTGCTATTCAAATTTTAATGGGTATTTTTATTTGTTTATTTACATTTTTGTTTGTTTGTTCATTTTTCTTTGGATAGCATGTAAGTCATGTACTTAGATGAGGCATAATTTGTGGATTCCATTGTAATAGTAATAGCATATTTATAACTTAAAACAAGTGACAATGCAGGGTAACTTCTCTATTCAAAGATATTATTATTGGCAGGACTAGCCTTAGGAATGCATAACTGTAAACATTTTTTTTGTATTTTATATAACTATTTTTTTGGTATATAATGAATGTAACAGTTATTTTGACACAGATGTTTAGTAACATAAATATATTAAGGTACCAGGGTTTTCTCTGTGTATGAAGAGGTTTTAATGTTGCCTTTTATTTATTATATTTTTTATCTCTATAACAGAGTAAAAAGGGTAAGATTAAAAAATGTGTATGTGAGTTTAACTAAATGCATTTAAATGTAAAATTACTACCCACAAGCTTAATAAATAAACGTACAAAATGTATAGTTTAATAACAATTCTGTAGTGTAATTTTCACTACACCACTCGCAGGCAGCCCTTCCTCCCTTAACAATGGTCAAATATAATAATTATTATACTAACTTTGTCTATAATGTTATTTCTATAATTAGTATTAATAAGCAATTCAACTCAACTGAAATAAACAACTAATGTGAAATAATTATTTTATTCTAACCGGTTTTTGTCCAATATTAGGCTTTGGACAAAAACCTGTTAGAATAAAATAATTATTTCACATTAGTTGTTTATTTCAGTTGAGTTGAATTGACTATTAATAGTAATTATGGAAACAACAAATTCAGTATATTTATTATATTTGACCATTGTTAAGGAAGGAAGGGACTGCCTGCGAGTGGTGTAGTGAAAATTATATTACATAATTGTTATTCATTAAGTGGATAATAGTCTAAAGAATGTCTAATAAAAATTATTAAATATATAGGCTATCTTTTAAGAGTAAATCATTACACAATTATTTGTTTTAATGACTGTAAAATGATTTAATAAGAATCTTAAATTTAATTTTTGAGTATGAAAAAAACAAAACAATCAAAACAAGTGTGAATTCATTGTGGAAAGCAAATTCTGTATATGTATCTACTTATCTCTATTTACCTGTATCTTATTTTTCAATCTACATAGATAGATAGAAAATCATATACGTAAATAAGTGCTGATGCAGATAGATAAATTGATTGACGGATGAATAACAGATAGATAAATGGATGAATGAAAATACTATTTGGATGAATAGATAGACACAGAGATAGCTATATGGATTAAATGATGGATAAATAATAGATAAATGAATGCTTAGACTGATGACTTAGTAGATAAATATTAGATTCATACACTGATGAACAAATAGATAGATACAGCAGTAGCTAATTGGATAAATTGACAGATGAATAGACAGATAGGCAGATTAAAAAATGTATATATATATAGATGGACAGATCAATGAATATATAGTAATTAAATAGACAAATAGATAGAGAATGGATGGTTAAATAGATAGGCAGAGAAGCATGGATGAATGGATGGATAGATGGATGGTTAAATAGATAGGCAGAGAAGGATGAATAAATGAATGGATAGAAAGATAGATAAAAAGTCAGATAAATAAAGAGATGAATTGGTACGAAGACATATAGATAGGAAAAATAGGCAAATTATTGGATGGATAAATAGATATAAGAATAAATAGAAGGATAAATAAAAACAGATAGAGACCAGTAAGTGGATAGACACCCAAGTAAATAGAGAGATAAATATGTGGATAGTAGGGTATATAGGTAGATAGACAGATAAATAGATATTGAAATGGTGGCTAAATAATTAAATGGATGGTGGATGCATAAATAGATAGAAGAAAATCAAATAAATAGATAGATTGACAGATAGATAAACATACAAAGAGATAGAAGAGACAGCATCAGACAATACTGAGGTGCAGAATTACTAAAAATTAAAATTTAGAATCATGAGTATACATAAATGACATAAAGACAATATTAGGGAAATTAAAAATAATTGAAAACAAGTAAATAATTTATTAATAAACATCACATGATCACCATTTCTTATGCTTGCTTATAACTGTGATTGCTCTAGCTTGCAGTGAGTGGCAATACATATAGTGAGTTTTGCCTGTTTTAGATAAATTACTATAAACACGAATGAGAATTATTACAGCAATCCAATCTAAATAATATACACAACATGCAGTCAAACAAGAAAAAATCCTGTATACCCTATCAAAGAAGTGGCTCATTTAAATAAACTTATTTAGATCTTATAATCAAATTGTATGCAAATCATTTTTGTGATTCTTATATAAATCTCGCAATCTTCTTTGATAATTATAACTATGGGTATGGCTAACAGTTAGTCAAAAACATGCTTATCATATTATTGTGATATATTTAACATTTTTATCTTAAAGTAGTAAGCAAGCTTTTCTTCGTATACATGTTATATGTATTATTTAGATTGAATTATATTTTTCTGAGAAAAGTTTAAAAATATTGGAATTAAATTATTAAAATAGTAAATAAAATAATAATAGGAATTTAATAAATGACTCAAAATATTGATTCATATGATAAAATGAAAGTTTTAAGACAAATGACTCAAATTTCAAAGGGGGGGGGGTATAAACGTTATATAAACTAGTAATTAGAAAAAAAAGGTAGAACGAGTAAAATTATACAATTTAGACATTAGAGGAAGGCATAAAAATTGAAATAGTAAAAAAGTCGTGTATAAAAAGAAAAATAATAAAGATGAGGTATGTGTAGACCCATTAGGATTTATTACTGATTTTTGTTATACGTCATTAAATGTATTACTGTAAAATTAAAACTCTACTATTAACAGATATATAGTATTTAAAAAATTGTATACATATGTGGAAAATCATTTATACACACTAATATTTAAAGAAATGATTTAACACTTGAATAGCTTTTCAAAATGTTTTCATTTGAAAAGGATCAAGAATTCAAACCCAATTTTATGCTAAAATATGGCTATGCAATATTAATTTTTTTTAAAAAAAGAATACTGTTATTAAAATAAATACGCTCATTATATTCATTCATTTAAACACAAGACAAAATATATTTACACAAATGTCATTTCTTTTCCTACTAAGCTCTAGTTGCTCTTTTATGTAGAAGAAAATTTTTGTACTATTTTATATATATATATTATGTGTCAAAGCGTCGCCCGGGAAGCGAACCCCGTGACAAATGCTTGTAAGGCAGCCGTGCTAACCACTCGGCCACCAACGCTTGATCATCTATTTTATATATTTACATGTAATTTTAAATGTAATCCAAAATATGCTAATAGTAACAACAACAATAAAATTATATAATAAAAATATTGATTATAACATTAGATACTCATATATATATATATTTTAAAAAACTATTTTTTTCCTTTCTCCCTCTTTAATGTATTTCTTAATTTGTTTTTATTATTATTTCCTATAATGTTGCAAGCCTCTAAATTTAACAGGTACATTATTAAATTATTAGAATCGTTATTTATTGTGTACGAAGGAAAAAATTAGTCACATTGGATTTTTCATTGTCAAGATAAAATCATCATAGAAAAAAATATTGTGTGCGAAATTCATAAATATTTTAAATACAATTTATGTAATTAAATAGTATTAAAATTAATATATGGATTGAAAATTTGCATATTAGGAAACATTTTTTTTTTTTTTTGTGAAATAATTGAATCGTCTTTTTATTTTTATTTTAATAATTAGTTTAGGTAATTTTAAGATTTAATAGCCAAATTTTTAAACATTCATTTTTATATAAAAAAACTAAAATTGATTAAAATCAAGAAAAAAAAATTATAATTATAATATATTCAGCACATCAGTTAAATGAGTCATTAAACAAAGGTTATCTGAAAAACAAATATGTCATCCAGTGAACAAGTCAACATATTTTTTAAACAATAAAATTTCTGTAGTGTAATTTCACTACATCACTCTCATGCAAGGAGTTTCTATCTGCTTTTAACATCTTGTGGAGGGGTGTAATCATAAACATATGACCAAAGACGTGAAAATATGTATGATTCCAAGATGCACATTTCATGCAGAACTAGCCCTTACTAGTTGGCCTAGATTACAATCTCTTATTCAATATATATAAATAGCCAATTATTATAGTTTAATTGATGAATATCAAAATTATTGCTCTCACAACTTTGACATAAACCACTTAATGAAAGTATATTAATAACTTTTATTAATCATTTCATTAGGCTAGAGATTATCCACTTAACGAATAATATTTCTGTTGTGTAATTTTCACTATAACATGAGTGCAGGTTCAGCATGAAAAATGCATGTTGTGAATCGTGCATATTTTTCACATGTCTTTGGGCATATGTTTATGATTACACTTTCCACAAGATATTAAAAGTAGTGAACATTACAGAAATATTATTCATTAAGTGGATAATCTTGAATCTAATGAATGACTAATAAAAATTAGTAGTTTGTGTCAAAGTTGTGAGGCTGGTAAATTTAACACATCAATTAAGCTGTAGTAATTGGCTATCTATATATATTAAACAATATCGAAGATATGTGTAAGAGATTGTGAGGGTAACCTGTTGCATGTTGTTTCAACACAAAAGGTGCATTTCGGGGTCATACATTTTCACAAATCTTTGGTCATATGTTTGTAATTACACCTGTGGCTATGAGATATTACAAGCAGATAAAAGCCAGTCTCTACTTTGCATAAGAATGATGTAGTGAAATTTACACTACAGAAATATTATTCATTAAGTGGATAATCTTTAGTCTAATGAATGACTAATATTTAAGGCAAACAGTAATATAAGAAGAAATAAAAAACAAGATTAGACAGTTCTCTTTAGTTGCACTTGTTACAATTTTCTTTAGTTCCATTTACAGTTAACTCAGTTGAAGACGAAATTCAGTATGAGTGACAAATAACTGAAGTCAACTTCCCAATAGCAGATAGATTATTTTTAAAGAGAATTGCAGTGGAATCTTATACAATTTGCAAAAATATTTACTTCTATAAAAATATGCAAGAAATTTCCTCATGCTCATTTTTGTTTTCTCTAGCTTGTTTATTTTACAAATAGGATAGTTCTGTGGTTTTAAATCACTGCTTTACTGTTATCATAAGTAATATTCACGTAGGGTTTTTTAATAACTGATGTTTCTGCAGACCTGTTTTTATTAATTTTTAAAAAAAATGAACATGTCATTATGTTAAAGGGTCATATTTTCTACTCATGCACAAACTTTAAATGAAACTGAAGAATCATAATTATGTCCAATCTAAAAAAAAACATACTTAATGCTTTTAGGAAAAACATCAGGAAATTTATTTAAATTTTTTGGTTTCTGCATTAAATGAACTGTGAAAGAAAGTGAAAAAAATAAATAAAAAAGAAATCAAAAGAAATGACAGACGATGCAATGGTGGTTGTAATGATAAGAAATAAAAATTAAAAAGACTAACAATCCCTTAAAATAATCAATTAAAAAATTCAAAAACGTATTTAGGAAAGACTAGGAATGATATTACACTATTTGCAAAGACATTAAAAATATAAATAATCTTGGAAAAGAAAGTCTAGCTTGAAGAAAATAGCAAGAATAAATTGGCTGTGAGAGTCAAGGTAACAAACATCACATAATCACCATTTCTTATGCTTGCTTATAACTGTTCTTAAAACAGGCAAAACTCACTCTACGTATAGCCACTCACTGCAAGCTAGAGTAATCGCTGACTAAGTTCACAAGTCAGGAACTAGTCATGGAGATATTGGATGAGTAGGCACTAGATGGGTATTTTATGAACAAATCTCTGGCGGAGTGATTACTCTAAGTTTGCAGTGAGTGGCAGTACGTATAGTGAGTTTTGCCTGTTTAGATGTCAAGGTATTGATTTAAATAAAAATGTCAAAATGCAAACAGAAATGGGAAAAAATATATAAAAAAACTATGTCACAATGATATTAATTGAGATATGTTACACTCCAAAGAATTTTTAAAAATGAAAATTAAATTCATATTAGCCAAAGAAACACCGTATGTACAACACTGCATCAAAAATGTTGGATGAAACTAAAAAAAAATTAAAATGTGAACCAAATCACATCAGTTAAAATTTAATGTCCTACAGATTGTTTGAAATCATTTGATATTCACATACCAAAGAAAAGAATCTTCACAGGATGTTCAAACTCACACCACATCTTTTATACTCGATGTATGATCATTCAGTACAAAATGCAGTCTTACATCGAAAAGAAATGGTCAGATTTACAAACTGTTTTAGAAAAGGTGTAAAATTCAGACTCATTTCTATTTATGTACATTTGAAAATAAAAAGACCATGAAATCAATAATAAGATTATTTAATTGTCATACCAGAAGATAACCTTGTTTTTATGATACATCTCTATATAAAACAGACTGGTGATACATTTGCAAAGTAATTAGCAGAAGTGAGATAAGTAAAACAATCATTTTAATAAATTTCCCATGTAGTACAAAGGTTTTTTCAATAACTCTTATAAAAGAACAGTAAAAAAGAGTCAATACTCCCCAGGTATGCCAATTTCAGATAGTGAAGGCTCAAATGTTTTTTTTTTATTATTGCTTTATTCTCTGGCTAAGATTAGATCATTAAAATATCATCTAACCATATTACTTATGTCACACAATATGTTAAAACAAAGCAAATTTTTCCATGCAATAGTGACACCTAGTGCAAGCTATATCAATCAAAACTAGTTTTTAGTTTATGGATTTTCATAAGTGACGGGTCTTGGAACTGAGAGCTATGCATTTGGATCTTTGGATGTAATGCATCCCTCCAGCACTCATCTTTTACCTTTTTGGTCAACTATATCAACTATAAAATTAGGGTGACCCTATTGTATGGAGAAATTTGATACTTTTAACAGCTCATGTAAGCATAAGAGAAGATGGTAATGTGACATTTAATGGTTTAACACCAGCCCTGGAAAAAAAGAAAATGGTGACTATCATTATTAAAAACCCAAAACATCTAAATATATAGATACTAAACTGAAGTTACATCTGTATGAATATACAAACTAATTATCTTAGTAAAAATATTGATTACATTTTGGCTGATAGTTTTAAAATTAACCAAAAGGGATCTGCAAGGGTACATCATATACTGCTCTTAGAATCAAGGCTTCCCACTGATGAAAGCCATAAGCTATAAACTATTCTGGGAATACTGGCTGAGAAGGCACTAGATGGGAATTAAGGTGCATATTCTTTTACCATCTATAGTAGTTTACTACAGCTGGCATTGGGTCACACTAGTATATGGATAAATTTGTTATTGTTTTACCTAAGATTAACTAAATATTTATTTACTGACCAATATTAGATAGTTAACTGGATTTACTATGGGTCATAATTCTTAAAGCAAAATCCTAAACCCCATGAAAAGGGTTTATTCGAGCACTAGGTTGTAGAATATGGCAGGCAGGTCTACTACCTCGGCACCATGAGACCAAATTTTATAAGTACATAGGAATACTAAATTTGTAATGAGGAAAGAAACAATGACTGAAGACAAATGTAGATTTAGGATTATCAGAAGAAATATCAATGTTGAGAGACAAGATTTCAAGAATGATTATAAAAGTTTAACAACAGAGTAAAAATCTGGAATTACAGGTAAATATGGGGGGGGGGGGTCAGACTATTATGACTTCAACATTGATAATAGATGAAATAATTAAGTGATTTATTGCTCATGAATTCTTAAAAAGTTTGAGCACAGAAGTTTCAAAGCCGGAAGTGTGAACTATGGATTTTGAGATCTCAGAATCTATCAGTCCATCATTATACTAAATCATGGAAGGAAAAATTGATAATAAATACATAGTAGTTGATAGGTTTTACATTCATAGTTTATTCATCAGTAACAATGAAACCAGAAGTCAGAACATTCACCAATAAACTAACTTGGGTTTACTTACACTAAAAAAATTTTTAATATGATAATCATCATATCTTTAAAAATGGAAATTGGCCTTATTGAAGTCATGGTGTCTTCTATGACTCTTTATTGATATGACAAAATTGACACTGTAAGAAAGGATTTCATCAATGCCATGATTCAAAAGCAGCATTTTGAATTGTGCTACTACTAAAACCATGAACATCATAAATAGCAAGAGAAATGAAAAATGCATATTTGATTAGATTATATGAGAATTTTTGCTTTTAAGCCAATAAACGTCACATGATCACCATTTCTTATGCTTGCCTATAATTGTTATTAAAACAGGCAAAATTCTCTATATGTATGGCCACTCAGTGCAAGCCAGAGTAATCAATAGATGCCAGAAGGCTTGTGCATAAAATCCCCATCTAATACCAACTCATCAAATATACCCAGACTAGTTTCTGGCTTGTGGCCTTCATCAGTGAAGGAGCCTTGGATCTGAGAGCACTGCACCTAGATTTTAGGATCTAATGCAACTCTCTAACAGCCACCTTTTGTCTCTACTTAACTACAAAACTATGAGTCTTAAATTGAAAACACTATAATATTTTCAATCCAAGCTCATTAGCTTATATAGTCATATAGGTCTGAACTCAGTTCAGTATCCATACATTTTGGTGTCTTTGGTTTTTTTAATAGCCATAGCCACCACTATCCTATTAGGCAGGATTGGTTTTAAGCCAATAAACATCACTTGACCACCTTTTCTTATGATTGCTCATAACTGTTATTAAAACAGGCAAAACTCTCTATACATATTGCCACTCAGTGTAAGCCAGAATAACCAAGGTATGCATCCATTGATTACTCTGGCCTGCACAGAGTGGCAATACATATAGAGAGTTTTGCCTGTTTTAATAAAGAATTTTTGCTTAAGGCAGAAATGGTCACATTGAAATTGTCCCACTTTGATTATATCTACTTTATTAAAACAATATATAATTCTTTGAAGGGTTGGTGATTAATGAAAAAGATAATCAGCGTTACGACATATGGATTCCAGTATTGCAATTATGAACATAGCTTTGAGCAATCAGAAAAAACAATCTGATGAAATGAAATAATCACTAGGATCGATGACTTTATAACATGTAATAGTATAGTTTAGCATAACACAAAGATTTGAATCCATTTTTGCAAGCTGTTGATCATGATTCAAAGACCTCAAAATATTTTTGGGGAACACTACAGTAATTTTTAGTTGCAGTTATTTTTATTCAAAATATTCAATCACTTTTTAATACAATTCATAACATAACATGTTCACCATTCTTTATGTTTACACAATCTGTTTTTCACAGGACAAACCTTTCCATACATTTTAATATGGTTACACAGCAATATTCTTCTAGTGATTATGACATTGATTATAGGATAAATGAGATTTAAAGCCTATCATGACAGATATTTAGAAAACTATTAAATATCCACTGTATTCTTTCATATTAAATGTTGGATACTGTATTATTTTAATTATTTGCGATGATAGGAGTTTAATGTGTTTTAAAATTTCCCCAGGTGACGAACTTGATAAAGCTGACTTTTCCCCAAACTTGGGTTGAATAATAAATGTTAATCGTTATAATTTACAATATTTTGTTCAGATTCGTTGTTTTAAAAATAAAAATTATTGATTTTTTTAGAAAAACTATTTTTAATTGATTAAAAAGAAACAAAACAATTAATAATTTTAAATTATTAAATTACTTACAGTAAACAAAAAATTAAATAATATATATTTAAAAACTTTCTATTATGTAAGTTTTGTGTTGAAAAAATCTATTTTTAAAGTTTTTTCTTGGGCTTTATTGAAAATACCTTTTAATTAATACAAATATAGTGGTGGTAGAGAGGGAATGTCTTAGATTAGTTGTCTTTTATAAGAGGTGAGATGTCCAATCTAAATAGATGTATATATAAGTTTAAATGATTGAAAACATTGTTAATTATTTAAAAATATCTTCAAATATTTCTGCCTAGAATAATCTAGTCAAATATACACACACTGATCTGACCTAATACTATAAATAAATTTTAGCTATACTTGAGACCTTATTAGTTAATGCAATGATTACTAAAGAATGTCAGATCTCGTATGGGATCAGATTGTCTGTTCAAACTTTTATATATAACATGTTTGTATATATAAACTAATTGAAGCAAACGTCCGCAGTCCTATACCGATTTTTCAATCTATTATTATACTTCGTGAAAAACTAATGAAACATTTTGTAATGCACATGTATGTCAAATCAACCAATTTTCATTAACTTTCTAGAATGATACTAATCTCCTGCGTAAGGGAACGCAATGTAATTAATTATCTTTTGTTTACGTTAACATCATATACGTGACCAGTTTAATTTTAAAATATTAATAAGTCAATATAATATGTTCGATAAATTAGCTTATTTTTACATAACTAAACTTATAATAAGGCATTCTTCTCAAACTCATACTATTATTTAAACTTTATATATTTAAATATGTAATTAATTATTTAACACCATCTATTCGTAGGAAAAACAATCATCGAATCAAATTGCTGCATAAACTAATTAGTTTTCAGTACTTACGTATTTCAAAATAAACTACCGGTAATTCTCACCAGTTGCTTAGAGATATGAAAATTTGAAAATGGCTGGTGTAAAATAAATTAAAAATTTTATACAAACACTCCCAAAGATTTGACAACTTTTATCATGGTATTAAACTCTTAGGATGTCCATTTTTCTTAGAAGTATATAATTATTTATAAAGTATGAAACACCATGCCCCTCTTGCTACTCATATTAGCAACACCTATCTTATTAACTTATAGACAGCAATAATGGCTATATTAAATTAGTAAGGACTTAGTTAAAATATTTATTTTCATATTCGAAGATGCCTAAAATTCCACTTCTATTGCTTTTACTAATTTTTCACCAAAAACACTTGTACTTTATTTTTCACAATATTTTATTTATGACAGTTTTAATTGACTAGCAGCCTTCTTCAGATATTTGAAATATATTTCAGATATACATTTTCAAATAGTTAGTTAAAACCATCATATGTTAAATAAAGTATTGTGAAAATTACATTGTGAGAAATGCAGTTTTCTAAATATTTGGTTTTATATTAATGTGTGGGATTTTCAAGCATTAGGGATTACTGAATGGCCACTTATTTACGAACTGTTGCTGATAATGATCTATCTAGCTGCCCCTTATAGTGAATAAAATGGCAGTACTTATTTGGTTTGACAATTGATGATTAGAAGATGCTATGAATATCTATATATTCATTCACCTATTTATACAGAATAGTTAAATGTGCTGAATCATGGGAAAATCTTAAACCTGATTGAAACCTGTTCTAAATTTTACCTAGTTAGGATTTGAACCCAAGTTATTGACATGGTAGATACATTACCACTGCACTACAAGATCCCCTTATATATAAATATATAATAAAATTAGCACTAAGTCTATAATTGCGTCAATATGTAATAAATGTATCATTTTATTAAATTCTTCAGTTTTAGCTAGTGAAAGATTACCTGCTACTTTAGGATGAACTGTTGAAATTAGTGAACATGCCAATAATCATAGCTAAGGTAACTTAAATTATATGTATTGCATAGTGAAAAAATTATAGGTTTATACATGAAAACCGAGGTACTGCAAAAAAAATCAAACTTTTAGATTATATAGTTATTCTCAAGATTTCACTCATTACATTATAATTATAAGAAATGTTTCCACTGTTTATATATATATCTAAAGTCAGTCTTTCATTACATTGAAAAGTAATAAGAGACAAGAAATTTGTCCAAAATAATACATTTCTGATATTATAATAAATAAAATATTTCTCTAGTTCAATACGTTCATGGCAGAATAGTTTGTAAATTAATAATTACTTATTAATATTTGTCAACATGCAATTTGCTCTGCAAAGTTTAATAAAGTAGTGAATACCAAACTCTAGAGCTCATTATTTATGGATCACAACCTGATTCTTCTACTTCCAGTTTTCAAATGCCTTATGAATGCCTGAGCAATAAGCAATTCAATTATTTTTATTATTATTAAGTGTTATGTAAGTTACAATTCCTGTTTATTGATTTGTTTATTATTTTATAAATACTTTATTTAAGTTAAAATAAAGTTTTAAAATTGAGATTTAATATATTTATATTACAATATAATTTGTTCAAATTTGACACATTTCTTATAAAATTATTGGCAATTCAATGCAACACTAAAGTATTTTAAGTAGGTTTTCTAGTTTCTTAAATCCAAAGGAATTGGTGGATTAAATTTCAAATATTTCAATATCAAATTTCTAATATAGTCCTATCACTTCAGTATGTTTTCAGTAGTGCACACAAGAGGGCAGTACATACATTAAAAAACTTTGCTTTAAAAAGAATCTTAACAATCTTTAAAAATTGAAATAATAACAAATCTTGAGATTATAAGATTCCTTTTTTTAAAAAGTATATGACATTTTTTATTTTGAGTTTAAAATTGATTTTTAAAAAATATTTTTCAAATTAATAATAACGTGAAATCTAAACACCTTCAAACAGATACGCTTTAAAAATGCTTACGTGACAGCCAATCAGATGGAATAATGGCATCACATGGGACTCTAAATTCTAAAACACAAGCCAGAACTATTAGAAAAAGATGGGACCAAATCAGCAAATTATATTGTAAATAATTTTTAATCCTCATGACTCTTTTCAAATATTAGCAGATAGCTATATTTTCAGTGGTGCATGTGAGAGGGCAATATATATATATTAAAAAATATTTGAGTGATAATTTAAAACTCAAATCTTTCATTGTAAATCCCTGAAGATTTCAGATGGTGATGTATTAGATGTGATAATATGTTGGACTATTTTCATCATCTATCAGTAAATGTTGAATGCATGGATAATTTTAAATTTTATTTAAACCCTTCAAATACAAACAACTTGTTAGTAATAGCACACAAATAGACAACACATGTTAGTAATTATACAACATTTGGAGTAATATTATTCTTCACTATTCTTCAAGTATTGCTGACTTGACCAGTGACAATATTAGCATAAAAGTTGAACTTATGCAATCCAACCCCAGTTGGAGTCATCAAACATCCAAAATCCTGCCCCAAAATATACTAACATACCAGCTAACTCAAAATCAACCCATTTCTGGTAAACAGAGGGTGCTAGCCGATGATGCTGACTGTTTTTCTCCCACATCAGAAGACAAAACAAACATTATAAATGCATATAAGCCAAAAGCTAATAAAACTGTATATACAAATCCCCTTGCATTAAGCCCAGATGATAAGCATCCAAGCACAAAATTACTATCTAATCATAGTCAAATAGATAGTGAATCTTTTCCCAGTTTAATTTTTCATAACAGCACTAGAAATAACGTGGGATGGCTCAAGGAAATACACTATCCAAATAGAAATAAAAATAATTTACAAACACAATCGTTTGAATATCTGTTAGAATCTCATACTATAGCTGGTCATCCACCACTCAAATGTCTCCCCTCCTGTCACTTCAAAACATACCTTATTGATGGGAAAACAAGATGAACTTGATAATAATTTGTTAAATCTCACACACGCAAATAATGCAAAATTTACTAAACTACAAACTAACCCTGTTGATGAAACTAAATGTATCACACTTCCTATGTCATATGCTAGTGCAGCTCAGGCTGGAATGACACAATCTGGGTCGGTTAACCACTCTAGCAATGGCCAACCCTTTCCTCCTGTAGGTCACAATACTGATCACCAAGCCAGCAATGCAAATCAAAAAACTGTGGGAATGGACATTCTTGAGTTGATAGAAAAGCAATCACACCATGCAGATGATCTGGTTCAAGTGGATCCAATTGAAAGTAATATTACACTAAATCAACTTTCAGTGGAGCAAACGGATACTATTGTCTCAAATTTTAATCTATTCCAAACATGCTTCTGAAATTGCTGGCTAACTATAGCAATGATAAGAGTATTATACTAGCGGTATTGGACCTAAAGTGTGCTCTGTTTAAATTTCCAATGAATGCCTTATTTGAGTTAATTAGGAGAGCAAATATTGCAAATGAAATACATAGGGTCTCTACCCATCCGAATGACCGCTATATAGCAGTCGAATTCAAGACCTGGGCTGGCAGGAATAACTTTAAAAGCAAATTTAAAGTTTTGGGTGATAAGATCATAGTAACTGTAGATATAAACAGATCATCCACTCTAAATGGGTCAATAAAAGATTGCATTACAGGAATAGATGAATCTTATTTACAAGAATATTGGAACCCTTTGGCAAGGTGACTAGTTTCACCTACCTTCCAATTGACAAAACATTTGACAACATTCTCTCGAACAAAGCAAGATTTAGACTGCTCCTAAAAAGGGAATAGTGCCAACAGATATTCCAACAGTGTTGTCACCTAGAGGCTATCCCATGATATTATCTTTTTTAGGGGTTAGGCCACAGTGCTTCTACTGTGGACAAAGAACACACCTGATTAAAGAGTGTTTGAATCGTATATGTACATCTTGTGGTCAAAAAAAGGTCACAGTCACAGATGTAGGCAACAACAGACTTCTCATTCAGTTCCGGAGGTGCAACATGCTTCACAACAACCGAGTGCACAACACAACAATGTAGAACAGCAGGACAAACTCAACTTAAGGCATACAAATAAAAAAAGTATCCTAATTCATGAAAGGAATCAGCCCTCCTTAATTAACAGTAATCAGGATTGCAAACATAACACATCCCATAACAATAGTCACAAAAACCAAAACAATAATCAAAGGCCGTTGGAATCAAAACCAAAAGATTCCCACAATAATGAACCTAGGAATTTGCATGAAGGCCTAGGTTTCAGCTCAGTCACAGCGTCTGGTAATGGGGCTGGTGAAAACAATATAGACCAGAATCAAACCAAACCAAAAAAAGACAGAAATACCAAAACCTAACTCCACCCAAGGTAAATATAACATCTCACCAAGTCCTAGTGACCCACTGATAGCTGTGACTAATGAAAATATCACTCCTTACCAAACACCAGTAGATTCTGCCGCTTCCTGGTCTGAAGATGAGATGGAGACATTTATCACTCCTAACACCAGTCATAAAAGAAAACCATGGATTGTCTCTAGTCCTAGCTCAGGAGAAGAAGAGATATTCCCACTGAGGCAAAAGTCTAAACCCACAATATCAAATGCAACTAACAATAAGCATAAAGGAGCCACAGAATAGAAATGCAAGATTAATCTTCCATCTGATTTGGTAACTAGTTCAGATTTAAACATCCCTCCAAACATCCACTAGGAAATTAATAAAAAAAAGAGTCTGCTAATACTTCATTGAAACTGCCTGTGGTAGAATCTAGCAGGCCATCTTACAATGGATAACAATAAATGTTTAATATTTGCTGTCAATGTCCGAGGTATTAATTCCCTCGGTCGTATTAAATGCCATCAGGCATTTCTTTAAGCAAAATTCACCACATATGTTGTTCATAGGGGAAACGAAATATCACCTAAACTCGAACTACTTCTGATTTCAGAACTTAGTAAAATAGGATTCACCCATTTATCTACAGGTCATGCTTCTAGGGGAGAAGTTGGGGTAATAATAAATAATCTTCTGGCTTCAACCTCCTTCAGAATAATTTATCTAGATCATAATCTAATTGCCATGGAGTTTACCTTCTCCTTGAATACTTTCAATGTGATTTATGTATACAGCCCCAATGTTCATACAACACTGCTGAAAATAGTCCACACAATTAACCTAATTACTAATAATAACAATGCACCTACCATTCTGCTCGGTGACTTTAACATCTCCTATGAGTCCTTCACAAAGAAATATTTACCCCTACTCAATAAAGTATTTCTCAATGGGAGGGGATTCTTTCCACCTGATGCATTTTCATTCTATACAAAAAACAATCGCACACTCATTGATCTAATGCTCTACTCAGCTGAATTGCACTATGGGATAGAGGCTAGACTGCAACCGACAGCCTTTTCAGATCATTTTGCGATTATGGCATTCCTAGAGCTGAACAACTTTCAACAAATTAAAGCCAACCGGAGTCTCAGAATGTTCACTAAAACCAACGCCACTGAGGCATTTTTCTCAGAGGCCTACATTCTTTTTTACAAGGTGAACCTCATATATCTACACCCGGTCGAGGCCTGGACTACATTTATAGGCATTATTCAGTCACTGATTACTCAATACACCTTCAAGCTTAAGGGAACAACCACACTGATGTGTGAATTGGACAGCCTGAATTGGAAAATTAAAAACTTCGATGGTCAGGATCACAATATTGACTACTTACTTGAACTAAAAGCTTCAGACAGATCAAAACAGTCAGCAGTAGCAGAGATAATAGCTACAAAAAATGCAAAGACTTACCTGCCAGCTCAACATTGCTGGATCCGGGGCTATATCAGGTGGGCTCTGGGGGCCAGAAAGAAACAGGAAGTTTCTACTTTATTGCTCATCAGTGGTGACAGCCTTACTGGTGCGAATATGATTTTTACATATAGAGAGACACTTTCAAAACCTTCTATTAGGTCACTGCACAAACCCTGCCTTGGAGTGGGTGGGCACAACCGGAGAAGCAGATCATGGTATTACACTCCACATCATCACCAGTAGGTTGCAGGGTCTCCCATGACAGTGTTCATCCTGGGATTCATGCCATCCCGAAATTTGTGTTCACTCACTTAAATTTTTTTACTGCGAGGATTATATTAAACATGTTAAACTATCTTGCCATCGAAAGGAGAGTAATTCCTAACCTATATCCAATCGCCATGGTCCCATTCATTAAAAAGAACTGGGATCCTACCTCTCTTAGCAGTATCAGGCTGATATCGATGACACCAATTTTGTTCAAAGTCATGGAGGGTATAATAAAAGAAAAAATTCAGGATGCCATTCTACAGGATATATCGGCCTCTCAATATGCAAGGAAGGGATCATCAGCACTGACTGCAATTGGTGAAGTGAAAATTCTGCTTGATCACATTAGATCTAACAGAAAATCCCAGCCTGTGGTAGTTCAGCTGGATATGTCCAATGCTTTTGATACAGTAGATGTCAACATTCTTCTTGAATTGCTATCTCAGTTGGACATATCAAAACAGATAGTTCAGATATTGGACAATCTCCTGAATAGTAGACATATTAATATTTCCATAAATGGACATTACTCAGATGGATTTGCCTCTTCAAGATCCATAACACAAGGATCACCATTGAGTGATCTATTGTTCATAAAGTACATTGACCCTCTGATTAAAATCTAGATCAGCTTCCAGGGATATATGTGCCCCAGCTTAAGAAAAACATCAAGGTTTTCACATACATGGATGACATACTTGTGATTCTTCCATCCCGTAAACATCTGCAGACATTTCATTCCATAATTACCAATTAGACTAAAGATTATAAATTATCCATCAATCCTCACAAGTCATCATCCTGGTGCATCAACATTGTTAGAAAAATACTATCCAATTTTTTAGCGGAACCTCAGTGTTTTATGGGGTTCCTATCTTCAAGTCACAGACTGCTATGTCTGTCTGTCTACAAAAATCCATCATAAGCAATGCTACTAACGTGGTTCAGTCGCTGTCAAGGACATACCTGTCCCTACAAGGAAGATTGCTCTGATTAATATGAAAATTATGGCGAGCATAAATTACTACCTGCCAATAATGACAGTTACAAAATCATTCAGTTTACAAATTCAGAGGCTCTGTGGTCAGCTCTTATGGAGGGGTCGGACCACTGCAATTAGCATCCACAGACTTCAGTTTCACAGGAGACAGAACGGTATGGGTCTCCATTCAATACAGACAATCAATTTCCAAAAAGGGCATTCACTTTTAGTAAACCTGGGGAAAAAATACCCTCTATCAGATATTATAGAGACTGTAATACCTACTGACAGACCTCCCCCCAGTAAACACACATGGCTTGACACTATTATTAAACAACAATCTCTATACATCGGGCACTCAACAACAGAGTTTAATGATAAAATCAACATCTGGCAGGCACATCACCTGCTGAATCCTGAAAATACAGTTATTTATGCTCACCTAAGGTGCAGCAATCATAAAATCACCACAATATTTAAATATCTGCTACTGGAGCCCAAACTTTTGGATTATCTGATCAAGGTGAATATGGGCTCCATGCCAACTAATACATTCTTATACTACAAGCAGTTTCTAAATAAAATGGACCCAATTTGTCATGCCTGTTCTAGAGGAGAGGAGACCTTTAATCATCTGTTAAATGTATGTCCAGGCTATAACAGTATTCGAAGTGTCATCTCTCAACACTGCATTATAGCAGTGGATAAAATCCTGGACATCAGGGGTTGTCTCTTCTCTGGAGACTTTACAATTATCAGGTTATCTATCTTCCTGACATATGCTTTTTGGTACACAAGGTGCAGGACAAAGTTCACACAACCAACACCGGACCCCAATGCTATATTTTGCGATAGGCTCAAAGCTCTTCAAAACAAGGACAAGATACTATCCTCTAGATTTTTGTTTAATAATACATGGAGCCTACTAGTATGGCCCACAGACTCTACATGAATATTGGACCTGATATATCCACATTGTAGTGTATCGTAAATGAAGTAGTCTATGTTGCAACATGTCGGATTCTACTAGACAGGCATTGATTTCACACTACATGTATCCCAGCTGATAAGTTAGCATTATTGGGTCAACCTCAAAAGGGGTGGGCAATACCAACAAAATAGTAGGTATTTACTCATATATCAACCTGCTAGTGCAGGCTCTGGCATACGTCTTACCAGACCAACGTCAGCAATGGATGAGCCAACATTAACAAAGTGTTTTTATTATTCATCTGTACAATTTTATTATGTCAATAAATATAATTTTAAAATAAAATATTAAATTTTAAGGCAATGCTTTAACCAACACAATAGATAGTAGAAATTTCATATATTTATAGGAAAAAAAATTGAAGGACTCAGGAGGATTTGAAACAATCCTCATATATAAATATGTATGAAATTTCTACTGACTGTTACCTTTGACAGAATAGATCAATTGATTAGAGTGTTGCCTTAAAATTCAATATCCAAGAATCTAAAGATGTAAGTTTAACTCCTATGCTAATATTGTTACTGGTAAGCCAGCAACACCTGAAGAAGAGTGGAGAATATTACTATTCAAAACATTGTGTAATTACTAACCTGTGTTGTTATTTGTGTGTTATTACTAATAAGTTGTTTGTATTTGGAAAGTTTAAATACTGTATAGTTTAAAATTTTCTATACATTCAACATTTACTGCTAGATGATAGAATTAGTCCAACATATTAATAAATCTTTGATTATAAAAGTTCAATTTTTTAAAAAGTGGCTTTTTTATATACTAAAAGTTGGTGTTTTAAAAACATTTTTGGATTATATAACTGTATATTATAAACAATTTTATTTGAATATGCATGATTTTTTCAAATATTAATTAAGCTGACTTATAAATAATTGAAAAAATATAAGAATGCTGAAAACTTAGGAATTATAAAAAAAAAATTATAATCAATACTTTTATTTACTTCGCTCTAAAAAAAAGTGTTTTTTCGGCCACAATTGCATTTTTATATTTAATTTGAAATACAAGTGTGGGGTTGACTTAATTAATTTCTGGATTACCAACCTTTTATTTCAAGTTAAATATAAAAAGCCCAATTGTGGTTGAAGAAACATTTTTTTATATAGTACAACGTAATATACAAGGGATTCAAACTCAGACTTCCACATGACCCTCAACTCTCCATGTCATCTCATATTGCTGACCCACCTTATCACACACATGTTGGTCAGCAATATGAAATGGCATGGAGAGTTGAGAGTGATGTGAAAGTCTGAGTTCGAATTCCTTATATATTACATTGTATGTGCAGGTGTGTAAGTCTGTGCAGTGTATTAAATAGTACAAAGTAATTGATTCGTAGCTCAATCTTTTATTTTTTTCATTTATTCGTTTGTAATTCAATAAATAGGAAAAGTCCACTATACCAGAAAGGTTATACAATTATAACTCCTTTGCAGATTTATAGCTTAGCACTGCTTTCAACCAGGCTGATCATATTCATAGGGTAGTACTATAA
This sequence comes from Epiperipatus broadwayi, assembly GCA_028023455.1. NCBI lineage: Eukaryota > Metazoa > Onychophora > Udeonychophora > Euonychophora > Peripatidae > Epiperipatus > Epiperipatus broadwayi. The sequence goes on from JAQFVV010000011.1 coordinate 16,016,118, forward strand.
ATATGACTGACAGACATGGTTGAAAGCAGTACTAAGCTGTAAATCTGTAAAACAGCTATAATTGTATAACCTTACCAGTATAGTGGACCTTTCCTATCTGTTGAATTAAAAGCATTGATTATAAAAAATATTTTATATATCTACTAGTAATTATATATTAGTTCTAAATTTTTCAAATCATTTATAAATAATGTTTAGTGCTTAAAATGTTATAAGACAATTTTTTTCTGATAAGTTATTATGAACTAGAATTTAATTTTTTTTTGACTTTTGTTATTATTAATAATATTATAATAATTTGAAGATATCTTCCTCCGTTATTTATAACAAAGCTCAAACTATGAGTGATGATTTAAATATTTTATTTGCATATAATCAATTGCAAAAACATTCAGTTGTTAAAATGAAATTGATTGTAATTAAAACATACAAATAGATAAGTCCGAATATTAATTCTGGTGATTATATAACAAATGAGGGTATTCTGTGAAATACATATATAGTAAAAAAGTCTGGTCTGGAATACTTTACCCTAAACTATAAGTTTTGAGGAGTGCATGACAAATCTGAAAAAAAAAGGGGCATATTGGCATTGTTGCCCAAGAGTTCATAAGAAGTTCAAGCACCAGACCTGTAAGTACCAGAATCAATCCTGGGACCTCCTGAACCCCAAGTTCGATACTCTCCCATTTATGCCAAAACATGCAGACAACAAATCCAAAAGATTTGATTGGATGTAAATATTTTTATTAGGTACATTTGGCGATTTATTAATAATATTTCTGATTACGTTAATAGTGTTAAATTCTAGGGCTGCTACTTATAATCTGACTATGTCTTAATTTTTCCATGATAACTGAAGATATATTTGCATATACAGTATTACTAATCATTATTTCACTTACATCTCAATTGTCATTTTATGTAGCTGTTTACTTGATAAAATATTTTCAATAGAAAAATTCAAGTCACACTAAATGATAATAGATCCCAAATTTTATAGAAGTGTTGACCATTGGGTTCATTTCTCTCATTTCCTTTGTTTAATACAGTGTTCTTCGAACCATGTTCTGTATAGGACACCAGTGATTCAGAACGTCAGTAAATTTTTGTGAAAAATTATGAAAATTAATACAAGCCTCATATGATTTTAAATGGGGTACCAGAGTTGAAACATGTTTGAACATGCTGGCACATGCTAGTGGGTAATCTGCACATCCCAATGCTAACATGACATCAATAGTTATTAGCAGTCAGTCACAATAAGTGGATGGCAGTTTTGACAACTGAACAAATATTATTCATGAAAATGCTTGTTTATTAAATACATCATTATTTTTATTTTGCTTAAATATATAAGATTATTATTATAAGCCTTTATTTGCACTTTTAACTATTTTATTATTTTGTGACTAAACCTTTTTTATTATTATTATAATTTTTCTTTTATAATAATTATAAATTATTCTTCATTATAATTATACCGCTAAACATCACATGATCACGATTCCCTATGCTTACACAAGCTGTTAAAACAGAATCAAAATTTTTCATACAGTAGTGCCAGCCAGAATAATTAATGGATGCAAGAAGGTTTGTGCATAAAATTTCCATTCAATGCCTACTCAGTCAATATCCCCAGACCAGTTTCTAGCTTGTGGCTTTCATCAGAGAGAGCATTGCATTTAGATCTTAGAATCTAATGTAATCCTCCAGCATGCACCTTTTATCATTTTTAGTTAACTATACAATGCTCTCAAATCCAAGGTTTCTCACTGATGAAAGCCACAAACTAGAAACTAGTCTGGGCATATTGGATGAGTAGGTGTTAGATGGGGGTTTTATGCACAAACCTTTTTGCATCCATTGATTACTCTGGCATGCACTGGGTGGCACTATTGTATGGAGAGTTTTGACTCTATTGTTTATTATAATTATATTAAATATTTATTTCAGCATTATTGTTTTCAACTATTTTACACTTGAATTTATATATTACAATCTTATTTATTACACAATTTATTAAATCATTTTTATTACAAATGCTTTTACATTAGAACAGAAGCAAAACTCTCCATACAGTAGCACTATCTAGTGCAAGCCAGAGTAATCAATGGATGCCAGAAGCTCTGTGCATAAAATTGCTATCGAATTCCTATTCATCCAAAATTCCCAGATTAAATTAGTTTCAGCTTGTGTAAGCATAGAAAATGGTGATCAGGTGATGTTTAGTTATTTAATTGCTTTTACATTTCTAACACTTTTTAGTACTTTTTTTTCACATTTACTTTTGTGTGATGCAGCCTTTTTAATAAGACTTTTTTTATTTATTTCTATTACAGTTTTGACTAACCTTAGAATTTAAATATTATTCAAAAATTACTTATGGGTTCTTAGTTTAAAAGTATTTTAAACAAAGAAGGGCAAAAACTTCTAACATTTATGATTGGAGAAGAAACTGTAGTTTCTTCAAATTTTCATATTAGAAAGTAGATGTCACCTGAGAGCATACCAAAAAGGAAATATGATAAAAGTTATCTAAATTTTGGATTTATAAGTATTGGTAATTTGTATCCTCCTAATGCAATGTGTGGTTTATGTAATAAAATACTAGCTTAAGCTAAACTTCATATAGGCACTAGAAATGAAACACACTGATTACAAAGAAAAAGATATAGATTTTTAAAGTAATTGACTAGAAAAATCTAAACTTCAAATGATTACAATTTCTAAAAGTGAAAATGGTGAAGCTCATACAATTAGAGAGACATTCATCATGCCTTATGTGAAAGATATTTATCATACATATTAAATAAGAAGTCTGCTAATAATAGATACATTACAATTTTATAAGTAGTACTTTTTCATGTCTTATCAAAAATCTTTCTGTCTACATAGAGAAAGAGTTAATTCTTTGTCTTAGACTTTGCAGTGATATGGATTTCAAATGGGTGAATCTGCTGATGTTTTACTGGTTATGTTCATAAGGTATTGAATAATATTGAAGATGATTTACTTGTGCAGGAATACCTACAAGAAAAGGCTATTGGAGAAGATATGTTCAACTGGATTAATACTTACATAATCAGTTGGGGGAAGTGTACAGATGTTGTTCAAGCAATGGTAGGAAAGATGAAAAGGGCTACAATACAACACTACGAAATAGCTACAAAAACCACTAAAAATCATTCTGTTTTGTATGCATAAACATTTGTAACACAAAAAAATTTGATATATTTAAAAATTATTTTTGATTAAACTAAAAATGACCAATTATGCAAAATCTTAACCATTTCAATCCTGCTAATTTAAAATTTTGCGCAAAGAAATGGATAAATTAACATACTACACTTTTATTACATACTGAAGTATGATGTATATCCTTAGGATAAAGGCTATTGAGACCATTTGAATTTCAAAATGAGTTATATTTGGTAGACATGTTTATGATTTTTATTGTGAGAGATTAAACTGTGTCTTCTGACTGAAAGTTACAATTCTGGATTTCTACAGTTGAATAAAATAATTTTGAGTATTTTCCCACTTTACATGACTTTTTAATTGAAATAAATTCCAAATTAGATGATGAAATTTCCATTATAATTTTAGAACATTTGTATGACTTACAATCAATTCTTTTGCAATATTTTCCAAAGTCTGGTGAGGACAATTTCTGACTTTGGAATTCATTTATATCACAAGCTAAAGAAGTAGACTTCAGCATAAATTAATATGAAAATCTAATTGATTTAATTAGTGACTGATTTAAAACTATTGGCAAAATAATATTGCTTGACTATTAAAATGTTTAAGGCACATTCGTTAGAAGTTAAAGCCTGTTTAAATATTTACATATATTTCCTGTGCACTCCATAAAATATAATTACAACTCTACAATAGTTTATAGATAATATTAAGATTGCAACATTAACTCGCTGTAAATCATAAGATTTCACAAAGGGTAATTAGTAAAGGAAATAGTGGACTTAAACAGTGAAGAGAACAACAATTTCATACTCCCAAATCAGGGTGCTTCAGATTGGCCTACATAAGCAAAAATTTAGGTTAATGATAAGACGACCGCTCTTGTGTCATGGTTTGTGAGGTCCCTCTATCGGCAAAATAATATTGCTTGACTATTTATAGGTTAAAGCCTGTTTAAATATTTATATATACTTCCTGTGCACTCAATAAAATATAATTACAACAAAAATACAAGGAATTGCCATTAAATGACTTCTGGATACTTTATCAGAAGAATACCCCAATATCTCAAACATGTTATTCATGTTTTGCTTCCTTTTACAATGATATATTTATGCAAGGCAGGATTCCATATTATGCTGCAATCACATCAAAGTACAGGAATAGACTCAATGCTATACCAGATAGGAGAATTTAGCTTTCTAAAGCTATGCCTAATATAAAAGAATTTGTAATTCAAAGACCCCAAAGTATCAGTTATTAAGAAAGTAATTTTGATATATACACACCAGTTTTATTTTACTATTTTCATGTACTTTGTTTTACATAATTAAAATTTAATTAAAGGGGATTTGAATCCAGACATTCAAGCTTTCTACTGTCATCCACTCTCTCCAATATAACCAATACCCATGATCACATACATGTGAAAAAGATAAATGATCTCCAATACATGTATATTTCATGCTGAAACAGCACTCATCAGTTGGTCTGGATCATCATCTCCCATATATATCTATGCAATGATTATATATATGTGTGGAAGATGATGATCCAAGCAACTGATGAGTGATGGTTCAGCATGAAATATGTATATTGGAGATAATTAATCTTTTTCATGTGTATGTTATCATATGTACCAGTTACATAGGATAAAGTGGGTGACTGCAGGGAGCTCAAAAGTCTGGATTCAAATCCCCTTTAATTACATCTAGGTTAAGTATATACATTATTCTTGTATTTTATATTACATAGTTAAAATTTGAAAATAAATCTTTATTTTGTTTTTTAAACTCTTATATTTACTTTCTTAATGTATTTATTATTAACATCTATGTACCCTACAAATAGTTTCTGTTAAAATTTCAGGATTTGTAAAGGGTTCTGTCATAAAAAATTTGAGAAATAGTGATTCAATATAGTCATCAGTGATAACAGAATGTAGAAAATTTATTTATGCCTAGAGACTTATTTTGACTTTACATAAGTAAAGATTCTTAATAAAAATATTAAAAATTTGGAAATTTTCCAAAGACTGGGCATATTCCACTATAACAGAAGTAATATGCTCAACTTTTCATGTAAACAAAAAAGAAACTTATCTTGTAACCATTTGCAACAAGATTGAATAATTACATCCCTAACTCATCCTTCTTAGAACTAACCACTGACCATAACCTAAATTACATGCCTCATCAATGAAAGGTTAGATCCAAAATAATTTCTATGGAAGTAACTTTCTTGAACAGCTGACTAGCATTATTTGGAATTATGGTACAAGTAGACAAAGAAATCTTCAATCAATCAAATTACTTTGGCATAAAAAATGGATCTCTTATGAGATTCCAAATATTTCCCCCCTAGCTACAACAGCAATTCCAGTTAGATTTGTTTTAAATATTACTACAGTCTCATTAACATATTCAGATAGTATCTATATCCATAGCAGATATTGATTTATGTAAGTATGATATAATGTCAAACAAGAACCACATTATCAATGACTGTCAAATCTTCAGATATAGTGGAAACATTGAAGAATCTAATAGTATCACTAATGAATCTATATCCTGATTGAATTTTGTATAGATTTGTTTATAATTTATTAATAGTCAAATTATCTTAAAAAAAAAAAGTCCGTATGTTAAATTTGGACATAAAACAATCAAAAGAAGAAGTTATATTTAAAAGTGGCTTTAGCACAGAAGACTACATCAAAGTTTTGAAAGGACCAATAAATATGAATTGCCATCATGTTTTGGATTTGTAGATTATGAAAAGTCATTTGATTCTATTAGCATTTGTACAGTGAATAAAGGAATTGAATTATCAAGGCATAGATCCAGGATATTGTCATATTTTGAAAAATATTTATCAAAATGCCAAATCACATCGAAAAGCTCATTATTGTTAAGGACATTCAGTAAGATGATTTCATACCTCCATAACATTTCAGCAGTTTTAGCAAAAGCATTTTGTGAAATAAAGTGGAAAGCTGAGGGAATAAAAATATAGGGGAATTATTTAAGTTATCTAGATTTTGAAGATGATGTGATTATTTTACCAAATAATGCTTTAGAGCTTCAAGAAATGTTACAAAAATTATCAGATGAAATCCTGACTGGTTTCTAGCTCTGAAAGTCATCAGTGAGGTGTGAGGACATTCAAGACAGCAAGACTTATCAGATGAAAGAAAGACTAAAGATAAGTAATACTTTAAAAAAAACCAATGTTCAAGGTATTTTTTCAAAAGAAGAAAACAAAGATTGATAATAATGAATTACAAGTTAATATCTACAAATATATCTTGGTCAGATTGTTAATATAGTTGGAAATAAAATGGATGAAATTCATCATGGAGTGCTTTTGGTAGAAATAACAATATTAAATGGAAATATGTAAATAGAGGAAATTGTACTCAGGATTTTTTAGTTCACTCTACCTCAAACAACTGATATACATGACCATACACATGGAAAAACATACATGACCCCGATATACATATTTTATGCAAGATGGCACTCATCAATTGGACCAGATCATAATCTCCCATACTTATATACAATCAATGCTTAGTTAATATGGAGATAGCAATTCCTCAAATTTTAATGGACAGGCTTCAATCTTCTCATGTTTCCAAAACTATTCAACCATCCATTGAAAAACTGATGATGAAATGCTCAAAACCCTTGTTGGATTTGATATTATAGTCACACCAATGTAGACATTATGTCAATCAAACCCCTTATATTATCAGACATTGCATATCCATATATATTAATAGGAGAGGAATGGGCTGAACTCATACTCGATTTAATCTATTTCCCAAGCATGGTAGTATGTCATTTGCTTATTTTGAATGTTTTCTATAAATGCAAGTAGAGAGATTTGAACTCAGAATTTTTCAGTCTATTCATTCTCTTTTATATCTGACCACACATATGTGAAAAAGATACATGATCCTCAGTATATGTATTTTGTGCAGAACCAGCACTCATCATTTGGCCCAGATCATAATCCCTCATATATATATATATATATATATTGGTTGTTTGAGATAGAGTGGATGATAAATAGGCTGAAAAATCCTGAGTTCAAATCCCTCTTTATATATAGAAAACATTCATTATAAGCAAATTACACACTGCCTTAGAATTACATATTGCTTATAATACTTCTTTCATATACACTTCAAAGCAAACAAATTTTCTTAAAAAACTTCTTTATTTTCCTTACAGTTTCGACTGTCCATGAGAGCTCTATTGCAAAGAAAAGTAGAGCTCTGATGAAGACTGCTGGACAGTCAAAACTGTAAGGAAAATAAAGAAGTTTTTTTAAGAAAATTTGTTTGCATTGAAGTGTATATGAAAGAAGTGTTATAAGCAATATATATATATTGTACCTATATTGATATAGGCACATATAATTTTATCTAAAATTATATTATTAAAATAATCTTTCGTTAAAGAAAAACATAAAATTAAATGTTGAAGAGTTTATTCAGTTTGTTTTTGAAAAAGATAAGAATCAAATAGTTTTCTAGCGTTAGTTTTGAAATAAAAAAGCTACAATTAATTAATCAGAAGGGGAGAGGGGTGTTTCGTTAGAGAAATTAAACTAAGGATTATAAAAGGAAGAAAAGAGTTTTTATTAGTATTCGTAAAAATATAATTTAAAAAGTTAAAACATACAAATCTCTTTTCATTCAAGTTTAATTAAAGAAAAAATAATGTTAAAACTAAATAGTAAATTGTATTAAAAATATATGTGCGTATATATGTGCAATTTGTAAATAAATAAAATGTATGCGAAATAAAAGAAGATTATCATTAAAAACACAGCAATGGCTATTAATAAAATAAAACAACACGTTTTATTGCATGGCTATTACTAATTAAGCAATCTTCCAAAACACGTTTATCAAATGATTATCATTGGAATTTGACAACAGATCTTTGCCAGAGATATTAGAAAGACAACAAGGTGCAGGTATAAATAGACCTTTTTTTTATTGGACAATTCATTCCACAAATTAATTGAGTGAGTCAGTTCACAAATTTATTGAGTGAGTGCAGTTCAGAAATTAATTGAGCAGTTAATAAACAAAATGCTGTGTTGAGATCTTAAGAACACACGTTTATCTCCAGCCCAGATGTCCTAGAAAACAGCAGATCTGCCCGTGAAATAATGTCAGCTTAACATCTTAGAAAATCTCTGTCAGTATCTAATTGTCTCCAATAGTAATAATCGTGAATAATAAGGAAACTCATCAAGGAAACGTCCCAGCCGGCTGGAAGCATTCATACTGGAACCATTCATACTGGAAGAAATAACAAACAAGAAGAAAACAAAGTGCTAAATCTACGTTCAAAATCCTAGGTAAAACATTTGCTTATTTTTGTTTATACTGTAATAGCCATTGCATTTCATTAATTCGTGCGAATCCTCCAAGAGTCTAATTATATGAACTCGATATCATACATAAATGAACTATTGATATGTGTGTTTAAATTTCAAATGCTATGTAATACTTTATTATTATTATGTATGTGCATGAGTTAATATGTGCATGATCCTTATATCAATATTATTGGTTAAATTAGATAAATACCAGTGTTCGGTTATGAAAATATACAAGAATATTTAAACTAGTTTAGAAATGTTAATTTAAAAATATGCGTGTGTTTTTATTAGAATTGTTCGGTTATGAAAATATACAAGAATATTTAAACTAGTTTAGAAATGTTAATTTAAAAATATGCGTGTGTTTTTATTAGAATTATAAAATGTTTAAATTTAGTAAATAAATGTTAGTTAATAAATTGTCTTTAAAATTAAACTTTATTTGTCGGTCAATTCTTTTTATCAATTCCTTTTATCAAATTCTTTTATCAACTCCTTTTACAATTCTTTTATCAAGTCTTTTAACCACTAATTAAGTATAATCTATTAGTGATTACAAACAACTGAGCTAGTTGTGGATTTAGGCGTTGAGTTAGTGGCCACTGTTCAAAGTGCGTTGTCTATTCTTTTAGTATTAAGCAGCTGGCGCCCGTGGTTATACACAAACAAAAAAGTGCTTTGGATTTGGTATGTCCTGGAAATGTAACGCTAGTTATATACTTTATAGCTATCGTTTGGGCATACATACTCTCCGAGTATGTTCTTCTCTGCCTAAGAGACTGGCGTTTCGAATGCACATATTCAAAATCGGTTCAATATATATAAATGAATATATGAAGATATGCAAAGAAAGTGAAAGAGAACACTAAGAGAATATACTTCTCAATTACATATTACTTGGGAAATAGATTTCATCTTATCATAAGTTCAGCCCATTGCTCTATATATATGATGAATATCTAAGAGAATATACTTCTCAATTACATATTACTTGGGAAATAGATTTCATCTTAAGTTCAGCCCATCGCTCTCTATATATGATGAATACATAATGACTGATGGTAAGAGAAGTTAGGTTTGATGTAATATCTACATGGGTATGACTATAATTCTAACAGCGCTTTGAGAATTCCATGGTCAGTTATTCAATAATATGGAAGATTGAATAACTAGGTGATAAGATTGAATCCTGTCCTTTAAAGTTTGAAGAATTTCTATTTTAATATAAACTAAGCACTGATTATATATGTGTGTGGAAGATTATGATCTGTCCTAAATGATTAGTACTGGTTCTTCGCAAAATACATATATTGGGATCATGTATTTTTTCTCATATGTATGGCCAAGTGTTTTGGTTGTTTGAGATAGATGGAAGGATAAATAGACTGAAAAATTCTGAGTTCAAACCCTCTATTTACATATATAGGAAACATTCATATATAAGCACATGACATATTGCCTTAGAATTAAATGGAATTATGTTAATGTGTTTGAAAAAAAAAAATTAAGATCTGTATTTTACTATTTTTTATTTATATGGATCTGAGATTTAGACATTTAATAATAGCAGGATACAGAGACTTTATAGGTTACTTATTGAAATATGGAGAGATGAATGTTGGGAATAACAAAAAAGATGATAAATAAATACATAGAAGGAAAAACAAATAGGCATCACTGAAAGAATTAAGAGATTGAAATGAGGCTGAGCTGCACAAACTACTAGAAGAAATTTTAATAGATGAATAGCTGAAGTTTTAAATTAGAACTCAAGAGATTATAAAAACAGTTAATGTGATGCACTGTGGCTTCTTCTTATTCAAAACCAGAAATCTCTCAAACCATTATGCCCAGACAAAGCTATTAGCCATCTTACCTTCCTTTCCATTCCACACACTAAGTTTTTTCCATATTATTTTCTATCCTGCTCCATGCTATTTCCACAACATAAATTTCGTTAACTTCGTGGCCTTTATTTTTAAATGCCCCTTATCTTTTCCCAAACCCAGCATAGAATCCAAGAACCCACTTTCTGTATAATCACTTTGTTTATATTTATTCTACCACAACTTCATTATTTGTACTCTTTCTGCTTGCAGGCATTTACATTCAATTAACAGATGCCTAATATTTTCTGTGCCTTACTAATGTAACTTGCAGACTAAATTACCCCCATTTTTCCATTTACGTGTATATTCCCTTGTTTCTAAAGATTCTGTTCAAGCCTTAAACAGTAAACTACTTTTCGTGCTATTATCATAAATTAACTCATACCCAATACTAGTTCTCCTTTAATGCATTCATTCTTCTAACCCATTCTTTGCCATTATAACACTCAACAATCTTCTTAACCCAATAAACGTCACATGACCATCTTTATGCTTGTGTATAACTGTTGTTAAAACAGGCAAAACTCACTATATATATTGCCACACACAGCAAGCTAGAGTAATAATGTATGCCAGAAGTCTTGTGCATAAAATCCCCAACTAGTGCCTATTCATCCAATATCCCCAGACTAGTTTCTGGCATATGGTCTTCATCAGTGAGGAGCCTTGGATATTGGATGAGTAGGCACTAGATGGGGGATTTTATGCACAAGCCTTTTGGCATCCATTAATTACTGTAGCTTGCTGTGTATGGCAATATATATAGTGAGGTTTGCCTGTTCTAATCTTCTTAACACAATCATACCATCTTTTGTACAAGTATATTGACATAAATTCTTTATCCAAATCTTTTGCATACTGTGCTATCTTTCTCTGCCTGTTCTTTATTTGTAACCCAGTTAAATACTATTTTGGCTACTCTCTTATTATTCATAAATTGCAATCTACCACACATTTTTATTTTGCTTTTTGCAACTCTCATATAAAAACTTGACCATCTCACTTCTCCTTGAATTGCCTCATTTGCCAACAACACATCTGCATCTAATGCATGTCTTCCTACTTATCTTTTTACTTTTTCTAAGTAATCTAACCCTCCTTTACTAACACACAATGCATCATTACCATATGTTAACCCTGCTACTGCAACTCTCTTCCATACAATTCTAGTTACATTATACTTATTATATGTGAAAATGCTATTAATTTAAATTTCTTTAACAGTCTCTTTTCTTTGCATCATTTATCAACTTTTCCCCCCAATCATTCAAGTAATTTTTCTGGCACTTAAAACAATTCCCAAATAGTTGTGCCTATTCACCATATTTAACTTTATATCCCCCAATAAATCTGGCTTTTCTCTTTCTACAGTATTAATCATCATTAGTTTTCAATTTTTCTTTACTAAATTTAATATGTTTTCAGCACAACTTCCATATCTTCCTATTTTCTATGCACAAAAAGCCATTATCTGCAAATAAAAGACCCAATAATGTATATACTCTTTTGCCATCTATTAACCTGTTAATGATATCTCTACCCCTCTTTCTAGTCTTTCTATTTCTCTCTCTATTTCTCTCAAATACAACAAAAACAATCTCTACCCCTTTTCCTAGTCTTCCTATTGCTCTCTCCTTTCTCTCAAATACAACAAAAACAAAATAGATGACATAGGGCCTCCTTGGCTCTCCATAGGGTAGCACCACCCAGTGCAAGCCATAGTAACAATGGACACAAGAAGGTTTATGCATAAAAGATGCTCTCACATCAAGGGCTTCTCACTGATGAGGGCCACATGCTAGAAACTAATCTGGCAGTATCTTCTCGCATCTATTCATTATTGTTTGCATTGGGAAGCACTACTATATGGGGAGTTGGTCACTGTTTAACAGCAGTGTAAGCATAGGAAATGATGATCATGTGATATTTAGTGGCTTAATAAGATCATAAAAAATCCAAAAAGTGACCGGATGTGAAATGGATGAAATAATGAAGTTTGCAGGAGGGTTGTGGCGAAGAGTGATTGTGGATTGGGGAACCTGGATTATTAGAATAATTGGATTAAACTTAGAGAAACCTTAATTCTGTAGTGACGAAATATGCAAGATATTTGAACAAATGTTAACTTTTGATCATTATCTGAGGTAATTTTGATCTTCTTTATCCCCCCCCCCCAACAGAAATTAATTTTAGCAACTCTAAAATTTTAGCTAAACTTTTAATATATGCATAAACAAAAAAATTTATTTTAAATATTTACTTTGAAGATCTAATACGTGTGTATACTTGTTGTAAATCATTACTTATTTAACAATTGCAATTTTTTTTTGTGAACTTTTCTTTTATAACATCGCATGTCAAAGGAATTTATTATAGTTTAATATTTCTAAAGTTCGCATGGTGATTAAGATATTATTTTCTATAGATTTTTAGCAAGTTATTCAGATTATATATAAATTCATTTTAAAAAAATCCAAAGACAATTGTTTACGTGTAAATTCTATTAGTGTATATCAAAATAATATTAGTTTATATCTTGCGAATGTAGATACGTGAGAAGTTATTTATAACGCTATTTGTTAGCATCAGTTTCATTTACCGTTCTATAGTATTTCAAGCGTAATATAAAAACAGACTGCTATTTTAAAAATTCAATTTATATATATATAGGTAAAATAAAAAATAATCTCAGCCTTTTTAAAAGATAGCCCATTGCATGTCAAAGGTCTCTTGCCAATTGTCTGATAATGAGAGATTTGAGCATTTTCTCATCCTGGTTTTATTATCTATATTACTGTCCAATGTTGGATTAGTGCTGAAAGAAAAATTCTAAGCCACTCCAAAAGATTTTCAATTGATCTGGATTTGAACCTCACTTTGTAGGCATGGCAAATACACCATAGTGTCCTTCATATACTTTATATATATACATTTAATTCTCTTTTTACACAGGAGATTAGTGCCCTAAAATTATGTGTAAGAGATTTGTATATATAAAAAAAGACTTTGTACATATGAAAATAAGGAGTTTGGTTCCAGACCTAAGAAAGCAATGAAATTAATTAAATAAACCATATGAAAAAAATTGTTAGAATGTTATACTTTTTGTGTGCTATCAAATTTTACTTCATACCCATTGGACATAAATAAAAAATGAGTTATAGGAACATAAATTTCATTTGAAAAATAAAAAAAACTTGAAAGTGATAACACTTGAAATGAAGCATTCACTGGTTTCTTTACGCAAATTATTGAAAGCTTTAAAGTTTCAAAATGTATTAATTACTTCCACGTTAACATTTTTTTTAAAAATTATTAATATAATTTATTGGAATTTATTACTTTTTATTTCATTTAACTTATTACTTTTTTAATTTAACAACTAACACATTTGAAAAGAGTACATTTATCAAAAATATGGGTGACATCTTGTTTGCCCATAAAACAGAAAAGTACCCAATATTTTATCGCTGCCACTGTCTGACAGTAAATACATACATTTGCGCATGCTTGGAATACCATTGCTATCACTGAAACTTGCATTGTATAATTTACCATTTATTAATTTTTGACAAAATGAATAAATGTAAATTTAAACAAACTAATCAATTAAATTTAAACAAAATTAATTTTTTTTAGCATTAATACCAACAAGGAATTTTTTAAAAAATCAAATGTCAAAATGCAAACAAAGCATCAATACCAAAAAAAAAATACTTCCCTTTCAAAACAAAATGTTACAGAGCAAACAAATTTCTCCGTTTGCAGAATTATTGCCAAAAAAAAAGAGATTTTTATTTTTAAAATAATGAGAAATAAAGAGATGAAACTTTTTAAAAAAATTAGATGTTAATACCAAACATTTTTTTTCTTTAAATTTTATGATGTAATGGTGACGAACCCGACCTTAGAAACAAATCTGTAAATAAACAGTGAATTAAAGACGTTTGTCATTTGTCTTTTATTGTGTCTTTATTTATATGACTTTAAAAAAAATGGAGAAGTATGGAGGTGTTTATTATTTCTATAAAGATATTACATACGGGACAGAGAAAGGTGAATAATTCCGTGTGTGTAAATTTAAAAAATCAGATATATTAATCTTTAACTGAGGTTTAAAGTTTATATCTGTGCTAGAGATAATCTCTAGTTTCGAAAATGATTAGTAATAATCATTAGTATATTTATCAGAAATGGATGGTGTCAAAGTTGTGAGTGGAGGAAGTTTGACAATGGTGAATGAAAAAGTAACAATGAATTAAAAACATTTACAATCTTTTAAAAAAGAAAATAAATTATTTTATTTAGAATTAAAAACAAAAAAGAAGTTTAGTAACAACTTAAGACAATCTAAAAATTACTTTGAGAATGGAAGATGATTTTTTAAAGCTTCCAGACAATAATATTCGTTTCTTCATTCCAATCACAAATATGACGCAGCAGCTCTAATCCCAAAGTATCGTTTTTTTCTAATTATTTTTATTTTAAAACAACTTATGTACAAATCTATATATTTTAAAATTCTTGTTATTTCAAAATTGTGCAAAAAAAAAAAAAAATGTGTAAAAAGAGAATTAGATGCTTGGAAAAAGTTATTTTCAATTTTTACTATATAACTATAAATATTAATATTATATATATAATATTGAGATTCTATACCAAGTATATACTTTAAATACTTATTTTACAGATCAAGTATATTTTCAATGCATTAACATCATACTCAAAATTATCCATGTTATAACAACTCATTGTCAAATGGCATTTACAAAATCCATTGTTTATTTATTTGAATGCTATTGGTTATTTACATTATCACTTTTAATATTTCTCTACCATTTTGCAATCTTTTTTGGATGGCAACCAGATTGAACATATGTCCACTTTCTTTTTCACAATTATAAAACACCAACACATTTAAAGAGTTCTGTAAATAAGTGAATGATTTGCTAAACTTGTCCTTAAGTTACCTTGGTTTTTTTGCTTGATGGGTTATAATGGCAATCCAATTGTCTGTGCTCCATGGCATATACATTAGAACAATTCACTGTAATCACAGTGTAATATTAATTAACAAAATCATAGGTGTCTCAAGGCTAACATTAAATTTCTTTGCACACATTACTCCAATTTTATTTCCTACACTCAATAAGTAACAATATCCATCTCTTACCATTTCTTTTTTATTCTTGAACATTTTATTTACTTTAAAATGCTATAGATATGTATATACATTATTTTTATTGAAAACAGTTTCTATCATAAGTATACATTTCAAATTTTTTTAAATTCCGCTAGCCATCACTAGGTGTTTTTAAGCAGGCAATTGATATTTAATTCAATTGGTCACCTCCATTGATTAGAAAATGGGTATATAGCTATAGGTACCAGCATAATTTAACGTCATGCATTAACGAAATATCATTGCTAACTTTTATTTTTGACCAAAGAAAATGAGACATGTAAGTCAGTTATATAAAAAAACCTATACATAAACAGAGAATAACTTTGCAATAAGTGAAGAATCCTGAGGAAATTACACTGAAATGAATATAGATTTCATCATTGTAATAATGTTAACGTCTAAACAATTTTCTGCTATGCGGTTAAAATATTTGTATTGACCAATCACAGTTAATTTAATAACACACATTATTTGATTATTTCATCTCACTATTATATCACGAACACAAGCAATTCTTTACTCTAGTGCCACCTATTGTAAGTTTAAGCACTCTCTTTATTACTAGATGGTATTAGCAATCTCCAAATCAGTTTCTGATTATTAACATGGAAATAAGCAAAGAATTAAATGTGGCTACAAGATACATAACTGTATTGGTTTCATCTTTAAATTTCAAGTCCTCATTGTGAAAGGCAAATGCCCAAAACCAGTCTGGGATTATATTGCATTTATTATTATCAGATAATCACTGATCACTCAAGATCACAATAGGTGGCACTGAGCTTGTTTACAACAATTCAAATGTATCTCACATGATTATTACCATTAAAGGAACCACAAAATAGAATCTGGGGAATATATTAAACATCACCTGCAAAGATAATATACACACATATAGGAATTCATATATTAAAAACACTTTTGATATCTTTATTGATATGGTGCAGAGTGAAATTTGCATTAAGAATGTTTGTAACCTCTAAACAAGTGATTTAATATAACATCCGAATAACAGTTGTAGAAAGAGTAAAACATTCCTAAAAAGAAAAGTTTCTAGTTGGTGATGAATAATTAAATCATGTGACTGAGAAGATGATAAACATTTTGTAATGTCATCCTTTTCTTTCTCAAGCTAATATAGAGTTTTTCTGTAAACTTTTGCACCATGAATTATATTTATCACACCAAAATATTCATACGCCTGCAATTGTGATGTATCTATGTAAAGAAATGATTTGATAAAAATGAATACTATGGTATTGAAATCCAAATCATAATGTTTCCACCATGTTTGTGATCAAATAAAGGAAGTCTAGTTGACACATCTCTTCAGTAATTATACATTAAAAACTCTTTCATTAGTTAGCTTAAGAGTAACTATGTAATATGCTTTTAGTATATTCATTGTTTTAACATTCTTATGTCTGTACCAATTCTGAATTCTAGCTTTGATATCAAAAATTGATTTCACTATGTAGAAACATAACTTCAAATGTTCTACTGATTTCAGTAAAAGCTAAAGTTTTAAGCTGTTTGTATTGACTTTTGCAGTGATTCATTCCCTCGTAGTTTTATACATCGATCATTTGCAATAGAGATTTCAAATTACTTTCAATTCTAACAGGTTTCATTCCCCTATCTTTAATGAATGGTATTTTTGAGACTGTTGAACAACTTCAATAAGATTAGTGATACTGGTGGCCCAATTAATCAGTTACCAATAATCTAATTTTTAAAAATTTGATAAATCTGATATTTTTTCTCACAAGTTATGAAAGTGTGCATACTTCTTATCAAATATTCCTTAACACTTTCCTTGTGGTTCTATTTTGTAAAAAAATTTATATAGAAATGTATTCCTATTTTAAAATTAAATAAAATCTAAATTAGTATTAAATATTTCCATTATTTTAATGAAAAAATGGCTGCTTTTCGCCAAGCTGTCTGCAGTGCCATCTATGAATCAATGCATTATTACATAATTTAGTTATTCAAGTATTAACGTATCTGGATCCCAAATTATGATTTAAAGTATGACAGAGTATATTATACCTTAGTCAAATGTTTCAATACTCTCCCTCTCATAGCAAAATCTTGAAAACCATTTAAAAACATTATTGTAATTTATGGCTTCACTGCTGTACATAGAATCATTTCAAACATTTCAATTAGCACTTTTACCCAATCTAATACAAAATTTAATGTTAACACCATAAGTAGCTTGGAAAGAATTATTCACCATAAGCCCATTTTACTCAGGATGCCAGTAAACATGTTTCGATGATACTGGCAGTACTACAATGATTTTTATGTTGGAAATTTTTATTTAAAATGTAAATGAATTGAAATTGACACATTCTAGGTTGACATAAAAAATACCCTCATATTGCAAAGAAATATTTAGACACATCATTATAATTTCATATTATTTATTAATATGAAGTATTTTTTTTCTATATTAACAAAAGAAAGACAATAAAATCAGTCGAAAAATAAATGATGATATTGATAATCTAAATCAGGGGTTCCCAATCCTTTTGGTTTCCATATCCCCTTAGCTCTTGATAAATTATCTGGTACCCCCTATTCAATATAATAAGAAATGAGCATTTGGGGAGTGCATCGTACAATACATCACACACGTGCACAGTAGGTGCAGATGCCATGAAGCCAAACCTCAAGGGGATGCTCATCTGGACATTTCATTAGCTATCTTAAATCATAATCAGGGATTTTGAGCTATCAGTCCCTGCAGTAAGAAAAAAGTATATGCAACCTCACTGTGTCTATGTCTGAAAAGAGACTGGGAATGTTGCTGGTGTGGCTGGCAGACAGATCAACATGGAATAGCCCAGAAATACTGATAACATACTTATTTTGGGAATACATTAATAGCATAATATACTTATTTACCTGTTATTTTTCATATTCCCTGGACAAGCTTACCATACCACTGGGGTATGGGTACTCCATGTTGGGATCCCCTGATATGGATGCTTTAATGATTGATGAAACGACCATCACATATTAATGTAACAAGAAAAAGTGAATTGCTTTTAAACATCACATGATCATTATCTCACATGCTTGCTCATAATTGTTGTTAAAATAGGCAAACCTCTTGACATACTGTATGTTTTCAATTTTATTCTCATGGTTTTGTAGTTATGTAGAGATAAAAGGTGGCTGCTGGAGGGTTGCATTAGATCCTAAGATCTAGGTGCAGTGCTCTCAGGTCCAAGGCTCCTCACTGATGAAGGCCATAATCCAGAAACTAGTTTAGGGATATTAGATGAGTAGGCACTAGATAGGGATTTTATGCACCAGCCTTGTGGTATCCATTGATTACTCTGTCTTTCTTTGAATTGGAACTACTGTATGGAGAGAGTTTTGCCTATTTAAATAAAGTGAATTTTTCTTTTTTGTACAAAATCGAAAAATAAAACATAAAAATTTAATTTATTTACGAAACAAACTTAGAAATAATATATATAGTGAACAAAAAATGATTGAAAGATAAATGTTTTAATGAATTAGACCAATTCAAACATTCTTTTAATATCAGTAAATGCAATTATATATGAATGCAATTTCATAGTAAATTATATTAAAAAATTAATCCATTGGATTAATAAAAGTAAGGATTTACCAAGCATATCAATACAAAAAGTAAACCATATAATCCATAAGAAAATAAACGTTGACAATAAATCCATAAAAAATTGTAATCCAAAAACATATCAGTTTTTATATGGATGCTGTAAAAAGCCTTAGATAAAAGTTAGATTTAAACTTTAAAAAACTGCGTAAAATTAAGCTATCGAGTTAAATAACACATTCACAATGAAACCAAATATAAATCCATAAAAAATTAAATTTTCAAAGCGAAGAAAACGAAAACAAACAAATGCCATAAAGAGCTAAAAAATAAAAATCTATATTTATTCAAATTGTGTATAGACTGTAAGTTTTACTATTTTCATTACAGCTCCACTAGATGTCGCTAGAACATTAGAACTCAGGCCAGTTGCAAGAGCTTCATCACTTTCCAATCAGCTAGTAGTATTCATGTCACTTCTCTCAAAATGTTGAAAGATATATTGTTATCATGTGATATGATGAAGAGACAATGCCAACATAATCTCTTGAATGACAGTGCAACTATAGAACCATGTGACTGACAAAAGAGAATTTTTATTTTGCAGTGTCTATAGAAAAGTTGTCAGAGAACTTATTCAGTCAAAAGTGATAATGTTATTCTTTCATTACTTATTTGAATAGGAGTCCATTGTAACCTGAACTTATACATTTTAGAACTTATGTTTTATTTAATCTTGTGATGTATCTGTCTTGATAGTCTAAAAAGCTTATGAAAAAATGTTTAAATACTGTTATTGTTTGATTGACTCTGCATATGCCAAAAGTCTTCTTGTCCCTAACTTCAATCCAAGCAAAAGATCAGACCATGAGAGAAAGATCCTGTTCAAATGGATGCAACTAGATTTGCTGTCAGTAAGACAGTCATAGGATTCTGGACAAGAACATCACTGGAAGACCACCATATGCAAATGATTTTTTTGAATTGCAATTTCTTGTGAATTTATTGCAATCAATTACTTTCTTATAGATTATATTATTTACCTTCTTTGTATTGTTGTGCTTCTGAGATTCTTATATTCAATTCACTAGATTAATTTTGTTATAATTCATTAAGGAATTGCATTTGCCTTTAACACTAATTTAATTTCTTACTGACTGTTTGCATCGATCAAACTCATTGAAAGTATTTTTTAAATAAATTATATAATTTTCATGATTTTTGTTGTGCGTTTTTTGATTTTTTATGAAAAATAAAAATCTTATTAATTATCCTTTGCTATGTTGGTAAGTGGATGTATCACTATTAATGGGTACAGTGTACAATATATCAGTACCAAATAAGAATATTTAATATTTTATCTAATATTAAAGGTCATATCAGGCTCAAATTGTATTTAATATATCATTTATAAATACATTTATGGTTATTATTAATCAACTTTGTTATTAAACATACATATGTAATTAAAATTATAAATTGTTTAATATTAATAATTTTATTGAAAGGACTGTATACAATGCAAATTAATTATACATATATAAAACATATAAAAAAGTAGGTTTGACCCAAAAATTAATGAACTAAAAAATTAAACAATCCATCTTTCTTATTACTGTTATAAAGTTTATTTTATTAAAATTAATCAATCTTACAGTTTTGATTTATCAACAATCTTCTTCAGAGCTAACTAATACCAAAACCCATTTCTTCCTTATTATTTAGTTTTTCCAACTGACACTGAATAATAAGAAAAAAGTAGGTTTTGGTATTAGTTAGCTCTGAAAATTTCTGATCATTCAAAACTGTAAAAAGAAATGTGTATTGGTATTAGTTAGCTCTGATGAAGGTCAATCAAAACTGCAAAAGGGGGGTGGGTATTGATACTAGTTAGCTCTGAAGAAGATTTCTGGTCAACCGAAACTGTAAAAGAAGGAGGTGGGTATTGGTATTAGTTAGTTCTGAAGAAGATTGCAGCCAATCGAAATTGTAAAAGGAGGGGAAGAAGATTGCAGCCAATCGAAACTGTAAAAGGTGGGGATTGCTATTAGTTAGCTTTGAAGAAGCTTGCAGGCCAATTGAAACTATAAAAAGAGATGGAGATTGGTATTAGTTAACTTTGAAGAAGATTGCAGGCCAGTCAAAGCTCTAAAAAGAGGAGGTAGATGATAGGTATTAGTTAGCTCTGACGAAAATTGCTGGCCAATCAAAATTGTAAAAGGTGGGAATGGTATTAGTTAACTCTAAAGAAGATTGCAAGCCAATCGAAACTGTAGAAGGTGGGTGTTGCTATTAGTTAGCTCAGAAGATCACAGGCCAATCAAAACTGTAAGGTTGATTAATTTTAATAAAATAAGCATTGTAACAATAATAAGAAAGATGGATTTATTTTTTATAATTTTATCAATGCATAAAAAAGGATAAGTTGATTAATAATGATCTACTTATAGGTACTAGTATTAGAAAAAGATTGAAAACAGTGGTATAAATATTTAGAAAAATATATATAGCTTTTCAATTATGTAGTGAAATTCCCAAATTCATTTTGGAAGAGAAGATATAGAGTTTGGATTGATACAATTAAGTATCAAAACGAAAAATTTTAAAGACTTCCATCTTTTTTTTCCAAGCGGCAAAAATTCAAATTATTATTATTTACGTTTTATTTATTTTATTTTTAAAAAAAGCTTTTGTAGAACTAAATTAAAAAATATATACATATTTATTTCTTTTGTAAAAAAAAGAGGATTTTATTAAGATCATAAATAAAATAGATATTCAATATGAAACAAACAAATAAATATTAAAAAAAAACAACTAAATAAATAAAATAACTACAATATTTTTCAAAAGTCTTGACTGCTTAACTCTGATTATTAGAGCAATTTATAAGCGAATGAGAGATCATGAGTTTAAACCTGGTACTACTTTTTTTTTTCATTTATTTGTGTATATTAACTTTATTTCTTACTGAAATAGTTATTTTAAGCACTATTGTAAAAATATGTTTCATTTATTGTATTTTATAATATTGTCTATTTTATATTGATTTTTGTTATTATTGATTATTTTTTAAATTATAACATGACAACTTTTATTTATATTTTCAATCTTTAAAGACTTATTGTTTAAAAAAATGCAGACAATTTGTTTTAATAAGCTAGTTTGTTTTATAAATTAATAAGGTGAAGATAGTATGTAAGTAAAGATTGTTCAATGTCACATGATTTTTTACTTTTTAACGATTTTTTTAAAACTATTGCTTAAGATTTTATTTTAAACCATTAGCAATAGTTATAAAAAGTTGTTTGAATAAGAAACAAACAGAAATACAGAAACTTAAGTTAAACTTTCTCTAACTATGATTGGATAACACTTTGATAAAATGACTAATAAAAAGACTTTAATTCACATATTAATAATTTTTATTAGGCATTCATTAGATTAGAGATTGTCCAATAATAATATTTCTGTAGTATAGTTTTCACTAGACCACGCAAGGTAGGGATTGGTTTCTGTCCACTTTTAACACCCGGAGGAATGTAATCATAAACCCATGACCAAAGATGTGTGAAAAAGATCTATGATTTCCAAAATGCACATTTCAAGCTAAGCTAGTACTCATGAGTTGGCCCAGACCATAATGATCATATGTTTATGATTACATCTTCTACAAAGTGTTAAAATTGGATAGAAATCGGTCCCTTCCTTGGGTGAGATAAATGTAGTGAAAATTACACCACAGAAATATTATTTATTAATAGATAATCTCTAATCTAATAAATGATTAATAAAATTATTAATATACTCTCATTAAGTGATTTATGCAAAGTTGTGAGGGCAGCACATTTGACGTTTATCAATTAAACTGTAGTAATTTGCTATCTATATATACAGAATAATGGTAAAGATATATGTAAGAGATTATAGTATAGCCAACTGATGAGTGCTGACTCAACATGAAAATGTGTATCTTGAGGATCATAGATGTTTTCACATGGCTTTGGTCATAGGTTTATGATTATATTCCTCCACAAGGTATTAAAAGTGAATAGAAACCAATATCTACCTAGCATGAGAGTGGTGTGATGAAAATTACCTTAAAGATATTCATTATTTAATTCACATATACGTTCAATATTTCTTGAGTACATTGTAGTCATGACAAGAACAAATGGCATTTCATTGAAACGTTGGCAGCCAATTTCAACAGAGGGTTTCTGTATCTATGGACAGTAAGATTTTTTTATTAGAACTAGAAGCCACAAAAAGTACAATCTGATCAAGTTTAATTTTTGACTGACTTCAGTGAAAAAATTAAAAAACAAGTGGATTTGGGCTGGACATATTGTTAGAAGAGATGATAATAGATGGACAATTGAAATTTTAAACTGGATTCCAAGAGATTGTAAAAGAGCCAGAAAGAGACCACATGTGAGATGGGTGGATGAAATAAGAAAGTGTGCAGGGGTGATGTGGAGAAGAGAATGATAAAGATATGTGTAAGAGATTATAGTATAGGCCAACTGATGAGTGCTGGTTCAACATGAAATGTACATCTTGAAGGTCATAGATATTTTCACATGGCTTTGGTCATAGGTTTATGATTATATTCCTCCACAAGGTACTAAAAGCGAATAGAAACCAATACCTACCTAGCATGAGAGTGGTGTAGTGAAAATTACTTTAAAGATATTATTCATTATTTAATTCACATACTTCAATATTTCTTGAGTACATTGTAGTCATGACAAGAACACATGGCATTTCATTGAAATGTTGGCAGCCAATTTCAACAAAGAGGATTTCTGTATCTATGGACAGTAAGATTTTTTTATTAGAACTAGAAGACATAAAACGTACAATCTGATCAAGTTTAATTTTTGACTGACCTCATTGAAAAAATTAAAAGACTGAAGTGGAGTTGGGCTGGACATATTGTTAGAAGAGATGATAATAAATGGACAATTGAAATTTTAAACTGGATTCCAAGAGTAAAAGACCCAGAAAGAGATCACATGTGAGATGGATGGATGGATGAAATAAGAAAGTGTGCAGGGGTGATGTGGAGAAGAGAAGCTAAAGGTAGGAAAAGATGGATTGAACTTGGAAATACCTTCATCCTGCAGTGGATTGATAATGGTTGTTGATGATGATGATATTTTAAATAATAGGTTAACTACTGTTGCATAAAAATTGTTTACTTATCTAAAAATATATATTTTAAAGATTCATATTATTTATAAAATTTTGTAATATTGTAGTCAGAGGCCAACTTTGACCATGTTAGATATTAAAAGTTTATTAAACCAGTAAATCTAGAATAGGGAAATGATAAGAATTATTTTTCTCATGTTTTTAAAATCACAATTATTAACTTATTTAAAAGTTTTACATTTTTTAAATGATAAAAAAATTCCAAATATATTGTAAATAATAAGAATATTTATAATTTAAGGTTAGCTGTAAAAAAGAGGAAAAAAGTACAAAAAACAATAAAACAAATAATTTTTTCTCTCTCTTCAGTAATTTCAATTATCTACTAAGTTTTTTTTTTTTTAAAAAAGTAGTAAGATAGTGTTTTTGTTTTCTCTCTTCAGTAATTATTGATTAGTTTTAACTTTTTAAAAAATAATGAGAAATAAATATATATTACATGGTAAGCTAATAATGAGAAATAAATAGATAAAATTTTATGTGTTGTTTATCAGGTTTTTAAAAGAAAAAAAAAGTTTTAACATATTTTATAAAAAAAATACTATTTTTAATTAGAGTTGTTTCTTTTCTTTTTATCTCTTTAAAACAAAAGGCAATGTTGTTCAAATGAGAGTGCAATTTAAAGATTAGACTGTTTTTGGTAGTTAAAAAAAGGAAAAATAACTATGGAGTAATTTTAAAAATTATTATTAATTTTTTTAATTGGAAAAAGGAGAGAAATAATATTTTTGTAAAAATAGACCAACTTGTCTGGGTTAAATGCTGTTATGTCTGAGATATGAAATTGGATGGAAAACAAGAAGTTGTGCGGGCATGTAGTAGACCTGTGTCATGTGAGAAGCTAATTATTATTGATCTAGCATTGGTAAGAACAGCAGAAAACAACTGTGAAGCATACAGTGAAAAGTTAAACTTTAGTCTGAAATAAGTCTAACCTCACTATTGTTTTAAAACATGTTTCTTAAAATAGATTTGAAAAAACTCTGCTAAGCTTCAACAAACCTCACAATCAGTTCACCAGAAAAAAATATAAGGATACCCCTAGGATAAATCTGCAATAAGACATGTACTCCCTCTAAAGACATGACTGACTCATTTTGTTAGCCTGACTACAAATTTTTGGAAAATGGGTAAATTCAGTTTGTGTGAAATCTGACCTAAAATTATATTGAAAAATGAATAAATTCAGTCTGGGTAAAATCTGTCCTGCAAATTATACTGTAAAATGGATAAAACATTATTCTGGAAATCTATGTTAATGAAGTTACATCTTTTCTCAATTATTTATTAATTTCATTGTGTTAATGTCATTACAGCAATGTTTTAAGGTATCTATAAATTATCCAAAGATCATTTAAAATAAAATAGATTAAACATATACATTTATAATTTCTCCCGTTCACTGTCACAGTCCCTAGGATCTTTTGATTCTGAGCTATCTCTAAAGCAATGTTTATTTATATGGGGAAGTTTAGGTTTGTGATTCAAAATCCAGATAATTCTTTGGACAGCAAAGGTCAAGATCACTTTTAAAGTCCATTCGTGACACTTTATTTTTTTTTATAGAGAATACAAATTAGTTTACAGGTCTGTTCATTCTTTATTTTAACATTTAAATATGTACCTGCAGATTATTTAGATATCATGCCCTACATTTGGCTAGATGAATAGCCCATCCTTTTGATGTAGAACTTTTTAGATCCAATCACAAGAAATGACTGTCGATTATTCTTGTGTAATGCTGATTAATATTAGTATAATTATTTATAATTTTATTCTTTGTTGATCTCATGCTCCTTTTATATTTATTACAAATTTGTGATATTTAGTGAGAATGTTTTGCCATCCTACCATATTATCCCTTCACTCTGTTCTGTTACAAATAATGACCCAACTGTGGATTTGATGATGAACAAGTTCTGATAGTCAGTATATAAATGTTCACATAATTTGAAGCTCAAATATAATTAAATCTGAGAAAGAAAAACCCATTTTGATGTAGAATAAGAAAAATGTATTACTGTGAAATGTATGACAAGGATATATATGATTTGTCGATTAAATTATAATTGAGTTATAAATTATAAAAATAGGCATGTTAAAATATATTTAAGGAGGGTTCAGATTTAATGTAGAGCAGAAAAGCAAAGCATGATTTTTGGAGATTGGAATGAGCTTTTGACTGTTGGAGTTAATTTCATTCTACTCTAGTGAATAATGAAGACACTGTATGGTAGGTTACAAAACCACCATATTATAGCAACTTGTAGATTTTAAAGCACTATATTATCTGGTGAACGTTGATTGAACAAGTTAACAATAGATGGCTCTTAGATAGATTGAAGTTAACTGTTATTGAAAATATATTTAACATGTAATATATTTGGTCATATTTGAAAAAAAAAACTTGTGAATGTTACTCTGCATGATTTAGAGGTCAGGTTCGATTTAAGATTGATTCAATTCTGAGACTTCCAGAGCACAAACTTTTTATGGACTCCTAAGCAATAAATCATTCAATTATTTATTTCTTTAAAATTTGGAAATATAAGTAGAAGTTGCGAAGAAGATTGCTGGGCCAATTGAAACTGTCTAGTGAATTGTAAAAAGTAATAAAGAATATAGATATTAATATTATATGGATTTGCCCATGCACTAAGAAGGATGTTATAATTATCACTGTACTGGGATGAAAAGCATAAAAGTGAAAGTAATGATACATTCAGCAAGTTGGAATTAAACTTCCTTAGCGAAAAAACATAGATATTGTTTAATATTTAAGAAAAAAATTTACTTCTAAATATAAAATATGCTGCAACAAACTATATATTTGTTTTTCAAAAAAGATGGAATATCTTATTTAGAAACAATACATTTGAAATAATTGAACTGGACTATCCAATTCAAATATTAATCATATCACATTTATGTTAAATCATCATATCCAATATATAAGGTGTGATGCCTACATCATATCCCACGAAAAGCTGCACACATTATGTCTCCATCCTGCAGAAGTCAATTAATTTTACATTTTTTCTTTTTAGAGATTGGAATCATTATAAATATACACTAAACCTCACTATTATAATCACAATGCAGAGTCCAACAATTTCCTTCATGGTAGTCACTTGCAAAAATTCTGTAGATGTACAAAATCTGACAATTTTACCATTTTTCGTTCCTTTAAATGATTTAATTATTTCTGTCAATATGACTATTTTGTTTATCTACTTCACTTTGAAATTCAGAATTATATTTTCTTTTCTAAATAGATACTAAAATAATTCCATATTTTCTGTATGTCATCCTTATTAGTTAATTTCTTTCCATTCTTATCAGCTATTTCATTCATTAACCATTTCTTTTTTTCCATGACATTTATATTTATTAAATATCAGGTTCCCCCCTTCCCCCGTTGAAGCACATATCCTTTGTCCTTCATTACTATTGGCATTATTCCATCTTTTTCAATATTCCTTTAACTATTCAAAAGCATTTAGCTTTACTTGATTAAATAGTTTCTATTATTACTCTTTACTAATTTTGATATTCCATCTTTAATCCTATACCAATGTTTATCAGAAGCATTTATATATTTATCAATCTCTTTCTGCAAATTTATCCCAATTCCATCTCCTCTCCCATTAAATTCAATTTTGCCATTACCATATTATAAATCTAAATCAATACCAGGCAAAATATGTGAATCCTTAATAATATTCTCATATCTATTCTATATCAATATGTAAGCTATTTGCTATTTTTTATCTATCCCCTGGAGCTTTCCATGTAAACAATCTTCTTGGATCATTTTTAAATCGTTTGCAATCACAAAATTATTCTCTATAAATATAATTCCAACATTTTTTTAACTTCCTTTTCCACACAATAACATTCAAATTAATGAACAGCAATATATGCACTTTATACTCATATTATTTCCTTCAATTTTTCTGTTAATCTATTCCTGCATCATAACATATAGTTGGCTTATATGAA
This sequence comes from Epiperipatus broadwayi, assembly GCA_028023455.1. Taxonomy (NCBI): domain Eukaryota; kingdom Metazoa; phylum Onychophora; class Udeonychophora; order Euonychophora; family Peripatidae; genus Epiperipatus; species Epiperipatus broadwayi. Next base: position 16,044,616 of record JAQFVV010000011.1, read on the forward strand.
TATCAAATCTTTAGAATTTGTAGTTATCCACATCACAGTAAGTTCATCATCAGCACAATCTAACTTTACCATACTACATTTTCCAACGGCATTTATTGCTCTACCATCACCAGAGTAAAACAACTTAACATTGCCATTTTTCCACCACTTCACTCAATCCTATAACACTGCCTTTTCAAATTTCCCAACACTTTTCAATGATCTTACATTTCAAATGTTAACTCCCAATGTCTCCTTTCAATGCACCAAAGACTTTGCCTGATTACAACCTGAACAAACCCATGTCTCTGCTAAATAAGAGACCAAGGCTTTTCTTCGACAAGATTCCAACATGTGTTCATAGTCATAATAAAAAAAAACAATAGAATTAGAAAGCAAAGTGGTTCCCCATTGTCTTCTTTGCCCAACAATAAACTCGATTACCAAGATCAATGCATTAGCAGTTTCTCATAAATTTCTATCCTTCACTCTTTCTTCATTGTCGATACTATAATGATCTTCTGCAGACTTGGAAGAATACTGTTGCTAATCCAACGCCCAATGGGATGTCATTTAATGACATTTAACACACATCATTACACATTCACCATCATAGAATTATGGCATTTTGTAGTAGAAACAGCACCCCCTTCCTGTTAATAATTGCAGCCCTGTCAGTTTTGTTTTATTAATAGCTAACCATATTTGAAGGCCATTCCCCTAACCACAATCTGGGGATCTCTGGGTAGCACAGGACCCATGCTCTGAAATCCAATCAACCAAGACATCATTTTATTTAATTAAGATATATACACATTCATAATATAGTAGTGATGTAAATTATAAAGGAACAAACCTCTAAATGTGCACTCATTTGGGAGGATCAGTGTGAAAAGCCTAACTGCATGCTTATGCTTAGAGGGTATCTATTTATAAGTCAACCATTGTTCATCATGCTGAAATCAGTGTTTTAATCTATTGGGTGCCTGAATTATAAATTGAATTATTCAAACATTCTTTCTGTAGCAGGAGACAGAATCTCATTTTTAATCATCTACGAATAGAAATACATGGTAAATTTTGAATTTACAGTAATGAAGTCTATTATTTGTATAGCACAGATTATATATGTAATATATAAAAGAACAAACCTCTGGTTTATGCACTTTATGAATTTACATGCATTTTACCATGAGCATCAGTTTGAAAAGCATAAGTTTATACTTATGCTTATAAGTTATCTATATTTAAGCCAATCTTTGCTCATCATGCTGAAATCACAGATTTAATCTATAAATTGTTAATTGAATTACATAAACGCATTCATTCTGTAACAGGAAAGATATGCTCATTTTTAGTTGAGATTACAAACACGTAGTAAAGCCCTGATTTCAGCACAGTGACCAAAGATTGGCTTATATACAAATAAGCTATAAGCATAAACTCATGCTTTTCAAACTGATGTTCATGGGCGAGTGCATGTAAATTCATAAATCACACAACTGGAGATTTATTCCTTCTTTATACTACATATATAGCCTGTGCTATATAACTAATAAACTATTTATGACAGTATTGATTTATTTCTTTTTCATTCCAACTTTTGATTTATGCTTTTTTAAAACATATAAAAATAAACGTCTTTGAAGGCTTCATGCATATTTTTTCCTCAATTCTTTCTTTGTAAACTGTATGCAAGTATATTTAAACTTATATGTGTGCAAGCAGTCTTATATGCATACGATTTTTCCCTTTTAGTTAATGTTATTAAAAACATCTTTATTTTAAGCAATTATTTTCAGACAAAATATTTGCTTGTATATGAAGTTCTTGGCCTTTATATTCTTACAAGATTACGATCACATGATATACATTTTTTGGGTTATATTTTCTGTGTATATTTACATTTATTTATGAGTAGCAGATGATGATAATATTATAAACAATAACATTTTTTATTCTGTAATTAAAAAAATTTAATTCACTAAAAAAAATATATATATATTTTTTATAAAATAAACCCCAAAAAAAACTTAAATTAGTGGACTCTTACCATAGTTAAATTTAGCAGGCATTTCAAAAATATCGTAAAAGTAGTTATGATGTTTATAAATTTTTTTATTAAAACAGGACCAAGATACAATAATTGTTTACAATCAGCATCAAGATTAAAGATTAGTGATAAAATATCTAATAAATATTTAATTCAAATTGTTACTTTATTTTTTTTAATTTCAAAAAATTAAAATTTCTACGTTGGCTGCACAAACCCTCACCATGAGCCACATGTCGCCCATAGACAGTATTTTAGACAGCTCTGATGTAAATTATAGTGAATTAATGACATTTATACAGATGAAACAGCATTATACCAAACCCTTTAGCTCTTGACCCTTTTCGAATTGAAAATTTTTATAAAATTGCAACAAGTGATTCAAATACAAATTATAATCATAATAGTAAAAAAGTAAAATGTTTAAAATTAAATGAAAAGTAATCATGTAATTTAAATATAACTTTTTAGCAAATACTGCTTTAAAAATTTATATTTTCTTCATTATAAAAAAAAAAAACTTTAGTGAATACATGATAAAAAAATTCAGTTTTTTTAATAAATTTTCTATAATTTTTCATGTGTCTTAAGCAATGAATTGTGGGTGATATAAAACATTACCACATATTAGACTATAAATGGAGGATTAATTACATAAATATTAAATATAAACAATATTAATTGAATAAAATTATAGCCGCAATATATTATCATGATTTATTAGCAAATATTTCCTTAAAAAAAAAAAAAATCAATAAAAAATATTGTAATTTAAATCGATAATAAAAATTGTTTTTTTATTGTAGCCAGATATAAACATAATCATATCAATATTGTTCTTTTGCTGACAATCTAAGGATAAGCATTTAATATAGAATTATAAAATTTGCTTTCATATTTCGTATATAGTTGAGAATAAACTGACAATACTTTTTAACAATTCAATGTTTTTGTAACCCTGGATACTCTGAATATACTTTCATGCTATATTGAGATGGTTTAATTAACGAAGCCCAGACAAAAAGCTTTTATGTTTAGCATAAAGCTTTTTTTTTAGTTTTATATATTGTATATAATTGCAAATCAAACATATAAATTCAATTTTTTCATAAATGTTTTATTATGTATGTTTAATTTTTTGAGCACATTTTGCTATACAGTATTTAGATTGCTAACGTAACCATGCTAGGTTATCAGAAGTGGTTGCTATCGGTTTTGTGGCATTTGCATTGGGAATGTTTTAATATAGAATTCTAAATTTTAGCATTTATATATCATACACAGTTAAGATTCAATATGTATTATAATATACACCCATAACATATATACATTTTAATTTTTACATTGAGATTATGAGATTTATAGACTTTATGTATATTTTTTTTACACCATGTTATAGACTTTATGTATATTTTTTTTACGCCATGTTGGCTAGCTTAAAAATGTTTGAAAAATAGAAATTTTTGACTTGGTGTATTTTAAAATACCAATATTGTATCCTGTAGTTTTAATGAATCTTTATGCATCATATAACTTTTGACAATTATTAGAATAAGTGATTTAATTATATAAAAATAAAATTGGCAAAGATATACGACATTCTTGCTATATATTCAATTTTATTGTATATATACATATATGTACACAAATATAAGGTGCTGACGAAAGTACTTGCCTAATGGTGGTCATTTCTGATCTAATAAATGCTGCCGTTACTATTAAATAAAGACGTACTTTTAAACTCACAAAATTTTTTTTTAAGTCAGAGAATCATGATATAAAATTTTTCATGCACATTCATAAAAATTGCTATATAAATTTTTTAATCAAAAAGAATTATTATGGATATCTGTATATGCGATGCACAAAAATGCATCAAAATATACCGTTAACATATGTGAAGTAAAATAAGGGGGAAGGGGAACGTAAAAAAATAATTTAGTGCGCTGATTTGATGAGAACATGATAAACTTTGCGAACAATCTATTAAATTTGCAAAAAAGAGTATATTAAAAATCATATAATGGCAATGAGGAATAATAAGACTACTGTAAATTGTATACATCAGTATATAAAAGTATATAACCGTACATTCAGTTTCTAGGAAACATTTAGCTCAGGGATCACTCCCTCCCAATTGTGCAGGCTATACATACATATACACAGAAAGAAAGTGACCCAATTCAAGGCTTTATAAATTTCTTCTGCCATTGAATGGGCACTAACAATTGCAGACTTGTTATCCAAAAAAAAAACATTCCATAAAAAATTTGATTGTCATAAATGACAGATCTGGATTGCAATCCATGGATCTTAAGTTTCAGAATCTGCCATGCATGATGACAATTTGAATCAAGACAATGACATAACAGAATTAGCATGCAATGGTATTAAGAGATTAACGACATAGCATCTTTATTTTTTTGGATGAACAGAGAAGGCTACTAATTATTTTCAAATAAATAATCGTAAGTAGTTACTTACAGAACGAATCAGTTGTTCAAGTAATGTTTGAATTGCAAAGCGAGAGGTTAAACAAAATGATGTCATTCATGATCGATATATATATATATAGTGTTGTCTTGACAACAGATTACTGATGTTTTTAGTTTCTCACACTGAAAACTAAGAATACGATTTATATATATTTACTTTACTCGTCTAAAATCAAATCAAAAAAATCTTTGAATCTATCTAGTTCATGATTCCTCATCACTAATATAATCTGTTTAGACTGCATTAATTCGTAAGAATTTAATCAAATCTAGAAATATCAAACTCCCTGTACTTGCACCGTTCACTTTAGATAAATACACTAACAATTATTAACTATTTATTAAACCAGAGATTATCACATCATCCTGTTCCAGATTAATATATTTGTTTTAATTCTTACACGTAATGGCACAACATCCTTAATCCATTTCATCTCTTTTTATCATATGTATTATCTTTTTTAGACATACTTAAAACTCCATTGAAATAATCCCAAGACGCATTTCGTGTTGAGCACCATTCTTCAGAAGAGGTTTAGTTCAGCATGAAATGCGCATCTTTAGTTCATTCATCTTTTCAAATGTCTTTATTCGTATGTTTTAGAAATGTATGATGAAATACAAGTTTTAAATATAATTTTATCAGGAACCAATTATATTTCTTCTAACTCGGGTGATAAATAAATGCTAGTGCTTATTAAATCCCTAATAAATGCTACTCTATTTATATCCCCAGACTAATTTCTAACTTATGGTCTTCATCAGAGGAGTTGGAGTTTATGGATATAATTCCAACTTCTCATTATTTAAAGCCATAACCCACAACCTAATCTGAGGATATGGACTTAATAAGCAACCCTATCTCTCATCTGTTGATTACTCAGACTTACAATAGGTGGTGGAACTGTAGTATAGGTTGCTCCTGAAGATTATTATGTAAGCTTAAGTCATGTGATGTTTACTTGATTTAATAAAAGAGCAATGCTTGTCAGAAGTTATAATCTATCTCTTTATGTATATATATATGTTACCATAATAATATAAATCCCTTAAGATCATTAGATAGTCTGAGCTTCATTTACTTCATACTATGTGAACTAATTTCAGTATGCGATCATTAAATTATTTTTCTGAATGCCTATTGTAAGCCCCAAGGTAAGTGTATTTTTATCCAGAATTTTCTTGAAGGAATATAACGGCAATGTTATAAAGTTCCAACTTATTGCATAATTTTCTTTCTGATTGATGGAATTTTTTTTCATAAAAATTTATAATAAAAATATAGAAAAAAAATTGGCAGAAAGTTTAAGTTTGCGTTCATTTCTTTATAAAATTCAATCCTCTGCACATTTAAGACAACAGTGAAAGTGAAGGTTTAAACAGCTTGGATTAATTTCTAGATGACGAAAATATTTTAAAAATACGATGGGTCAAATTGCCACATTATTTGACCTCTTGAGAAAGCAAGCATACAATTATGGAAATATATGTGAGATTTTAACATAGACTCATTAATACTTCAATGCCATTATTAAAAATGAAAATAGCTAGATGAGCTATTATCTATCTATATATACACACGGTACATATAAATAAACCAAATAAATTAATACAGAACTAGCAACTATATAAAAAAATTACATAACAATCCATGATTAAATTATCTAGCCAATAAATTCTTAATGCTGCCTAGTGTTAAAGTTCATCCATTTACTTGCAAATGAAAAATAAATTCTCTTTTCATATAAAACACCAAACCATCACACAATAATCATTTCCTATGCTTATACAAGCTGTTAATAACAGAAGCAAACTCTCCTATACAGTAGTGCCACCCAATGTAAGCTTTAGTAATCAATGGATGCAGAAAGGTTTTTGCATGACAATCCCCATCTAGTGCCTACTCATCCAGTACCCCCTAAACTAGTTTCTAGCTTGTGGCTTTCATCAGTGAGGAGCTTTGGATCTGAGAGCTCTGCACCTAGATCTAAGGATAGCTGCAGTGCTCTCATATCCAAAGTTCCTCAATGATGAAAGCCGCAAGCTAGAAACTACTTTGGGAATACTGGATGAGGAGGCACTAGATGGGGATTTCATTCGCAAACTTTCCTGCATCCATTGATTACTAAGGCTTGCATCAAGTGACACTACTGTATGGAGAGTTGTTATTGTCTTATGTAGACAATGTTCTTATAATTTTACCCAAATCAATCTATATTTCAAATATACAAAACAGACTTGATTTTAATCATTTTTAATAACTTGGTAATCAAATCACCATATTCAAACTTATATAAAATCCAATTGGGTTAATACCAAACTGGCAACATATAAACAAACGCCACAACAATCTGTTAATACTTATATAAATTTTAATATGAAGTGCCATAGCAATGTATTGATTGGCTAATTTAAACATAGGTTATTGGATAATTTGTTTAGTTTCCAGTTTATCATTAGCACATTTAGTTTTTATATAAGTTTGGGTAGAGTAGTTTGTTTGCAAAGTTATTAAATCTTTATATTTTTAAATATAAGCTAATTAAAGTGAAATCACAAAAATATTTTAGTTTATTCAAATTTCACCCTCCTTCACTTTATTATCATTGTTTAATTTAAGATTTATGTAAAACCTAGCAAACAAAAAGTGGATTCCATTTTTTCATTTGTACATAGATGAATTTTAATACTCGGTAAGTTACAAATTCAATGGCTAGATAATTTGTTGTGTAATTTATATATGAGCATATTCCCAAATTAATAAAATTAGATTTAAAAAATAAACTCTAATTATAATCAAGGCAAATTTATTTTACGTGTTGCATATTTTTCTCTTCATTAGCTTTCTTTTATAAATATTTCAATATATATATAAACAAATAATTTAATGATATATAATTATTTCAAGCAATGCTAACTGTTAATGAGCCATTTAGAAAAATTTCATAAACTTTTCATACATTACCATATTAATAAAAAATCAATTCATCTTAGCATTACACATGATTTGGACTCCACCGATCCTTTATAGTTTGCCTTATGCATTAATAATTAAGACATTAAAAAAAAAAAAAATCTATATTGAATTTACCATTAATTTGAACATTCGGGCTTTAACATCAAATTAAGTGCAGAGGAAGTGTTTAAATAAAAATAACATTACCGCACTAATGTGGATTGTTTTCTAGGGCACCTGATGAAGGCAAATCCGGAAACATGTATCATGCTGAGATTGATGAATTTTTAAAATTAATATGTTTGAAATGTTTGCAAAATTCTTTAATAGAGCATTAACAGTTAATATTAATATATATACACACACACATCAACACTTCTTTGCTATCATAAATGTGTTGTTATATAAAAAGGAATTTTTTGCATTCTTACACAAAGACATAAATTTATGTGTGCAGGTGAATTTTTAAAAAAATATTAATAATACTGATTTATTTTATAGCACCATTAATAAAAAAACAGAAAACAAAACTTTATACAGTTCAACAATAATTTAAAATATTTTAGAATTCGGTGGACAGTTGAGATATTTAAAGGACAGAGTTATCACAACATGGCAAACTCTTTGGATGGAAATGTATTTTTTGTCGTTTAAAAATAAAAATGAAACAATTATATTCTAAAAAAAACTTTTTTTTGCAAATTAAACAATTTCATGATCAGAACATACTGATGGAGATATGCCCCCCTTTTATTTCTATATATCTGCCATATACATTTATACATAAAACTTTTGCTTTGTAAAAAAAAAAAAATCTCCTGGAATCCTAATCATTTTAGATATCGCAGCAGTTTTTCCGTTTTAAACACATAGTTCTTTTTTTCGTTTCATAGTTGTCCGATCTTAAGCTGTTCATGTTGTTAAAAGTCAGACCAGAGAAATATTTTTTTCATCCGATCGCAACTTAAAATTTGAGCTCCATTTGTAGGATGCCAATTGCAGGCCGAGACACCATAGCTACAAAAAAAAAAAAAACAGTACAATTAGAATTAAACAACATAAACATGAAAATGTGTCTGTGCATGCATATATAAGAATATGAAGTATTTCTAGAAGCAAAACCCCGATGTTTTGAAAAGTTATTCGTTAAAATACTAATAAAGGCATGGTTTAATAACAGATTCAATAATGAACAGAACATTTTACAGCACACTTAGACATATAGTTTCATATTTCTCGTTTTATTTTGGCTATAATGGATGCTTTTTATTCAACATTGAAAATGCCTTAAAAATTATATTTAATATTTTCAATAATTTCTCCACATATGAAGTAGTACGAGTATTGCCTTTAATTTATTACCGATATTTTTATTAATAAACATTAGAAATGTAAATTTAAAAATGCTTTAACATTTCCATACCTTAATAATTACACCACCAACATTAAGTCATGAGCATTGAAGAGTAATGGATTTCCCTATTCATCCTCTACTCTTCTTTTAATTAGAAGCATTCTGTAAGAACTTCCAATTAAAAATAAGTTCTGGACTGTTTGATGTAAAAATGTTTGATCAACTCATGAATGCTAAATTAATTTGGAAAAGTGGGTTATGAGTTTCATTTGACATCAAGATTGCTAATTAATAGTTGACAGATATGGTAAAATTGGTAAAAGCACAATTAATACTTAATAAGATGGGCACTGGTCTACCAAAATATCAGATATCTGGTGAGCAGACTTGAGTCGTATGGTGCAGAAATATTTTGTTACTAATTATATATCCCCAAATTTATTCATGGTATCCATAGGAGATCTATTTCATATATGAAACTGTCAGAAAATATGTTATTGAATGAGGTGTTGATTCATACTGGCATCAAATTTTTTTATGATATTTTCCCAAATAACAACATTCCTCATCAAGATGCAAGCATAGATGGAACCTTCATACAATTTATAAATTATGTGGATTAGATAAAAGATTTATTATTGACTATTTTTTCTTCTTCAAAGATTCAAGATTAAATTTAATCCTCTTATAACAATCCATTAAGTAAAATTTTGATAAACTTTCTGATAGGTGACAAAAAAAAAAAAAATAGGACCTGCCCAGCCATTATTAAAATTCATACAGCTATTGAGATGTACAGTGATTTTCCCAAAACAAACGTTCATATGGTTCAACAGTTCTATGAATATTGTAGAAAGCAGTATAATGGAAATTTGATATATTCGCTAAAACAAAAATGATTTGTAATGTGATCACCATTATTGATCATTGAATTTATGAGACTTGTTATAATCTAATGAAATGCTCAAATCTATTAAATGTAATGTGCTACATTGTAATGTATATTAACATTATATTCATTTTCTGTATGTACATATATATATATATAATGCAGCAATCTTCTTCCATTTTACCATATCAAGTTAATTCTTTTTATTACTATCACTTGAAAAATCAATTAAGAGTTTTATATGATTTCTTCACTCAACTTACTTCTGATGCATTACACAATATATATGGCAGTGACATCTGTTTATATTTTCAAATCAATTGACGCATATAGTAAATAAATCAATTGTAGCATTATTTCCAGTAGTTTCCGCAATTCACGCAGAAAAATGTGTGAATATAATATGTTATTAAGCTAATGATTCAATAAGCTTCAAATAGCTTAAAGTTTTGACCAAAAGTCTCTTACAAGCAGTTATGAGAATTTATTGACTGCACTAAACCAAACTTAAATATTCTCTGTATACAATTTCAAATCATTAATAGATCTGATAATAAAAATTAAGTGCATATAAATAATTATACTTGAACATAGAAGGCTTAAGAGCTAAGCGATTAGTCAAATATTACATACAAACCAATATGGAACAATTATATCTATTTTATCAAATTTTAATGAATGCATAAATGTAACTACAATTTCTGTACTACTCTCTTCTACTCCAGATTTATATTTATTTCCATTTTGGACAATGATTGGAAAATGTAAAGAATATAAATATTGAAGCATGAAGATCATATAAAGCAGAACAGATAAAAAAAAAAACCATACTGGATAAATGATATAGTTTACAGAATGTTTCCAAAATCAACAAATGATGAATAAATGGCCCAATAGTAAAAAGTACCTCTGCATATGGAAATAGGGTGTGGCAAAGGAATTAGCAGTTATAAAAATGTCACTGGTGAAGATTTGCAAAAAAGATGGAAGAGAATGGTTAAATAATAAGAGAATTTGACAAATGATAAATACTGAATGCTATAGTAAATGAAATTAGAAAAAATTAATTGAAATGATATCGATATGCTAAAATATTAAACTGGGACACTATTGGGGAAGAGAAATTCGAATATATTGTTTAGTATTATAGATCAATAAAAAGAAAAAGAAAATAGATAAAATTTGTATTTTTTTAAAAGATAAAAGATGGAAATTACTTTCATGATAATAGCCTTGCTGATCTATTATTTGTTAAAATAACTGACCACCATATCTACACATGGATACACAAAATCCGATTGAATAAATTTTTTAAACTTTTTTTTTTTTATTATTTACCTGTGTTCTTTAAGAACCTTTTCTAATTTCCCTGTACTTGTTGACCATATACAAATGCTACCATCTTGAGAACCTACAATGGCATATTGACCATCAGGACTGAATGAGGCTCGGGTCCAATCAGAACCTACTTTAAAGGTATCTGAACTAAAAAAAAAAAAAAAAGATATAAAAAATAAGTATACTCCATGTACAAAAAAAAAATCATTAGTAAATATCAATTAATAATTTAAAGATCAACTTCATTAACAATTTTCCCAGGAGTGCAAAAGCCTATTTTTTACTCCCATTATTTTTAACCAATAAAAAAATTAATAATTTCTAATTATAGACAAATATTTTAAAATATATAATAAAATAGCTAATTGTATTTTTAGAATAAATTGTTTCTATTACATCATTTCCTATAGTTTGTTTAGCGGCAGTCTAACATTTGTTTATGCAACGGGTGCTGTGCATCAAAAATGCGTTTAAAGTTATATATTTAATATTATTTGTTTCCTTCACGTAAGTAGCATTTTATTATAACTGCATATAATTTAATAGATATATAATCCCCCTTCCCCAATAGAAATATTGTAATTGATCATCTGTATTAGTTTTAAATCTAAATATCTCTTCCTAAGTAAAAAAGATAAAACAACTTTTTTAATAAATAATTCAGCAGGGGAAAGATCTCTCCAACGGCTCCTCACAAAGGGTCAATAAAAAAGAAGACAGCAAGCTTACCAATTTTCAGGCAATGAAAGTTTGAGTAAATTCCATCCTTGTTATATTCACTAACATAAATACCCATTTACCAACCCATGTTGGGTATATGAAAGAAACCCTCCAAGTCTCTTGAAAAAAAAAAAATCACTTGACCAAAATTCAGACTCCAGATTAAAAAAATATCAAGGGGTGCACCATCTCTGCAATATTAAGCTCTTGACTTTTCTAAGTAATAACAGCTATTTATCTCCAAGAGGGTCTATGATCCTTCATTCTGCTAGAAAAAATTTTCCAACATGTGGAAACATAAATTGAACTTAATAAGAAGTCTTGGATAAGTTGACAATGAAGAAAGTTTATTCAATAAAATATTATTTTTTTTTAAAAAAAAAGGGGTAGGGAATGAACTTCCATTGCCTCCTTGTAAAGAAAAAACACAGACCACAAATAATATTTAGGTATGCCAAAATCAGCAAGCTACGATCATATTAAAACAGGCAAAACTCTCCATATAGTAGTGCCACTCAGTGTCAGTCAGAGTAATCAATGGATGCCAGAAGGTTTGTGCATTAAATCCCTATCTAGTGCCTACTCATCCAATATCACCAGACTAGTTTCTGACTTGTGGCCTTTGTCAGTGAGGAATCTTGGATCTGAGAGTACTGCACCTAGATCTTAGGAACTAATGCAATCCTCCAGCAGCCACCTTTTATCTCTACTTAACTACAACTATGAGAATAAAATTGAAAACACAATTAATAACAGTTATGCGCAAGCATAAGATATGGTGATCATGTGATGTTTAGTGGCTTAACTACAATAATATGAAATCATTACAATTGTATTTTCCTAGTGCCACGTGTTTATTGTTTATGAAGTAAAAGGGCGAATGTTTTCACAATGAAATAATCAAAAATGACAAAACCGGATACAATGATTAAATAAAATTTTCTTCTTTGCGCTGGATAAAATTACATACTACTTCTGGTAAAGACTGGAGACCAATCAAAACTGTACTTAAATAAAAGATAAAAACAATAGGTTCAAATGCATAAAGATTGGATAAATAATTAATTGCACTAGTAGTTGTGTTCAACTTTTCTATCAATTAATAAAAACAGTTTGTTTTCTTAACAACTGTAGCTAAGATATAATATAGAATCAAAGTGCTAATACATTAAAAAATTTAAAGCACAGGTTATTATATCATAATGATATGGCAATTATAAATCAGTTATTTGTATATAAGGTTATCATTTTATCAAACATATTAACAGGAAGTGATAGGTGGATTCTCCGTTAATAAAAATATTTTATGTAAAATATATATTTATAGTTGTTCAATAATTTTCTGAAATGGACAGCAAAATTAACTTGCTTATAAGAGCTGGTTAGATTTTTATCTCCAAAGCTATTATATTTAAATCGATTTATAGTCTCAAGCTGACAACTATCCAAGCTAATAGTTATTAAACACTTTCTTTAATTGGTTAAGAAAAAAATCTTAAATTTTCGGAACATTAAATACTAAACAACTGTTTGCATAGTGGAAAAGTAGCAGACTCTGGTGCTCATGGTGATTGGATCACAGCCCAGTTCAGTTGCTTCTCCGAAGCAGTAAACTATTCGATTAATTTATTATGCCATACTGCTTGAACAAATTGTATTTTTTAAATTTCAATAAACTGGAAAGTGTTTACAGATGAACGATATTAGTGTTTTACATAAAATTTTCCACAACAATCACTTTTGATTCCTTAAAATAAAATTCAAATCTAACAATCCTTATAGGCTTTCACTCAAACCATCCAAAATATTTATGATATAATAATAATACTGACATCATTGAAAGACTTGAGAGGCTGAAAAGGAACTAGGCTGGACATATTGTTAGAAGGGATGACAATAGACACCTGGAAGAATCCACAACTAACATACAGTGGAATAGAAGAATTGATAGCAAGTAATCAAAAAAAGTAGATGAGCAATCCCTACTGGCTTATATAAGATGTTGATTCATTAAAAGATTATTATCTTTTCATTTCCTATTTGTGTTCTTTTTCTCAAACTCACCACCTTTTTTCCCCTTTCACTTTATTCCAAGAGATTTTAAAAGACCTAAAAAAGGACTATACATGAGATGGCTATAAAAAAAAAAGAAGTTTGCTGAAGAGATGTGGAGAAGATATGGATAAGGGAAATTGAATTAAACTTTGAGACCATCTACAATAAATTGAGAATGGTTGGAAATGATGATGATATTTAAAAAATGTTATATTCAACAAAAATTATATTATGTAAAAAAAAAATTGTATCCAAATCTACAACAAAATTAAATAGGAGCAAATATACCTATGTATATTACTAAAACTACTAAAATTTTAATTGTTTGTTTTCAAAGATAACAATTCAATCAATCTATTCTTATGCTTTCAAAGTTAGATAGGAACTATGTTGTTAGCCGTTTTATTTCAGCATAAAGTCAATTGATGAACTTAAGACACCTGGAAGAATCCACAACTGACATATAATGGAATATAGATATAAGAATTGATTGCAAATAGTCAAAAAAATAATACATGAGTATATCCTGCTGGCTTGTATGACAAAATGTCGATTCATTAAAAGATTAACTATTGTTTTCTTCATTTTCTTTTTGTATTTTTTTTCTCAATCTCCATTTTTTCTTTTTTTACTTTACTGTTTCCAGTAACATCATTTAATCTTCAGGTGCCAGCCAATCTCCATGCTAGTGACTATATCCCTGAAAAACTATGTCTACTTGTGTAATCACATATATGTTTTCAAATTATAAATATATATAAATCATGATGTAGACTGGAGTTCAAGGCCATAGATTGTGGCTAACTTTATCAGTCCTGGAATTCAAACTTCTTACAAGCAATAAACAACTGAATTATTATTTAGAGCACTTGTTTAAATTAGTGGCAAATTGCAGAGTTCAAGATCCGTGAATCATGCTCCAGATTTGTTATTTCTAGTGTTCAAACTTACAAATCCAAAATAATAATCAATTTGATTATTTTTTATAGCACTGTTTGGTTTAGATCATGGTAAAGGGTGAACTCTTAAACTCAGGTTCTATGGATCACGACCTCTATCATTTCCATTACTCAGAATTCTTGTGAATTCCTGAGCAATAAAGCATCAGATTGTTTTTTTACAAATACTGTGTGATTTAGAGAGGTGATGGGCAAGATACAATGATCACGACCAGTTCTATCGTTTCGAGTATTCTAACTCTGTGTGAATTTTCATATAAACCCCTGAACAATAATTTGATTACTGTTGTTATTATTAATCATAAGACTGAAAGCAGATGTAGTATTATTAGTCGGCAAAACTTATAGCTAAAAAAGAAAATATACCTTCATGGCGGAAAATAAAGATTGTTAATATTTTCTTTCAGTGCTTATTTATAGACATGAGGTATGGATACTCATTAGAAGAGCAATATGGAAACTGCATTCGACAAAGAATGAAGAAATGTATATTTAGAGGCTAACAAAAAGGTCAAAAATGAAACATACAGAGAAAACAAACAGATACTACTGATATCTTTAAAAGAATTAAGATTCTAAAATGAAACAAGCTGGACATGTTTCTAAATAAAATGATAACAAACACACAATTGAAGTTTTAAATGATGTTAAGAGGCTGCTTATGAAATGAATGGATATCATGAAGAAGTTTACTCGAGTAATGTAAATAAAAAAAAAAATAAAAAGTATGGATTAGAGAGCACCAGAATAAATTAGGAGCCATCATCATCTTGAAGTGGATCAAAAATAATTTTGATTGAATGGCCGAGTTGGTTATAGGAAGATTATCTGAGTAAATTCCTAACTTAAAATGGGAATTCCTTAACTACTGATTGCATTCCAGATTTGAAATACAAGTTATAAGTGTGACTTCAGTAGATTATCATAAATCCACATTAACATTATAAACATGCAGAGAGAAAAGAAAAATGAGACTGCTTCAATGAAATAAGCATCAGCAGGATTAAAATCTCAGATGAGCCTACAGACTTCGTTTTACAATTACTATGTAGAATTATATAAAAGTCAAATCAACACAGGTTAATAACAAGTTATTAATGCAGATTAAAAGAAAGTAGTGAAATATGGGAAAAACATTCTAGTGATCACAGAATAACAATTAATAGTAGTATAATCCAGCATTTTTAGAAAATGAAGTCATACAAATTTTTTCTTGGCTTCTATTTAAAGGAGATCATAATTAAGACAGTTATTAGTTTATCTTCCCATTCCTTTAAACGAAAATTTTTCCCATGTGGTTTAGTACAGCGATAAGAGGGGCAGCTCAGAACGTAAAGTTCCAGAATCGATTCTCACTTGCATAACATAATTAAACAACAACAAAAAGAAAACTTGGCTCAGAATTAACTGAATGAAACTGTTAAATATTCAATCCGTTATATGGATGTTCAAATATCACATGACCTCCTGAGCAATTCGCCACTTAATTACTACAATCTTCAAAATTAAAATCATGTGAGATATATGTGATAATGGAGTCAACTTTTCCTAAAAAATTTTTATTCCCACTGAAATCTTATAAGACACCTAATAACACTTAGAAAAAGGGTATGAATACCTATTGGTAAAAAGTGTATAATAACCAATATTTCAGAAGTGACTTCCAAGTTCAATCACTTTTAGTTAATACTTTGATATGTAAAGTGTCTCTAAAAAAATATTCAAATATGTGCATAATGACCCTTTCAGCTTAATATATACAGTAAAAAATCTACGTTGGTACTATTAGAAAAGTCAATGAAAACAAGTCAACTTATAAATGTAAAAAAAAAAGTACGTAAATATTCCAATACATAAAAATCAGATATTAATATTGTAACTACTGTAAAATATTATTTTTTGAAACATTATCAAGTACCATGCTATCTTATTAAAAACTGATTTTTCTTTTATAAGATCAACTTTTAAATATTACTAACATGAGAGTTTGAATCACTTCATTCATTCGCAGATCGATAATTTTTAACATATTGTCTCGAGAACAGCTGAGAAGCGTTTGACCCCCTGAAATAAATAAAGAAAAAGTTACTGTATATAATGCAAATAGATTCCATAAATATATAATATATTGAAGAGTAAAAGGCTATAAATATTTTTCAGTTAATTTACATAATCATTTACCAATTCCTAAAATACTGCATGACCAAATAAAATGAAATGTATCAAAAATAATAAAAACATTATACAAATTGTCACACTTATAACATACACCAACATAATATCACTTGATTCTTTGAATTACTTCAGTATTAATAAACAATAATACCTTCTATTCTAGAGCCATCTATAGTAAACTTGATTTATTATTAATGATTACTAAATAATAGTGCATTTAAATCTTTTAAAATCTCCATCATCTCCAGATCAGTTTCTAATTTTTGCATTTATCATGAGGATTATCTTTGATCTGCACATAAAGTTACCCATAAAAATAACTTAATGAAGGAAATAAAATGAAGTTTAATTTCACGGGGCTAGTAACATAGGTAATGACAAATTTATGGCCATCGTAATTTGACCAGTGAGTAAGCTTGATATGAATGGAAACTATAGTTGCTGATCTAGGAACTATTTTTTATTTGAAAGTTATAGTTTAAGGATTCCATACTTTGCTTGTAAGAGTTTTAACAATAAAACAAGCTAAACAAAGTCTTAGAAAATGACATCTAAACTGAATCTGATCAAAATAATGTGATTGATTTTAATAAAAGTACTATAAAAATTTTTTATGAGTGCTACAAAATATAAAGATATTCAATAAATTATGAAATTATTTATGGACAATGGGAAATTCAAGTATTCCATAAAATCACTGAACATGCTTTTTTATGGTCACATTAGAATAATAAATGCAGATCTCTGAAACTAAACCTTTTTATTTCTTTTCCAAATTCTCGATATAAATATCTGAAGTTGATTTTCTAATTCATCAAAATTAATGCATATTAAGCAAATAAAGAAATTCACAGGAAATATTTTCAACTAGTACGGTCACCAAAAAATGTCACGTACTCCCCTTAGATGCCATATGACTGACAATGAGTTAGATCCGTTAAATTTACAAACATGCTCATCATAAAACTTCAAATAACATAAAGAAAAATCAAGTTTTACTGCTATTACATTCATTAAGTATATTCTTTATTTTATAATAGTTTTAGATCTTTTGCCTAAAAATGTTTGCTTACAGAAGGAAGACAAATGAATTAGGTATGTGATGAAATGAGCATAACCCAAAAAAAAAAAATAACACCACAATTTGCAATTGCTTTGTCTGATGCATATAAACACATTGCATTTCAGTTTTCACTACACCACTCACACAAATAGGAACTGGTTTCTATCCATTTTTAATTCCTCATGGAGGGATATAATCATAAACATATGACCAAAGACATATGAAAAAGATATATAATCCCCAAGATGCACATTTCTTGCTGAACCAGAAATTATCAGTTAGCTCAGATCACAATAAGGAGCACTGTAGCAACAACATTTTTCATCAAGCTTAAATACGATTATTACAATCTAAAGATTATCTTCTCAAAATTTAAGCATACAAAACATTTTTATTCAAAACAATTATATTGGGAGTACTTTGACAGTAAACAGCCGATTCAAATAAATCCTCAATTTCTTTAACAAAAGTATTCCTAATAATAAAATAATTGCACGATCAATAACTGCTTGAAATAACATGTGACATTCAATCACCCTAGTGGCAGATTAAGCATTTAACAGAATTTTTCAGTTAGTTTAAAACCAGATTTTTTATTTGTATTATTCAGTTGGATTGGAACCTTTAGCTCCGAATCGACTAGTTCTGCGCTAAATTGCATAAAGAAAATTCTTATAATCTGTCAATGCATGATAAATCATCTGGAGAAAACAGATTCAGAGAACACAGCAATATCAAGCCGGTCATACTCTCAACCTCTGCTAGTGGAAGATACTCACAAACCTTAACAGAATTTAATCTACAATGTCATGTTTATGGCTACAGCTTCAGCATAAATTATGAAGCTATTATTAAAATTCATAGACCACTTCTTTTAATTTATTGAAGAAAAAAGAAGTGATTACAGGTAAAATACCAATAATTCTGAAATCCCTAGTTCCATGCTTTTTCAAACTTGTTAATTTTTCAGATTCCAAAAATAGATCTTCCAATCCCTTCATTGGTAGATCCAAATTGCTTAAGATGCATATATAAATTACAACTCACTGCAATTAGGCTTATTAATTTATATGTTTTTACAGACTATTTTTGTAATCTCTTTAATTTTGTTTAGGAATATGTAAGCGAACTAAATTTAGTTATTGTAAAAGATTAAACATCATTTTAAAAATTTGTTTGGATAATAAAAGTTTCTGAATAATAAGTTTTTGGATTATTAGTATTTATTCTAGTATTATTATTATTTTTACATTTTCATCATTGAAATAAAGAAGTGATACTCTAAAAAATTTAATTCAAAAGAAATTTACTCTAGTATGTCTGCGTGTTAGAAATATATATATATATTGCTCATAGAATTATTTAAATTTAGTAACATGGCGGATATCTAGTTTAATGGAAAATATGTGCTAAATGATTTAATACAAATATGCCAATCAAAAACTTAACGAGCAATTATAATAGTAAAAATTTGATGAAAAGGAGCTCAATGTTCCAATATTTATTTTTAGAGAGCATATACATATAGAAAAAAAAATACATTAAGTATTCCAAAAGCATGACTTTCATGTTTATTAATATGCTTTTACGAGAAGTTTTAATTTTATTACAGAGACACAAAACAAAAAGAAAATCAATGAGTATTAAAATAATCTTTAAATCAGACACTGGTTTTTGCCTTTAAGTCACTAAATGTACAAGTTCCAGCTAGTCCTCAATGATGATAGCAAAAATCAGAAACTGGGTTCGGATTGGAATAATATTTGGCTTTGGAGTAGGTTAAGATAACTAACTGCTTTTGGATGTTAAACACTCATTTCATAATCAAAACTGACACAATAAGGCAAAAAAAAAATATTCACGTCAATATACGTACCTTTAGCAATGTCAAGAGAAGTGATTTTACCCTGTAAAAGAATTTCATTAGCACAAACTTCTGACCGAGTATCCCAAAAACGTATTTTTTTATCATGATGGCCACTTATAATAGTAGTAGCTGATACATCATTGGTTACAAGGTCATAACAAATAGATCCTGCAAAAATCGTTTTGGTACCTAATAATAAAAGAAAATTATAAACCTATTTTAATATCTGTAGAAAAATTTTATCAATAAAATTTGAAAAAGTGCTTTTATTCATATAAATACACTAAAAAGTGAAAGAAAGAAAAAAGCACTAAAATTTAAAAAATAAATTTTCTTCAACTTTTGCAACATTCTTGATATTATGCAATCAAAATAAAAGTGTTTGGCACTCAAGTTCAGAGAAAGTCTTAAGAATATATTCATACATGGACATTACAAGCTTTATTTTGATTGTGTAATAACAAGAATATCATGAAAGTTGTTGAAGAAAATTTTCTTATTTATCTTTTAGCTTTTATATAATTCCAGAAATTAAGTTCATACAATTTGACAACACTAGATGGCAATCTCATAAAGAATGAGTTAATTTAGATAATAGCAGGGAAAGTAGTTTACTATTTAAGGCTCGAACAGGATCGCTAGCAACAAGGAACATACAAATAAATGAAGAAATGTGGATGATTTAGTTTGCAGGTTATGTAAGAAAGGCATAGAAAATATTAGGCATTTGCTAATAGAATGTAAATGCTTACAAGCAGAGAGAGTACAAATAATGTAGTTGTGGAAGAATAAATATATACAAAGTGATTATACAGAAAGTGGGTTTTTGATCTTTAAGAGGGATCTAGATACAATGCCCATTAAGTGGACAAAGATGATGTGGAAATGGAATAGAGCAGGATCGAGATTATAATGGAAGAGGAGGAAAAAACAAGTGAATTAGGAAGTGAAAAATAATTTGGTAATAAGCAATAAAAAGATAATTTTTATTTTATTGTGGCACATAATGTTTAACTTGACTTACGGGATTTCTGGGTATATAGCCAATGCATAGAAATTTCTGACTTTGTTTAAAAAGCTATTTTATGGGTGCTTCAATAGTGTGCAGTTTACCCAAATGACAGAGCTACATAATACTTGCAATTTGCAAAAAGAAAAGGGATAAAAGATGGCTACAAATATATATTAAATAATACAAGTGACAGTAAAGAATGTGTATTTAATAAAAATAGGTTGGTTAATGTTTAATATAATTTCGTAGTCCACAAATTCAACAATAAATGGGACGATTTTATTTTTTATTACTTCCAGTTTTGCAATGTCAAGTTCCAATCTTACTGATCTCTTTCTGAAATATAATTCAATTTAATATTTTAAATTTGGGAGACTGCCAAGAATGGTTTTGTTCAATTACACATTTATTATTCAATTACAGCTATAAAAATTTATTAAATATCAACCTTTTGCTTTATTTTAATTGCGTATACATTTGTGTGAACTATCTTTCACCTCATTTTTAATGCAAAATATATTACTTTCTTCATTTTATTTAATATGCACATGTTGCCATAAATTTAGGAATAAATGGTAGCATTTATCGACTAATATTTCTTTCATTCAATGCTAAGACTATATAGATCAATCAAGATTATACCTCGTACACCATGGGAGGACTAATCAGTAGAATTGGTATCATAGGAGCTAATTCATTATGCTGAGTATATATAAATTAAACATCTTCATTATGCAGGGATATTAGAATTAGTATATACTATACTACAGAAAAATATGATTAGTTTAAAAAATAGAATAAAGGAATATAAAATTATTTGTAGAAATTTCAAATTTTTAAAAAGAAACAGTAGGCAGTATTGACAGTAGATAATTTAAATAAGAATACTGAAAAGACTGAGGATTAAAATAATGCTAATTTTATATTAACGAAGAATTTTTATAATGTAGTTCGAGATAGAAAAGTCGTTAAACAATACAAAGATGATTGTATATGGATAAATAATGAATTAAAGTGTACAAGAGATTATGTTTCCATAGAACAAAGGAATACTATTTAAAAAAAATAAAAAACAAATTGTAGTACCATCATATGATCGCTCATATACCTCCAAGAGTAGTTATTTTCACCCTTCTTTAGATCTATTTGGGTAAGCTTGAATAATCAATGAATACAAGATGGAAAAGTGCTACAAAACTCCCATCTCCCAACCAACTGGTTTCTGGCTTCATCGGTGAAGACTAGGGATTCAGAGCTGGAACTAATGCATGTAGAAGCTATCTTTTACTACTTTATACCAATCAAAGTAATAATCCGCAATTGTGGGGGGGGGGGGGCGGGAAGACATAAAATTACTCATTTGCATGATTATATAGATCTAATACTAGATTTGAATCCTAGTCTTTACTGTTTATTGACAAAAGCAAAAACTAAAAAACAGTCAATCTGCATAGGGATTTTTATAGGATTAGCCCAGGAGCAGTCTACTGATTATTCCAACTTATAGGAGATGCTTTAGAATAGCACGAAAAAACAAATACTGATAAAACATGACTGGTAGATGCATAAGTGTATTAGTAATGGGTTAGCATAGCATTTGATCACTTAGCCTCGTATATTTTCAATAATTCACGTATAAAAGTGATCTTATGCATTGTGTTATAGGAATTATACATATTTTCCATCTATTCTCTTCTTAGCATTCGTATGGCTGCCATTTTGGTTAATAATTAAGACTATTTTAGCTCCTCTCAAAAAATTGAACAAAGTGTTCTTATCTCCATATTTAGGCATTTTTATATGCATCCCAGAACGCCACTCTTAAAATTAGCTTTTATTTGCAAGATTAATCTATTTTTACAAATTAAACTATAATATCCTTATTGTTGGAGGGAAAAAAAATCCTAATTTAATCTGATTAAAAGCCCATAAAATATAACTTGTCAATTATAATAATGTATTTGGACTCAGTTGAATCCATTAATAAGTTCATTTATAATCAATGTTACATATTTGATTACTGTGATTTAATTATGGACTTATTAAAATTATGAAAATAGAACCTGATTTAATCAATTGAGAAATACTTTGACTTCAATACACAGTATAATTAAGATAATACAATGATATATTTTATATTAAAGAACAAAATAATTTAAATAGAACTGAAGATTTGATGGTATCTCTATTTTTTAATTCCACTTTATTTTTAATTTGCATTATTATTTTAAAACTTACAGATTTAAATGATGGATTTAAAATAAAAAGAGTAAAGTATTTTTCATTTTCGGAATATAAATGAAAAAAAAAAAGATATGAATACAAACACATATTTTTCTATATCTATACTTTATAATAAATATTAGCTCAACTTTATTACTACCGTACCATTATCAATGTGATTTTAGGGAATCAAGAAGCACAACAGATGATTTTTGTTACCAGACAAATGCAAGAAAAATGTCAGAAACAAAGGAATACTTAATATGTTGCTTTTATTGATTTGGTCAAGGCATATGAGTTAATCAATAGGATGTCTAATTAATTGGTTGTCAACTAAAACTTATTTGTATTACACAGCTTCTACATGATGCATGATGGAAATGAGAGAAAGCGTGATTACTGCAGGTGAATAATTTGAGGCATTTGAAATGAAAACTGGTGTTAAACAAGAATGTCTACTTGCTCCAATTTTGTTTCAATTTTTATGACAGTGGTCTTTGAAATTGTTTATAGGCAGCGTAATCAGAC
Source organism: Epiperipatus broadwayi (assembly GCA_028023455.1). Classification (NCBI taxonomy): domain Eukaryota; kingdom Metazoa; phylum Onychophora; class Udeonychophora; order Euonychophora; family Peripatidae; genus Epiperipatus; species Epiperipatus broadwayi. The sequence goes on from JAQFVV010000011.1 coordinate 16,068,282, forward strand.
AGGGATCATGATATGATTCAAGTTTGATGATGGGAATTTTTAATCTGAATCGGTTAAAAACAAAACAAGGACCTCATCTTCATGGATTCTGGATATACAGTATGCTGATGATTGTACTATTTTTACCAATTCAAAAAATGATTTACAGAATGTTCCTAATGTTTGAAATGCAACTTATAAAGATCTCGATTTATTAATTAATGTTCAAAAAATAAACTTCTTTATGAGTCAGTGGCGGAAGCAAAATCTTCGATAATTTTCAATTTAGATGGGTATCAACTTGAGAATGTAAATCAGTTTAAATATCTTGGTAGTTTTGGAAGTAGAAAAGTGGACTTAGATGTAAAGATTCAACAGAATCCAAAAATGCTGTTGCTACTTCTAACAAAGAGTATTTTCATAAGGAAATAACAAATGCAATGAAGTTAGCTGTGCAGAAAGCTTTATTTTACCTGATTTATTGTATGGATGTGAAACTTGGATACTCTATCAGCACAATATAAAGACATTAGAAAAGTTTCATCTAAGGATGCTCCAAAAATGGTAAAAATACAATGACAAGATCATAAAACCAATCAATATGTTCTTTAGCTTGCAGAATATGATACCATTGAGTCCATTATTGTAAAATCACACCTTCATTGGATTGAAAATGTAAGAACAAATAAAAAATGGAAGATTTCCTAAAAGGATGTTGTATGGTAAACTTGAACATGGGTTTTGTAGGAGATGTAGATCTGTCTACATTATAAGAATTATCTCAAGAGATATTCTCAAGAAGTGCAATATCAATTGCTTTCATTGGGAAAACTACCAAACATGGTGTTGAAGTATTTCACAAAGAAAAGTTTTCTGCTGACGAAATTAAAAGATAGTATCATAAATTAACCAATAAATAGAAAATTAGAACAGCATATTCTATATGTGGACATATTTGTAGTTCACAAATTGATTTATACAGTCATCATCATTATCAATTTATAATATATATATATAAAGGAACAAATATTTATTCACTATTAGGCATGAAGATATCATGCTTCAGTATATACATATATTTTATTATATCATATAATGATATAACAAATGTAGTTAACAACAAAGACAAAAATAAATAAATATCCATCTTGCATAATAGTTCAGAAAAAAAATTAACATCAAATCATCATTTAAACTAAAAAACAAATCCTTTATTTCATTAAATAGTAGTTAAAACACTAAAAGTATTACAAATGATTATGGAAATTCTTACACGATCGACTTCGCAAATCCCATATTTTGAGTGTCCGATCTAAACTTCCTGATACAACTTTATGAGAACCACATAAAAATTTAGCTGCTGAAACTTTCCCGCTGTGACCTGTAAGCGTATGCTGAAAAAGAGAAAAAAAGGATTAAGAAAAAACTAAATGTAAAATTATAAAGAAGAAATTTATATATACAAAGATTTCAAGAAACTGATAAATATTTTTAAATTACAGTGGTCTGAATTGTAGATGATTTGTAAAATGAATTTTAATCCAAAAGTATTTGTAATTTTACAATATTAAGAGTAATTGAAAATAAACCCATTGTTTTTGAAGCTATATTTTCAATTCTTTTTACAGTTTAAAATAGAATATGTATGTTGTGTCACTCCAATGAAAAATAAGGTCATTTTTTTTCTAACAATGAAAATGAATAAATTAAAGGCAATAAATATAAATATCTATATACTCACAAATTATTTTTTATTCAAATAATGTAAAAATAAATATACATTTAACTCATATGATTAATTAATTTTATTTCAAAGTATCAAAGTTTAAAACAAAAATTATTTTATATATTAATTGTAATCTGATTCTGTAATTAATACATTACACAGCTACATATTATCATATATATGAGAGCATTTAAGCACCCTCTAGTATCTCATTATTCAACTGATATTAAAGCGTAGTACAGCTGATGGAATTTCCCTAAAACTAGTTCTACGAACTTTGTATTATTATTGTTTACAATACACGAATTGGCTACTTTTTCTTACACCTTAGTTAAACAATGAGCTAATGGTAGGGTAACTGTTTTCATGTATAATATGTATTATTTGTATGTATTTTAAAAAAAATGTTTATTAAACTGGATTAAATGGGTACATTGGATAAACATTAAATAATGATAAATAATACAAATTAGATCTCAAATAATTATTATGTAAGATCTATAAAAGAAAGCTAAAAACCACATATAAATGTGATGAAAATAAAATAACATATAAAAAATTGAAAAATATAATATATACTTCAGAAATGAGTTATATTTTTTTTATATTTTAAAAATAGTTAAATTTTTACCTTCCTTTTTCATGATGTACACATTTCTCATTAAAGTACCTGTAAGGAAGTGTTTATGTCAAAATTTATTTTTTTCAAGATTTTTTTCTACGAGTAGTTCAATTATTATTTAAATTAGTTTTTGCTATCACCTTTTTTTTTAAAAATATCATCATGCCTTAGTTAGATTGCTTTTTTGGGATTTTGCTGGAAGATTATCTATGCATTTGACTGATCTTACAAAATATAGCATTTAATTGGAATTTTCTTTTAAAAAAATCTGTACATAGTATAAATACTTTCTTTGTAAATATACAGATAATCCTCTATTAACATAAGTAATTCCTTCCATTGCTTTCACGTAAGTTCAATCTTAAATCGACTGTATTTCCCATTCAGGTGCATGTTTATCATTAGCAGTAAGATATAATATTAAAATATTGTTTAACATATAAAAACAAGCACAACAATATATCATAACAAATATTCATTTGGCATCAGATACAGAAACCCACAAAAAAGGCTGCAATAACTGTGATGTCACATTTTTGAAATTTTTTGTGCTTTACACATATTGGGAATTGTAAGACTGAAATTTACATAGAGGAATGTCTATACGTTTGTATTGTATATTTTTTTTTTTTGTTAATAAATATTATGTTGATATAAATATATTAGCAGTCTTTTTCCTTCACTGAAGTATAAGAAAAGAACATGCTTTTATCTAAATTTACAAATGCAATAATATTTAAAAGTAATAATGGAGGAAATTAATGCTTTTCAATATTTTGTCTTAGATTGGAGCGTTGATTTTTAATAACACAATTAATTTTCTTTTCTCATTATGCTGCACACATTCAGAAATATATTTTCCCTTGATTTGTTTGTTTTAGATGCTAATTTATAACTTTATCTTTCTTATTGCATTGCCAAATCCCTATAATATTAATATCATCTACGTTCTTTATTACTTTTTACAATGCTTTTTTACAACCTACTATTGACGGCTTTGATTGCCCCAACAACCTTCTTCAGTACTTCTACTGAGTTAAGATTTGGAAATATAAGTAGAAGTTCTGAAGAAGATTACTTGGGCAATCAAAACTATTTGTAAAAACATTGTAAAAAGTAATAAAGAATATAGATGATATTAATATTATAAGTATAAATGTAAATGTCTTGTCATTTGAATATAACAAAAAATTTAAAAAATAGATACCAGTAATTCAATGATTGATGATGAGATAAGGATCTTTTAGTTAAATAAAAAAAAAATAGTGATATGGTAATTGATTTCTAAAAAAATTTAAATTCAAAAACACTGTATATCTGTCACTCATTTCATAAAAAAAATACCGGTATGTATAGTATAACTTCATAATATAAATATAATTTTTGAATATGCATGTAATTGCTGCTAGTGGCTAGATCCTAGCTGCCATCATTTGGATAATAAGAATGGAGACTAATTATTATTGAAAACAGTAGTAACACAATAGACTAAAAGTAGGGATGCTGAAGATGATCATTTTGTTTTAATTGGCATGCTTTCAAATGGATAAAGTTTTGCTCTTTCATTACATTTACTAATACAATTAAATATTTTTAGAAATTTGATAATCTTTCTAACAATGGGTGTGATGATTGAATAAGATTTTTAGCTTTGGCAAAATCTGTATCTGGCTAGATTGAATACAGAAGATTATTTTCCAGTATTAATATATTCATTTCTTTTGACATCAATATGATGATTGTATAGATGCCAAGAAATCAAACTGTTGGTATTGTAAATGATTTGGATTGCTGGTGAAAACCGTTTATTGTTACAAAGCTTTAGGATATGACTGATATCATTATTTCGTTTAGGCAAAAAACAAAAGCCTTAATCATGGAAATTTTAACTTTTTTCTTTTTTTTTTGCAATATTTGAAATACAATGAAGGACTTTACTTAAAAGTTTTAAAAACATTGTTAACAGTTTGACACCAAAATTAATTTGTTTTTCTTCTAGGAGGATGCTTATCAATCAAGAAATGTTCTTGTAAATCAGGATTTTGATACTGAAAATATATGAGTACAATGATGATAACAGGATGCTTTGCCAAGAACAAAAATTTTTGAGAATTAGAATCTGTTTTTTGAAACAAAAAAGCATCAATAACAGTGAGTTGACTCTCAGTTTCTATTTCCATGGTAAAGTTGAGATGAAGTGGATTGATAATATAAATAAAAACTTGGTCAGGGTTTTTTTTACTATGTAACCATATGCATATAAATAGCATTAAAATATCTATATCAAGCTGCCAAATGGGTAATAGATTTTATTTTATTAAGTAATTTTTTTCACATCATTCATTTTTCACTGTTATGAAATAAAAATATCCTATTTAAAAATTTGTTTGACATCTCATGCAAATATAACTTATTACTTACATTTTAAGATTTAACACTTTTAATTTTAAAAAGCCAACTATTTATTCCTCTTCAGCTTCGACAACTATTGTAAATTTGAGTAATCAATAGATATTAAATGTAATGTTTATTAAACTCTATCCAGTATTATCCTATCCAAAATTCCAGACTACTTTCTGATTGATGAGCTTCGTTAATAAGAACTTTTGAATCTGGATCTAATGCATCTGGATTTTTGGATCTAATGCATTTTTCATCTCACCATCTTTTACTTCTTTTTAACTGCCAAGCTACCAGCATGAAATACAAAACACTTTAATGTTTTAAATCCAAGTCAATCTGCTTGCAGAGATATCATCAAATATATACAACTTTAATTTTACTACAAAAAAAAAAAGGATATCAAATAAATGTTTTATATGATGGGAATATAAAAGTTAAAAATAAAATCAAGTTTCTTTACAGCTCAAATCATTTGATTCAATTACAGGATGTTTACTAAATTATAAATAAAAAATAAAATTATGTTAATAAAAAAAGAAATTTGTTTCAAATTTCTTTCTCCAACAAAGGAGTCTCTATACTATTGGTTACCGTTTTTAACTTAATCTTAATAGACAAAGTGTTATATTCAAAATAACAACAAACAAAAATGTACAAGCTCATAATATAATGAAGAGCATAACGGCTGCCTTTGACAAAGATGCTTAGCACTGATATAGCATTAAAGTTGTATTCAAAATTTTCTCCCAATATACAGTACTGGTATTATCTTTAATTTAAAATAAATATTATTTGAATGTATAAGCGAAAGCAATTTTTTTTTTTTTAATTGACGAATTTGTTAAAAAAATACCTTTGCAAAATACAACGATCATATATTTAAAACTTCAATTTATCGCATGCATTTCTAAACATATAAGACATCCAAAGAAAACATTTTTAGTATTGGTGAAAAATAGAAGCTGTTAAATATATCTAAGATATTACTCACAGGAAAAAAAGTGAAATCATGTGATATTTAATAAGATAATTTTTTAATTAAATTTCAAATTTATATTGGGGATAAAAATGATATGATAATCTCTAGTCTAATAAATGGTTAATAATAATCATTAATTTATTTATCTAATATGTAAAATCTGGCATTTGAAGATTAATTTGGAGAATATATTTCTAAATTTTATATTTAAACTCTGTTTTAGTATTTTTTAAAGTATCAAAACCTAATTTATGAACTCATATTTACACGATAGAATATAAAAAAATAGCTTCAATAAATAATCCATTACAGGACAAAAGCATCTTAGAAACAGTAAAGAGACAACATTCTAGGGTGGAGAGGTTTGAGAGCTCTTCCATTCTTGTTTATCCTCTAGCTTAGGATAACTATATATCCATTTACCAATTAATATTAAATGATTAGATGGGTTTGTCTATGAAATAATTACTTGAGAGAAAAACTCTACATTTTTTGATAAAAATTTCATTTGGATAGGATTCAAATCCAGATTGTAGCATTATCAAATTGTATTCATTACTTCTACACTACCTTAGGGAACTCCTTGCAAAAGAATATATTTACAATGTAAATAGTCATATAAAAAACCATAAATAATATTGTTTATGTAGCAGTTAAAAGGTAATGTATTTGGCTTCTCCACCAATAATATAATATAATATTACTTAGGGTAATTTTAAGACCATTATAAATAATAAATTCATTGTACATACCCTTAATCTTTGATCGTTGATTGTCCAAATACGACTAGCAAAATCGTTTGAAGCCCCTAAAATTAAGGTTTCCTAAGAATAAACCAAAACCAAAATTAGAAATGCATAAAAGATGTATGTTATATGCATATGAGAGTTTATTATAAATACCTCATAATCATAGTCTATGGACATTACAGCTGCATTACTTCCTGTTAACATCCCCTTGTTTTCACAACATCCTAATAATAATTATAATTTATGCAGCAGTATATAAAATTTTTTTTATACAAGATTATAAAACTAAAGTAGATTTAAAAACAGTCTAAAACATGCTAAAGCAATTAATATTTAGTTTGTATGCAATGAAATATGGGGATAATACAAAAAAAAAAATCGTCCTTATTTAATTAATTTAAAAACATTTTCAATAAAAGATTATTTATAAACACTACTTATGCTCCTTAGATATTAACTGACTTCTTTAGTATATTTAAACAAACAAAAAAAGTTGGACTAAAAGCATTATTATATTGGAGGCATAGAACAGTACTATTTTTTCACAGTGTTATTATGCTAAATATTAAATTTAAAATGATAATCTACTTATTTGCCTTTATTATATATATTCTAAATATATTTTTGAAAAAAATACAAATACCATAAATTAGATAATTTATATATGAATTTAAAGGCAGTTTTACTTTTATGATATGTAATACAAAAAAACAATAATCCCTAACGTATATAATACTTTTCAAAAACAAACTATTTATTTTATACCTGCCACATAGTGTAATATTAAGTAATCACTAGATGCTAATGCTTATTAAATCCCCATTGTTTGCTGCCTTTTTCATTATTTCCAGATCAATTTCTGGCTTACGTCCTTGGTCAGTGAAGAGTTGTGAATCTATATTTTTTGGATCTATTTTTCATTCAGTAAGCCACTTTTTATTCTTCCTATCACTTTAAAATTAAAAATATATAAGCAGAAAACTGGTGTTGGATTTATATAACTATGCAAACAAGCTGGATTGATTAAAAAATTTAAGATATTTTTGAATTTCCGGCTGGAAGATTGATATAGTAAAAAGCCGATTGCTGTACAAATAATGCACAACATTCAAAAATTCGATTACAGTAGATTCACATTCAAAACTATTCAATGACAAACTCATAAGCCAGAAAGAAATCTGGCGATATTAATAGAACAACACTGGATAAATAATAAGCACTACCGCCTAGTAACTATTGATTATTCAAGCTTGCATTAAGTGATACGACTAAAGTAGAATAAACATATATAGGTAAAAGTAAAATAGTCTTTAAATAGACCACTCCACGGCAAAGATCTCTCTATTCAACAGTCCTTAAAAAAGCTCAGGAGATGATAATACTCAATAAGTTGGTCAAATACCCAATGGTGAGAATTATATCAATCTTATTTTTCACTCTAAAAATAGCTAGTCACCCATTTGCAGATCAAAAACTGTATGTCTAACTGAGTTGACTATTTGTCAATTACCTGTGTGTGGGGGGGATCTTAAGTATACTTGGAACCTAAAACAATTTCTAGATTTTATCTTAATCAAGCAATTAGGTTAATCATTGTATCACAAAAACTTTCTATATATTTTATATATAATATGTAACTATAAATTTTGTTCTTTCCTTATTTTTCATCTTGTAATTCAATACGGGACATAGTTCGCTGTAAAGGATAGATTAACAATGCTATAACTTAACTAAAGTTTAGCATTGCTTTCACTCAGGCTTGTTTTATTCAAACATTAATATTGATAAAAATCACAGTATTGAATTCTGATCTATTCATCCCTTTTCATATCTCAATCAATCATTGATTTGCTGACCTTTTATATTGTATAGAAAATATAATACTCTAGTCCACTTATTATATATAATGATTAACAGTTATTATACTAAATGTGTGTAAAAGATAAATGGCTATTTCCAAGTAGTATTAACAAATAAGTGAACTGCCCTCTAGTTGTCATATTCAATAACTTTTCTATAACAAGAAATCTGGTACTTATTATTTTGATCTATATGGAATTCAAAATAACTTTCCATACAAAATCTTGGATTGCAGTAAGAAGTAGCTATTTTATTACTAAACATTGCACTAAAAGGCAGTTCAATTATTTACTAATACTATTTGGAAATTATCATTAAATTTTTATATATGTATCTAAAATCATCTTTAGTAGAGTGTAAGACCTTATAGCCTACTTTGATTTACATATTAAAGATTCAGTTATATGAATAAATGCTCATTAAATCGGTTTTATTTTAATAACAGTGGTCTTGCTTTGTGTTTAGACAGCATGCAAGAATATGAGTTGACCGTTTTATAATTGTTAACAACTTTGCAATGCTTGCCGATATCAAGAAAATGACAAAACAAGATTAATAAAATTTATAATTAATATCACATGAGAATTAGCTGTAAAAAAAACAAAAAAAAACTAAAAATTATAAAGGGTGGAATTAAGAAGATAAAAGATATTGATTGAAAAGGATATCATTCAAAAGTGCGTTAAGTGATAAAAAGAAAGCAACTAAAAATCAAAATAACTAAAAGGCTTTTTGAAATAAACTTGAGCATTTTTTTTCCCATCCATTTTTCTCAAATTTCCAGATGATTTTTTTTTAATGATAGCAATATCTGTACCAACAATCAGTACAATTTAAGCAGCTTTAATTTGTGAGAATAAAGATTTAGAAAACTAGTCGGAGGTTTATATGTATCAGATTTATTTAAAAAACGAATTTATTTACTGCGTACAACAAAATTATACACAACAGAAGAAAGTAATACACCATAAAGTTCAAGTAAATTCGAACATGTTACACTTGAAAAACTAAGGTAATTGCTACATTTTATTAGTTAATTATTAAACTTGCCTATTGTTTGATATTAGTAGTCGATTGTTTAAATATATAAGAGTTTTAAGGTGGAGAATCCATATTTCATTTCAATTATAGTGAGACCCATGGAATAAACAATTTCTTAGGCCACATTACAAATCTTAATATTTTTGGCAAGTATTTTAAGTCTCTATAATATTGCTTCTATCAATATTATTAGAATTGTTAACCGTACAATATTTGTTTATAAATAGAAAACTTTAATAATTAAATTCATACTTTCTTTTTTCAAAAGAACACATTTTATTATGATTTAAATAATAGATTTTAATTAATTTAATATATGAAGTGTCATAAACAAAATACATATTTATATTGTAATGATATATAAATATGTCGTTACATTAAATTGAAATAAAAACTTTTAAGTTCGCATATAAAAATAAGTGTATTAAAAAGAAAAAAAAACTAAACGCTAAAATTAAAATGTTTGTTAAACGTATATATTCGCACAGATGCTAAACTTTAAAAATATTTTTTTTTAATAAATAAAAAAAGGTATTTGAATGTATTTTTTTTATAAAAAAAGATTTAAATATAAAAATCGTTTAAAAAAGAAATAACGTAAGTAAAAATAAAAACAGGTATTAATTAATTCCTGTAATCTGTAAATGGAAATGATTGTTTATTAATTATCCAAAAGCTGTCTAATTAAAAAGTCAGAGAGTAAATTAGATAAGAGAATAAAGAGATTTTAGCTTGACCAATGGAAGCACTAAGCCCTGGCTCGGACCCTAACGAAAGTGATGGATTATTGATGTTTTGTTGATTGAATCCATGTGGATTAATATAAAAAGGGAAATACAGTTTTGTCTGACAGTTCCAGCATTGTGTGTTTGAGAGTTGTGGTAGGATGCACATACCACACTCTCTATTTAAAAGAAAAAGGAAAGACTGTGATACCTTGAACCAGCTATTGCCATCACCAGAACATTATCTTCCAATGGAGGCGTCGCGGGAATTAAAAGCAGAAACATGGACTCTTCTACCATAAGCTATATTGACCTGAACTCTAAATTGAAAAATAATTAAGAACTTTCGTTCAAGCTTCTGAACTTCTATCTGACTTTTTTAAGTTTAAAATCAAATTAATAATGTTTAATTTTATATGTTTTCCGATTGATAAAAATCATTTCCATTTTTTTTTTCTTATTGTATAAATTATTTATTGTAAAGATTATTTAAATGCATGAAATTTAGGTTGGGTATAGACGTTGCATAGATTCGTTAGCGGTTGATTATGTTGAAGTTTTCACGGTTGATTGGAATATATAGGTCAACGATGTTAATGCGGGCATCTTACGATGAATGCCACGGGGCCTTGTGTATTCCCTTTTTGCAATTGACGTTATCGATGATTTTGTATTTTGATCGATTGTGTTTAATTTGGATGTTTTTGACCGTGGAATCTGTGCAGCCGATCTATACTCAACATTTTAAAAACAAATTGTATAAAAATAATCTGTGCGAACATATTTAAATGTTAAATTTAAGTCGGGCGTGAATGGCTATATAGTTTTGTAAAGTTATATTAAGGGAGGGTAATCTTAGGTTATTCATTTCGTAGTTGAATTGGTTCAATGGATTGGATATATTTGTGTAATTGTAGATGTAGTATGAGGTCCGCTACGGGCAGGATTATAGATATACGCCACACACCCTCTGTTTGCCTATGGATGGATTTGTAAGACGGCAAAGGACCGCAGTCCATTCCTATGGAGTTTTATGTTTATTGTTCTACTCGCCAACAGATGTCACATTCCTGTTGGTGGAGAGACAATGTCTTCTCTAATCTACTTACTGATCAGATGTCCATTCCTGACAGTATAGTATTTTGTGTTGTCGTATCATGCTACATTGAATACATGAATGTATCAGATGGATTGGCGCCAGTTGATTGCGAAATTTGTTGCCTAAGGTTAAATCAGGGAAGAATATTTTCTTTTCAAATGCAGATCTATGTAGTCTATTCATACTTGACTATCTAAATAAATTATTAAACTCATTGAAACTTAGTTAAATGTAAAATTAAAAGTTAATATAAAAATCTAAAATGTTAAACTTATTCCTCAAAATTTAAATGTTATTTTATATGTGCGTAAATAAATATTTTATGTGTTAATCTCTGGCAGTGGCTTTTATTCTTTTATATTTAAGATATAAAATTTATATTTTATTATCTCTGCTACTCCACTGAGCTAGTGACTTGGGCTAACGATCGGAATATTTAAATAAAGTGGAATCTTAACAGCGCGTATCTGCCTACTCTATAAATTTTTCTAGGCTCAAATGCCTAGATGGCGCCCTGGTAGTTGCAGATATTGTTTTTGCGGTTAGATTCGATCTTCACTTTCATTTCGATCGTTATAATATATTAATGATGAATATCTGTAAAAATATATATAAAACAATAATTTAAAGTTATAAATATTAATTGTTGTTAAGCGCAATGTCAGCACATAAACTTTATATAAGGCTATAACCTCAGTACATGCACCTTGTGTGTTTAATTTTATTATAAGAAAGACTTCTACAAATCTTAATGCAAGATTCAACTTTATAAAGATAAGAGCAGCCACTCTTACAATGGACTTAATCAGTGAAGAATTTATTAGCTCCCAAATCAAAATGCTTTAGATTTGCCTATATAATTAAAAAAATAGGTTGAAGATAAGAGTGGCTGCTCTTATATTTACAAAGTCGAATCTTGTGTTAAGATTTGTAGAGGTCTCTCTTGTAATAAAATTAAGCACGCAAGGCGCATGTACTAAGATTATAGCCTTATATAAATAAAACAATAATGTAACATTTCACAAATCGAATATAAATAAAATGAAATGATTTTATCTTTTTTTTAAAAAAAAAACCAATCTACAACCTAATTACAAACAAGATTTTAAAATTTAATCAACTTTAATTTATACAAAAAAAAAATCGTAATTTAAAAATGAATGATGCATTCGATCATTAATTACTACCTACTTTTTTTATAATTTATGATAATAATACAAAACAGGATGAAAATAAAAATTCGAAACAAGTTATTCTAATTTCTTATTGAATACTACCTCTTCCAAAAAAAAAAAAGATTTTAAAAAATTATTTATCGAAAAATTTATCTAAACAAATTGACAAATTAAAAAAAAAAAAAATTAATTAAAAAAGTAACATTTTAAATTTATTGTTATATAACTGATACAATCAATTATACAAATTATCATTTCCTTGAGAGATTCATTTACATAAATATTATCAATAAAATAACTACCAATAATTTTATGTGTGTACATTTAAACTTTAAGAGTAAATTTGAATTTTTAGAAACATAATCCACAAGTAGAAAAGGATGAAAAGTTGAAGAAAAAATGTCATTCACACATATAAAGTAAAAACAACTACAGTGCCATCTATAGTAAATTTAAATAATCAATGATTATCAAATGGTGATGCATTTAAATCTCAGCCTTAAATCAGTTGCCTTTATCAACAAGGACTTAATATGATTCAAAGCTGTTAATATAGTTGTGCAACTAGAAAAACACTTTTAAATCCATTTTATTATTCAAGCTGAAAGCCTGAAATTTAAAATTGCAAGATTTTGAACCAAATCAAGTGACTTTATGAATAAAATGAAATTGATCCTTGGTCAATAACCAAAAATTTTAGTAATTTCAATTCTTTTCTAATTGTGGTCATTTATTTCCCACTCATCAGAAATGATAATAGTATCACTTGATTCTTTAGCTTTCAGAGTATGCAATAAACACAGGGTGGGATCAGGGGAAATTATTCGGGATAAAAATTGATGTTACAAAGTATATAGTTACTAACTTAGGATCACATCTATATAACTGATAAATTTTCAAGCAAGTTAGCTTGGGTTGAAATCTTTAGTGTTTTAAATTTCAGGCTATTAACTTGAATAGTGAAATGAAGTTAGTTATTAGATGCAGAACTCCGTTCCTTCTGGTTTTCATTCCAAATCCTTATTGGAAAAGACAAAACCCAGAAACTAGTCTAGGGGTTTAAATGCATTATTATCTGGTAATCACAGATTACTTAAACTTAAAAAATAAAAAAATGTTTATTGCTCAGGAATTCATAAGAAGTTTGAGAAATGAAATAACAAAGCTCGAGTCATGATCTATGAACTTCGAACTCCAGATTTTGCTATGCTATCACTGCTCTAAAATAAATCGTGCATACAAATTTATTATAGATGGCACTAGAGTAGAAAGCTGATATTTTATATTGCAAGTGTTGTCTATATAAAGACTGTTATATTTTTGAGTATTATTAAATTTCAAGCTTATATTTATGGTTAAATAGAATATAGTGTTTTAACCTCAAAAAAATGATTCATTTTTTAAACAAGCGTTTCTACTCCCACATACTTATTAAGATACTTAAGTAACACACGTATGCATAAGAGTAATGATTAAGCAAACCACCAATGTAAAAATAAAGTTACCATTAACGATTTCCCATATTTTAACTTTTCTATCTGATCCACCTGAAGCAAAAGTTTTCCCCGATGGGCTCCACTGGACTGCATTCACTTCCCCTTCGTGAGCATCCTAAAAGTAAAATATCTATTTTATGTTATTCTATAAAATAAACAAAATAATAACAATTAATTATAAATGTATAAATCGAAAACTTCAACTGTAAACTAACAATTCTGATCCGAACAGCTGTTGGTATTGAGACACAAAAACACATAGGATGAACTAAATCCACACTATTCCTAAATAAATTAAAAAATGCAAGAAAAAGAAAATATAAGTAAAATATAACAATGAATATATATGAATGCAATTGTAATTAAGGTTTAGATATAACCATATATAAAAAAAATTACATATATCTAAAATAAGTCACTTATAATCCATTTTTTAAAATTTTTTGATTTTTTTTCCCCCTCTACCTACACAATTTTATTGATTTTTTTTTTTTAATATAAAAATTTAATAAGATTGTAAATAATAAAAAAAAAACGACTGCATATTTAATTATGTATTGAATACGATTCACAACAAACAACATTACTTATATTAAAATCTTTTTAAAAAATAAAATTAGTTTTAAAAATTTTTAATTGATAAATTGAATACGATACTGTCAGATCTTGAAATTAGCCCTCCCCCTGAGCAAGTAAGGGCAGCAATACCCACACATTCCAATATTTAAATAACGTAATTCCCTGTATGTTTTAGTGCAATGACTGAGTGACAGGTTTTGGAGCTGCACATCCACGTATTGTACCTTCAGCTCCATTTTCAGTGTTCAAACGTTTATGAACGTCCAATCAATAAAGCATTTTTAAAAAAATAAAGTGCATTTGACATCATGTTCTAAAACAGTACTCCATAATCGGTATAATGTGGCAAATTGATATTCTATTAAAAAAAAAAAATTACGTACATGAAAATATTTTTTGCTAACTTCAGGCTGAGTAATGTGAAAACACTTTGTTCGTTTTAGAAATGCAATTATTAAATCTACTAGTACTAATATTTTAATATATAATAACCCATGTTCAGTCCATGGCCTGCATGCAGCCTAGTCAGTGTTTTTGTATGGCTCTTATCCTCTACACTTAGAAATTAAATTATTAAATATTTTTTAATAAAGCTTATAAATTAAAACAGGCAAAATTCTCCATGCAAAAGTGGTGATCATGTGATGTTTAGTGGTTTAAAGCTTATAAATGTATTATATATACTATATATGCATGTTCATATGTATTTACTCGGTATGGTTACAACATCAAAAGTTTTTAATTGTGTTTTGGTATAGCAAAGGCATATTTTCTTAAATTTGTCCTATATGTGTAATAAATGCTAAACTATAGATATATTCTTAAGTTACAAAAGTCTTCTGTGCTTCCGATAAATGAATGATAAAAGATTTTGTTTTTTTAAATTCTTTGAAAATGAGCCTAATAAAATTTAAATCAGAATTACAAATTCACATGTGCATATAGATTTAAAGCAATACAGAGACTTCAGACCACTTAAAGAAGTATCGAGAGATGCATGTTAGAAGTAACAAGAAGAGATCAAAAACGCAATATATGGGTAAGAGAACAAACAGGTGTTATGACATCATTGAAAAAATTAAAAGACTGAAGTGGAGTTGAGCTGGATATATTGCTAGATGAAATGATAATAGATGAACAGTTGAAATCTTAAGCTGTATTCCAAGAGATTGTAAAAGACCCAGAAAGAGACCACATGTGAGATGGATGGGTGAAATAAGAAAGTGTGCAGGGGTCATGTGGAGAAGAGAAGCTCAAGATTGGAGATGGTTTGAACTTGGAGAGAACTTCATCCTGCAATGGATTGATAATAGTTGATGATGATGATAGATTTAAAACTTTAAATCATTCAGTGTTTAGATTTTACAAATTAAGGAAGTGTTGAATTCATAACTGTCACATTTATAGTTACCAGGCACTTGTTGTTTTATTAGTAGCTTAAACATATTGTGTACTGAAGCTATAGATGTGTGCTTACATATATATATATATATAAGCTTCATGTTATATATGTGTACAATTGTATTTACTTAAATAGATAATTTACATATTTTAAAATTTTCTTATAACAATAACATTTTTTATTAAAAGGATTTAAATGAGATCAAATATAGCACAAGTATATATGTGTGTGTGCATAAATGGTCAGAGAACACCATGTTAGAAAAAAAATAGTTTCAAATTAACATTACATAAATAATGGATTTGTAATTGCAGGCAAAATAGTTAATCATATATAAGTGTTTTAGAGACATTTAAATTTAGTTACTAAAAATATTTTGTATTGTTTATTTAAGTGTTAATGTATCTGCAACATTGTTATACAGTAACAAAAAGTGGTAAGGTAATCCTTAATTGCCTTGAGAAATCAGGAGTAAATAACAGGTGTTCAGAATTTAGAATAATTTGGCCAATTATATGCAGATTAAAATGTGTTATTAGTAGAAAAACATTTTAAAAGCTAAATCTAGATACCTTTTGTTTACAAATTGTATAAAAACCTAAAAAAATGTATAGTCAAGTCTTCTTCAATCATCCTATAGCAGAAAGCTATGCTCAAGAGAATGGAAACCACTGACTAGAGAAATTAGCACCAACTTCTTTTCACCATCCCAGGGGAGCATTAATAAACACTGAGAAAATAAGAGATCAATTATCTCTGTAATCAAGAAAATGTCAGTAAATTTAAACAATTCCTATTCATTTATGTATTTCTTTTTTCAGCTTTGTTTTTTTTAATCATGTTATTTTAATATTATCATTCTCCATACATCTAGTATAACCTATATATATATGTTTAAATAATGACCAAGTATGTGCCTTTATGCTCAGTCATATTAGCGAATGAATATGTATGTGCTATTCATTACTGGACAATTAGGTGACAAATGGTTTATTATGTAAATTGTTATAAATAAATATGTGTGGTCCACAGTGAATTTTTATTTTTGGCCCAGTAGACAATTTCAGTTGGTCACCACTGAATATATTGTATCAGTTGCAAAGCAAGATGCATAATTGACCACAAGAGTGGCTAAATGCTGGTTACTTTTGGGTAACAATTTTAATAAAAAAAAGTGTATTCTCTAAATTAAACATTCAAAGTTCAAAGGTCAATTATTCAAAGTTTGAATAATTGAATTCTGATTTCTTCTTTTTGGATAAAAAAGAGATTATTTTATTTTGTTAAAATGACAAGTTTATAAAAAAAAGATTTTATATTGTAACAATTTTTTTTTTGTTATTGTAAGCACTAAAATTAACTTGGAAAAAAATTATTAGAAAAATAATTTATTTATTTTTAAACAATAACAGTTTAAATTAAAATGTGATTTAATAATATTAAACGCTCATTGTCTTCAGTCTCTCTTTTGTTTTAGTCATCATTAGCAGTCAAGTTATGAACAAAAATAAATATAAAATGATCCTAATGATAAGGGTTGGTTGGATCCAGGGTGTATACCATCTTCCTACATAATGTAACTGGGATTAATTATTTATTTTTAACCCGGTATGTGATCAACTTGGATTGTGTTTAATCTACATTAAAAAATTATGCCTGCACATAAAATCCTCTCTCATGAAATATCTGTGTCTTTATAAAGATGAAGAAATTGAAACTTAATGTTTCTAAATTTTCAAGGATGGATTTATAGTGCTTCAAATATCGAATAGACTCCATAATATAAAGAAAAACAAATGAAGAAAAATATTAAGTTTAACAAAAAAAAAAAAGGATTTTAAACCAGAGTCGTCAATAAAACTTTTGTTTTAAGTGTGATCACATGAAGGATAGTAATATTTATGAATTTACTATTATTTTATAACTTAATATAATAGTGCCTTAATATTTTATATACGTCTTATTGTATAGTTTTTTGTTATTTAATAATCTAGCCTCCTGTCTCTTTTCTCATATATTCTTACCATTTAAATAAATTTTGCAATAGCTAGTGAGATAAGAGTACTGATAGTGTAGAATAGCCTCCGTGGATTTCACAAATATTGGGTGGCAGTCTGATTTTAAATCTAATATAAATTCATAATTCATAGAGGATCTAATTTCCCTTCACAAATTTATAATTCATAGAGTATTTAATGTCCCTTCAGTTACTTAGAAGTGATTTAATGGTCTGGAAAAGTGACCATAGCCTATCATATTTTTATGAATATAGCTAGGTCTGACTATTAGTATAATTTATAATTCAAATTAAATTATATTTCCCACCCTATCTTGTTCATCTCTGTTATTTGGATTTAAATCTCAAAAGTTATTTTTATTATTAAGCTTTAACTTTTTATATCCATAGGATTATTATAATTCATGCTTAACTTTAACTTTGGTGAAATCTCGTTATCCAAAGTATTTGTTAAACAGAATGCAGAAAATATTTGAAGCCATCATGGTGAGTGCTATATTGCAAAACTCTTTAAAATTAAAACTATTTTTATAATTCCTAAAAAATGTCTGGGTATGTCCATCTACAAGGATGAGAAAAAAGCAAAATGATTGAGAACCAATAACTTAAAATTTATATTTTAACTTCAAATACTATAATATTGTCAGAATTAAATAAAAATTCAATTGATTTACAATGTGTTAACTATATGTATATCTGACTTGCTTACACAAACATTCAAATATCATTAAGATATTATATAATTGATCCATTTTTTGTTTTTAAGTTAATATTCGTTAAATCAAACTTAAAAGTTCAGATACAAAGCCGAAAATAAATCAAAAATCTCAATAAGATTAAGGTAAGACTTGGATGTGTAAAAATAATTATTAAAACAGTAATGCCTAGTGCACATAATGGTGAACATAGTAGTTGGTTATGATAGTAATAAGGGTAAGCATTTCAATTTTTTTTCTCTATAAATATGTGAAATATGCTAACTTTAATTTACAGTAACTCTTTAAGATATGAACATAGCTATTTTGGTGAAACTTTTTCCCCACGG
Source organism: Epiperipatus broadwayi (assembly GCA_028023455.1). Taxonomy (NCBI): domain Eukaryota; kingdom Metazoa; phylum Onychophora; class Udeonychophora; order Euonychophora; family Peripatidae; genus Epiperipatus; species Epiperipatus broadwayi. Next base: position 16,087,179 of record JAQFVV010000011.1, read on the forward strand.
AAATGAAGATTAAATAAACAATTTTTTAAATGAAAGAATTCATCATGTTAGATTTGATATAAGCTTTAATTAAGATGTATCAATAAAGTTAATGATATTGAAAATTAGTTTATCTATTGCTATTTATCAGTACTTATGTTCTAATATAAAGATTTATGACTGCATACAAGAGTTTGCTGTTAAGTGAAAGTAGACTCTTTGATTACTCTTGGAGGCCTTAAAGGAAGTGAGCTGAGCAAAATTCTAATATCCACTCCATACGTTCTTGTCGTTGTGGCTGTTACTACTATGTGATTATTCATATAGTATACAAACATGGATGGGCTGCTCACCAATATGCATAGCCAGCTTGGTGAGTTTATTGGCTTTTTACCTCCAAATTGCTTCATAAGGCAGAATGAATGTGTGTGTGAATGAAACTTTTTTTTTTTCTAATAGATATTTACATCATGACAGACAAAAATAAATCATGGCCTTCAGGAGGCTGTAAAGTCACTAATCAAGACAGCAGTTGGGAGTCGAAGACGGAAAGTGCTAGATTGCCATTTGATGACCACTTTTTATTTAGGTACTTACAACTGCAGATCACTTTCAAATGACGAAAGATTGCAAGAATTGGAAGAAGAACTGTCTCATATTAAATAAGACCTTATTAGACTTTGTAAAGTTAGAAGATGAAGAGACAATTGATTGAAAAAGTAGACATGTACTCTGCTGTAAAGGCACAAATATTGGAAATATAAATGGAGTAGGATTCATTATAAATAAAAAGTGAAAGAACAACATTGTGAAGATTGATGGTGTATCGGACAAAGTGGCAAGATTAGTTAGTTATTCAACTTATTGACAGATACCAAATGCAGATAATTCAGATTTATGCCCCAACAAATTCTCATAGTAATGAAGTAGCAGAGAATATTTATATAGATGTACAAAAGGCCTCTGATCAGACCAAATTACATTTTAAAATTGTTGTGGGAGACTTTAATGCTAGAATTGGTAAACAATTGAAAAATGAAACTGCTGTAGGTAAATTTGATTATGGTAATAGAATTGAGAGAGGATATAGACTTGTAGACTTTGCAGAAAAAAGAAAACTTTCTATTATGAATTCTTTTCTTTTTTTTGAGAAGAATGTTAAGAGAAAATGGACACGGAAGTATCCAAATGAATGTACAGCAAAATTGGATTATATTCTGACTAACAGAAAATACATATTACAAGATTGTAATATCCTTAATAAATTCAATACAGGAAATGATCATTGATTAGTAAAATGTAAGATACATGTTAATGCAAAACTAGAGACAAAAATTATTAAAAAAAATAATATTCACAGTTGATATTCCTAATCTTCAGAAACATTCTAATGAATTTAAATTAGAACTTGCAAATTGTTTCCAAATATTAGCAAATTTTGAACATAATTCAGATTTGAATAAAATTAATAAGAAAATAATTAATATGTTTTTAAAAACTGCAACAAAGATAGCTGATAGAAAAAAGCAGCAAGTGACCAATAAAATTTCTACTGAGACTAGAGAATTTATGAAGAATAAAAAGAATATGAAAATATATAAAAATGATGCATTAAGAAGGATTGAATATCTCGAATTTTGTAAAATAGTGTGAAAAAGAGTGTACAATGATATAAGAAAATATAATTGGGAACTAGCAAGAAAAGCTATTGAAGAAGTCTCAAGAGGGTAAAACAACATTTTGGCATTGGTAGAAACATATCTGCAATAAGAAAAAAAGATGGAATTATTAATAAGAGAGATGACATCATGAAATGGGTAGAAGGGTTCTATCAAGAATTATTATATATTAATAAAGAAGTACCTCTTACATCTAATATATCTTCTGAAATGCCCAGGATTTTAAATGAAGTGAGACATGCAACCAAATTTATGAAGAAGGAAAAAGATCCAAGTAATGATTGAATTATAATCAATATCTTAAAAGAAGCAGGTGAAGAAATAGAAATTTTTTTTGGCAAAGTTATATATGAAATGCCTAAATGATAAAGATGTATCAGATGGTTGGAAGAATGCAATATTAATATTAATATTTAAAAAATTATGATAAAAAAGATATTAGAAATTATAGACCTGTCTGTCTTTTATCAGTTTTAAACAAAATTTTTACCAAAATAATTACAAATCATCTACAGAGAACTTTGGATTTCAAGAACAAGATAGATTTAAAAATGGTTTTAGTACAATGAATCATATCCAAGTATTGAGAGAAGTTATAGAAAGGACCAATTAATATAAGTTGCCATTATGCTTTGGATCATCAAAGTATAGATCCAGGATATTGTCATGTTCTGAAGAATATTTATAAAAATGCAACAGCAACAATTAGATTACGTAATGATACTAGGAAGAATAACATTGAGAAGGGTGTAAGATAGGATGATTCCATATCTCCAAAACTTTTTACAGCAGTGCTGCAAGAAGTATTTTGTGGATAAAAATGGAAAGCTAATGAAATAAAAATAAATGGAGATTATTTAAGTCATTTAGATTTCGCACATGATGTAGTTATTTTTGCAAATAATACTTCAGAGCTGCAGGAAATGTTGCAAGATTTATCAGATGAAAGTAAGAAAATAGGACTAAAGATAAACATTAAAAAGACTAAAGTAATGTTCAATGAATTTTCTCAGAAAATGAAAATAAGTATTGATAAGAATAAGTTAGAAGTTAACCTCTAAAAATACCTTGGTCAGATTATTACTACAGATGGAAACATAATGGATGAAATTAATCATAGAATTAAACTTGGTTGGAGTGCTTTTGGTAGAAATAATTTAGTATTAAAAGAAAATATACTTATGCATTTGAAAAGGTTTTTAATAAATGTGTTTTACCAATTCTTATTTATAGATCTGAGATTTGAACACTCAATAGAAGAGCAAATAGATTTCAGACCATTCATAGAAGATGAAGAGATTCATCTTAGGAGTAACTGGAAGATCAAAAATGCAATACGTGTAAGAGACCAAACAGGTATTACTGACATCATTGGAAGGATTAAGATTGAAGTGGAGTTGGGTTGGACATAATGTTAGAAGAGATGATAATAGATGGACAATGGAAATATTAAATTGGATTGCAAGAGATTGTAAAAGACCCAGAAAGAGGCCACATGTGAGATGGATGGATGAAATAAGAATGTGTGTAGGTGTGATATGGAGAAGAGAGGCTATAGATTGGAGATGGATTGAACTTGGAGAGACCATCTTGCAGTGGATTGATAATGGTTGACGATGATAAAGACTTAAGAGAAAAAGGTTTTTACTCTTTGTGAGCTCTTGACAATGCCATTAAAAAATCTAATTTTCATTTTTGCAGATTTTTAAGGCACAAATTGCTAAGAACAATGAACTACGGCTGAAGTTTATTGAAAATAATGCCATCGTTTTTGAAAACTTAAATATCTTGCTGTTACTCGATAATTTTCAGCAAATGTATTGACTAGTATGAACATTTTATTTAGGCATCAATTAATTATAAAAGGGTTTGGATGCATCCACATTCAAAATAATGCCATCTCATAGATTATGTTATAGTCAGGAGTCAGGTTGTAGTAAGTGCGAACTGAGGGACAGATGATCATGCATTACGGTTTAAACAAGCTACATTAAGACAATAAGACTTATCACAAAAATACTGATAAAAAACTGGACATTCATTCTTCAGAAGCAACTGCTATTGATGCTGAAATTTAAAAGCAAATAATACGAATTTGTGGATTTGAAATTTTCAAGTTCCTGACACACAACATTTTCTTCAGGAGATGGATTGTTTTCTTACTTATTATGGTCTTTTTTTTTCTTTGCAGTCAGAATGACTATACATTTTATGTGTTTGTGGTAGAAAAGAAAGTGCAAACTATCATGAAAATGTTCATATTACTGTTCTGAGCAGTTGAATTTTGAAACAAAATTCTACTTTTTAAAAGAGAATATATATATATATTGTAGATATGTGGATGATGTATTTGTATGTGGTAAGCCATATATTACTGAAGAATTCTTTAAGGAATTAAATAATTTAAATGGTTTAAAATGGATGAAAGGTCGATGGGTGTTCAGTTTCTTGATCTTAAGATAACTAGAAATAGATGTGAGTTAGATTACTGTATGGTGATTAGACCAATAGAAAAAAGAGAGTACATTTTCCATATAAGTCAATGGTACTAATATCACATAAAACAGCAAGTTTGAAGTCCTTTTTGTTTAGAAACAACAATCTTTGTAGGTATACATTGGATAAAGATAAAAATATTGAAATTTATATGAAGGAATTATTAAAAGTTGGATATAATTATGATACTATTAAAAATTTTAATAAGAAGTATAGAAATAAAAATATAAATAATAAGGTTGATATATTTCAAATGAACAAGTGAATTTTATAAGGGCAATGTATAATGATATATGTGAAACTGCATTTTATGCAACTCCTGGATTAAATAAAAAATATTTCAAAAGCTAAAGCCTCATTCTTAAATTAAAATTGCATCACATATAAATGGAGATATAAATGTGGTAGTAGATATATAGGGGAATCAAAATGTACATTGGAGAAAAGACCTGAAGAACACTTGCAGTTATTAAAAAGAGTTCAAAAAATGAAACAAAATTGTAATGGAAATGATAATATTTCAGCATCAGTTTTTAATAATCATAATAGGTTATGTATATATGTTTTTAATTTGGATTATAATAATGTAAAAATATTAAAAACTAAAAGAAACAATAATAAAAGGAAAATAAAGGAAGCTATGTTAATATATAAATGTAAGCATGACATAAAAAATAGGCAGGCCGCAAATGTAAAAACTAATGAATTGTGGGATGACTAGACTTTGAAAGTGTGTTCGAAGATACCTTAAAAAAGAATTAGTGTTAGCTGACGTAGCCTTAGAGACTAGTCGAAAGTGCTCCTAGATGGATAAAAGTACTTTATACATATTTACTGTATTTATTAATATTTAATTACAAGATTACATATATAACTACGAAGAAATACAGATGTTGAATAATAATATCATTACATATTTATACATATATATGTAAATTAATTAGTAAATACGATAACTGTTATATATACAAAGCTAAATCTATAGCCAGGGTGTATTAATGTGCAGCAACCAATCAGCTGTGGTTCCTCAGCTTGAAAAACCATGTGTGATTGGTTGCTGCACATAAATACAGCTTGACTGTGGATTTAACTGTATTTATAATCGTCTTCCCATTTACTAATTAATTTACATCTGTATTAACCAGTTAAAAATATCAAATTTATGAATATATATATATATATGACATATAATAACAGCCAAAGCTTAATAAACAATAGAATCTACAATCTGTTGTCAAGCCAACCTCTATAGAAAAAAGATGAATATCTTCTTTTACCTACAAAAATTGACAATATATTGTAGATACTATAGTTTATTAAGCTTTGACTTTTATCAAGTGAATTACATTTAGAAACCATCTAGTTCCTTGGCAATTTATGATTCAATATGTATATATACTAAAAACTTTCAATGTCCACACATATTTAAAATACATTTCATACAGATAAAAACATGAAAAAGATAAATGATCGTGCAGTTCATGGTCGTACCAGTCATCATCAATTGCCCCATACATTTATTCTCCATATGTTACAATCAATTTAATTCAATATTTATCCATAGCAAGCTACTACAATTCAATTTACAAGTATACCATTTCTTGAACGCATTCTCTTGACAATATCATTGTTAGACTTTTACATTAGTAATTATTACCAATCATTTATTTGGCTAAAGATTATTTTTGGTCCAGATATAAACTTTAAACTTAATTAAAGATTAACCTGTCAATTATTAACTACAAGTATGAATGTTATTGATTTAACTTCTCTCTTTTTCTATTCATTTTTAATTAGTTTAAAATTGATGTGGCTAAAATAATAATCACGAGTCTAATAAATGATTAGTAATATTCATTAATGTATTTATCTAAAGATTATATTATTGAGTGAGTGTGTTCATAAAATTTGCACTTGTAAATTGGATTGTAATAAAATATGTATAAAAATATGCAAGCATTATTTACAATATGGTGCTTGATATATATATATAAAATTTATTTACCTTTTCTCATCAATACTGACAACTTCTTTAGCAGCATCTTCTAATTCTTTTTGAAGTTTTACTTGCTTTTTCCTAAATGTGTGTGAATATATATATAATCAACTAAAATAATCAAAATACTCTGGAATAAACTCTACAATATTCAATATAAAAAAAATCAATAATAGCTAATTATGGCAGTGTTTGCCATCCTGAATGGCATTTAACCAGAGTATTTTCATTATATATATATATATATTGTAACAGGGCTGGGATTAAACCCTGTTTCAAAGAAGAGAATTTTGGTATTCTTGCGTATGCACGTAGATTTATTATTAATTGTCCGTATTTCATATTTGATTTTTTTTTTTATGTTTTTCTTCAAATAATTAAAGATCAGCCTTTCAAGCTAATTGTGCATACATCTTCTGCGAGTGTTAAATAATAAATGAATACTTCACTCTACAATACAAGATATAGTATTTATGCAGGAATAAAAGGAATCCTCTTATTCCTACGACTCAAATTCTTTTATATGAGCAAATCTGAAGTACTGTTGAGTAAAGCGTGAGAGTAGAATTCTCACTTTAAATTACTATCTATGATGTTGGAATGAATGACGTCGGTGAAATTGTCTAGAATTTACTAAACGTCACTCTAAGTGAAACTTAATTATAAGTAAATAAGCATTTATTTTTATATGACACTATGCATACAATTGTATACATTCAAAGATCAGCCTTTCAAGCTAATTGTGCATGCGTCTTCTGCGAGTGTTAAATAATAAATGAATACTTCACTCTACAATACAAGATATAGTATTTATGCAGGAATAAAAGGAATCCTCTTATTCCTACGACTCAAATTCTTTTATATGAGCAAATCTGAAGTACTGTTGAGTAAAGCGTGAGAGTAGAATTCTCACTTTAAATTACTATCTACGATGTATATGTATAGCGTCATATAAAAATAAATGCTTATTTACTTATAATTAAGTTTCACTTAGAGTGACGTTTAGTAAATTCTAGACAATTTCACCGACGTCATTCATTCCAACATCGTAGATAGTAATTTAAAGTGAGAATTCTACTCTCACGCTTTACTCAACAGTACTTCAGATTTGCTCATATAAAAGAATTTGAGTCGTAGGAATAAGAGGATTCCTTTTATTCCTGCATAAATACTATATCTTGTATTGTAGAGTGAAGTATTCATTTATTATTTAACACTCACAGAAGACGCATGCACAATTAGCTTGAAAGGCTGATCTTTGAATGTATACAATTGTATGCATAGCGTCATATAAAAATAAATGCTTATTCACTTCAAATAATTAAATAAAGAGTTAAAACGAACATGAAAGGGGGGGGGATGTGCTCATTTATTTTGTTAAAACATGTATGTGTATATATTGTTGTATAGGCAAGTGAATGGAAGGAATCATTTAAAAGAAACATAATATACACATTATTTCCATGATGAAATTTGATGTATTTCATTTTTAATAAAATGAAAAATATATTTTTTAATGAAAAAAAAAAAGAGAGAGAAAACTACACAAATTGTTATCTGTGGAATGCCTTTTAACGAAGGCATTATTTTAAGTTATTTCCAAAAAAATAGCTTAAAGGTGTTCGATGGAATTTTTGGTCAAGACATGCTTAGATACCAAAAAAATAACTGAAATTCTTGGAATTGTAACTTTCTAAAATATAAAAGAAAAAAAAAAGACTGTAAAAAGGAGGGGAAAGGTCAAGAGTAAGTTCATGATATATTTTTACTGAAATATGAAGATAAAATAACTATTATCTACATCCGTATATTTGTGTTACTAATTTCCTATGTTATTGATTTCAGAAACCTATTGGAATCGGCATATATATTTGCCAGCTATGAATAGGCTGGGGTAAAAGCTTAAAATGTGCTGGGCTTTTGACCCCAGTCCCACAAAGATACATAAGCTGCTACTTTATTAAACCACCACTTGAACCTGAAGGAATCCGCTACTGAACATCTGTATTAGAGTTAACGTCCAAATTAATAGAGATTCAAAGAACCATGCAGACCACATCTGTGATAAGAAACTTTAATGGCCATAGCATCGAATGAAATCATTTTCATTACCAATCTGAATCCGTTATTTTTTCCGGGAAATTCCAGGTAATATGTACACTTTATTATATATATTTTCCCTTCACACATTAGTGTGTCTTTTCTATTGATGTTTAAAGACTTTTATATGGTGATATTATGATCAGCTCTCTTAATCGTTAAAATTATATTTCACATCTGGATTGATTGGACATTATTTTCTCTCTTTGTTATTTGATTTGCTTGTCTGTACAATGTAGAATTTGCAAGATAAATAAATATGTCAACAAATGTATTGAATGATATATGGGTGTAAGTATGCCGTAAAATCCCACTTCCATTATCTTTATTTATTTCACATTATCATCTAATTAACTTATTATTTTTTTCCTCAAAAAAAAAAAAAAAGAAATACTGTGAGAATTAATGAGAGAATTACTCCACAAATTTAAAGATGTTCCAAAATGGAAGACGAAATTTTTATGAGTGCAAACATGAATTTGGGATAAACTGGATGGAAAAATATTTAGTACTAAAATAAGTATAAAATAGATGAGCAAAAGAATACTCAACATTTTAAGATGAATAGACTGTTATAAAAAAAGAAAAGGTCTGAATATCCCATATTAAGTTTGGTACTAAAAGAAAAATATACTAGAGGTTATTATTAATTCTTATTGTGTCTGACTCAGAGAGTGCATAGTTTCTTATATATAGTTGGCAGCACATTCTTATCATTGCTCTTATAATATATCTACAATATTTTACCTCTAGTGCATATTATTCTTCAATCATATTCAATTAGACTTCAGCAGTATGTAAAAAATTTAAGAGTCATATTTATAATTTAGTTTCAAAATAGCAAATAATGCTAGGAAGCCTTGACCTTGAAACTATTTTAATGATCTATGAAATTATATTTTAATTATTTTATTATAAATATTTCTTATTTAAAAATATATTTTGAGTATAGATTCTTCATCACTTTTTAAGAATCATTTAAAAAACTATTTAATTAAACTCCTACACGCTTAGGGAAATGAATAGTTTATAAAAAAGACTAGAGCAGGTTGCTTTTTCCTTTATCTCCCCAGTGTATGACTCACTATCATTTCCATTAAAATATATCATTTCACCATCATTTAACCATTACCGATTCACTGCAGGACAAAAAACTTTCTGATTTCAATCCAACTTTAATGATCAATAGCTTCTTCACATCATCACATTTCACATATAGTCTCTTTCTGTAGCTTATTCATCCATTTCACAAATGGTTTCTTCAATGTTTTTTATAATCTCTAGAGATCCAGTTTAACACATCAATAATCATCTCTTCTAATGACATGTATAACCCAACTCCATGTCTGTCTCTTAATTTTTTAAGTAATGTTAATGATGCCTGTTTATTCTCTCATTCATTCATTTCATTTTTGATCCTTCCTTGCTAATCCCAACACAATTTTCCTATATAGTCTTGCTCTTCAATAAGTGTCCAAGACTTAGGTAAGCAATGCCTTTCCTATTAAGCATATAGTTATATTTCTTTTTAATATTATATTATTTCTATCAAAAGCCCTTACAATTGAGTAATTCTATAACCAATTTCATCCAATATGACCATGGTATTTATAATTATTAAATGTTCTAATTTGTTATTATTTATCTTCTTTTTTTGAAGACTATTTTAGTAACTTTTAGCATTTATTTTAAGTTCCCCTGACTTGTTTTGACTTGATAGCTCTTGTAATTCTCTCTGAAACTCACATTGCCTGAAAAATCCAGATGACATCTATAGATTTGGTTCAACATCATCTCTGCAATCACTTATCCCGACAGCTTTTGCGTTTTTTTTAGGTACAATTTTTAATATTTGCCAGCTATTTTAACAAGAGTTGATTTTTGATCATGAATGGTTTCAGTAGATTGTTCTTTCATCTGTAGGATCTGTACCCATCGTTTTTGAAAAGATTAAATAGTTAGTTAATTTGACAATATTACAATTCTATGTCTTGGTATTTAAAATCTTTAATCATTATAAAATGTGATAGAGATAAATGTCTTCGCAATAATCAAATCCAGTGCAAAATGACAGTTCATATCCACCGATTTTTTCTATGACTTTTCTTAATTCTTGGATGTTGTTTTTTGTGATATAAATCCAGTTATGTGTAGATGAGTTGTAATGATCATAGTAAAAATCATTTCATAGAGAAATGATTGAAACTGTCATTATTAATGTTTTCCACTTTCTTATATATTAATATTACTATCAATGTTCTCTCAATTAATTGGGATATCTTTTATCATTGACATATTTTTTATATAGCTTTGATAATAATTTTTCTATTTTTTTAACCTATTTTTTTTAAAAAATATAAATTCCTGGAGCTTTTCATTCTTTACAGATTCAAATATACATCTCATCTCATTTAAAGTACTTGATTTTTGTTTTCTTATTCTTTATTACTATATAATTCTTTCAATTGTGATAGCTCAAATATTATATAATTAATGTGGAAGCTAGTGAAAACCTCCAGTGAGTTATATGTAAACTAATTGTCAATAAATAAAAATATAGAGCACACCACCTGTATTTTAGCTTGGATTGTATTTAAGAATTCAATTTATTGACATTTAAATATAACTTGCTTGGTTTTCAGTAGTTCCTGCATTAATTACATGTATATTTGAGTTATCGTAACTGAAGTTTCATGATTTCAGAATGAATTATAATTACTCTGAAATTAAGTTAGTACACGCTCTGCACATTAATGTGTCAATAAATCGAATTCTTATGTATGCAACTAAAATACAAGTAGACCACTCTGTATTTTTATTTATTGATGGTTAGTTCAAACATCACATGCTGGGCATTTTGAATAGCTTCCACATTAATTACATAGTTCCTTGTAAAACTTTTGCATACTTCATGATGTTCTCTCTCTTTTTATCAACAATGCTACCTTCTTTTGCCCCAAAATTTTGCTTTTATATTTAGAGACTTGTTTTCTTTAGCTTTTCTAGCTATTCACTTTCACCATTAACTCTTTTCATTCATTTTATGAAATAGATCAATTTTAAATATTTTAATATTCCTTTTTTCTTCATACATTGCCTTCTTTCAATTAAAATTTTACTATGAATAGCTGCTTTTTTTCTACTTGCTATCTGTGCAATAATTCTTAGTAACAGTCATCTTATAGAATTGGTTTAAGATTGACCATCCTCGAAGTCTATTTGTAAATCTGTCTGTCTTCTAAAAAAATTTCCAAGTTTCATCAGGTACATCACAGATCATACTCTCATGCATACCTTCACTCACACACATACATTTTAACAAATCTATAAGTCAGCTCTAATCACAGTACCTAAATCATTCGTTATTTAATTGTCATATTATCACCTAGTAATATATCAATTTTTTCACTTGGGACTCAAATAACAAATGTTTCAATCACTGTGAGTGGAACTGTTATCTCTCTGGATTTGTTAAAGATATTTATTTTTATTAATTTATGTGTATATATATTGTGCACACATAGTCTGGGTTCAAATCCCCTCTCTCTCCATATATATATATATACTATACTTGTATTCAAATATACCCAAATAGTAAAATTAAAGAAAGACCCCATTACCTTAATTGCTGTTCATTATCTTCATTTAATCGATCAGCATCTCGAGCTTTCTGAAGCATCCACCTTTCCACGAGTTCTTTATTATCTTCTTGTATTTTTTTATATTTTTCATCCAATGATGTATATGCCATTTGCAAGGCATCCTGCTCATCTCTAATAAGCTATAAAAAAGTATTAACATAAAAATATTCAAGAATTACTTTATATAAAGTAATTTAAAATATTAAAAAAATTGTACATATAACAAAACAAAACCAAAAAAAAAGAGATTATTTGCAAATTAACAACATAAATTCTTCCATAATTATTATTTACTCATAGTATACTGTCATCTGAATACGATTTATTTATTTTCGGGTAGAAAATGCTTTAACAAAGTATTATAATCAAAAATATCAATGTAGATAACTTGATTGTTATAGCTTTACAATCAGGGCTTAATGCAATAAAATCGATATCTACACAAAATTAACAAAGTAATAACATACATTAGCACTGCATTTCCGGTGCCATGTTAGCAATACATATCAAAGTAAGATTTTTTTCTTTTATGGATAAAACTTAAGAAGTGTATAAACTGGTGAGATGGAATACTGAACCTAGTTCCCATATTCCATAATATTAAAAGATTAAGATGATAATAAAAATTATAACGAAAAGTACAATAATCTGTTTATTATGATTTTCAGTTTATCTATAATTAGTTTTTTTTTTCATTTCTGTTATCATAAATAATTAATAAAATATATTCTTAGATATAAGATATATATCCGAGAAATAAGTAAACAGTAAAAAAATATAAATAATTAAAATAGCTAATCATTCACAAAGAAGTATGTAAATAAAGTCACTTGTATCAATGTTAAGAAATATGTAGACCATAACTTTTAGCATAAAATTTATAATATACATTTTTCAAGAATTTAGATTTATTTTTTCACTCTCAAATTAGAATCACAAATTCTATAATTTGAATAGTAAATGTCATCTCATCTATGTAATAAATGAAACTAATATTATATTACCAGAAGCATCTGAGAGTCCAGTTATTGATCAAAATGGTATCGTATAATGATATATACATATATTTAACATTGTTATGGGTGACTATTTACTTAAGACACTTAATGGCCATTGGATTAATTGCTTTAAATTCATAAATAAACTGTACAAATTAATAAATGAAAACGTAATTGTTTAAAATCCTATTTTATAAATTTGTAAAAGTATTTAATTTTAATATATGTATTTAGTAAATACCTGGCAGGTTTTTTCTAAGTCTAAAAAACTGTTTTCAAGTTGCTTCCTTGCTACTTTCATGGCTAATAAAGTAGATTCTAAATCATGAATTCTATAAAAAAGAAAAAGGCAATAATAATTTAAAATATTTTCTCTTCCTCTCTGAAAATGCATCTACAAAGAAGTTTTAAAATATAATAATTTTTTGACAAATAATATTTTTTATTAAATATTTTATATAAAGTCAATTAATAGAAAAATATTCAGCTCAGTTTTGTAAATAATGTTAAGAAAATAGATTCACTTTCAGGTTCAGAACAGCCCTTTCCATAATATGTTTTACAACAGTCATCAACAGGTAACTGAATGCTTAGGTGCTAAGATCGTGCAAGTCCAAGCATTAGGAGTATTAGATTAAACTTTGATCCAGGTCCTAAGCTCTTAAAATAGTCATTCTGCCATTGCATTAAACTATTGATGCCATAACTGTCAATGTTTTCAACTGGGACACACCGATTGACTAAAGAGTTTTCGTTTCTATTTGAGCTTGTTGTTGTAATTACTATTTTTCCAAAAAAAAAAAAAAAACAAGTAGTCACAAAAAATCAAATTGAATGCTGTTTATTGCAGAATTTTGAAAGATTATTACCTCTCCAAATATTCCCCTTAGAAATTTTATTGTTGTGTAAATTCTTCTTAAATAAAGTCGAAGTTCCTGTGCATAATTTATATGCCCAAAACCTATTCCCACTTTTGAAAACTGTACAATGCAAAAATATCTACTTGACTCTATTCCCTTCTATTATTCCCTTTTAATCTACAAACATCAAATCATTCCTCCATTAATGAAATATATTCTTTTTTCCTATACACTATTTTAATTAAGGTTTTTTTGTTAATTTTAATACCCTATCTCCATATTCCCTATTTTTGTTATAAAGATCTAAACAAATAACCAAAACATCGCTACTTCTTTCACACCATTCAGCTTTATATTACAATTTTTCTGACCTCGTTTAATATATTATACTCAAAAAAATAAACGTTCAAGACTTTCCCTATCATCTCTATATAAATTGCAATTAGTCAAATTCTTATTTCATTTTTTATTTCCTTTTCTTGAATTCTAAATCTTTTGTCTTCGCATCAAAAACAATAAACTTCCTCTAATACTATCATACCTAAACAAGGCAAAATTCTCCATACAATAGTGCCACCCTGTGCCAACCAGAGTAATCAATGAAATGCCAGAAGGCTTGTGCATAAAATCCCTATCTAATGCCTACTCATCCAATATCCCCAGACTAGTTTCTGGCTTGTGGCCTTCGTCAGTGAGCAGCTTTGGATCTGAGAGCACTGCACCTAGATCTTAGGATCTAATGCAACCCTTCAGCAATCACCTTTTACCTCTAGTTAACAAGCCAGAAACTAGTCTGAGGATATTGGATGAGTAGGCATTAGATAGGGATTTTATGCACAAGCCTTCTGGCATTCATTGATTACTCTGGTTGGCATAGGGTGGCACTACTGTATGGAAAGTTTTGCCTTGTTTATAAACAATTATGTGCTAGTATAAGAGATGATCATCATGTGATGCTTAATGGTTTAATACCAATCCTGCTAATAGGATAGTGGTGGCTATGGTTGTTAAAGAGCCAAAGACACCAAAATGTATGGCTGCTGAAGTGAGTTCAGATCCATATGACTATATAAACTATTGAGCTTAGATTGAAAATATTTTTTGTGTTTTCAATTTCATTCTCATAGTTTTATAGTTAGGTAGAGATAAAAGGTGGTTGCTGGAGGGTTGCATTAGATCCTAAGATCTAGGTGCAGTGCTCTCAGATCCAAAGCTCCTCACTGACAAAGGCCACAAGCCAGAAACTAGTCTGAAGATATTGGATGAGTAGGCATTAGATAGGGATTTTATGCACAAGCCTTCTGGCATTCATTGATTACTCTGGTTGGCACAGGGTGGCACTATGTATGGAGAGTTTTGCCTTGTTTATAAACAATTGTGCTAGTATAAGAGATGGAGATCATGTGATACTATCATACATCATTCTGTATATGTTTTTTCCTTATTAATCCTATTTTTTTAAATCATATTCATTTTTTTATAATTCTATTATTTTTTCTGTAATCAATTTAACTATTCCTTTTCCCCTCATCTCTCATAATTACGCTCAGGAAATATATTCTCCACACATCTTATTTTTTACGTAAATATGTACTATAAGATCTCTATCTACTATTGTATAAGCTCATTGTGTTTGTTGAGTTCAAATACTATTTTTAATTAACTATTACCATTCATACATCATAACTTTTTTATTTATTTTCAATTTCTCTCATTAAAAAAAAAAATCCACTATTTCTGCATGAAGAGCATCAATTAATGTCCATAATTGATTACCTAATGCGCATCTAACTATTTCTATTGCATTCTATTTAAAAATTTCTGAGTCATGTGGCTAATAGAGAGGGTGCCACTTCCAAATGCTAATGTAGATGCCATCATCTCTTTCTAAATTATTTTACATGCTTTCTATTTATTATTTGGAAAACGTGACAAACTTTTACTTATTCCCATTAACAGTAAATTCCTTTCTACAGACTTTAAAAAAACACTAGTATATATAAAAAAATTATTTATTTTGCTTTATCTGAAAATTTATTTCATATTTTAGTAATAAAATTTCTTGCCATAATGCATGCATGCACACAAAATGTATAGATTCTAAATCTACGAAATTGAAATGATAAGCAAAGTACTGTCTTTAAATCAATGTTATGTTGCCATAACAAATAAATAGTTAAAATTATGAAATAGAGCTGTGTGCTAAGTTTGAAAAAAATGCTGAATAAATAAAAACATCATCTTATTATTACGAATCATATTTGTATATTAAATGAAAAAAAAAAAAAGATCTTAGTTTCAAAAAAATTTTCTAGGAATCGAGAAAAAAAAATTTTTTAGGAATTTTTGTCTCGGAAATCTTAATAATATTATAAGCAATTTGAATAAATTCTAAATTTTTTTTATCAAATGAAGAATTCAAAGTGTAAATGACATGATTGAAACTGTTCAATTGGGAATGCATCATGAAACAATTTAATTTTATTAAAAAATGTATAATGTTTAGAAAGGTTGAAGATGAGACAAAAAAAAACAAACACATGCAGCAAAGAGATGAACAAATAGCATATTGATATACGTTTGTTACAATACAAACACATTAAAAGTAATCATATATAATTTTTTTATTTGTCAATAAAACTTACGATTTTAAAAACAAAAATTATAATAAAACGCAAATTAATCTGTTCATAAAACAATATACTAAAAGCTTTAATAGATGTAAACAAATTAATAATTATGAAATTTAGGTTATAGTAATATAAAAATAGAATTCTAATAACATAAAAATGTTTTATACTTCTATTAGGATTTATTCGATCTATAAATATATATATAAAAAAAAACCTAGCAATAAAAGAAAACAAAATGATAAATCTGCACATTTTATAGCAAATAATTTTATATACCTACTTTTAAACAATTAGTATATCATCAAATTAATGAACTGATTTCAAGTATTGATTAAAAAAGAATATTGAAAAAAAAAAAAAATTTACATGGGGGTGGGAGTCATCTATATGGTCTTTACTTACTTTGCATCTTTGGCTAAAAGTTCCTTTTCTTTTTCTTGTACTAAATTGTTTAAATCAATTAATTGTTGAGCATTCTATAAAAAAAAAAAAAAATTAAAACAAATGTTATACACACAATGTCACATACCTTTCTCATATGCCTACAAATACATTTCCAAGAGCAGTTCTCTCTCAATTATCTATTGTAAATTCCAAATAATCAATGGCCATTATATGGTGCAGAGCTATTTGCAGATGGTTCTAGAGCAGGGTGAAGAGAACTGCTTTTTGAAATAGTTAAATATGTTTTTCATATATGTTTCAAGTTCTCTGCCAAAAATAGATTTAACAACCAAACTAATAAATAAAACCAACGAACAATCAAGTTAATGACATATCTGATGGTTGTTGTTTGTTATTAATTACATAAACAAAAACAATTTCAAAATATGTAAATTAAATTATCATCAGTAGCTTTAAAAAAAAACGATCTCACAGAAACCTTTATCTACATCAGCCGAACTCTTATCGGTCCATCAACTTCCTGTATAATTAGATCCCACTTCAAGGTCTTTTTCCCCCAGTCACCGTTATAATTCTAATATATCCAGTCAACTCCAATACCCTTTTTAAAAATATTTCCTTAATAAATATCCTTCTTTCATTCCCTCTTTTCAGTACAATATTATATATGTTAATTAATCAACTTTTTCAATAATCTAAAGTACTAATCACCATCTCTCATTGCGAAATGGTCCTTTTTATTAACACATTAAGAGAAGTTAATCTTCCCTAACTATATCATTCTCATTATTCCTATAAAAAATAAATAAAATAGATCAGGACAACCATGATTTTCCCTGCTATTAGTTTACTTACTATTCTTATAGATAGACTCTGATCAAAATGTCATACGCCCTGCATAATTTAGTGCTAGAATATGGAGTTAAAGATCCTTGGATTGCATGGAGCTCTGTCACTTCCAATATTCAAACTTAAGAACTCTTGAACAATAAAACCATTCCACTGTTATTTATCGAAATGTCATAGAAGCTCCTCCACCTTTAAGCATTTGTGAATATACCTGTAACCAAATGAATGTACCTTGTTTTATATTCTTTCTGAAATATATATGTTTTCAATTAATATTATTTTGGAAAGTTGCAAATAGTGTAAATAAATCTTGTTGTTTTGAAAATATATTTGGTGAACTGTGGCTTATTGTTAATCATCATCCACAGAATTATTGTTATTGCTATCAACACATCTTATTGTCTTAAAATCATCATCAATCAATAAAATAGATTTGATTACGCATTAACATATCACAATGATTTTGCTAAGCTCTTACATTTAAAGTACACTTAGAATTTATGGCTTATTGATCAGAACATTGTTGATCTTAAACCCATGTCTTATTTTAAATAATATTTTAATGATCTATTGGTTTTGGAACAACCTGTTTATTTGAATCATTAGATACATCATTCACTGATCTTGATCATATTGCCTGTAGTTATTAATAAAAGAGAGTTTGTAAGTTATTGTGTTTGCTTTATTAAGAATTTATTTGTACTTCATAAAGCTTAAAGTTGATATTACTATTAATATTTGGGACTGCCAAATATTCTTTATTAATTCTATTTTGTTTTATGAGCTGTCTTTGTTTGTTATATTTGGATAGTGGCAAAATCCCTCTCACTGACCCAAGTATATCTTTTAAAATAGTAATATTCAAGTTATTTGAACCCTGAGAAAATAAATTACTAGTTGGCAATCATAACTTTGAATTTATGATAATTTTATGACTAAAGTTAACTTTAAGATATAAATTTCTTCTCTAGTTTTTAAAACTTATAGTTTATCTTAATTTCATGGTTAAATATTCTGGTTTGGTCAAGCTTGGAATCCATATTTTGTTTTATCTTACTGTCATTTAATACAATATTAGTTTTATGTTTCAGGATATCATTCTTCATCATCAACATTGTTCTCATACTTCATCTGGATCTTTCTTTCATTTTTTCATCCTTATTTTACCTTAATTCATTATCATCATTGGTTCATTGGCTATCATCATCTTAATCATTCATCACCTTAACACATGTTCTTTCTCTTCTCTCCACTCTTAAGTTCGTTCATTTTCATTATTTAATTATTGTTTGTTTTCATCATCCATTTAGTCATCTACATCCTAATTCATTTATCACCTAATTCATAATTCGAATTCCATTTTCATTTCATAGACTTGATTAATAACTGTTTATTGGTTTTGAAAATATTAAATTTAACTAATAATATTTTGCTTATGGATTTTAAAGTTAGTTTAACCGACGTCGATACTAGAAGTTATTATCTTCATGGACACTTTGTGACCTCCCATAGATTTACTGATTCACGCTAGCCTAATTGGTTTTATATTTTTATTTTAACATTATTTTTTATGTACATATTCTTATTATCCATATAGAGATGATTACAATATATAAAGTAATGGAAAAGTAGAAATAAACACAGACAAAAAATTTTGTAGATATTTTCTACATATCACTGAGAATAACAACAACTATATTGTATTCTGATTTTGAAATTAAAAATAAGCATGTTTCTGATAATTGTAAAAATTTCTACTATTTATCTTTGAAATCTTTTAATTAATGCTTATATACATTCTACTATATGTTTTAAAAAATCTTTGTATATCACACTTTGATAAAAATTTCAAAGTTGCTTTCAAAAGGATTAAAATTGTTTCACCTCAGATGACCATATAAAGAGTTGATAAAAAATAGTTTGGCTAATATTTTGAGAAGCGGTTGGCAGCAATTAGCTGACCAGAATAACTAGCTGTAGAGTTGGTTTTCCAGAGTTAGAGAGAGCTCCCATGAAAATCTAAAGGAAGGCAAAGGAGAGGAAGTCCATCAGCTGCTCTATAGTTCACTATGGAGAAGTTTTGATTTACATGAAGTCAGGGTCAACTTCCAATGGATCAATTAGCCTGCACAGCTTGTCTGAAGTAAATTCAAATCATAGACAAATGGGAATGTCAACCGTACCTGAATTATACTTTTCCCGATGTGACTATATACTTGTCTCACCAAGAGAAGGCTTGAAGAATTAAATTATATATATGCTGTGTCAGCTATATGCAGAGAAGCACAGATAAACATATACACAGCTGATAGTGAATAAAAGTTATATATAATGATAATGAAATTTTAAATAAGTTATTTTAGTAAGTCTTTAAAATGACATTTTACATCATATATATTTAAATTTAAAAATGTTACAATCAAGAGCAATCTGTAATAGTGATATATATATCGAGACTAATATTTTAAATAATTTCTATAGTGAAAATGACATTTAAGGTCTATATATTTTAAAAGATAACAAGTAACTTTTGTTTGAATGAAATGATTGATTCATTAATGATCTTATTTTAACAAAAAAAGGAGAGACAATCAAAAAGTCACCTGTCAAAAAAAAAACAGACTTTTGTTTCTTTTTAAAAAGGAAATGAAACTGTAATCATTTCTGATAGAATTTGATAATTAATTTATATCATCTATATTTTATTGATATACACATGCATATGTGAATTTTATATACTTTTAATGTATTTTAAACAAGGAATTAATTATGGAAAGATATTTTTAGTAACTTTATTGTTTTGACAAGTTGAGATATGTAATATAGACACCGCTATGCACATGTATTTCTGCGTGCCCAAGCATATATGTTAATTACGTGTTATAAAGATTGATGTCATTTGTTGTTTTCATAGGTTCAAATATGCTAGAGATTTTCATTTATATGCTAAATCAATTGCACATCTGTGCAAATTATATATATATGTTTAAGTAAACATATTGGAACATCTATGTAAACCACAAAGTAAATGTCAATTGAAATGTATTCATTTCTAAATTATAACACGTCCGTGCAGATATATATGCATTTTATGTAAACTCATTAGGAAATCTTGTAAATCACAATGTGATAGTTTTTTTAAATTTTTGTATGTTAATCAAAATCAGAAGACTTAATTTTATATGTATACAACATTCTAAAGACCGTAACTTCATTTTTTGTTATTTTTGTTAATAAACTTGCATTTCATTTTTAAAATTATTCCAGTGATAAAGTTTTATATTATTATATGTATTGCATCATCTCTTGGTCATAATACAGTAGTAGGGCTTATGTTCTCTGAGCTAGATTCGTGCATAATGGTCTGATATATGGAAGGGAATGTATATTAGTGCAGGGGCATCCAGTTATTAAATCTTGGTTGGCACAAAGAGATTATTCTTTAAAGCCCATGCACTATATTTTAGTTTAGTTTAGATTAGTCTTATTAGAATTTAAGTTTATAATGGCCAGTACATTAATGGTAATAAATGGCCAGAGCATTGATGATGATCAGCATGTTTTAATATCCCA
Source organism: Epiperipatus broadwayi (assembly GCA_028023455.1). Classification (NCBI taxonomy): domain Eukaryota; kingdom Metazoa; phylum Onychophora; class Udeonychophora; order Euonychophora; family Peripatidae; genus Epiperipatus; species Epiperipatus broadwayi. The sequence continues at coordinate 16,108,388 of JAQFVV010000011.1, forward strand.
GCATTGTTTTTATAGTTGTATATTCTGTGGATGAGCACTTAAGTTTGTGCATTCAAATTAATGTTTAAATAATTGCCCACAAGATGGCAATGGCTAAATAGTTAGCCTGGTCTACAGTAGACCCAGACCCATTTTAAATCCAGTGACAAGATTGACTGTTGATTTATTTTATTATTAATCACTCATAATGAATGAGCATTACTTTCACTTATTTATAATGCTGGTAGATAATAGTGAGTTAGTTGGGTTGAGATCTCAGAGTGATCTCTTTAAGTTGCTCATGCTCTTGTAATATATAAAATTGCTTATATATTTTTTTTGTGATATCATTCTAACTTTAATATCTTTTACTTTAATATTAATATCTTGAATATGATCCTTTATACTTATGTACTTTAAATTTATATTAAAATTTCATTATTTGAAATATTTTATTTAACTGGGGTTGATAATTTTCCATTACCCCCAGGGACGATCACCCCACCTTTACACCATGATTCCCCATCCCATTATATAAAACAATAGAGACTGTAGTCACTGTATAGTAAAATATTAAGAGTGCATATTAAAATGAACAAAATGAGTAATAGAAAATGAAATATATGAGTGAGAGAAAAGCAGATAACATTGTCATCATTGAAAAAACCATAAGAATGGAACAGAACTGGGCTTTGCCATATTGCAAAAAAAAAATGTCAATAGATAGACAATTCAAACCTTAGACTGGATATATGGGTTCATAAAATACTTAAAGACAACATATGAGCTGATAAGATAAAAAAAAGTCGTCTGGAGTTATGTGGAGACAAAAAGACAGGAATTAAATTTAGATATCATAATCCTATAGGTAATCAAGAATGGTTTAAAAAACACAACAACTATAAATGCATATATATTTTCCGAATTATTAGAGACAAACAGAACGAGCATTCTATAAAAACAAGTGCAGTAAGTGAGCTGTATTACAAAAACAAAAATAAGATAAATAAATAGAATGAAAAATATCAGTATAATTTTTAAGAAGACAGTCATGTTCAACAATGGTTGAAGAAAAACTGAAAAAATGCTCAAAAAGATGGATCAGAATGGAAATGTAATTAGTAATGAATAGAATATGTTATATAAAGAGAAAGATAAGCAATTAAAAAAAAAAAAAAACTTTTAAATAGCTTGATACAGGGTAATGAACTCTTTAGCTTCAACTCAATGTAGTAATAATAAAGATCTATTTATCAATAACATGTTTTTTTCAGAATTGAATCCTCTCTTTATATATAAAGATGCATTGCATCGAAAGCATGGCTTAGCAACTTTAAATCCATGTTAATTGTAGTTTAATATTTCACTATGTTTTAAGTATTTTGTATATATACATATAATATATAACAAATCAAATTAATCAACAATGCTCCTGAATTCATTCTATAATATTGTAGGCTATTGAAATAATGAAAAAGATATCAGATCGATTCCTTTCACTAAGTAACATATTTAGGTGGGGGGGGGGGGATCTCCATTCCTTAGATGACTAAGGGTCTCAACATTTGATTCTTTTCACCAAATATAACCTGACCTTTATATCAATATTGTATTTGCTTGTTAGTTCTGTTTAAAATTAAAAACATTCACAATTTTACATGATCAAATCTTTTAAAGTAAATTATAAAAACTCATTATTGGCCATTTTCCCACAAAGTATGTAGACACAGCAAGAAAAGTTAAGCTCGCTAGTTTACAAGATTTCAGAATTTAAATCAGAAGCACTATGAATTATTTTGATTGGTTGTTGGCTCATTTATAGCATAGAGTTCTATGATTATATGTTATATGAATATACTGAGCAAGTCACAATGTTTAGTTTCACAAAAAAAAAAAAATAAGACATTATTGATTATATGTTTTATGAAACTGTAGAGTAAAAATTTTTAAATGTAAAGGACTAAAAATTCTACTTACTTCACCTTTCCTCCGGTGTAACTCAGTAAGCTCTTCTTGGAGCCTAAATATTTTCTGTTCTAGAAGACTGCATTTTTCATTCGACTTACCAGAACTGAAACATAATATAAAAGATATAAATAACATCATATTTAAAGTGCAAAATTTTTTTTCGTAACAAGTATGACTATTACAAGTGGCAAACTATTTATAGGTAATTTAAGTGATCAAAAAAAATAAATAATATTTCTGTGTCAACTATTAGAAATATGAAAATATAATAAACATTTTCCAAATTTTCATTAATGACATGAATAAAACATATCACAGCTTGAGAACAGTATTTACAATGCAATTTTTTGATAAGCATTAAAAAAACTAGAGCATGGTTTCATATTTATTTGACAAGAGTATTATTAATTGAATAAAATAATAAAAATAGATGATATAGTATTCTATCTGAGACTATTTACAGATATATCTGGGAGACTACTTCTTATTGAAGTATCTCTTTAATGATGCCGATAGAGACTATACATATAATACTGGCTGGCTGAGAATAATGGATGTTTATTATTCAATGAGAATCATATATATATATAACAGTGTGCCGCTACAAATGACACACTGCAATTTTCCAAGATTATTAAAATTATGATGAACAGTATGAGGAAACTTTTCAACAATCGTAGTGATAATTTATTTACATACAGCAGTCATCTAATAAATTTAAAAACATAATCTTACGTGGACTTTAATAATTAAACTATATGTTCTACCATCTGGCATATTAGATGTTAATGATAAAACTAAATTAAAACAAATGCACTTAAGAATGACTTTAAATAATTATTATATTCATTTTTCTTACTAATTACCATCCCAATTCTCCCTTCTATAGCATCCTAAATTGACCTGATCTATTAAAAGACAAAATACAAATGTTATTTTAACCCAATCTTTATCTTTTTTAATACATACAAATAATTTAACGTATATATATTCTTTTCTCAAAGAAACATGCGCCATCATGAACTCCATGTGTGAAACTCTAGAGTGGCTTACTATAAGTGTGCAGTAGCGCAACATTCAAACCCTCTCCCTTCAACATTAAATAATTAATTCAAACCCTTAAGGAACGGCGCAAGTGTCCGCTGTTTGCTTGCTGGCATCCGATTTCAAACCCTAAATTCCGACATAAAGTTCCTGTGTTTACTTATCGTCAAAACTATTAACTGAACTTTATACCCCAATTGCCCTGCTTATCTTACAAGATCGAGTGGTATACATTATTCTTACATTTGAATACAACAAAAATGTATAAAAAAATATACATAAATAAAAGAACACATTTAAGTAATCTAATACCATAAAACCCCACTTCAATTAAATAAAATAACATGATAAAATTTCCATTAAAAGTCCCTCACTCTACTGCTGAAACATTTCACAGTTAATGGAGTCTATATGTCTATTACTATTTGAAATAAAAGTTCACTAAGTAACAATACATAGTTACCCTAATCATTCAGTGGTTCAATTTTATCAGGTAATCAAAGTTCTTATATAATTTTTTTTGCAGCTGCTGGCATGAATCCTCTGTGTGTTGTCCACAGGCTTTTCTTGACATTCTCGTCTAGCTGATTAAATCTCTTCTTTCCATGGTTGATGATCGCTCGGGTGGCTTCATGTGAGGCAGGAAGATGTATTTCCCAAGGGGGAAGATTCTTGAATGTTCTTTAGCTGGAAAACACTTTCCTTTGCGCTGGTTACTATTTTCTAGATTTATAACAACTTTTTAAAAAAATGGTCCTGACTGCCTGAACAAAAAAAACTCCACAATTTATTTTTTTACAAACAGGATTCATACCCAGCAGTTTATTTTTAGCTGCATTTTGACACTTCTAATGCCAGTACTTTTATTCTTATTTACATTTTTTTTAATTAGTGGCAAAAGTTCTAGTTCAATTAGCATAATAGATTGACCCCAGCAAATATGTTTAATTACAAAATACTTTTAATATCGCAAGTTTCAACAATAGAGTTAATTGCGAAAATCTATTATTTTTTTCTTCCCCCAACCCATGTCTTTCTAAGAATTACAATTAAAAAAACTTTTAAAAAAGACTTAGCTCAATATTTTATTTTAGATTGAGTTTTAATTCATCTATAAATGAAAAAAAAATATCCCTCAAAGAAATCCTGATTACTTCCGAAATAAAGAAAAAAACTTTAAAATTGATTTAAAATATTAAAATAATACGTTATATATATTTAAAATTCTACTTTTAACCTAATAACATAACTCAAACTTAAATATATATATTTACAGATGATGTGGCAGAAAATACTACTCTATAGAATAATGCATTTTCAAAAAATGGAAATAAATTTGTAAAGATAACAGATCCAAATACCACACACAAAACTTCCTGTTTTTTGGTTGACATAAATCATTCTGCGGAATGTAACCTCTTCGTTACCTGCTTTGGACTGATGTCAATCATCCACGTGAATAGTAAATTGACCAATCTGATGTTAAAGCACAAATATTTAACAATTGCAATTCTTTCTACAAATCAGCCTACTACAATACAGCTTCATATTACTCAAGTGAGAGTGAGAAACTAATTTTGTTAATAAACCTTGATTAAAAAAAACAACAAAACTTACATATAATTGATTATGCACTATGAAAATATGGAAACAAATTTGAAAGGTATCAGCTACAATTATCATGTTCAAAACATCCATACATGGTTGGCATTGCTTTGATGCTGAATGATTTGTCAAGTTGACATCTCAGATTTGTTTATCCATTTTCAAAATATATTTATCTATTAATTACATATTTTGATGTGTTTCTTGATTGAAACTTATTAATGAGTTTCTAGCTCTGTGTTCATTAGAAGAAGAGGAAGAAAAAAGAAGGGGAAGAGGAGGAGGAAGAAGAAAAGGAAAAGGAGAAAGGAGAGAAAGAGGAAGAAAAAAGAAGAGGAAAAAGATGAAGTAGAAGAGAAAGAGAAAAAAAAACAGAATAAGAAGAGGAAGAGGAGTAAGAAAAAGAGAAGAATGACAATGATAATAATAATAATAATGATAAAAAACTCAACAATGCTGGATATTCATGCTATAACATCAAATTGAGTTAATTACCATTTATAAAACCAGAGATAGTTATATTTGCTAGGATTGGTATCATTCCAAAGCAGATGGAGGACTTCTGAAATATAGAAATACTGTGGGGTGAGTTGTCAATTTTTTCACAAAGTATGGCAACTGAGTAGCACATTTCACACAATGATTGGGTTGTTTAATATATAGTATGACCACAATATCCACTAATCCCCCCCAAAAAAAAAAAAAATGCTAAGAAAAATTTAATTTTAATATTTTAGTTAGTTCACATTTAAATCAATTGGCAATGCTTAAAATTAGAGGATTGATGATTCATCTTCATATCACATATTTTTTTCATTCTATCATCAGTTTTCATCAATTTATTATTTGTATATAATATATGCATTAATTTAATTTTAACATCATCAAACAGAGGATTTTGGAACAAAATAGAGAGATGCTGTGATTCTACTGTTTAAATATAATCAATATATTTAATAATTAAAAAAATAAGACACTTTCTCTTTTCGTAATTCATTTTTATTTTATGAACCATTTCTTATTTCAGTTTTCCTCCAGCCTTTTGACCATATTGGTCATTGCTAAGGATTGATTATTCCTATAATATATACCAATATGTTTACAAAGATTTTCCAAAAACAATATAATAAAAATTATTTTATCACACAAATTATTTTTTATTTATTTATTTAACTTACTTCTTGCTTACTTTCCTATGTGTGTATAGCCTTTTCATTTTAATTTTTTTCTTTAATTTACATTTAATATAAAATACCTTTCTATTATTATAAATACACTTCTAGAATTATACCAGATTCCTAATACTTTCTATTCAAAAATGGTTTTCTCATTTTTATATATATATACTTTCTTTAATTAATCCTTTTTTGCTAAGATAACATTTTTATCTATTAAATGCCATTTCAATCTAGTTTTAATTTTGTTGTTGTTCTACATAAGAAACACAAATTGATAAGTAGATAGAAATAGCAATTAATAGATAAAAAATAAAGATTATAAAATATGAGACCTTACGAAGAAAGATTAATTAAAGAACATTTATATATAAAAATGGAAAAACCAGTTTTGAATAAAAAGTGTTAGCAATCTGGTATAATTATAATAATTGAAGGATATTTTATATAAAAATATAAATTAAAGAAAAAATAATAATATAAAAATATATAGACAAATAGGAAAGTATGCAAGAAATTAAATAAAAATAATAATTGCAATTTATATCACAAAATATTTATTATGTTGTTTTTGGAAAATTTTTGTAAACATATATTTGTCCATATTTATATTACTATGTAAAAGTAAAAGTTTGTTTTAATTCAACAAAATATATTCCATCAATCTTGAAGAATTTATATAATTTTCTTTCTTTTTTTGTATAGAATTTTATTAGCATATAAACTTTTGCTTTAATTATTTTTTAAAAAGGTACTTACAGATTCGCCTGGATACCAAAGTTGATTAATGCAATAATTATATATATATTTAAAAATTACACTTACTATCAGATTTTTAAAAATATATAATCCTGTCTAATAATTTACTAATAAAAAAAAACCCAGACATTTAATTGCTTATGATACTTTTGTCTTACAATTATTGTTAGAAAAACAAATATCCCTTTTTAAAAAACATTAAAACTTAACCCCCTACCCTCCACTTTTTCCCATTTTCATATACATTTTAATAAAAAATTGCAAGAAAAAATAAATAAATTTTAATTTATAAAAAAAAAATGAGAAAAGGTGGAAGGAGGGGGTTAAGTTTTAATATTTTTAAACTATGGGTTTTTGTTTTCCTAGCAATAATTGAAAGATAAAAGAGTTGTAAGCAATTAAATTTCAATTTTTATTTTTTTATTAATAAATTAATTATTAGATAGGCTTATATATTTTAAAAAAATCTGATAGTAAGTGTAACTTTAAAAGAAAAAATATAATTATTGTATTCATGTGATATATAATGAATTTTATTGTCCAGAATTATCCATAATAAACCTTGGTGTCCAGGCTAATTCATAAATACCTAAAAAAATTCTAATTTGCAATATAAAAATATATGGAGAATCTATATTGTTTCGAATGATATCATAAAAACCCAAAAACATGGCAACATTGGAAAGTTTTTTAAATAAAAAGTAGTTTTTGGTGGAAAAGGGTAGAATTTGATTTTGTAAATTTATTTTAACTAAATTGTGTTTGTAATCACATATTTAATTTCTCATTTAATCAATTATAATAATGAATTTGATAAACTTTTAGTATTTCAGTTTAAATAAATATTTAGCATGTGTTAAAGTAAATTTTAAAATGCCACGAATACAGCAAGAGAAATATTGAATTTAGTAAACTTTTACCATTTCCCTTTAAGTATATTCTCATGATAGAGTAGGATGTTGTGGTCTGCATACTGAAATAGATACAAGAGAAATGATGAGACATTACTTTTTGATAATCTATGTATTTAATTTTTCTCTTGCATATATTACGATGTTAAAATTTTATAGCTATTTTAAAAATTATCATGAAAAATATAAAATAATTTATTCTAAAATTATTATTTATTGTATTTAATAAAATTTATGTTTTTTGTGATACTGCTATTGATAATTATTTCATGTAAATATTATATAAATATATTTTAATTATCAAACTTTCTACGGTACTTTGGTATTAGAGCTGTGACACAGAGCATGTATTAGACCTACTGGACCTATTGACATTTGTATCAAGCTGCTGACGACTTTGAGATGTCACCAAAATGACGTGTATACGATTCTTTCTCGAAAAACAAAAAAGGACATTATACATCTCTTTTGGCAACATCTCCAAAGTTATCGGGAGGTGGTTGATACGAATGTCAACAGGCCCAGCAGGTCTAATACATGCTCCGTGTCACATCTCTAAAAATGAGTATATTCTAAAAAATAGTAACACATAATACAATGGAATTCAAAGAAATATTGCAAGATTTTTAACACAAAAATGTAGTATATATTCAGCAGATGATTACTGAGAAATCAAGATAATATTGTAGTGAAATTTAAACAAATATTGTACAAAATTAAAAAAAAAAAAACGAGTAAATCTAAAAACTTTTAAAAACGACGCATTTCCAAAAAAAAAAAAAAACAGCAAATGTGACGCCATTGATGGTTTTAATATTGCAATATTTTTAACAAAAAATGTAATATATATTCAGTAGATGATTATTGAGAAATCAAGGTAATATAGTAGTGAAATTCAAACAAATATTGTCTAATACATGCTCCATGTTGTATTTCTAAAAATGAGTACATTCTAAAAAATAGTAACACATAATACAGAAATATTATTCATTACTGGATAATATCTAATCTAATGGATGACTAATAAAAATTATTAATATACTTTCATTAAGAAGCATGTTTGATACATCAATTAAACTATAATAATTTGCTATATATATATACTGAACAATGATAAAGATATGTGTAAGAGATTGTGGTCTGGGCCAACTGATGAGTGTTGGTTCAGTATGAAATCTGCATCTTGGAGATCATAAATCTTTTTCACATGTCTTTGGTCATATGTTTACGATTACATCCCTTCACAAGATGTTAAAAGTGAATAGAAACCAACCCTACTTTGCGTGAGAGTGGTGTACTGAAAATTACGCTTTAGAAATAATATTCATTACTGGATAATCTCTAGTCTAATGAATGACTAATAAAATTAATATGCATTACGTTTTTTATATTATACAGTTGGATTGTGACATTCTCTGTATCAATAACTACTAATTCAACTATTCATTAAGCCAAAAAAAAAAAAAGAAAAAAAGAAAAACAAACAAAATTTTAATATTTTAGTTTACAATCATACAGCTTGGCATAATGATATATGCGTTTTCCATTATAATAATCAACTTAACATCACATAGTATTTTTTGCATTTAATCATTATTAGCTTTCATCAACCTACTATTTGCAAAACATATATTAATGTATTTAATTTTTATTACTGGTAAAATTAGGGCAAGGAGAATAAGAAGATATAAAACTGCAAATTGCTATGAGCACTTTTTATAATTCTTAGTAAAAATCCATTGTGAACATACCAGTTAATTTAGTTTTACGTTTTCAAAATATATTCTGTTAACTCTTTCTTAATTCAATCATCTGATAAGAGAAGACAAATAAATCTTTAAAAAAAAAAAAAGTTAAACAGTTTTATTGCTTGGGAATACAGAAAAGGTTTGAGCGCCAGAAGAAATAGAACTAGACTATCATCCATAGATCGAGCTTCAGAGTCCATCACTGCAGTAAATCGTGCATGAAAATCATCAATAAACATTTATACACACACAAATGCTTTAAAAATTTTGTTTTGATTTTACGTAAATGCGTGTTTATTTCCATTAAATAAAGTTATAGGTCACCATTTTTTTCTAAATAAAGTTACTTGTCATTTACCAAAATTGATGGATTAAGTTTGTCAGATGATCATGTGCAGACATTTTATGAGAGAACACACGGTTAGCAAGTTGTCGTGGATTAATACATATGTGAAATCTCACCACCAAGCTAATATGTAAGTACTGATTTCAAATACAAAAGCATCACTATTTTTATAATAATTTTTAAATTATAAAATACACGTGTATTTTCAAATATATATTTTTTGATATCAGCACTTATATATGTAATAAAATGTGTATTTCAAATGTTTATGTAAAGTTATGTCATCTTCTCTATTCAAGATAAAAAACAAAGTGTGATTTACTATTTGCTAAATCATGCCCTCCACGCATTGAAAATGAAATTACCAACTCCAATTATTAAAAAAAAACTCAGATAGTTTTGTTAATTGCGATTTTGCAGTACATTTAATAACAATATTTTTAAAATTACAAAATTTATTTTTATAGACAACAATAAAACAAATTATATTTATCTATTTATAAGTTTCTTTTTGGAATCTTTGTTTCTCAGAATAATTATTATTTTAATGACTGGCTACCTTTAAAGGAAATAATATCAGTGCTTAAAATAAGTTACTGTATAAAACTATTATGCTAAAAAGATTTACACAAAGGCAAATTAATTGCAATTCATTTTTAAAGCTTTCTATAAAAAGATCAACAGAGACAGTTAAGTTTTTTTAAATAAATGTAAATGACAATTTCACTTTGGAATGAAATTTTCCCCTGATCAGGAGTCGACAAACTATGTTTCACAGGGCAAATGTGGCTCTTTGATCGGAATCTCATGGCTCTTTTTATCATGATAAACATATTTTTTATTTCTTCTTGTAATTTGTAAATATTTTAATAACTATAGGAGAGAAAAAAATGAGAATTATGTCATTTCCTGAGTGTCTTATTATAAAATATATGATGAAATATTTAAATATTAGAAATTTGTGAATAAATCAAACTGTTACAATAATTTGTTTTTTATTTGCTTATTTTTAAGAGAATTTTTGTTTTTGTTAGGATGTATACAAGTTCTCTTACATTCTTCTTCCAATGAGTAAGCTTGTGGTTTTAAGACCTGTAGAGGTCCCTACTATCGCATTTTATACGCATGTGCTTGAGGCTACAGCCTTAATGAATATTATTAAAATAAATATTGAAATAGTGGCAGCCATTTAGAAATTCATATTTTTCTGCTCTTTCCTTGTGGCTCTTTAATGGCAACAGGGAAACATCTCTCTTGTGGCTGTTTAATTGGGGAGAGGGTGTTAAACAAATTGGCTCTTTGTGTTAAAAAGTTTGTCGACCCTGATCATAAGCCATAACATTTTATAAAGTTCAAAAATATAATTACTTTTTTATACATAACATTACATCTATTTTAGCCTAAATAAAATATAATTGTATATTAAAAATGACGGAGAAAAAATATAGGATCATCCAGTCATTTGCCCAAAGATTCCTTAAATGGGGGGAGGGGAGATAAACTCAGATTCCACTTAAAGATAATTGACCACATATATTTGGCAGATTTCTGATAGTACAAATGTAGTCAGTCAGTGATGAAATGTTTTATTGTCTGAATATAATGAGAAAGATTACTAGGACATCAGTGACCATGGTTAACTTATTCAATATATAATAAATATAAATGCAATTAATAGATAAAAAGAAACAAATACCTATTGTCAGGTGATTTAGTTAATAATTCCAAGCGAAGTTTCTCTATCTCTATGGTGAGTTGAACATTTTGATATTTAAAAACATCCACGCTTTCAAATAATTTATTTTCTGAAATGAAAATGCAAATTAATAAAATTATTAACATAAATATAAAATAATTAAGTTTTACGTTCGTAAAAATAAAATATAACATGAGATAAAACATATAGGTAATGATAATAGTATCCACGCTTCCCTTAATGCACCAGAACAAAGTAACACAACTGAGTTCTTTAGTTTACACTTAAAACTGAAAGTGGCAACCACAATTCATTTCATGTAACTCCATTTCCGAACCATTTTATAAACAGAGTAATAAATGGCAAGATTGTTTTGATAGGTGAGCCAAAGGGTTAACTGCTTCAAGCATTAAAATAAAATAATGGCAAAATATTTTAAAAAGAATTTTTATTGAACTTTGGCAGAAAAAAATATTGAAATAAAGTTTTAAAAAAAATGATTAATGGGTATTTTGGTACTAGTCCACTAGCAGGGTGTGGTCACTTGATAGCGTTGTTGCTATGCAAAAACAATCAAATGTAACATTATCATCAAGCGGCCGTGGCCGTCTAATGGAATAGTACCGGTATGTTTAATGGAAAAAATATTTTCTTTAATTAAAAATTGTTAATTTTTCTAAATAAATTTTTCAACTGTTCTTAAAATTTTCCTGAATTATTTTTTAATGAAATAGGTATATTTTAATAGAAATGAAAACCAAAGAATTCAGGGAATCTGTTTTTTTATTTTAATTATGAAATATTCTGAAGCTCTCAAGTAGTGAAATAAATTTACAAAATTTGCTAAAAGATTAAGAAGTATTTTCGGATATATTATCATAGTTAGCTTTAAAATGATTTAATTAAACATTGTGCAGCATGAATGATTGGGGGGGGGGGGGATATCTGAGGCTGCAAGTAATGAAGAAAAAAAAATCAACAAAGTTAACTGTCAATCTATTTTGCTTTCTACAAAGAATATAAAAATGAAACTAAATGAAAATTCCGGGCAATTTTTAGTCTTTTGTTTTCAAAATTTAATATGACACTTCTAAATTTATTTAACGCACATTAATTACGTAAGTAATATTTACTAAGGCAATAAACCTAAAGCTTGTGTGGTTAAAAATGCATAAGCTTGTGGTTAAGACCTGTAGAGGTCCCTACCTTTGCATTTTTAACCACACAAGCTTTAGGTTTATTGCCTTAGTAAATATTAATATGATACAAAAATTTTGCTTTTGAAATTCCGATGAAGTATCCTCATATAACGTGTGATGACTTTTACCATTTTTTTTTTTTGTAAAAAATAAATAAATTTGTTACTAGTCTTTATTTCTCAATTTTTTTACTTAAATAATGATAGAATACTATTTGTAAATGAAATAAAATTTACGGGAAAACAATTTATTTAAATGTTTTAAATTAAAAACATGTTAAAATATTATTTTAATTAAGACAAATAATTGTTTTCAGGATTTCTACAAGTAGATTTATGAAGATATTTTTTTAACTATTGATGTGGTCAAACATACTATCAAATTTCAACTTAATTTCATATTTTTTAATTTGAACAGCTATCCCTCTCAATAACTTCATAACTATGACTCTACTTTGCAAAAATCAAATTACTTTAAATTTAGCTCATGCAGTTTAAATTTAGTCCCCTTTATCAGATAGAACAGTATCTCATTTAGTTTATAGTCTAAACAGCTGTATATTTTCTTAATTTTTTTTAAATAACAGCTTTTTTTCTACTTTTTAAGACTAATATTATAAAAGTTATTATAACTAATAACTGCAATAGTAAAAAGCAAATTTATTTCATTATAGTAACTAATTATAAGAAAGCAGTCAATTGAATTCAATTAACAAAAATTTCCTTTGTGATTTTATGGCTCTATTTTTTTTTTTTTATACAAACATTTTACTATAGATTGTAAATAATGCTATTAAAAAAAATCAAAATTGAAATATTTATATAAAACAAATACTCTTTAGGAGCGGTATGAGATACTGCTTGTAATCTGCATGTATATAGCCTTGTAGACATTACTTAATGATAAAAAATGAGAACAGATAGTTTGATGATGGCAGAAAAAAAATATATATACAAAGATTTATTTCATTTTAATATTTTGACTTCTGTGGAAGAAATTATATAGCAATAAAAACCAAAGTACTCTCTACAATTGTTACATCCCCTGAATTACCAAGAATTTTTTAATGAAAAAATGAGACAAACAATTAAAATCCATAAAGAAAGAAAAAGCTCCAGGAAATAATATTATTAACAAAATACTTCTATATTCCAAACATCTAAAAATAAAATATGCTCTAACTGGAAAAGTGCAGAAGTAATATTTAAAAAAAGGTGGCAAAAAATAAATTAAGAATTCACAAATCTATCAGCCTTCTATCACATCTATACAATATTTTTACTATAATTATAATTCATTTACAGCAAACTTTGGACTCAAATCAGTTAAAAGAAGAAGTTAAGATTTAAAAATTGTTTTAGTATAATAGATCAAATTCAAATATTAAGGGAATTTATAGAAAAGATAAATTAATATCAGTTGCCAATTATGCTTTGGATTTGTAGATTGTGAAAAAATATTTGATTATAAAGTATTTTCACAATAATTAGAGTTTTGGGTCATCAAGATATAGACTCAAGATATTGTCATATTCTAAAGAATATTAAAATACAATAAGTGATTAGATTATGTGGCAACCCTAACAAGATAAATACCAAGAAGATATATAACAATATTGGGTATTTATGTATTAAGAGATGGTATGCATTTTCACATCGATGATAAATGTGTATGTAACCTTGTGATCATGTCAAATAAACCCTGCAATCTATATTCCGATCTCGTTCAATGTGTTTTTTTTTTTTTTTTGTGGTAATTTTACTCTCTCAGTTATTGTCCAGATTTCATTGTGCAAGCTAACAATTTTTTATTTCATTTGTATTCATAATTTTGATTCAATAATTTTTACTTTCATTTGTATTTGTAGTTTTGATTCAATGATTTTTACCCACTACTGAAATGAATGCTGATTATATTTTCAAGAAAATGTAAAATTGAATAACCTAACAAAATTGACAAGCCTTTTCCAAATCAAACTGGATGAATTCTTCCTGAATAGTGGATGTTTGGTGGTTTGTGCAGGGAGACGAACGAGTGTTTTATCATGACAACTAATGATAGAACAGTCGCACTTCTTATGAAAGCCGTCAAACAAAATGTGGAAGAGGAATCGACAATTTATTCTGTTGGAAGACCTACAAAAGTGCTGAATTATGAAGTGCCGATTATGATCATTTTCATGTGGACCACAAATATAATATGTTAAGTAAGAGTGCATTTTGGGAAAAAATAAAAATTTTACTTTGAGACTTCATTTTGGGAAATTTATCCACTTAAAATAAAGTAGAACCGGCAAATCGATTGGTTCAGCACGACATATTTTTTTTTTTGTGTGATAATTTTACTCTCAGTTATTGTTGATTTTGTTCTGACAAGATTTTTAGTGCAGTCAATTGCTTTTATTTAACTATTTTTTACTTCAATTGTATTCATAATTTTGTTTCAACTATTTTTACTTTCACAAATACAATCACATGTTAAGTAAGTGTGCATTTCAGGAAAAATAAAAATTTTACTTTTAGTCTCCATTTTGGAAGTTTATCCACTTAAAATAAAGTAGAACCGTAAAATTGACTGTTTCACCATGACAAGTTGTTATATATTACACGATAAGTACCATATGTCTATATATTACAGTCTTTTGATATTTTAGAGTCAAGGGATGATCAACCTTTTGAGCTCGGTGGGTCAAAATTTGCCAAAAAACTGAGCATAATTCGGATGGCTTATCACTTCAAGAAAAATCCATAATTTTCTGATATTTGTAGCTCTAATAACAAAAAGTTATAATTTTAATATATGTACTATATTTAATAAACCAAAAATAAATAATTCTTTACCTAAACTGCTTAGTAACTTTTTGTTGGTGAATTTTATTGGCTAAATCTTCAATTGAAGGTTGGTATTTCATACACTTCAAGCCCAAGCAAGCGTTACTAACTTTATCTGTCAGTCAGTTTCTTTTATTGGTTTTGATATTATTTAACGCTGAGAATAAGATCTCACAAAAGTATGTAGAAGGAAAAATTATGAATAAAGCCATTGCTGATATTTTTTCCAATTTATGATCGCGTAAAAGTAAAGAATTTTTCCTAAAATCCAATTATTTTTCTAAAATAATTATATTTTCAGCATATTTTATCAAAATAATTTACATGTAAAAAAATACGAAAAAAACACTCTAAAACATTCATTTTTGTTTTGAATACCAAAACAAATAATGTGGCGCCATGATATGCATGTCAGCAAAAACATCTTGGCGTGTCACCACTGACACATGTGTCATAGGTTAGCCATCATTGTTTTAGATTTTTTCTAATTTAGTGATTTGTTTTGTCCATATTTTAAGTAACATTTGGGAAATGCACAATTGGCTTGTTATATTTTACATATTTTTATATGGCAAATCAATATTTTTACTATTGTAAAAAATGTACTTTTTAAGATAGAGTATTTTGGTCAAATTCATGTTTTTAGTATTGTTAGAAATTAATATTACGCAACATATTTTATATCTTTTGTGTCAGACATATTTTTAGTATTGTTAAAAATGCACAATCATGTGTTACATAAATATTCATGAGGGGGAGTCTCCATTTTGGACCAAAGTAGTTGATTCACTTAAAGCAGAGCAGACAAATTGTTTTATCGCAACAATTTCTGTTATATATTACACAGTAAATGTGTATATTTTACTTTTTTTTTTGATATTTTAGACTTTTTGTAAGATTGTTTTGTCCGAATTTAACGTAACTTTTGAGAATTGCATAATTGGCTTGTCATATTTTATATATTTTTGTATGGCAAATCAATATTTTTACTTTACTTTTTAAGAATGAATTTTTTGGTGAAGTTCATATTTTTAGTATTGCTAGAAATTAACATTTACATCATATTTTTATATATTACACATTAAGTACCATCTGTGTATATTTTATGGTTTTTTTGGTAAGATTTTAGAGTAATTTTAATATTAGACCTGCAATGCCTTTTCACATAAGTATTCAAGCTGCCAATAACTTTGTATATATTGCAAAAATATGTACACATGGTCTGTTTTGACGAATGTATCATTTTAAGTTTGTAGAAGATCCAAGTGTACACGTTATTTTGGTCAGATCAAAAGATTAAAAAGTTGTCAGCAGATTAATAAGAATGTGAAAAGATACTACAGATCTAATATGTTTAAGTACCAAATATTGTTTCTGTAGCTGTAAAGCCTTTTATAGAAGTTTTACAAGAAGTATTTTGTAGATTAAAATAGAAAGGGAGTAAAAGTTAATGAAGATTATTTAAATTGTCGAGATTTTGCAGATAATGTGATTGTTTTTGCAAATAGCTTCAGGAAATGTTGGAAGAGTTATCAGATGAAAGTAAAAAAAAAAAAAAAAAACTAAAGATAAATGCTAAAAAGATTAAAATAATGTTCAATTGTTATTCACAAAAGAATTAAGATTAATAATCATAAATTAGAAGAAGAATTATAAACAACCTGTTCAGATTATTATTACAAAGGGAAATATAATGGATAAAATAAATCATAGAACTAAACTTCAATGGAATGCATTTACTAAAAATAATATTAAAACAGGCAAAACCCTATACGTATTGCTACTCAGTAGAAGCCAGAGTAATAAATGGATGCCAGAAGGCTTGTGCATAAAATCCCCATCTAGTGCCTACTCAGCCAATATATTGGATGAATAGGCACTAGATAGGTGCAGTGCTCTCAGATCCAAGAATCCTCACTGACAAAGGCCACAAGCTAGAAACTAGTCTGGGAATATTGGATGAATAGGCACTAGATAGGGATTTTATGCACAAGCCTTCTGGCATCTATTGATTACTCTGGCTTGCACTGAGTGGCAATATGTATAGAGTTTTGCCTGTTTTCATAACAGTTTTGAGCAAGCATAAGAAATGGTGATCATGTGATGTTTAAACATAATATTAAAAAGAAAGATTTTTAATATATATGTTGCCCATATCTTACTTCATATCATACACAATGAAATATGAAAAATGTTACAATTATATCCATATACTCATATTTAAGCTTAATTGTATCTGTATAAATATATATAAGTTTATGAATAGTTTTGTTTAAGGGAATAGTTTACATCTATATTGTGTTTGTTGAGATCACTCAATATTACACGGCCCTCAATAAAAACAAATGAATAACTAAATATCAGGTAACTTAAAATCAGACCAAGACCAAAAGTTACGTTACTGATGATCATTCATGGATGTATTATTTAAAAAATATTGAATTAAATATATTTTAAAATTAATAATGGTAAAAGTAAAAATTCTGTAGAAATAAGAAATATCCAACTGTTACATAGGAAGCATAGAATATTTAATAATTGTATTTATGATCCGAAAGGATCCTATATTGGTTTGTAAATTTATTTCCACAATGCATGAAGATAATAAATTTAAAAGATTTAGTTTACTGTTTTAGAAAAAGATTTGCAAATATTATATTTAGATAAATAAAAAAAAGAAGATATGTGCTAGTTTGAAAAAACACTATAATTATATTTAAGTATTTGTAATTAAGGGATTAGCTCTAAAAAAAGAAACTATAAAATACTTTTGATAAGTATGAGTAAGGGTTTGTTGTACAGGGAAAATACATTTTTGTCAGAAATCAGACACTAAATAGGTTAAAACCAATATAATTCAAATTCGTAAATCTTTTGCACACTCAGATTTCTTCACTTGCAAAAATGGAATTATCTTCATTCTGGCATGGATCTAAGATAGATACATTCTGTCATATTACTAGAGTATATGAAACTGCAGTGCTGCATAAAAAGAAAAGAATTGGGTACTACTATGGCAAATCATCATAGGTCAATAATTACCACTAGTAAAAAAAGTACTTTCAGTATTAATTTTATTTTAACTGTGATGGAAAAGTTTTCTATGGACATGACTTACAATAAGGTGTGCAAACTGTAACCAGTTGTTGCAAATTCCAAGCTTCTTAAAATGTAATATCTCAATAATGAGAAAATGTCAAGCTATGCCTTGGAATTAATAATAGCTAGTACTCTGAAGATATATCTAACCTGTTTGATAAAAGTTTGTTTCTGCTCAAAAGTCGCCCTGATTGAAGAAGTATACAATGCAAGGATTTAAAAAATTAATTAGGATAAAAAAATATTAAATGACTCTTATACCAGAAATAAATATAGGTTTATAAATATACCTGAGCTGTAAGCTTAAAACAGGCAAAACTCTATACGTATGCCAGAGTAATCAATGGATGACAGAAGGCTTGTACAATCCCCATCTAGTGCCTACTCATCCAATATCCTCACACTAGTTTCTGGCTTGCGGCCTTCGTCAGTGAGGAGCCTTGGATCTGAGAGCACTGCACCTAGATCTTAGAATCTAATGCAACCCTTCAGTAGCCACCTTTTCTCTCTACTTAACTATAAAACTATGAGTCTTAAATTGAAAACATCGTAATATTTTCAATCCAAGCTCATTAGCTTATATAGTCATATAGGTCTGAACTCAGTTCAAGCCTTCTGGCATTCATTGATTACTCTGGCTTGCTAAGAGTGGCAATACGTACAGAGTTTTGCCTGTTTTAATAACAGTTATGAGCAAGCATAGAAAATGGCGATTATGTGATGTTTATTAGCTGTAAGCTTATGGAATCCATTGTAATTTTTGGTTTTTTAAAATTATAATTACAAGATATTTTTTAATTATGATTATTGAGATTACAATACATATTAATTTATTGGAAATATATATACGTTTCAGATATAAAGAATTGGATGTGCATCTAAAGCAGATTTGTGAATGGTAGCCATTGTGGCCCCTTATATTAGTTTTTTTTTTTCTTTTCTTTAGTTGAAGTGCCAATGTAACATTTTTCTGACACATCAGTTCAATGTTATAGTTTCATTATATATGTGCATGTGTTGTTGGTTATTTAAAACTAAATTTACTGTCTGTGTCATTTTCATCTAATCTCCATTGCATACTAATTAAATAATTGATAGTTCTGGAAGTGCTCATGCTCTAAGCTGGAAAATTACCATGGAAGGAATTAGGATATTATGATATAAGGAAAATATTTCATCATATGTAGTCTTTCATAAGGGATGTGGCATACTAGAAACCTTTTTTGGTATATCCTGACTATTACTAAATCTACTTGATGCAACTCTCATTTAGGTGTTTATAAAGTAATGATCAGAAATATAATCCATGATTCTTTAGAGTTCTTTAATTTGATCTTTAGATACCAGGAATATATGGTTTGATCATCATCATCGTGTTATTAATGGTGAACTGAGTTTAGTTACGATCATAGAATTTATATGTTTAATAAATATTTGTGTAGCTTCCTTTGTCTTTCATACTTCCCATGTTACTATATATGTGAGGATATGTATAGTAGGTGTTTATTTAGAAAGATTTACCTGTGTGTGTACATATATGCAAAATATTCTTATACTCTGTAACAAATGTATGTAATAAATAGTGGTATAATATTTGAAACCTTAAATAATAAACAAATTTGAATAATGCTTTTATTTTGCTTCAATATAATCTTTCTCAACTGCATATAACTACCTTAAAATAAACTGATTGTCATACTGCATTAATTCACATTACAATCCATGTTCCTTTAATTTTCATTTTTTTTATGTCATTTCTTCCATGTATGCTCTTTACTATATTCACATTAAATATAATTTGAAAAAAAGGTTTATAGAGCGGAAACATATAAAATAAATAAAGCACAATATCTATTAGTGATCATGTACAAAAATGTAATACAGATTTGTATTCAACTTAGACATGGTAAAGATCTTATAAGAAAAATAATAAAAAAGATTAAAAGAAATTTTTTATTAATAGAGAAAATAATTTGCTTAATTGACAAAAAGCACATGTGAAAAGTGATGAATTATAGAATGTAATGCAAAATACTGCATTAGGTGAGCCACTATATTTATTTGAATATTGTATGCAGTTGAGAAAGATTAACTTGACGTGATTGAAAGTATGCTTCTGCAATTTATTATTTAATGTTTTAAAGATTAAATTGCAGTTTTCTTTATTTATCATTTATATATGGGCATGTCCCTATCTGTAATTGGATTAAAAGCAATTTAAATAATGCTATTTTAAGAAGAAAATAACATAAATAATTGAGACATTCTGACATCTCATTTATCACCATGTCCGCTAAAATTTACATAATAAAGTTGGAATATATTTTCTTCATGCAAAAAAGCATTTAAAAAGGCTTATAGCTTTATTGTTTGGGAGTTCATAAGAAGTTTGAGTGCACGATCTGATTCTGAGACCTCCTGATCCCAAGTCAGATGCTCTACCAACTACCCCAAAACGCTAAAAAGCGTTTATAAAATTGTACATAGATTATTGCAATAAGTGCACTTGTACATGTAGCCCTTTGTACTTTAGATTATATTGAACTTGCTCAGTGTCCCTCACTCAAATGGTACTTAAGAAATGGATTCAACAATCAGCTATTAGTTTATTGCAAAAATAAAACAACCAACTGTAATAGGCAGATAATTATCCTAAAGTCATTCAATATTCAGAGATTTCAAAATATGATCTTTTTCCCCAAAGAAATTTACTCTACTCTGCTCACACCAAACAATAAGTCATATATAACAGTAGTACCTATTATACATGCTAATAACTTTAGTATTTATGTATAATTGGTAAAGAGAAACCATACATATATATATATACAAACTAATACTCAAGTGGCAACAATATCTGTTGGAACATAGAATCTTGCACTTTGTATGGCAGTTCATTACCAAACTTTCTGATAAGTTTTTGTAGTCTATATATTAAACAAACTTGTAAAATTTAGATTTATTATGTATACTAAAAAGTTTGTTTCAATCAATACATAACATTATTGGAGATGAGGATACAATCTCAGATTTGAGATCGGAAATAACTTAATGAACAGACAATAGCTGTAATACTTATTATCTAAAAGTGTCAGCCTAAGAATATATGTAAGGAGCAGAAGAATAACAAATTCTTAGTTAAAGACTTACAAAATCTAAGAGTACAAGCATAACTTGAAGAGTATGGACTTGCAACCTATTAGATTGCGCAGTTACAAACAACAGGTTCATCTTTCGAGCTAACTTGTGATAAGACTGTGGCACCTGCTAAACATATACTTCTGATTACAATACAAAGGTTTAAGTTCAACCTTATCAATCGAGAGGATGATGGCTTTAGTCTTTAATTTTAACATTTCTTGTTGAGATGCTGAGAAACCAGTTTAAATGTATATGAAAGGTCAAATTATTTATTAACCTCAGTACATTTGAATTGGCCTCCTTACAGGCATCCCCAGAATAAAAAATAATTAATAAGACTGCATTTTTGCTACTAATAAAATCTAAAATAAAAATAACTCGATAAACACAAAATCAAAGGTCAAAAGGAAGATTAGTAGTGACATTAAATCCATAGTGCATAAGAGATCAACCACCAAATAAATAATGTCATAACAAAATTCATACAGCAAACCAGCTTGCACGTATATGATTCATTATTTTCTGCCATCATACTGGATTCGCAGAAAATGCCTACTAAAAAGAAAAAGCAGAGAATAGGTCATCATAAAAAACCAAACCAAAAGTTGTTTAGAAAATAAATATAAAAATTGTTAAAGAACAAAAATAAATGTCAGCCTTAAGACACAAATCATCATTAGTGGAACTTTATTTACAATAGAAATTGACAGCAGCTTACCCATCTCCATTATTTCAAAAAACTGTTGGGCAAATATAAGGCAAACCTCCAGTTGATTTAAAAATGTATCTATGATTACTGGATAAATTAAACATCTTAGATAGATGCAGGTAAAATTTCGGGGAGAGTCTAGGCACATATATTTACTTTTTTTTTTTTCAAAGAAGCATAACAATTTAATGTCCACAATTGATTTAAACCTTAGGCTATTTATTTGCCAGTATCAACCAAATCTTTACTGTTGTAACGAATTTTGAAAAAGAGTATGCCAAAATCTTAACACTAGCTCTGGCATATTTTCAAGTAACGTTCAATCATTTATATATAAACAAACAAAGCCAATCAGCTATTACTGATGGCCATTACCCTTTGAATAAAAAGTTAATAGATTGATTGAAATCTCAATTTCAATTATATTCAAATAAATGGTGGATCAACTTGCAGCTGGAATATCTGCGACTGATCTTTACTTTGATGATTTCTTGATAATAATAAAGAATAAGGGACAACTCCTGGATACCATCACAAAACTTAAACTGAAGGAAGTTGGAGTTTAAAATAAGTCTCGGGAAATATGTATTTAAAGCTAAAAAAAATAGAATTTATTCGTTTTAAAGTTAATATTGCAAGGAATTTTTCCTACAAAAATCAAATAAAGGCAATACTTAGAGCCCAAACACCGAGAAATGGAAACAAAATCTAGACTTTTCTCAGATTGACTAATTATTAAGAAAGCTTTATTTTACTTAAACAGAAACAACCAAACCATTATACTGATTGCTAGACAAAAAACTAAATGGTCATGAAGAAACAAAATCAAGTTACTGAAATTAACAAAAATTAACAGTTAATGTAAAGGAACTTAGCACACCATAGCACATAAAAATGATTCACCCATTGCATTTATATCTTGCATTTTTGTAGAGACTGAAAAAGCTATTCTCAAAAAGATAGAAAAACCCTGGCCTTGATACATTAAGTATTGAATGTCTTTAGAAAAATTTTTAAACTGTTAATAGCACACAGGTTAGTATAGACACAGCATTTTGAGTAATATTCTTTTTCTTCAGGTGCTGCTGGTCAGACCATTCTACTGGCATAAGAATCAAACCTGGACCTTTAGATTCTTGAGTACTAAATTTAAGATAGCACTCTAACTGACTGAACTATTCAAAGATAACTGCCAATAGAAATTTCATATACTTATCTATATATCTAAAATACAAGGAACTAAATCCTTTATGTTGCTTTTGCGAATTAAAAATAAATCCTAGATATGATATAGAATAAAATATCTTTATATAACAACAAAATAATATATGACAATAGCTGTAATATAATCATATAATCATAACATATAAAAGCTCTTTTCAACAATTTTTAATTTTTGTCCTTTTCGCTATGTCTTGGTTAACTACAAAAAAAACAAACATGTGATGTGATGTATTATGGTTTCTCCTTAAACGAAGTCAAGAATATCTCAGCAATTAAGCCCAGATAAACCTGTTAGCCACTTTCTTTTACATTCCCCACTCTAAATTTACCCATAATCTGCTCTATCCCATTTCCACAACATAATTTTTGTCAACTCTATAACCTTTATATCTAAATCCCCCTTATCTTTTCCCAAACCTAGCATAAAAACCAATAATTCACTTTCTGTATAATCACTCTTTTCATATTTATTTTTCCACAACTTCATTATATGTACCCTTTCTGTTTTCAAACATTTACATTCAATTAACAAATGCCTAATATTTTCAATTCCTTCCTTACATAATTTACAAAATAAATCACCCATATTTTTCCATTTACATGTATATTCTTTTGTAGCTAAAGATCCCGTTCGAGCCTTAAACAATAAACTACTTTCCTTACTATTATCATATATTAACTCACACCTAATATTCTGTTTATTTCTATATATATTTAAACTCTTTTTACTCTCCATACTATTTCTCCATCTCTCTAACTCCCTAGTCTTTATTAATAAATCTATTCTTTTATCCCATTCCTTACTACTATAACACTCAATAATCCTCTTAACACAATCATCCCATCTTTTGTACAAATATACTGATATAAATTCTTTATCCAAATCTTTTGCATACCGCATTACCTTTCTCACCCATCTTGTTACCTGCCCTTTACTCATAACCCAATTAAATACTATTTTAGCTATTCTTTTATTATCCATAAACTGCAATCTACCAAACATTTTCATTTTACTTTTTGCATCTCTCATATGAAAACTTGACCATCCCATTTCTCCTTGAATTGCCTCCCTTGCTGTCCATACTTCTGCATCCAATGCATGTCTTCCTACTTCCCTTTGAGTTTTTTCTAAATAATCTAATATCTTTTTACTAACATATAATGCATCATTACCATATGTTAACCCTGCTACTGCAACTCCTTTCCATATAATTCTAGCTACATCATATTTATTATATGAAAATACTGTTAATTTCTTTATCAATCCCTTTCTTTTCTTTGCTTCATTTATCAATTTTTTCTCCCATTCATCCAAATAATTTTTCTGATTACTTAAAATAATTCCCAAATAACTATATCTATTCACCACACTTAACTTAATATCTCCCAATAAAAATTCTACATCTTCTCTTTCCTCAGTATTAACCATCATTATATTTGATTTTTCTTCACTAAATTTAATCCCCATCTCTTTACCCACCCTTGCACATGTCCTCAACATAACTTCCATATCTTCTCTTTTTTCTGCACACAAAAATATATCATCTGCAAAAAAAAGACCTGACAAAATAAATACTCCCTTACTACCTATTAACGGTATCTCTATCCCTCTTCCTAATCTTTCTATTGCTCTTTCCATTTCACTCAAATACAACACAAACAAAATAGGTGACATAGGGCATCCTTGCCTTAGTCCCACACCATTTTTAACTTTAATTGATTCTATATTCTCTAATTGATATATATAATAATTATTTTCATATAATTTCTTAATAATATCTATTAAAGCTTCATCCATTCCCAAATTTGCTAAACTTATCCATAATCTATTTCTATTTACTCTATCATATGCCTTCTCTATATCTATAAAACTCATATATAACTGTTTATCTGCATTCCTACTCATATCCATAAGTTGTGTAACTACAAATAAACTATCTCCTATACGCCTATCTAATCTAAAACCTCCTTGCATTTCACCCACTACATTATTCCCTTCCATCCATTTTACAACTTTACTAGCCACCATATACGAGAAAACTTTATATAAAACTGATGTTACCGCTATCGGTCTATAATTATTCAACTTTCTATGATCCTTACCTTTTCCTTTAAATAATAACCTTACTCTTGTATTACTCCAACTACTTGGGAAAACTCTATTCTGTGCCATTTTATTAAAACAGGATAATAACTTTACTTTTGCCCTATATCCTAAATTCATTACCATCTCTGCTGCCCATCCATCTAAACCTCTTGCCTTCCCACTTTTCAATTTCTTCTCTACCTCATTTAGTTCATTTTCTGAAAAACTAATATTCCCATTACTATATTCTTTCATATTTTCTAACATTCTATCATTCACATTTAACATCTTTTCTATATTCATTACATAACTATTTAAGATTCTCTCTAAATCTTCTCTAGAACTACACTCAGTTCCCTCATCATCTAGTAATACTAACTCTCTCTCCCCTACATTTCTCCTTTTAATATAATTCCAAAATTTTTTACTTCCATCTCTTCCACTTTTATTAATATCCTCCAACAATTTACTATTCAATTTCATTCTCTCTCTATAAATATCTATTTTAGCCAACTTCTTCTTTTCTAAGTATTTTTCCCATTTAGCATTAATATCTTTTTCACTTTCCTTATTCTTAATAGCACACTTATATTCTCTACATGCTTCTTTCCTTTCTTTTACACTTTTACTAATTTTAATTTTTTTATTACTTTTATTCTTTTCAATATTCTCACCTAAACCCTATTTGCAACTTTTTCTACTTCCTTACACCAATCCTTATACTCATCCCCAACCCACTCTTCCATTATTTCTTCAACTTGTATTTTATACTCTTCCAACTTATTCTTATCATTTACTCTCCATCCACATCTTTCACTATTATTTCTACTTTTATTTCTATTCTCCATCACATTACTAACCATTTCAATTACAATGAAATTATGATCACTAGTGCATACTTTTTCTTCATTATCAAATACCTTAATTTTCCGTATTTTATTTATTCCCTCTTTCTCTACCAATACATAATCTATTGTGTGAAATATATTATTTCTGGACCATGTGTATTGTCCCTCATAAATATTTAATAAATTTCCAATACTCAAATTCACTTTCTGACAAAAATTCTTCAAAAGCTGTCCATTTTTATTATCTACATCATCAATTTCTTCAATATGTCCATTCATATCCCCTATAACCATTATTCTCTTCCCCTTTTCTTTAAAACTTTGTATATCCTTAACTAAACATTCGTATATGTTACTATTCCACTCCAATATAATTTGACTATCTCCAGTAGCTATATAAACTATAGCCACCATCCATTCTTGTCTACCCAACCTTATTTCAAACCACAAGTGTTCTTGACATCTACTGGCTCTATATAAAATTAACACAAGCCTATAATTATGCTTTAGTATCTTTATAATAACATACATTATATAATCCTCCATTCGTTTTTCATTATCCAATTATTAGTTAAATTAATTGACGTTTTATACATGTTGACACAATTATTTTTGTTATAATTAATGTAATTAGTTTCATATATCTTCCTTCTATTAATTTCTTTAATATAATTTAATGGGCTTATATTCTTAACACAATCTATTCTATGTCCATATTTTAAGTAGTGAACATATAATGCAGATCTGTCATCTCTCCTATTAATAGCATTATTATATTCTTTAGTCCTTTCTTCTAATTGTTTTGCTCCATGTAAATAATAAACCATACTGCAAACACCACATGTAATTTTATATACTATACCTTTTTAATATTTTATATCTTTTATTTTACAATTCCCTACTAATATATCAAGATTTTTACTATTTGACCATCCTATTTTAATATTTTTATCTATATAATTTTTATTTTTTAAAAATGTCTGATAAATTTTAGGAACATATAAAAGTTTTACCCATTTTATATTGTCTGATTCACTATTATTACCCAAATTATATTATTTATAATTAAATAATATATTTCTAATACTTCTAGGGTTATATCCTTAACTAGTATACAATTTTACAAATTTCTCTTTTTGTAAAGTATCTATCTTTCTATTTGTGTTATATTTGTCATTTTTATTTTTAAAATTTTTAATAATTGCCATTTTTTGTATCCATGCCTAATGCGAATCCATAGAAATTTTTTTTCTTAATTTATCTTCTTTAATGAAGTGTTTTAATATAATCATATTATTAGCATCTATCTTTATCTCTATATCTAAATACCTTATTTTAATATCAATTTCTATAATTGTAAATTTTATATTATCCCTATTATTATTAAGTTCATTATAAGTCTTCTTTATAACTCTTTTATTATCAATTATTAGTATATCATCAAAATACCTAAAGTAATGTATTATATCTTGATTTTGATTCTATTATTAACAATTTTCATTTCCATTTCAATTATAAATATTTACGACATTAATCTGCTAATTGCACACCCCATAACCCATCCCTTATGTATACTCCAATATTCACTATTATATTTCAAATATACACTATTATGTATTAAAATTAAACCTCCTATAATATTAATTACCTCTGTATCATTAATATGCATATATAATTTCTGTATTAATATTTCTATACTTTTTATTCTTGGAATGCTAGGATACATCTTCTCAATATCCATTACAAATATACTTTGGTTTCTATTCAATTTTGTCATATTTAACTTATTTATAATAGCCTCTGTATTTTTAAATACAAAACTCCCATAACAAATAATTTTTACTATCCACTTATTACAAAATCTCTGCAGAACAAAATCAGTAAAATTAAACAATAATCTCAATGGATTATTCTCTTTATGAGTTTTTATCTTAGTAAATAAATATGGATTTTCATAAGAAGGATATAAAAATTTATAATGAATTGTATTAATTATTATTTTATATATTTATTTTTTATCATGTTACTAGGATCTTTTGATATTTTTCATATCCCTCTTTTTTTATTTCGCACTCTATCCAATCTATATAATTCTTAGAATATAAAACCACAAATCTACTACCTTTATTCTCTTTACATACTGTTATTTTTTCATTTTTACATATATTTCTTATTTCTTTAGTAATCCTTTTATATTTATATTCTTGCTTAGAAGTTTTTATATCATATAATTGTTTGTTCAATAAATAATTTAATTTCTTATCTTCCATAGAAATATTCGCCAGCTCTATATCTGTAGTTATTTTCTTTTTAATATCATTATCCACAAATGGTATAAAAGACTGACTTTTACTTAATAAAATATTTTCCTCTACAGAAAATTTATATCATTAAAGATAAATTAAGAAAAAATATTTCTATGGATTCGCAACAGATATTATTTTGTTATGTTTCTAAAGACATTTTGTTTCTAAAGACATTCAATGTTTAAAATTAGATAAGAAAATAGTCAAACTAGTGGATTGTTTTACAAAAAAAACAAAAACACAATCATTTGTAATAAACAGATAATTGTCCTAATATTACTCTATGGTCCACGAGTACAAAATATAAAACCTGCTCTGGTATTCACTCTGCTCTACTTGCAGTAAATAGTGAATTATATGTAATAGTAATGATAATTTGCAATTATAAATAATCAGTATATAATGTCACACATTTGGTAACTATTACACATAGTAATAACTTAAATATAATCGTACAAATGGTAAAGGGGCAACTGCAAATACATAAAAATATACTCAAGTGGCAATGGTGTCTGATGGGGGAAAATAACTTGCAGTTCGGAAGGAAATTCATTACTAGCCCTTTCTTCTAAGACAAATGAATTTATATTTATATATTAAACGAACTCGCTAACGTTGATCACAACAATAGTATTCTGAAGTTGGAAAAAATACTTAATATAATATACTAACGGGATTGTCTCAATCAATTTATAACAAAAACATAATCGAATAGTTTATAGTTCAGTTTATATTAAGTTAGAGCACCGGAAATGAGAGCTGGATCTTTCGTCCATGGGCTTTGAACTCCATAAATCTATTATCGATTACTATTTACCATTTAGCAGACAAGAGATTACAATATTTTTAGTCCAAATATATACTTTAAACTTGATTAAAGACTAATATATCTTATTTTTAGTAAATAAAACTATAAGTTATTATTAATCCAACTCATCAAAGATAGACTTAAACTTACATTCCATCATATATATTAGAAACATGAGTAAAGACAAAAGGTAAATGACCTTATCGTCTATTACACAATATATAAAAAATGTACATTTTATAAATAAAAAATACCTTAATTGCGTGCTCAAGTAGACATTTAAATTTAATCTAATAACACATCACGTGAAAATTTATTAATTACATATATCATTCGGCAAATATTATTTGAAAATATTAAAAATGAGTCGGTATACCAATGAGTCAATATTATCACAGGCTGCAAAAAATAGCCTTATCCACAAGTTCTTTGAATTTATTACCAAAGTTTATAAAAATACAAATTAATGGTACAGTAATAATAAAAAAATAATTGCATGAAATAATGATTTAAAAATCAACACAATTTTTGCTATATATGCCCATTGTATGCATCCTAAAACAGACATAAGATAAAATGTTATTTTAATGAAAAAGCTTTAATTACGTTTGGAAACATTTAAAACTATTTGAATCAAATCACTTATTATTAAAATGTACTTACGAGATTGAATTAACTCTTTAAAGCAATGACATTGAGTTTTATTTCTTTTATGAAGCTGTTTTAAAATATCTGCTTTCCAGCTTAAATTATTAGTATCCGCCGATTTCGGAGTCGCCATTATACAAACGCTTTTTATGCCCTCTGTTGGAATTGTGAACACTAGCAAAAAAAAAAAAGCCAAAATATTACGTTATATCCCAATTATTATCACAGGAAAAAATACTTGTAGCTAATTTCTTTATTTATGATTAGTATTCTAATTTCGTAATAGTTAATATCTGTTACTATCAGAAGTTTGAATACACTGTATTGAAAATTACTAAGAAACAGCCTAAGAGCAAATGATTTTATCGATTAGAAAGGTCAGTTTATATAGCAACATTTGTAAACTTCCGTTTTTGTGTCTCGAAAGTTGTCTGTTTTAAATGCGTTGTTATTTTTTTGTTTTATTTTATGGCTATTCTTAGTCTAAGCTTCTTATTTATAAGGTTTTGTTTTTATCTACATGAGATGAGAAAGAAGATTCAATCGTTTTTAAAATTCAGTCATTTCTAATAACAGTTTATCTATAACTTTCTATATTTCTAATGCAAACATTAATCTTATAAAATATTTTAATTTTAGATAAAATAGTGAGATATAACTCATTTTAATTTTTGAAAATCGTAGACAATATTTAGTTATTTGTAGCTAATGGAGTAAACCCAAGAAATATAAAAGCCTTGATTCATAATACTTGTTGTTGTATGTAAATCCTTTGTTTTACATTTAGAATGCTTTTAAATCCTAGCCTGGGGGACGGTGATTTACTCCTTTTATTTACATATGCATTGAGCTACGTTTAATTAATTTTTTTTTTTTTGTATGAATTAATAAAATTGAGATTTAGTTTTGTATAGATAGGAAGATAAAGGAATGTACAATTCAATCAGGACCGAGAAGAATATTTAAAACTATAAGTAAACTAATAATTGAATACAAAGAAATGCATACCAAATAATTTAATCCTAGATGAGGATTGATAATATTTAATAAGTTTTATAATCATCTATAGCGTAATAAAAAAAAGTAAACTAGTTAACGTCCCCGGAAACAGATTTCACTTGTTTTTAGAAGTCTCATGAGTCTGACCCACAGGTAAAAGTATAAACGCAGAGCAACCTACTAGGTCATAATTATATTATTTTCTTCAACATTAGGGTTTTCATTTATAACTTTGTAATTAATATATTTTTGCCATAATAAATAATTCAATACATTTGTATGAAATGTTATATGAACCATTTTTCATTTCACTTTTCCTCCATTTCGATTATATTATAATCATTGTCAAGGAGTGCTTCTATAAAATATATGTTTACAAAGAATTTTCAAAACAACAATATCTTTTCACATAAATTATAAATATATTTAATAACTTTCATATTTATCTTCTTTACATTTTAATTTTTTTTTTTTAATTTTTGTAATTTATCAAAATCAATAAGTTTTTCACCATATGGCCCATTAATTTTCAATATATTTTTTTAAGAAATCATTACTATTTTCTTTTCAAATATTGGGTTTTTTATATTATGAATTACCTATTATTGCAGTTTGGCTCCAACAAATACGGTCATTGTCAAATATTATTTCTATAATAAAAAAGAATTCCCAAAACAATATAAAAATATCACACAAAATACAATTTTTATTTTAACTTCTTCCTTATTTACTTTCATGTGTTTATATCCTTTTTGTATTTTAATTTGTTCATTTTTATATAAAATATTCAATTATAATTATTTTTCTACCATTATACCAAATTCCTAACACTTTCTATCTATTCAAAGTTGGTTTTCTCATTTTTACATTTTCCAACGCTTTTATTTCAAAATTTCAATGCTTATATTCTTGCACATGTAGGTACATATTAGAATTTTTAATCTATTAAATGCTGTTTTAATCTAACTTATTTGTGTTGTTCCTATATATGAAGCATTTTTATTATCTCACAATGTTCTGAGGATATTATCTCGATACCAATCAGGAGAGCATTAATAAATATAAATGTACAATTTGAGGTAAAAAAGAAATTTATTCAATGTTAAATAACAAAATAGTAAAAGAATAAATAACGATTAGAAATCTCTGTCATCAATAAACTAGCTGTTGGTGTGTGTTAATTTCTACATACACATAGTATGATTACAATTCATTGCATTGCATCTTAAATGAAGAAAACTTTTCATACACCATTTCTTGTATGCGCAAATTATAATCTTACTTTTATAGTTATATCAACAATATGCAGACTTAATAAGAAAAACAATTTGGTCAACCAAAAAAAAAAAAGGTAGAAAAAATTCGAAACAATTCCCAAATAATTGCATTATATTTTTTCAGCAGGATTAAAACAAGTGGGGTTAAAATAAATGACTATTTTGGTTTACTTTTTGTGAATAATATAACAGTACGAAAGCCCCCCCCCCCCAAAAAAAAAAGCTGTTTATTGTAGAAGGCAAAAAAAAAAAAAGCTAATTCAAACGAAATATAAATAAAAGTAAAAAGTTGTTTAAAAAAAAGAAAAATTATTGACTTTTTGTTACAATTATTGATCCGAGGGTGGGGGTTTCAAAACAGTTTTTGAATCCCCAACAACACAAAAGTTACTTTTCATTTAATAAGAAGAAAAACAATTTAGTCAAACAAAAAAGTCCCAAATAATTGTACCATTATATTTTTTCAGCGGGGTTAAAACAAGTTTTTTTCGTCGTGAAACAGTCCAAAGTTTTAAAATTCAGAAAAATAAACACAAAATTAAATTACTAAAATTTGTTGAATAAAGAAAAATGTCATAAAAAAAAACAACGAATATGAATATAAAAATTTGTTGAATAAAAAAGAAATCATGATATAAATAAAATAAAAATTTGTTTAATCAAAAAAAAAAAATCATGTTCTATAAAGAAAAGTTGAGGCGGCCTAGTAACGTTACATTTGATTGATTTTGTATAGCATCAACGCCCCAAGGACCGTGCCCGAATTTCAGATGATTACTGCAAACTAGAATAATAAATAATAAGGGGATGTTTAAATACTGTCTGCTATTAAACAGGCAAAACTCTCCATATAGTAGTGCTACTCGGTGCAAGCCAGAGGTTAATAGCAGTTATGAGCAAGCATAAGAAATGGTGATCGTGTGACTATCTGCTATAGTTACATTATTAAATAATAAACTTCATTTATGTTAGTAAATAATAGATAACTCAGATTTTATGTAACTGAACAGGAAATAACAAGCTTCCAATTAAAACAGGCAAAACTCTCCACACAGTAATGCCACTCAGTGCCAGCCAGAGTAATCAATGGATGCTAGACTAGTCCTGGGCATATTGGATGAATAGGCACTAGATAGGGATTTTATGCACAAGCCTTCTGGCATCCATTGAGTACTCTGAGTGGCACTACTGTGTGGAGAGTTTTGCCTGTTTTAATAACAGTTATGTGCAAGCATAAGAAATGGTGATGAAGTGAAGCTTCCAATTAGTTATAAACAATACATGCACTGACAATCCATTCCTTTCCCCTATTCTGAAATAAGACTTATTCACACACATAATCCTCCCAAGATTTTAGGTTTTCTGTGTACACATGCTCTTCTAGGAAAAATATTTTCCTCTTTTTGTGTGAAGTTACAATTCCTTCTTTGAAGTGTACTTGATGTAACACAATTTTTTGCTGGTTCAATAGTTTGATTCCTGGTTGGATCATTTGCTCCAGCTTGATCTCTACCCACAGATTGTATGTTCTCCTTTACAATAAAATTTTCATCATTTGTTGTTTTAACACTAATGTCTACATCTGGAATCTCACTTTCATGATGCTGTAAATGATGTATATGTCTTTTAACCTTTTTCTGCTATCTAATTGTATAATCTTTTTTGCTTAGGTAAGATTTTCAATATTTCTTCTGGAAGCTTATCTAAACATTTTCTCCAACTTTAAAATTTTTATAATCTAAGGAGTCATTTAAATTTTCCTTTGCAGTTGTCAACAATTTAGAAAGATGAGTATGGAATTTTCTGCGTATTAATAATTCAGCCGATGTTTCATTAGCTGTACACAATAAAATGCTGAAAAAGATTTGCATCTAATCATGTTTCTATAAAATTCTTGTGTCAGATTTTATGCAATGTAGATTTTAGGTGATGGTATGGTGAGGTAAACACATGGCTACTTCCTTATCTATTAGAAATCCTTAAATATTCTAAAATACAAAACTGGTTCGATTTCCATCATGGTCTTGGGATAAGCATTATTTGCAAAGATCTCTTTCGGTCTCTAATGGTGCTCTCTATCACTAGGGTTTTTAATGACTTTATATTCTTTCTTTTGCGAGCATGAGTTCACAGCTAAGAATATATAACTATTCATTGATCCAACATTGTCTAGATGTAGATTGAGTAGGTTTAGGTCAAGGCTCCAGATTTGATTGACCTTCATTAGCACAGACAGGTATGATAACGGAATATGTGTGTCCAATTCGCTTTCCAAGCTTATATAACAGTTCATAATTATATTTTACTAATACATGTGTCCAGCGTAACATACATTGGCTTGAATGGTCTAGAATTTTTTTATCATTGCCGAATATTTCCAATAGTAGATGATGATCCATACAAATTTGAAATTTTCATCCATAAATATATTGAGAAACTTGTCATGTGTTGGTAGCTGAGTGGTCAGTGCAGCTGCCTTGCAAAGCAGTTGCTTACAGACAGTTGTTGCAGGTTTGCTTCCCAGCTGATGCTTTGACATATGAAATATATATATATTGAGAAACTTTTTTAATTGTTAAGACTATAGGTAGTTTCCTTATCGAGTTATCTGTAATTTTTTTCAATTACCGATAATATTCTCAAGATATAACTATAAGACATTCTTTATAGGTCATTGTGATAATGTATGAGGAGTTGTTTTGATATGTCTTTAGCCTTCTGGAAGGCAATGTTTTGTTCTTTAGACCATTTTCATTGTTGACACTTTTTCTTTTAGAAAGTTCTCAAAAACTTCAATATGCCTAAAAATGCCTGCAAATCTTTTACATTTTTAAGTCACTTATTGCTTTTACTTTAAACATATTAATATTTTCCATTTTTATTAATTATGTGGTATAAAAAATTTATTTCTAATGTCAAATATATATATTTGGTAGTATTTAACTTTGTTCCTATTTTCTGCAATTTGGAACAAACTTTATGTATAGATATTGACAGTTAATGCTCATATTCAACAGTATCCAATGTATCATCTAAATATGGGTTAATGTCTTTCAAGCCGTGAAGTAAATTATCCACTTTTGCTTGGAGGATATTAAGTGCAATTATGATGCCATAAGTCCCAAGTGAGTAGTGAGAATTAATAACTACCATTCTATCAGAGGTAGGAATTTGATGGAAAGCAGACTTTACAAAAAAGATAAAATATTTTAAAATATATTCTAAAAGAATATATAATAAAGTAAAAATTGGAATAAAAGATTATAAAAATACATGGTCAAATAGTAAATAAACTTGAATGTTTAATAAATAATATGAAATAAATTGTTAATAATAAAAAAATTCATATAGAATATAAAATAGAATGCCCAAGATATGAAAAATATACATTGGTTATGTAGAAAAATGAATGGAAGAAAAAGAGAAAAAACAAGATGTTTACAATCATGTACTACAAAGCAAACATTTATATAATTTATGGTTGCAAGATATAAAATAAACTACGAGAATAATATAAAGTAAGTAATATATGAAAATAAAATGGTGAGAAATTTATTTAAATCAATTTATAAGTGCAAATACTATAAAAAATAATGTTTAATTTGTATTATGAAACATATCCTTACATGGAAAATGGGTTTTAGATAAATGCAGTCATTATGAATTGGATGCCACTTTATTATCTTTAATTAATGACACAAATATGGTTGTGTATTATATTTAATATTTTATATGTCAGAACTATTTGTTTACTAAAGTGTATTTTACATTTAAATGATGTAAAATTGTTATTTAAAATCTTAGTTTTAAGTTTTATTAATAGAAAACTCTGTATTATTTACATATATTCAAAATGTATTTCTGAAGAAATTAATAAAAGTAACAAAAAACCTATAGTTTGAATAGGTTGACAATTATTATTAAATTGGCAGAATAAATAATTAATTTATTGTTTGATACATGTATTTATTGTAAAATCAGCATAACCATTTTGATATTTTTTCTCTTTTAAAGAATTGAAAATTAGAATGATCTCATTTACAAAATCAAGTTGGTATATAATAAGCATGCTAATAGCTTTAAACAAGTTTTTTCTGTAAAGGCTACAAGAGAAAGCATTTAAAATCTCTATTTAGAATTATCCCTATCCACAAACTGGTTTCAAGCTAATGGCTCTCCTCAGAGAGATGCTAGGACATTCAGACCCTAGATCTAAAATACCAGCACAAGCTCAGCATTTATCTAATACTTAACTATTAAGTAGAAAATCTGAAATTTCAGACATCTATATGTCTTCAAATCCAGCTATCTAACTTAAATAGTTATATGGGTCTGAACAAACTTTAGTTACACCATTTATTATATTACATTTGTAATACAAATTTATTAAATTAAGTCACATAATGTATGAATTGATTTTTTTTTTACTATTATAGTTTGGCTTTACTAAGGCTGTGAATATATGCTGTAGTTGAAGTTTGTTCAGACCCATATAGCTATTTAAGTTAGATAACTGGATTTAAAGACATAGATGTCTGAAAATTTCAGATTTTCTACTTATTAGTTAAGTATTAGATAAATCTGGGCTTGAGCTGGTATTTTAGATCTAGTGTCTGAATGTCCTACCACCTTACTGAGGAGAGCTATTAGCTCGAAACTGGTTTGGGGATAAGGATAATTATAAATATATATTTTAAATGCTTTCTCTTGTGGCATTTATCAGAAAAGCTTGTTTAGAACTATTAATATCCTCATTATATTACATTTCTAATACAAGCTTATTAAATTAAGTCACATGATATATGACTTGATTTTTTTTACTAAGATCAAGTTGTGCAATGCAGTGATACAACTTTATTTCTCTTTGGTGCTATACATTAGTTGAATATTTTGTGGGCAGAAACAATGATAAAAGTTGGCCAGTTAAGTGCTCTTATATGTAATTGAGAGAATGTGTTTTAATGTTTATATTTGTTAAGAAAATATATTATAATCAAAATACGCTATGATTTATGTAAATAGTAAATATCTTAGAATTACAAACATATAATGGATACTTCATTGATAGTAATATTCAGCAGCCAAAGTTAGAGCAAATTGTAGGGGCAGTAGAAAGTTAGTCAAAAAGAAAGAGACTAGTAGCATAGATTTTTGTTGCCCATAAAGATAGTTTTGGTTAAGATCAAGAATAATTTAAAGTTCAATTGAAAATCTAGGTAAACATATATATGCACAGACCTATTAAATTATTATTTGTTTGGCCATGATTGTTGTATGCGTGTGAAAATTAAAATTTCCAACATTGTTTTAAATAATGTAAAAATTTAAGTTCAATTCTAAATTTTAACTAAATTCTAAATATGTTATTTTTCTTGTAATTAAATTTTTTATGCCAAATTTTTACATTGAGATTCAAAATCATAGTTTTAATTGAATCTATTTTAGTAAGTATGTTTTTGAAAAGCAATGTTCAAGGTCAAAGCTTTAATTAAATAATTAATGATGTTGGAGAAAAATGCATTGTAAGTAGTTAAATTCGACAAGTTTCAATATAAATAATTTTGGTAACTGTTTTTGAAAAACAATGTAATTAAATTAATTATGAGAATCCGACAGTGTTTATCAAATTCTATACAAGGTGATAAAAAACAGGATAATTATCATGAAGTCATATAAAGTTCAAAAATAACTTAGTTTTTTATTATCCAATTGTTTTCAGCTTAATCAGACTATGTTAGTTTCTCAGAATTTGGAAAAGAACCATAAAAATATCAGTAAAGTTTCAATACCAAATTAACTGCTGTATGAAAAAGAAGCCATGAATATTTAAGTAAAGACACCTAGATCCCCCAGATTGTCAGCTTCAGCCAAAAATAGTCTTGTTAATATTACTTCCCATGCTTGCTTATTGTGAATTATCCCCAAACTAATTACAAGAATTAGCTGATTTTGGAAAATTTACAAGACTATGTTTATTGAATATTTTACCACCTTTATGTAAAAATAATAAAAATTATCGAAATACTGCAGAATTTAGAGATTATTTAAATGAATACTCAAAGAATGCCTGAAAAAGTAGGACATGGATCCAACTGTAAGTTGTTTACTTATATATATATATATACTTATATATATATACTTTGCCCAGATTTTTGTTTAAAAACTTTAGAAAAGGAATCTATCATTGTCAAGTGTTGTTAGCCGAGAGGTCATCGCAGCCGCCTTGCAAGCAAGTAGTTGGTTGCAGACGGTTGTGGGTTCGCGTCCCGGCCGATGCTATGACATGAGAAAAAAAAAAAAGGAATCTACCATTAAAAAACTTAGCAATAGATTCTAGATGTAGATCTATTATTTATCTTGCGCTTAGTTTATTTTAAAAGGGGGGGGGGTCTTTTCAATTAATCATGCACTTTTATTTGATATAATAATTTTTTTATTATGTTATATTTCCTTTTTATTATTATTAGAATGCATTTTAAAATAATAAGACAAGAAGAGGGGAAGGGAGAAAATAATTATATTGCTTATATCAAAGATTTTTGAAATTTATTCCTTAAAATTTATGTATCAGGTGAAAACGATTTATTCAGACAATTATGATCAAAATATCAAGGCTAAATTTAAAATGAGCTTTATAAAAATTATTTAGTATTAAGTAGATTTCTTGATTAAAAGATTGAAGTGGTGTTGGGCTGGAGATATTGCTAGAATTGATGATAATATATGGACAATTTAAATCTTAAACAATTCCAAGGGATTGTAAAAGACCCAGAAAGACCACATGTGAGATGGATGTATGAAATAAGTGCGCAGGGGTGATGTGGAGAAGAGAAGCTAAAGATCGGAGAAGATGGATTGAACTCTGAGAGATCTTCATCCAGCAGTAGATTGATAATGGTTGATGATGATGATATTTTTCAATTGCCAAAAATAAATTTTTATTTAACAGTTGTACATGAATGGATGTGTCAATATATGCAAATTTAGATCTATTAAAGTATATGTTTTTAATTAATAATACGCTGCTGCGTTGCAGTGAAACTTTTATATAATAATTTGCAGGCTTTTTTATATTATAATTTTTACGGACTAAGCGCTTTCAGAGTCTGTAGAAATAATATTAAAAAAAGCCTACAAATTATTATATAAAAGTTTCACTGCAACGCAGCAGCGTATTATTAATTACAAAGTAAAGATGAAATAAAATTTGTTATTACAGTATATGTTTTTGAAAGTAAATGAATTGTTTAATTTTGAAATAGGTATGTTGATATATTTTTTTTTTTTTTAGGTGTCAT
This sequence comes from Epiperipatus broadwayi, assembly GCA_028023455.1. Taxonomy (NCBI): domain Eukaryota; kingdom Metazoa; phylum Onychophora; class Udeonychophora; order Euonychophora; family Peripatidae; genus Epiperipatus; species Epiperipatus broadwayi. The sequence goes on from JAQFVV010000011.1 coordinate 16,148,092, forward strand.
AGCATCGGCCGGGACGCGAACCCGCAACCCGGGCAACTGCCTGCAAGTGCAAAGCAGTCGCGCTGACCCCTTGACCACCAATGCAAGACATGTTGATATTTTTTGAGCATATAATTCCACTTTCTGTAAATGTAATAAAATTAAAGTGAAAGAAGTTAACGAATTGTGAGAATTTATGTTAGCCATAATAATTCAAAATTTATTGTCATCAGTGCTGTATATGGTGGGATTTAGTCATTGAATATTTACAGAAAGATTTAAAAAATTAAATACAAAGTTGCATATACATTGTTAGTTAAATCAACAAGTACGCGGACCGCCGCCGGCCCACAGAAGTTTTCTGCCGGTCCTTGCTAGACTGGCAAGAAAGTTTGTAATAACAAAATAATAAGATTTTAAACTTTTAATTAATATAAACAATTTTTATTTATTTTTTCATCGCATTTTTACCCAATTAAAAAAAAGAAACGGAACAAAAACAAAATCTAATCAATCATGCATAAATTAATTTATTTTTTAATTTATCACATGTTTATGGGGAGGGGGGGTAGAAAAAAGTTTTTTATTATACAAACTCCGGTTGTCTTTTGATAGCCAATCACGCCCACTTGTCAGCGTTCTTAAAACAATAAAATGTAATGTGACTTTTTTTGATCTCTTAAATTTTTTCTACTCTCTTAATATTTCATTTTTAGTGGTTTTTTTTTTTTGGGGGCTATACAGCAATTTTTTTTTTTTTTTTTGGCTTTAACTTTTATTTTTGAAATCAATTTTTATTACCTTTTTTTAAAAACAAAAACCAAAAAATAAGTTCTGTCTCTAACTTTTACAAAGTATTTCTCAATACAACCCCACCACCCCAAAATAAAGTAAGATTTAAACTTTTGACTTTTTCAAGTTTCAGTTCTTTTTTTTTGTTTAAAAATACACCCACTTTTTTTGACCTATGAGGCGATATTTTTTTTGGTTTTATTTGTATACCGCTAAAATACTAAAACTTTTATTTTTAAAACCAATTTCTGTTACCTTTTTTTAAAAATAAAAACAAGCAAAAAATAGCTTTGGTCTCCATCTTTTGTCTCAGTGATGACAAAGTATTTCTCAACCCATTCCTCCCGCCCAAAAAAAAATTAAAATAAGATCAAAACTTTTGACTTTTTCAACATTCAAGTGAATAACATTTTATTCTTGCATGTTTTAACAATGAAATAATAAACGTAGAAATGCAAGCACATTAATGAGAATGATTCGAGAAAGAGTGTTCAGCATATGAAGGTAAGCAACACCATTACAATACACAACAACTAGTGTGCTGTTTTGGTTAGTTATAACAATTATGCTTATCTAAGGCTAAGCAGGTTACATCTTTAAGAAAATTTATCTGTGAACTTCTGCCGGTCCATGAAATCATCCTTATTTTTACTGGACCACAAGTGTGAAAAGGTTGAAGACCACTGAGTTAAAGACTCTATTTATTATTAGCCATGCTCATTTATATGATTTAAGAGAAGTGCTGATCGTGGATTTTTTGTCAAATTAATATCCCATGTTTGTTTTCTTTAGTTGTATTTCATACAGCATATAAATCAAAGAGAATCATGATCTCTTGACCTATGCCAGAAATAATTACATAATGTGATTGTTATGGACTGAATGGAGAAAGATAAGAAGAGGCCTTCAAATGTAATAACTTGGTTGTTCTTTTATTGCTAGTTTATTTTATAATGTTGAAGGAGAATATATTGGATACAGGATCATTCATTATTTTCTAGGAAATATAAAGTAGAAGGTACTAAAGCTAGATAGGTTTATAAATGTCAATACATGAAAGCAGTCAACATTTAAACAATAACAATCGACAATCGCAGTCAGTTACCAAGGTAACCTTTTAATAATAAAGAGAAGGAAATCCACTTTTCTCTATGGTCTAATATGTAATGTATTCACTAAAGATTGCAATTTGACTACATAGAGTGAAATTATTAATTCAAATAAGTTTAAATACACATTAAACAGATAAATACAACCTGTTCCGAAAGCAGACTGACAATAGTCAATTATAGTTCAAACTGCACTCCAATCATCTGACTTTCATATATAATCATTGTCAACCATTATTAATCCACTGCAGAATGAAAGTCTCTCCAAGTTCAACCCATCTCCAATCTCCAGTGTCTCTTTTTCACCCCTGCACACTTATTTTATCCATCCATCTTGCATGCGATCTGTTTCTGGACCTTTTACAATCTCTTGGAATCCCATTTAAGATTTCAATTGTCCATCTATTATCATCTCTCCTAGTAATATGTCCAGTTCAACTCCACTTCAGTCTTATTCTTTCAATGATGTCAGTAACGCCGTTCAATGATGTCAGTAACACCCATTCTTTTGCCCATGTATTGCATTTTCAATCTCTTCTTGTTACTCCTAAGATGCATCTCTCCATACTTTCATATATATCCATTTATAAACCTCTAGCTTTGAACATTATTAGCTTTACTTAACTAATACATAATTGGAGTGCAGTTTGAAATATATAATTGATTGCTCTCATGTAAAAACTAGAAGGGCATATTTTCAACAAGACATTAAATCCAATCTAAATCTTTCAGATTCTGTAAGAATCTGATGGTGTCCAACTAAAATAACAAGAATTGCTGAGATCAGTCATTAAATCAAAACTTTGTAGTATCTCCAAAATATCTTCTCTAGCTAATATATTATTAATCCACTGCAGGATGAAGGTCTCCAAGTTCAAATCATCCTCTATTCTCTAGCCTCTTCTCCACATCACCCCTGCATACTTTCTTATTTCATCCATCAATCTCACATGAATTCTTTCTGGATCTTTTACAATTTCATATGCAGACATATGGGAGTCTATATTCTACCAAAAATATATATTTAGCAGAAATAAATTTATTATGAACATTGATTAGAATAGAAAATTTATTGTTTACTGAACTGCAAGTGTAAAGTACTTTTTAACATGCACCAGGGACAAAGTGTCCATGTATTGAATTGATGAGTGCTTCCATGGAAAAATTCACTAAAACTTTCAAAAGCTTTAATTAAAATTCTATTTATTTGTTTTCAATTTTTTTTATCAACAGTTGAATTGCTTTTATATACAGAAAGAATGAACTTGACTAACACATTCCCATAGATTATAAGAAGTTCAAACAATGCTAAGATCTAATTTACAGTTAAAACTTTTAAGAATGTTAAAAGGATTTGGAAGATAAAAATATATTGATAATATATCCTCTGATTTACAGATAAGAGAGTTTCAGATTTTTCTAGATATGTATATATTAGATACTATTATATAAAAATTGTTGTGGCAAATGAAATAAAAACATAAAAAAAAGTAAGTGTGCTTTCGTTCCTAAAAAAATCATGCTTTGTCACTGACATATATATATATATATAAGACAGATACTTTTTTATATGTATATTATGCATATAAAAAATAATATAGTTATTAATAATAAACTGAGGGACACGTTTATAAATATATATATTATGGAATATACAGTGTTCACTCACATGTCTGACTTTGTTATTAAATATGTTGTAGGTAGTATTCTTCTTTTTTCCCATTAACTTCTTTACCTTATAGAAACATAATAGACTAATCTCTTTATTAAGAAATTACAATATCTAATTATTTTAATGTTTTTAAACCAGTAATAACTTTAATTATGTCCTAACATTTTTTAAAACTTTTAGCAATTACTCTTAGAAAAAAAATTATTATGCACATCTAATTTGTAAAGGATAATAAAGGAAGAATAAAATATATGTGCTTTCAACATAAACTGAAGAAATTTTATTAATATATGTAATCATGTAAGGCACTCTGAGATTAAGTAATGGCTACTGGCATATTATAAAATTTATTTACAAATTTTACTTTTTTAAAAACGTGACTGCAATTAGTGCTGAGAGAAGAAAAAATTCCTACTAATTGAATTTCAATGTTTCTTTACAATTTCCTATGAGTAGTGTATAACTGAAGTCATTAGATATAGCATAGTTTATGGCTCCACTATATTAGTAAGATAGTAAATTTAGTATACACATATATACTCAGCACTTATCTACTTTGGTTACATTCTTTCTTTTCCTTTCTCTCTAATAAAAAATATCTTTAGACAGGAATGCTTCCTGCTACAATATCTATCTATCTATCTATCTATCTATCTATCTATCTATCTATCTATCTATCTATCTATCTATCTATCTATCTATCTATCTATCTATCTATCTATCTATCTATCTATCTATCTATCTATCTATCTATCTATCTATCTATCTATCTATATGTATGTATGTCTGTCTATCTATTTATCCATCCATCTATCTATATCTATCCATCCATCTCTATTCATCCATCTCTTTCTCTATTCATCCATCTATCTATTTATCTACCTATCTCATCATCATCAAACATTATCAGTCCACTGTAGGATGAAGGTCTTTTCAAGTTCAATCCATCTTCTCTGATGTTTAGCTTCTCTTCTCCACATCACCCCTGCGCACTTTATTTCATCCATCCATCTCACATGTGGTCTCTTTCTGGGTCTTTTACAATCTCTTGGACTCCAGTTTAAGATTTCAATTGTCCATCTACTATCATCTCTTCTAGCAATATGTCCATCCCAACTCCAAACTTGTAATTTTTTCAATGAGATCAGTAACACCTGTTTGTTGTCTTACCCATACATTGCATTTTCGATCTCTTCTTGTTACTCCAACATACATCTCTCCATACTCCTTTGAGTGGTCTGAAGTCTCTGTATTTCTCTTCTATTAAGTGTCCAAGTCTCAGATCCATAAGTATATATATATATATTAAAATATAAAGCTAAAATAGTAAATAAATAATCAAAATTACCACAAATTCACAACTCACCCAGACTAGCCAAGAAAATAATCTCTAAAATACTACCAATAGATTCACCACTACAAGCAGACTTCTCAAGTGTAAAGAACTACACAATAATATATTTAAATGAAACATTACCACAATTCCCTTACCTCCCATACACCCTTAATAATAAAAGAACTTTTAAATAAGTTAATTGCTTCAGAAACAAATTTTTAGTAATATCGATTCTTTAACTCTTTATTTCATTTCTCTCAAAGAAGACAACATTAGATTCATCAAAATTAATAGGGTGGCCTGTATTTTTTTCATGGATATATAAAGTAGAACTAAAATATTTATTTCTAACACTAATTTTATGTATCTTTATTCTTTCATTTATGCTCAAACTACTCTGACATAATATATATCTTCTTACAAAAACAAGAAATAATATCAAAAATTTCCTTTGTATTATTTAATAAATTATTCAAAGTAATACCCCCTTTCCAAATAATTTTCTTATTTACAAACAGATTACTATTTTTACATACAATTTTATAAGAAGACAATTTAAATGGCAAAGAAATAGCATTATATATTTGTTTATCCTTTACATCCTTACAAATATTATTACTATTAAATAAAATACTTTTAACAAATTTATCAGAGTAGCCAACACTCAAATAATCTTTATAAAAGTGACCTTTTTGAAACAAAGCTACACCACTAGAATTATTTAATTTTTTTATTCCTATAACAATAATTTCTTAAAGCAGCTACTTTATGAGATACAGACTGATAGCTATCAGGTTTAATTACAGACCTTAATTCTCTACTTTTAACAAAATGACTGCATAGTAAACAATTAGTCTCTACATTTCTAATCACCAAAAGATCTAAAAATTTTACTTTAACAAAATCTAACCCCCCTTTCCATATACTATATATTACATAGAAGGATCAAAACAATAAACTCATTTACCAACTCTTTCAATCATCCATATATCGAACTAATAACTTTAAATTAAACTAGCTCAATGTATACAAAGGGAGCAAATCACCTTGCCCCAGGCTATGACTTAAAAGCACTCTAAATGTTAATCTTTTAACAGATTTGTTGATTTGAGTCCTTACACAGTTTCTTCTTTTGAGGCTTTTGATAAGATTAATTTTAAAATGGAAAATAATTGGGGGTTTGATAATTTGGAATATGGATAATATGTATTAATCTGTTAATAGATTAAGCAGTATTGATGATCTTGTCTGCATTCGTTAAACATGGCTCTTTGTCAAACAAAATTAAACTTATTAAAGATTTGCTGTTATTATTGGAGGATTCTATGTATTTTACTTATGATGATAATTTTTATAAGATTACGGAAGAGGGGATAATAGGTTATATTATTTCCCTTTTAATTTGTTCAGTTTATAATTATTTGGAATCAATATTATCCAATATAAATTCACCAGCCAATTTCTTTAAAAAAACTTGTTCTTTATTTAACTATATAAAAATTGGCTGGTGAATTTATATTGGATAATATTGATTTTTAAGGACTATATTTTTTAAAGAAAAGAAGAAACATTATTTCGGGTTTTAAATTTATTAATTATTTGGAAGAAGAAATTATTATTAATGATTGTTTATATTTAAAGTTATTTGTTAGATATATGGATGATTGTTTGTTTGTAGTTGAGAATGATAAATTGAAAGAGTTAGTAAATGAGTTGAATTGTTTTGATTTTTCTATCATATCGGCCTTTCAAGCCAATTGTGCAAACGCTTTGTGAGTGTTAAATAATAAATGAATACCCTCTGACCAATACAAGATATAGAATTTATGCAGGAATAAAAAGAATCCCTCTTATTCCTACGACTCAAATATTTATATATGAGCAAATCTGAAGTACTGCCAGAGGGTATTCATTTATTATTTAACACTCACAAAGCGTTTGCACAATTGGCTTGAAAGGCCGATATGAATGTAATTACAAATTGTATACAGACGCTATAAAAATAAATGCTTATTTATATATAAAATATGTAGTAAAAGGAGTGAGGTTAGATTTTGTTGAATTAAATTTTTTAGATCTATTTTGGTGATTAGAAATGTAAAGAATAATTGTTTGGTATGTAGTCATATGTTAAGAGTAAAAAGTTCAAGGTTTATAATTAAACTTGATAGCTATCAATCTGTCTCTCACACAAGTAGCTGCTTTGAGAAATTATTGTTATAGAAATAAGAGATTAAATAATTCTAGTGGGGTAGTTTTGTTTCAAAAAGGGTTTTATATATATTTGTAATGATGTAAAGGATAAAGAAAAACATGATTTTATTTCTTTGCCATTTAAATTGTCTTCTTATAAAATTGTATGTAAAAATAGTAATTTGTTTGGAAATAAGAAAATTGCTTGGAAAAGAGATATTACTTTGAATAATTTATTAAATAATACAAAGAAAATTTTTTGATAGAAAGACTGTTCCTGAAGTAGTATATTATCCTTTGTTTTTGTAAGACGGTATATATATAGATCAGAGTAGTTTGAGTTTAAATGAATGAATAAAGATCCACAAAAGTAGAATTAGAAATAAATATCTTAGTTATGCTCTATATATCCATGAAAAAGATACAGGCCACCTATTAATTTTGATTAAGTTAAGGTTGTCTTCTTTCAGAGCGATGAAATAAAGAGAATTAAAGAATGTTTATTATTAAAATGTATGATTCTGAGACAATTAACTTATTTAATTTAATATTAAGGGTGTATGGGAAGTGGAATTGTGGGTAATTTTTAAAATATGTTATTTTGTTATTCTTTATACATGAGAAGTCTGCTTGTTCTTGATTAGTCTGTTTGAGTTATGAATTTGGTGTAATGTCGATCCTATATATATATTTTGCAACTAATATTTCAGTAATATAGAAGTTAGGCTTTTGTTTAAACCAAGCTTAAGTTTAATGGATATAGAAATTGATGATTGGGCAAAAGCTTTAAAATTTATATCAAAATTAGATATAGCTAGCTAAAGAAAAACAAGTATTTAATAAATACAAATAAGCTTAATTGCAATCTCTGCCTGGTTTTTTCTATCTTACCTGAGTTTGGATTAATAACAAGGCAGTAAAAGGTTTATTCTTGGAATCTGAAAAATCTGTAAATCTAAAAAAGTCCAAAAACCCTAAAGTTTCAGATTATAAACAAGGCAAAACTCTCCATACAGTAGTGCCACCCTGTGCCAACCAGAGTAATTAATGGATACCAGAAGGCTTGTGCATAAAATCCCCATCTAATGGCTATGCATCCAATATTCATTGATTACTCTGGTTGGCACAGGGTGGCACTACTGTATGGAGAGTTTTGCCTTGTTTATAAACAATTATGTGCTAGTATAAGAGATGGTGATCATGTGGTGTTTAATGGTTTAAGTTTCAGATTAATAATGTTCTAGTTTTTTATTTTTCACTGCAGACTTTTTCGGTAATTATTGTTGACATTGGAATTCATTTCTGAAGCACCAATCAGAATTAATTATCACGATTATTGGAAGGTTATTTTTCAAATAAAAAAATATTGTTTTAATTTAGCACTGTGATAAAATTAGCAACCAAGAATTATATGCAATTTTTACAAATTATTTTTCTCTTCTAGAATTGGTGCCAACAACAGTGTCATGATTTTCTCATATGCTTCCAAAAGGTTTTTTTTTTTTGATCCTGCACTAATGTCATTTACTATAAATTTGAGTGATCAATGGACATCAGGTGATATATCCAATGTCCACTGTTTACTCAAATTATAGTAAATAGCTCTAGAGCAAGGTGAACAAAATTATTCTCAGAAGTATACAAATTGTAATATTGTTGATATTAACTTTCGTAGCCAAAAGATAGAAGGGATAACAGTTGTCATAAAACTGAAGTCTCAAAAATGTGTAAAAACTGACCTAATGTTCGATTTGTGCAAATTTGGGTTACTTTCAAAATCTTATGTTTTTGTTGAATTTCCGATATTAGCATGAATAATATGAAAGAATAAAAGATGGCTGCTAAATAAGTAAGTGCATTAGCTCCAGCATAGACTTCTAATGGAAATGGGAATTTTGTATTAAGATATCATCTGGCCCCATTGATTACTAGTGCTTATAGTATATGGTTCTATAATAAAGAAAACAACTAAAATTACTGATTTTATGGTTCTATAATAAAGAAAACAACTAAAATTACTGATTTTATTTTTGGTTGCCAGGATTATCTTCCATTAAAACAATAAACCTGAATGCAGCAAGCTACAAACAAAGTAATTTTTCATCAATAATATTTATTTACGTCCTTTTCCTATAATTGTGTCTCATATTATGTGTAATAATGGATTTATTAATTAACTTAAAAATTAGCACAACTTTGAAAAACAATTATCAAGATCATGAAAGTTAAAGTTTGCTGACCAAAAAACTTTAATAATAATAAAAACTCTGTAAGAAGAACCATTTTGCAGAAAATATAAGCCTAAAAATAATGATAAAGTACAGATAGTTTTATGTTCGATTTATGGAGTGGAGGATGGATATAGACTGAAAATCGTAAGTTCAAATCCTTCTATTTACTATAATAACATTCAGTATACTGAATGAATGGATTAATTAAATACTGCATATTATGACGAAACAAGTGCAAATTTAATTGCACATCATGTACACATATGTAATAGGTAAAAACAGTACTGTATTTTTTGAATACGAAAAAAAAAAAAAAGGTCATTTATTTAAATCTGCAGACAGCAAAATCTGGTGGAAAAAGGAAATGGAGCTTGGCATATAATTCAAAAAATTCCATAATGTAAGAATCAATATCATTCTTCCTAACAAAAACAGATGTATCAATTTACAATGGGGGATATATAGATTTGCCAAAATAAATTGTAATCTAGCTTTGATAAAGACACCCTGCATTAAAAGCCTGTTGTAGCAATATTTTAACTTTATTATTAATAGTTATACAATCAGTTATGGAATCTTTTAAATTTGATTTGCACTAATAAATATGTGCATGCATGTAAGTAATGATTAGCACTGTTATAAGTATATAATGAAATTGATTCACAACATTCCTGAATTGTACTTCATTATCTCAAAAGCTATTATTGATTTATTGAAAAAGATAATCACTATTGTAACCGGTTGGATTACATGGTACACCCATAATAATATAGTGTGTGTGCGTATATATATATATGGAAAATAAAGGAAAAGTAGAAATAAACACAGAATACATTTTTGTAAATATTTTTCTATATTTTCTAAAATAAAATAAATAAAGGGTTAAATAACTCTGGGCTTAAAAGTAAAATTTCATTATGAAATTATTTTAAAAAGGTCTGAATAAGTATAAATATTGCATTATTATTAATTATTACTCTGATTTTGAAATTTAAAAACACCCTATTGTATTTTTGAAATTTTAATTAATTAAACAGAGTTTTATCTATTAGAAATCCCCTAAGTAAAAACATGTATATGTTTTTAAAGGGATTAGAGAGCTAAAAATAAAAACTTTGTTTTCAATGAAGGTGTTGTTATCACCTCAGATAATTTTATAAAAAGGGCTGATAACAAACTAGCTCCAGTCTGGAGAGTGATTTTAAAGAGAACAGTTTGGCTGGCAGTTTTGTAAGAGTTACCTGTAAAGAGTTGGTATCTGTAGCAGAAAATGGCCATAGTAAAGCTAGCTGCAAGGATGGCTAGTATAATTATCAAGAGAACTGCCATGAGGATTTAAGAATACAAGGAAGTGGCTGCTCTACATTTCACTGGAGGAGTTTGAATTTACATGGAGGAAATGGGTCAAGATTCTTTGTAATTCATAGCCTTAAAGGTGTTCTGGAAAACAGCTTGCTGACCTGAAGTTAAAAAAAATCCAAGTATAAGTGGAACTGACTACAGAAAGGAAAAAAAGCCAACCATACCTGAATTATGTAATTTTTCTTGATTATGATAGTCACTAAAAACCAAACTCACCAAGAAAAATCTTCCAGTTTGCTTGAAGAATTAATTAAATGTATACTGCATCAGATAAAGGCAGAGGAAGACGGATAAATATATACACAGCTGGTGGTGAGTAGCGTTATGAAGTTTTAAACAATTTCCTTAGTAAAATGACATTTTTATAACTGATAGAAATATATAAAACGATATTAGTTTAAAATCGTTTATTAAAGAAGAAAAAAATTGTTTAAAGTTATATTTATAATTTAGAGAAAAAAAAGTACAAAGTTATAATTAATAATCAAGAAAAAGATTTCCAAAAATCTTTTAGACTAGGAAAAAGAAAGACATTTTAAATCAATTAACTATCAAAAATTTGATAGTTCTTATTTTAAAGAAAAATACTATATTCAAGATTAAATTGCGAAAATAATCTTTCGTAATTTTATTGCAGCTAAATTAATGTTTCGCACGTATGTGCAAATTATATATACGTGTTTCAGTAAACCTAGTATGTAAATGTATTTCATTTAACTGAAACTTTAATCATTTATAGTATTTTATATCATTTAAGATTTGGATAATTCTTCGTAACAACTCAGATATGTTTAGAAAATTCACGCACTTGCACATATGTGTGCGTATATATGTCAATTGTATTGTAAATAACAAGGTGTGTCAGATAGACATTTATATGTAAATTTTTGATCATTTTTTTAAAAATTATATGTAAATTCAAACATTTATTTTGTATCAAGCCACGTGCCTGTGTGCTGAATGGGTTTTAAGTAAACCTAATTTATCAATCATGTAAAAACTTTAATTGTGTATATAATATTGTATATCATTCAAAATCAGAACTCTTAACCTATAAGACCTTAAATACCAATTTTTTTTATTGTTATTAATAAACTTTTATTTAATTGTTAAAATTGTATTCCATCATCTCTTGTTCACATACAGTAATAGAGCCCATGTTCTCTGAGATAGATTTCGGACACGGATAAATGGGGATGTGTTTAGTGCTTTGGGCATCCAGAGATGACCAATCATCATCCTAGTTGGCACAAAAGAGGATACTCTTTAAAGCCCATGCACTATTATTTTTTATTTTAGTCTTATTAAAAATTAAATTTATAGTTGGCCAGTACAAGTGGCCTGAGCATTGATGACGATCAGCATGTTTTAATGTCCCAGCATTATTGTTTAGATTTTCTGATTATTGTGTATTTTAATGGATGGGCACTAAGCTGGTGCATCCAAGTTATGTTTATATAATTGCCCAAGCTGGCAAAGGCTCACTAGTTAGCCTGGTCCACAGAAAACCCATTTTCAATCCAGTCACAAGATTGACTGTTGATTTATTGTACTGATTTGTTTATTCCCATTAATGATGATGGATGGTTATTTCTCTCGAGTATATACTGATACTTACTTGTTATAATGCTGGTTGAATTTATAATTATGCTTTTAATTACTCTTTTGAGTTAGCTTCTGATCTCTCAATGTTCTCACAGAGATTTTGATCTCATACTCTTATAATTTAATTTTACTGGTGTTGATGTTTTTCCATCACCCCAGTTCAATTCCTTGTTCCTACCATTTCCTGAACCCCCATCCCATTACACTATATATATATGAATTTAATTCCTAGAATGATGTAACCTAATTGTTCATACAAGTATTCATGTTTGAACATATATAAGCAAACGTGAAAATTTTAAGCTGATAGAGCAAATTGTTAGTTAGCCATTGAGAAGATAATATCTATGTGTATACTTTAGTGTAAAAATAAGTGCTCAAAATTTTGAGCAATGTATTAATATCAAATTTTGTGTGAAAATTGACAAATGTGCTACCGGAACATTGCAAATGGTGTATGGTAAAGACGTTATGAAGAAATAGAGTGCTTGAGTGGGATAAGAAGTTCAAAGATCAAAGATGGCGATCCCAGAAGTGGACAACCAAAAGCAACAATGATGTTAATATTAACAAAGTGCAAGATGCAATATGGGCAGACAGACAAGAAGTAGGCTAATTTTAAGTAAAGAATTGGGCATGAGAAAGATTCCTACGAAGTTTGTCTCAGATCTCGATGAACAGAAACAGCATTGGTTTGATGTTGCAACCAATCTTTCTTGCATCTGCTTCTGGGAGTAATTATGAGTGATGAAACTTGGTGCTTCCAGTATGAACCAGAAACAAAACATCAGAGCATGCAATGGAAATTCCCAGATTCACCACATCCTAAAGATCATGCTGATGTGTTTGTTTCATCATAAGAAAATAGTCCACCAAGAATTTATTGAACAGGGACAATCAATCAACCAACAATTATTTAGAAATACTTCAGAGATTCTGTTCAAAGAAAAAGACCCAAATTGTGGCCTGCACTAAATCATAGTGTGCTCATTGTGAGACTTTTTGGCTAAAAATCAATTACAGACTATCCTGCCCAAGCTCCCTGTGTTTTTATTTCTAAAATTAAAAACTATGCTGAAAGGATGAAAATTTTATTATAACTGATATCCAAAAGAATGTGAGGCAGCTGCTCAACAGTATTCCTGAAAATGAGTTCCAAGTGTGCTTCTAGAAATGGGAGCATCATTTTAACCAGTGTATAGATGCATAAGGGAAATATTTTGAAGGTGACAGCAGCCACTAGTATACACTTCCATATGTATATTTTGTAAATTGCCAAATCTTGTATAGATATTTGGGAAAAAATTCCAATCATCAGATGAGTTAAATGTTTAAACATCAATTTTTTATTTATTTATAGAAATGTTTTATTTATTTATTCAAGTGCTGTAATTGCCTACTGTTTTTAAAGCCTGAATTTGTTAGCATTCAAATATACATATTGAACCAGTTGGGTTACATAGCACACTATAATATAATGTGTGTGCACATATATATATAAAGTAAAGGAAAAGTAGAAATAAACACAGACAAATTTTTATAGATATTTTTCTGCAGTCACTGAATAAAATAATAAGTAAAGGGTTAAATAACTGAGTTTAAAATAAAAGGTGCTTGTATTATAGCTAAAGATGCCGTTGGATGGCGCCGTTTTCATGCTAAAACTATAAAATATGAACATTCATGGGCCGTTGATTTTAATAATTTTTCTGTGCTTTTTTGTAATGCGAAAATAAAAACAAAACAAAATTGTCTTTTTTAAATATTTTTTATTAACATATACAATTTAAATGATAATAATAAATGTAAAATAAAATCAACAAATTACAATTTGATTCGTGTTTTTTATATCGTATACTTTTTAAATTGTTACGGCTTTTTTTTTTATCAATTTCCTATCGGATATTTTTTTACTTGTGTTACGACTTTTTTTGTTGTTGTTTAACTAAAAAATAATAATCATGATAAAAGTAGTTGTTACGGTTAGTTTTAGGATTAGTGTTCTGTTTGTTTGTAATGCTAAAATAAAAAAATTCAAAATCATAAGCATACTCGGACAGAAGAAACAAACTTTTTTAAACAACAACAAACACATACAAATGTCTTCTTTACTTATTAAACATGTTTATAATATTTGCTTTTTATTAAATTTACAAAAAAACCTGTATATTTGGACTTTTCTTACTGGATTTTTCGTACTGCTCTTTTTTTACTTCAAAAATATACAGACGGTAGAATCTTCTGTGTCTCATGGAATGTTACTAACAGTACGTTACTTGACACATTACCTAATTGCAACTCAATAAAAACAGATATTTAACATTTACCCAAATAAAAGTTCAATACAGTATGTTCTAAAAAGTCTTATAATTATTGTTTTAAAAAATCTGAACATTTCAGTAGTTTAAAATAAAAAAAAAATCCAATGAAAACAACATTTCAATACAATTCAAATACAAACTCTCTCATCAAGCCGTAATTATTTTATAAACTGTGTGAATTCGGAAAATGTAATTGCTGCTTAGCAACATCATGCTGTACTGCGATGCGACATAGCGGCCTGCATTCTGTAGCACAACAAAAAAGTTGTATTATAGAAAATGCGGGTTCGAATGTGTTGGCTGCAGAAACAGCATTTTTGTGTTTTAGCACGAAAACCGTGCCATAGAATGGCATCTTTAGCTATAAGATGAGTACCAAGTAAAATTTCATTATGAAATAATATTTTAAAAAGATCTAATAAATATACTATTTGTAACTCTGATTTTGAAATTTAAAAATTTGCATGTTTTCTGATAATTATAAAAATGTCTATTTTTGAAATCTATTAATTAATTTGTAAATTTCTATTATCTGAATAAAAACATGTATGTAGATTCCAAAGGATTAAAATTAAATGAAATCAACTTTTTCCAATCACACTTTGATAAAAATTTCAAGCTTGTTCTCAAAAGGATTAGACAGATTGAAAACACCTTATGTTTTTATCACCTGAAACACACTATGTTTTTATCACCTGACCCAACCAAGATTATAAAAAGACTGATAAAAATATCAGTTAATCTGGATAGTAGTTTTTAAATGAACGGGTCAGCTGCAATGTTGGTTACAATATT
The DNA here is from genome assembly GCA_028023455.1 of Epiperipatus broadwayi. NCBI lineage: Eukaryota > Metazoa > Onychophora > Udeonychophora > Euonychophora > Peripatidae > Epiperipatus > Epiperipatus broadwayi. The sequence continues at coordinate 16,163,487 of JAQFVV010000011.1, forward strand.
TTGTTGCAGCTTGTTGAAGTTTGCAGCAGTTGGTTTTAGCTGACCATAGTTGTCAGAATAGCTACCATGAACTGATGTAGCTGAAGGCAAGACAGTATACCCAGGAGCTGCTATTTTCCTTCATAGGAGTTTGAATTCACATGGAGAAAAGTGATCCACTTTGTGCTGAAAGTCATAGCCTTAAATGGGGAGAGGACAGTTGCTTGCCAGAAATCTATCAAAACCAAGACCACTGCTTGCCTGGAACAATCCTAGACAGAAAGAGACCAACATTTTACATGGATTGTTTTACCTGATGATGACATTTGCCTGGATTGACAAAAAACCAGCTTGCCCAAAAGGAACACTAGCTTGCTGAAGAAGTAATTATACGTATGCTATTTCAGCTATATGCAGAGAAGCACAGATAAACATATATATAGGTGGTGAGTTATTTTAAAATAATTCATTTAAAAATAGACATATATAGAACAATGTTATTTTAAGTCCATTAAAAATCTATATATTTTAAAATATAAAAATAATTTTGCCTGGATTTAAAAGTTTACAAAAACATAAAGAATAGATGATTCTATAATTCAAATTTAAAAATGTTGATAATTAATCAAAAAGTGACCTGTCATAAAATTGACTATACTGTTTTTTTTTATACAGAAATCAATCAACAATAATCCTGTCAATAAAAATTTATATCATCCAGTCAAGAAATTTATATATATATATTTTAAAAAAAATTATTAAACTGTTATGAAAGAATTAAGCAACATGATTCTATATACTTTCAATATTGAATTAATTATGAAAAATATGTTAGTAACTAGTTAAAATATGTAAAGTTAGTGTGCGAATACACACACATATATGTACATTTTTAAACATTTGTATTTTTTTATATACAACTGAAAATTTTAATTATGTATTTATTATTTTATATGACTGTAATATAAGTCGATTGTACTGCATATTTATTTGTGCGCATATATGTCAATGCTTGTCAAATAGGAAATATATGCAAATTTTAATCGTTTTTTGTTATTGAATATTACAAATCACGTGTCTGTGCGCATATATATGTAAACCATAGTAATAACTTGAATTGTGTATTGTAATTTTGTAAATCATAAATGTGATATTTTTTTATTGTATAGTAATCAAAATCAGAAGGCTTAATTGATATGTGAAGAGCCACAATACCATTTGTTTTTATTGTTATTAATAAACTTATTTGTTAAAAATTGTTTCCATCATCTTTTGGTCACATACAGTAATAGAGCTTGGGTTCTCTGAGCTAGATTCGTGCACGGGATGAATATATAAATTGGGGATGTGTATTTAGTGCTTTGGGGCATCCAGAGATGATCAACATCATCTTGGTTGGTGCAAAAGAGAATACTCTTTAAAGCCCATGCACTACCTTTAATTTTAGTTTAGTCTCATTAAAAATTTAAGTTTATAGTTGGCCAGTACATTAATGGTACTTAAGTGACCAGAGCATTGATGATGATCAGCATGTTTTAAATGTCCCAGCATTATTGTTTTGATTTTTGTGTATTCTAATGGATGTGTACTAAGTTGGCACATCCAAGTTATGTTTAAATAATTGCCCAAGCTGGCAAAGGCTCAATAGTTAGCCTGGTTGACCCATTTCCAATCCAGTCACAAGGTTGACTGTTAATATATTGTACTGATTTTTAGTTGTTGTTCATTCATGTTAATCAATGGTATTTTGAGTTGCACTCATACTTATTTTTTGATAATGCTGGTTGATATGGGATTGATGTATAGTTATTTTAGCTACTCTAAGGAGTGACTGGCTGATTTCTCAATGATCTCTTGGAGATTATCTTAATCTCATGCTCTTATAAAATACTATATTACTTATATATACTTTTGTAAATTATTGATATTTGATTATGTATTTACTTGGGGAAGATGATGATTTTGCCATCACCCTAAGTTCACATCTTTTTTTTCGATACCCCGTCCTGTTACAATATATGAGCTTTTAATATAACTTGTAAACATCTCATGAAAATGTGATGTGCAATATCCTATTGGGTGTTCTAACGTGGACAGAAATCAATTACATTTATGTGATTGTGAATAAATTCAAAAAACAACCAGTATGAAATCATATTTAAATAGAAAGTTAGCTATTACTTCTGGATAAGATCAAGATTGCCACGAAAAAAATTTGGTTATATATATATAGGTATACAATTGGCTACTTGCATGCATGCCATACCTATTGTGGAGCCACTATCTACATATCAAAATACATAATGTTTCAAAAACAAAATAAAAATACTTAATATGTTGGAAGCCTGAAATTAGTGCCTTTAACAATTGGGAAATTAAATTAGCAATGAGGGCAAATGTATATTTATGAACAAATAATGAATTAATAAACAAACCTTTTCATTAAGTGTCATCAATGCAAACATTTAATGAGAGTAGTTTAAATAAAGGCAAAACTTAATATATTTATTTAACAAATTCAATGATCAAAAATTAAATATTTTCAAACCAGTGTGGTGAATGTGAAACAAAATTAAACTAGCGGTGAAAGAAAAGACATTTAACTTCTGTAATACTTGTATTGATAACATTGAATTATGTTTTTTAATAATTGTTTACTACATATATCATTTTTCAGGTATATGTATTTTCATGTCTCTCTGCTTTGACTCCATAATAGCTGTGATAATTAATAAAATTTCTTCCAAATGTTAGCATTATTCATATTTGATTGAAAATATTTGTCAATTACTAATTTTTAGCTTGGAACACTACCTAAGGTTTTTTTTCATGTGACAAAGCATCAGTCGGCAAGCGAACCTGGGTCAACTGCTTGTAAGGCAGCTGCGCTAAACACTCGGCCACCAACGCTTGACAATATTTTTCAATTATTGATTATAAACTAAATGTTATTTTTAGATTTGTTTTCTACATAAATGTTTAAATAATGTGCATTCACAGTAGATCAATCACTATTACTTCAAATTAGTTTGAAAACTTATAGAATAAAAAATTTAAATCATAGTTGTTTTTTTAAATGTCAGAGCATCGGCCGGGACGCGAACCCGCAACTGCCTGCAAGTGTAAGGCAGTCGCGCTGACCTCTCGACCACCAATGCAAGACTAAATCATACAGTTAATAGAAAATATGTACAATAGATGTATGAGAATAGGAGAAAAATACTTGAATAAAATTAACCATGATCAGTACAGTTTTGGAAAAAAATGTCATACTATAAATAAAATCACACACAAAACATCATTGAAAATATAATAAACTCTAATATAAATGTACAAAAGATTAAAAAAAATAAAAATGCTATTATTATAGCTTATGTAAAAAGATGTGATGCTCAAAAATTTAAAAAATGAACAAAGATCACAATTCCCCCTCAATGATAATAAACTCCAATGAAGTTCTCTCAAGAAACAGGTTTTTAATCATCTGATAACTTCTTTAATTAATATCGCTTAAGAATTGAATGTTTAAGGATTTCTTTTCCCCCCCCATGTCATAGCATCGGCTGGGAGGCGAACCCTCCCGCAACAACTGTCTGCAACCAACTGCTTGCTTGCAAGGCGCTGCGCCGACCTCTCGGCTAACAACGCTTGACAGGATTTCTTTTTTTTTCTCATTATTTTCCATACTAGTTTTATAATTAACTTCCATATTTTCATTTTATTGAAACATGGGATTCCACTCATTCTATACAGCAAATTCAATTGGTAGAATACATTCTTCGGATATTCCTTAAATATCTTTAACACCACGATTCTCTATATTTAACTAAGTATTACAGATTTCATTCTTGTAAAAACCCAAGTTCAACTTCAAAGTAAATATTGTTTCTAATGATTTATATTTTCCTCATTTCTATTATAGTTATTCTTTTAAAACACACACAGTTTCAATTACAGAGTCGTAATTTCTCAATTCAAAGAGAAGAAAAACAATATCAACTTGAAGAATTAGATTTCAAAATCTGTTACTAACAAAAGTTCATATAAATTTCTAATATTCTGGAAGCCTTAGAAATTAATTGCACGAGACTACTGTTTTAAAATCATTGGATAAGTTACCACCATTAGATGAATACCCTACTATATTTAGATACCACCAAGCTAAAATCTGTTCTTTATATGAGGCAAATGGATAAAATAAATGAAGTCTATCTGAAAAATTAGTACATTTGCAAAGCCCCATTCCCATCAGAATTACAAGCAATGTCCAGCATTCTATACTTCCAAATTTTACTGGCAAGCATAAACTTTAAGCTGAAGGAAATGAAATTCGCGAGTTATTCAAACCTAATAATTACTAGACTTAAATTTTTTTTTAAATGTTTAAATACAACAGCATGGCTAATAACAAAAATTAGTATTCACTTATGATATTTGCAACAAAATTACACTTAGAAACGATGCAAAATACAAGATGAAAGAAGCTTGCTACATAGCAAGTGATCCTGCAGCAATTAACGGGAAAGCTCGCTTCTTCATATCAAGAAAATGGACATTGTAAATGGTGCACTAAAATTTACTTATATTTGCATATCATATGCATTATAAATATTTTCTCATTACATGCCTAGTTATGAATATGGGAGTACTCATCTCCTGAAAGTGCTTAGCTTAATATACAATTAAAATTTCATTGTCTGTGTGCAAAGCACTTATAGATTTATATATGTCATTGAAGTAAAACCTTATTTCAAGAATTTAAAATTGTTAAATATGAATAATAACTCACATTTCAAGCAGCTATTACATATCGGTCTCTCGATCTGCACATTCCAGGAGAGAATATATTTATTACAGAAATGTGCACAATTTAATTTAATACCCAATTGCTGCAGAATCATTATGAATAAATCAATTTTTAATTATTATAGAATCGAAGCAAATTTACAAAAACAGCTTAAATCCATAACCAACAGTTGCAAGAAAGCCTTAAAGAAGGAACAGAAAAGATAGAATATTATATCACAAATATTTGCAATAAATTGACAGCTGCACTTATACATAAATTCAAACACAAACTAAAATTTCTCACAAACAAGCAGAATATTAGATTTGTAAACACAGGCAGGAATGGTTACATTAACCTTACAAATATTAACGTTCCAGATTAAATCAACAGTTCTTTAACGAGACCCCAAGTTCATTGGTGGTCCTTGGAAACAACCAAGAATGGAGGTGATTGCTGATATAGAGGCAGCTCTAATGGATAACTCTAGTAAGGAAGAAATCATCAATCGAATAATTAACATAATGAATAAGAACAACTCAATAACAATATTTTGAAGACCACTCCATCATTCGTTTGAAAGAAGGGGAATAATTTTGTGCTGATGAACAATAATAAGTACTTAAACAAGGGTTAGTTGAACCCTTAAATGATTTCAACTACAAACTCAACAGAGAGGTTTGAATCTAATATACTCTGCACAAACCGAGATAAAATTTTCTCTAAACCAGAATACCTCTGGATCTCCCCCTCGAATTTTTGCTAACATGAAACTTCATAAGCCAGATGCACCTTTCAGGTTTATGCTTGATTTCGGAGTGGCTCACTATTTTAACACTTCCATCATAATTAATTGATGGCTCATAGACGAATTAGGATTTGGAAGACATGGCATCAAATTATCTTTAGAGTTTTGTAGACAGAATCAAAAATGCAGTTGTGCATCCAACATTTAAAAATTGCATCGTTAGATATCACGGAACTTTACAGGTCTATTGCTTGTAAACAATCCATTGAAGTAATTATCCAAGAACTGACAACTAAGAACTTCACACTTACATTGGCATTCATCATCGATTTCTTAAAATGGCTAGATGCGAATATAATCACTATATTTAGAAATAAATGGTTTCACATGCATAACAGTTGGCCTATGGGCCTCCACTCAGTGGCATAATTTCCAGTACCATTCTCAACCATTTCAAACAGCAAATCTTGCCTACACACTTTAATGCCACATCTGATAACATATATATATATATGATACAATGATGACATATTTATTGCTGCAACAAAAAATATTACACTTGACATACAAAATAACTTGCAGAACCTCACCAAGCTTAACCTCAATATAGTTCGGGAAAACCCACAACAGGAAGTTAAATACTTATTCACATTAGTAGAGATACACATAATCTGGATTACCGAATGATAGTAAAACCTGTGGAAGTTAGAGGCATAATTCATTCTGACTCCTACACACCCCAAAGTTGCAGCCCTCAGCATTTCTCTTCAGGAACCACTCCTTATGCAAATACGAGGTGACATGAGAGACAATAAAACCCACTATGTAGATGATCTCGTCAATATAGGACACAAACAGACAGTCATCAACAAAAAAGTCAATCAATTTTTCTATAAAGTAAATCATCAGCAACAGAAGGTAAAGAAACCACGTATCCTTATCCCATACGTCCACTAATTATCTAAACAAATAATAAACTTTCCAACGAATTCAAAATTGCTTTCTATTCACGCCCTTCCAATAATAGATTAATTAATAATACTAAGGTCAGAATAACACCCGAATTGACTCCTCACATCGAGTACAAAATCATTTGCCCCCATAATAATTGTTATACCATTTATTATGGTGAAACCAAGGCAAATATTGCAACCAGATTATCTCAGCACAAATACTTATATAATAGAACCAAAACCAAAGCACTGGGTAATTCAATATTCACCGAACATGAGAAAAACACTGGCCACATTTTTCAACCATCAGCAGCAAGTATTGTTTGTACAGAAACTATGCAAAATTAAAGAAGCTTGCTACATAGCAAGTGATCCTGCAGCAATTAACAAAAAAGCTTGCTTCTTTATATCAAGAAAATGGACATTGTAAATGATGCACTCAAATTTATATTTGCAAATCGTATGCATTATATTTTCTCATTACACACTTAGCTACGAATATGGGAGTACTTATCTCTTGGAAGCACTTAGCTTAATATACAATTAAAGCTTCATTGTCTGTGCACAAAGCACATATAAATTTATATACATCATTGAAGTAAAACATTTATTTCAAAAATAAAAACAATTAATCAAATGACTTTATTGCTCAGGAGTTCATATGAAATGTGTGTCGGAAGTGACAGAACTAAGCACAATCTGAGGACTATAATCTCCAATCTGTACCAAACTATGCTGCATAAGCATTTCTAGTACCTAAGCAGTGACATATTCAGAATTAATCTTATTATGATCCAAAGTTAAATTAAAAGTATTACTAGTGTAATATATATTTTTTTCTATTGGCATAAACTTTTCATGATGCGTACAATGTAATATTTTTTTCCTAGTTAGAATCACAAGAATATGGTCAAGAAGGAACTAGACAAGTTTAATAAATCTTTAGGTAAAACATTTGAATTTACAGAAATGTTTATTGTATAAAGATCAATTGACAATCTCAAGATGGAAAAAAAAAAGGAAACCTGCTTGGAACAATAATAATTAGAGGGTATACAGGAATCAATGAATCCTTTACTCAAGAAGAATTCTAATCACAATAACCCAGTCACAAATCATTGATGCTCTCAACTGTCTAATGCATTATAAAAACATTCATAATTATCTGTCACTAGATTGATATATAAACAATAGTTTTCAAAAACAAGATTTGGACAAGGAATGTTTGGAAGCATGCTAGATAGTCTAATAAATTTTCTTCCTAATCAATGCTTTATAGAAGCGGTACTTTTACAAACATAAGTAGATGATGGACAACAGGAAGCATGCCGTATGATAAAAATCATTGTCTGTGTTATTTTCAATCATTAGGTAATTGCCAAAAAAAAAAGGAAATTACATTAGACTATCTATCTCTCAATTGTGAATCAATGGTGGAACTGAAATTATTTGCTCAACTCTGGCTGAATGCATTACAACTTGAACATTTGTCATACAGTACATTATTACAGACAATATTGTAATATTTTCAAGACGATAATGTTCTAAGCAATCCAAACTAGAAGGCTTAAATAACTAATCATGGCTTCTTCAATTATCAAATTAAATATGTAATTTGTGAGACATTTTCAAATAACCACATGAAATTAATCTGCTACAAAAAAAAAAGTAATTATGGTTAAATTTGAAAATATTTTGCTTTCAAGAATTATTTATATATACATATAATGCTGTCAATGCTATGTATAACTTTTACATGAGAAAAACATTATCTTCTATAATGAATTTAAATTTTAAAAAAAAAATCCATTTATTATTATTATCCTTTGTTAATATATTATGAAAAAGATAAGCATTATGCAGTTTGAGAGATGTTCCAAATAAGAATATGTTAAAAATAACAAATAATCATGAGCACATGCTCAGAAAGTGATGTAACATTCAAGCAACTATGTTACAGATTTGGCATAATAATTCAATTAACACGCTAGAGGTTTTCCTCCTTTTCTTAGTTGGAAATCAATCCAAAAGCCTCGGCCCTCATACCTATCAATCTACCATCCTACTAAGCTGCATAAGATTTAATATTTTTTAAAAAACACAGAACACCTAACAATAAATGTGAATATATTTTTATATGCATAAAATAATCAAATGAAAATATTACTTTATTCTTATAATCATAATTATTAATACTTAACTTATTATTAATGCAATTATTAATACTTTAACTGAAAAATCAATTATATTGATAGAATGAATTAGTTTGGAAATAGGTTATACTTAATAAAATTCTAAATATGTTTTATACCACTAACATCACACGATCATTTTTTATGCTTGCTCATAACCGTTATTAAAACAGGCAAACTCTCCATACAGTAGTGCTACTCAGTGCAAACCAGAGTACTCAATAGATGCCAAAGGCTTGTGCATAAAATCCCTATCTAGTGCCTACTCATCCAATATCCCCAGTCTAGTTTCTAGCTTGTGGCTTTCATCAGTGAGGAGCTTTGGAGCTGAGAGCACTGCACCTGGATCTTAGGATCTAATGCGAACTTCCAGCAACCACCTTTTATCTCTACTTAACTACAAAACTATGAATCTAAAATTGAAAACAATATTTTCAATCCAAGCTCATTAGCTTATATAATCATATAGGTCTGAACTCAATTCAGTCCCCATACATTTTGGTATCTTTAATAACCATAGCCATTACTATCCTATTAGGCAGGATTGTTATTAAACCAGTAAACATCATATGATCACCATTTCTTATGCTTGTTCATAACTATTATTAAAACAGGCATAACTCTCCATACAGTAGTGCCACTCAGTGAAAGCCATAGTAATCAATAGATGCCAGAAGGCTTGTGCATAAAATCCCTATCTAGTGCCTACTCTGGCTTGCAGTGAATGGCACTACTGTATGGAGTTTTGCCTGTTTTAATAAGTTGAGCAAGCATAAGAAATGGTGATCATGTGATGTTTAGTGGTTAATACCCATCCTGCCCAATTGGATAGTGGTGGCTATAGTTATTAAAGAACCAAAGACACCAAAATATATGGATACTGAACTGAGTTCAGACCTATATGACTATATAAGCTAATGAGTTTGGATTGAAAATATTGTTTTCAGTTTTCGACTTAAGTGGAGATAAAAGGTGGCTGCTGGAGGATTGCATTAGATCCTAAGATTTAGGTGCAATGCTCTCAGATACAAAGCTCCTCACTTATGAAAACCACAAGCTAGAAACTAGTCTGGGGATATTGGATGAGTAGACCCTAGATAGGGATTTTATGCACAAGCCTTCTGGCATCCATTGATTACTCTGGCTTGCACTAAGTGGCACTACTGTATGGAGAGTTTTTGCCTGTTTTAATATATGTTTTATAATTGAGAAATCATTTCAGGTTTATTTTAAACCCACAAATTCCACCAGGAAATCTTAAATGTAATAGTGGTATATTCTATTTAATGGCCAATATGACATTACAAAAAGATAATAGCGATTGTAGATGAAATGTCTAAATGTAAAAAATTAGAACTAATTTTTTAAGTATAATTGAGAGGAAAAACTATGCTTCAAGTTAAACAAACGTTATTAGTTATGAAATATTAAATAATTTAGAAAAATCTAAATTTATAATAAAATATATCTAGAGGGAGGCAAAAAATGAAGAATAAAATATGGTGTATATAATATTAAGTGAAGCAAGATCTAATGCATTTATGATTGGAACAAAGGAAGAAAAGTCATTTATAATGCAAGAAAATCAAAAATATATTCTGTAATATAAGATCTTTATTCTAAAATAATGGGGGGAGATAAGTGTGCAATAAATATTATGAAATTCAAAATTCATTATATTTGCTTTAATTTTATTTTATATTTAAAAAAAAAAAAGTATATTAATGATAATATTTTCGTCTTAAGAATTTTCAGTAAGTATTAACAAATGAAAGAAAAATGTTTTTTATTAAAAGAAAAATTCTAGAAGTTATCGATATTGCAATTTATTTCAACAAAAGTTAAGACATCCTAATATATTGATTTCAGAAGAATCAATTTATATAGGAATTGAGAAAAGAAAAATGGAATGAAAACCTTTGTCAAATTATCGGTGGCAATATATAATTTCCTCAGCAATTTATTGTGTCAAAGTTCTAGCATTAATTACTATATATATATATTTTTAAATGATGGATAAAATTACAGAATTATAAAAAAAAAAATGCAGTCAATATAATTTTCAAAATGGGAAAATTTTTACCATTAATTTACTTTAACAATATTTATTTTCAAAGCGAAACAATAAAATTGGTAGTGGAATTTTATAATTTATTATATTAAAATCGATCAAATGAAATTTGCTATATATCCATGATTTGGTTAAAATGGAAAACCAATAGCCAAAATATAGTTCATATTTCTGCTTAATTAAAATATTTATTGCCTATCTTCGTATTAATAATTAAACTGTAATGCATTTTAAAAGTCTCATGAAAGAAACTGTTATTTTATTTTAAGTTTTGAAAGAGCACATCTGAAGAAAAAATATAGACAAAAATGAGATATAAACCTTATCAATGAGACCTTACCTGGAAATCTATAAAGATATAAAAAAATTTCTATGCTATGAAATATATACAATAGCTTTCCCATATTCCACAGTTTAGAATAATCAGAGACTCAAAAAAAAAAAAATTAACAATTTTTAAATTTTATTTTATGGTTCATAGTGCATATACATACAACTGTAAATATGCATTATATACATTGTCAATATATATATCCACAGTGTGAAAACACTATTGTCTGTGAATTTTGATATTAATGCCACAACCTGGAACAAAATGTCATGAATATATATAGGTTACTAATATTTTCTTGTAATTAATTTTGAAATGAGTGCCTTAACTCTAAAATTACATATATAATAAAAAATAAGAAAATGAAAAAAATATGTTATCATATATTAAATTTATTCCTATATTTAATTAAGTTGCAGTAGCATATATTATAAGTGAGGATTCAGCTAACAATTTTTTTCTGATACTATACATCCTATTATGAAGGCCTGACTATTGTTTTGATTTTATTAATTTAAGTTTTTAATGTAGTCTATTTTATTCATTTTAACCAATTCAAGCCATATCATTGCTATATATCCTCACAAACTTGGATAATTTAAATAAGCAGAGCATCTTTCATTGCATTCTATCTTCATTTTCAACCTTTTCCTTTCTATAATATATATTTTACATAATTTTGTAAAATTATTTTATTAAAAAAATATACAATTAAAAATGGCTATTAAAATAGGATCAAAATTTATTGTACACAACAGCTAAATTAGATTTAAAGAGAAATATAAATCTAATTTTATAACTTTTTTTATCTGCAAAAAGTAATGTTATAAATAGTATTTTGCTGCAAAAAAGAATGGCATATGCAAAAACACACTTTGGTTATTACACCTTTTTAAAATAATACAAATAGTTTAATCTTAAAAGATTATTTAATGTTCACGCATCAGATTAAATTTATTATCAAAAACTTTAAGATCTCGAGTCCATTATCATACTACTGCATTAAAGCGAATGAAAGCCACCATTGACATAACAATCAACCACAAAATCAGATGATTTTCATGACTGGCTTCAATTTAGCCTAGGGGTACAGAAAGCTTGTCCAGCGGGTACGGTGAATAGCAGGTAAATAAGTATATTATGCTACTAATATATTCCAAAAATAAGTAGGTTATTAACATCTCTGGGCTATATGTTGGCACTGATATCAGTCACACCAGCAACATTTCAGGTCTCTTTTTGGACACAGTGAGATTGCATAGACTTTGTCTCATTGCAGAGTTCAATAATTCCAAATGCCTGGTTAAGATTTATTTACCAAATAAAGCTTTCATGAAAATGTAATTACTGTTTATTTATTATAATGAATAGGGATAGCAAATAATTTATTAAAAGTCAAGGGGATACAGGGATCAAAAAGGTTGGAAACTCCTGCTTTAGCGTTTTCCTAAAACGTAGATTAACTAAATTTTAATATATTAACTATACTCTATTGAACCATCAAAACATCACACGATCATCACTTCACGTGTTTACACAGGCTGTTAACAAGAACGGCAAACTCTTCAAATTTTAGTGTCACCAAGTGCAAGCCTTAGTGGAACTAGTACATGGAGAGTTTGCTATTGTTATTAACAGCCTGTATAAGCATATAAAATGGTGATCACATGATGTTTTTATATCTATCCTGCCCATAGAATAATGGTGACTGGTTTTGAGTTCAGATCTATATGACTATGCAAGCAAATGATCTTAGATAGAAAACATTAATGTTTTTATATTGGGCTCCTAGCTTTATAGTTAATTAAGTAGATAAAAGGTGGCTGCTAAAGGGTTGCATTAAATACCAAGATCTAGGTGCAGTGCTCTCAAAAACATCCTTACTGATGAAAGCCATTAGCTAGAAACTAGTCTGGGCATATGGGATGAATAGGAACTAGGTAAACGTTTTGTATACAAATCTTGCATCCCTTGATTACTAAGATTAGCACTTGGTGGCATTACTGTGTGAAGAGTTTACTATTGTTATACTCTACTGACTTTGTTGTTAATCTTAGTACATTACCTTTGCTTAATGTTAATGACTTCTAAAACTATGAATTACTGTAACTATAGAATTTTAAATCCTTCTAAAGGACACTGAACTGATAATTGCTTTTCTATCTCAAACTCATATATGTGTGTGATTGCAACTACTTCATTAACCACTTTCTGATAAAAATTTATTTAAAGATTTACTACCTCTGACAAAAACCTGTGGCAATTTCAAGATGTTATTTATGCAAATATCAAATATACAATGATCTAGGACTTCACTCTTTATCATGTTTTTCACTTGGAAAGCATTTAATTGAATTTCTTCAATAAATAAATCTTGACCCAGTATTGGACCATTCCACTTACAATCAAAATAAACAAAATTTCTCCTCCTATGGGAAAAATATCAATACTGGAAGGTGTTTAAGCTTTTATAACCACCTCCAAGAGTGCTCTTCAGATCAACTTGGGAAGTGGCAATTCTGATCACTAATATTTAAATATTTTGATTTTTAAAATCCAAATTAAATCTTAATGTATTATCAACCCTATTCTTTCTAAGATATAGATGATCCTTTACACAAATAGATCTGATATGTTTGAAGCACCATAAAGGAGATGACAGACCACATACTAAATCAATGCCCTATCACTTAGAATCGAATACTCAATGTTCTCTAAATGGATTTTTGCCATCAATTGCATTCATTCTAATACTTTTTTGTTTGCCAATAATACACTAAACATACATTTATATATGACCAAAATCCATAAAGTCATTCAAATTCTATCATTAATAAGCATAAGGCAATAAGAAATCATGATTAAAAATTGATCTCTATTAGATTACATAAGATTTGGAGCTAGAAAGCTATAAATGAGTTTTATTTTCACATATTGGAACCTTGCCTAATTTTCTTTTTCCCTTCAAGAAAATATTTTTATTTTCTCAGTATATTCTTACCATATTTACAGGATATATGTAAAAGTTATCTTGACACATATTTTCTGCTGCCTATTAGGTATAAACCTAAACTTCTTCAAAGTCCCAATAGTTATTGTTGAAAGACAAACTGATTTATAAATATCTTTCATAAATTAAACAAAATATGTCTATATGTGTGAATTTTTATACCTGAAGTGTCCAAGCAACATCTATAAACAAAAGTGAAGCATTTGTTTGGTGTAAGTGATAGAACTACAATTACAAAATATTAATATAAATCACATGCCAATATCAGTGCTAAATTCAGGATAATACAATACGTGATTTATTTAAGTATATGAAATTATATTTGTTTAACAATTTCATGCATTAATATCAATGATTCTTGCATGCACTAAAGCCTTAAATACAATTTCAGTGTAGAGCATTCTGTCCAAAAGGCAACTGTTAAAAAAATAATACATTAGACCATCAAATGTCCGCGAGAAATAATATTTTAATTTACCTGTGCATGTTTCAAACTTTACACATTCCTGTCCATCATTAAGCTACAGTATTGAAAAACCAAGCCTCTTTTCCATTGCCTCTTATTTCCTGCAGAACATGCGGTCTAATGATTATTTTTTCAATACATTTGCCTTTTGAAAAGGCTGCTTTGTATGGAAAATGCATTTATTAATACATGAAATTATTACAGTTTAATTATGGAGTTTAATTTACATTATGTGATTGTTGTTTGCCAAGAAAATTATAAACTTCAAACGATTTTTATTTTCATTTATATTTCTAACAACTAATATTAAAGTTTATTTGAAATAAGTGATTGATATTTTTGAACCATTTCAGTAATGTTATAAATAAATCCCATTCTGGTTTTTATATTGAATTATTATTGCTTTAAGATGATTAAATAAACACAAACATTTATATGACATTAAGAATTATCTTCATTTGTTTTTTCCTACAGATATAAAAACAATTTCATAGTTAAACATCCCCTAAGAAATATATGTATTATAAATCCAGTTATAAAACCCTGATGCAATTTAAATTATTGAAGCTCACAGCTTTTATATTTAATTATTACGTAACAAATATACAATGGATCATGTATACGATTCATTAGAAGTTTTTATAGCAATTGATAATATAATTTGTTCAACAATTTATATGATGAATAAATTTAAAAACAGCTGAACAATAAATTTTTATTTTTCACAGATATTAACACTAGAGCTTAATTATATTTAAAAATTATCAAGCAAACCACAGTTTTTTAATAATCAGCCTAAAAAGAAAATTCTACTCGCTTATATTTAGCATTTTCATACTAGAAAAAATATACAAAGAATTACAAAAATAATAATAATAATTTCAAAAAATCGTGAGGTGGTTTTAATCACTTCACATTTCTTTAAAATATTTGTATTCATGCATAAAATAAATTATATATTGAAACAATAACATTTGAATTAAAAATATTCTATATGCAAATTATACAGGAGATAATTGTCTTTTAGTTTTTTTTATAATTAGTACACCTTTTTAAATTTCTTTTCTTAAAAACATATTGTATTGGAATAATTTTATTTAGGTGCAAAAAATTTCTAAATGAAACACTTTTAAGATTTTATAATGCAGTAAAGAATAATTATTTTTTAAATCTATATTAAATTATGATGAAATATTTTTGTTAAATTTTTAAAAGATAAAATGAAAGCGAGAGAGGGCAAGAAAAAATTAACTACACTGTAGTTAAAAGACTTTAAGTACCAAAATTATCTATATACTAGTTTGCATAAATGAATCGAATGATACATGACCCTTACAATATATGCAAATTTATAAAACAAATGAACAAAATGGAAAACTGGACCCTTTGATATTCATGCAATTTAAATATGGAAGAACTTTTATTTAATGCCAATTTCTGCAAACCATCTAGGTCTGTGCACCCTATATGTACATGCACACACTTACCGTAATAAAAAAATTAAACTAAAGGATAAACATTGATAGCCAATAGTTTCTTATACTATTATTCAATTACATTATGCAAAAAATAATATCTCAATGTAAATGTTATTTCTTATTGGTGATTTGCAGTATTTTTTTTTAAAATTATACTTTTTAAAATATATATATTTGTTTTTAAAAAAAATCATTTTTCATCTTTCTTCCAAATCTACAAAAAAAAAAAAAAAGAATATAAAATTTTCACTATGAAAATAAATATCGTAGTTATCAATATTATTTTCGAATTGATATCTTATTTCTCTCTCACTTTTAATTTATGAACAATATTTACTCAAGTAATGAAATTATGATAAAAGTCTCATAATAAACATAACCAAATTATTTCAGCCTGTAACATGAAATAAAGCAAGATCAGTCTTCAAAAATCATGAAGTTTAATGAAATCTGAGGAATACGAGATAAATCTAGTGAGAAAACGAAGAATTGACCAAAAGCTAAATGACATCTTAATGATAAAAAGATGGAGATCACAATTAGATAAATATAATTACAGAAGGAACAGTTGACCATTAAGTACAAACAAAAGAGCTTCGCAGACTTTGGCGATTAGTAATGTACACACATATATATTAAAATAAAAAAATAAAAAGTAATGCAGTAAAATAAGCAGCATGAGGTTGTTTTTTGGTCTCCATTACTTCAGTATCTTTTAAACTTAATCAGGCACATAATGCATTGCTCTATTAAGTGACAACGCAAATTACTCAGTGGTATAAATAACAAATATTAATTCTGAATGGAATAAAATTAATACAAGAGTAGCAGTTAGTAAAAAAATCAGCCACTTAGGCTAACTTTTTATGTAATTTAGTTGTCCAAAATGAGTGAGAACAGGCCTGATATGCTTTATGTCATGCAATGAGGGAGAAGAACTAAAACTATATTGTGTTGGTCTACAAATCTGGTACTAATGTTCTTCATTTGGTTTCAGTTCTTTGATTTGTTTAATGAGATATGCTTTCTCATCATTAAATTGTTCATCTTCTGAACGGTCTGTGTGAAATTTTGTAAGAAATTCCACTAGCTTTTCTTTATTTCGCATCAAAATATCCAAAATAGGTTTTGGTTTATGTGGATTGGCTACAAAGACCTAGAAGGAAAAAAAAATCTATTTAATTATAAATGAAATTTAAAAAAAACAAACTTATATAAAATATTATAAATAATATTTATATGTTTACAATATGTATATAGAACTTAGCCTATCTGTTTACTATGTTTATAGATTTGCAAGGTTTTAATCCTAATGGAACATAGATTTTTTCTGGTTCCAATCAACCTTAGGACTTTTCATTTAGATAATTAGTCCATAAATGACCCAGCTAGAAACCAATTATTATTTCAGTAAGTGAATATTTAGCTATTTTTAACTAGAAAGTAACATTGAAGAAAAAAAACATAAACCTTCATTACCCAGAATTTGATTAGTTTCCTCACTGTTTTTCAACAGAAAGTTGCTGCATAGGCTTTTGCACTGGGGGTGGGGGGTTGAAAGGTTTTTTTTTTTTATATGTATCAAATACTTTATTAACATTTTTTTAAGCTAGTAGATTACAGTAAAAAAAACTAAAACAATAGAATACAAAATTCAAATAACAAAATAGTCTTAATATTCATTCCATGTGCACAGATAAACTATTTATTAAAATTAAAAGCTAAAAACATTTGTCAAATATATATATATATATTTATCCTAGAATATGATGGACCTTTAGCAAGGATTCACCATAGCAATCATCATCAATGTGTAAACACTATTTTGATTTACAATTCATTATTCCTTATAAAAATCTTTAAAAAAAAATTTCAATCTGCTATTTTAAAATCATTTTGCAAAGTTGAGATGACATCATAGAATAGTGATTTCATTAAAGTTACGTCATCTGAAGATAAAATGGCAACATTCATGCTAAAAAAAATATAGTATAGTACAGAATTTATATCTTATACAGCATTATGTTTTGATTACAGGATTAAAATATGATTAATATAGTTATCTAATTTTCATTTAGAATCATTGCAAGACTATCAGTGCTTTCATTTATGACATAAAGATTTTTATCTTTAACAACTCTACAAGCAAAAAAATGCAAGTTTCATTCAGCTGGTACAAAAATCAGCAATTGCTCAAAATTTCTACTGAGACAAGACAATTTACGAAGAACAGAAGGAATATAAAACTATATAAAAATGATATATTAAAAAGATTGAATATCTAGAATTTTGTAAAATGGTGTGAAAAAAAATTGATAATGACATAAGAAATTATATATTATGAACTAGTAAGGACACTTGTAAGAGAAAATAAAAATCTCATAAGTGTAAAGCAACATTTTAGTATTGGTAGTATAACGGTCGGGAAGATAGTCTTACCGTATCTGCCGTACAGGGCGCCACTAGGCTATTCGAACCTAGAAAATTTATAGAGTAGGCAGATATGCGCTGTTAATGATCCAACTTTTACATAGTATTTTATCACGACCACCAGCCCTTGCTACTAGCTCAAGGAGATGCAGAAACTTAATTTAAACTTAAAATATATTAATATTTTAATAAAATGAAATAAGCCACTGCCAGTAATTAACACACCAAACAACATTTATTAACGCACATATAAATAAAATTGAGGAATAAAATTTATTATTTTTGGATTTTAATATTAACTTTTAAATTACTATTTTTAAACAATCCACACAGATGGACTTTTTAATAAATTTTACATTAAAATGTTGAGTATAGAAAGGCTACATAGATTTCTCAGCTAAAAAACTTTTTTAAAACAATCATTCAATCTCAGACTAAAAGTTCGTAGCCAAACCAACGCCTGCTTCCAGATATATAGTTGCAACCAATGCAATATGAAGATGCTAGCATAAAACCACACTGACAGGAATGTGCATCTGACAGCATGATATTATTTGAGGGACATAATCCTCGTCCAGTACAGGAATGTGCGTCTGTCTGGCGAAGGAATCATGTATATAAAATAATTAAAAAGAAATACTACATATGGGGGGAGAGCAGTCTTACTGCCGACTTATTGTCCCCATCCATAGAGCTAAAAAGGGGTCAATGGCGCAGGAAATACGTCTGCGTCCATTGCAACGCAAATGACATCTTTGGGTCATGCATTTAGTTAGGCATGTTGCCCTGTATGCTAAACACGCTTCACATCACATTGGTATAAACACCCATATATCCCTCCACCAGCATTGACCTAACTACGAAACAAATAGCCTGAAATAAATGCCCTTTAAAATAAACATAAACGATTAAAATACAAAGTTATTGATGGAATTGCAGAGGGAAATTTACAATAAACCCAATGGCATTCATCATAAAATGCCGCATTGACACCAACAACTTAAAAGATATTCGAATAAATACATTTTAAGATACTCAACATGAGATATCATATTTACCGAATATATATATATTTTAATCAATATGGAAAAAAAATAAATTAAACGTTAACGAATCTATGCAGTCATCTATACCCAACTTAAATTTAATGCATTTAAATAATTTAGTCAATAAATAAAAAAAAAAAAAGCTCAAAATATTTAAAATTAAACATTAATAACTGATTTTGCCTTCTTAAGTCAGATTAAAGTTCATTTTAAAAATTAGATTTAGCTTGTCAAATCTTAACGAAAGTTCTTAATTACTTTTTTTTTAAAATTTTTCAGTTCATATCTTACAGTAGAAGAGCTCCCGGTTCCTGCTGCCAATTCCCGCAAAGACTTTATTAGTTATAATTTCATGGAAGACTGGTCTGTTGTTCATACTGTAGTTCTCAATCCGGAGGCTGCCTTAGCTGGTTCAATCCTGTACTATTTAATTGCAGTACCCATATGATTCGGGGTCTGCAACAGTACCATTCATAATTCAACAGTCATTTCATTTGAAATAAGTGAGAAAGTGTGACAAGTGCATCTTATCACTCTCTCAAAAAAAAAAAAATCAAGCTGGAACTGTTTTAATTTGAATATTTTTTTCTTTTATATCAATCGTCCGGATTTACAGAACAATGGTTTCCTGTTCCAAATTTTCTATTGGACATCTAATTTTTTTTTTGTTCTCTTATCTATATCTTTCATCTGACTTTTTTATATAAGAGCCTCAAGGGCTAGTTTGCTTTTCATTAATTTATAAAACAATCATTTCCATTTATTGAGATTACATAGGAATCTTTTAACAAAAATATTTTATCTTTAGATCTTGTACTTTTTTATAAAAAAGTACGTTCAAATACTTTTTTTTTTATTTTAAAAAGAAAATAATACTTTTTAAGTTTTCATTCCATCTGTGCGATATATTATATACGTTAAACAACTTTTAATTTTCAGTTTTTAAGTTAAGTTTTTTTCTTTTTAATAAATCAATTTTTATTTATAATCTTTTTATTTTAATTTAAAATAATGTAACGGCATATTATATACCGTTACAGTAGGAAACTTATTTCTGCAATAAGAAAAAAAGATGGAAATATTACTAAAAAGAGAGATGATATCATGAAATGTAGAAAAGAGTTCTATCAAAAATTATACAGAATAAAAAAACAAGAAAAGTATCTTCTACAATATCGTCTGAATTATCTAGGATTTTAAATAAAGAAGTGAGATCATGCAATTAAATTTATGAAGAAATGAAAAGCTCCAGGTAATGATGGAATTATAATCGATATATTAAAAGAAGAAAGTGAAGAAATAGAAATTTTTTTTGGCAAAGTTATATACCAAATGTCTAAATGATAAAGATGTGCCAGCGGATTGGAAGAATGTGGTATTAATATTTTAAAAAGGTGATAAAAAAGATATTAGAAATTACAGTCCTATCAGTCTTTTATCAGTTTTGTACAAAATCTATACCAAGATAATTACAACTCTTCTATAAAGAACATTGGATTTCAACCAATCAAGAGAACAAACTGGATTTTAAAGTAGTTTTAGTACAATGGACTATATTCAAGCTATAGAAAAAACTAACAAATATAGTTCCCATTATGCTTTGGATTTGTAGATTATGAAAAGGCATTTGATTCTATAAGCACTTCTTCAATGATTAACGCATTGGGTCTTCAAGATGTAGACCCAAGATACTATCGTATTCTGAAGAATATTTATAATAATGTAACAGCAACAATTAGATTACATAATGATACTAAAAAAATTAATATTGAGAAGGGTGTAAGACAAGGTGACTCCATAACTTCAAAACTTTTTACAGCAGTTTTGCAAAAAGTATTTTGTGGATTAAAATGGTAAGCTAAAGTAATAAAAGTAAATGGAGATTTTTAAGTCATTTAGATTTTTCAGATGAAGCAGTTTTTGCAAATAATGCTTTAGAGCTTCAGGAAATGTTGCAAGAGTTATCAGATAAAAGTAAAAAGTAGGATTAAAGGTAAATGTTAAAAAGACTAAAGTAATGTTCAATGGATTTTCTCAAAAGATGAAAATAAAAGATTGATTATGATGAGTTAGAAGAAGTTAACAAGTACAAATATCTTGGTTGGATTATTAGTACAGATGGAAACATAATGAATAAATTAATCCTAGAATTAAACTTGGTTGTAGTGTTTTTGGTAAAAATAATTTAATATTAAAAGGAAATATGTCTATGGGATGATGGTTTTTAATAAATGTGTTACCAGTTCTTACTTACAAATCTAAGACTTGGACACTTAACAAGAGAGCAATATAGAGACTTCAGACTACTCAAAGAAGTACAGAGGAATGCGTATTAGGAGTAAAATGAAGAGATCAAAAACAAAATACATGGGTAAGAGAACAAACAGATGTTTACTGACATCATTGAAAGAATTAAGAGACTAAAGTGGATTTGGGCTGGACACATTCATAGAAGAGATGACAGTAGATGGACAATTGAAATTTTAAAATAGATTACAATAGACTGTAAAAGACCTAGAAAGAAATCACATTTGAGATAGATGGATGAAATAAGAAAATGTGCTGTGGAGAAGAATAGCTAGAAACTGGAGATGGATTAAACTTGGACAGACATTCATTCTGCAGTGGATTGGTAATAGTTGAAAATGATGAATACATAATCAAATACATGTTTTGATCACATACAATAACAAAAATGCATTAATAATAAGTTTCAAAATGTATACATTAGCTAAAATATATTCACCTAATCAATTTTGCATTAAAATTCTTAAGACCACTCACCTGCAGCAAAAATATGATCATTGTAAATTATTTCGAATAAAAAAAGAAAAGACAAATAATTTTGTGCTTTAGGCAGTTAATAATCAACTTTATGAATGATCCAAGAGTTACTAAACATAAATTAAAAAACATCATTAATTCATAATTTGTTTCTGATGTATTCAAGAAAATGGTGGTTTTTATTGTGAATGTAAAAAATACAGTATTGGCAGAAAAAAATTTAATTATTTACTTTATTAAAACTATGGCAATTAACTGTGCATTACATCTTTTTACCTATTTTTTATTTACCTTTAATTTATTATTGTAAAATAAATTTGCAAACTTGCTTTAAAAAAAATAAAATAACAGTGCTGTAAAATATATTCAAAGTTTTATTGATTAGATATTACAAAATAAAAAGCTTTGCTAATAGAACATAAAGTGCACCAAAGATAAATTTTAAAATGTGTGTAAATTATTATTACTATTTTTTCTACATACTTCATTTCAATTTAATGAACCATGATTAAGGAAATATCACTTTCAGGCTATGCAAGAAGCAGAATGACAGACCATTAATCAAGAAATTATAAGTAAAAAAAAAAATCAAAACTATTGAAATGTTTTTATATATTATATTTATCCACAGGTTAGTACCTTTTTTAAATTAATAATAGTTGTCATTTTTCTCAATTTCAATCTTTATTTTTTTAATCAGGTTTTTATATATTTTGAATTTAAAATAAATATTTTTTTTCCTTATAGGAACTCTAAATACAGTAATTAATTTTTAACAAAATGTTTGATTTACAAGGCAATTTAAGAAACGAATTGACAGAGGTAAAAGTATAATATACATGTGCAAACATACCACATTCACATATTTATATAATTATTTTAGAAAATGATAAAATTTCCTAATACTGTTTATGTTAAATTTAATTAACCACCTATTTACTGAGCTCTTGTTATGTGATGTGATGTATTGTGGCTTCTTAAACGGAGTCAGGAATCTCTCAGCAATTATACCCAGAGAAACTTGTTAGCCACTTTATTTTCCATTCCCCATTCTAAGTTTTCCCATATTCTGCTCCATCCCATTTCCATAACATAATCTTTGTCAACTCTATGGCCTTTACATCTAAATCCCCCTTATCTTTTCCCAAACCCAGCATAAAAACTAGTAATCCACTTTCTGTATAATCACTTTTTTCATATTTATTATTCCATAACTTCATTATTTGTACCCTTTCTGTTTTCAAGCATTTACATTCAATTAACAGATGCCTAATATTTTCTATTCCTTCCTTACACAATTTACAGACTAAATCACCCATATTTTTCCATTTACATGTATATTCTCTTGTTGCTCAAGATCCCGTTCGTGCCTTACTTTTCTTACTATTATTATATATTAACTTGCAACTAATATTCTGTTTACTTCTATATATATTTAAACTCTTTTTACTCTCCATACTAGTTCTCCATCTCTCTAACTCCCTATTCTTTATTAATAAATTTATTCTTTTATCCCATTCCTTACCATTTTAACACTCAACAAGCCTCCTAACTCAATCATCCCATCTTTTGTACAAATATACTAATATAAATTTTTTATCCAAATCTTTTGCATACCGCATTACTTTTCTCACCCATCTTGTTGCCTGCCCTTTACTCGTAACCCAATTAAATACTATTTTGGCTATTCTTTTATTATCCATAAATTGTAATCTACCAAAGATTTTCATTTTACTTTTTGCATCTCTCATATAAAAACTTGACCATCCCATTTCTCCTTGAATTGCCTCCCTTGTTGTCCATACATCTGCATCCAATGCATGTCTTCCTACTTTCCTTTGTACTTTTTCTAATACCCCTTTACTAACACATAACACATCATTACCATATGTTAACCCTACTACTGCAACTCTCTTCCATATAATTCTAGCTACATCATATTTATTATATGAAAACACTGTTAATTTCTTTTATCAATCCCTTTCTTTTCTTTGCTTCATTTATCAAATTTTTCTCCCATTCATTCAAACAATTTTTCTGATTACTTAAAATAATTCCCAAATAACTATATCTATCCACCACACTTAACTTTATATCTCCCAATAAAAATTCTACATTTTCTCTTTCCCCAGTATTAATCATCATTATATGTGATTTTTCTTCATTAAATTTAATCCCCATCTCTACCCACCCTTGCACATGAACAATGACATCTAGTGAGATTCAATATCAAATTCATAGATATAATTATCATCATCATCATCAACCATTATCAATTCATTGCAGAATGAAGGTCTCTCCAAGTTCAAACCATCTTCTCTGATCTTTAGCTTCTCTTCTCCACATCACCCCTGCACATTACTTTCTTATTTCATCCATCTCACATTCTGGGTCTTTTACAATCTCTTGGAATCCAGTTTAAGATTTCAATTGTCCATCTTTTATCATCTCTTCTAGCAATATATCCAGCTCAACTCCAGTCTTTTAATTTTTTCAATAAGGTTAATAATACCTTTTTTTGTTCTCTTACCTATATATTGCGTTTTCGATATCTTCTTGTTACTCTCACATGCATCTCTCCATACTTCTTTGAGTGGTCTGAAGTCTCTGTATTGCTCTTCTATTATGTGTCCAAGTCTCAGATCCATAAGTAAGAACTGGTAAAACACATTTATTAAAAACCTTTCTTTTCAAGCACAAAGGTATATTTCCTTTTAGTATCAAGTTATTTCTACAAAAAGCACTCTCAACCAAGTTTAATTCTATGATTAATTGCATCCATTATGTTTCCATCTGTATTAATAATCTGACTAAGCTATTTGTAGCTGTTAACTTCTTCTAACTCATCATAATCAATCTTTACTTTATATTTTGAGAAAATCCATTGTACATTACTCTAGCCTTTTTAACATTTATCTTTAGTCCTACTTTCATCTGATAACTCCTGCAAATGAATATGAACTGCTATTATGCTTTGGATTTGTAGATTATGAAAAAGACATTTGATTCTATAAACATTTCTTCAGTGATTAAAGCATTGGATCATCAAGGTATAGATCCAGGATATTGTCATATTTTAAAGAATATTTATAAAAATGCAACAGCAACAATTAGATTACATAATGATATTAGGAAAGTCAACATTGGGAGGGGTGTAAGACAGGGTGACTCCATATCTACAAGACTTTTTACAGAAGTGCTGCAATAAGTATTTTGTGGATTAAAATGGGAATCTAAAGGAGTGAAAGTAAATGGAGATTATTTAAGTCATTTAGATTTTGCAGATGATGTAGTTGTTTTTGCAAATAATGCTTTAGAGCTGCAGGATATATTTATACATTGATTTAAATTGGCCTTAAACAATATTCACAAAGTGAAATCTCAAATTCTCACTAAAAAACAAAAAATAATTATACTTTTCATTTATTATAAAACGAATTTTACCAAGTAATATATACCTTAAAAACATGAAAGGCCTCAAATTGGATATTTCTACTTTTTTCTTTCAACATTGTCATCATCAACTTCAGGTTGTCGGGATTACTGATGTACTTGGTCATCACCGTGAAATTATGCCGGTCTAACAGCAGCTCCCCTAACAACTGTAAATAATTGATAAGTTTGCTATTCACAATAAAACTACATATAACATTAAAAAATTGGTAATTAAACATTGAAGTTATCTTTTTATAACAGATCACTATTAAAAAAAGCCAATAAACAAAAAATAATTTAATAATAAAAAACAATAATAAATATATTTTTATTTTTAAAAAAGTTTTTAATTAATTATATTACAAAGAATAATTAATATAAGAAAATTGCTAAGGCTTCAAATTATTTTAAAATCCTAAGTTTTATAATTATATGATTAATATATTTTGTTTCTTGGTTATTTGTAAACAAAATGACTTTAATTTGGTATTTTAAAAATTGAAAGCATATAGGTACATAATTAAAAAAAAAAAAAAACCTATTTAATTAAGATTTCTAATATTTCATAACATTTTAAAATATTAACTATTATTTATATAAATTTTAAAAATATTTACAGTTATTGGATAGTAATTATATATATAAGAAAATCATTTTTAGTGAAATTAATTAAATTAAATTAATGTTTTGCAAGCAATAACTAACATAAAAAATTAATTGGTGCTACTAGAAAGTGAGATCTGTTCATAGTATATCAATGGTTTAAAAAAAAACAACTAATTAGAAAGAAATGTTTTTTGCATTTATTTATTACGCATGAAAATAATATATTTAACAACCAAACCAAAGCAGAATAAATCAGACGCATATTTCACTTATGGAAAAATGAAAATAATGTATATTTGAGCAAGCTAAAATAAATGCATGATAATAAAAATAATAAACAAAAACATGTCAAATAATATATTTAGCAACCAAAGCAATGCAGAATGAATATACATAACATTTTAACAGATATTCCAATATAAAACCAAGTTAATTGACATAATAAGTGTGGTAAATATAATCAATCCATAAAAAACTAAATATCAAAAAGCAATCTCTTTACAGTCAAAACTGTATTAGTAAAGTCAAGAAAATAAATGTTTTGAAGATGAGGCCAAATAAAAAAAAAAACAATTCTTTATTTATTGCTGCTTGTTAAAACATTTATTACTCTGCATTGGTTTAGTTGCTTATAAATATACACATTTTATTTCTTATTAAGTAATCTTTTCTTTGACCCTAGTATGTATGTATCTCCATTAGTGGGAAACCTCATGATCTAGTAGCAGTGATTAATATATAAAATTATATTAAAGCAGAATTTAAATATATAAACGAAAGACAGGACAGTTATAAAAAAAAATTGTACAAATGTCCCTGTTGTTCACACATTCATTTTTGACCTCCTTTCAGATTTGCTGCTAAATATTGAAAAAAACATGTTCACAAAAGAGAGAAAAAAAAACTAATTTGTTATTGATTAAATGATTCTAAAACAACTATTTTCTATTATGTGTTTATGTGAGAGAAGATAACAATAAAAATGGGAAACTGCCATATTGTAATACTGTTAAATAATACATACTATTTATTACATTATCACTGTAAAACTAATTTTAAAAAGACAAAAAAAAAAAATTCAAATTCTTTCTTCAATCTCTACTAAATCACAGTCCATGCCAAAAATAATAGTTCCCTTTAAAATTTTAAATAATTATTTTAATGATTGGGATAGTGGAGGTTACAGTTTAGCCAGATGAATGAAAGTATTGCCTACTTCTTTCTCATTTAAGTAATGTAAGTGGCAGAGAAAATAACTGATAAAGTTAATGCTCTAAACAGGACGGAGCTACCATCCCCACACCAATAAGATACAAATTAAACAAAATGAAAAAGTAATTGATAAATTGATACATTTCACAAAAAATCAAAACAAAAAAATGTTTAGAAACATGATTACCAAATTTATTATTTTCAAATTTATTTTGTATATATTTTCATGTTTATTTTTTCTTTAGTTTTTTTTTTTTAATTAAATATACGAAACTTGTCAATTACTTCATATTTATTGAATGTAATTATTTTGTAATCATTTGGTTTGATTGCTAAATATATTAAGATTTATTTTCTAAATATACTATATTATTTTTTATATTTTCAAACATATTTTTGTTTTTCATTTTTATGAAATATATTTGGTTTCTATATGGATGATGGCTCTGTCTGTGATAGAGCACAGCTACATTACACTGAAAAATCTGCTAATATCATATATACTGTATATCAAAATCTTTTAATCTTTACAAATCATAACTAAGATTTTATTTTTAAACTTTTGATCAATTTTCTTTGATAGATAAAAAAAAAAAAGAGAGAGAAAATCATAGTTATGATTAAGTTTTTGATTTATTTTATTTGCTGTATTCAACTGACTAAAATAAGATTTTTTTTTCCTCTTTTTATTGGTCATTAGAAATGTTTCATCTTTCTTTTAAAAAAAAAAAAATGTACATCTTTTGTTTGTTTTTATATTCCTAACAAATAAAGGTTTATCCCCACTTAGAAATGTCATATACCTATTGCAATTACTTTAATTCTAATTAAGCCTAATCTTTTAATAATGATCAACTTTTTCTTTATTTAACAGTAATTAGTAAGCATTTTTTCTAATCTAAAAATATTCAAAAATTTAAAAATAATTTTTCTCTTATCCAATTAAAAAATATCAACAATAATAATAAAAAAAAAATTACCTTGAGAGACTGTCTCCTTGTAACATAGTTTTCAGAATTAAGAAGTCCTTGATAAGAAGAAAATACTTGATCATAATTGTTTTCCAAAAATTCAGCACATAATATTTTATGTTTTGTAAGAAGTTCCTAAATATGATAATAATAAATAGTGTTTATTATTGACAATGCAAAACTTTCAACAAAATTTAGAAAAATATTAATCTAATTAATGATTAAATTGATGAAATAGCATAAAAACGTTTTTCATAAAGATAAGGAAAACCTATGACCAAATCTTAAAATCAATGTTTGTGTGATTTATGAATAAATTCACTTGCCAATAAAATCTAGGGTGTGTGTGAAAAGAGTACTACTTAATTAAAAAAAACAAAATTGTTTTACAATGAAGATGTGAACAAATATAAAAGCTACCTGAGTTAGCATATCAGCTTATTGTAATAAATATAAAATAAATTAAGACTTCGAATTACATTTCTACATAACTTAAAAAAAATCTAAGAAGAATATTTTCCAGAATGGCAAAATTTTTTAACTAGAATAATATAAGTATAAAGAATAACAGATGGGAAAAAATCATTATTTATTACAAATATATGTTTAGAATGTCATATGAATATCATCGATTTAATCGCTATAGACTTTTAATATCTATAAACTGGACTTTGACATTTCAAGGATTATTAGGAAAAAATAATTTTCTGCCTTGGTTACATTAATTCTAATACAAATAACAATAATACTTAATAACTGCTTCATATCTTCAATGCAAGGCAATATCTTTATAAAATTCACCAAACCAACTGACAGATTTCACTCTTCCAACAGAGCTTTTCTCCTGCTCTCCTCAAAAACAACAAATAAAAAGACTGATGAATAATCAAAACTATAAGCTGGATGAGAGAATTTAATAAAGATATTGCATTGTAGTAAGAGTATAAGAGGGTTTTATTATTACTGCTATTTGGCAATATTTAATAGTTTCAGTAAGAAAAAGTTTAAACCATCTAAACATCATTTAATAATCTGTCATTCTCTTTGATAACAAATACAGTAGTGATTAATACAGTAAAATATAGTAAGGTCTTATTAATTCTAGCAGTCATAGTTAATAAATATTGATTATATCAAAAACAATAAAAGATATATAACTCACATATAAATATATAATTGATTAGTATGCTTTATAAATATCTATAAATTTCCAAATCTTTTAGATTTGCCATACCCTTTTTTAAGGCTTGTAATAAATCCATAACTGTCATTTTATGAAAAATGTGTCATATGAGCTGGAGATTTGAAACACTTGAAACAATAGTCAAAATTTTCTGTTCAAAATCAAACTAGTCATGGTTAAGATTTATGTATCTTAATCATGACTAGTCTGATTTTGAAGTTGGAATTTTTTTTGGTATTGGTCATGCATATATAAAGTATATGGAAAGTGTGTCTAATAAACATAAGTTTTTACATGAAATACAGTGGAAGAATAGTCTGAGATGTATTCACAAGAAGATGTGATCAGGATTTATTACAATCTTTATAGAAACCTGTGGCAAATATGAAAAATTTAATTGGTTACACATATTTATAAAACTCACTAGTCAATTAATTAAATATATAGTCCTTCCAGTATAGCATATTTCCGATTTATTAATGTGAATATAAATTAACTCCATCTATTAGATAATTTATGAACTAAATATTCAATATGTGTATATATTATATTTAATGTTTTCAAGGTTATATAATAATGTAAATAAAGTATTTTTTGGATTAAACCATGTATTATTTTGTATTAATTCCTGAAATTTCGATGAAATAACATCCATCATGGTCAAGTTTTTTTAAAAAAAAACATTAGATCTCAAGTAATAATGAGATTGAGCATGAAACAAAGATCAATCATTCTTATATATGTTTAATAGTTGATTATTCATAATACGTGGATTAACAAAATGTTTATTTTCTTCAGTTTCACCATATTAGAAGAGACCTAGGGTCAGTTACAGGCTGCACAGATTTTTTATATTATTTTAAATAAGTCCTAGGGCATATATGATTAACTCATAATCCATATATATGTACATAGAAATTAATTTGTTAATTTAATAAATTGTTATACAAATTGATTTGTATATGCGGGATAATTTAAGAAATAATTGCTTTTAATTACTACCAATGCATAGCAATGCTATTCATTAGCAATTCTCTTTACTTTAGCTCAGTAAGCCTGATGTATCAATTGACAGTGGATAATACAGTGATATAATATCCATTTTCCCAAATCGATCTGTGATTTCTTGCCTTCTATCAATTCAAACCTAGTAGGATTCAAAACTGGAACTAATGTGCTTATGTATCTAGAACCCCTTTTTACTTTTTTATACTATTGAGAATAATAGCCAGAAATTACAAACAAGATTTTGAATCCAAACTATCTTGTTTGTGAAGTCATGTAGATCTGGTTAGTTTCTATGTAATTTGGGGATCCCAGTTTTATGCCAACTGTAGGTCTCTTCTAGTTTTTGGTTAGCAGATCTTCATATATAGAGCAGTTATTTTCTCCCTACTCTAAAGCCATTTACAGTCTAGAAAACATATCACAATAAGAAAAATAAAAAAATTAAGTTTTGCAGTAGCGAAATTTTCTTACACAGGGTTTCAGTTATGCTAAATAATTCTTTGTCTATCTTTATTGATCAATGACTAACAAATTAATTATATTGATTGGTAGTATAGTAAACTTTTGACTTATTGTTTTTCAAAAGTATTAGAAAAAATAAAAAAAGATATATATAAAAAAAGAGAATTTAAAACTTATTAAAAATTATATATACAATTTAAGTGCTTTTTGTGGAACTACTGTACAAACAACATATAATTTTACAATATTTATTACTTGCGAATTAATTGTGTGTGGGTGTGTGTATGTATATATATATAGAAAATATAATATATTTCATAATTTTAATATAATAGTTATTACTAAATTGAGAATATTAATTACAGTGATTTGATTATTATTTTTAAAAATAATAATCTTATCTAATCAATTTATTGTATAAAATGTCATTTATTTTATTGTTTTAATTTTACCAATAAAGAAAAATAAATATATTTTAGACAAATTTTATATTTCAGTTGGTTATAGAAATGAAGAGCATTTACTTCAAAGACTATTAAAAGTAAATCAGTCAAACATCTATATATATATTAAAAAAGTCTCTTTTAAAAGAAAAAAGCAAAATGAAAAAGGTTTGAGAATGATGTTAGTTATCTCTCAGTTATAAAAATATATATATAATCTTTTTTTTTTTTTAATAAAATAATAAAAGAAATTGTGCCACTATTAAAACAACAACAAAAAATACTTACTTTAAATGTGGAAAATGCATCTGATGCAATATCAAATGTGGAAACTTCTACATATTTGAAAAAACTGTAAAATTCTTCTGAATATAATATAATTTTAGCTAAAGCTTCGTACCGTGCACACTCTCTTAACATAGTACCACAATTTAGAGCAATTTCTTGCGTCTCGTAACTACAAATAATAATAATGAAAATTATGAAACTGCTACAGACACCAATTTCTATAAAACAACATCAAAAATTAATATTACTAAAATGTGTAATCAATGAATTCTATTTATATTATCAAATTACTTTAAATATACAAAGTATATAACTGTAAAATGGACTAGATAACAGTATGTCATATCTTACAAAAATGACTAATTGGATACCTACTTACAGCATATATTAAATTGTCAGTAATATGAGACTATTTACTTACTATTTTAAAAGATTATGTACTAATAACATAAAAAGTCTCTAAAAAAAAATCACTGTAAATAAATACTTTAAAAAAGTGTGCAAATGAATAAAATGTTTTTAATTAAAATGCTAATTATTTTTTCAAAGCCATATAATTTTAAAACTTATAATTATTTCAATAAAAGGTCTATTGTATATCATTTATCATTTACCTTAAATATTCTTTATACATTATGCAATAATAAAACTTTTGTGAATTTAAATTGAATTGATTTTTTTTTTTTGCAAAAAATATTGAATCCTAATAATTAAAATATTAAAAATTCTCTAAAAAATATACAAGAACAAATATAATTAAGAATTTTCTGAGCTTTATTAATTCTAAAACTATTTTTAAAATGTTAAAGAGTTGGCATATTTGGTTTGCTCATATATATATGGCTAGTTTTAAAAGCTGATGAAAATCTCATTGTGTTAGCTACATAAAATTTAATTAATTATCTCACATTATGTCACTATCCAATTGCTTCTAGCAGATAAAAATGGAACAATTTCCAATTACTTCTTGAATTCTTATCAAGATGACAAGCATGGGAAATTTATTATAGCGCGATTCAATTTAGCCTTATATTCTCATGGCAGAAACTCAAAATATCTATTTAATCCCAATGTGAAATTCTACTTCGTTCTTTTATTATATAATAGTTTATAAAATATCATTAAATATGTGATAATTTTAAGAGTTGAGAAAAATTTTAAATATTAAATGACGCAATTTAATTAAACTATAATATATTTACAATGAATTGCAATTTTACAAGAATATTAAGATTTTACTTTGTAAATATTACTTAGACCTAATAACATCTCTGAATTTGATGTTGAAAACATTGTCTACACGAATCTTAATAACAACTCAAAGAAGCAATCGGAATTTCATTTTCATCTGCTAGTCGGTTAATTAAATTTAATATAAGTTAAACAAGGATATTTTCATCTTACTAAAATTATTACATATAATGATGCTAATTATTAGTATTATATACAAGACTATAAAAAGAAGTTTCCTATTAATTGAAGATGCTCTTTGTTACTCTTCGACACTTTAAAGATATTTAATAATGTTCATTTTAAACATTCTTATCACTGCAATTGTTATTCCCATGGAATTAGTCGTGAGGTAAATGAACCCGGATGGGTGATTCACCAATATACATTAACCAGCCTGATGAGTTTACCATAACTTTTGTGTCAAATGCCTTTTGAGATTTTTTAACTAAGACATCAATTAGGTTTATTTAAAAGCAGCATAAATAGGTGCATGTCCATGTGACTGCTGACTCACTTGTATATATATAATCGAAACTAAATAACAATCTACATTTCCATCAGCCAAGGCAATGGTAGGAACTATAAGGCAGAATCTGCTATGAATTCTCTGATTGTGGATTTCGGCTGCTATTTTACTCAACTAATTACAATAGTAGATTACTTTGTATTGAAAAAATTCTGCATGAATTAGAAAAAGACTTGTCTAATATTATATAGGATATTTTGGATTGAGGAGAACTAATATTAAAGTGGAAATGGACTTTCTATAAAGGCATAAATATTGAAAACAAATGAAGTAGCATTAATCATAAAAAAAGTGGAGATTCATGGTATATCAGACAGAATGGCAAGATGATGTTATTGAAATTAATAAAAGATAGTAAATACAGAGAATTTACTTTTATGCTCCATTAAAGTTTTCTTTGCTATGAAGAAATGGAGGATTTTTATACAGATGTACAGAATGTGTTTGCTCAGATAAACAATTTTAAAATTGTCACACAGGGGACTTAAATGATAGTATCATAAAATGATTTAAAATGGAATTGCTATCAGTAAATTTAATTAAAGAGACAGAAAGGAAATGAGACAAAGACTTATAGAACTTTTAGATAAAGCTACATTTTAATAATTCATTTTTTAAAAGAATTTTTTAAAATGAAGATACAACAAAATTAAATTATATTTTGACCAAGATAAAATATGATTTCCAAGAATGTAATGTTCTAAATAGATTCAACATAGGAAATAATAATCAAATGATGAGATTCAAGATATTTGTTAATGCAAAACTAAAAACAATAATTATTATGAAAGGCATTATTTATAACTGATACATCTAATTTTCAAAAACCTCAATAAATTTAAACTAGTAGAAATTGCAAATAATTTTAAAATACTAACAGATTTAGATGACAACTAAGACTAGAATGAATTTGATAAAAAGATAATTATTCCTCTATTAAAAACTGTTAACAGATAAGTGATACAAAAAAAAAAGCAATTCATCAATAAGTTTTGAAATGAAACAAGGCAATGCATGGGGGGGGGGGGGAATAATTTAAAGTGACTCATTTAGAAGAATATCTAATTTTGTAAAATGGTACAGAAAGGAGTTAATAATAATATTGAAAAATACAATTGTGATGCAGTAAAGTAAGCTTTAGAAAAAAAATACAAAAGCCTTGAAATTTCAAAGCAACATCTTGGTGAAAGGAAAGTCATTCAATAAAAAACAATAAAGATGGGCATATCATAAAATATGTGAGAATTTTACAAATATATATCTATTAATAAAGAATTTTAAAAAAAATCCTTACAATTACAATAATATCTTTTAAAATATGCAATCAAATTTATGAAGAATTAAAAAAAGTAAAAAAAAGTTGAAAAAATAGAGAAACTGTTGGCAAAACTACCAATTAATATCTAAAGAATTGGAAGACTGTATTAGTGAAATTTTCAAATTAATTAATAAAAAATAGATATGACATCCCAGTCTTCTATCCATTTTATACAAGACTTTTACAAAGATCATTATGATTCATCTGCAAAAAACTTTGGATTCAATCTGCCAACAACAACAATAACAAAAAAAACTGTATTTAAATGTGGTTAATGAGTATGAGTTGCTATTAAACTTTGGATTTATAGATTATGAAAAGGTATTTGATTCTAAGTATTTTTGTGGTGGTTTAGACACAGGATATTATCAAATTTTAAAGAATATTTATCGAAATGCAACAGCTGTGATTGAACTACATAGTTATGCTAAAAAGATGAATGTTGATTATGATAAAATGATTGCAACTGTATACTTCATGAATAAATATAATTCTCTTCCAGCTATTACTTCAAAATCATTGAAATAAAAAAAATCTGATTTATCAGAAGAAAATTAAGTTAAATATCAGTTGCATCTCCTATTCTATTTTTTTATTTAATGTATTTCCTGCCAGATTTATTATCTAACAGACTCTTCCTGCCAAATATGAAATAGTTTCCCTTAGAAAAATATTACATAAAAAATTAGTCAGCTAACCATTTATTATTAAGTATATGAATACAAAAATGATATATAAAATACAAACATATAATTTATATTAATTTAAATAAAACATTCACATAAATAATATAAAATCAAAACAACCTATAAAGATTCCCTAGTCTATTTCAAGCTATAGTTCAATTGAAACAAGAATTAAAGCAGTCTTCTTGCTCTGCAGATGTCCTTATAGCTCTCAATTTCTCTCTCTAGTAAACATGTTAATCCCTTTAATCTAATTTTTTTTTTATCATCATATTTTAGAAAGGTTGAGCTTTTTATTTATTACTATCCATGTTTCTATTTAATTAAAATTATACATTTTTACATTCTTTATTATAGAAAAACTTTACTTACAAACTTTCTTATATTTTATTTATATATATGCATTTAATATTTTAACTTACCCATTTATTAACGTAAACAAAATTTCAGGTTTTGTACATATATACTCGACAGTGGGTGAACGTGTACCAATTTGTCTTCGTAATATGCTATTAAAAATTTGGGCAACATCTTTTTTACCCTGCAATTAAATCAATGAAAGTAAAAAAATATATATTTTAATTTAACTTTAAAATAAAAAGATACTATAATATATATACACTACAGATTACACGTGTTAGTTTAATATATATTTATTTTAAAGAAAAAAAAAGATTACTCTATCAACTCAAAATAGTCTTAAGAAAACAGTTCAAAACATAAATGAAGTTTAAAAAAATGATAAATTGTGAAAAAATATGCTAAGTCACAAAGTGGGAACATTAATAAAAAAAAAATCTGTATGCGTGAATACCCCCCACCCCCATTTGTCAACAAAAAACTGCTGCTGCTCTGAACACATTATCTATTACAAAATAGATATAGCCCATTGGCTTAAGAATCAATAATACTAAAAAGCAAAAACTCTCCATATAGTAGTACCACCTTGTGCTAACCAGAGTAATCAATGGATGCCAGAAGGCTTGTGCATAAAATCCCTATCTAGTGCCTACTCATCCAATATCCCCAGACTAGTTTCTGGCTTGTGGCCTTCATCAGTGAGGAGCCTTGGATCTGAGAGCACTGCACCTAGATCTTAGGATCAAATAACAGTTAGGAGCTAGCATGAGATGGTGATCATGTGATGTTTAGTGGTTTAATACTAAAAAGCCATAGAAAAAGCATCTAATGAGCAGTTAATTGAAAATGGCCATCTTTCATCACTTGGTGATAAAAATCCAGTCAATTTATTCCTGATAATTTTACTCTGAATACACCTACTTTTCAAAATATTTATTATTCTGATTCAATTAATCTATAAAATCCCACTTAATCTAAAAAATATAAAATTCAAGCACTAGAATGGATAGATGAGAGTTGTGACCAATGGATCTTCAACTGTAGTCTGCCATTCTGTCACTGCATTAAATTACGCAGATAAGTAATCCAATTACCCTTTACAAATGCTTACTGAAAATTAATAAAATATACATATTTTCTTTTTTTTTATCCCGCTTTCAAAATAATGCTTGCAATGCCAAATACAGCAGAAGAATCTTTTTCTCTCCTAAAATGAAATTATAGCCTAATTTGAACAAAAGCACAATCAATACTTAGATAGTTTAAAAACAATTCTTTTATTCATAATTCAAAACAAGTTTATTCAACTATTCCCCCATCTTATTCTTTTGAACTCTCGATATTAATAAAAAAATCTATTATCCCAATAAATATACTATACCTATGTGTGTTGTAGTATATGATTGCCCTATTGTATGCTACGATACAAAAATGTACAACAAAATAATGTTTTTAGCTTTTACTCACTCATACAAAATCAAGTTCAAAAAAAGCACATACTAAAAAAAAAAAAAATTATAGGCATGTACATTAAAATAATTTAAAAGAACATATTGAAATTATACTCAGAGGTAAAATTAAAGGTCATTAAAGGGAACAAAATGAACCTACTGCCTATTATTTCAAAATACAATGCCTCAGGAGTTAATTAGGAATAACCTAAACTTTTAATTTGAAGTTGTGTTAAGAAGCTTATTGAATGGAGAAAGACTAATCTCCTAAAATTGGTCTGAAATGAAATCTCATTATATATATTTGATACACTAATAGCTGAAAAACATATTTAAACATTAATTTTAAAACTCTTAAACAAAAAAAAAAAAATTGTAAAAGAGTGAAGTAGAAATTTGAGCTAACATTATTTTATGGTGATATTTATTTCGATGATTTGTCAGGTATTATTACTATCATTAGGTTTTTTTTTTTAAAAAGGATACCTATTTACTAATAAATGTATGATTGTTATTTTAAAATCTGTCAAGTCAGTCTAACTGACAGGGAGATGCAAAAAACTTATCAAAATAGTAAGATATT
Organism: Epiperipatus broadwayi; assembly: GCA_028023455.1. Classification (NCBI taxonomy): domain Eukaryota; kingdom Metazoa; phylum Onychophora; class Udeonychophora; order Euonychophora; family Peripatidae; genus Epiperipatus; species Epiperipatus broadwayi. The sequence continues at coordinate 16,201,526 of JAQFVV010000011.1, forward strand.
TTTAGTTAATATCAATTTGAAAAGAGGATGGTAAATGCTGTATCTGTTAACATTAGGTAAATAAAGATATTAAAAAGTGGGAATATTATTAAATAGAAATCAGTGTGTAAATGATTCATAAAGTAAATACTTATTACCGTATCTAGCAAGAAGTTTAAATTGTGACAAAATAGTGACCACTAGCATGTCATACACAAGCATATATTTTTTTTGGCATAAAATCCTTTATATTTGTCAATGAATGAATGACATAAATAAAAGTATAAAATATTAACAGTGATAATAAATATTTATAATAACAATTACAAAAACTCAAATACTTTCAGTTATTTTCAAAACCTTTCTCATTTGCTAAACTTTTAAAAATGTTTAACAATGGAGGATAGTTTTATAATTATTATTATAAATATTTATTTTCAATGTTAATATTTTATAAATTTATTTATTATTATATATATAAACATACAGGAGGGCTCATTGATTGTGTCTTCATTTAATACATTTTTTTATGCTATAAACTAATCAAATAAGGATTCCAGTATGTATTTATGCATAACATATCAATTAATCAACTTTTTTAAAACAGTGCTTACCTCAAAATCAATTTTCTGTAAATTTTGAATGAGAATGAGAAGTAGATTGGAATTATACAGTTCCTGCGCAAGCTGGGCGACTAACTCAGACTGGGGTTCTTGGTCATTAGTACCATATAGCATATTTTTCATTTGAACAAGATTTCTTGATACTTCTTCTGATGCCTGATAAATTTAGTAAATATTTAATTTTATAATGAAATTCTCAGAATAAAAATAAATAATAAAACATTATCAATTATGAATATATAAGAAAAACTTATAAAAAATCAAGTGAAGTAATCATGGGTAAAGAAATAATGGTTAACAATAAATATTACAGATTATCACATGATTATTTTTTTTACAAGAATAGAATCCATAATATTACAACAATCATGCAATTTTATAGTTCAACGTTAAAAGTATGCTGCTATATACATGTATACATATATTACTGTCCTCAAAATATTATCTACTGACATAAGTGGTAAACTATTCATTGACAATGAACAAACATGAACAATTAGTTTATGCTTAATCATTTAACCTATCACCAGATAAACCCTTTAACATGCATATATATGAAATTTAAGAGACAAAAATTATATATTATCTGAATGAAAGACAATTATCTAAAGGCTTCTATATGCATAGTTTTTATTGGTAATCTGATATCAACAATTATATTAATGAATTGTTTGAAAATATATAAACACAGATATTTAAAGAAAATATGTAATGTGTGGAGTTATCTACTTATAATTATTTAATTAGGAAGCACTTTTCCTAGAACAGTAGTTCTGAAAACCAACTGCTCCAGGCCAAGAGTTAAAGTAAAACTGTTAGGCAGAATTAAATATTATCATCTAAAACACCCACCCATCAAAAATATTATATTACAGACATATAATATATATACATATAAATTTTCATATAAAGTTTGAAAAAAAAAGTACTTTGTCAGCTTTCTTGTCTCCTCTTTCTAAAGCTATTACAGCATCTTTGAGGGCCTTTACAAGCTCTGCAGGACTCTTCTGTGATTTGCCAAACAAAGGCATGGCTACTAATTCACAGAACAGTTAATTCTGAAAAAAAAAAAAAAAATTATGGTTATTTATTTTAATACAAAATCATACTTTGACAAATTCTTTCATGAACTTATTAATCTTATATATATATAATAGCCTTTTGGTGTTGTGATAGCACATTTCTCTTCGTTAATTACAATTTGGATATGAGACTAGAGTTAATTGCCAATCCAAGTAAGCATCAATATTATTGTTAATGAATACCTAGCTAATCTTAGGTAGAATACAACATGACCAGAAAACTACTCAAATCCCTATTACTTGTAATCTGCAAGTTTTCATTTTCAGAGATTACTTCTTTTTATACAAATCACGTTACAACACCATCCATTTTTAGCAGATTCTAGACAAATTAATTGTCAATCAGACTTCTAATTACCTTATTCTTTTCAACCATTGCAACTAATGCTATGATTAATAATTAATTTAGCTAGAATCTATTAAGTATAGATACTGTTGTAACTTGATTTATTTATGATTTCTATTCCTAAACAGCCCATTAAAAATCTCTCTAGTATATGAAAAAATAGCAAAGGAGAGTACAATATTTGTTGAAACAATTAATCATTGATTGGTAAAACTTTTTTCCTTCATTGTCTTTAAAGTCCAACTAAATATAGTTAAATACTCATTTTCTGATTAACAGATGGATGGTATATTGGCCTGTGAGCTGAAAAAAAAAGTATCTTGCTGAGAAATCTTCAGTTATATGAAAAAAATATTCAAGTTTCAAACTATTTCAAACTAGATCATGATTATGACAGGCATATGTGCTAACCATTATACCAGAAGACCCATCATAGATACACATTCAAAAACATGACAACATGTAACTGAATAATTTCATATTCACTCAAAATATTTATTTATATAGAAATATTCTTCAATTACAAGTTAAACTCAATGTTAAAGCTTTCCTGATAATAAGAATTGTATATGGAAAGCAATAAAATAATCCACATAAAAAATAGCTACATGAATTTGTATTTATAAATATACACTTAAAAATTAAAATGTTATCATCATAATTTTAATATGGCATACACTCATGGATCCTCATATTTAAAATACATTTTGGCAATGGTAATTATTTGTGGTCATATGAGCTATTGAAGATTTTTAGGGAGATGTGTCAAGTGGCAAACATTTTCAAAATATTCTATATATTTTCTAAAAGAATGAAATAAAAATAAGATTTTCTGCCAGATTTCCATTTGATTTCACTTTCTAAAAATTTTTCCATTATATAAACTCTTAATAATGTGAAAGCTAAAACCTTAATAAATTTGATATATAAACTCTTAAGTAAAAAGATTTAATGCTTATACACCTGGGTCTTGTTTTATGCGGATTATTTTAATGTGATTTTGAAGTTACGCGATTCATGTTTCTTCTTAATATCTTTCATATTTCACTATATTTATTAGATATCAAGAAAGTTAAATTATTAATAACTTATTTTCACTTGAAATACTTTTTTTTTTCAAAAATATAACGTTATAGTAGCAGCTAATGTGAATATGGCCTGAAGTTGTATTTAGAAACTTAGCTTCTTTGTCAATAACCTACTTATACTAATGAGTAAATAATAATAATAGATTTATACTTACATATAAATATCACAATAAATATTAAAAATAAAATTAAACATTTAAAACGTATATTTTGTTATATATAACAGAAATAAATAATCTTTTAGATTTTTAAAATAAAAAACGAAGATTTTATAAACTGAAAATAATCTTTCTAATGATAATGTATAATCTTTTTGTTTTGATTGCATCTCATTTTTTTAATATAGAAACAGAAAACCATTAACACAGCACGAGTGCTAGTTGTATATCACATCACAAATAAAAATAAAGTGGCTAATAGGTTTCTCCGGGCATAATTGCTGAGAGATTCTTGTCTTCGTTTAAGGAGAAGCCACAATACATTACATCATATCGAATCTGATTTCTTACCAGTTTACAAACAAACGCTAGCGTTAATGATTAAAATATGTATGAAAAATGTAAAATTAAATACTGTAGTTAATAAAAAAACGTAAAAAAAGTTTGTCTTGTATTAATTTTTTTCAAATATCTGAAATTTTTTATTAGTCATACTTTATTTGCTTATTTTTTTAATGTGTATTTTAAAGTAATTTTTTTTTGTTGCTTTGCTTTTATGCAAATTCTGAAAATTACAGACCCTATCCCCCATTTTTTAAGGTAAGTTAAGTCTATTTTTGTGCGATTTTTTTAAATGCGGGTTTTCTGTGGAAGCTATCTACCACATAAAACGAGACCCAGGTGTATATTAAGATTGTTAATTTCTCTGAAAAACAACAATAACAAAAAAAAAAAAAACATAAATAAATGGGATATCTACAAGTTCTAAATTTCTCTTATGAATATAAATTAAACTTAATTTAAAAACAAAGTCTTAACTTACACCAAAACACAATTTAATCATCTATTCTGAATCCAGTAGAAAATGTTACAGCTTATTTTCGTTCTATTTTATAAAAGACAGAGAATTGCAAAATCTTATGCATTGAATGGCCTTGCCATGACAAAAATCTTTGAGAATGCAGAAAAACCAAAGCAATGATGATTTTACTCCATGCTTTAATGGTATATTGCAAATACATTTGAAAAAGTAATTTCTGAATTAACTTTGAAATATTTTATATCATGCTTTTCAATTTTAAATATTCTGACTTATATCAAATTCACAAAGCTTACTTAAATTTAAGTTTATTTCACTTAATTTAAAATCTTAACCTATTTCTTCAATAAAATAAAATAATGTTACTTAAATTATACTTTTTCTTGCAAGATTACAATTTTATGCAATTGTTTAAGTAATTGCCAAATTGGTGGAAATGTTTCCTTTACTATTCATAGAATTCTTAACATTTTGCCAATTTTTACATCTGTAGCCTAAATAATTTATAAAGGCAAATTCTTATATATATATAGTCTTCATTATAATTCCCCAATTTAAAATTTGCAATGTACCGCTAGATAACTAAATATTTTGATAATGATGAATATTTTATGAGACATAAGCTGTTAATAAACTTTTATATTTTCTTATCAATTTTAAAAATAAAAACTATTCAAACTGATCATCATAATTATATCTAGTTCTCATTTAGCCAATCTTAATTTTTTACATTTTTTAACTTCCTAATAAGCATACTGTCTTCAAATTTTTTCATTTTCAATTCTAATACAATGTCAGTACAAAAAAAAGTTGGCAATGTTTCTTCTATCAATCCATAAATGCTTTTCTCAATATATATTTAATCTAAGCTAAATATTTAAACATCAGTCCAAAGATACCTATTTTCCATAATTTTCTTTAGTAGAGCACCCATGCATTATCAATTAAACCAAAGACTTTATGTTTTCACTGAAGTTTATACAACTTTCTTATGGCATTGATTCAGTTTTTAATTATTCAATTGATGTCAGAAATAATATCATTCTTCGACTAATGTTGAATCCAAGATATGTTCACAATAATATTAATTACATGATATGAAAGAATGTGTGCTATTTAAACATATTGTCAGATCTTTTATCATTATTTTGATTTTATGAAATTTTAGGCCATTGAGGAGGTTTTCTATTAAAGATGGCTTGAATTGGTCCATGCTTTGATTCTTAATTAAATTGTTGTAAATTTTTTGCTGCAATTCACTAATTCTTTCAAGTTTCTGATATGAACTCATCTTTCATTATTGAAGATTTCACTAAGTAGTTGATTTCATGATAAGCATCATGTTTGTTGATTGAATTGTGATATTCTGTCATTTCCCTGCATTAGTTGTGTGAGGTTAATACAAGTTTCTGCTTCTCTTTTACAATAAGGGGTAAGGGATTCGTTAGTCAAAATGTTTAAGATAAACTCCTAATTGACAATAACCATGAGAACTATGTCAGCAATAGCTATTAAAGTTTCTCAACTTGCAACTTGAACAGAATTAAAAAAAACTTTTAATAACCATAGTAATGGATACTGTTTTTCCTGCAGATACTGATAAATAAATAACAAGCCTTAATATAAAAAAAAACAAACAATGAAATTACTCAAATGGTCATGCTACTGTGATATGAATAAGATAAAAAAATCTTACTATAGTGTACTCTAGTCATTACTATGGCAACAATATAGTTAATTCCTTTAAAATGACATTTAACATTATTGATCCTGTACTTTTTTTTCAATAGCAAAATCTATTTCTCCTACTCTAGCTCTGCTATCTATTAAAAGTTTAAATAAATAATAGATGGCAGAAAATAAATTTTGTTACAGAAAATTATTTTGAAAGCCGAAATCATGAAGCGCTGTTAGGTTTATACTTTTTTCAAATTAATTTTTTCCCCTTGGGAAATATTTATTTTTCTTTACTGAATTTAAATAACTCAATGCAAGAAAAAAGCCATCCAATGGATTGGATCTTTGCAATTTCTTTTTAAAAGCATCACCAACTATTTTATAACTCTATGACAAAAGTGATCAGAAATCAGACTAAACAAAATGACAGTTTTCTGATCAGAGAATCATCTGATTTATGCATTGTTAAATAATAATATTTAAAATTGAAGATTTTATAAGAATTGGTCAAAAAAAAAAAAAAAAGAATTGTTGAGTGCAATGATAAAATTTTACAAAAGAAATAACTTGCTGTTCAACATGAAATTTTTTCATATAACTTTGAGAAACAGCAAGTTTTTCAAATCATTAATTTTTTTTATTATCTATTAAAAATATACCATATGGTTTCAGGCAATAATATGAACAGCAATTCACCAAAGGCACATTAATGATTTCTTCCATATTGGTGCGAGTTGTCACTTTTCACCAAATCTTTCTGAGCACTATGCATTACTTCATGACAGGTCAATGGGACAATTTCAATTTGAATATTTGTTCTTTAAGAGACAGTTCAAATGTAATGTGATAAAGCTAACCACATTCTTCTTGCTTTTTATACTATCCTCAAAAGTCTTTACCCAGATTCAGAATTAATTCTTTTTCAATATTCAACTTTAACACACCTACAACTAAAACAATTTTGCAGATTTTGTTCACTACAATCTTTCCATTACTAATTTGGAACAAATCTCTTGATTACTGGATCATTTGTTAAAATTTTTTTAATGGTTATTTGTTCAGAATGTTATGTAATGTTTAAAGCTCCAATCGTGATAGGTTGAGCTTCAATCCAGGAGTCATCAACTCTTGATTGTGTATGATCCTATGCTGAAGTTAAATGAACCTTCATTATTAATTTTGAAGACAGCTACTAATCTTTATCATCATAATCTTTATTTCCATATTTAGATGCAACACCCACTTTTTTATTGTTTTTAATTTTCCTCTTGAGAGACTTGAGGCATTCTTTTTTTCAGCTATAGGGGTGATATCATCAGCATATCTATTATTCCACCTATCCTGAATCCACAACTTTGTCCAATCTGCTTTGAATAGATAATCAGTATACAAGTTGAATAAGTTAGGGTAATGGTATATACCACTGCCTAACCCATTTGCAACATAAAACCAGTTTGCTTTACCAAAATTTGTTTTAACTATGGCTTCTGTAACTATAGAGATTCTCCATAATTACGTTCTTAAGCCCATTCTAGAATTTAACACGGCCAGCTCAATAAAGTACATATAGTCTTTTTGCTGATGTTTCTTCATCTTTTCAAGTTATCTAATACATATCAATCATAAAGTCTCTAGTTTCCTGATATTGTAGAAAGCAGTTTATGCACTTGGAACTCTCTTATAATGTAAGCCTATATAACTTATGCTTTATGATTTTCAGAATAATTTTACTTGAATGTGATGAATACAATAGTTTTCACAAGTTCAGTTTCTTTAATATAAGAATATAAATCGATTTCCAATTTGTAGAAGAATACATAATTAATTCTTAAATTGGTATAATTTAGAACTTTTATTGATAATGCTCAATCCAACAGCTTTTCTTTACCTCACCCTTCATTATTGAATTATTCAATTATAGTATTTCAATTCAAACTTTTGTATACAGTTAATGAAACACAATTTCGTAATAGCTATTATAAAAATAAAAAATATATATAATCAAAACTGGATTAGAATTAAAACAATGCTAATTAATATGCATTATTTTGAGAGATAAATTCTTCAAAGAAAATGAATTCTTTTTCAATTACAGACCGAGACATATATGTAAGTCAATTTATACAATATTATAAAATCCAACATTCAACCTGTGTAAATGTTTCAACAGCATTATTTAAATGAAATTTAAATCACACTGTCAAAGCAGAATATCTAAGTATTTATCATAAGAGTCAAGAGTTTTGCTTCATGAATGCGATTTGAGGCCAATTTAAATAAAGTTGTTTAAACATTACTCTAGATTGGATGTTGGATCTCATAACTGTCATTATCTAAATTAGATTCTTTTATATATATCTCAGGTCTCAGTTGAAAATGGATTTACTTTCTTCTGTTTTATAGCAAGATTATAAAATTATATTTAATTAAATTTGTTATAGATGATACTTAGAGAATTCTCTGCTCCAAAATATTGTATATACATAAATTTATAAAAAGTTGACTATAACATATAAATAAACGCTAAAATGATAGTTACCTGCAGTTGAATAAAAATATAAAAAATTATCAGCAAGTTTTCAATTCATCAATGAATCGATCTACAAAAAAAAATAAAAAAATATGCTAAGTGGTATTTTAGTGTAAAAAGTAATATTAGTTTATAGAGGAAGAGGAAAAAAATGCTCAAGTTAAAACTTATACATATTTCTATCTTTATATATAAATTCTATGAATGATTTTACTTTCAATAAAGTTAGCAATTTATTTGAAATATGCACATCAAAAATTGAAAACACCTTCACCAATGACAAACATAATATCACTTAATTTTTTAGCTAAACCATATACAAACATGGAGCAGTTCTAGCACTATCCACAATAATTGTAAAAAATCACAGATTATCAATAGCAACATGCATAATCTCATTGGATCTAGCTTTGAATTCCAAACCCTCAATGTTAAAAATAAAATCCAGAAACTAACCTGAGAATGCAAATTTAAATGAATTATCATCTGATAATCACTGGTTACACATTAAAAAAAAAAATATTTCTACACAAATATAAATTTGCAACCATAATTAGTTTTCCAAATACATTAAAATTAATTAATAGCAGAATGTGCATAATAAGACAATACTTAATTTAGACACAAATTATAAATAAAGAGTTATTGTTACTGCTTTTATAATACTTTACACATTTAGCATATTTATAATAACAATGTTAATAGTAGTCCTATGAACAAAATCATGTTTATTTTTATTAAATTATTTAATTTAAAAACATAAAAATTAATGTCGTAGTTTCAGCATTCTTTAATGAATATATGACCAATAATGGTTTATCATTTTCATCAGGATTAAATGCCCTGCAGGGTTGGGGCAGTAGATAGAGCATATGACTTCGGATTGGGAGATCCCAGGATTGATTCTGGTGGTAAAACTTTTTACAAACTCCCAAGTAATAAAGCCATATGATTTTTTTTTAAAAATTAGGATTAAGTGTGCTAAAGATTTGCAATGTTGACATTTTACATGTTGCACTATACTTTGTTTTTCTAAATATATTCAACTATTAGTAATAACAGTATTTTATTCTAACTGATATGTTAGGAAAAGTATAGTTTGAATTTTTCTAAAAACATTAACAATCAACTAGTCAATGGAAATAATTCAACATAGAATTACAAGTTTTACATGCATTGCTTAAATAGATAATAATAAGTGATATGATCTACTATTTATAAATGATTTAATGAGTATCTTATTTTAGTCAATGAGGTATTAGCTCTATATAGTTTATGCAGGATAGAGTGGCTGACTGAAACTAAAAGTCATGGATTGTGGTTCTAGTTCATCACTTCTGATGCTCTAACTTCACATGAACTCACAAGTGATAAATTGTTTGCCAAAATCTTTTATAATTTTAATTTTTTTAAATAATTTTTACTACTGCATAATTGTGATATGATAGATATATTAAATAAAATGGGAAACCAGATTTCTCAACAAAATGGAATGTTGTTCAATAAGTATATTCCTATATATAAATTTGACTCATATGGTCAGGTATAAGTAATAAAACAATGAATTTAAAAATTGCATGGAACATACAATAATGAGGAATGAGATAATCCCTCTTGATGTAGTAAGTGAAATTTTAATCAAATTTTGATTGTTTTTCTATTGATCAGGAAGGTTTTTATGCTCACTACATAAGTTTCTTCCTAAAAGCTATTAATTTCAAGAATTGTAGATTGTTAAATCAACAACAGCTTAGAAATCAAATTTAAAAAACATTAAGTCTTTAAGATTATTCTCTATGAACATCCAGAATAGCGTAATATAGATTCCTATAGAGTATAGTAATGCTAGATTTCTTAATAAATGTCTAGAACAAATAATTTCAATATTAAAATCTCTGACTAATACTTAGAACTTATGGAAAGTTGGCAAAAAATTAATTAGTAGCAATTATAAATTATATAAAATAAATAAAAATCATATACTGTTCTGTTAAAAAGATGAAAACCAATATATATAAAAAGTATATACTTCATGTGAAAAAAAAAAGACCAATATATAATGAATAACACATGTTAGCATAAATATTCATTAATAAAAAAATACAATACTTTTGAATTCAAAATTAGTTAGAATCATAGTAGATATTAGATGCCCTGAAATTTGATCAATTTAAATGCTGGGCACTAAAATTGCTTATGCATATTTTAAAAAAAATTGAACATTTCAGGAATGAGTATTTTTGAATAATAGCTATATAATCTTTGCAAAAATGATCTTTGGTTCCCAAAACATCATGCAAACAAACCTACTATTTTGAAAATATTGAATCATCTTAAAATATAATAATTTTTAAATTTAGAATTGTTTATAACATGTTTTTAATATTAGTTGCCAATCATTGCTCACAAAATAACCAATAAAATATCACAACTTCAGCTTACATATTGTTGTTTTAGCAACATACTTTTTCAATATCTCTATGCCACTTATAGTAGATGCTAAATGATAATGTTTAATAAATCCCTACCCTGTGCCATTCTATCAAATATCTCCAGTGTAATATAAGTTTATGGCTTTCATGAGTGAAAAGCTTTGGATCTTGGAACAGCCTCTTGATGCCAAAATAATATGTAAGCTGAAGTCATGTAATACTGATTTATACTAAATCCTAGTCAGAGGATTGTCTATAGTTATTAAAAAACTAAGAACACCATAATACATAGAAACTGAGCTGATTTCAGTTTTATATGACTATACAGGCTAGTTTCTTTAGATTGAAATCATTTATATTTTAGATTTGAGTGGATGGCTTGATAGTATAAAAGAGCAGTAACTGATAGCAGTTGGAAGGTGCATTAAAATTCTAAAGATCCAGCCAGGTGCAATGTTCCAAGCCCCAGACCCTCATTAATGAAAGTCATAAGCTTGAAACTACTTTGGGAATATTAGATAGGACAAGAGGATAAGGATTTATTAAGTACAGTACTATCATCTGGCATCTATAATTACTTACTAAAACTTACAATAAATGGCACAGAGATAGTGAAAAAGTATGCTGTTTACAAAATAATTAGTCATAGATAAAATATATATTATATTAACCAAGTATTTATTATTCTCTTACAAATGACAAATACCAAAAAAATTATGTTTTTCTTTTGATATCTTGCAGAGATTGTACATTTTAATAACACCTTTATTTTCTCTTTATAATTTTAACATTACAAAAAAACCTTTTTTTAATTAATAAAATCTTTGACATTTGCTTCTTAGAAATTCTAAAATACCTCACATTAGCTACTTTAAATCTGGCTTCTTTATTCAAAAGATTTTTTTAAAAGTTGGTCAGCAAATATATTAATATTTAGGTGATGTGTGTGTACACAGTAAGATTCATGCTTAAGCCATCCATGGGTCATAACCAATTACCTAGGATTTGAATTCAGATAAAAGTTTAGAGATTTTTTCAGGTTTCCTAAAAATTTAGGATTTTTCTTTCAGATTAACTGTCTCACAGCCAATCCAACTATCTTTTCAAATTATCTGAGAATAAAACAAGGAAGAAGTTATATACTTTCAATATCAAATGTATGATTAACCTGGTGTTATCCTCTTCATTATAGCTCTATAGAAATGATGAAAAAGCTTTTCTGCAATTAGCTATTTTAACATTAACCAATGGTAAAGATAAAATAGACTTTAAATGGCCTTTGCAAAATGAAGACTTCTTTGGCATCTTTCTATAAAAAACAATTGAGGAAATTATGCTCTTGCAAAAATATCGTGATTAATTAAATCCCATAATTATAAGAGTATTCTTATATATAAATAAATTCAAAATACAATAAGACCAAGTATGAGTAAAATGAAAACATCGATCATTTCACTAAAAAATGAAATAGAGCTTAAATAAATAATAGTATAACTTCAACACTATAACTTTCCACAAACTATGTTAAATCCTTAATTTTAATTAAATTAATGTAAACAGATTCATATTACGGAATATATTTATCCCACAATTATCAAATCATAAGAGATGACAACAATATTAGTTTTGGTCAGAATACATTGCGACAATCTTCCTAGTATAATTTATGTTGTATATGTGAGAATTCTCCAAAGGAAGAATAACTAGGTAATATGAGATCTATGACCAAATAATATAACAAATATGGCATATTTTAATTATAAAATAAAACATCATTTACGGAAAATAAATAAATTAATATTTGAAAATTCTTATTTCTAGTCAATTTGCAAAAAATATAAGAATTGGAGTGTTATGAAATGTCTATAAGTAGTATAATTATAGATTTCTATTTCAAATATTATAGTACTAAAATATGCTTCACATTTTGTAAAAAAACAAAAGGATGCTTTCTTACATATATATAGTTTGTTGCTATTTTGATGAGAAAATGAAGTTTTTAAAATTGGTTTATTGTGTCAGCACATCATTACCTTTTTAATAAAGTAGGATAAGATTTAATTTGCATTTTATCCCATAAATTGTACTTTACTGGTTATACTAATATACACACATACTAAATATATACATCAAAGACTGTGTAGTGATACTGCATGCCAAGCCTATAATTTTAGGTTTGAATCTAAGCAGGGTAAACTTAGAAGTTTTTTCTTTTGGATAAATGACTCATAGCCAATTAACCATGCTATTCAAATTAATTGATAAATGAATATCTGACTAGAGTGAAAAGTAATACTTGGTGATATTCCTCTACAACTATTTTTCCTTTGGATGAAAACCTCTGGAGATGCCTTTGTCTTATAATGAAATATGTAAAAGTTTTTTACCTCTTTTTTTTTTTACATATCACAGATACTATCCTATAAATCATATATATATATATACACACGTACATATAGATAAAACAGCCTTTTTGATAGTAGCTAAATGCAACAAAAGGCTTCTCCAACTGCCCCTACTAGAAGGCCAGTGAAAAAGAAGGCAGTAGTTATCAGGCTTGCTAATTATCAGACGGTAAAGCTTTGAGCAGTTTTCCATATTCAAAATATAAAATTTTCTATACATACACACACACACACACACACAGATCAAATCTGGATGCAAACTTCTAATTTATTTTCAAAATAAATATACTGTAAAGAATCTAAAAATTTTTTTCCATCACTCTTTTCTTTTGTTTTTTAAAAAAGGATCACATTTTAAATAAAATGTAATATTAGTTGAAATATAATGAACAATCAGTAAAAATATTGGCCTTTGTTATTAATTTACTAATTCTGTTTTTAATCACACAATTTTTCTATAGTAAAATTATTTTATATCAACAAACTTGTAATAATCTTATAAATACTGCACTTAATTTTATAACATATTTACAATACAATTTTCATTAATAAAACATCATTTTTCAATCAGGGCAAATCTTTCTACTTCATTATTTATTCTCCAAAAAAAAAAAATTATAATTGGAATTACATTTGTACAGAAATTTTTTTAGATTCCTAATTTTCATTACATAGATGATTTTATTTTTTATTTCCTACCATTCATTTATTTTCATAAAAGCACTTTCATTAAAACTAATATACTTAAAATAACATTTTACATAGTTAAAAACTATGATATTCCATCATTGTAAGATAATAAAGGTAACATTAAAACACTTCATATATGGAAAAATATTGAAACTATTAAATATAATGCATTTTTAATGCAGAGCACCATTATCAAAAAGGTGACCATTATATAGAATTTGAATTGTTTTGCTACAAATCATAAATTTACTATGTATTCACTTCAATAATTATATCGTTGAATGCAAAATTTATTTATGAACTGCTTTGTTACAAATTGTAATGGTTGTCTTACGGCAAGAGTGCTCAGTACCAAAAAAATGCATTAAGATTATATTTATTGTATAATTAATATATTATTTTTTAATTGAAAAAATAGAGAAATTTTTCTTTTATGTTCTTTAATTAAGAAATATTAAATTAATAAAATGAGGTTTGTTTGTACTCAAAAACAAAGCTGGTAATATCAAACTATTATAGTCATAAATATTTTGAAACAATCTTACTATTATGAATTTTGGTTGGATTTTAATGTTAAGATAATATTTCTTATGATAATGAAGTCTTTTTCTTTCTGAATAGAAGATGAGTAAGCATTTAAGTCATAGTCTCTATATTCATTCCTTTTAGATTCAGTAGATTTGAACAATGTCATTTGCTAATATCATTATAATTTAAAATACTCTTTTCAAATATGTCACTTAATCCTTGATTATCCAGAAACAATATAACTTTCAATTAGTTTGAAAAAAGGTATCAAATATAATGAAATGTCCTATAAAGAAAAATTAATCCATGTTGTTCCATATTTTTAGTGAATCACTGAAACTAGAGTTTATGATTCTGGCTCGCTAATCATTGCAATTTATATTATTTTTTCTCACATATACCATTTATCACAAAAAGTAAAAAATGATCCCAGGCACTATGAAGTCAGTGGTATTTGAAAATGTAATAATGACCAAGACAGACTCACCTATATAATGGGTTTCTTACTAGAGGAAAATGTATTACACATAGTTCAACCTTTTCTCTTTTTTACAAAAAATCTTATTTTGTTTTAGCAATTTAACTTCATATCTAACTCTGATGAGGAAACAACAGTTTCAGAAGCAGTTCTCTTCACCCTATTCTGGAGCCTTCTATTGTAATGTTGAAAAACCAATAAATAGTAATGATTGTAATAGTCTGAACTATAAGTTATTAAAGTTATCTTTTATTTAATAAAAAAATTTTCATTATCATTTTCAAACCAATATCAAATGCAGAATAGTTTTTCCAATCTCTAGTTACTCTTCACATACATCAGTAAATTTCCATATTTCATCCATCCATCTCATGTGGTCTCTTTTGAGATCAGTTACAATCTCTTGGAATTCATTCTAAAATTGCAATTATCCACCTATTATTAACTCTTCTAGCAATAGATTCAAACTACCTTCATTTCACTATAACGATATCAATAATACTGTATTTCATTTTTGACTTCTTATTCCTAATATACATTTTATACTTCAATGAGCAGTTGAAAGAAGTGGTAAAATACATATATTAAAAATTCCCTTCAAACATGAGCTTATTTCATTTTAATAACATGTTATTTTTAATAAAAAGTACTGCAGTTCAATTTAATTCTATGATTAAGTTCATCCATTATATTTTTATATGTATTAAAAATCTAGCCAAGGTATTAACTTCTTATAATTCATAATTATCAATCTATTTTCTTCTGAGAAAATCTATTGACTATACTCTAATTTAGTTCTACTTTCATCTGATAATTGTGATATTTCCAAGTATTCTAAAACATTATTTGCAAAAAATATAGATGATTTAAATAATCTCCATGTATTTTTATTCCCATAAATTACCATTTTAATTTTAAAAATACTTCTTGTAAAATTGCTGTAAAAAGTTTTGGAGTTATGGAATTACCTTGAAGTACACACTTCTCAAAATTAATCATTTTAGAATCAACATGTAATCTAATCACTGCTGTTGTATTTTGATATTCTTCAGAATATGACACTATCTTGGATCTACATCTTGATGATCCAAAGCCTTAATCATTAGAAAAATAGTAATAGAATTAAATTACATAATCTAAAAATGCAAAGCACACTAGCAACTCATATTCATTAATCCTTTCTATAACTTCTCTTAATATTTGGATATGACCTAATGTACCAATATCACTTTGAAATCCAGGCTTGTTCTTTGGTTTGATTAGAATCCAAAATTCACTATACACAAGGTATATGATTTTGTAAAACTATCAAAATTACTATTGCATTCTTCCAATCATCTGGTATATTTTATCAATTATATATTTGGTATATAACTTTGCCAACAATTTTTCTATTTCTTCATCTGTTTCTTTTAAAATATTCTATCTTTTCTGAATATTTTCTCTTCTTTACAGATTTAATTGCAGGTCTCACCTCTTCATTTAAAATACTTGGCAACTTGAAAGATCTAATAACCACAGGATATTTTTTTTTTTTTCATTATTATTATGTAATTCATTATAAATCTTTTCCACTTATTTCATGATGTCACTTCTCTTTTTAGTAATTGTTCAATCTTCTTATTGCTGAAATAACTTTCCAATACCAAGATGTTGTTTTACACATTTGAATTTTTAATTTTCCTCTATAGCTTTCCTTGCTATTACATAGTTATATTTTCTTATATCATTACCAACATTTTTCATGTTTTACAGAATTCTTTTCTTAATGGATCATTTATAAAAATTGTCATATTCCTTCTTTTCTTCACGCATTGCCTTGTCTCAAAAGAAAATTTACTGGTAAATAATCATCGAAGTCTTAATATTTTAAAACAATTTGGAATGCTAATTTCATTTGAGTATTTCTGAAGATTAGGCATATCAATTGTCAGTACTATCTTAATAGTTTTCCACTCTATTTTTGTATTACCATATACCATACATCTCATTAATTTATGATCCTTTCCTATGTTGAAACAATTAAGAATATTATAAAATACACATTTTCTGTTAATCAAAATATCCAATTTTACTGTATCTTCATTTGGATGCTCTGTCACATTCATCTCCACTCTATTTTTCTTTCTTTGCAAACTCCATAAGTCTGTCACCCCTCTCATTTCTGTCACCACAACTAAATTTATTCATAGCTCTTTCATCTTTCAACCATTTACCAATTCTAGCATTAAAGTCTCTCATGACAATTTTTAAATGTTTGGTATGATCAAAAGCATTTTATACATCTACATTTAGTTTTTTTCATTTTGCCAACTTTGACAGTGTTGTTTTTCAACTTTTTATTACAATAAATCCCATTCCATTTGTGCTATCACAATTTGTCCTTTTTTTAAATCAACCATCTCTTCCTCTTTTCTTCTAATTTTATAAAGTGAAACAATGTCCCATTAAATATTAGAACAATTCTTTTTCCAACTCCTGAAATCTTTCTTTACTTGAAAGTGATATTAACTTGTAGGTATCTAACAAATGGCAGCCTAGGTTCTGCCTTCAACTGTTCATTGCCCATTGCCTTCACCAGCAACTTTACAGCCTTTTGTAATAAGGGCCATAATTTAGGTTTGTCTAACATAATGATTGTAAATGTCTATAAAAAAATCATTCACACACACATTCAATCTGACTTCAAGAAAATTCAAGTGATATTTCAATTAAGAACTATCAGATGGCTGAAAGACCCTTTCTTGATCTTAAACTAAAAGATAAAAAGCTAACCATGCTGACTGATAATAGTGAGCAGAGCATTTAAATCATTCTACACATGCATAATCACATAGTAACAACTGCAATGACAAAAATAAATGGAATGGACATTAAGAATCTTGGTACTCATGTAGTAAGTACTACATACTACATAAGATTCAAATTTTATAAAATGGTTGGAGCTATCAAAATTGTGCTGAAGATACTAATTGATGAACTTTACTATTTTTTAACCAAAGAAACTTTTAAACAAACTTATGTAAGCATATAATGCAAAATTTTATGTGTACTTTTATAATAATAAAAAATACAAATTATAAAAATTTGAGAAATTATTAATTAAGAGTTAGTTTTTGTAAAAAAAAAAAAATCAAACTGTATTACTGGAGATAAGATGCATGAATGTTATTCAAAGATCCTAGAGGAGGTCTGAATTGCTGCTGTTCTGCCATGATTTTTTCCAGCATATATGATCCAAGTATTTTGTATCACCCTCAATCCAAAGATTCAATAGCCTGCATATGAGTTAATGTCAATAAATTGACATCATGTTAGAATGTCAGAATACTCTGGCAATTATATTTGCATAGGCCAGTATTCATCAGAGTAGATGACTGAGCCAGGTGCATATTCTCTTTCAATAATGGAAAGTAGAATATCATTGTCTCAGTGTGACACATAAAAATAGTGGTAATCACATACTCTATTAACCAACACCTGGGGTTCATCTACTTAAATTCCATGATTTTTAAGGTTAATGCCATAATTGATTTGATCTTGTGATGATACTTAGTCACCTTATAGCTAGCCTCTGACTGCAGTTGTATATTCTATGACCAGAAAATCTTGGTTACCCTACTTGGATCGACCTTCATCAATACCAATATTTGGTCTCTCATTTTAATAGACATGATACATAAGCTTCCTTCCAAAATTCAACCAATCCACTACTGCAATAAAAGATGTGTCAATAAATTTTGGAATTGTTCTTATAAGCAGGTCCATTATGAAGAATAGCAAGCAGTTCTAGTATATCACACAGATTCAATCTTCTAGTTATTGCAATCCAGGTCAGAGTAATGAAAGCATTATTGCTTCTGACTGATTGACTAAATTGACATGGCAATCCTTATTATGCTTTCATTTCTATTACAAAAGCAAACTACATTTGGAACAAGTTGTTTCACAAACCATTTCATTCAGCATATCATGCTGCAAAAATGCCAGTACAATTACTTGGCCATAGAACTCTTTAAAAAGCATAGAAAAATACAAATGTGTCACAAAATAGCAATGAAAATGCAAATAGCAAGCTATAAAAAAATTTATTGATTGTTTGATATCAAAAGCCTCCTTTTTTTTGATGAGTAAAGCAATATGCAGTTTCTGATTATCAAATTAAATGTGAAAATATGATAACTGCTTGTCCAAATATTATTAGTTGAAAGTGTTCTTTTTGAATAGAAATTATCAATTTTAATTCATATGGAAAATGATTTGTTTTGAAAATAATAATAGTGAAATTTTTGAATAGCAAATTTTAATAATAATAAAAATCGTTCCTTTGAATTTTTTTATTTATCAACTAGCATCTTGTAGTAGATCTACTATATCAGTATCAAGAATTTGCCCTGCTCAGTAGCTTTAATGCCTCAAAGAAAAATTCTGCTTTATTTATTTGATACTTAACATGCATATTAGATTTAACATTGAAAATTTATTACATTTCAGTTTCTATTATAAATATTAATAATACTTTATTCCCTTATCTGTCTAATATAATTTTTTTATTAAATTATTCAAAGTCAACAGTCCTCACAAGCTATAAATGTACAATACATATAAAAAAAGTTATGATTATAAAATATGCAAAAATACATAATATATATCATATCAATTTATTTATTTAATTCAAATGTCATTTTAATACTAATTTTAATTGTAAATCAAATACACCACTTCGGAATTAAATCACTAGCCAAAATTAAATTTAAAAATTCATTACTGATAGATTTCTGTGCTAAAGTAGAATCTTTAAGCGCAAGGTAAGTATTGGTAGAGAAATTTTTAAGTTGATTTTAGCTAATAATTTAATTTTGAATTTTTATATTTTGTTCATTATAGTAACTTGTTTAGCTTTTGTCATTTAATATTTTAGAATTTTATTATTTTTATATTATTTTTAATTATGCCTAAATATATAGTTTAAAATATGTTTAATTCTAAATTTAATCATTTTTAAAGACCCTGTATATTATTCCAATCTTTAGGGATAATTAACAATAAACAAAATTAGTACAAAACACATGAATTAAACAAATTTAAATTTATTAAATTTAATTAATAGGATGTATATATAATAATTTATACTATATGTGTACAGTGATACTGTATTAATATTGGAATTGACATGTACTGGGTACTCATTGCTTTGATTATAGCAGTTGAGCACACAAAGGAGCTATTTAAATATTGTTCAATACAGGAAAAAATACTAGAAAAAAAAAAAAGGAAATTTGTCCCCGTCCCCCCCCCCCGAATTTGTCCGTTTCAAAAATAATAATATAAAAAATACTCTATATCAATTTTTTTTCTGCTTTAAATTTGTTTTATTATTGAAATAATTTAATGTGAACAATTTTTATACATGTTAGATCCATATATCAATGATTCAATTATTTAATATCTTATGCGAAGGTACAAACTACAAACATATTTCAAAATTTGAAACAAAAAATAAAACATAAAAAATTATATATTTTTCAAAACTTAAAAAAATATTTAAAATATGAATAGAGAAAAATCCTTCAATATTACAAAATAAACATACTTTATAAGACTATTTCACTAAACTTAAAATTTTTATAAAACCTATTTTTATAATAAATTTTGCCACATCCATGAATCTATTTTAAATTAATATTATAAATATTGATTATAGTTATATACTATATGATTTTATTTAAATCCAAATCAAAATTAATTTTCTATACATCATAATAATAATCGTAACTAAATACAATTTCTATTAAAAATAGATTTAAATTTGTGTAGTGCCAGTTTTGTGCATTAAATGTATATTTATTGTAAATAAAGTTTAATAAAATCTTGTATTATACATACAGTACATTAAAATTATTATCGGTATAAATGTACTCTAGAAAATTAGCGTAAAGCTGAAAATCTGGATTTGATACTGAGGAAGGTCAATATATGTAAATGAGCCCTACTACATATTCTGAACTGTATAAATATAAATGGATATGTTCTAGCATTGGCAGAACAGCATTTATACAATCATGTAAGCAGAAAATACATGTGCGCTAATCATTGTAGAAGTCAGTGAAATAGTTAAAGACTGATATTAGGATTAAGATTAGAATGTATGTTAAAACCAAACTAAATGGATACACACAGATAGTTGGACTTGTATATAATGTTTGTGCATATGAACAGTTTATCATGCACCTAATTATTGGAATTGCTTAAAAAAAAAGTGGTTTCACTCATTTTATAATTTTTTACATTATTGTTTTCATTAAATTATTGTAGATAAATATATAGCTGGTAAGCATGTATATAATTTTTCTTTAATTATTCTTTTGGTACATTTTTGACATTCTTAATACTTCTAATCTTATAATTAAAATGTTTATTTATTTATTTTCCATTAGAGTATATGTATTACAGAATTCTTATCATATACATGTTGTTTAAATCTTGTTTTTAATTGATATTTGTTTGTGCTAATGTAATTAGTTTTCTTATCATATTTACAATCAACATTTATAATTTCAAATATCTTATTTTTTATATTCTTTTTATACAATGAATTTAATCTTATTAATTTTTCTTAGAATTAACTTTTGTAACAATAAAATTTACATAAATTATTTTTAATGATCTCTAATTATTATCATTAATGTTTATAAGCTTATTATATCAATAGTATAATCACTAATACCTTTTTTAATTACTTCATTTTGTAATATATTTGGTTTGTAATTCTATTTTTTCTTTAATTATTATATCTATGTTTAAGTCCCAATTTGTTAATACTTTGTAATACATTTCTCTCTATATATTAACACATACTTTTATATTTTCTTCAATGGTCATTTTGCTAATTATAATATTCACTGAAAAAATATATTAAAATACTAATATTTTCAGAAATGGCTGTAGAAAAAAGTTTGCTGCTAACTAAAAGAAAACCCTTTCTCTTTGAGGCCTTAAAGGAACAGAGAAAATCCAATCCATACATTCTTGAATTGTAATCATTACTATATGAATATTAATATAATAACTGAACATAGTTGGGCTGCTCACCGAACACATCAGCCAGCAAGGTGACTTTTTACCTCTGAATTTAAGATCAAGAAACATCATGGACTTTTCCCCTAGCTGCTTGATAATTGATAATTCTTAAATGAAACTTCAGTTGTTTTCTTGATGATTTATTTCTTTAAAAAACATAAGATATTTATAATCGTGACAGATAAATCTAAATTATGGTTCTTATCCCCAGGAGAATGAAAAGTTATCAATGAAGGCAGTGCAATAAACTGCTGATGGCAAAGATGTTGTCATTCAACGACAATTTTTTTTTATTTAGGTACTTAAACTGCAGATCATTTTCAACTTTGTGAAATTAAAAAAAAAAGGAAGAGACCTTTGATTTAAAAGTGAACAAGTACTTTACTATAAAAGTACAAATATTGGAAGCAAAAATGGAGTAGAATTAATTATAATAAAAAATAAAAAGACAACATTGTGGAGATTGATGGCATATAAACAGAACAGCATGATTAGTTATTCAAATTAATGAAAAATATCAAAACCAATTTCTGGTTCCATCAAGTTCTAATTCTGATGAAGTAGTAAAGAATTTTTATATGAACGTACAAATGACTTTTGATCAAACCAAACATTTTAAAATTGTCTTGGGAGACTTTAATGCTAGAATTGGTAAACAAGAAAGTGTTGTTGATAAATTTGGCTATAGTGATAGAAATGAGAGAACACATACTTATGGAGAGCACACATAAGAAAAACTTTATATGTTATGAATTCTTCCTTTGAGGAAAATGCTAAATGAAAATGGAAGTATCCAAATGAAGGTACAGCAGAAATAAATTATATTTTTGACTAACAGAAAATATGTATTTCAAGATTGTAATGAAAATAAACTCTTTCACCTTAGATTCTTTATTAAAAGTGGTCAAAATACTTTTAAAAAATAATTATAACATACACCAAATCTTTTAAAAACTTGTTTTTTATTTTTTTGCCACCAAAATGAAATATATATTAAAATAGATTTCCAATGTTTCGACTATTTCTTTATTTTTTTCTATAATCTTTTTCAAGGAACTAAAAATATATAAAAAGGAGAAGAAAAAAAATCCATAAACTTTTTTAAAACAAACAAAAATAAAAATCCTGTTACATATACATACGATTTTGGAAAATATATTCTTTACTTACTATGATTTCTTTTCCCAACAGCTTCCAACTTTACATTTTGCCTAAATGAACATTTTATTGTTACAAAATATAGTTTTTTATTATCTTATCTTCAATTAACACATTTTTACATTCCTTTCTTGTTAAAAACAAAAACATTCTATTAAATTTCACAAAATATATATATATATTTTTCCCCCTCTTTTCCTTTACATTATAATATTCTATTCAGAACAGGATTTAACATCTTTATGTGTAAACTTTCCTTTTCAAATCTTTCTTTTTGTTTAATTATACATTCTAAAGGGGTAATCTTAAAATTGACATGACCAAATTTTTCTTTATGTAAATATATTGCTGAATTTCTATCTGACAAATGTTGTTTTAATCTAGTTTTTAAAAAATTCTTTGTATTACCCACATAAGATATATCTTTACCATTATATTTTAAACAATCCATACATTTTATACAATAAACAGCTTGCATTATATTTGAAAAATCAACAAAATCTCCTTTATTAATTAAATTATATAAATTACTTTTTTTCTTGTATACAGGATAAATACTAAAACCATATCTTTTATTAAATCCATGAAACAAATTTTTTATCTTTTTAAAAATATAATTTTGAACCTTAAAACCTATAAAAAATGTATCATCACCAAAATTTTTCTTTAATTTTTCTCCATTTTTTATTTTATTTAAATTGTTATTTGAAAAAATTTTTAATACAACATCCCAAGGGTAATCATTTAACAAACATTCTTTTTTTATAATATTTAATTCTTCATTTAACAAATTTTTATTAGAACAAATTCTTATTCCTCTTTTTATTCTATTATTAATAATGTTCATTTTACAATGTTTATCTAAGTCAGAATTCCAATTACTTAATAAACCATGAAAAGTTTTCTTTCTAAAAACTGATGTTTCTATATTTAAATTATAATCAACAAAAATTTTTTTTATTTTTATATCCATATATTCAATACATCCCCCTATTTCTTTTTCCATAGTAAATTTAATATTAATATCTTTACTATTTATATATTTTAAAAACCTTTTAATATTTTTATAATCTCCTTTAAAAACAGTAAAATAATCATCAATATATCTACAATAAAAAACAAGACCAAACCCATTACTAAAATATTTTTTCTCAATTATACATATATATATCCACCAGAAGACCACTTAAACAATTTCCCATATATAAACCTTTCTTTTGCTGATAAAAACATTCATTATATCTAAAAACCAAATCTTTACAACATAAAACCAAAATTTCATACAATAAATTACAATCAATTTTTATTTTATCACCTTTATCTTTTATGTATAAATCCATAATATAATTTATAGCATCTTCTGGACAAATATTTAAATACATATTAACAATATCTAATTTTACAAATGTAATATTTTTAAATTTATTATTTTCTAAAAATATTTTTAATTTATCTACAAAAATTTTTGAATTATTAATTTTACTTTCATTTTTATTAAAATCTTCATATTTCTTAAAAACATTAATATATATCCATTTTGTGATATTTTCATAATATGTATTTTTATATGAAATAATGAGTCTCATTGGAATTCCTTCTTTATGTACCTTTGGTAAACCTATAATATTAGCACATTTTACATCTAATCTTTTCAATTGTTTCATTTTGAACTTTTCAATACATTCTTTTTCCTCCATTTCAGTTATTAATTTGTTTACAATTTTATTCTTTTTTTTACTTTCATCTTTATTAATTTTAATAAAAAAAACATCATCTAATAATTTACACATCTTTAAATTATATTCTAACTTCGACATAATAACCATACTACTAGATTTATCTCCCTTTAAAAATGTCAAATCCTTATATTTTATTCACCAACAAAATTATCATTAATATTAAATTAAACATTTGTTCATTCTCTGATGACTACATTTTTAATAATAAGATGCAGGGAGAAAATTTACAATAGACAATGATCTCCACATAAAAACTGTACTGAAAGATATAAGCTTGCATTAAATTTTTTTTTAAAAAAAAAATCATTTAACTGTATAATAACTATTATAAAAATAAAATGATACAATCTAAATCATGCAATATAAAATTTGAAAACAAACACGAGTGAATAACAACCAACAGACTGGATTAGCAAAAAAATTTACAAATTGCATGTATTTTTGAGAAAATCTTGGGTTAAATCTTGAGAAAGAAGTGTGTATAAACAATATCTTGAAGAATTTATTCATGTTTACATAAATATTATAAAAGGTATAACTTTATTGGGACATTTTTCATGAATTATACCCAAATATAACCACACATTTTAATATAAAGGTTACAAAAGGAAATTTTTCTTAACTAAAAATAGACCTTTAGATTTCTCTTTGAGAGATTTAAAAAAATTGAGTAAGACAAATTCCTATTTGTCCATTTCATACATTCTTGATATTGCAGTTATTATTATGAGATTATTAATATGATAAATTAATATAGACAGTTAACAGGCTTTTATTTCTTGACTTGAAAAGTAAAAAAAAAAACACGATCTTTCTTAAAAGACTGATATTTTTGTCAAATATCTTGAGAGCAAAATGAATGGGTTAATGTATATATGAATGCCCGTTTTGTGAAAACTAAATTATGGACTTCATATTCCAATATTTAAATGCCCGTTTTGTGAAAATTAAATTATGGACTTCATATACCAACATTTAGAGTCATTGGGCAAGACATTTAACAATCACTTTCTATAAAAACTATCTATAATTATAGATCATTTTTGAGGGAAGAAAGCACAACTATTTAATAAATAAAATATTGTTGGTCAAAGTAAAATTTATATAAAAAAGAAGAAACAATTGAACTAGAAATTAGAAATATGCTTACTACAAAAGCACAAATATTGTTAGTAAAAGTGGAGTGAAATTCATTATATACAAAAAATTTAAGAACATTGTGAAGTTGATTGGCAAGATTAGTTATTTAATTTAATAGTAGATACTAAATGCAGATAATTCTGCTTTATATTTCAATAATTTTTGATTCTGATAAATATTATTTTTTTTATTCACATGTGTATAGAATGCATTTGATTAGGCCAAACAATGTTTTAAAATTGTAGAAGATTTTAATAATAGAATTGGAAATTAAATGAAAGACAAAAGTATTATGGATTAATCTAGACATATAAAAACAGCAATAAAAGAGAGTATAAACTTGTGGAATTTGCAGAAAAAAATAAATTACGAGTTTTTTGTTGAGAAAAATCCATCCAAACTGAAAGCAGACATGGAAACATCCCAAATGAAAGTACAATGTACTTAACAGATTCGACACAGAAAATGATTACTGATTAGTTATATGTAAGATGCATGTTAATACAAAGACAGAGAGATAAAAGCTATTATGAAAGACAGTGTTAACAGTTGATATTTCTAATTTAAAAAACAAAAACAATGTGACTTTATACTAGAATTTTCAACTTATTTAACTAACATCAAAGATAGTCAGATTAGAACTGTTATACCAATAATTAATAAATGGTATAGAAACTCACCACTAAAGTTTCACCTCAAACAAGACAGTATATGAAAAAATGAAATAAAAAAATATTTAAAAGTGATCCATTTAAAAGAATCAAATATCTATAATTCTATAAAATAATATGAAGCAATTAATAATGATATTAATATTACTACAACTTGTCAAGAAAAGCTATGAAAGAGAACAAAAATATAACCATACCTTATTTACTGGAAGGAAAATTGATTCAGCAATAAAAAGGAAAATATGACAATACTGTTAAAAAAAAAGACACACTTATGAAATATGGGGAACAGTATATAATAATAATAAAAAACAAAAAATCTATGTGAGCAAATTATCTGTATAATTGCATCTTTTATGATACTATATGTTTTTAATGAAGAAATGAAACATGGGAACTATAAAAAAACGAAAAAAATTCCTGGAAACAAAAGCAATAGAGAAAACTTATTGAAAGAAGTAAAAAGTGATTAAATGTATAAAAAATAGAAAAGGTCTAGGAAATAATGGAATTATTATCAATTAAAAAAAAACCAAACAAAATAGAGATATTATTAAAAAGCTATATACATATATCTAAATAATAAAGATATACCAGATGATTGGAAATAAATAGTAATGCTATTAATATTTAAGAAAAATAAAAAGGAATAGAAATTTCAGGCCTATAATTCTTCTGTAGTTGTATACATAATATTAAGATTATTACAGTTTATAAATCTATGGAAACTGTCAATGCAAATCTATAAAAATAATATTCAGTATTTGAAAGTGGAGCTGCAGAAAGAAGTTTGTTATTAACTGAAAGGAGACTCTTTGATTCCTTTTGGAGGCCTTAAAGGAACTGAGCAGGGCAATTCCCTAATGTTCACTCCATGTTCTTATCATTACTATGTGATTATTCATATAGTATATAAACATTCATTACTATGTGATTATTCATATAATATATGAACATGGATGGGCTGCTCACCAACAAGCACTAGCCTGCTTGGTGAGTTTATTGGCTGTTTACCTCTGAGTTTAAGATCAGGAAACATCATGGTCTTTCTTCTCAGTTCCCTGATAAGGCAGAATGAATGTATATGTAAATTATAAATATTTTTCCAATAGATATATACAATCATGACAGACAAAAATAAATCATGGCACTTCTTCCCAGGAGGCTGTAAAATTACCAACCAAGGCAGCAGTTGGTGGCCGAAGGCGCAGGGTGCTAATAAACCCCTGATTGTGGACCCAGGCTACCATTTGATGACTTTTTATTTAGGTACTTATAACTGCAGATCACTTTCAAGAGAAGGAAGATTGCATGAATTAGAAGAACTGTCATATTAAATGGGACATTATTGGATTTTGTGAAGTTAGAAGGTGAAGAGACAATTGATTTAAAAAGTAAACATGTACTCTAAAGGCACAAATATTGGAAATACAAGTGGAGTAGGATTCATTATAAATAAAAGGTGGAAGAACAACATTGTGGAGATTGATGGTGTATCAGACAGAGTGGCAAGATTAGTTAAACAACTTAATAGCAGATACCAAATGCAGATAATTCAGGTTTATGCCCCAGCAAGTTCTCA
This sequence comes from Epiperipatus broadwayi, assembly GCA_028023455.1. Classification (NCBI taxonomy): domain Eukaryota; kingdom Metazoa; phylum Onychophora; class Udeonychophora; order Euonychophora; family Peripatidae; genus Epiperipatus; species Epiperipatus broadwayi. The sequence continues at coordinate 16,229,732 of JAQFVV010000011.1, forward strand.
TAGTGATGAAGTAGTAGAAGATTTGTATAGGGATAAACAAAAGGCTTTTGATAAGAGTAAACAACATTTTAAAATGTGGGAGACTTTAATGCTAGAATTACTAAACAAATGAAAGATGAAAGTGTTGTAGGTAATTTTGGTTAGGGCAATAAAAATGAGAGAGAAAATAGACTTGTGGACTTTGATTAGAAAAAGAAAAACTTTATATTATGAATTCTTTTTTTGAGAAAAATGTGGTTAAAAGGAAATAGAAACATCCAAATGAAGATACAGCGGAATTGGATTATATTTTGATTAACAGAAAATACATATTTCAAGATTGTAATGTTCTTAATAAATTTAACACAGCAAGTGATCATCGATTAGTAAGATGTAAGATACGTGTTAATGCAAAACTAGAGACAAAAATTATTAAGAAAAACCAATATTTACAGTAGATATTCCTAATCTTCAGAACCATTCTAATGAATTTAACTTAGAACTTACAAATTGGTTTCAAGTATTAGTAGATTTTGAACATGAATCAGATTTGAATGAAATTAATAAGAAAATAATTGATACACTTTTAAAAACTGCAACAAAGATAGCTGGTAGAAAAAAGCAGCAATTGAACAATAAAATTTTTAATGAGACTAGACAATTTATGAGGAAAAGAAGGAATATGAAGATATACAAAAATGATGCACTAAAAGGGAGTGAATATCTTGAATTTTGTAAAATAGTCCGGAAAAGAATTGAAAATGATATAAGAAAATATAATTGTGAACTAATAAAGAAAGCTGTAGAAGAGAATAAAAGTCTCAAGAGTGTAAAATAACATTTTGGTATTGGTTGGAAATTTATATCTGCAATAAGAAAAAAAGATGGAATTATTACTAAAAAGAGAGATAACATCATGAAATGGATAGAAGACTTTTATCAAGAATTTATAGTAATAAAGAATAAGTACCTCCTATATCCATTATATCTTCCAAATTTCCCAGAATTTGAAATGAAGAAGTGAGATATCCAATTAAATTTATAAAGAAAGGAAAAGCTCCAGGTAATGATGGAATTATATTTGATATATTAAAAGAAGCAAGTGAAGAAATAGATTTTTTTTTAGCAAAATTATATGCCAAATATCTAAATGATAAAGATGTACCAGATGATTGGAAGAATGCAGTATTAATATTAATATTTAAAAAAGGTGATAAAGAAGATATTAGAAATTACAGACCTATCAGCCTTTTATCAGTTTTATATAAAATTTTTACAAAGATAATTACAACTCGTCTACAGAGAACTTTGGATTTCCACCAACCAAGAGAACAAGCTGGATTTAAAAGTGGTTTTAGTACAATAGATCATATCCAGGTATTGAGAGAAGTTATAGAAAGGACAAATGAATATGAGTTGCCATTATGCTTTGGATTTGTAGATTATGAAAGGCATTTGATTCTATAAACATTTCTTCAGTGATCCAGAATATTGTCATATTCAACAGCAAAAATTAGATTACATAATGATACTAGGAAAGTCAACATTGAGAAGGGTGTAAAACAGGGTGACTCTATACCTCCAAAACTTTTTACAGCACTATTGCAAGAAGCAGTTTATGAATTAAAATGGGAAACTAAAGGAATGAAAGTAAATGGAGATTATTTAAGTCATTTAGATTTTGCAGATGATGTAGTTGTTTTTGCAAATAATGCTTTACAGCTGCAGGTAATGTTGCAGGAGTTATCAAATGAAAGTAGGACTAAAGAAAAATGTTAAAAAGACTAAAGTAATATTCAATGGATTTTCTCAAAATATGAAAATAAAGATTGAATATGATGAGTTAGAAAAAGTTAACAGCTATAAATACCTTGGTCAGATTATTAATACAGATGTAAACATGATGGATGAAATTAATCATAGAATTAAACTTGGTTGGAGTGCTTTTGGTAGAAATAACTTAATACTACAAGGAAATATGCCTATGGGTTTGAAAAGAAAGGTTTTTAATAAATGTGTTTTATCAGTTCTTACTTTGTATCTGAGACTTGGACACTTAATAGAACAATGCGAAAACTTCAGATCACTGAGAAGTATAGAGAGATGCATGGTGAGAGTACAAGAAGAGACTGAAAATGCAATATATGGGTAAGAGAACAAACAGGTGTTATTGACCTCATTGAAAAAATTAAAAAGACTGAAGTGGAGTTGGGCTAGACATATTACTAGAAGAGATGATAATAGATGGACAATTGAAATCTTAAACCGGATCCCAAGAGATTGTAAAAGACCTAGAAAGAGACCACATGTGAGATAGATGGATGAAATAAGAAAATGTGCAGGGGTGATGTGGAGAAGAGAAGCTGAAGATCAGAGATGGATTGAATTTGGAGAGACTTTCATCCTGCAGTGGAATGATAATGTTTGATGATGATGATTTGGAAGTGATTACAGCATAAGAGAAGTTACACAAAGAGTTAATAAGTTTGAGTTGCCATATATGCTTTGCATTTCAAAAGCAATTAACTTCTTAAATATTTTTGTGGTGATTAAAGCTGTGGATCATCAAACATATCCAGTTCAATGTGAATTCTGAAGAATATCAAAAGCAATAGCTGTGATTAAATTATATGGTATTGTGTTTTGATTATATGCAAATCTTAATCTCAGAAAATTAAGATTGATATAGATTACAGGATGATACCATCTTTCCAAAACTTTTTATGGCAAGTATTTTATAGATTAACTGAAAAGGTAAAGAAATAAATTAAACTACCAATATTTTTGCACATTATGTAGCTCTGTTTGTTTAGAAATAATACTTCAGAGCTTCAGAAAATATTACAAGAACTATCACATAAAAGCAGAATTAACAATAAATGCTAAAAAGATTAAAGTAATGGTCAGTGGTTTTTCATAAAAGGAGAAAATAAAGATTGATAGTAAGAAATAAATGGTATTAAAAACTACAAAATATTGCTTAGATTAATAATAAAATGGAAGCATAATGAATAAAATCAATCATAGAATTAAATTTGGAGGAAATGCTTTTGATAGAGAAAAAGTTTAAAATATATGCCAATATGTTTACAAAACAAGTTTTTTTTCATAAAAATGTTTTATCAGTTTTGACTTATGGATGTAAGACTGGGACCCTTAATAGATGAACAATGCAGACTTCAGATCACACATACACAATAAGGAAAGATGTATATTGGAAATAAAAAGTAATCAAAAGTAAAAATACTGAAATATATAAATCACAGAACAAACCAATATCATTGACATCATTAGAAAAATTAAGGGCTGAAACGAAACATGGCAGAAAAGATCAAAACAGATAGTTGAAGTTTTAAAGGGGATTCCAAAAGATTATAAAAGACCTAGAAAAATCCATATATAAAATGAAACAAATAACATTTATTAAAATAATTGCGGGAAATAAATGATATGGATCATAAAACTTGGATTAAACTTGAAATTTTCATCTTGAAATGGATTGGCAATAATTGTAAACAATCATTTTAATTAAATCTAACACTGGAAAAAATTAAATAACAACTGATAAATACAAAAAAAAAGTTACTTGAGTAAAAGTAAATCATAATTCATGCTAAATTTTGGCAATCAGAAAATTTGAAACACTGCTTTTTTTAAGTAAAAAAATTGCCAGAAAATATTTGTTAGATTAACAATGGTTTACCTATATCTATGTCACACAGTTACATCAATCACCAATGTATTTATTTTTCAAGAACAGATATTTAAAACTTCAGATATTATTTTTATATAAATTAAATCTCATATAACTGTTTTGAATAATTCAATAAAAGATACATTCAAAAGAATCTTAATGTTATTTTCAATTATCAAGTAAAAACAAATTTTAAATTTAGTTCCACTATCTGCATCAGTAAATATGTAAATAAAATGCTTAATGCTTTTTTTTAAAAAATAATCTCAAAAGCAATTATGATTCATATTATTAACAACAACAAAAAAAGTGAAATGTTCCATTTATTGAAGTTGCTATTAAAAATAAGTTTTCTATAAAAGAAATAATTTCACCATATATTTAATTTTTGCTTTATCATGACAAATTATTTATTAGATAAGTTATTTATATGATAAATTGCAAAAAAAAAAAAAGGCAACAAAAATCACAAAACTAATTAAAATAATAATTAGTGCCATAAATAATATATATAAGCATGCAAAAACAAATTTTACATTATATATATATTGAAACAGACAGGTTGTTTCATATATTAAACCTTAAAACATCACATGATCACTATCTTCCATGCTTGCTCATAACTGTTGTTAAAATATGCAAAACTCTCTCCATACAGTAGTGCCATTCTAAGCAAGACAGAGTAATCAATGGATGCTTCATATATCCTGAAGTTACCTCCCTCCCCCTTCCCATTTTAAAATGGTTTGATTTAAAAAAAGAAAGCTGACAGTTACAAAAACAAAATGTGTAAATTTAAGTTCTCTGAAAAAAAAAAAAAAAGAAGAGAAAAATCAAAATTTAAAATGTACAATTAGAAATTAAATGACACATTTAATTAAAGAATTTTTATTATTAAAAATCTGTGGTTTCAAATGTTACCAATATAATATTTTTTTTTGTTAGAGCTGAATGTTATGAATTACGATATAGAAATGATGTAATTAGTACATTAAAAAACAATAGTGTCACTTTCCTGTCTTAGGCAAAAGAAGTCAACATGTTTGTGAAAAATATGTTAGTCAGCATAGGTGAGATAAAAAATCATGGGAAATTGGAGTATATAAAGTGAGCAATCGATCAATTCCAGGAGTTGCAGTTGATTGATTGTAACAGTTGCTTTGCAGTAAATAGCAGTTCAGTATTTATTCAGTCTACAGCGAAGAGTTTAAATAATTAGGCCAACTAAGTTTGGAGCCACTGGCCAGTAATTAAAAAAGTGCAGCAGTTAGTAGGAGAAAACCGTGATTACTGCAAAACTGCAATAAGAAGCAAATTGTCAACATGGAAAACGCTAAAATGTTTGGCTAGAAGAATAGCTTGCGCTCTCTTCCCACTCCATACATAAGTCATGAAGAGGAAGAAACATGCCTAAGTGATCAAAGAAAATATATACTATTCAGCTCTAAGACAAATCCCTTTTTAATGTGAAGATTTAATAGTGATGAATCACCAACAGATAAATTTAAAGGTAAGAAAACTCTAAATAATATTTGAAATATTTAAAGGTATTTACGAAAATCCTGTAAGAAAAGCATTTCGGAAAGATAAAATGAAACGTAGTGATTTAAAATGATTGATTCAACAAAGTGATAAAATGTTATGTACCAAAATAATTTCTTATAGAATAATATAATTGCGATTATTGTTATTAAAATAATAATAAAAAAAAAAAGGTAAATTGAAATACATTGACAGAAATGGTGAAATGCAATAATGAAGTCACTGTTTTTTTTTAAAGTGATAAAACTTATAACAAGGATTCGAAGTTAAGCTTTATAATAAAGAGTATAAGAAATATATGTCAAATTGTTAAAGTTCAACTTGCTAAATGAAATGTAGAAATTATAATGTAAGAATTTAATTTAAAATAGACATACCTCGATTTGGGTAAATGCATTATGTTTAATCAAGAGTTACTATTTTATATACATGAATTAAATGTGTCTACATACAGGAATGAAATATGTATCTATGTACATGAATTAAAAGTCTCTATATACACGAGTTAAATATGTGTCTATATACAGGAATTAAATATGTGAATATATTCGAATATAATTATTGGCTACTGAATGATTAGATGAAAAGAATTAATCCAAATATAAATCAAACTTATCTAAGAATATATTGTAATAGGGAATTAATAAACATATTCATGAATATGCACATACGAGGAGAATATAAACTCACAGAATTTAAACTTGAGAAATGATAAGGGAGATATTCGTGATGTACACATGGATATCTAAATAAATCCCTATATAAATGCAGGCAGAACAGGATTATGGAATATAAATGGACATTGTATGATCATCAACAATGGGACCAAGCACCAGAAAAGTTACCGATGAAATGGACTAACTGATCTATGGAACCTGAACTGCAATGAACTATTAGAATGAGTGTTATCCAAATACTGTTATTAACTAAATTGTGGTTATATAAAATAATATATCTTATCAGTTTCATTTCATGGCATCCATTTTCTAGTGTACTTGTTCAAAGGAATCTCATGTTTTGAGCTATGTTCAGCATAACCTGATCTGAGTAAGATTGTAGTAAGCTGAAACTCTAATGGCGCTGTTTGGGAAACCAGTCTGATAAATTTCTAAACGTTTTCAGTCTCTTTAATGCTACACCCTATGATGAGCAGGAAATATTGTTGTAGAGGGTGTGTGTGTTAATGTCAGCATTGGATAACGTCAATCATTCTTTCCTTTTTTACAATATGCTCATCAGGAATTAAATCAACCATAAGAGGGGATGGAAACCCCAGTCCGGTTACAATATATAATACCTTTCTTGTATTCAATACTATCATATTTGTTGGTAAATAGAAATTAAATTTTTTTTATTGGAAAATAAAAATTGTATAAGAGCTAAATAAAACAATTCTATCCAGCCAATATACGCACAATGTATATATAATATCTTCAAAAACAACTAGGAAGTCAGGATATGATGGTATAAGTGAAAATAGAATTGCAACAAATTATTTTCAGCATAATCAATCATACATTTATGTAATGAATTATATGATATATATTTCATGAATTATCATGTAGGGTAAAAGTTCCTATTTCTTACCAATTTTAAAATGAATGATTTATTGTGCAGTGGATTTCCATTAACATTCTAATTAAACAATCTTTTATGAATAGATTGCTTTGTGTAACTTTTTCTTATGCCACATATAGAATTAGAAGCTCCTTGAAAGATAACAAATTTTCACATATCAAAAGCAAAAAATAAATAATTGAATGACTTTACTAGTCAGGAATTTAAATTTAAGTACCAGAAGTGACAGGGGTAGACTAGAATCCATGGATTTTTAGCTCCAAAATCTGTCATTCTAGCAATGCACTACTTCATGTAGAACACAAATTTAAAATGTAATATAGAAACATTAAAAATTACAAATCTTGTTAAGAAATTTTTCTAGAGATTGGAGTAGTATAAATCATGTAATAAAAATAATAAGTCGGAATAATTGACAAGTTCAGTAATGAAATTTTTTATAATCACATTGCGCAGCATACAAGTCAGAAAATATTACCACAACTTTCAGTTTACACTGACATCTGCAAATACCATTTAATAAGTGTTTTCCCCTCCTTTTTTTTTTTTGTAAATCATTGCCATTCAGATTCTTCTATCCTGATTTTTCCCCACAATATAGTTACTTGCAACATATCTGAATATAAAATTATTAATAAAGATAAATCTCAATAATGATTTCATGCTTTTAGACAAAGATCTATATCATTGGGGTCATTAAAAAAAATTATCTAAATGTTTATATTTAATTCTCACATGTTCTATTCATCTCAATGCTTCCAGTCACAGAAAACTCATTACAAAAAACTCTTAAGACTTTAGAATCTGCTTTTATTAATTTGTTCTAATTATCTCAATCAAGACGTTTGTGATAACATTTAGAATTAGTTGTTTATTCAATAAAGTTTAATCATATTATACAGCTTCTACATGAAGATGTGAGAGAAATCAGGAAACATTTAAAATGAAAACTAGTGTTAAACAAGAGTATCATTAAATTTTATTTTTTATTCATAAAAGAAATAACCTTTGGAACAGTTTATAGGCAAGCTTCAAGAAACAGGTATCAAGGGCATTATAAATTTGATAATAATGTTTTTAATTTTAAGCTAACTAAAAATAAAAACATTTTGGCTCCTAGATATATAGAATGTTAATGATTGTGCTATTCTTGTCAATTCAAAGGATATACAAAATATTATTGTGATAGCAAATTATAAACACTTTATTAAATTGTTGAAGTCTTTCAGGAAAAAAGGTTTGCTGCAGAAGATGCCTAGTCAACATGTCAAAACAGTCAGTATGTGACACACATGGGTGTATTGACAGATCCTTCTATCCCTTGTGTCCTTCAAGTTAAAATGGCTATAACTGTTTATAAATAGTTGCTAATAAGAATGGCGAATGTTTCATTATTAGTTCAACATATTCTTTGTATAATCTCTCATAAAAAATTAACTTTCAAAAAAATGCATATAATGATCTTATTTTTGGATGACATGTTTTGTTTTAAATATACAAACAGTTTAAAGTTAGAGAGGCACTGCTACTAAGAATGTTTGATACTGCTTAGAGATACCATACTCAATCTGTTACCCACTGAATTTTTATTTGAGTCCAAACACACACTTTTTAATCTAAGTTTTAAAATCTTGAGATGTGCAAGAACAATCGGTCAATCAGCAAATGACATCTATTTACCATGTTCATATTTTGATTACAAATTGCATTTGTGACACATTCGTTAATAGTGGTGTAATTATGTGAATGCTTAACAGTTTTTTCCCTTATAATTTCAAGTTTGATTATATGGAACAAATGCAGAAAATTTGTGACTGTTTTGAAATGTACTGTTTTATGTCAAACTATAATTTAATTACCCACAATAGCAGGAATACCTCCAAAATACAACAAAATATCTGATGAAAATAATATTTCAAGACAATTAGGAAGAATATGTGTTGCTCAAAATAAACATGGTTTAGCAACATATTTGATTCGTCATGGAAGTGTTATATTATTAAATATAATGATCACTATACCATAAAACACAAAAAAGTTTAATGATCTTTTTCTCACAGGTTTTTAATAAAATGTTAAAAATTAATTTTCTTAAAGAAATCATTGCAAGAACAATAAGTTATTATATCAGTGACATTATCAAAAGATTCAGCGTGACAAGAGCATCGTATGAAATTTGTTATATACTTGATAAACATATACAAGCATTAACTAATAGATAAATTTAGTAATCAAATTCAAATAATATTGCAAATTTAAAAAATGCAGTAATCAGATTCTTTCTGCTTTAGGCATATTGAAGATATTGCATAATTATATTTCATATCACTTCATAGAAGTTTTGAAAAAATATAAATATTTTAGCTCGATTTTTGATTCTAGCATCAACATTTCAGCAAAATCACAATGCCTTGTTTTCGTTAGATATAGTAATGAACAGAATTTAATTCATTAAGGGTTTTTGAAATTTCTTCTTGTGAAGAATCAAACCCAAGGCATAGATTATTTCTATAATATTGTAATTTTCTGGAGAAAAATAATATTGCTATAAAAAAATTATTTTGTGTGCGCTTTGGAGGATGCCCTTCAATGTCCAGATAAGAACAGGGATTTGTTTTGCTAGTGAAACAAATATAATTTAATAAATCTTTTATCATTTCACTATATCATTCACCAAGAAAACTTGGCAGCATATATCCCCATGGCTGAAGTAGACACATATAAAATCATCGAAGTATAGTGAATTCTATCTGATCACATAGTAACATTCATTTACATACTTCAGTGCAATGGCTAAGCAGATTATTATGGATCAACTTCTTAATAGTAAAAAATTATTTACTTTTACAAGAAAACAATAGTTTACAGTGAATTTGAAAATGATGGATGATAATGTTTTATAACTTTTCTGCGTGATATTACAGAAAAACTTGATGAGCTCAATCATAGTTTACAAGCTAAAAATAATTTTGTAAATGGCAAATAAAGTATTTGTTTTTGAAGAAATGAATAAGTACAAAATCAAATACTACATAATTTTCCAACTGTAACATAAACTAAACAACATAGTACTGATATTTCCTCAAAAAACTATATAATTATTTCAAATTATTTAGTTACCTTAAAAGATTTCAGCATTTAAAAAATATTAAGAATTACAAAGAAATCAAGTCATACGACCTAATTTAACAAGCTTATATTACAAATGTTATATATAGAGGAAGCCAGTTGCAGAAACCGGTCGGGGGTTGAGGATATTCTGCAAAGCTTACGAGATTATTTGCGAGCTCTATATATAATATGAAGAATTGTCTGTTGCTCATAGAAGATCCCCAAATCGAGAAACAGCAATTATTACAAAACTAGCTGTATTGGAATATATGATTATGGAAAAATGACACAAATGTAGACTTTTTTAAAGAAAAAAAAAAGAAGAAAAGGAGTACATCAAATTTTGGAAATTGAGTGCCTAAAAACTTATGTCGCTAAAAAAAAGTTCCCAAACACTACCTACATTGTTTACATCAATCAACTTTGCAAATCATTCTATTCTAAAATAAAATATGTGAAGAACATATATAGAAATCGCCTTACTGATTTTCATCTTGATAACATTTTAAGAATAGCATGTAACAATTACAAAGATGATTTATTTAAAATAGTCAAAAATTTGTCTCAATATTAAAAATCATACAAATTTTTAAATAAATGACTTGGGACACATTTAGGTTTATTTTTATATTATATTGAGATGCAGTGGACTAAGTTGTAGTTGCGTAACATATCAACCATATGTAAGTGGCACGAGGGGGGAGGGGGAGTATGGCAATGCCAGAGTATTATGCTTATTCATCAGGCAATATATCAAGACTTAAAAAACAACAACTAATAATTAAGTAAAATGTATACAATTACTTTGTTTTATATTGCCATATTCACTTTGCACCGATGTGATTATGTTTTTATTCATCAATCAGGTGTTGTGGATTACCTTCAACATGCTAAAATATACAATATTTTCATTTTCCCATAAATTAACCTCTTTTCATTATGCAAAATATAAAACAAGACCTATTTACTCAATTTAGCCACTAAAAAATATTTTGAAGTATCAAAAATAAATGTTTTATTTCTTGTCAATAAGTTTTTTTTTCTTACATGCATGGCCCATACTATAGATAGGCTTCTGACTAGTACAAAATTATCTTTTTTTCTGTTGTAATTATTTATATTAGAAAGTCTAAGATAAAATATAGAAATTAAAATTTCATTAGAAGTTGTCTAGGATGGTATAAACCAATAAACATCATGACTATCTCCAAGACTATCTCTGCTTATATATACAGTATATATATATAATGCTGTTACAAGCAATTCTTTTTACTCCAGACAGAGCCACTTATTGTAAAATGAAGAAACTGATAGATAATAAATGATAGTGCATATTTTGAGATTAGTTTCTGGCTTCATCAATAATAAGCTTGAATTTTGTATATCTGACTCTTTTGACTAAATGCAGTCCACATTAGGCAATCAATGTATATTTTTTCCTACTATCAAGACAATTGTCAGAAATTCAAAATCATCTTAATATTTTTAAACCCATGCCATTGAGTTTGTTATAAAGACCTGATTCTAGACCACTAACTTTATTTAGCATTCTGTTTTATAATACCTATAGCATGGTTTGTCCTTTGGCTATAATAATATTTATCAATAAACACCATGTTCACTAGATTCAAATTTCACACGGATCAAGATCATAAGCCAGAAACTAGTTTGGAGATGCAGATATATATCACTACCATCTAGTATTCATTAATTACTCAAACTTACAATATATAACTGGAGTAAAATAAAGATAAATTTACTAGAAGCACAATTATTAGAGAAATTATGCACACTGTATAATAGTTAAATTTTTTAATAAGTTGTAAAGTTTGCATTTTGGATATCTTTAGTCTGTTAATAGACAAAGACTCTTTAATGCTGTCACTATTGGAGATGTATAATTTCTCTAATAATTGTGTTTCAAGGAATGTTGTTCCTCATTCTATTTCAATCATCTTCTGCATACTTGACAATCTTTTGACTTTTTTTTTAAAAAGATTTTAGTACTCAGTAAATGCATCCATTGTCTTCTCCTGTTCTATATTTAATAAATATTCATTTATGTTTTTTCTTTTATATCACAAATATTGATTCAGCTACATTCATTTATTTCATTTTCGTATTTTTTATGATCATTCACCACCCACCATTTTTCTCTGTGATTACGTAATATGCATAGCATCTTCTATGAGCCTACAAAAGTTTTAAAACTGCAAAATAAAAAGACATTTCTGTAGTATAATTTTCACTACACAATTCTCACACATATCATCTTGTGGAGGAGTATAATCACACAACATATGATCAAAGTTGATAGAAATCAATCCCTACCTGCAAGAGTAGTGTAGTAAAAATTACACTATGTCTTTGGTCATATGTTTATGATTACAAACCATGTGTTAAAAACAGATATAAACTAATCTCTACTTTGTGTGTGTGGTGTATTCATTAAGTGAATAATCTCTAGTCTAATGAATAGAGAACGATAATCTGATTAACCCCTCCTCAGTAATAAAATATAGACATCATCTTTAATTTTTCAAATGATCATCTATCCATACATATATATACAAAGAAATATATATAAAAACACTTTAAATAGCCTACTGCAGAACAAAGGCCCCTCTATCAGACTTATACATTTTTGAATGGTGAGGGTTTGAGGTTTTCCCAACCTTGTACAATCTTCTGAGAGTAGCAACATATCCACTTATTGTCCAATAATGTATTTTTAACCTTGATTCAAATCTGAATCATTTGTATGGAAAGCAGAGATTTGTACTGTTAACCAAAAGTTTTATTATATGTATATAAATGCCAGATTATATACTCGTTATGGAAATCTCAAGTTTTATAAAGTTCTTTCTACCTATTTAAATCAACTATTAATTGCAAACACACTTAAAAAAGTTTTTATTTAATACTTCAGTGTCCCATCCTGTGAACCGGTCGTACCACTGGTGGTACGCGAGTTGCTGGTACACGAAAAATAATCAATAATGGCGGACATAAAAAAAAATTAAATCATAAAAATATCATAGATACGTTTTTTCCTATAATTTATAAAAATTATTTGGTACCAATTATTTTAATTAATAATATTATACAGTAAAGTTGTTAATATGTACAGTCGGTGATCGAAAATCCGGCAATCGATGTCGTTTTTTTGGAGTGCACTTTTAAATTTAGGCGTTAGCCATCAGGTAACTTGAGATGCTGCCGCTACTGTTGTGATGGTGCTGTATTCACTTCACTGCGCGGCTTACAAGTGACAGGTTATTGTTTGTGATTGTATCATCTTTGTTTATTAAAATTCATTGATCCCCGTATTAACTTTTTTTTAATAAGACTCATTAAATAATTAAATAAGCCATAGATCAGTGGTTAAAAACAGGTAAGTGCCAAAATCTCAACCAAAACACAAACAATGATGTACTGCAGAGTTCTACAAATGACAGGTCTGAAAATTTGATGCAAAACATTGAAATCACGCAATCTTCAGTTCTTCAAAGAGGCATTAAGAGAAAACATTGTGATGAATATATAAAATATGGATTTTCGTATATTGGAGATGAAGACTGTCCTAAGCCCAAGTGTGTAGCATAGTGCTTTCAAATGGATGCATAAAGCCTTCATTTCTTTCGCGACATCTACGTACAAAACATACGGTTTACAAAAACAAAGACTGTGATTTTTTTAAACGTTTAAAAGAGCAAAATAACATGTCTATTTTATCATCTTACATTCTACCTGCCAATAAGGATAATGAACGTGCAGTAGATGTTAGTTATCGTATTAGTTACCATATCGCCAAATGTGGTTATAGTCATCAAATAGGAGAAAAATTAATTTTACCTTGTACAAAGGATGCCGTTGGCCTTATGATTGACCAAAAATATATCCAAAAAATTAATTGTATTCCTCTTTCAAACAATACAGTATCGAGAAGAATTCACGATATGTCCGAGGATATCGAGGAAGCAGTGATAGAGAGAAAAAAAAGTAAATTTTTCTCGAAGACCAAAGATGTAACAAACAATGCTGTATTGCTTGTTATTGCTAGGTACATGAATTTGAAGAGAATCTTTTACTTTGTCATTTTTTGTCCACAGGCACAACGGGTGAAGAAATATTTAAAGCTATTGATAATTATTTTATATTGAAAGATATTAGTTGGTCAAACTGTTGTGGATTGTGTACTGATGGTGCCAAGTCAATGTCAGGTTTATATATTGGTCTTCGTGGCCACATCTTAAATGTAGCTCCCAATGCAATTTGGAGCCACTGCTGTATCCATAGGCAAAATCTAGTAACAAAGTGCCTTCCAGAAGAATTGAAATTCGTTCTCAACGATGCGGTGAAGATTGTTAATTTTATAAAGAAAAGCTCCACAAACTCAAGAATTTTTAAAGTTATGTGCGAAGATTTGATGAGTCTTCATACTTCTCTACTCTTTCATACAGAAGTGAGATGGCTATCTCGTGGTAAGGTGCTAACCCGCTTATTCGAACTGAGACAAAAAGCACAGGTATTTTTTAAAGACAATCCCTTTTATCTTTCTTCGAAATTGTATGATTTTAATTGTCTTCAGGTGCTTGCATATTTATCTGATATTTTTTTGCAAATAAATAACTTAAATTTGACACTTCAGAACAACTCAATAACGATCTTTAATGTTAATGATAAAATTGAAAGTATGATTAAAAAATTAGATTTTTGAAAACAGTGTATCGAAGACAATCAATCGGAAGTATTCGAAATTCTGCATATTTTTTTGTTTGAAAATAAAGTTAGTCTGTCTCAAGATATACGAGAAAATATAATAGCACATTTAACAGGATTAAAATTGTCGTTCATGGAATATTTTCCAAAACCCGAAAACACAAATGATAACTGGATTTCAAACCCCTTCTATAAATAAAATTTAATAGAATTATCATGTGACAGAACTTTACAAGTAGAATTCAAATGACACAATATAATTAATTTTTGGTTAAACATTAAAGAATATGAACAATTTTCTGAGAAAGCACCTTAAAATATTATTACCGTTTACTAGTACGGAATTAGTAGAAAGAGCTTTTTCTTCCTATAGTTTTTTAAAAAATAAGTATCGAAACAGATTGAATGCCGCTGTAGACTTAAGGGTATACCTTGCATCTTATGAACCAAATATCAAAAATTATGTTCTTCGAAACAAGCACAAGGATCTCATTAAATTTATTTTATAAAAATATTTGATTATGATAAAAAAATATATTAATTGGTTTTTTATAATTTTGTGTTTTTATTAAAACCATTTATTAGTAAACGAAATATGACAAAATAATAGATAAATATGAAACTTTGAGCAAACATATACATATATGTTAAAATCGGCAAAACTCACTATATATATATATTGCCAAACACAGCAAGCTAGAGTAATCAATGGATGCCAGAAGGCTTGTGCATAAAATTCCCATCTAGTGCCTACTCATCCAATATCCCCAGACTAGTTTCTGGCTTATGGCCTTCGGCAGTGAGGAGCTTTGGATCTGAGAGCACTGCATCTAGATCTTAGGATATAATGCAACCCTCCAGAAAACCATCTTTTATCTCCATTTAACTACAAAACTATGAGTCTTAAACTGAAAACACCTTAATGTTTTCAATCCAAGCCCATTAGCTTATATAGTCATATGTGTCTGAACCCTGTTCCGCACCCACATATTTTAGTGTCTTTGGTTCTTTAATAACCATCGCCACCCCTATCCTATTAGGCAGGATTGGCTTTAAGCCAATAAACATCACATGACCACCTCCTCTTATGCTTGTGTATAACTGGTGTTAAAATAGGCAAAACTCACTATATATATTGCCAAACACAGCAAGCTAGAGTATTCAATGGATTCCAGAAGGCTTGCGCATAAAACTCCCATCTAGTGCCTACTCATCCAATATCCCCAGACTAGTTTCTGGCTTATGGCCTTCGTCAGTGAGGAGCCTTGGATCTGAGAGCAAGGCCATAAACCAGAAACTAGTCTGGGGATATTGGATGAGTAGGCACTAGATGGGGATTTTAGGCACAAGCCTTCTGGCATCCATTGAATACTCTAGCTTGCTGTGTGTGGCAATATATATAGTGAGTTTTGCCTGTTTTAACACCAGTTATACACAAGCATAAGAGGAGGTGGTCATGTATTGTTTATTGGCTTAAAACCAATCCTGCCTAATAGGATAGGGGTGGCGATGGTTATTAAAAAACCAAAGATACCAAAATGTATGGGTGCTGAACTGGGTTCAGACACATATGACTATATAAGCTAATGGGCTTGGATTGAAAACATTAAGATATTTTCAGTTTCAGACTCTTAGTTTTGTAGTTAAATGGGGTTTAAAAGATGGTTTGCTGGAGGGTTGCATTAGATCCTAAGATCTGGATGCAGTGCTCTCAGATCCAAGGCTCCTCACTGACGAAGGCCATAAGCCAAAAACTAGTCTGGGGATATTGGATGAATAGGCACTAAATGAGAATTTTATGCACAAGCCTTTTGGCATCCATTGATTACTCTAGCTTGCTGTGTGTGGCAATATATATAGTGAGTTTTGCCAGTTTTAACATATATATATATATGTGTTTGCTCAAAGTTTCCTATTTATCTATTATTTTGTCATATTTCGTTTACTAATAAATGGTTTTAATAAAAACACAAAATTATAAAAAACCTATTAATATATTTTCTTATCATAATCAAATATTTTTATAAAATAAATTTAATGAGATCCTTGTGCTTGTTTCGAAGAACATAATTTTTTGAAATTTACCCTTAAGTCTACAGCGGAGTTCAATCTGTTTCGATACTTATTTTTTAAAAAAATATATGAAGAAAAAGCTCTTTCTACTAATTCTGTACTAGTAAACGGTAATAATATTTTAAGTGCTTTCTCAGAAAGTTGTTCATATTCTTTAATGTTTAACCAAAAATTAATTATATTGTGTCGTTTGAATTCTACTTGTAAAGTTCTAACACATGATAATTCTATTAAATTTTCTTTATCTTTTATTGATAATGATGGTTGCTTTTTCTAAATTTTCTTCATAGAAGGGGTTTGAAATCCAGTTATCATTTGTGTTTTCGGGTTTTGGAAAATATTCCATGAACAACAATTTTAATCCTGTTAAATGTGCTATTATATTTTCTTGTATGTCTTGAGACAGACTAACTTAATTTTCAAACAAAAAAATATGCAGAGTTTCGAATACTTCCGATTGATTGTTTTCGTTATACTGTTTCCAAAAATCTAATTTTTTAATCATACTTTCAATTTTATCATTAACATTAAAGATCGTTATTGAGTTGTTCTGAAATGTCAAATTTAAGTTATTTATTTGCAAAAAAACATCAGATAAATATGCAAGCATCTGAAGCCAATTAAAATCATACAATTTCGAAGAAAGATAAAAAGAATTGTCTTCAAAAAATACCTGTGCTTCTTGTCTAAGTTCGAATAAGCGGGTTAGCACCTTACCACGAGATAGCCATCTCACTTCTGTACGAACGAGTAGAGAAGTATGAAGACTCATCAAGTCTTCGCACATAATTTAAAAATTCTTGAGTTTGTGGAGCTTTTCTTTATAAAATTAACAATCTTCATCGCATCGTTGAGAACGAGTTTCAATTCTTCTGAAAGGCGCTTTGTTACTAGATTTTGCCTATGGATACAGCAATGGCTCCAAATTACATTGGGAGCTACATTTAGGATGTGGCCGCGAAGACCAATATATAAACCTGACATTGACTTGGCACCATCAGTACACAATCCACAACAGTTTGACCAACTAATATCTTTCAATATAAAATAATTATCAATAGCTTTAAATATTTCTTCACCCGTTGTGCGTGTGGACAGAAAATGACTAAGTAAAAGATTCTCTTCAAATTTGTCTTTAATGTACCTAGCAATAACAAGCAATACAGCATTGTTTGTTACATCTGTGGTCTCATCTACTTGAATTGAGAAAAATTTACTTTTTTTTATTCTATCACTGCTTCCTCGAAATCCTCGGATATATCGTGAATTCTTCTCGATACCGTATTGTTTGAAAGAGGAATACAATTAATTTTTTGGATATATTTTTGGTCAATCACAAGGCCAATGGCATCCTTTATACAAGATAAAATTAATTTTTCTCCTATTTGATGACTAACCGCATTTGGCGATATGGTAACTAATACAATAAATTAACATCTACTGCATGTTCATTATCCCTATTGGCAGGTAGAATGTGAGATAATAAAATAGACACATTATTTTGCTCTTTTAAACATTTAAAAAAAATCACAATCTTTGTTTTTGTAATCCGTATGTTTTGTATGTAGATGTCACGAAAGAAATGAAGGCTTCATGCATCCATTTGAAAGCACTACACCACACACTACACACTTGCCAAGCTTAGGACAGTCTTCATCTTCAATATATGAAAATCCATATTTTATATATTCATCACAATATATTCTCTTAATGCCTTTTTGAAGAACTGAAGATTGCACGATTTCAACGTTTTGCACCGAATTTTCAGACCTGTCATTTGTAGAACTCGGCAATACATCACTGTGTTTTGCTTGAGATTTTGGCACTTACCGGTTTTTAACCACTGATCCATGGCTTATTTAATTATTTAATGAGCCTTATTAAAAAAAAAGTTAATCAATACGTTGATCAATGAATTTTAATAAACAAAGACGATACAATCACAAACAATAACCTGTCACTTGTAAGCCGCGCAGTGAAGTGAACGCAGCACCATCACAACAGTAGCAGCGACATCTCAAGTTACTGATGGCTAACGCCTAAATTTAAAAGTGCACTCCAAAAAAAACGATATCGATTGCCGGATTTTCGATCATCGACTGTACATATTACTTTACTGTATAATATTATTAATTAAAATAATTGGTACCAAATAATTTTTATAAATTATAGGAAAAAACATATCTATGATATTTTTATGATTTAATTTTTTTTTTATGACCGCCATTATTGATTTTTAGTGTACCACCAACCAGCAACTCGCGTACCACCAGTGGTACATGTCCCACAGGTTGGGAAATACTGCATTAGATGAATCATAATAACTTTTAAATATCTATAATTGAAAATTATCATTTTCTTTAATTTTATAATGTTATTCAATATAATATCTTTTAAACTTATCAAAATATCTATATTTCAATATTTTATAACATTTACATAGTGATGTTCCATTAAATATATACAATGAAATAAAGTACTTAATTGTTTTAAAATGTGTTTTTTTAAATATTATTTAATTTGGATTGGGGAGCAGTAATTTAGCATTCAACTAAAGGCAGCTTACCATTACAGCAGTCCTGGAAAATTTATTAATTACACTAACAATGAAATCTGACAATAAATGCTGAATCAATTAGTAACCACAGAAATTATAACAAGTTCAGGACTGGGTGTATAATACTATAGTTCAGTTTTAACCAAATATTTCTATATTTATTTAGGATTTGAGAAATTCATTATTAAATAACAGATAAATTGAAATGAGACTATATCGGTTTTCAATAACAGGTATCAAATTAAATTTTATACATATATCAGGTAATAAGCATCTTCTTCACAATTACAGTGTTACAATGAGTAATGCTTTCTAAATGCTCTATAGATACATAATCTTCAATTATAAGCTTTTTAATCATCAGTTTTAATCTGATAGATGCACAAAATATATTAAAGGATGTGCATAAACATGATCACATTTTAATATGATTTAAATAAAATCATCCACCCTCAGATACCTCTAATTTCTTATCCATTTATTTCTTTTGAGAGGATGTTTAAAATATTGATGATCTTTTATTTAGATGATCCATTAATAAAATAAAGTAAAAGCAAAACTTTGGAGTAAAAACATTATTTTGACAAAAAGCATAAACAACAGCATATATAAAAATGATGGTAATCCACTATTACTATCAAAAATTACTTTCAGTGTTTATTCAAATTAGAATTTTATAAACCAAATTTCTAATTCCAAATTCCATGTCACATCAGGGAAATAAAAATAATATTCAATGGATAAGACCAAATTTATAGCACAAAACACTATATAAATTGTAACAATACATTCCCTTTGCAGGAAACAATGTTGATTCTAGTAAACTATGAGGAATAAATTGATAAAAAAAAAAAAAATGCCAGTTCTGTATTTCAATAATGTTTAAAATAATTTACAAGATACATTCCAAAATAAATTATTATTTAAAAAATTATTGAATAAATAATCATTGTATTGACATAATAGTTTATAATATACCATAAATTTAATTAAATAAATAATATTATCCTTTATATTCAAGCTTTTTAAATGTAATTTGCAAAAAGTAATAAGCAATAATTTTCGTACTTCACATTATATTACATCATTAAGTGTAATTTTTAGGCAAAAGATAACAGAATAAAAAGTGTATTTCAACATTACTAGGATTAAATCTCAGATAATTGTTAGTTGATATTCTTCAACAGTGTTTGGCAGAAAAAGACTAGGACAGTAATAAATCAAAAGCAGGTTACTTATCTTCTTTCTTTCTATTAATGAAGCAAATACACGTCTGTCAATGAATGGGATTTAAATAGGCAAAGCAATTGCATGTGGGCAATGGATGATTATCATTAACATATCGCTGCTTGGTATTCAGGATTCCTTTATATATGGAGTCAGAAAAAGTATTAAGGTCATTTTTGAAATTGTGCTTAATGACACTGACGTAGAGATAATAAATCTTGTCACTTGACCAGTAAAAACACAAATCCTATAATGAATTTGCAATATAATTAAGCAAATCCTCAAAAATCCATATCCAAAATTTTTACTCGGTTCTTTTAATTCCAGTATTTCCAATTTTCCTCTCTTAGTAACAACTAGACTTTCATATTCTATCTATTCAGCCTGAAAAATTCTGATTTACAATTTTTTATCAAAAATGCTCAAGATAAACATGATCCCATATTTATATTTTTCTATCATATATTTATCAATAACAGTTTTCCAACAGAAATCTCACCATTAAATATCACTTAACATAGGAACCATGCATAATGTTAAATAATGAAGACTTCCATACATATTGGTGAAAATATAACATAAAATACAATGTGAGGATTGCCTCACCACTTACTTCTACAAAAATATGAATAAATAGACCACTTTGGAAATAAATTTATTTTATCAGACATTAATTTAGTCCAATTGTCCATTTTTAAACATTCTTGTTACAAATTCTCTAAGAGAAAGCTGTAAATAGATACTGATTGCTAATTTAACAGATCCAATCATTTCCTTTCTAAAATATGCAGATATTAGGCATATCCTAAGAAGTAAAATTTCAGCTCTTCAAGTCTTAATACAGATTCTGCAGAATGTGAACATTGCAAGCCACTAATAATTGTATTACACAAGTATAAAATTAATCCTTAGCAATTCCTCGCTTAAAAGTTAGTTTTCCGATCACTCTCAATATTCTGATTATCATTTAATAACTGTAATATAGTGATGATGTTACAGTATCTGGCTGAGCTTAAGTTGAGAGAACTAGACTATAAGATATCAAAATAAAGCAATAGATAATTGGTGATAGGGTTGTTCTTGATAACCCCATCTACAACCATAAATATGATTTCAAGTATTTTATGACTTTCCTTTATGATGAATTTTCTCATATCACCAAAGTCATCAAAGCACTAGTCACATGATAGAAATAATGTAGTCTGGTGTTTCAACTAGCTAAAAGACTCATGTACATCTCAAAAAGTTTTTCAAAGCAAAAAAAAAAACCCCGAAATATAATATTAACACTTTATATTTCAGCATAAAAATTATTTTGCTAAAATCACAGCAAATTGAAAGTACACATATTATCCTCATAACTAATCTCACATTGCCTGTGATTTAATTTCCCATATCTTATGATAAAATGATTACATTTCAGAATCTTGAAAATATGTACAATATGATGGAATACTTTCATCATCTAACCAAATACTTAAATATTTTTAGAAAAAATATTTTCTAAATACAATCAATTAACACCACACAGATTAGTATAAAATATACTATTTTAAATGATATTATTCTATTCTTCAGGTATTATTACTTATTTCAATTTAGTATTCCCAAATCAAAAGATCATCAGTTTAATTTCATGCTAATAGTCATTGGTCAGTAAGCAATACCTGAATAAGAGTGAAAAATATCACTTGAAATGTGTTCTGTACTGATTTGTTAGTACAAACAGCTAAATGTATTCGAAAAAGCATAAATTAAAAGTTTGAATTTTCTAAAAAAAAAAAAAAAAACCTTTAACAATTCCATTAGATCATAAAAAATATTCAACATATAATTACACACTGTCAATAAGTAAAAATGGAAAGATATATACAAAATATAGATATTTATGGATTACAATTATTAATAAAATGAAATATATATTATATTAGGAATCAGTCTTTATAATAATAAAAATAAAACATTTCTTAATAGATATAATGCATATATTGTTAGAATCATTGAGAGCCTGTAATATAATTCAAAAAGAAAAAAGATAATTCAGAAATAAATGGATTGGTTATCTTTCTGATATAAATGCTAAAAGATGTTTACAAGAATATAAGGTGTGAATGAGGAAAAAAAAGCAAAAATATTTGAATGGTTTAATTGGAAAAAATGTGTAAGAGAAAATGGATTAAACAAGTAAATAAATCATCTCATGGTTTATTGTTGCGGAATTCATAAGTGGTCTTAGCATCAGAAGTGACAGAAACGGTCATGATTTATGAATCTTGACTCTAGTCTGCCAGTCTACCACTGTAATAAACCATGCAGTATGATTAAACAAGCATTCAAATATTTAAAAGAATTATATATGTTAATTATCAGTGCTATTTTGTCATTGCTTGTATACTTCTTAAAGCAATACACACTTCAATTTCCATGCTAAATTATAAACTTTAATTAGCAATTTACATGATTAACATATATTTGTTCTATATATAAATAAGTGATAAAAAAAGTTAAATATATTTCAATTTTTGTATTGCATATACTATCAAAAATGCAAAATGTGAAGTACACATTCGTAATTTTTCCAACTTCAATATTAAGTATTATCACAAGGAACTTTAATGCTAAAATTGGAGAATGATTGAAAGATGAAAGTGCTAAGAGTAAATTTGGTTATAGTGACAGAAATGAGAAAGGACATAGACTTGCTGAATTTGCAGAAAAAGAAATATTGTACATTATTTTCTTTCCTTTAAAAAAAAAAGCTCAATAAAAATGACTATAAAACATCAAAATATAAGTACAGTAAAACTGAGTTATATTTTGATTAATGGAAAATATGTATTTCAAGATTACAAAATTCTTAATAGATTCAATACAGGAAAATATGTAAGATACAAATTAATGCAAAACTACATAGGTGAAAACTATTCAAACAGTACTAACAGTTGACTTCCTAATGTTTAGAATTATTCCAATGAACTTAAAATTAGAATTTACTAATTGTATTAAAATATTGATAGATTTTAAAAAAGGTTCAAACTTAACTAAGATCATTAAGAAGATAACTGATAGATTATTAACAACTCCAAAGATATCTGGTATAAAAAAAAATTCCACCAGTAAATTTTCAAGTAAGACAAGATAATATATGAAGAAAAGAAGGAATATGAAAATATTTTAAAATGACCCATTAAAAAAAAAAATCAATAAAATGGTATGAAGAAGAGCTAATATTGATATGAGAGAGAAAAACCATGAATTTCAAGATATAGATACAGAATATTATATTCTGAAGAATATTTATCAAAATAAAGCAGCAATGATTAGATTACATAGTGATATTAAGATTAACATTGATAATGGTGCGCAACATGATAATTCCATATCTCAATAATTTTTTGCAGCAACTTTACAATATTTTGTGGATCAGATGAAAGTAATGTTCAATTGGTTTTTTCAGAAGTAAATAAAGATTGATAATCATGAACTATAAAAAGTTAACAACTACAAAGATCTTAGTCAAATTATTCATACAGATGGAAATATAATGTATGAAATTAATAATACCAATTAAACTTAGATGGACATCTTGTGTTAAAATATATATAAGTTTGAAAAAGATTTTCAATAAAATATACTTCAGACTAGAAAGATCAAAAGCTAAATATTTAGATTAGAATAAATAGTTATTATTGATATTAAAAAAATTAAAAGACTGAAATAATTAATCCTAGACATATTTGCAAGAAAAGATGATAAATTGATGACTAATAAGTCTTAAATTGAATCCCAAGAGATAGTAAAAGACCTAGAAAGAGACCACCACATGTGGGATGAGTGCATGAAATAAAGTCCATGGATTGATAATGATTGAAAACAATGATGAGACATTGCGCAGTATATAATGGTATAAACCAGGGATCAGGAACTGGCGACTCTGGAGCGCATGCAGTTCTTTAATGGAAAAAGTGGAAAACTCTCTTATTTTGGGTTAATAATACATATATTTTATTAAAAATTTAATATACTTTTTTTGTTTCATCCACCAAAATATTATACGCAATATAATAATATGCATAGTTAATGTTAATATATTTATAAATGATGAATGATTTTGATTTCAAGTTGAAACTCCCTAAATTTTAATTTTTCTACATTTTTTGTCAAAATGACATCTCAAAAATGTTCCCTATCCCTGGTATAAACAAATAAAGGCCCTTATACATATTTTCACATTTCATTCCATTTAACGATTCGAAGATGTGAATTAAATTTTAAATTACACTGTATATTAAGAGGATTCAAAATTTCATATGAAATTTTATATAATTTTAATGTTTTTATTCTTTCAAATAACTATATATATTTAATGGAACCGTTGCGATGTACCTTATCTAAAATCAGAAGTGACATGTGTACACACGTATACAAAGGAACTCGAAAAATAATGGAACGCTATCATATATATTTGTGAGTATGTAATGAAGAAATATACATACCAATATAACTTTTTTTTTTTCCACGCCTAGCTAAGATGCAAAATGCCTTAATGTATTATAATTCTAATATTATGATGTTAAAATAAACTGGGTTAAGAAGATGGATTGTAACGGCAAACTACTACCTACGACAATCGAGTGTTATAGTTTCACCATAGCATCCTCATTACCTAGTTATTTAACAAATCTGTTCTTTTTAATCACAAAAACAAAAAATATTTAAAATAAATAAATTTAAACAGATGATAATCAACAATCAATACAAATATTCATAATCGATAAAAATAAACCCGCATTCCACAGAATTTACGAAAAAAAAAAAAAAAATACAAGAAAATGTTTTCAACAACAAATATACGAAAAAGCAAATATACAACAATTAATTCAAAAATAAACACAATATAGGTAAGAAATTTCGCTTGACATAAAAATATCAAATAATAAAGCGATATACGACAGAATATAAAAATCAAAACAAATAAACACGATGTTTAAATCATTAACAAAAAAAATCCGCTTACTTTTTATACGTTTAGTTTGATCAAGAGATTATTTAAATTTGAACAGTAAATAAAAGTAGAAAAATCCGGGTAAACTTGATTAATCAAAAGCATTAGTCAAAACTAACAAAACGAATTTATAAGGTAAAAAAAAAAAAAGAAACGTTACTCAAGGCTTTAATGCATTGAAAAAGCGCCATAGCAAAAGCGCATTAAGGAACGTTACCGTATCAACACAGTATTTTCAAGATTGTACATAAGATGTAGTTAAATAAATAAAAAAATTGAGAAGAAAAATCCAAACAAAAATGTAAACGAATATACAAAAGAAACTGTCCGTAAAATCAAGCCATTAAAAAAAAAAAAAAAGGAAAAATTATACAGAAATGATGACAGTCATATTTTCTTATAATACATAAACACGTTAATAATGCTTATTCATAATGAGCTCTGACACTTATACCCAGCCATATTTAATTTAGAGTTTAAAAAAATCATATAAACTAAAATACAATCGTATTAACTATTACTGGAAATAATGACTCTAAAGTTTAAAATAATATATAACTAGAAAAAACTAATGTATACATACAAATTTAACATCGTTTACCTATAGACGGTCGACACAGAAGAACTTACACAAAACTTTAATCCCTGACGTAATAACTACAAACTGAGCATGTTCGGATACACTTTATTTTCTCTCCACACTGATGCCATCTGCTTTTAATGTTAAATAAAGAAGTTGTCTTTAATTTTATTTGAAAGAATAATTTCTTTTAAATTGGCACTATGGCCTTTTTATTTAAAAGTGTTTACTATACTCAATCAATCTTAAATTATTCAAATTTCTTAAAAAATAATTTAATCAGTTGTTATAAATTTTCAAATATATCACGCACCAATGCTGTATGCTATTACAAAATTTCTAACGTTATTAAATGGAAAGTAAATAGATGTTATACTCAAATTCCAAAAAGCAAAGAAAAACCTGGAAGCCGAAAAGGACCAATAACTTGGAAATCTCTGGCTATTGCTTTTGGAATTGGAGGCATTATTGTTATTGGTATGCAATACTCTAAAAAACAAAAAGAAGCGAAAATTTCAAAAGAGCGCAGTCGATCTCTCGGAATGGCTGCATTAGGTGGTACGTGGGAATTAATGGATCATAATGGTCAAGTTCGTTCTTATAAAGACTATTTAGGTCAGTGGGTACTTTTATATTTTGGCTTTACGCATTGTCCAGATATTTGTCCTGATGAAATAGAAAAAATGATTGACGCCATACATATTTTAAGAAAAAATACGTCAATTTCTAAAATTTCTCCGTTGTTTATCACAATTGATCCTGACAGGGATAACATTCAGGCATTGGCATCGTATGTTAAAGAATTTTCTTCTGAACTTATTGGATTGACAGGAACAATAGAACAAATTCAACAAGTCGCTAAAGCCTTTAGAGTATATTATAGTCAAGGTCCGAAAGATGAGGAAAATGATTACATTGTTGATCATACTATTATTATGTATTTAATTGATCCAGAGGGAAAGTTTTTGGATTACTACGGTCAAAATAAAACTGCTGAACAAATAAGTAATAGCATTTCTATGCATATGATAAAATATAATAAATAAATAGATATTTTAAAATATATTCATATTTTCGTATTTTAATAACGCAAACATTAAAAATTCGTTGGAATTTGCCCTACAGCTGATTTTAATATCTATGCAATACAGTACAATGACCAAATAATAACACTGGAGTTATTTTATAGCTATTATAACAAAATAAAATATTTTTTTTGATTCTGGTTGATTGCATGCCAATTAGTGTATTTTGAATGGAAAAGAATTTAATTTTTATGCCACATTTATTTTGATTGCTTTTGAGCTTTATTGAATTAGATTAGCAATATTTTGTTTAATATCTTAATCTACTAAAGGGGATATGTTTTTACAGTTATAGTTATTTTTAGACTGTGATAAAGTTAATACCTAATAGTGAGGGAATTCAGTTGGATATATTATGTTAAAAAGTTCATAAAAGAAATGTTAGTTTCATTCGTTATATTTTTTTGTATAAAATAAATGCTTTCAGTTGAAGAAAGTGAATTAGCCATACACTGAGTGAAGACCTGTTTATCAGTAGTATAAATGCTATCTGTTATTGTTACAGAGATAACAGGCATAAGAAGAAATTCCTTATGTCAATTGAAGATTAAACAAACTAGGAGCCATTTTTATTTTGGCTTTAACCAAATATCGCCTCTTTTTGTTGTCTAACTATTATCATCTCTTCTAGCAATATGTCCAGCCCAACACTACTTCAGTCTTTTAATTTTTTCAATGAGGTCAGTAAAACCTGTTTGTTCTCTTACCCATATATTGCATTTACAATCCCTTCTTGTTACTCCTAACATGCATCTCTCCATACTTCTTTGAGTACATTCATAAATAGTGAATTTATTGTGAGCATCACTTTAATTTATGTCACTGATTAAATCAGTAATACATGAAAAAGGGAAGATAATACTACTATGTAAAACATAAGTCCACAAAAGAACAGATAATAGAATGATCTTTAGATGTAAAGTTTAAGTGTGATTGGCACATAAGCAGTACTCAAACAAGAATTGAATGTATTTGGAAATGTATAGATAAAGTTCAAATTTTTATAAAAAACATTTAGATATTTAATGAGATAATAGAAAGAATACCAATTTTATTCCTTTTATTTACTTTTTACAATAATTTATTAAATTGAGTTATCTTACAGTTTAAACTGTCTAGAAATCTTCAGAATTGGTTTTACTTTCTTCTCAATGTTTTTTTTTTCTAGAGCTATTTCCAATTTAAATTAGAAAAATAACCCTGAAGAAAACTGCTAATCAGTTGAAACTATAATTTTAATAAAGCATAGTGAAAAAATGCATTGAAGGAATAAAATTGGCAGATTTTTTAAAAATATTAACAATACAATCCATGAAGATTAAAATGATATAAATAGTCTGATATAATGATAAATATGAGATGATTGTGTTATTGTTGGAAATGTATTCAAGGGTTTAACATATACAAATTTATGAGCTCAAGATGATGTTAAAATCTTTAAAAGTGAAAACGAGATAGTCTTAAATTCAACGAGGATTCCATTCAATTAAAATATCAAAAATGTAAGATACTATAGGTAGAGAATATTTCTTTAGTATAATTTTCATTACACAACTTTCACACAAGTTAAGGATTGGCTTCTGTCCACTTTTAACACTGGAGGGGTGTAATTGTAAACAGTACCTAGTGGTGTAATAAAAATTGTTCTACAGAAATATTCATTGAATGGATAATCTCTAATGAATGTCTAATAAAAATTATTTAACTATAGATGGTTTATAAGAATGAATATTTCTTTCTTCATACATTTGCCATGAAATATAAAACAAAAATTGCACTTTGTTTATATTATTACTAATTTTCAAAGCAATCACTCAATGTATTTGAATCAGTATAAAATAAAAAAACATACAATTATATTTAATTTTAAATTAGAAAATTATATAAATTTTAAATGTTTTGGGCTTACTAGAATAATAATCCAAGTTATTACTATAGTTTCCATGTATATTAAACATTTGTTTCCGAGTCTTGATGCTGATACTTAAGTTTCAGATAATAATCAACTATATATAATACATTACAGAATACACTTATATAGTCAGACATTTTCAACATGTACTTATAGTATTTACAGATTAATGAAAAAATAATTTCAATAAATATATCTGCTTTATACTTTTTTTATTTTGAATTTTTCCTTTTTTTTTTTTGATTTTATATCTCGGGGTAATTCAATCCTTACTTTAAAAATAATTGCGTTTTACTTTTTCCATCTTAGTTTAATTGTCCTGTTTAATTAATAATCAGTCTTGCACTTTTTAAAAAATAATTCTCTGTAGAGAAAAGAAGAGTTTTTCAAAGTTATAAATGTTTTTTAAAAATTACATAGAATTGATGAAAGAAATATAAAAAAATCACTTAATTACAATTATGAGTCTTAAATTGAAAACACCTTAATATTTTCAATCCAAGCTCATCAGCTTATATAGTCATATAGGTCTGAACTCAGTTCAGTACCCATACATTTTGGTGTCTTTGGTTGTTTAATAAACATAGCCACCACTATCCTATTAGGCAGGATTGATTTTAAGCCAATAAACATCACATGATCGCCATTTCTTAATATGTAAAGTGAGTTTTGCCTGCTTTAATAACAGTTATAAGCAAGCATAAGAAATGGTCATCATGTGATGTAACAAAATTGCTTAATTACAATTTGTAAATAATAATTAGTTTCATGAAATTTGTTTCTGGCATGTTATTTAGAAGTTATTTTAAATATGCATTTTTTTTCAAGAGTTTTATTATTAATAAAATTTATTCTACTGATCAGAATCATGTATTTTTAACTTGGAATAATTGCAAATAATATTCTTTTATATATAGCAGTTAATTTTTAATAGATACAGTTCCTAGAATTCTATTTGTAATACATATGTATTTATGTCTTTTTCAATATATATATTTATCCATCTCTCTTGAATAGAATCATGCATTTCTAATTTAACTAATGAATATTGTTATGCTGACATATGGGAAGGAGAGATAAGATTGGTTTAATCTCCATGGTCACCTGATGATAACTGTGTTCCTGGATAAAATATTGAAAATTTATGAGATAATTAGTTTTGGTGCTCATCCTTGTGAAGGGTTTGATTAATAAATTTCAATAACAAATATTATTGACAATGGCAGTGCTGTGTCCCCAACTATGACGGGGCATCCAGAAAACATGACTACATAATTGACATTTACAGACAACATATATAGTAGTATTAAGTTAATTTATTAGCAATTAAAACAATTAACTAATTAAGTCTTCAATATACATATAAGTCTGTTCTTATGCAAGCATAACTCATCAAGCCAAAAAATGAATAATTGAATAAAAATGTTCAAACAGTCTAGGTAAATGAATGGGGTACTTTATCTTCACAGTCTATATCTTTTAAAACACAAAACCCTTTTTGAGCCTCTTGAGGTGTTTCATAAAATAATAAAACTGAGATGGTCTGCTAAAATCCTAATCGGCTTGGTTACCTACAGGAGCCAAGATTCTGGGAATGTAATCCACCAATGATCGTCACTGCAATTTCCACATGTAATCTGAACAGCAGGCAGCCACCAAGAGCTCCCAGTCCTTTTCTCTCTAACTTTATAGCCCCCCCCCCTCTTTTTTTTCTTTATTCTTTTCTGGAGTAATTAATTTATTTTTACTCATGTAATCTAGAAGGGGGGGGGTTCTTAACTTTTACTTTAATTAGTTCTGCTTAAAACAATTTAGTTTTTATTATCTGTCCGTAAATCAATAGTTATTGTACAATGAAATTTCTCTTAACTTTAATTACTAATTTCCCATTTATTTTAGGAATTTATTTCCACTGTAATCTAACTTTTCAGATCTATAAAATTAATATATTTATTTTGTTTGTCTCTATTCAATGCTTTTATTTCTTAATTTAGTTTAATTAAACATTTTTATTTTATCGATTTCTTTCACAGCACTATAACCAAATTTATTAAATATAGAATATTTTATAGACAGTAATTGTAATGTGTGGATCTAAGTAAAAAAATGACTGAAATTTTCACCAAGATGCCTAAAGGGCTACCTCTGAGACAATGCATGTATTATATGATAACATAATTTAGCTATTTATCACATAAAATTGCAAGATAGTATGTACATATAAAGGATAATAAATATAATTTAAAGATTGTTTGAAATATTGCATTGGATATTTTTTAATTTTGTTTAAAGTATATAATTTATAAAGCACTTAATAAAAGATTAATTTATTGCACACACTGCTATTATTTTTTAAAAGAAATAATTCATTTTATTTGATAATTTTTAATATTGTTTCAAGTAATTTGTAAAATACTGTAGAAAAGTGAGCTTTTTTTAAATTATTGTAAATCAATATTTTTTCAAATACAAATAATGTGAGGCTCCCATTCACATTTTTCGATTTATTGCTTAAATTGAAATAAATACTGTAAAATAAAAATATATATAGTCTATGTATAAATATAAAGGCCAGGTAGATAAGGGATAAATAAAATAGTATTTTTCAATATTGTAAAAAAGTTATTTTTTATTGTTAGTTGACATTATTAGAAGATAAATAATGGAAGCCTACTTCATCTAGGTTATTTTTATATTTTTACTTCTTATATTTAGCCTATTTTTTATTATTGTATCTATATTAGTATTTTAATTTCAGGCAGATACCCATATCATTTAAATTTTTTTTCATTTGTTAAATATATTTAAAATTTACTTTATCATGTGTCAATATACTTAAAGGGAAATGGTAAAATTTGTTAAATTTAGTAGTAATTCGCTTGCTGTACCTGCAACATTTTAAAATTCACTTTTTCATGTGTTGAATATATTTAAATTTTCTGTAACAAGAACAACAATTTTTTTTTTTGTTAAACATATCCCTTTCTTTAATTATTCTTTCTGTTTGCTCTAAAGCTATATAGTTTTAAACCATGTATTTTTAACAATATAACTTTGGTTAACAACAAATTTATGTAATCTAATTCGTACAATAAAGTATATTATTGAAACATAAAAAAAATTGACATTCCTAGAAGTTTATCAATTTCATTGTAAAAGTTTAGTAATTCAATATTTATTTCCCTTGCTATACATGTGTTAAATATATATTTAAAGTAAAATGCTAAAAGTTTATCAAATTCATTATTGTAACTGATATAAATTGTCATTATTCAAATGAGAAGGGAAATATGTAGTACAAACAATTTAATTCATTTAAAATGTATTTACTTGTTTTATCAAAAAGCACTTTTTGTTTAAAAAATTTCCAACTGTGTAATCTTTTAGTCAGTGCTGCCTTTTTGTTTTTTAATGATGGAAAACAGTTACAATATAGATTTTTCACACATTTTTATATTGCAAATTACAAATATGTTAAAAATAAAGCCAAAATGTATATACTAGTAAAATTCAGTACAAAAAAAAAAAAAGAAAATCATGCAAGATTTGTCATTTGTTGAATTATAAAGTAATAAACTTTCACATTTATATAGTAATATATTACAATAGAATGACAGCCTGTTAAGCTAATTGCGCAGACGCTGTGAGAATGTTATTAATAAATGAATACCTTCGAACAACCACATGATATAGTATTTGTGTAAGAGTAAAAAGGAATCCTCTTACCCTTACGACTCAAATGTTTATAAATGAGCAAATCTGAAGTAGTTGTAACGAAGGCGTGACTACATAATAGTCACTTTAAATTACTATTATGTAGTCACGCCTTCGTTACAACTACTTCAGATTTGCTCATTTATAAACATTTGAGTCGTAAGGGTAAGAGGATTCCTTTTTACTCTTACACAAATACTATATCATGTGGTTGTTCAAAGGTATTCATTTATTAATAACATTCTCACAGCGTCTGCGCAATTAGCTTAACAGGCTGTCATTCTATTGTAATTATAATCGCACGCAAGACGTTATAAAATAAATGCTTATTCATAGTAATATATTGAAACAGTAAGATTTGTATTCGAATCTTAAGTTTCACCTTTTTCTGTCGTCTCTCACTAACCGGTCTATCCCGCCCAAACTTAAACTTTTTGGTATCGAATTGTGTGTGTAACAATATTAAAAATGTATAAATATATGTAGAATTCAGCATAAACACGCACACATTTCGATCTCAAATTAAAGGCAATAAATAGGGATAAAATAATATAATTTAGATTTCTTTTAGTTATATAATTTTGTATAATTTTAATCATTTATTTTGGATTATAAAGTTCGTATTTATTGCTTTGTTTAAATTTCGTTTAATAATAATTCTAAAAAAATCTGATGTAATATTTAATTAAAAGTTAAAATAATCTTATGTTCCCTTTTTGTCTTTGAAATTTAAAAGCATCGGTCAGTGATAGATAATAGATTAATTAAAGAAAAATTCCCCAAAATGTAATTAGTAAATGTAAAATGTAAACAATAGAACGGCAGCTTTCTTTAATTAAAAACCAACAAAATGCATTGATTATCCTCAGGGCAGATTAAGTAGAACCTAAAAATACCTTAACAAAAATGTGAAAGATCAAGATAAGAAAAGAGGCCATCTTAGACTTGCTGGAGACATTCACTTAAACTTTAGCTTTGCTCTCGATCACTGAGAGTCTCCAAAAATATAAAAATAATTTGTTCCTGCCAAGGTATGACCGAGTAAAGCACCTAGATTATTCTCCATCGGGAGATGGCCTATCGGATGCCGAACTTTCCATTGCCCATCATAAATTCACCATGAAGATCTGCTGCCTGAAATAAATGAGAAAGCTGCTGCTGCTGTGAAAGTAAATGAAATATCTAAATACAAGAAAGAATTGCCACTCGTGAACTTTTTGCTGCTAAACTAATGGAATCAGAAAACTTCTTATAAAACAGGTACCTGTCTGTGTTCAAACTCTAGAGTACTCTAATAACATGCTATAGCTCTTCTTCATATTACTTATCTAAATTGTAAAATGTAAAAACTACCATTTGTATAACTAAAATTGAATAATTAACTTAATGTGTAAATTTCTCTAATAATCTAGCTTACCTCATTCTATCTTTCTTGGGTGCGTATTTCTAAAATCTACATTTTATCTATATTTATTATTTAATTATTGCATGCTCATAATTGTCTCAATTTTCAAAGTTTAAATCTATGATCGCTTGAAACAATGAATGCGTGTCAAATTTTCATTAATATTTACTTTCCTAAATAACTTAACTTTCATATAAATCAACACGCATTCAATGCATCATTTATTGTAATGCAGGGTCTACTACTTCGCAAATGGCTGGCATATTAGTTGTAATAACTCCCAGTTTATATATGTTTTGTATTTATTAAATCTTAATGAATAATTCTAGAAAATTACATTTCTTTGAGAGTCGCCAGAGTTCTTTAGTAAATGTTGATAATGTAGGGCCGAGTCAGAAATCTATTTAAATCTCATCATAATCGTTTATACAGTATACATGTGTTACGTTTTAGAGATGCGATGACCCATTCCGCCGTGAAATTTCCGGATTCTTCAGGGTTGAAATTAACCCCAGTCGTCCTACACAAGCGGGCATAATGGGTGCTCCCGTAGGATTTGACAATGTCATGCAGCCAGCCGGCAAATTGCGACACGGACCGCTTGTCCCTGGTTATGCTTATGTGACACCTTACTTCGTCGGGCCGATGGCAGAGACCAGCCCGACAGTCTTATAAACTCATTCACGGCATTGCAGTTTCAATATACTGCCATTCCATATCGCCTTTCTAAAGCGTACCACGTGTTCCTTTACTTAATTTTATTATTCTATATATCACTCCGCCTCTGCATTATCTTCATAATTCACTCTCAAATAAATGTTTGCCCTTAGTCATAAAATAAATATTTTAATTAAATAAATATATGTCCGCCGCTACTCTTAAATCTTACTTTAGACTCTTGCATTGCAAAGGTATAAATCCCTCCAGGCATGCATTAGAAATACTTACTCGAGAATTTTAGGTAGCTAGATTAAGCCTTCAAATAAGTGAATTCCTTTTGTAAACATTACAGTATCGGAAATACCGCTACTGAGTCCTCAAGATAAAATAATGTCTAAACAAATAAATGTATTCCTTTTGTAAACATTACAGTATCGGAAATACCGCTACTGAAGTCCTCAATATAAAATAATGTCTAAATAAATAAATGTATTCTTTAAAATATAATCATGTCGCAAATCCCGCTACTGAAGCTTTGAATCCATAAAATATTATTAGTAAATGATTGTTTTATTAAAATGTATTAATAAATAATTTTAAACTATACGTCTGCAGTTACGTTTCATTTATTCGATACCCATTCTATATAATATTTCCTCGATTATGTAAATATGAATGTTTAATTAATATTAGTTTGATTATTGGCTAACTCGAGAATAAAATCATGAATCTCTTGCATATCCCTGACCACCGTGCCTAAGGAAATATTTACTAATGTCGCATCAGATGCGTTGTTTCGTGGATTGTATTGTGGAACCGATAAACTATGTTCGAACTCAGTAACACGGGTGGCTTCGCTACCTCGATGGTGCTGCTGTTCTGTGTGGTGGTCGAATTCTGCACTATGTTTACGAGTCACACGTTTTCTGACTGTTACATAGTTAAATTTTTTTTTTAGCGTTTGGCGCTTTCCAACGTGGAGCTTTCGATACAAAAAACCCATATATACCCTGAGCAAAATATAACGCATATAAATTTCTTTTAGCGTTCGTTACTCGAGTTAGCTAATTATTCTATATATATATACGATTTTGTTTTGATAAAAATAATGAAAAAAAAATAAATCGAGTGAAATAATGTGGGTCGAGTGAATGAAAGGACAGCAGGCGTAATAACAAATTTAAGGAAAGCAGGGATGTGTGTGTAATTTAAGAAGGAACGAAAATACTCGGATCTAATGAAATATTTTATATATATATGTCAAAAAAAAAAAGTAATCAGTCGTTAAATGAGAAAGCAAGTAGCATTGAATTTTTTTATTAAAACACCGTTATATATATAGCATAGACAGCAGAAGCTTGTTATATATGTTAATAGTAAATATTTTGTTAAAGTACAAATATATATATCATAGACAGCAGTGGCTTATTATACGCGTTACCAGTAGTTCGCTATAATATATATGTTAAATATGTTAAACGCAGCAATATAGAGATAGGGCAATGTAGAGTAGGTGAGGGCAGCGAAAGAGTGTTATAGGGCCAATATACCGGTGGGGAGTAGTCAAATGCTAGTAGTATAAAATAAATAAATCATATTAAGAAAATGGAATCAGAAAATATTGATATACAGCAAGTAGATTTATCTGAAGCTTTGGAGTCGACACCCGAGCGAAGGGAAGCTCCGCAACAATACAGAGGATCAATGGACTTTAATTTCAAGTTCATTGAGGAAATACTCAGACAGAATATGCAAGAAATGAAGAAAATGTATGAGGAGGAAATGAGAAAAAGAAGAGATGAAGAATCAAAACAGAGACAAGAAGAAGAAAAGATAAGAGTTAGAGAATATCAGGAATTTAAAGACATTATGTGGAGAGAGTTAGAAGCCATAAAGGAACATTTTGGAATATCCCCAGCTAGTAAAAAGGAAGAAGAGATTAAAGATATGGAAAAGGAAAGGAAGTCAGAGAGATCAGACGAACCGATGATAGTAGAAGGGCAAGCAGGTAGTGTAGTAAATATGAAAAAGTGTGATGAGCAAAGAAACCTCATTCCAGCCGATGAAGGCCCACAAGAACCGGAGAAGGAAGTCAGCATTAAAGAAGAGATGAAGATGGACACTGGCATGACACCAACACGTTTGCATTTTGGTAAAGCGGACTCATTACTGATCAAGACGCCATTACCCATGGATGAACGTGAAATCAATATTGAAACTGACAGACGCAAGGCACACCGCCGCCTTACAGAAAGGGCAGAACGGAAATTACGAGCAGATCGGAGAAGCCAACATTTCCAGGTCGGGAACTATGTTTGGGTACGGAACTCTCAACAAAGTAACCGAGATAAAAGAGTATATAAAAAGTTCTTTCCTTTGTACCAGGGACCCTTTATAATTGATCGCACATGTGGCCCAAATGCATATTTATTAAAAGATGGAGATACCATAAAAGGGACATACA
This sequence comes from Epiperipatus broadwayi, assembly GCA_028023455.1. Taxonomy (NCBI): domain Eukaryota; kingdom Metazoa; phylum Onychophora; class Udeonychophora; order Euonychophora; family Peripatidae; genus Epiperipatus; species Epiperipatus broadwayi. The sequence goes on from JAQFVV010000011.1 coordinate 16,267,040, forward strand.
ATGCCCGTAATCTCAAACCATGTAGGTATTATCCACCTGACCCGGGGTTGTAAAAATATTAGACTATTAGGACGGTTATTAAACGTATATGAAAATATTAAAATGAACTTGATATAATGAACTTGGTTGAATGGATTGTACTTTAGTCAAATAGGGTTTTAGATAGAAATTTTATTATATATATATTGTTTTAATTACTATTACTCTTAAAATTTTTTTTATATATTATACTAACTAATCCTATTCTAAGAATTTTTTATATATATATATTCAGTTTAACTAATTATTACTATGATTTTAACCAGACACGGCCAAATTAGGCCATTTTAATTAAACTATAAATTCTAGATCCGGGTATATAAATTGTTCGTTGCTTCATGTAATCTCTGCTTTCTATATTTCAATATATCTGTAAAAAAAATAATAATTTTTTCGTATTTAAATTATGTAATGTAAATTTTTTTTTTCTTTCTTGCCTCCTTTGTCCTTCCTTAATTGTTCACGGGAAGTACGGGGAAATGAAACAGTAAGATTCGTATTCGAATCTTAAGTTTCACCTTTTTCTGTCGTCTCTCACTGACCGGTCTATCCCGCCCAAATTTAAACTTTTTGGTATCGAATTGTGTGTGTAGCAATATTAAAAATGTATAAATATATGTAGAATTCAGCATAAACACGCACACATTTCGATCTCAAATTAAAGGCAATAAATAGGGATAAAATAATATAATTTAGATTTCTTTTAGTTATATAATTTTGTATAATTTTAATCATTTATTTTGGATTATAAAGTTCGTATTTATTGCTTTGTTTAAATTTCGTTTAATAATAATTCTAAAAAAATCTGATGTAATATTTAATTAAAAGTTAAAATAATCTTATGTTCCCTTTTTGTCTTTGAAATTTAAAAGCATCGGTCAGTGATAGATAATAGATTAATTAAAGAAAAATTCCCCAAAATGTAATTAGTAAATGTAAAATGTAAACAATAGAACGGCAGCTTTCTTTAATTAAAAACCAACAAAATGCATTGATTATCCTCAGGGCAGATTAAGTAGAACCTAAAAATACCTTAACAAAAATGTGAAAGATCAAGATAAGAAAAGAGGCCATCTTAGACTTGCTGGAGACATTCACTTAAACTTTAGCTTTGCTCTCGATCACTGAGAGTCTCCAAAAATATAAAAATAATTTGTTCCTGCCAAGGTATGACCGAGTAAAGCACCTAGATTATTCTCCATCGGGAGATGGCCTATCGGATGCCGAACTTTCCATTGCCCATCATAAATTCACCATGAAGATCTGCTGCCTGAAATAAATGAGAAAGCTGCTGCTGCTGTGAAAGTAAATGAAATATCTAAATACAAGAAAGAATTGCCACTCGTGAACTTTTTGCTGCTAAACTAATGGAATCAGAAAACTTCTTATAAAACAGGTACCTGTCTGTGTTCAAACTCTAGAGTACTCTAATAACATGCTATAGCTCTTCTTCATATTACTTATCTAAATTATAAAATGTAAAAACTACCATTTGTATAACTAAAATTGAATAATTAACTTAATGTGTAAATTTCTCTAATAATCTAGCTTACCTCATTCTATCTTTCTTGGGTGCGTATTTCTAAAATCTACATTTTATCTATATTTATTATTTAATTATTGCATGCTCATAATTGTCTCAATTTTCAAAGTTTAAATCTATGATCGCTTGAAACAATGAATGCGTGTCAAATTTTCATTAATATTTACTTTCCTAAATAACTTAACTTTCATATAAATCAACACGCATTCAATGCATCATTTATTGTAATGCAGGGTCTACTACTTCGCAAATGGCTGGCATATTAGTTGTAATAACTCCCAGTTTATATATGTTTTGTATTTATTAAATCTTAATGAATAATTCTAGAAAATTACATTTCTTTGAGAGTCGCCAGAGTTCTTTAGTAAATGTTGATAATGTAGGGCCGAGTCAGAAATCTATTTAAATCTCATCATAATCGTTTATACAGTATACATGTGTTACGTTTTAGAGATGCGATGACCCATTCCGCCATGAAATTTCCGGATTCTTCAGGGTTGAAATTAACCCCAGTCGTCCTACACAAGCGGGCATAATGGGTGCTCCCGTAGGATTTGACAATGTCATGCAGCCAGCCGGCAAACTGCGACACGGACCGCTTGTCCCTGGTTATGCTTATGTGACACCTTACTTCGTCGGGCCGATGGCAGAGACCAGCCCGACATTCTTATAAACTCATTCGCGGCATTGCAGTTTCAATATACTGCCATTCCATATCGCCTTTCTAAAGCGTACCACGTGTTCCTTTACTTAATTTTATTATTCTATATATCACTCCGCCTCTGCATTATCTTCATAATTCACTCTCAAATAAATGTTTGCCCTTAGTCATAAAATAAATATTTTAATTAAATAAATATATGTCCGCCGCTACTCTTAAATCTTACTTTAGACTCTTGCATTGCAAAGGTATAAATCCCTCCAGGCATGCATTAGAAATACTTACTCGAGAATTTTAGGTAGCTAGATTACGCCTTCAAATAAGTGAATTCCTTTTGTAAACATTACAGTATCGGAAATACCGCTACTGAGTCCTCAAGATAAAATAATGTCTAAACAAATAAATGTATTCCTTTTGTAAACATTACAGTATCGGAAATACCGCTACTGAAGTCCTCAATATAAAATAATGTCTAAATAAATAAATGTATTCTTTAAAATATAATCATGTCGCAAATCCCGCTACTGAAGCTTTGAATCCATAAAATATTATTAGTAAATGATTGTTTTATTAAAATGTATTAATAAATAATTTTAAACTATACGTCTGCAGTTACGTTTCATTTATTCGATACCCATTCTATATAATATTTCCTCGATTATGTAAATATGAATGTTTAATTAATATTAGTTTGATTATTGGCTAACTCGAGAATAAAATCATGAATCTCTTGCATATCCCTGACCACCGTGCCTAAGGAAATATTTACTAATGTCACATCAGATGCGTTGTTTCGTGGATTGTATTGTGGAACCGATAAACTATGTTCGAACTCAGTAACACGGATGGCTTCGCTACCTCGATGGTGCTGCTGTTCTGTGTGGTGGTCGAATTCTGCACTATGTTTATGAGTCACACATTTTCTGACTGTTACAATATGTATTAAATACAAAGTTAATTGTTTGAAAATGTATATATCTTTTGTTTGTTAGTGCCTAAATAATCGGTTATGATTATGTATTCAGGTTCTAATAATATAAAATTTTGATGTATTTTTCATGTTCTGTATATATAATCTAATATATCTTCTTATGACAGGTGAGATATATTGTGAATGCAAAAATGTTAATGGATCTTATAATTAATTTTTATTAGATCACATATATTTATATACTATCGATTAAAAATATGCAGTATTATATATACTAAATTTTCCAATTACAAGAATAGAAGAATTGCACTCGTTCCATATTTCAGTACTAAATTTCTTTGTTAAGCATTGCATATATTCATACTATCCATGTCATCATCACTTTTAACTATTATTGACCTTCTACTGGATGAAAGTCTTTTAAAATGTAATCTGTTTTTTTAATTCATAGCCTCTTCTCCACATGCCTTCAGCAAATATATCTTACATGTCTTCTTAGGATCCATATTTAAAGCTTTAATTATTCATCTATTACTATTTTTTTTCTTCATTTTAGCATTTTAATTATTTCAATGATATCTTTGTTTTCTAGGCCATATATTTATCTTTTTACTTTGTTTTATGTATTAAGTTATTTATACTGAAAACATTCCATCCAAGTCCAAATTTATTCTATGATTACATTTTTACATCTGTATTAATAATATGACCAAGGTACTTACAATTGTTAACTTGTTTTTATTCATGATTACCAACTTTATTTTCTGTTGAGAAAATCACTGAATACCACTTTAGTTTTTTGTAGACCTTATCTTTAATTCTACTTTCTTGCTTTTTTTCATAACTCTTGCAATACTTCCCGAAGCTCTGAAGCATTACATGCAAAAGCAACACATCGTACTCAAAATTTATATGTCTTAAATAATATTCACTCATTATTATTTAATTCTTAGTTTCTGATTTTAATCCACAAAATATGCATATAAAAGTGATAGATTTTTTTTTTAGAGATATGGACTCGGTCAGTCACTCTTAATAATGTTTATCTTCTTAGTTTCACTGTATGATCTAATTTTTGATATTGCATTTTAATAAATATCCTTCAGGATATGGCATTATCCTGGGTTTATAACTTAATGGTCCAAATCCTTAATTACTATGGAAATGCTAACAGAATCAAATGTCTATTCTTTTCTAAAGCATAATGACAACACATACTCTTTGGTTTTTATCATAATTTCTTTCAGTATTAGAATGTGATTCATTGTGCTAAACCACATTTAAATCCTGGTTGATTTGATGTCAAAATTCACTGAAAATGAGTTATAATTATCTTTGCAACAATCTTGTATAGGACTGATAGACGAATACTTTTAGATCTGTAATATTTTTTTACTACTTTCTTGAATATTAATATTATTGCTGCATTCTTTCAATAATTTAGTACATACTTTATTATTTTGATATTTGGTTTATAGCTATTTCTTTACCTGCTTCTTATAATATATCAATAATAATTCCATTATTTCTCTGAATTTTTCCTTCATAGATTTAATTGCATGTTTCTCTTCTTCATTTTTAATGCAGATGTACTAATTGTAGAGAATACTTTGTTTCTTGTTATTTTTAACTACATATTTTTTTGTAGAATTCTTTCACATATTTTATAATGCTATTCTTGTTTTTTTAGTAATAGTTCCATCTTTCCTTCTTATTGCTAATACATATTTCCTTTCAATATCAGGTTGTTGTTTTATACTTTTGAAATATCATTCAATAGTTGCTGAATAGGAAGTCCCTGTTTGGAGAAAAAAATCCATATTAAAATTCTGGATAATTAACGTATTTCTCTGCCAGATACCAGAAGTTGCCTTACAAAAAATATATAAAAAGGCATTAAGCAGATTATTTTTGTCAGTAACTCAAAGTATAGTTTCACTATTTAAGTCTCAACTCAAATCAGGCTCCTTTTTGTATATTCATTTTTATGATATTCCCAATATCTTTTTTCAGATCTAATAATAAAGCAAGCTGGATTTGATTTTTCTAGATACTTAATAGATTATCAATTATTTTCTTATTAATCTCATTCAGTTCTGAACTATCTTCAAAATCTGTTAATATTTGAAAACAATGTCCAAGTTCTAATTTAAATGCATTGAATGTTTTTGAAGGTTAGCAATATCAACAGTTAAACCACCAAACATCACATGGTAGGGATTTTATGCACAAGCCTTCTGGCATCCATTGATTACTCTGGCTTGCACTGAGTGGCACTACTGTATGTAGAGTTTTTCCTGTTTTGATATCAACAGTTAATATTGTCTTAATAGTTTTCATCTCTCTAGTTTTGCATTATCACATATTTTACATCTCACTAATTAATGATTACTTCCTGTGTTGAATCTATATTAAGAATATTACTATCTTGAAATATATATTTTCTATTATATGAAATATTCAATTCTACTGTATCCTTATTTGGATGCTTCCATGTCATTTCTGCATACCATTTTTTCATAGAAGAAATTTATAATATAGTCTTTCTTTATGAGCAGTAGTTTCAGTTCTTTTTCAAGTTCTAGCACTAAAGTCTTCCATGACAATTTTAAAATCTTGTTTGATGTGTTTTAAAAATATTTTGTACATCTATATAAATCCCCTCTATCTCATCATCATAATTGGAACTTCACATGATCACCATTTAATATGCTTACACATGCTATTAATAAGAGTACCAAAAACTCTTTATACAGTAGTGCCACCTAGTGCAAGCCCTTTGCACAAATCTTCCTGCTTCCATTGATTACAAAGGCTTGCACTTGGTGGCATTACTGTATGGAGAGTTTGGTACTTTTATAATTGGAACTTGTTGGGATATAAATAAACCTTAATAATTTGTATATAGTATAGCTCATTAAATTGATTATCTAATCTTGAGACTTGACAAATTTTCATAATAATATTTTTCATTTTTTATTTATATTAAATCTCACTTCACTGGTACTTCCAATACTTGTGTTTTTATAGTAAAGTACATTCCCATTTTTCAAAACAATTGTCTTTTCGTCTTCTAACTTCACATAATCCAACAATTTGTAGGGATATTAATAAAAGGTTACCATCGAACCGTAACTAGAGCCATTATCAGGAGATTCCTAACATTCTTTGTGTTAGATTATCTACTGCTGACTTTACAACATTCTGGAAATAATGGCTCTAATTTAATTTGTTAAGAGTGAAAATATATATTCCAAATCATTCACTTTTTATCACATTTCTATTTATTATAATTTTAAGAATTGAAATTTCAGAACTATTAAATATTTTTGATGGGTTTTGTAGTGAATCTGTGAAGGTTTTGATAGCTTTAGCTGTATTATTAATGGCTGCAATTTAGGCCATTTTAACTTATTAAATTTTAGTTTTAATGGATAATTTATTTTATTAGTTTCATTTACTTGTCTTCTGTCATTTATATTTCCCATTTTATGAACTTCTTCATTTCTTTCAAATCTGGGGTTGAGTGAGCCCATTGACAGCTTGGGTGAGATCGTTTCACAAGAAGCTGGTTAACCCAAGTTATTTACTGAATGCAAAACCTATATATAAAATTTAGAAACTATAGCTAGAGCAATGAGAAATATTAGTTAAAATTTGAATTTTAAATGGTTTATAAAGAAATACTTTCGTGATGTCTTGAAGAAAATTCATATTTCAATTAAATTCACCTTGCTGACTGATATATATTGATGAGCTGTAAATCTACAATCATTTACTATATGAATAATCACATAATAATAGCAGTAGTAACTACAAGAACACATGGAGTAGATATTAGAAGCTTGCCCTGCTTGGTTCCTTTAAGGTCTATGCTGAGTCCAGCTGCTACTACCTTTCAGTATTCCTTAAATAGCCTGTGTTCAAAAATACATATATAGCAATTTAAAAGAGGAATTAAATGGTCTTCTTTCAGTAATAAGCAAATTTCTTTCAGCAATCATGTACACGCCATACATGGCTATATTCAGTATCATCAAATTCAATCCATCTTCTCTAATCTCTAGCCTCTTCTCCAGATCACCAATCTGCGATCCCTAGCCTCTCTTCGCCACATCAACTCCGCACTCTTATTTTATTCATTCATCTCACATGCGGTCTTTTTCTAGGTCTTTTACAATATCTTGGAATCTGGTTTAAAAATTCAATTTTCCATCTCTTATCATCTGTTATCAGTGTATCCCAACATGTATCATTCAAAATCTTGATTAACATATGTAAATAACGGATGCATATGAATGTAGAGAAATAACATTAATATTCAATAATAAAATTGCAATGTTTGCACTATTTTTTTTTTTTTAAAAGTAGATTAAATGTATTAAAAAATTCTATTGTTATTATTTATTTTTGCTTAGTTTATTTATAACTCGCCGGAGTGAATAATTAGAATGCTTTATTACCAATGTTATGAACAGTTTTTCATTTAAAAGTAAAGATTGAACTTTTTTTTATACTGAAATAAAAATGCTAAAAATTATTTAATTAGAAAATAAAAATAGATTTAAAATTAACAATTTTTTAAAATATATATGAATATATTTACACAAACACACATAAACTTATTGTTAATAGCGCATGGCTATAAAGTTATTGTCCATGCAAAGAGTAAATTATCTTCTTGCTTGATTACCTTTTAAGTACAAAATTTCATTTTCTTCTCGTCATATCCGAAATCGTTTTTGTTGACACTTGAAGGCCATTAACCATCTATTTCAAAATTAAGAAGGCCCCTCCCCCTGATGATTCAAAGTCAATTATTATGATTTAAGTTTGGACTTAGAGCTTAAATTAAATCCATCAGTTTTATTTTTTCATAAAACATAAATTGATTTTATATCTTATGAATTCCTGAGCAATAAGTCAATTGATTGTCAAGCGTTGGTGGCCTAGCGGTTAGCATAGCTGCCTTCCATTCAGCTGGCCCGGGTTGCTTCCCGGTCAACGCTTTGACATATTTAAAAAAAAAAACAACTAAAAAAGTTAAAGATTTTACTCAAAGAGCATTAATGGTCGAGAGATCAGCGCGACTGCCTTGCACTTGCAGGCAGTTGCCCAGGTTGTGGGTTCGCGTCCCAGCCGATGCTATGACACTTTAAAAAAAAAAAAAAAAGATTCAAAGTATAATTTAATAATAGACAGTTATTGCCTTAGTCTACTAAAAATAGATTTGGGACAATAATTATAACTTTATCTTTCTTATTGATTGTCAAATTCATATAATATTAATATTTATTTTCTTTGTTACTTTTACAATGCTTCATAAAATTATAACACACTATTAATGGTTTCGATTGCCCAGCAATCTTCTTCAGAATTTCTACTTATATTTTCAAAGCTAACAACGATTTTGATTGCCCCAGAAATCTTCTTTAGAACTTCTAGTTATATTTTGAAAGCTAATTTTGAAAATATAAGTAGAAGTTCTGAAGAAGATCGCTGGGGCAGTCGAAAATGTTAATAGTGAGTTATAATTATATGAAGCATTGTAAAAGCAATAAAGAAAATAAATGATATTAATATTAGACAAGACTTATAATCAGTTAATAAAAAAAAGACAATCCTCTCTCTATAGAGAAAGTGTAATTATAACACTAATTTAAAAATACAATAGTTATGCCAGAAATAAAGAAACACACTAATTGAATATAACAGAGTGTAAAAAGGAGAACAGGAAAGTTTAAAGGTGCACTTCAACTCAGAAAACTGACTACTGCAATAGAAAAGGATTTTTCCAACCCAGGTACATCTAGCCTGAAAAGTGAATTCATAGACTCAGGAACTCATTGCAGATCATATTAAAGATTTTAACTTGAAGAATGTATGGGAAAGTAGAATATTATATTGCAAAAGAACAGTTTGGTTTTCAGAGAGGAAAAAGTACAAAATGTAATGTTGGTGCTGTTAGAACAATTGCAGAAAGATATATTGAAAATGAACAAAGGAATTGGTATATGTTTTGTGGATTTGGAAAAAGCATTTGATAGAATAATCAGAAATAAACTTATGGATCACTTAAAAAATAATTTTGAAAAGAGAGGAAACTGATTTGCAATATGTATATTGAGCAAAGGATAAGAATTAGGCTGGAGAATAATGAGACTGATGATGTGAATATTGAAAGAGGAGTTAAGCAAGGATGCAGTATGTCACCGTTCTTTTTAATATTTGTTTAGAAGAGTTGTTAAATAATTATTTAGGTTGTGGAGTAGCAAATGTTGGAGATACAATAATAAAATGTTTAAAATTGTCAGATGATATGGCTTTTATAGCTGAGGATGAAAAATATCTTCAGAATATGTTGAATAAATTAGAGAAAGGATGTATGGAATGTGGAATTAATATTAAGATTGAGAAGACTACTTGTTTATGGATAGGAAGAAATGCAAAAAGATTGCTGTTTGAAATCCATAACATAGTTCAACAGGTAAAGGGATTTAGATATTTGGATAGTTGGTTGAGTGAGGATGGAAGAAATGAAGATGAAATTAAAAGAAAAATAATATTGGCAAAGGAGGCATTTATTAAAAGACAGAAAATATTCTGTGGACCTTTGAAGAGAGAATTAAGGAAAAAATTAATTAAATGCTGTATGTGTAATATACTATTGTATGATTGTGAAATGTGGACAATGAGTAAAAATTAGAAACTGATTGAAGCCTTTGAGATGTGGTCTTGGAAAGAAATGGAAAAAATCAGTTAGATGAATAAAATAAATGAAGTTTGAAAAGACTAAATGAAGAAAAAAGATTGATTGAGGAAAGCTGGATTGTAAATATATATATTAAGAAGAAAGTATAATTCAATGAAAGATGTTTTGGAGAGAACAGTGAATGGAAACAAAAAGAAAGGACAGAAAAAATTGGCATGTTGGATGGTATAAGAGATGGGAAGAGTTACATGGAATTGAAGAAAGGGACAATGAAGAGAATAGGGTGGGGAAATGGATGAATTGGTGATGTGACTACTTTTTAGACCTGTCCAGTGAAAGATACTATTGATAATTTGATATTAATATTACTATTTTATGTGCCATAAAATTTTTATAACATTAATTAAATGAAATTGAAAAATTCAATAGTTACTCCAGTATAAAAATAACAAAATATTTTAAGGCATACACTTCAATTCAGAAAGCTGACCCTTGCAGTAGAAGAGGGTTTTCCAATCTGGGTATATCTAGCTCAAAGAGTGAATTCATAGACTTAGGAACTTTTTCAGGTCATGTTTAATATTATTTTATGGGTCATAGAGTTTTATATTGTATGTAGTTTAGTGTATTACATAATGTATTTTATGCTAGATTTTGTAAACACTTTTGCTAATAATTAAAATAGAAAATAATTATTTTAATACAAATTGTGTTATAGTCCTCCCTTCTCTCAGAAGTAGACTATTCCAGATACCTCCTTATCTGATCGGATTAAGCATTGTTCACCACAGGCCAATAGGCTGATGTATAGTTAACAACATAGCCGATAATTATTACAGGCCAATAAGCAACGATGCTTGCTGAATCCAAAGGTTTCCAATAAGGTCAGGGATCTGGGTATAAATAGTCAACCTTTTGAGAGGATCAAGGAAGAACGTGTCTAACCTGAACAGACTCTTTGAGTTCTCCCAGGGAAGCTCTGCTAACCTAAACAGCAGCAAGTATTCCCATTGATAGCACTACGCTATTTAGATCTACGCAGCTAGGCAAGTCCCACAGAGACCAGATGCTGCTAAGATCACTCTCAGCTCAAGGCAAGATGTCTTACACAGCTGGAAGAGTCATAGACCCTACCCATGAGGCAAGCCATCAGGTGTGGCTGGAAGCAGCAGGCAGAACACACAGTTACGTTAAACTCCAAGATTCAACTTGTAAATATTCATTTGTATATATTGTATTATATATATTTGTACATAATAAATATATTAATTGTAATATCTGTATTATTTTACATTATTTATTGTTGGTTGGGTCTGTAATCCAGACCAAACATAACAAATTACCTACTCAATTTATTGAGGTTCGCTATCAAGAGTCACAATAGCAAAAATTTAGATCAGTAAGTACTCATACCAAATTAAAATTGACTCTTATGGATTAGGCCTGTTACCCATGTTTGCAATGGCAGAGTCCAAGATAAAAAAAATCAAATTTTTAACAATACAAAAAGTATAAATTTGTACACAAAAATAATAAACACATTACTAAATAAAAACAAGTTGTTGTGACTTTTTAATAAGGTATTCTGCTGTTGCAAATACATTCTCTTCTTCCACCACTGGAGAAAGGTATGGTATTCAGCCATAGCAAACATGGGTAGCAGGTCTAATACGTAGGTATCTTAAAATTAATAAGCAGATTTATTTATGGTTTATGACACAGTCTGCCATTTCCATTATTCAAATTGATCTTCAGGATAGTAAACCTTTATTTTGTCTTAAGATGCAGTAGTAGAATGGTGAATTAAGGAGCATTAGATGGTCAAGGGCTAGCTTTCCCAATTGTAATGATAAAACTACTAATGTATTCTTGAGCAATAAACTGTTCAATTATTTGGGCCTATGTAATTTGATGTAGTGGTAGAGTGCCAAATTCTTATATCTATGGAATACAACCCAGTTTTGCTACTTTTGACACATGAACTTATTAAGAACTTCTCAATAAATCATTCAATTTTCTTTTTACTGCTTTATCTATAGAAAAGGGATATTTATTTATTGTAGTATATTATTACTAGATTACAAAAAAAAAAGCAAAATTATTATCAATCAAGGCAGAATATTTTGGCCAGTTGATTCTTTACTCTAATGCAAGCATGTCTCAAATATGAATGCAGTTAAACATATAACTAAGCATGTATAATATTACCATGTATGTACACATACATCTGAACATACTTCAAAAATGTTTGCCTAATATTGCAGATATTAATTCTAGATAATAAAATTGCAAGAAAGTTATTGGATAAGAAAATAGCTTTTTAATTGCCAAAAAGTTCCAGATAAACAAAAAAATTAGCAAATGCGTACATTTTAATACTTTTTAATTATTACTACAGAATTAAAATTCCTAATTTCAGAAAATGGTGAGATTTATCTTTGAATCTTTGTCAAATGGTAAGCTAATGGTTATTAATTATGTTGTGTATATCTAATTAACTTCAATATCAAAGATTATTAAAGATTGTGCTTAGTGTAGTTTAGTACAGTAGTAGTGTAGCGAACTTTAGACTAAAAATTATTGAATCACAGTTATCTCTGGTGGCTAACATTTATGATGCAGTCCTAAAGGTTAAAAAATTATTTGACTTAGTCCTAAAGGTTAGAAAATGAATGTGTTAAGCAATTGCCAAGCAGTGGTAATCTTTCATTGATGATGATTTCATATCATCTGGCCACTGTCTATATGCTAAAATTGTTTCTGAACTATAAACTAATATAAACTCAACATTTATATAATACAGTGCACTCTGATTTATGGTCTTCAATACTTTATCAGGTATTCTTTATTTGTATTTTCAATTTGACATCAATTGCTTTTGCTTACATCCTCCTTACTTTTTGGTGATTGTAAGCTATCGTAATCATTTTAAACAACTATTGATCTACTGCAGGATGGAGATCTCTCCCAACATTATCCAGTACTTCTGATCCTTGACTTTTCTACATCACACTAACAAACTTCCTTATTTTATCTATCCATCTCAAATTTGGTTCCTTTCTAAGCCTTTTAAAATCTCTTGACATCCATTTTAAAACATCGGCTATCTTTAGAAAATTTCCAGCTTGGCACCATTTCAGTCTTGTAATTCCTTCGATGATGCCAATGATATCCATTTGTTCTATCCAGGTATTTTGATTTTAAACCTTTTATGATATTCTAATATACATCTCTCATGGTTCTTTGTTGAGTAAACTGAAGTCTCTTTATTACTTTTGTATTAAGTGCCCATGTTTCAGATCTGTAAGTAAGATTTGATAATGCACTTATTAAGCCACTTTTTCCCAAGTACATAAGAATATTTCCTTTTAATAGTAAATTATTTTTACTAATAATATTCTATCCCAGTTCTATGATTAATTTGTTCTTATATGTTTACATATGTATTAAAAATTTGATCAAAGTATTTGTAGTGGTTAACTTCTATGTCACAATTATCAATTTTGATTTTTTATTTTGACTAATATCTTATATGCAATTTTTTATTAAAATAAATTTGTATTTGCTTAGGTTGCTATTTTTATTTGTTTATGTATAGTTTCTTTTTTTATTTCTCAACCAAATTAATGTATATCATCCAATTATTTTGCACTATGCTATATGCCTATTTACCAATTGAATAAAAACAAGCATTTATGACATGGTGATATTACTTATAAGCAATTTGTAAAACACTGCTGGAGTAACCTCTTGGTCATTTGCACAAAGGAATGGTGCAGTCAACAGGATCTTTGTATCTCCAAGAACCTTCCCAAAAATAAATTTGCACAATCTTACAAATATTAGGATATCTGGAATTATTTAAACTGGGAAAAATAGTAATCATAAATTTGTAAATTATTGATATTGTTGCTAATCTAAATTATGGCACAGAGAGATTTGATATGCATAGATGGCAGAATAACCTCTCTATACAAGCAGCATAGAAAAACACTTTTAATAAGTAATATCAAAAAGGATGAGATAAAAATTGTCACTCTGTTATATTATGTGTGCCTAGATGTAATCCAAATAGCAAATCATCTATGCCATCCTAAAAAACGAGGCAAAACTCTCTCCATACAGTAGTGCCACCCTGTGCCAACCAGAGTAATCAATGGATGCCAGAAGGCCATTGATTACTCTGGCTGGCACAGGGTGGCACTACTGTATGGAGAGTTTTTCCTTTTTTAATAACAATTGTGCTATATAAGAGATAGTGATCATGTGATGTTTAGTGGTTTAACACCATCCTAAAATACCCAAAGATTTGCAATATTCAGAAATACAGTGCATAATTAAAAAAATATTTTGAGCCCAAGCACACTAAACATGTATACTTCCATTTCCAGAATTGTAGACAAGAAAATTCACAAATTGTATATTGCATTACATGAATTAGCGAAAATCTGTGTTTTTAAAAATTATTTAGAAAAAACCCTGCTACAACAATTTTTAGGGACATGTCTGATGGGAGGCTCTGGCAACAAGTATTGACAGTTGATGACCTCATATAGAGAATAGCGATCAAAATGAGTCTCACCCATGAAGCAGTTATGGAGTTAATCAAAGCAGTTTCAGATTGCAACAGTAGCAGAATTGTGTCAAATAAACATTAAAACAAATAAAGCAAATGAAAACAAAGAAATCAATAGTTACAAGTGCTGAAAGTCTGGACATTTAGCTGGAACATATAAATGTAAAAATTGTGGTAAAAATAGATCACTTGGTGGAAGTGTGTAAAAATAACCAAGAAGAGAGGAAAAAATTTAAATTCAACCAACCAGTTACCAGAAATAACCAACAAATAGAAATTAAAATGGCAAAAACCGTAAATAACAATCAAATAATGCTGTCAGTTAAAATCTTTGATTGGCCTGTTGTCATGGAAATTTGATAGCGGTTCTGGAATATCCTTAAGGGCATATAAAGATTGGAAGACAATGTTGATATTCCACATTAAAGTATTAATTTAGAAAAAAAAAAACTGATGCCAAAGGACGTAAATGGAAAGCACATTGAAATAGTTGGAAAGGTTATTGTTCCAGTGCAACAAATAGTAAAAGTGCTGATCTTTCGATAATACATTATTCATGGAAAAATGAACTCTATAATTGGAAGAAACTGGTTTAAACCTATGGACATTAAAAAACTATTGTAAAAAAAATGATTAAAAAAAAATACACAATATATTTTTGTCATTATTTAAAAAAGAACTAAGGAAAATCAGAATAAAACCAGTTGAATTACAGCTGAATGATATTGCAAAACTTAGACTGTGTAACCCATGGACAGTTGAATATGCACAATGAGCTAAACTGTGACAGACAAATGCTAAGAATTCATTAGTGGGCCAATACATTTAGGTCAGAGATTCCCTAAAGAAAAACTGGATATCAGGCATGATAATAAAAGTACATTAGAATAAAATTGTATTCATAAAATCAGAAGCAGGCACATATTTCTGTTACCATACAAATCATATAAAGCAGTGATTAACAAATAACACTTTATGCTCCTATATAGGATTAAGTCAGAAGTTTAGTGAAGGAAAGAAAATCGACCAAATGACTGGGGAAAAAAGAGAAAAATTAAATATAGGCTACACAGATAGTAAAAATACAACAGAAGCATTCGTATATGAGGAAAATAATCTTAAAACAAAAAGATATAAACCTTAAAGATTACAGAAGCCACCTAGCTATCTTAAAGACAATATGATTCGAAAGAAAAATCGTAATTCTCTAAAGTAAAAAAGAGGAATGCTATACTGTCTATATAAATTTTGGTTTAAAAAATATATATAGTACTTAATATATTAAAATAAATATAATCTGTCTGTCAAATTTAAAAAAATCCTCAGGGAATTAAAGTTACAAACTTTATCTGATAAAGAAAAAAATAATTACATCTGTAGATATCTTCTAATTAAAGATAATCTTTGGAATTTAAAAAAATTATTAATTAAATATATATCTTAGAGAACAATAGTGGCTCATACTATAACCCCCCCCCCCCTCATTTAAATCAGTGAGTCAGACTTAAGTTCAAGGGCTAATAAAAAGCAACAGAATACGTCCGGCAGAAGAAGTAAAGCAGCTCAATGGAAAGATGAGAGCCAACGAAGAATGCAACAGGATACTCTAACAGATGAGTCAAAATCCCAGTGCAGGACCCCAAGGTGCAAAGAGAGTCTCAAATATTTTAAAGGTTGTAAGAACCTTTGTATTATTTATTTTTACTATTTGATTGTTAGGGTAACCACTCAGCCACTGACGCACAGTAAGTCAATACACAACAAATACTATTCTATCTAAAACCAATTATGGATAATTTAATACATTTAAATGTTGTCAGCTATAATATTATAAATAAGAGCATTTAATTGCCCTCTAGTAGTTCATTGTAAAAATAATATTGTAAAGTTACATATAATGAAACTGACTGTAATTTTCATTTGACCAGCATATAATTAAATGCATGTTTATTGATTATAAAAAGCATCATATGTAACAAATGTATTTTATATTTTAAATAAGGAAAATAAGAGCATATTAAAGTGAATAATATTGAAGCTTATTTTGATTTGTAGTTAGTGATGTTTAATGGTTTAGCACAGTCAATAAATAGGATTTCTTTTAAACCAATCCCACGAGTCTTGCAATATCATACATTACAATTCAGAATTTGGCATTATCCAACACCTAATATCTTTCTTTTATAATAAACCAAAATGTTCTGATTCATAATATTATAAGTTACAGTTCCTTAATGGAATTAGTTATATAACTGGCTGTGTTATATTACATTAAATTCATTTAACAGATTTATATAAGATGTAATGTTTCCTGATTACATATTTGTGTAAGAGCTTATCATTTGTAAAAAATGAAATGAAACAATAATTATGAATTTAATCTGTTACTTATAAGGAATGTGAAAACATCCTCTAATATGATAAACAAAACAAGTTATAAATTTTGTAACTTGCTCATAGCTTACATTTTATGCTTACTAGATGGAGCTTTACCAATAGCTCATTAACAAGCTTTGTTTACATAAACGCTGAGAGAGATAGAATTCAAAATATCTTTCATTGTCTCCAACCTTTAAACTGTGGTTTCAAGTTAGTTGGCTCACATCAGTAAAGGGTAGGAAGACTAGAAACTAGATCCTCTACTATATATATACAATTACACAAAGTGATGTTTATAAAAAATTTAAATTGATCATAACTCCTACTTTTTTATAAGTAAATATTGGTTTTAAAAAAAGTATCATGCTTAATAATTATATATACTTCATTTTTCACAATTTAAAATAAGGTATATAAAATTTTAAGGCAAAATATTTTTTTCTTGTGATTTCTATTTAATAATGTGTGAGGGTTTGGCACAACTGGTAAAGAGAATTTCTTTGAAACTCTTTCTATGATCTTTGTTTTGTCTTAATTTATAATTTTGAATTTTACTAATAACTTATTTTCTCATTGAAACTGATAATGTTTCCATGCTGTGATTCATAATATTCAATCTATAAATAATCAATGATAAAATTGAACTAATTAAAAAAATCAATAAATGAGACAGTTTATTAATAAAAACAAAACATTATAAAATAACATAAAGCATCAAGATAATATAAAAATCAGGGCTTTTAAAGAGGATTGTTTAGAAATTAAATTATAAAAGTTCATCTCTCAAATATAGTCACATTGTATAGTAAATTCCAATTAAATGTAATGTATTCTAGAATTAATTCATACCAATAAAGCAGCAATACTTTCCTATTTATGTAAATATAAAATATCTGCCCTATAGAGTTTACAGAAAAGGCTTAACATTTTCAAAATACATTATATTCTTCAAAGTTGAATAACAATTCAATTTAATGTATAAAAAAGAGAGGGGAAATCATTCATTATCAGCAAGCTGACTGTAGGTTCTTTATTATCAAAACTGAATACTAAAATAATTAATGATACAGAAGAGAGAAGGGATATTTTTCTTTAATTCATTAGCAACTAACTAATTTTAATCTTTTATTATACTGATCAAATTTGAAAAACAGGATGTCTCATTCATTAACAGCAAAATAAACTATTAATAATAAAATTGTTAAATACAGAGCATCTATTATTTAGAATAGTATTAGAATTGTAAAATTTCAAATAATTTTTAAAAATAAACATTTTCAACCATCAATGTAAGAACATTGTATTCATAAATCCTCAATACATGAACACTGCAAATAAAATCGGTAATTATAATGTAATCGGGCTTGGCCACATGATGGCATTGTTGGTAGTCAAAAACAATACAATACAATGTTCGGGGCCATGTTATATTTTTAAATCGAATCGCTGTTTTTTTTTTTTTTTTGGTTATTTATTGATTGCTATAACTTTTTTTTTCATGCCTTTTTATTAAAAAAGTTGTTTAATTTTAATTTTGTATTTAGTAAACGACAACCTTTTTTTTTTATTTTTAAATCGCTGTTTTTGGACAAAGCTGCTACTCTGTGATGTCTATTTAGCGATGTCTTTCGCTTAATTATTGCTTTCTACATAACAAAACAACTGTGTAGGGTTAGGGTTAGTTTAGGGTTAGGTTGAGGGTTAGTTTTAGGGTTAGTTTAGGGTTAGGTTTAGGGTTAGTTTTAGGGTTAGGTTTATATTTTTATTGGACAGCAGAAATACTCGGCTTCTGTTTCTGGCAACTGTGGAAAAAGTTATGCGATCGCCAGCCATTTTATGAACTACATGGTATTTCACGTGTAAACGAGATTTTGCACGCGAACTCGGCCGAATTCTGTTGACGTACCCTCGGCAAGCTTTTACACATTACACCTTCTCTAAATAAGGGTGTGGCCATTTGGAAAATTACTATAAAGTCAGGTTTCTTAAATTCATTACAAATACAAAGATTGTGTAATGTATATTGTAAAAATTTGTCTAATCAAACTACACATATATATATATATCAAACTGTACACGAAAGATAAGTGTGTGGATTCACAGTAACTGTCGTGCAGAAATAGGCCGTATTTTTTCTGTGTTACGTCATCATAAATGGCCTTCTAATGGTTAAGACAAACATTAGATGTTTTCTATAGCCATAAGTTAGGCCTTGTAAATGGCATTTGTTAGGTGTTTTGGCGAGCCAAAATGCCATCAAGTGGTCAAGCCCGATTAGATTATAAGTACCATAAAATACTTAAAATATCAAACAATTTGATACATTACAGCAATAATGGTTTGTAAACTTTTTAATCTACATATAAATTATTTTATAGTGCTAATTAATTTACTTAAAATAATAATAGCCTTATTATAAGAGTACATTATGTATATGATAATTTTCATCCATTTTTCATTCAATAATATGAATAATGATAAAAATATGCAGAAAATTGCACATGATTTTCAATTTTCATGATTGGAGCAAATTAATACATTTCACTAATATTTTTTATATTAATTTTAAAAGGATATTTAAAATGCATATTTTTTCTGCAACTTTATTTATTCATATTTATTTTTGATTATTTTTTCACCAATTTCATTTCAAATTTATTGTAATTTTTAATATTGGGTTTTCATTCACCCATCTCATTTTGAATTCACATTTTATATTCATTATTCCATTCACTATGAAATACATGACCGCTCTAATGTTCACAAAAATACACACATATAAGTATCTCAATAATAAAATAGTAATAGCAGTAATAACAACAATAATAATGATAATAATAGTAAGAATAGTTATAGCAGTAGTAGTAGAATGGTTTTATTGCTCAAAAGTTCATAAGTTTGAGTAGAAAAAATGATAGAGCTAGGAATGTGATCCATGGACTTTAAACTCCAGTATCCACTATTGTATCATTGCATCAAACTATGCAAGGTTTCCCTCAATAAGAGTTAAACACAAACATAAATTACAAAAGTAAACAAACACTTTTTTCAAATTTACCACAATTAGCAGAAGTTTTAATATAACCTTTAAATTTGGACATCAAATAGTGAAAAATATTTATAAGTAACATGTTTTTTTGCTATAAAACTTTTTAATGCATTGACATTTAACATCATGGATGAAGAACAAAATTATTATTTATTTTCATTTATATTGATTTTTGATTTAAAATAAACCCTACAAATTGACAGTATATATCACATTTCTTGAATACATTGCTTCATTTAAAATGACATTTTTCTATGCATTTTAGTATATGTACATTATGCATTCTAGTATCAAAATTATATTATTTTTTTATGTGCAGAAAAACTTCATTTTTTATGTCTTTATTGAATAAGATTTTGTGTGATCATGATTGGGTATCTATAGAATAAATTTTTTTACTGCTTTTTATGAAATGGGTAACATGGGCTGAAAACTCACAAATAAAACCATTTAACAATATACAAGATTGGAAAATTGATATTAAAATGTGATGGTCATTTTTACTGTTATATTACATACTATCTTAATGCATTTTCTGTACTTAGAGTTTGACTCATGACCATTTAAACTTTTAAAAAATGTGTTCCTACTTAAATATAAAATTAGAGATTATAAAAAGTAAATAAAATATAAATATAATTGCCATTAAAAATATAATACTACACATGAAGCAACTATTAAAACTTATAAGAAATAATCAGTAATCATCCCAAAGCAAAATGCTAAATTTAAAATTGTAAAATAAAAAGCAGACTGCATATAAAAAATTAACACAAGTTTATCCAAATGAAATAATTTTTTGATTGCTAAGGGAATTACTTTCTGGGACAAAATTTAAATATTAATCGTAAGATGAAAACCTAAAAACTTTTTTCAAATTTAAAGCATTGAAAGATAAAAAATGACATGACTTATATATTTGAAAAAAATAAAGAAAAAAATTTTTTTTTGCTAAAAGAATTGACAATACTCTTAAATTTGAACTATAAATTGCTAAAAGATACAGAGGAGAACAAGATAGCATTTATCTATCTTTTTTGTTTAAAGCTGGTATGAAGAAGAAAAATATACATTATAACTTTATTTTTAAATTCATAATTTATTTTTATTATTATTTTTTAAATGTATATGCTTACCCACAAAAAATCTTGAGTTTTAATGTTTATTTAATCAATAATATTTATTTACATTTTAAAATAAATACATGTACAGTATAGTAGAATTACATATGAGTATTGTTGCCACCAATATTTAAAATGTCACTTTTATAGTACTATGACACTAATTAATTATTATTAGCATTACATCTATAAAAAATTGATTCCTGTCAATCATTAATCTTTATATTTTTTAAAACCAATCAAGCATGAAGAATGACTCTTTGTAGATTCATTCAATGGTTTGAAATCATATACAATATCAATGCTAGATCTTTGATTCAACAAACTGCAGACAAAATTGTTATACTTTGTAGATACTTTGTTTAAAGTAGTAAAACTATAATGTGACAAGTGTTTTTTATTGTCTTTTTCTCAATTCATTTTAGACAGATAAACCAAATATCATTAAAAGATATTTAAACAGATTTTACTATATGAATAAACAAATATATATCTTATTTTCAATTTTTACTACAGTATAACAAAAATTAATATTTTGTAAAGCTTAATGTAATAATCAAAGATAATCATTTGTTTCACTTGATAAAGTTAAATAATATATTGTTTTAATATAATTGATCACCAATATTTTTTGAAATGTAAAATAATAAAAATAAATTTCTGTATAAATCTCCATCGTGTGCTCTTATTTTTTCCAGTATTATTTTTTTATTTCTGTGGAATTATTAATTACATCTACAAATAAATGATTAGGTACTTAAAAATTATCCTCATTGCACATCCAGGCTCCTATTCAATGATGATCTTTTATTTAAATACCTACAAGAACAAATTGATCTGACAAACAGTTGTGGACTTTACTGCAAAAGAACAAATATTAGCAGCACTAATGGAATGGTATTTATTATAAATAAAAAGTAGCACAACTACATGGCTATTAATGGTAGATAAGACAGAATGGTAAGCTAATTTATTCAAATTAATAAAAGACACCAAATGCAGACAATCCAGGTTTATACTTCACCAAGTTTCCATTGTAATGAAGAAGTAGAGATTTTTATTTGATTATACAAAATGCGTTCAAATTTCTTTTTCCAGATCCAGCATAACTGGAATGTCACCAGCAGACTCAGGACAATTCTTGGCTATTTAGTTTGTTTCATAAATAGAATTTAATATCCACAGATATATGGAAATGTAAGTAAATACAAGCCATAAACAACAATACAAATTCTATACCTACAATGAAAAAAATTAAAGGATTTAATAAAACCACTAGTGATTCTATTTAAAGTATGAAAGTTCTATAGGTTCCTTATTGATATTTTAAGTAAATAAATTGTTTTTATTTGGAAAAATATTTCTGGAAATAAATCACAACCGAAAGCTACAGTTAGGAAAGGTGCTGAAGTATTAGAAATTAAATAACTAGAATTGTAAAATATCAAACCATAGAGTAAAGGGCCAGCATGTTTTCTATATTGACATATAATAGGGTCTGCTATATTAAGATTTGGTAGTATAATCTATATTTGTTCACTGGTTATCAGTGAATGGATGTAGATTCTGAAAGATGAGTAGCTATAATAAATGGTTCCCATGCAAATCAAACTACATATAAAATAATACTAACTGCAAGCTGTAATCGATCATCTTATTGCTCTTCTATAGCATGTGACTAATATATAGAACGTGACCAATATCAGTAACTTATTCAATATTACAGTTTTTTTTATTGGATATGGTTACTAAGTCTCTGGAATCTATTCTGCAATCAAGATCAGTCAACCAATATCCAGCAATAGCATAAGTCATTGTAATATTATATATAAGCAGATAGTTTAATATGTTGTTTTCCGCGCGTAAAGTTAATCAGTATTATTTTAAAAAAATTGCTGCTCAGTACAATAAATATAATGAATATCTTTTTGAAAAATTTAAATAATGGTTTTAAATTATTATTAGTTATACAAAAGAAATATTATTCATTATATATATTATTACATTTCTGTGTAAATATAAAACTATATTTATTTTATTTTAAAAATTATAATAAGCCAATGAATAAATAATTTTAAAAATTCAAAAAAAAAAAAAAAAGAAGTCATTATAACATTATTTAAATTGCATAAATAATGAATTATTTTAAAATGTCAAAGTATATTATTTCACGATTTTAATAAAGAATGCGAATAGCCACACTTAAAAAAAAAAATTCTGTAAGGAGTGTGTGTAAATAGATTAGTAAAGCGGAATTAACTTTAGATTTCATTACTGTATAAACTAATCGCTTGCACATATTTACGGAGTTTTGATTAGCACCAGCATATTCTGCTGATGAATTCTGTGTACCTGTTGGAGAAAAAGTTTCAACATTAAGGATCAGATATATTAATCTTTAAACTGAGGTTTAAAGTTTATATCCGTGCTAGAGATAATCTCTAGTTTCGAAAATGATTAGTAATAATCATTATTGCATTTATCTGAAATGGATGGCGTCAAAGTTATGAGTAGAGAGAGTTTGACAATGGTAAATGAAAATGTAACGATTTACTCTAGATAAATACTTTTCATATAATAGAGATATATATGAGAGACAATGACCTGAGCCAATTGATGAATGCTAGTTCAGCACGAAATGCATCTTGGGGGTATGAATTTAGAAAGAATGGGGAAGTATGGAGGTTTTTATTATATCTATTAAATATTACTATGATAAATATTCCTGGTACAATCAAGTCTACTTCTTTGCAGTGGGTTTTTTTTTTTTCAAGTATACCTCCACGATATTTCACAAGAGAAGTTACTTTGCAGAAAATATTTCAGAAACTATTAAGTAGATCAAACTTAAACAAAGGCAAAACTCTCCATACAGTAGTGCCATCCTGTGCCAAACAGAGTAATCAATGGATGCCAGAAGGCTTGTGCATAAAATCCCTATCTAGTGCCTACTCTCCAATATCCCCAGACTAGTTTCTGGCTTGTGTCCATCATCAGTGAGGAGATGTGGATCTGAGAGCACTGCACCTAGATCTTAGAATGTAATGCAACCCTCCAGCAGCCTCCTTTTAACTCTACTATACTACAAAACTATGAGAATGAAATTGAAAACATTATTAATATCTTTAATCTAAGCTCAATAGCTTATATAGTCATATGGGTCTGAACTCAATTCAGCACCCATATATTTTGGTGTCTTTGGCTCTTAAACAACCATAGCCACCACTATCCTATTAGGCAGGATTGGTGTTAAACCACTAAACATCACATGATCACCATCTCTATACTAGCACATAATTGTTGTAAACAAAGGCAAAACTCTCCATACAGTAGTGCCATCCTGTGCCAAACAGAGTAATCAATGGATGCCAGAAGGCTTGTGCATAAAATCCCTATCTAGTGCCTACTCATCCAATATCCCCAGATTAGTTTCTGGCTTGTGGCCATCATCAGTGAGGAGCCGTGGATCTGAGAGCACTGCACCTAGATCTTAGAATGAGCTTAGATTGAAGATATTAATAATGTTTTCAATTTCATTCTTATAGTTTTGTAGTATAGTAGAGTTAAAAGGTGGCTGCTGGAGGGTTGCATTAGATTCTAAGATCTAGGTGCAGTGCTCTTAGATCCACGGCTCCTCACTGATGATGGCCACAAGCCAGAAACTAGTCTGGGGATATTGGATGAGTAGGCACTAGATAGGGATTTTATGCACAAGCCTTCTGGCATCCATTGATTACTCTGTTTGGCACAGGATGGCACTACTGTATGGAGAGTTTTGCCTTTGTTTACAACAATTATGTGCTAGTATAGAGATGGTGATCATGTGATGTTTAGTAGATCAAACTTGCAGTAACTTAGTATGCTTTCACCATTTAAGTATTGTCTTAAATCAATATCTTCTTTTTGAATGTTCAAAGAAGACTCTAAAATCAAAGAATTGTAGTGTAAAAAATGAAATTCTTATAATGTTTCAAACAAATTTCTTTTTCCAGATCCATTAATAAAGTCAGCTAAACATGATTGGAGTCACACCAACAGATTCAGGACAACTCGTGCTTCACAAATAGAAATTATTATCCACCGATCTTTATAAATGTAGGCAAAGACAAACTAATGAACACAACCTATTTGCTGGTTGGAATTATCACACATTTCTTCTAATATTTTATTAATAGTTATCATAAAAAAATCTATATATTAAATAATTAGTTGTTTGGAAATTAGATGATGAGCACATCTCATTTAGTTGATTAACAGACCACAGATTCTTCCTTCTCTCCCATTAGATAGAGAATTGATTTAAATTATTTTGAATCCACTACTCATTACTGAAATATCCTGATCAATAGTGAGATGAAATATTGATCAACTAAATCCCAAAATTTTGATTAGACTCAACAATAATATATAAAAAGCAAACATATCTTTTAAGTTTTTTTTTTTAAACTTGTTTATTTCCTGGACTAAACCTTGAAAAGAAAATTTATTGAATATGAATAAAATATAAATACTTACATCTTACTTTAAATATTTTATAGCTAATATATATATATGCATACACAATCTGATATTTCGACTGCTCTACAGTCTTCTTCAGAACTTTGATATGATAAATAAATAAAATCTATATAAATAACAATAAACAAATGCAATCAATAAAATTAAAAAAAAAATATATTGGTTATTTTATTTATCACTATATTATAGTTCTGAGGAATGTTATAGAACAAAATCAAAATGTCAGATTGATTGTGCATATATGAGAGAGGAACCAAAAATAACTGAAATTTATTCCCTGGTTTGCATGCCTGTTATAATATATGCTGCTGCTGTTTCACACTTCTTGCTGGAACCACTCTGTATCAATTTGCCAAATGACAATAATTGTGTGAGATCGTGGTGCAACATAGCACTTTCTTTTTGTAAAGCGGGTTTCACATAATTGTCGATTTTTATAATGACTGAAAAGTTCGAACAATGTGAAATTCTGTTTTTATTTATAGAAAACAGCAGGGAAAACAGCTGTAATGCTTGAAACATATTACAAGCAAGCTGATCTCATAAGACACAGTTTATAAGTGATTTAATTGAAATGTTGAATTCACTGCATCTCTAAAAAGCATTCATGTGAAGTTCAAAATCAAAACATTGCTGATTTTTAAAAAAAATGCAAATGGCATTTTTCTCTCAGATTTACTTTAGAACTGTCAGACATTTTATCTGCAAGTTCTAAAACATTTACGTGATGCAGAAAAATGTATACCCACTTTGTGGTAAAGAAAAAAGTGCAAGCTTCACCCCAACAAAGAGTCATCTTAAGTGTAAAACACTTTTTAATTGAATTCAACAATGAGCCAGCTTATCTATCAGCCATGTTTGCTTGATCTTGCTTCATGGGATTTTTTTTCATTTCTTGCATGAAAAAATGTCTAAATTTTTTTTTACGGACTTAGAAATGGTGAAAAAAAAAAACAAAAACGACAGAGGCATTAAAAGGCATCACTTTGCATGTGTTTCTGAAATATTTTGAAAAATGAAAACATGTTTAGTCAAGTGTATTGCATCAAATGGATAATAATTTGAAAGAGATTAAATTTATAACACTTAAAAATAAATAAACAATTTTTTATTATAAAATTCCAGTTACTTTTGGGTACTCCCTTGTATATAATATATTTTGCTATATGGTGTACAAATTGTATTTATATAAAATATCATAGTAAAATAAAGAAAATAATAGATTTAGAGACATTTGTATGAATTAAATATATTACATATACCCAGATCTTTCAATTATTTAATGTAATACTTTAAAAGATTAATTTAACAAATATAAATAATTTTTCAACCTTTTTTTTTTACGAATCTTGTTTTATTTTATACTGTTTTTCTACTTCCACACACACATATATATCACCATTTAATTATTTTCTGGGTCATTTTTAAAGTGGACTCCTTTCTCCATATTAGGAAATTAAAATGAAAGAAATAGAAGAAATAGACACTGAAAATAAACTAAGGAAACGATTGAAGTATATAAATGATACATAATGATATACTGTATATAATCATTAAAACCAGTCACCACTTAGACAATTCCTATATCAATAACAATCTCAAACTGTTGTCAAGGCAATCTCCTTTTAACAATAGAGTTGTAATTATAAATTTATTTAAACGCACATTGATTACGTAAGTAATATTTACTAAGGTTGTAACCTCTTTTCTTCCAAAATGTAAGCTTGTGGTTAAGACCTGTAGAGGTCCGTACTATTGCATTTTTACGTGCATATTCTTGAGGTTACAGCCTTAGTAAATATTATTTAACAATAGAGATGGAATACTACCTTTATTTATGGTCCAATATATTTATATAAACACTAAAGATTGCAACTTCATCACAGAGATTGAAATTATTGATACAAACAAGTTTAAATAAACTTCCTTAAACAAGTAAATATAAGCTGTTCTGAATGCAGACTAATAAATAATCAATTATAACAATACATACTGCAATTATAATTTTCAAATTGCACTCTTAGTATTACTTATTATTTAAATGATATATATATATGAATGTGGAAAAAAGTTATTTTTTTTTTAGTTCATATAATAAACAATCTATAAATGAAAATAATATATTAAGAGTATTATTAGCAGATTTGAGATTTATATCTTTTTTTTTAAAGTGATATTTAGTCTATATATTGATTTATTAAATATTACAAATATAGGATAAAAATATATATTAACATTTAATTTACATTTGAGAGGAATACATATCTTTGCAAAATACTTTTAATTCATAATTTCACAAAAACAATGACTTTATTTTATAAATCAATTATACCTATATGATTTAATTTTATCTTATCTCAATATTTTTTAAATGTTATAGTTTAATTGAAATTTACTTGAATTATTTTCTTATCTTGATAAGATCCCTTAAGCTAAAAACAAAAAATAATTAATTTGTATTCATCATGAAAAAACTTTTCTTAATTAAACTTTATTTCTATTTAAAGTTGGTTTTTGTCTATCAATAGAAACTTTTTCTTCAATTATTCTTTCAATATATATTTTTTTTAAAATAAGAATTATTGACTTTTTTAATCAATATTTTTAATTACTGAATTCATCAATGTGAATTTTTGAAAAGATTTATAAATTATTTGGAAAGAGAAAGCTGATCAAGAAAAGTATATGTAAATATAAGCTGACACTTCAAAATATGGTGATTTCAATTAGCCGTTCCTTCTCAATACTTGTAAATAATCTTATCGATTTCAAATGTGTTTTCTTGGAAACAAATTAGCAGAATTAAAAGAGACGCATTCTGTGAAAGAAAATTGAGCCAAGCATTCGTTATTTCCATATTTGTGACCCATTTTAAGAAGGAAATAGTGATTTACTATTCCCAGTTTATTTCTAAAGATATGAAATATCGTATTCTATATATAAGATAGACATTCAAAAAAGACTGTCTACTAAATAACTTAAGTAAATTTATATTTTATAAGCATAACTGTATTTTTATACGGAAATTGTATACAAATCAATTTATGAAACACATTTATGTCTTCTTACATTATATGATAGTGATATTTTAAGCCAATAAACATCACATGACCACCACCTCTTATGCTTGTGTATAACTGTTGTTAAAACAGGCAAAACTCACTATACGTATTGCCACACACAGCAAGCTAGAGTAATCAATAGATGCCAGAAGGCTTGTGCATAAATCCTCATCTAGAGCCTACTCATCCAATATTCCCAGACTAGTTTCTGGCTTGTGGCCTTCGTCAGTGAGAAGCACTGCACCTAGATCTTAGGATCTAATGCAACCCTCCAGCAACTACCTTTTATCTCCATTTAACTACAAAACTATGAATCTTAAACTGAAAACACCTTACTGTTTTCAATCCAAGCCCATTAGCTTATATGGCCATATGGGTCTTAACCTAGTTCAGTACCCATACATTTTAGTGTCTTTGCCTAATAGAATAGTGGTAACTATGGTTGTTAAAGAACCAAAGACACCAAAATGTATGGGTACTGAACTGAGTTCAGACCCATATGACTATATAAGCTAATGGGCTTGGATTGAAAACAGTAAGGTGTTTTCAGTTTAAGATTCATAGTTTTGTAGTTAAATGGAGATAAAAGGTGGTTGCTGGAGGGTTGCATTAGATCCTAAGATCTTAGGTGCAGTGCTCTCAGATTCAAGGCTTCTCACTGACGAAGGCCACAAGCCAGACACTAGTCTGGGAATATTGAATGAGTAGGCACTAGATGGGGATTTATGCACAAGCCTTCTGGGATCCATTGATTGCTCTAGCTTGCTGTGTGTGGCAATACGTATAGTGAGTTTTGCCTGTTTTAACAATAGTGACATTTTGTTATGCTGCATTTTAGTTTCTTCTGTAACAAACTTTTCTTCCTGAAAGACCATATTTTGCCTAATTGTAGATCTCTATTATAATCTATCCTCCTAATGAAAACCAATTCATATTGTGTCTACTGAAAATTTTATAATAATGATTCATATAACATAAACAAGAGTTAATAAACATCACATGATCACCATTTCTCAGGGGCAATACTATATGGAGAGTTTTTGCCTGTTTTAATAAACAAGAGTTGCCTTTTTTACAAAAACTATACTAAAAATCACTGTAATTTACTTTTTATTTGCTTCTCACATTTAATCTAATAAAAATATGCCCTTACATAATAGTTTCAAATAATCACATATGAAGAATAGATCTTACCATCACATTTGCTAAATTTTATGGAGCATTTGTAAATGCCCCCCCCCCCAATAGTTTTATGTTATGACAATAAGGAGTATCCATGTATCTTTTCCATATAATAAATTTAGAAGAATAACAAATCTGTAGATAATTAATTTGGTTGAAATAGCCATATTGGGATGACATTTCCTGTTTTTTAATTTATTAAATGCAGCAGCAACTTTGAAATCCATTTCAACATTCACGACTACTTTCTATCTAAAAAAGTGATCGAGATGTTTTCAAAGTGATAATCTTTCAAATAAAAAATGGCTATAGATTTTAAAGCACCCAAGCTTTCAAAGAGTGAAAGGGGCTCTGAAGAAAATTGTTGGACAATCAAAACTAGCAGTTATTTTTAGAAGTATGACATAAAGCATTGTCTTAGATGTGTAAAAAAGTATAATAACATTTTGTAGAGAATGCTTTGAAATGGTGAATGTAATACAGTGATGAATTTTCTGTAAATTTAGAAGAAAATAGGAAATTCATGTTTTTGCTTAGAATTGATTTAAATTAAACATTTCTTTATCAAGCTTATATTGCATCTTAATGTCTGCTTCATGAAGTGGTATATAATCTGTTTCAAAACCAATCTGATAAAAATCAAAAACAAAGTGCTAATACATATAAATGTTTAACAACAGTTTTTGTTTCAAATACTTTAGATTTTTCCACTAACAAAAATATCTTATTCTCTGAAATTATCATATGGTAGCTATATGATATGAATAAATTTTCAACTAAGAATCATTTTCAAACATTGTTACAAATATTCTTGATTAAGTAAATACAATCCAAGATAAATAATAGATAATTTTTGTCAAATTTGTTGACTGAATGTATACCATAGCAAAACTTCAGAAAGGAGTTTGCTGTAACTGAAAGAAGGTTCTATGAAGTTTTAAAGAAGTAAGCAGATGTTATTACTGTGTGGTTATTCATATCATTGCAGATGTTATTAATATATGATTATTCATAGACTTCTCACCAACATGCATCAGCAATGGTGTGACTTTATTAATTTTTCCCTCTGAGTTTAAGATAAAGAAACATTGTAGCCTTTCTTCTCAGTTGCTTGAAAGTTCTTTAACTAAAATCTAAGTTGAGTTTATTTGAAGGCATGATGAATGTTGCAAGAGTTATCGAATGAAAGTACTAAAGTAGGACTAAAGGTAAATGCTTTAAAGACTAAAGTAATGTTCGATGAATTTTCTCAGAAGAAAATAATAAAAATTAATAATCATGAATTTTGCTCAAATTATTAATACAGATTGACATATAATATATGAGAATTAAAATTGGATAAAATATGTTTGATAGAAATAATTTAATATTAAAATATGCCTATGTGTTTGAAAAGCAACATTTTTAATAGAAATGTTTTGAGACTTGGGACATTTAATAGAGGAGTAATTGAGAGACTTCAGACCACTCAACAAAGTATAGAGAGATGCACATTGGGAAAAGCAAGAAGAGATAGAAAGTGAAATACATGAATAAGAAAACAAATAATTACCATTACTACATTAGAAGCATTAAGACACTGAAATAGGGTGGAACTAGACATATTGCTAGAAGAGATTGTAATAAATGGACAATTGAAGTTTTAAATTGAAATCCTAAAAATTGTAAAAGACCTTAAAAGAGACAACATATGAGATGGATAAATGGAATAAAGTTTATTGATATGATTTGAAGAGTCAGATTAGGAATCAGAGAAACTGCATTAAATTCAGAGATCATCTTGCAATGGATTGATAATGTTTGAAAATGATAATAGCAAAATAAATGATATAAATTTAAATGGACAATATGTAAGATGAGATGAGGAATAATGAAATGATTAATAAAATAGAGAGAAGACTTTAAAATAACTACAGAAAAATTAATAAATGATTAAAATGTATGATAAAAAAAAGTGGAAACATGGAAGTTAAAAAAAAAATGCAATGAGATAATAGAATACCAAGAAAAAGTAGATAAGATAGTGCAACAAAACATGTTGGGTGGGAAATTAACCAAGAATTAATCAAAGAGGATAAGTTATTAGTTGACAAGTAGATGCATTAAAAAGAAGAATGTGAATGATTTCTGTAATTGAAATAAAAAAAATTAGATAGGTAAGAATGGAATGGATTGGGCAATTTATTATGGAGGATAAGCTGTAAAAGCTATAGGAAGATGGTGAATAGACAACACATAAAATTGATAAAATTCTAGCTGAATTATTAAAAACTATGAGAATAAAGCATTTCATTTACAATTATTGACTCAGAATGGGTGATCAGTATTTTCTTTCAAGATATAATCCTTTTGTAGAAAAGGACGTTTTATAGAATGAAAAAATTTAAAACAGCAAGTTTAGTCTCTATGTAACCAAAATGTTCTTAATGGATACGGAACAAGACATAATTTGTTGCTCGGGATTCATATCAAGTTTGGGTGCCAGAAATGGAAGAATCTATAGACTTTAGAGTCCACCATTCTGCTACAATGTTAAACCATGTAGAGCACAAGGCATATTACAGTTTAGGTATTTCAATGTTAGAAGAACTGTTGGTTTAGAAAGGTTTGAGATATTAATGATATAATTGAAATAGTGAGGACTTTTGGAGACACATGAAAGATAAAAAGTTAGTATTTATTTTATTGATAGTGAAGAAAGGTATTAAGAAAGTTTGCTAGTATGCAATTTCTACATGAAACAAATAATATTTGCTTACACTTTTAGAAGAGCTTACAGGGAAGGATATAAGGGAAAGATGTTAATTATTTTCTTTTCTTAGTATTTATTTAGTTGAATTGCTGAGTGTTGTTTTGATAGATTGTAATTAGAACTGATGGAGATAAACTCATCACATTGCTTTGCTGATATGTCAGTGGTTGCAGATCAGAAAGAATATTAAACAGGTTTAATGAAATTTGTAGTAAGTGTGGAATGAAAATGAATACTGTATATATAAATGTAAAACGATTATAGAAGGTGGTGATAAAAAATTAAGGATAATGGCAGGTAATAAAAGGTTAGAACTTTAAATATTCAGTTATTTGATTACAGAAACTGTGTCAAATATTTAGCAATAACTGCTTTAGCTGATCAGACTTAACAAGAGTGGGTTACTTGGAAAATCATTAACGTTAGTCTGAAGCAAAAGACTTGTTAAACATTTTGTTTGTAATATAGATTTACATGGAATAGACTTAGATAATTAAAAAAAAGATTGAAGGTTTTTGAGATGTGGATTTGGAGAATAGAAAGATAGATTGGAAGGATACAGTTAGTAATATTTAAATAGAAGTATATTATATATGTTTTTAAGCTAGATTTAATCATAGGGTTTGAACCCAGAATTAAGCTTCCTTTTGTCATCCACTCCATCTTATACAATCATTGCATATTGTACCGGTCAAAAAACGTCCACCACCTTAAACTGCAAGTCGGATCCAAACTAAGCTGAACAAAACTGAATTCAAACCCAACT
Organism: Epiperipatus broadwayi; assembly: GCA_028023455.1. NCBI lineage: Eukaryota > Metazoa > Onychophora > Udeonychophora > Euonychophora > Peripatidae > Epiperipatus > Epiperipatus broadwayi. The sequence goes on from JAQFVV010000011.1 coordinate 16,300,331, forward strand.
CACGAGCTCAGATCAAATCAATGGATGACATATATTGACGGTACATGACTATGCGCCAAGGAACTAGCTCAATGGATGATGATGATTAATGAGATCCCTGATTTAACTCTAATAAAGTATAATAAAATAACTAAGAATCTTTATAAGTCAACTCATATATATATGTTCGGGTTGCCAATACAGACAGTGAGCATTAATATTAAAATAATTTGAATAAAAAAGAAAGTTAAAAAACCAAATGTGTTAATAAAATGTTTAATAATAAATATAATTTTGTTCAACTTTTAGATTGTGATTATATAGAGTACCTCTAGTCTTTAAACGGAATTTATAATTACAACAAGAATGGCAGTCCTTATTATATGCCAATACTATTACGCAATATTCTGGAATGATTATATATGTCTATGCCCTGACAAGTAAATAAAGGTAGATAAAGGTATTTGGCTGTGACATAAATTATTGATCTAATTCTAAAAGAAAGAATATGAGATTCATTTTCACATTCCTAAATCAATTCACAAAGAGCAAGATACGTATTTAGGGCATAACTTTAATATTTAATAAAAAAAACTTACTTAATTATAAATAAATATGAATTTGTTCGACTTTAATAAAATCAATTCATCACGATTTACGAGCATTAGAGCGGGCTTTACTGGAACTGAGAAATAAACGGTACTGACGACTTATGAGCTATAAGAATAAATATGAAAAATAATGGCTTTGTCGGTGATTTAAGAAAACAGCAGGGCGGCTTGTGTTTTACAAGTCTTTACTGCCCTTTGAAGGAGATATGGAACAGAGGGGAAACCAGGTCGAGTCATAGCTATGAACCTTTGGTGTTCCAAATATAAAAACGAGCAAGTGCTTTCTTCCTATTTATTAAAATAACATGAAGATCACCGATGACAAGCTTACGAAGCATGAGATGGCTCGCGTCAGCAACGTTCGGAAAATGGTGACTTGGTAATCATCGTAATTAAATAATAAAACCCATTTTATATAAAGAATGCTCTACGTGATGACCTGATCAAGTTAAATTAAAGTCAAACGTGCTTTAATCAAAAAGTATTCAATGCAATTAGAAATTATATTAATTATGCCCTAAATCTCATGCCCTTCCTGAATATTAATAGAAAGTATAAAATTTGAATTAGAATATATTCATTTAATTCCTTTATCGACCTTTTTGCGAAACAATATATTAATGTGAATAAATAGATATTATAAACTCAGTAAAGTGGCCGGGAGCATAGGTTAGAAATTGAGCTAATAATTTATTATTATTAGCCATTAATAAAAATAGCAAAAATTGTATAAATCCTTCAACTCGATAATTAATAGAACTGTATCCAATGAGTTCTAGTGGGTAAGAATTACTATAAAAATTAATATAATATTATTTAACAAGGCAAACGCAACGAAGGAAATTATTATCGAGTTAAGTTTTACTGGCATATAATAAAAATAAAAGACATTAATAATCATCTCAAATATATAAGGTTAAATAAACGAACCGCCATCGTAAGAAAAGAGAAAGCTAACAAATATTAAATTTAAAGACTAGAGATTAAGATAGAGAATTACTACATAATTTAAAATAGCATTAATACATTAAGGAAAGAGAAGTGCTTTTAACAGTACTTAATTTAAAGGTAATGTAAAATAAAATTCGAAGACCGGCCAGAAAGTAGCGGTTCATATAAGAAAGATATTACCATTTCTTCATGGTTGGCTCCTTAGATTACACACGGCAGAGTCCAGTTGGATGAAACGTAGATGCGCATTTTGGAAAATTATTTGAATGACATTTTGAAGGATTTCTCTAAGGTTTCGGCAGCTTACGATTGGTATATGAATTTTTATATTGCAGCCACATTGAAGATTTTCAGGGGACTTCAGGAACCGTAGTCAGACTCCTGAAGTTAAGCCCCCCCCCCCACACCATGGTAGAAACACTATTTTACTTCATAATTTAACTGGGCGGCTTCTTCTCTAATGAAATATATATGGCTTCTCTTAATGAGGAATAATAGCTGCTTGGAAACTTTTCCTGGGCTCTTTATACTGTATCTGATGCCTTCAGGCTAGCACTTCTTTCCTAATCAATCTTACAAAAATTTACTAGTTGTTTTTAGATACATTCCTTCCATAAGGCTTTCAAACTCATTAACTTGAATTCATTTTCTAATTAGAAAATGAATTTTTAAAATCAGAAAATGATTTTAATTAGGACCGTCCTTACATTTTAAATACTTATCTTTTTCTAATTAATAAAAACTTTACCCATTGTTTTTGGAAAGAGACAATCTGAAAGCTTATCGAAAGAATGTAGCTTTTAATCACTAAAAATTTGAACAAACTATTTAAAGTAAAGTAAAACATTCCAGACGCAATGAAACTTTAGAACGAATATGTACATTTAAATATTTATAAATATATACACAATCCACACAGTTATAATATATATAAATTCATGAATAATTCTATCATGAATTTATTAATAGAAATGATTAATTTAAATCTCAAACGAGTTAATTTTAACACACATTTATGTAATAGTTTTTCTTTAAGGAAACTAGCGTGGACTGAACGTATAAAGCCCCATTGCATCGGAAATTCAAGGTTAGTACAAGGGTTTGAAGTGGGCTTCAGGTGAGATATCATGAAGCTAGGATCGAACTTAGATCCGACTGCTTCAATATAACCACATACATGTAAAAATGATCTCCAATATACATATTTTGTGCTGAGCCAGGACTCATCACTTGCTCCAGACCATCATCCTCCCCACATATATATATATAGTCAGTAATATTGTAAAGTAAATGAAATGAGATTATTTATTAATGAAATTATGAGGCCAAAGAGAATGGACTGTTCATATATTTAGAAATTATGGGGTACATGCTAATCTGTGAAGATTTTCAGGAGAGGAAAAGGAAGTACTGACTTTAAAAACGGGAATATGAATATTTGAAAAATAAAACAAAGGCCAGAAAGAATACGAGTTTTGTCAAATTAATGTGTAAAACGTGTCATTTGGCAGATAACTAATGACTAGATTATCCCACGATTAATAATTAGTTAAAATACAATTACAAAACTGATTTGTGCAAGTCATTGATGTATGTTGATCTATACTTATATAACTTTTTTTTTTTTTTAACAATTTATTTATTATTTTCTCTTAAAATTAAAAAAAATCAAATCCTTATGTAGTTGCATTCAATGCTTTTTATTTATTATATCATTATTTAAATTATATTTGAATGATTTATATTCATCAGAATCGTTTTTCCTATTCTACTTCCTTATTAATATAATCTAATAAATGACTTCTATTTTTAATTATATTACATTTTCTTAATGTTTATATTAAATAACAGTAATATATTAGTGGTAATAAATTTTGAGTCACCGAAAAACAATTACAAATTCATGTGAAAAAGCAATTATATATTCTTATATTCTGTTAAAAATATTCTTTAGTTTAATGCCATCTATTGTAAGTATTTAATCCCCTCCTCCAGACAAATTTCTGACTTTTATCTTTACCAATTGGGATTCAAAGCTATCGTATTAAGTACTGGTAACTCAAGCTTAAATAGATGACACTAAAATAAATACTCTTACAATATAGTAAACTTTAAGAGTCATTTGATGTTGTATTAGTATAGCAAATATTATGAACAGATCATTTACACAAAAATGCCACTGTTTGATTATCAAAATTGTCATCAAAGAAAAGATTTTATATATGCTACATTTATGGAATTCCGGAAGCTTGAAGTACATTATCATGTTAATTACTAAATTTAAAGAAATACTTTTAAACATTAAACTTATTAATTTTTATAGGTTTCAATATTAGATAAACAAATAGACATTTGTACTGAGAAAAATATAAGAATCCTCCAATTATACAGGATTTATTGATTTAAAGGAATAGTTTTCAGGTCCCTATCTTATAATTTTGAATTATAATAATGTGCGAAACAAATCTCTAAAATATTCAGTTGTGTTTTTCACAATACTTTCTATTAAATTATCTGATAAATTTATTACTATAAATCTTCTTCAGAATTTTCTCTTTCCCCACTCCTTAATTTTAAGTAATTTTTTTAAATATTGGATTATTAAACTTTTTATCTTATAAATTTTTGTTCATAAATATGTTAATAAGCTCTAAAAGGAGATCTCTAGACAATCAAAATCATCTTAACAATTATAATAAAAACTATCATATAACAGGCATAGATTATTTAATATAAGAAAGTATTTACCATCTTGAAAAAACTCTTTTTGATACTAGTAAAAATTTATTTAAAAGCTTGTGTAAAATTATAGTATTTGCTAGTTTTCCTGTAAACCAAAATGACACTGTATTTTTGCTATAGTTTCAAGAGCCTACAATTTCTAGATTTATCAAAAATATGGCTGCCATCTAGTTTACAGGAAAATTCACAAATATTAAATTTACTGATTAGGAAAAATTAAACCAAGATTTTTTTTAAACAAGCAACTTTTTACTGAACATATAAACATTGCTTTTCTTAAATACCCACCATTACTAAAATTGCCAAGACAGATCTTATAAATTATACATACAGGAGAAGTTGTGAAATTCTTAATTTTTTCTAGCTCAATTTAATCAAAAGTGAGTACAGAATGTAAGCTAAAGATTAGTGTTTACAAATCATTCTTATTAAAGATAAAAGTGCACAAAAAGTTAAAGTACACAAAACTAGAACCTAGCTCACAATCATATAATGATTAGCCAATTTAAAAATAATTAAGCAGAGTGATTTTGTTTAGATAGCGATTACAAAAAATAAATTATTTACAGTTTAGCAGCATGCAGACTCAAATTATAGATTATTATTTAGAATTATAATTTGATTTAAATTGTTTTATAATAATGTTTAATAACAATAGGCAGCATTATGATAACTTCATAATTTTAGTATTTATATGGTTTGAACTTTCTCCATTACATTGGATGGAAGAACTAATCAGTGGGCTCACATGCCAATTGAAAATTAGCATAATTAGCCATGAAATAATTACATCTGGATGAGTTGATTATTTAAGCACGGTGTTAGTTATAATAGAGGCTATTTGATTGGCTGAATTGTAAAAGATTTGGATAATTAAATTCCACACTTTAAAAAATTTCATACATTCTTTTTTCTTCTTACAAGTAGAAGACTAGTTTCCCAATGGGGAAAAATTTTTTTTAATTAAAATAATTAAGACATATTTGCTATCTATATTCAGCAAATGTAAACACACATATATATGGAAATGAATTAAGAATTATAGGAAGAAATTAATTTTTTGCTTTTTAATTAGAAACTAAAGTTGAAAATTATATTCTTTGCACATACATTCATTCATTAGTAAATTAAATTCAAATACAAAATATTTCTTAGGGAAGTATTGCATTAGACTAACACTATAAAAAAAACATCATTTTTCAAGATATTAATTACAAATATAATACTTCAAATTAATTCAGTCACATATATTAAATAGGGCAATCATATCAGAGATTGAAACTGGTAAGACTCCTATTGCACCAGAAATATTTATAATAATTATGTTTGTCTGAAAGTCTGTGATGATTCACATTTTATTTATAATTGTATATTGGTTTATTTCCATCATCCAGTAAATTCAAACTATTTATAATGCATTTAATTGTTAATAATAATACAAAGATTGGTACAAATCACAAGATTCTGAGTAGTATCATTCCCTATCTTCTCCAGATATTACTGGCCTGATTGATAGCTAACACATGAATTGAACCAATTACCTTTAAATTTGTGAATACCATATTAGAGATGATCTTCACAATTTTTTCTTTTTAGGGCAAAGTTAGTGAAAGGTTCCCAAATATTATGGTTTATCACACTAGGTTGACTGATGACATTATTTGCCATTACCATGTGAGTAATTTCATTTTGCTCATTATTGTTTTTTTTCAATCGAAGCATATTTTGATTGATATATGCTTGTTCTGCTCATATATATATCTGTCTTAAAAATCTATGCTCCAATTTGAATTCTTCAGCATATAATAATATTAATTTTGTTCATTCCAAAAAACTTTAAATTTATGAAAATACAAACGGTTATTGTATGATCAATTGTTAAGAAAGTTATGTTTGAACATTAACATTTTCAGATAAAGTAAAGCAGGTTTATTCAATTGGTGACCTTTTTTTTTACTTTCTTAAGCTGGGAACTAATCAGAAATGTTAAGTTTATGTCAATCAATCTTATCACTAGATAGATGGTAGTCAGCTTGTTATCTTTAACTGTATCTACATATAAATCAAATTAAAAAAAAAGGTGAAAGATAAAAAATAAAACAAATGCACATCTATAATTGAAATATTATTTGTTAAAAAAGATTTTCAGATTTATCATTGAAGAGTGTTCATGAATCTTTATAAATATAACCAATCAATTATAGGTTACCCTAACTGGTGGAAAGATTCTGGTATTTTAGATCCTAGTTCAACCAAGGAATTGAGATAAATTGTTTATGAAATCCATACATGTAATGACAGGAATCGGTCTAATACTTTTCCACTTGTTCATTAGCGTACCAGATTATAGAGTAAAAGTTAAAAACATTGTGAATTGGTTTGATTGACTACCAAACTTCTTTACAACTTAATTTTTATATTCATATATCATAGGTTATATAATACATATGAGGCACATCTGTCAATTTATTACATATTTCTTATAGTTTCAGATTTATTCCATTGGATATTAATTATTGCTATCTATTATGAAATATTAATATTGAAGATATCTTACATGTTTGATTATTGATCGTTAAAATGTTTAATCTTCAAATCAAATCAATTGAAATTAAGATGTTGTTTCTGTGAGGATGTTTAAACAATTCAAACCATTATCTCACCTATACGAAGACCATATAAAGAAAAGCTTGCATAAAGTCTGTTTTTATTTTTTAAACAGTATGTGCTTAGCCAACTTTTGACTATTACAAATCATAGATGTAGCATAAATTGGAAAGTGGGATTACATAAAATTTAAATATGAAAATTATGATTCTTTTCTACTGATAGAATTTTTGTCACCAGAGATATGCCATGCTTCTTTTAATTTTTTGTTTTAAGTCGCTGCATTCTGTGCACACGATGTTAACAGATGAAGGAATAAAGAAACGACCAGTTGTAGAAAAATGTTAAAAAATATTGAGTGTCTATCTGTATTTGTTCTAGCCTTATTATATAAATGTGTGTTGGACTATACGTGTAGATAGGTTTGCCTGAGATTCCCTGTAGTAAACAGAGGGACAGGTGGGTTTCTGGCATTTAATCTTGTAAATCACTTGAGAATGGAAATCAGTTGGTAAGGTATCTTTTGCACTGTTGAGAAGCTGATGCTATGTAGATGCGGTGGCAACCTAATGGGTAGAAGTAATAATTTTAGCAATGCAATGAGTTATATTAGGTAAATAATCTTCGTATATTTATGATTACATTAGTCTGAGTAAAAGCTTATACTTTTATAATTAAAACCTGTATAGTGAAATAGATGGTTTGGAATATTTTATACTGAAGGGTAATTTAAGATTTATTGCAAGCTTGAAGGTCTGTATAGCAAATTGAAAGGATTTGATTAGTTATAAATATTTATCAAGCACATTTGACAATTTATTACATATATATCTATACATAAAAAAAAAAAAACACAACCAACATAATTAAAAAATGAGCTTTTTATTAACATTTCTAAAATTACCAAGAATTATTTTAATATGTAAAAATTAAAATATTGTCAGTATAAATTATTGAAATTTAAATAATTTTTAATGAACGTAATCATTAGTATAAATATTATTAGTTAATACAAAATTTTCAAAAATAAATGAACCCGATAATATACATAAATACGTATGCACATATATAAACATATCAGCTATAAATTCTTCAGCTGATAGGCAATACAATTTTTAATAAAAATAAATTATAATCTTTAATAAATTATTTTTATTTAAAAAAAAAAAAAAAAGCAAGAACATTGTATAAGTAAAAATAACAAAAATTTTCAATTGAAATATTTTTCATTCAAACTGACAACCATTTGTAAAGGTTTTATCACCGCATAACACACTCATTCAAGTATATATATTACAAAGAAATCAAGTCATATGTCACATGACCTAATTTAACAAGCTTGTATTATAAATGTTATATATAGAATTCGCAAATAAGCTATTAACAAGTTTTGCAGAATATCCCCAACCCCAGAACGTTTTCTGCTATTGGCTTCCTCAGTAAGGTCTAATTGAACATCCTAGCACCTCACTGAGGAAGCCAGTAGCAGAAAACGATCTGGGGTTGGAAATATTCTGCAAAACTTGTTAAGAGCTTATTTGCGAGCTCTATATATATATATATAACAAGAATAATGAAATGTCATCTTTACATCCATGCATAATTAATTGTAGTAAAAATATATAATAAAAAGTCATTAATCTAAATTATTTCGGATATTTGTTATTTCTATGTTTTTTTATTAATAGAACATTCATTATTTTTATAGTGCCAATATTTACTAGCACCTCTACAACTATTTTCATAATATTATCCAATTGATGACCAAATGACCTGGCCAAAACATTAGTGCATATATTTTTACTATAATTATATACATGGATGTACTCAAATATTTCATTTATATCTGTGGCCTGTGAAAATCTTCATTTGAATATATATATATGCATGTATTATAATATTTGGTGGGAAATAAAATTTTATGCATATGATTATTAATCCTCTAATAAATTATTAATCCTGGTATTGTATTTTTTACTTGGAAATGGATTAAGTATCTTTTAAGTATTTAATCTCATGCGATAGCATTACAATACTTTTTAACTATTTTAAAACCAACAAAAAATATCACGACTTCAGCTTATTCAATGTTTCAGGAGCATACTTCCTTTTTTCCCCTCACAATTATACTAATTACTGTAAAATTTAGTAATCACAGTTGCAAATGATGGTGCTTACTAAATCCTTAGCCAAGATCTAAAGCTCGTCTGGTACAAACCATACATTTGAAACTAGTCTGAAGATATTGGAGATTTATTAAACACTATCGTCTGCATCTGTCAATTACTAAAGTTTACAGTAAGTGACATAACTATGATGGAAAATTTTCTTCTTTGTGCATTATTTATGGACAAAAACTTTTATAAATAAGCCAAAGTAAATAACAAAACATAGATAAAACTGGAATCCAATGGTTTATTTATTGTTAAACCACTAAACATCACATGATCACTATCTCATACTAGCACATAATTGTTATTAAACAATTCACAACAAAGCAAAACTCTCCATACAGTAGTGCCATCTTGTGCTAACAAGAGCAATCAATGGATGCCAGAAGGCTTGTGCATAAAATGCCTATCTAGTGCCTACTCATCCAGGCACTAGATAGGGATTTTATGCACAAGCCTTCTGGCATCCATTGATTGCTCTTGTTAGCACAAGATGGCACTACTGTATGGAGAGTTTTGCTTTGTTTTGAATTGTTTTATTTATTGTTCAAAAGTTCATAAAAAAATTGAGTATTGAAAACAGTAAAGCAGAGTTAAATTTATGAACTTTGAGTTTTGGAGCCCACAATTTTACTACTGCATTAAACCATGAAGGGCTAATGTCCAAAAAAATTTAAGAAAAAAACCAGTTAAACAAAGTTATTATTATTATCATCAAAAATCTGATACATTCTAAAACACTTTGAATCATGATTTTACCAAAAGTATAATATTCTGCCTTTTATTCTTCCAACAATCTGATTTTTTTTTTTTAATATTAAAATTTTCATGTATTACTTTATATAATTTTTTAAAATATATATAAATAGTTAAAATAAGAATGCTTATTATTAATTTTAAGTAATTAAATAATACCGTTTTTGTCTTTTGTAATTGGCCCATTAATTCCAATATTTAAAAATTATCCTCCACTTAGTCATTATTATCAATTTCTTTACAAATCTTGTTTATTTTATGAACCAATTTTATTTATCTTCATACATATATATGTTATCCTATAACTTCATAAATATTTCAATCTAATAGATTTATAAATTACACAGATGCTAAACTCTCCACATAGTAGTGCTACTCAGTGCAAGCCAGAGTAATCAATGGATGCAAGGTTTGAACATAAAATCCCTATCTAGTACCTACTTTTATGCACAAAGCTTCTTGCATCCATTGATTACTCTGGTTTGCAATGAGTGGCACTACTGTGTGGAGAGTTTAGCCTCTGCGTGAACAGTTTGTGTAAGCATAAAGAATGGTGATCACGTGAGATTTATACATTATATAAGGATTTATAAAATTATATATATATAAAATAATTCCCTAAACATTTACCAATCCATATCATTTATGTTTACAAAAATGATTTTCATAATTTATTAAATCATCAATAATATAAATTATTTTTATTTATTGTGCATTAAAAAGCCAAAAAATAATTATTTTCTTCAACTATAATTGGGTTTTTTATATTTAATGACATCCAGAAATTAATTAATTCAATCATTAATAGTATTTCAAGTAATATATAAAAATTCCAATTGTGATTGAAAAAACAATATTTTTTAACTTTTTAATGCATAGTAAATGTGTTTATTATAAAATATATAATTTTTAATTTTCTAGTAATCAGATATTATTTGTAATATTTAAAATGGAGAATAAAAATGATGTTGTAGTCCAGGGGTCCCCAACCTTTTTGCACTTAAAAGCACATTCTATAATACCGGTCAGGTGGCGGGCACCATTTATTTTTTCAATGTAAATTTATAGTTGGATATTGTTAATAAGACACATAATGTACAAAAAAATATTTATTTCAAAAATAAAATTTTAACATATAATTAACGTTTATATTTTTATGTAAATTACTAAATTATATATAATATTACAAGTCAGTGTGATCTTTGGCACTGCACTTCATTGGAAATTGCTTCATAATTAGGGGAGTATGATGATATTCCTGCTCGTAAGCAATCATTAAGATGTTCATCACTCAGTCAAGATCTGTATTTTAATTTTATGATATTCATGGTTGAAAACAATGATTCACACAAGTATGTGGAACCAAAAAACGATTTTATTTTATATGCACAGATACAATTTATAAACATGTGCAAAGCAGAGAGATTGGTGTCTGTGTTAACTTTACTAATTCTGTGCTAGTGCAGTGCGCAGAGAAAGACCACACTTGGCGGACTGAGAGATAGACTCTTTTATGCTGTAAAAGTATAGTATGCCCTACAATTTGATTACAATATAATACAATAATTTTTTATCATGTTCGATAGCGGCGGGCATACGTAAAATGGGTTTGCGAGTGCCATGGTGCCCACGGGCATAGGGTTGGGGACCCCTGTTGTAGTCTATATAATATTTAAAAAAAAAATTGTGGCAAATTTCAATAATATTTTGTTTATAAAAAAATGCATTAAAAAAATAACTTACAATCAAGGGAAAATAAAATTTCATTCATTTAAAAGAAACTTTTACAATCAATTGAAATTAAGATTTGTTTTTATTTGTATATTAATTGATCATTAATACCCATTTTTTAAAATTAAAGCATTTAAAAATACTGTCCTCCTGTGCATATCATTGAAAACTTATTGAACTGATATCAACATATTTGAAATTCAGTTCAGTAACACTCTTAAGATTATATAAACAACTAGACAACTATGAAATATTTTGCTATCATTGATTTATAATACATGTACAAAATTTGAAGGAAATCTATTTGTTAAAATCGATTACAAAATTTATTATTCACTAAAAAGCCCAAAATAATTGTTTTCTACAACACAATTGGGGTTTTTGTATTTATCTTGTAAAAAACATGTGAGCTGTCCAGAAATTCATTCAATCACTAATTTTTACAACTACTGATTGAATTAATTTCGCAATATCCCACTTTATTTCAAGTTAAATTTAAAAACCCCAATTGTGATTGAAGAAAACTATTATTTTTGGGTGAGCAGTAAATAAAAGTATTTATTATTAACTATTTTTTATATATATATTATTTTTAATTTTTTAGTATTCAAATATCAAATTTTAAAAATAAAATAATATCACACATTATATAATATTTAGCGAATGAAAAAACTGCATGCATAAAAGATGATTTTAATTGTTTTCTTTAAAAAGGAACCATTTTTTTTAAAAAAACTTTTACAATCAAAAAAAAAAAAATCAAAATTTCACATTATTTAAAAAAAAACAAGCAATTTAATTGATCTTAAATAATTTTTAGTTTAAGCTTTTTTTAAAAAAAATATACCACCCTCTTGTGTGGATGACTAAAACCACTGAATTGATGTTGTTTGAAATTAATTCGCCAACATCCTTAGATTGTACAAATGATGAAACACCTTGAAATATCTGAATGTCACCAATTTCTAATATGTGTACAAAGTTTAAAGATAATTCATTTGATAGAAGTTTGTTAAATATAATTACAAAATTTAACCTAAACAAACAGTTTGTAAGTTAAATAAAAGTATTTAAAACAATTTTGTCTTATACATTTATACCCTCAAAATTTTTTTTTGCCTACAATCACTATCTTTACATATAATTAGTTTTACTTCGCTTTATCTAATAACTTTTTATTTGTCTACTGCCTAAATAAATATTCTAATCTTATAAATTTTCTATAAACCATCAAAGTATTTTCACTTTTATATTTCCATATCTTGTTCATTAGTCTTCTGTAATTACTAATATTATTATTTTTTCCCCCAATTACAAAAACATTTAATTACTATTTTTGTATTTAATATAAATGAACTTATCATATCTTCACTATTATTTCTATTTAAAATTAATGTTTCCCTTTTTTTTAATCATCCATTTTTAAATACTTTTTAACATTTTTATTTCAAAATGTAAATGTTTATATTTTGTACATGTAAATATATATTTAAATTTCCACCTTTAAAATGTGGATTCAAACCAAGTTTTTTTTTTTGTAAGCATAAATTATAAATATCTATAAATTTTTAAATGTTTAAGAAATCATTATTATTATAAATTTATAATTTTGCATATATAAAATTTATAAATCTATATGTATTTGTAAAAAATAAATGAAATTAGAATTTGAAAACGTTTATGCAACATGGTTGAAATATTGATAGAATTATAAAGTGGTATATATTATACATATGAATGTAGATAAAATTAATTCACAGAAGAAACAAGATTTGTAAAGAAAATAATTTCAATGAATATGTAGATGATGATAGTTTTATTATTTATTATTTGTACATTAAAAAAAAAAAATCACACAACTTTTATATCCCCTTTACAGTTCCCGCAGCAGCTAATGGTAAGTTGTTCAAATTTTGTATGAGGATGAAATCGATTGATAAGACCACTCCGAGAACCAGAAAGTGCAGCTGCCACATCTCTGGATAGAGCTTCATCTGGAATTACCTCTGTATTACTTAAAACCTAAAACAACGCTAAGATTCAGTATTCTGATAACATGCACATCAATTATAATAGGTATCATGACAGCTGTAAGTAATTAATATTTAATCAAGATAAATTAATTAATAATAAAAATAAATTATTAATTAATCGACTAAAACTGTTTTAAAACAGACACAAAATATAAAATTCAATTCAAATCTCTTGACATTAGAATACTATGATCAAAAGTTAATTATCATTAAAAGAAAGTATACTAATCTTTATTACAATTTATTCTAGCATCCTAAATTTAAAGCTAAATGACAAATTTTTATGAATTTTCATCATCAGACATATATAATAAAATAAAGCAGTTCCTTAACGCATTAGATGCTAAATAAATACATAAAACAATTTATAAATCAATTTGACCTTAATTCATAAGACATGATATTGTTATGGTAAGTTAATTTGTATTTATATTTTGAATTAATTAACATCATCTAGTTAAATTGTTAAATATATATATTTTTTAAATTTACATTTTCTTTAAATTTCAGTAATAACATACAAATTAGTAAAAAACACAACATTTCAAATGGTATTATTCTGCTCTCTCTTTCATGTGCTCGTTAGCATCACTTTTTATTTAGAATTTCTTTAAAACCACTAAAAAAATCACATGATCACCATTCTTTATGCTTACACAAGTTATTTGCACAGAGGCTAAACTTTCCATATAGTAACACCACTCAGTGCAAGCCAGAGTAATCAATGGATGCAAGAAAATTTGTGCACAAAATCCCTATCTAGTACCTACTCATCCAATATTCCCAGACTAGTTTATAGCTCATGGCTCTCATCAGTGAGGAGCCTTGGACCTGAGAGCACTGCACATAGATCTTTGGATTGAATGCAACCATTCAGCAATTACCCTTTACCTACTTATGCACAAACCTTCTACCACCCAATGATTACTATGGCTTGCATGGATAGTTTACTACTATTTTAGCAGCTCATGTAAGCATAGAAAATGGTCACCATGTGACATTTTAGTGGTTTAATACCAATCCTGCTTATAGGATGGTGGTGACCATGGTTATTAAAAAACCAAAGAAACCAAAAGGTATAGATATTGAACTGAGTTCAGATCTGTATGACCATACAAGTGAATGAGTTTGAACTGTGTTTCCATCTTGGGATTATAGTTTTATAGTTAACTGAATCCGTAAAAAGTGGCTGTTGGAGGGCTGCATTAGATCCAAAGATCTAGGTGTAGTGCTTTCACATCCAAGGCTCCTGGTTTCTCATTGATGAAAGCCACAAGCTAGAAATATTAGATGAGTAAGCACTAGATAGGGATTTTATGCACAAATATTCTAGCATCCAATGATTACTATGGCTTGAACTGGGTAGCACTATTGTATGATGAGTTTGCTGCTGTTTAATTTTTCTTTTTGTCAGCATAACTATAAACAAAATATCATAAAGAAATCTGTAGAGATTGCATCTAGTAAATAGTTTCACTAATGATTTTATTAAGTACTTCAATTATATCTCCATAGATTTGGCAACCATTAATTATGTGATTCATGATTTGTTTTTATCATATCTATTTAGATTAGTGGCTACTAAATTCTATTTATGAGAGAGACAAGCATAATAAATACAGATTATCCCAAATCTGTTGACGAGACTCCATCTGTCTTTATTGTTGGATCTGGGGGAAAAAAACAAATTTTTGAAATGTCATAAGAGGTCTACGTTTTATGCCATAATTCTTTGATTATATTCTTAATTGAATATTAAACGAAGAAATCTTAATTTGGGTTTTAGTGGCATAACTATATCTTAAGTTGCTGAGAAATTCTATCTATTTAACAGCTTTTTGTAATTCTAAGGCAGTATATAACTTGCTTATACTGAATGTCTCTTAGGGATTTGAATTTGGGATCTTTCAGTCTATTAATCTTCCACTCCATCTCAAGCAACCTATACACATGATCATCTACATGCGATTTCATGCAGAACAAACACTCATCAGTTGCGCCAGCACTGATTGTATATATGTGTGAGAGATTGTGATCTAGCCCAGCTGATGAGTGCTGGTTCTGCGCGAAATAAGTATATTGAGGATTATTTATCTTTTTCATGTGCGTGTGGTCATATGTATTATTTGCTTGAGATGGAGTGGAGGATACTTAACAGCTTTTTATATTTTCTGTAAGATAACTTTTCTCCTGACATTCTGCAGAAGAATATGTGAAAGAACAAGAAGTCATTATATGGAAGTAAACTTAAATGTGCCAGTAATATTTCTCATGGTGGTTTTAATTGAGTATCCAGTAGTTTGCGTAAGCACTTTTTTTTCAAATAGGGGTAAAATATTCACCAATAAAGTAAGATAGTAATAAGAAAGCTGTCTATAAAAAACTTGTATCTTAACCCTAAATAGTTACAACCAACTTTCCAAGAAGGTTATTCCTAGAAATTGTTTTCTAACTTCAGAAAATTGAGAAAAATAAATTGACTATCATCCAAGATTACTCCTAAATAGTGTAGATAAAATTTTGCTTCAGTCGACGGTTGCAAAACTTTATATCAGATTAAGACGTGTTTCCTATGCTGTTTAGATAACAAAATGAGCACACTATCTTCATGGAATTAAAAATAAGATCCAAAGCTTTGAAAGAGATTTTCCATCTTTTTGTATCCTTATTAAAAGACTTTATTATTTCTGAAAAGGTATCACTTTTGTGAAGTCAAAACATTATCAGGCATAAAAGAATTTACTGCATCTGGAAGGTTACTGATGAATATAATTTAAAAAGCTGGTGAAGAGAACAGGATTCTATGACTATCATTTGTTGCCATTTGAGGATTTTAGAGACTTTTAAAAGACCATTTTTTCCAAACAGAATCATAAGCTGAGCTTAGAACATTAAAAAATTTTATTTTGAAAGGCTTTTTCTAACTAAATTGTTAAAGATAAAATTTATTCATAACAGCTTCTTCCTGACCTAAACTTAGCTTATTCTATAGGAAGATAGCATAACTATTAGCAAAATTCTTGTTCATATTATTGGATCATTACAGGAAATGAACCAATAATTTTTAGATTTGGCAATACTGGATTTACTCTAATCATATCATTCGCGTGTCATTTCATAGTCTGACTAACATAGTTGGTTAAAACATCACTTTTAATTATTAAAAGTTACAAATTCAATTTTTATAATAGCAGCACCTGAAGAAAACACGAGAAAAACACCATTTGAACATTGTGCACGATACCAACCCAGTATTATTATTAATAGTTGAATATATTTAAAAAAAAATAAAGTTTGAATTTTTCTAAAAATATTTAATAATTCAACTACATATAAAATTCCATTATCATGATTCGTCAAACAAACATCACGGATAAGTAAAATTTAATGCAATCAAGTATTAGAAAATTAAATAGTATGGCCTTCTCTTTGGCCCTCAAAGTGAATGAGATTCATTCAATTTTTGAGATTAAGATTTATTAGCCCTTCTTTTTCTTTTACTTTCCTTAATCAGGAATTGATATGAAATCTTAGTGATCTGCAAACAGCCACTCTTACTAGTATGGAGAACATCATTTAGTAGTTTTTTTTTCTTAAACTCACCTTAACAGCATGTTTTTCTGCCTGAGTAAGATCTTCACAGTGGCATGCATCAGAATATGAATAAGCCGAGCTTCTATTTCCAAACAATATTATATGTATGCTATCAACCAGTAATTCGACCGATGTAGTTAACTGCAAAAAATTGCACGTATTTAAAGCAATTTCTTGACTAGTTCCAGAATTGAGTTTTTCTTTGATTCTTTTGGCAGTTCTACAATAGAAAGATTTTTAAATCAAAAACTTTATAGTAATGGACATTCCATGACAAAAAAATATAAATATTCATTTAATATGAAAAAACAAAAACAAGATATAACTGATTCTTTAACAAACCTTAAACAAAGAAAAATTTACAAAATATTAATTTCAAGTGATTTTTCATAGTTCTTATAATAAGCAAGCAGCAGATATATATTTCGACTAGCCCAAGTTCTTCATCAATCAGCATTTAGAATATTGTCTCAAATCATATTGATGTTAGTTTTTTATGAGGAAAGATTTAATAATGATATTGGTTTTCCTAATGATAATATCCCCTAGAATTATAGATTATAGTGATTAAGAATATAAAATAATCTTAAACTATTATGGCAAACATTCACTCATGAGATGCTAATCATGCATGATACATTTATATGCAAAAGAGAAATGAAGAAATCTAGGTAAAAAAAATCTTTTTAATTTGATGGATATTCAGAAGAAAATGCATAAGACAAAATTAATTTGATGGCTATGACAAGTAAATATATCTGTGTAAGTTCTCCTTAAATAACTAAGTAGAAGTACAATATAGCATAAGCTCTTAATCTGCTGTTTTTCAAGGGATCAGAGAAAATAAATGATAAGATGCAAAAAAATGACAGAATGCAAGTCTATTAAAAATTATAGATAAGCGATTTAATGATTATCAATGAAATAAAATACATATTAAATATAACTTAACTATTAGCATTATGTACAACTTAGATATTGTAATTCATATATTCCACATTTACTATTTATACAATGTGTGTATTTACATAAAGGTCTATATATATATAATAATAATTACATATGTTTTAAAAATATAATATTAATTATTTAGAATTTTTTAAAACAATCTTATTTAATCAATTTATTATTAAAAAGAAAAAAAAAAAGACATTTCTTTATGACAAATTTTGCTACTTCAGTTATTTCTGAAAAGGTCAGGACTTTTAATAATAAGTTATAAATAAAATATAAAACAAAAACCACTTCTTAAACGGTAATCCTTTCTAAATTACCAAAAAGTAAAAAAAAAACACAGCCAATGTAACTCTGACTGATAAAAAATTGAGAGAATATAATTTATTTTTAATAATAAAAAAACTATCATGTGAATAAGTATTGCACTGGAACCATGGTTTGTCAATGATAAATGCCCTTTCTCCCCTCCCCAATAATTCAGGAAACATGGATACCTACTTCCAATATCTATTTCAATAACTACAATTTAAGACCAAAGAAAGGAGATGATAAATACTGAATAAAAAAACAATATGTATCTGAGAGTTAATTGTAAATATATTTTTTAGTTTACAGAGCTCATCACTAATCTTTAATATACAAATAAATGATTTGTAGTTGTTATTATGTATTACATTGTCTGCCATTAATCACTGACATTGACATGTGATTTGCTATTTTAAATTGGCCAAACATTTTACATTCAGTCACTTTACTAAAAGATGCAGAATTTTTATACTTTTGAAACATTTAACAATTACATAAACAACATTTCAAATTTCTGATTAGTGAAATTTGAATAATTTCTTCGTATCTTCACTACTTTTATCTTTTCAAAATTGAAACATAAATATATAAAAATGCATACATACATTTGTTTTTATATCAAAACTTTGTTTAGAGAATTATTAATAAACTCAATTTTCATTTTCTGACATTTCAACTATTTTACATACTGTTTGTCAAAGAATTACAATATATATATATATATGTAATAACACTCAAGGCTAGATAGGTTTGTAAGTAAATTCATAGAAATCAGTCACACTTAGACAATCCCAATATAAATAACAACCAGCAATCTCAATCCATTGTCAAGGTAACCTCATTCTAACAATAAAGATGAAGTCCCACCTATGTTTCAATATATTTACATATACACACTACAGATTGCAACTTGACTACAGAGATTGAAATTACTGATACAAAGAAGTTTAAACAAATTTCATTAAACTGGTAAATATAATCTGTTTTGAATGCAGGCTAACAAATAGTCAATTATAACATTTCAAACTGCAATTATAACTTTCAAATTGTACTCCAACAATGTATTGCTTGGATAATAAATGTACTAATGCTCAAGGCTAGAACAGATTGAGATTGTTATTTTCCAAGTGTTGACTGATTTCTATAAATTTACTTATAAACCTATCTAGCCTTGAGCATTATTATATTTATTATCCAAGAAATATATTGTTGAAGTGCAATTTGAAAGTTGTAATTGTAGTTTGAATGTTATAATTGACTTTGTTGGTGTGTTGAATCTTGCATTTCCTTACACATTGATATGATTTCCTATTGTTGTGTGGATTTTATTTATAGAAATTGGATTAAAACAATTATTTATTGAAGTTTTAATTTCATTTCTACAGTTGATTGTCTAGTGACTGATTTGAGATTAGGTCATTATTTTATGCATCTTGTCAAAATGTCATTATTGTTCTGGTTTAGTTGATGACATACAACACTGATTTTTTTTTATAGTTTTGATGTTAGTCTATATATATATTTGACTCAATTTTTTTAGTGTGTTTTGCTTGAGTACTTATAATTTTTTCATTATGATAGAAAAAAATTAAGCTGTTGTGGGATTAAGTATTTTAATCACTAATAAATCGAATGTTTAATGTGTATATGCGAGTCATAAAAAAAAAAAATACTAAATTGCTTAGTAATCTATGGGTTAAAGCACATATTTTCCATGGCACAATTTGGTGATGTGGGTTAACCTGAGATGATGTGACAAAGTTGTAAGCTACCCTTACAATATATATATATTTATTAACTTAATTAATTAAGTATGAGTTAAATAAATATCATATTAACAAAATTTTATTCTACAAATATATTTCCATTGGCTCAGTTGTAAAGAGTTTTTAAGGGTAAGGATGTGAGTTTGAGTTCTAAACAGGGAAGGATTATTTTTCCATTGTTAATTCAAAAATGTGGATATATCGACAGAAACACAGAATCGGACAAGTTAATATAAAAGCATTTAAAACAAACTATTCTGTGAAGAGTGATTTTAATTTAACCATCCACATTTACTTTTTTTTTTTAATCAAATATTTTCTTTAAAAAAGAAAACAATAATCATCTAATGGTTTATTGCTCCAGAGATCACAAAAAAATCGAGTACTGACTAAGTCATGCAAAACAATTCTTGGTATTGTTTTGGCCAAATATTTAAAACCCTTTCAAAACAATTTTTAAATCATGTCTGTAGACCAGGGGTGGGCAAGACCATCACAAAAATCTGCCTTGAACTGAGATTTCCTTCCCGTGTGCAACCAATGATTCGTCTCGTATTTTCCACTAGGATGACCATATCAATACACATGCGCAGTGTAGATATGACGTACAGTGCTTTTCAATTTTGTTTTTGCATTAGCAAATATATATATTTCCAATTTTAGTGAAACCACGAACCCTCCGAAAAATGTAAAATCAGTGATAAATGTCATGTGTTTAATGAAGAATGGATAAACAAATATTTCTTCGGTAATTCAGGGAATAAAAAAAAAAGGTGTGGCCCTCTGCTAACCTTCACCTCCACAAAGTGGCCCCTGATGTGGCCCTCCGTCAACCTTTGCCGCCCCGAGCCAAAACAATTGCCCATCCCTGCTATAGACTAATTATTTTAAATGATGTCAACTATTAAATGCAGAAACTGATACAATTACTATTCCTGTCGTGCATAATTAATAGTATGTGCAAATATATTTATGAAAGTATAGAAAGATATGAAATATATATCATTTTCATTATTAGAATACAATAAATTATTTTAGCAATATTTCAATTGCATAAAAAAAAGGTTTAACTTTACTCGGAAAACATTTTTCATTTAATAAATCAAATAAACAAATAAAGTACACCTGGGTCTCGTTTTATGTGGATTATTTTAATGCAATTTTGAAGTTATGCGATTCATGTTTTTTCTTAATATCTTTCATATTTCACTATATTTATTAGATATCAAGAAATTTAAATTATTAATAACTTATTTTGACTTGAAATACTTTTTTTTTCTCAAAAATATAACGTTATATTAGCAGCTAACGTAAATATGGCCTGAAGATGTATTTAGAATTTTAGCTTCAATGTAAATAACCTACTTATACTAATGAGTAAATAATAATAATAGATTTATACGTACGTATAAAAATATCGCAATAAATATTCAAAAATTTTAAACTTTTAAAAAGTATTTTGTTAGATATTAACAGAAATAAATATTTTTTTAGATTTTATAAACTGAAAATAATCTTTCTAATGATAATGTATAATTTTTTTGTTTTGATTGCAATCTCATTTTTTAAATATAGAAACAGAAAACCATTAACACAGCTGAAGACTGAAAGTGGTGCTAGTTGTACAACACGTCATGAATCTGATTTCTTAATAGTTCACAAACGAATGCATATTGTAAACAGCGGTAATGATTAAAATATGTATGAAAAAATGTAAAATTAAATACTGTAGTTAATAAAAAAAGTTTGTCTTGTATTAATTTTTTTCAAATATTTGAAATTTTTTATTAGTCATACTTTAATTCCTTATTTTTTTAATGCGAATTTTAAAGTAATTTTTTCTTGTTGCTTTGCTTTTATGCGACTTCTGAAAATTACTGGAACATATCCCCCATTTTTCAAGGTAAGTTACGTTTATTTTTGTGCGCGTTTTCTGAGGAACCTATCTACCGCATAAAATGAGACCCAGGTGTAATCTAAAATTTTGAAAACATACTAATTATAAAGTAGGTATTCAAAAGCAATAAAAAAATTAATTATACATACCTACAAACATGTAATAATGAAGTTTTAATTTCCTTATGCTCAGACAGCAGCTGAATTATGGCTTCTTGAGACTCTTCATATTTTCGATATAACAAAGCCTTCCAATTAGCTAGTTCATCCACCATAACTCTAAAAATATTCAAATTATCTTCATTAGTTATTACTAATAACTTTAAAAAGTGAATTACTAATGGAGTTAAGATTTCATTACATATATTAGGTAATATGTATTAAGGCTATAATCTTACGATTATGCGCCTAAAATTCGACAGCATATATTTATCACAGTTACTCCCACTCTTTTTTCAATGCTTCTCATGTCAGAAATTGATAAAGGAAAACTGAGTTCTAAGATTAGTTTTTTTAATGCAATGAAATAAGACTAAAAGTTTTCTGGCAGAAGGCAGTTTTAAAAAAAATTAGGCAATAGAATGCTATAACCAAGTGATAACTCTTGATAATTGACAATAATACATCATGCTTTCCATCCCCTTAAAACTATTTATTTTAGCATATTAATACTCATTAAATTTCCTCTTTAGTCTATATTTACTCTCTTTCAGTTTTAGAGTGTAAGCAATGGTAAAAATTATTGAATGCTAAATTGCTTAGTAGCCAAATTCTAAGATAGTCTTTGACTGATTGGTCATCTGTTGGAGGGACCGGATTTGTATTACTTCTTTCAATGGCTGCATTTACTCTTATCTTGTTATTTAAAGCTAATGTATAAAAAATGAGCAATTTTAAACCAAAACCAAATAACTTATATAAAAATATAATCAGTAATTATAATTTTGTATATCATTAAACTACGTTCATTGATTTAATTCATTTTTTACACTTTGTATATGTAGAAGAGAGATGTCATTATACAATCTCAATCTTAAAATATTATAAATTTTAATGAGCTAAATTATATTTATATCATTAAGATGACATAAAAAAATGCCAATAATTAAAAGAACAATATTTATGAATTAAATCTCTGCAAAAAAAATTATAAGACAATTTCTTAAAATCTAATCTTTTTGTATTATTTTTAATATGAATTCAAAGTCTGGATCCTTACATATTTAAATTCAATGTTTGAATAGTGTTCTTGTTTACAATTTTGACAGATCTACAATAAAATATTAAGATTAAAAATAAAATTATAAGGTATGAATTTATATTGTATTACACATTAGATTATACATATTTGTATGTGTGTATATATATTTTTAACTAAGGAAGTTTGATTACTATTTTTTAAGGAAATATTTGAAAGTAAATGTATAACTTTAAAATGGATATAGCTATTTTTTAAAAATTTAATTACAACATTCTAAGTGTACATTAAAACAGTTATGTTACCTAGTATTATAGAAAATAGAAGTTAATTGAGTTGCTTTGTAAGATTCTCAATTTATTTACGTATTGCTCCTATTATTAATAATGTCTGACTTATAGTCTGTTTATAAGGTTAGAAGAGCAAATGGAAATTGGGTTCATTTTTCTATATATTCGCTTGATAGTGTGATTGGTTAAATCGTATACATGGATATTTACATACAAATACCAAATATTAAATCACTCCACATGGTTAAGAAATTCATAATCGCCCTCTGTGAAAATAAATATATAAATGCATTAGAGTCCGTATATCATTTTGAGGCTGGCTATTTTGAAATACAGACTCTAATATATTTATTTCACAGAGGCAGTTCTGAATTTCTTAACTATGTGGAGTGATTTAATATTTGACATAAACTATGTGTGTATATGGAAACACATAGTTATTAAAATTTATTTTAAAATTTAGGATATAATTATCTATTAAATTACTTTAAATCAAGTATTGAATGTAAATTAAAATTCATAATAATAAATTTCAATACCTATATTAAATTCATATTTCTTGCTATGATGACTATAAATTAATAAAAAATGTAAACAACTACAAAAGCCATATAATAAAAAGCATTGAAGTGCATAAAGATTGGATTTTTTGGAATTTGACATTTATGATGATGATCACCATCATTTTATACGATGACATATTGTTTGATTTCTAAGATAATTTTAACATTATTATGCAATATATAAACTAAGCCATTCCTTTTAATTTGAACATACGATAGAAAATAACAATCTTAAATAAATAAAAAGCAAAACAACAATAACTAGCTTTGCTTTTATAAAATCTATAATAGCAATAGGTTTATCAGTACTAGAACACTGAACAATTTTTGTGGCAAAAAATCCTCAAGTTTTATACTATAAATAGGTCAATAGTGATAACTGTACATCAACATTTTAGAAAGATTTTAAATAGAAACACCCAACATATTTAATAAGCTTTAAATTTTTTATCTAATAATGAATATTAAAAAGAATTGTAATAAATATGCATGATTGTAAGTCTTCCTGTAAAGATTTGCCGTACTTCTGCTGTGTCAATGTCATTTAGAATCAATTGGATAGTAGCGAGAATCTGATACAAAATAATAATCTCTAAATTTAGTAATAAATCATATATAAATCATATCACTGCAATTCTCATGTTTACATAAGATATCCAGTTACTGTTGGCATTTATTATTTAATATATTAGATTTCTATAATTAACTAATTCATCAACATGAATGCTAAAAAAAAAAAGAAAGAGTAAAAATCCTTAGGTTACATCACTGATGATGCAATATTATAAACAGCATAGACATTTTTATTGCTGATACAAATAAAAATTCATTAAAATATATTTTTGCAGCATTCTGCAACATAATTTCTGGTCCAATAACTACTATTTAAGCAAAAATTTTCTTATTTAAAAAAACATTACTAACTTGTGTATCATATACTACTTCAATTTGTCAAAAAAAAAAAAAAAAAATCTATATGCTAAAGTTACTATTATCTAATGTGCAAAGTTAAGTTAAGGATTACAGATTTTTTCAGTTCATTAAATTTCTTATATATTATAGCAGATAGAAAAAAATAATTGAATGGCTTATTGCTCGAGAGTTCATAACAAAATTAGAGCACTGTGACAAAGCTGTGCCACAATCGATGGACCTTCAGCTTCAAACCACTGCACTAAACGATAAAAGGCAAAATGGATACTATTTTACTAGATATTTTTTTAATTATATCTTTATTAGATACAAAAATTTCTATTAAATTTCAACTCAGACTTGAATTTATAAGAAATTAAGAATTTCAAAGTAGTTTAGCTATATAAATATAAAAAGAAAAAACAATTAAATCGTAAAATTTTCTGTTGAGTACAGACAAAGTATGCTAGAAAAAAGAAATATAAAAACACTTAAATATAACTTATTTAGAAGAATTCAATAGATAATATGCCATGAAATCATAAGGAAGAGCTAATAAAAATACAAAAAATATAACTGTGAAATGGCAAAGAGACTAAAAAAAAACAACACATTTTGATTATACTACTTCAGTATAAGTATCAAAATTATAAATACTAAGTATTACACATCAAATATAATAAAAATACAAGTATTAGTATAAAAAATAATTAATACTTAAAAATATTCAATGCTCTGAGCACCTAGTCACAAATAAAAGTTCCAAAAATATTTATTACTTAAGTATTTTGCATAGAGTTAGAAATATATGAATATAAAATAAAATATTTAAATATTCTTATTATCTTACAATAATTAACTTGGAGCAAACAAATTTATCATAATAACTTCTAGATGCTGCAAAATTAATAGCATTATTTCAATTTTATTAATAAAAACATATTTTTAACAATAATTTATACAAGTTGAAAACACTCCAAATGATCAATAGTAAAATGACAGAAGATATATAGAAATATTGCAGAAATCATTTTATCAAAAATATGATGATTTATTTTGCTCACTATTTGCAGCAAAAATGAAAACAATATACACTTAATTATAAATACTGCAATTAGTATTTTATTAAAAAAAATCTGTTTAATAAATAACAGTAGCAACATTTTTTAGTGAAAGATATAAGCATAGATAAAGTCACATAGAAAGCAATATAGGAAAAATATTTACTATCTAAATATTTTATTACTCTCATCTTTGTATGATTTACTAATGACTAGCTGAACATGTATTGCAAAACAATGAAATGTTACTTATTTTAGATTGTTCCAATTTCTTCAATATTAAAAAAAAACTAAACTAGATTGCTACCATATTTCTATTTAAAACAGCTCATTACAGAGCAAAAGTATTTACAGATCCCTCCATAAATAAGCATATATACTTACATTCCAGAATATTCTTCTTGCTTAATTATTTATCTATCAATATACCTGTGTACTTAATATTAGCCCAAAAATTCTAGTTCCGAAGCTTTTTTAGATTTAGATAAATATTAATTTCATTAACTGCAGTTTTGATATATGTAAATATTTTCTATATGCTATATATATTTTAGTAATAATATAAAATTAAAAAAAAGAAAAATGCTTATTTTTATATTGATATAAAATTTTTATACAATAGAAATTAAAACAAATAAAACAATAATTTACTTTTATTAATACCCCCCTCCAAACTCACATTTAAAATGCAAGTAACTTATTCTGTGACTTTTTATAAAATAATATATATAAAAAGATTCAATTTATTACACTAAATTTTCATCTTCCAATGTTTCAATCTTTTTTATGAACTTTATCAAGGGTGTAGCAATATAATTTTAACACAAAACATACTATTTAAGTAGAGGGATTTGAACTCAGAATTTTTCAATCTATTCATCCTATACCTTGTGTGAGAGTGGTGTACTGAAAATAACACTACAGAAATATTTTTCATTAAATGGATAATTTCTAGTCTAATATACAACTAATAAAAATTAATAAGAAATGCATTTTTTTAAAAATTAAAATGTGGTTTAATTTTTATGGATAACTGCATTTTTAAATTAATTAGTTTATATATTTGCAAATTTCACAAATATAATTAATAGATGAAATACACAGGCTTATATATACCTGTGTCTATATATGTAATAGACAGGGTATGAGCACAGACTTTCACATGACCCACCACTCTTCATACTATCTCATAACACTGATACACCTGAACACACATATGTCGAAAAGATAAATAATCACCAATATAGGTATTTCATGCTAAACTAGCAATCATCAGTTGGTCCAGATTACCATCTCCACACATATATGCTACAAGTGCTCAGATATATATTAAGATAGCAAATCCTCCTACTTTAATGGACAGGCTTCAATGTACTCCACACTCCAACTGTCCATCCAATTGAAAATCTGATGATGGAACGCTCAAAGGCCACCCTTAGGCCGAGATTAATACATTTTGTACTAAAATTACTATACTCTTGATAAAACCAAAAAAGAATGATTGAATCATTGAGAATAAAAAGTTGATTTAAAAAACTGAATGTTTTTAAAGAAAATAGTGATCTTTTCGAATAATATTTTATTTAAAGAACTGAATCAATTTTTATAAGAAAGTATTAGTAAAAAGGATATTTTTTAAAATCTAAATTAATAAGCTTTTTTGTTCTTTCTGTAGTTTTTTTTTTTTTTAATTTAAGATTTAAAAAAATCTATTCCTTCTCCTTCAATGATTTCTTCTCTTTCTTCCCACTTAGTTGGGTATAATCTTTTATAAAAATCTGAAAGACTTTGAAAATTTTAATTTTTAAATGCTCTTATTTAACTTCTATCTTGTTTAGTTGTTTGCTTTAAATCTTGTAATTGATTTTTAATTTACTTTTACTAAATGGATTTGCTTCACATTTTGAACATGTTTGATATTGATGACAATGTAATATTTCAGGGTTGTCCAAATAATAGCACTGTTAGTCACATTTCAAACTGAAATTCAAATTGGTTTAGCAATTTTGAATGATGGTCAAGAGATGACACTGTCATTAATTTAAGTCACATGGGATTTTTAACCAATTACAAGTTTAATACTTGTAGAAACAAGAATAAAAAATTGAAAAGTTTAATTTCAAATATTGGAAATATGGCAACATCTTTAAAGATTATTATTATTTTTTCTGTTTTTGATGATTTCAAAAAATTGAAATGATATAGGAATAGACTTCTTAATATAAAAGACAGTTGCAAAATACTCGTAATATGTTGGACTGTTTCCATCATCTATCAGTAAATGTAGAATGTATAGAAAATTTTAAACTTTTCAAATACAAACAACTTGTTAGTAATAACACACAGATAGACAACACAAAATAACACAATGTTTCGAGTAGTATTATTCTCTACTCTTCTTCAGGTCTGACCAGTGATAACATTAGCATAGAAGTCGAACTTGCACCTTTAGAGTCTCGAATATTGAATTTAAGGCAAACGCTCTAACCAACCAAGACATATGGAGAATATTACTATTCAAAATGTTGTGTCATTACTAATCTGTGTGTTATTATTAACAAATTGTTTGTATTTGAAAAGTTTGAATAAAGTTTAAAATTTTCTATACATTCGATATTTACTGATAGATAATGGAAATGGTTCAACATACTATCATATCTAATATTACCATCATCACAAACCTTCAGGAAAAAAACTAAAATATATATAATAAATATTTTTTTAAAAAAATTCTTTGATTGAATTTCAGGACTAATCCAGCTAAAAAGCAATATATATATTTTTTGGATTACAATTTTGTTTGTTATATGTAACTTTAAATAAATCATATAGGGCATCCATAAATTAATTAATTCAATCAATAATATAGTATTTAGTTTGATCACACACCATATTAATTGAATTAATTAATTTATGGATGTTCCACAGTTTTTTTTAAAGATAATTACAGCAATGATCATAAATTAAATAGACCCATAGCACTGTAAAAATGAAATAGACAATTTACTGCAATTGAACTTGTTAAAAGTAATTGCCCCCCCCCCCCACCTTAAAATCATTTTTAAGTGCTGATACTGTATTAATTTATTTACACATAAAATAATTTTATATCAATAATACATTTTCTAATTACAGTTGATTAAAGTGTCAGACTTGAATAATAAAATTAATAGCAAAATACTACAGCTTGTCAAATACATTTATAACTGCTTTAAAAAGTCAATCTGTTTCCTAACCAAACTTTCAGAAAACAATAGATTAAAGAGAAATGTTACAGTTCTACAATGTATAGACTACCCACAAAAATGGAGTCACATAATCCATAAGAATGACCAAAAACAAAAACAATCAATAAAAAATAAAATGTATTTATTAATGAATGAATTGAATAAATGCATAAAAACAATATAAACCGAATGTCGTTTCATATTTTGTGTCGATACGAAATAAAATATATGCATTTATTGTTGAATTTACAGCAGTAAGTACTTTACATATATGCATTAAAAAAATCCAAATCATTATTAATTATGCTATGTCATTAGAATTTTTTAAATAAATAATCTAATCATTAATTTATTATAAAAAGTAAAGGAAAAAAAAACACATTTATTTGGGTTATGTTAAATTTTATAGTTTCAATTATCTCAGAAAATGTTAATAATTTTTAAAAGAAATTTATAAATAAAACAAAAACCTTTCTTTTTTAAACTGTTAATAAATTTTGATGAAAAGTACAAATATAATAAATTAGCAAAACATTATTAACTTCTGCAATTGAAAAGTTTCATTATTTACTTTTTAGACATATCTGAGCACACTTTCAATGTGGAACACCAGAATCATAGCTCTCACCGATTGGCTATCTAAAAAGTAAATAATAAAACGTTTTCAGTTGTTGATGTTAAAAATGTTTTGCTTATTACAAACACAAATAAAATGGAAAAAAATAAAAATCACTTTTTAAATTTATAGTAAAATGCCAAAGGATGGGGGGGGGGGGATAGCCTTTATATAATAAGATGATTATTATTACTTTTTTTAATAAAATAAAAATGTCAATTCAAAAAAAATAATATTAATCTCAACATTTATTTAATGTTTTATTGTCATAAATTCAATTATATAGTGTAAATTTATTTCTTGTCAATGCAAAATATGATTTATTCATTTGTATTGCTTCTGATTGCTAAAAAATATTCTTTAATTAATAAATAAATGATTTTTGTTACTAAATATATTATTTTTATGCATTTATTTAGTAAAATTATTGCAAAAATTTGTTTTATTTCTTATTGAATAGATTTTTCTTTGGTCATTGGTATGAAACCAGCTAGAGGGTAGGCTATGCTTTAGAAGTACCAACATTAATAATATATGGAGGATTTACTTCTGAATACTTTTCTCAATCTTCCATTTTTGATGATATTTTTTTTCCCCTCAATTTTTTTCTTATTAGTTTCCTCCTGTTCTTTACAATCTTAAGTTTTTGTAAGTTTCATGCTTTATCTTTCTGTTGTTTTTGCTAATGTTTTCCAACAAATGCAATATAAACATGAGATTAATTTTAAATTTAAGAGATCCTCATTTCCACAACAAAAGTGCAACTTTCTGAAGACCTAGATCTTGATCGAAAGTGGATTTAAAACTAAATTTATATCAAAGCAATTAACAAGTACTCTTTTCTTATATATATAAATAACATTTGTTAATTGCTTTGATACACACACACATATATATATATACACACACACAACAAATGGTAATGATTTTACATTCTGCAAGAATAGGTTTCACAGAAGAAAAAAAATTGAAATAATTAAAACATAATTTAAATAAACAAATGCTTAATTTTAGTTTCAGATCTTTTTTTTTTTAAAAAATAAAAAAAAAAAAAATAACCTGCTTGCTAAAAATTTGCTTCTCCATACATCACACTGAATGGAAAGTTTTTCCAATTGTTCAAAATCATGGCAAACCCTTTCTGAATAATAATGAATATCATGAGCAAGTTTGGCTTTATCTCTACTCAGCAATTCAAACTTCAACTGCAGATCATCACCCACTGACGCCACTAATAATTTTTTCAACTCTTTATTTACCTAAAATATTTTAAATATACAAAGATAAGCCTATATTAGACAATTTTAAAACATATTTGTTAATTTTTATATTTATTCTAAAAACATTTGAACGATTACTCAAATAATAAATCAAAAACTATAATTAATAATATATGTATATGATAATGTGATACTATATAAAATATGATATAAATCTAAGATAAAGTGATATTTGAGATTTAAAAAAAAATTTAAAATTAAGTATTTAGGCATTATTAAAGTAATATAAACAATCCAATTAGTATTAAATTATTTTATAATTAAATAAATTTAATATATATATTTTAAATATACTAAATTTATTAAACGCAAGCAGATGGTATAATAATAACGTGAAAGGCTAAAACCTTAAAAGATGCACCTTAAAAATGATTGGCTGTCACATAAGCATTTTTAAGGTGCATCTTTTAAAGGTTTTAGCCTTTCATGTTATTATTATACATATTTTACAAATAATAAATATAATAAATTGGCCAAAATATTTCTAATATTGGCAAAAGAAAAGACTTACTACATTTATTTTTATTATAGCTGAGTGTGCTTTCAGTTTGAAAAACCTGATTCATAGCACTTGTGGATTGGCTAGATATGTTGCAGTATTTATTGATGAATTAATTATTTAAATCAGATATTTAAGCATTCCATTTGCTTGAGAGTTGATACTATTATTTAAATAATTAGTACCTCATTAATAAATACCACAGCATACCTAGCCAACTCACAAGTGCTATGAATCTGGTATTTCAAACTGAAAGCACGCTCGGCTATACTTAATAAAAATAAATAAATATAATAAATTTTTACTTTCCTCAATTTTAGAAATGTTTGGGCCAATTTATTACAAACAAGAACAAAAAGGATAATAATGAAATAATTAACATAATAATAAATAACATTCAATTTTACATATATTGTGTATTTATAACTTTGAAAAAAATATTGGATAATTAAAATTGCCAGCTAGATTGGAGAATTTAATAAATATATTGTACTGAGTGCACAAAAGATTATTTGAACAAAATTGCTATTTATATTAGAATTACTATGCTTTTGTTCTAAAATAATGTAAAAATATTTTTATCACTGCATATTTAATTAATAAAATTATTATGTTTAAAAAATATTACAAAACAGTGATCACAGTCATTGATTATTAAAAAGTATTTGACAAAAAAAAAATAACAGCATAATTTTAAAACTATATTATCTATGGATCTATTTTAAAAACAGAAAACTATAATTTAACTTATATTAGATGGTATATATAATTCTTAAGTAGATTCTCTTTCTGTATAAAATTTCCTGATTCATTTAATTGGTCTTTTGCATAATTTAATATATAGAAACAAGACTAAGACAACCTATTCATATAACATGAAGATATTAGAAAAGTTTCATTTAATGATTCTCTGTAAAATTCTAAAAATACAAATACAAAATAAAAGCAATCTATATGTTCTTCAGCTTTCTGGATGTGATATTCTAGTTTACTATTGTAAAATCACATATTCGTTGGAGTGGACATGTGAAATGAATAATTTAAATAATACAAGATTTCTTTTTTAAAAAAGTATTTTATAGTAAACGAGTGTGATTTTTGTGAAAATAGTACATCCTGTTTAAATTATACAGATTATCTGAAAGACACTTTAAAGAATTGAA
The DNA here is from genome assembly GCA_028023455.1 of Epiperipatus broadwayi. NCBI lineage: Eukaryota > Metazoa > Onychophora > Udeonychophora > Euonychophora > Peripatidae > Epiperipatus > Epiperipatus broadwayi. Next base: position 16,333,240 of record JAQFVV010000011.1, read on the forward strand.
AATGTTGACTTGTTTTCATGAGGAAGATATGGCAGAAAATACAATTACAATTAGATATGGCATAAAACACTGGAAAGTTATATAGACCAGTGGTGGTCCACTGGTGTTCTGCGACATAATTTTAATGGTCCACAAAGAAATTCAAATATTATTTAAATTAGCTAAGCTTATTTAATAAAATTTTAAAATAAATTTTGTTTAAGCTGTATTATTACAAAAAAATCAAGTCAGATGTCATATGATCTTAGTTTTTCTAGTTTCTGTCAATGTGAAGTTTTTTGTTCTAATATTATTAAAACTGAAGTTATTGTGAAAATTATGTTCAAGTCAGATTTTTTTAAAATTCAATATGGCGGCCTGGAGAATCAACAAGATAAAACATATTAATACAAACTTAGTTTTACTTTCATATAACTCAAAATGAAAACAAATAATTACAAAAAAAATTACACAAATAATATAATATTCTCATTTATTTTGTATTTTAAGTTCAATATTAAGTATTTCTTTATATTTATATCTAATAAATCTGACTCAATTCACAATGACCTACTTGTGTGAAAAACATTCTCGGTTTGAAATAGAAGGTCTTTTATATGTTGCGGTGACAGTGTTGGAGTTAAGGATTAATAAAATAATTTTAAACCAAGAGCAGCAAATGTCGCACTAATTTTTAATATATATTACTAGTATTTATTATTATTTTTGTTTTAAAATTAAAAATATAAATAAATACATATGTATATCATACTAAATGCTTGTATTAATTAGTACCTTCAAAAATTATGTTAGTGGTCCGCAATATCTAAAACATTGCCGACAGCTGATATAGACAAAGTATTGAAATATCTCAGAAAGAAAATTTTTTTTGTAGAAGTTATAAAACAGCATAAAAATATCAAATAAAATAATAATGTTTAATATGTGGATATAGTTTACAAATGATTAATAAAACTCATCACTAATGTATTATTATTTTGTTAGGTTTTTTTTCTTGGAGCTGAATGGCTATACTCATTTGTATGGCTACTTTGATGAAGATGATACATAATGAACACAGTGTAAATAAACATTCATCATCATCATCAAACATTATCAATCCACTGCAGGATGAAGGTCTCTCCAAGTTCAATCCATCTTCTCCAATCTTTAGCTTCTCTTCTCCACATCACTCATGCACACTTTCTTATTTCATCCATCCATTTAACATGTGGTCACTTTCTGTGTCTTTTACAATCTCTTGGAATCCAGTTTAAGATTTCAATTGTCCATCTATTATCATCTCTTCTAGCAATATGTCCAGCCCAACTCCACTTCAATCTTAATTTTTTCAATGAGGTCAGTAACACCTGTTTGTTGTCTTACCCATACATTGTGTTTTCAATCTCTTCTTGTTACTCCCAACATACATCTCTCCATACTTCTATGAGTGTCCTGAAGTCTCTGTATTGCTCTTCTATTAAGTGTCCAAGTCTCAGATCCATAAGTAAGAACTGGTAAAACACATTTGTTAAAAGCCTTCCTTTTCAAGCACTTAGGCATATTTCCTTTTAGTATCAAATTATTTCTACCAAAAGCACTCCAAGCAAATTTAATTCTAATGATTAATTTCATCCATTAGGTTTCCATCTGTAATAATAATCTGACCAAGGTATTTGTAACTGTTGACTTCTTCTAACTCATCATAATCAATCTTTATTTTCATATTTTGAGAAAATCGATTAAGCATTACTTTAGTCTTTTTAACATTTATCTTTAGTCCTACTTTCATCTGATAACACCTGCAGCTCTGAAGCATTATTTGCAAAAACAACTACATCAACTGCAAAATCTAAATAACTTAAATAATCTCCATTTACTTTCACTCCTTTAGCTTCCCATTTTAATCCACAAAATACTTCTTGCAGGACTGCTGTAAAAAGTTCTGGAGATATGGAGTCACCCTGTCTTACACCCTTCTCAATGTTGACTTTCCCAGTATCATTAAGTAATCTAATTGTTGCTGTTGCATTTTTATAAATATTCTTTAAAATATGACAATATCCTGGATCTATACGTTGATGATCCAATGCTTTAATCACTGAAAAAATGTTTATAGAATCAAATGCCTTTTTATAATCTACAAATCCAAAACATAATGGCAACTCATATTCATTTGTCCTTTCTATAACTTCTCTCAATACCTGGATATGATCTATTGTACTAAAACCACTTTTAAATCCAGCTTGTTTTCTTGGTTGGTGGAAATCCAATGTTCTCTTAGACGAGTTGTAATTATCTTGGTAAAAATTTTGTATAAAACTGATAAAAGGCTGATAGGTCTGTAATTTCTAATATCTTCTTTATCACTTGTCTTAAATATTAATACTGCATTCTTCCAATCATCTGGTAGATATTTATCATTTAGATATTTAGTATATAACTTTACTAAATTTTTTTCTATTTCTTCACCTGATTCTTTTAATATATCATTTGTAATTCCATCATTACCTGGAGCCTTTCCTTTCTTCATATATTTAATTGCATATCTCACTTCTTCATTTAAAATTCTGGGCAATTCAGAAGATGTAATAGATATAGGAGGTACTTGTTCTTTATTACTATATAATTCTTGATAAAAATCTACCCATTTCATGATGTCATCTCTCTTTTTAGTAATAATTCCATCTTTTTTTTTTATATTGCAGATATAAATTTCCTACCAATTCCAAAATGTTGTTTTACATTCTTGAGACTTATTTTCTTCTACAGCTTTTCTTGCTAGTTCACAGTCATATTTTCTTATACTATTTTCACTCTTTTCTGCACCATTTTACAAAATTCAAGATATTCAATCCTTTTTAATGCATCATTTTTGTATATCTTCATATTCCTTCTTTTCTTCATAAATTCTCTAGTCTCAGTAGAAATTTTATTGGTCAATTGATGCTTTTTTCTACCAGCTATCTTTGTTGCAGTTTTTAAAAGTGTATCAGTTATTTTCATATTAATTTCATTCAGATCTAAATTCATTAGAATGTTTCTGAAGATTAGGAATATCAACTGTAAATATTGTTTTTCTTAATAATTTTTGTCTTTCTAGTTTTGCATTAACATGTATCTTACATCTTACTAATCGATGATCACTTCCTGTGTTAAATTTATTAAGAACATTACAATCTTGAAATATGTATTTTCCGTTAGTCAAAATATAATCCAATTCTGCTGTACATTCATTTGGATGCTTCCATGTCCATTTCTTTTTAACATTTTTCTCAAAAAAAGAATTCATAATATAAAGTTTTTCTTTTTCTGCAAACTCCACAAGTCTATGTCCTCTCTCATTTCTATTACCATAACCAAAATTACCTACAGCACTTTCATCTCTCATTTGTTTACCAATTCTAGCATTAAAGTCTCCCATAACAATTTTAAAATGTTGTTTACTCTGATCAAAAGCCTTTTGTACATCCATATAAAAATCTTCTACTACTTCATCACTATGAGAACTTGTTGGGGCATAAACCTGAATTATCTGCATTTGGTATCTGCTATTAAGTTGTATAACTAATCTTGCCACTCTGTCTGATACACCATCAATCTCCACAATGTTGTTCTTCCACTTTTTATTTATAATGAATCCTACTCCACTTGTATTTCCAATATTTGTGCATTTATAATACAGTACATGTCCACTTTTTAAATCAATTGTCTCTTCACCTTTTCTTCTAACTTCACAAAGCCCAATAATGTCCCATTTAATATAAGACAGTTCTTCTTCTAATTCTTGCAATCTTCCTTCACTTGAAAGTGATCTGCAGTTGTAAGTACCAAATAAAAAGTCATCTTCGAATGGCAGCCTGGGTCCGCAATCAGGGGATTCTTAGCACCCTCCGCCTTCAGCCACCAACCGCTGCTTTGGTTGATGACTTTACAGCCTCCTGGAAATAAGGGCCATGATTTATTTTTGTCTGTCATAATTGTATATATGTATTGAAAAAATATTTATCATTTACACAAACATTCATTCTGCCTTATCAGGCAACTGAGAAGAAAGATCATGGTGTTTCTTGATCTTAAACTCAGAGGTAAAAAGCCAATAAACTCACCACGCTGGCTAATGCGTGCTGGTGAGCAGCCCATCCATGTTCGCATACTATATGAATAATCACATAGTAATAACAGCTGCAATGACAAGAACGTATGGAGTGAACATTAGGAAATTTGCCCTGCTCGGTTCCTTTAAGGCCTCCAAGAGGAATCAAAGGTCTCCTTTCAGTTAATAGCAAACTCCTTTCTGCAGCCAAATTAACATTAAAAGCATATAACTATATTGAATATTCTTATTTAAGGTCTCCTTTCAGTTAATAGCAAACTCCTTTCTGCAGCCAAATTAACATTAAAAGGATATATCTATATTGAATATTCTTATTTTTAAAAAAGTGTATGACAAAAAACAAATAAATGACACGTAGGATGTCAAAACTTTTTGATTTGTGAATTTTCGTTTAAAAGACATAAAACTATTTACCGGTTTCATTTCTCATCCCCCCCCCCCCAATAATCTCAGGACATCACCAGAATTATTTTATTAATCTAACACATCAGATAATGATTTTTATATTTGAGATACTAAACTTATTTACTTAATGATATACCTTTTAGTTGTCATATGGGTAAGGCACCAATCTGAATTTTCAGATGTTTTACACTGATTGTTTATGAAAGTAAAATAGTAACGATTTAACAGTGATAAACTAAATATACACAAACATATAATAGCCTTTCTGTTCTTTTAAAACTTAAGGTTCCATAATTTTTTTTACTTACATCTATAAAGGTTCCGTACGTACAAAAATTAATGAATAAGTTTAATATTTGTGTAGACGAGAATAAAATTTTTGTCGGAAAGTCTAAATAGATTTCATTAAATAATCAAATGGCCTTATTGTTCAGAAGTTTGAGTGGGAAAGATCTCGGTACAATCCGTGGATTATAAACTCCAGATCCCACCAGTCTATTGGTTCCTATAGGAAATAATTTACTTATTGTTACTATAAAGCATTTTTATTGCTTTTTTTTTTTTCAAAAAAAATAAAAAAAATAAAAATTTAATAAGAGGATAGAAATAGACTGCGGAGAAGATAATAGGATTATATTTGGGATATTAAAAATTATTAAGTCTTTGTACAAAAAATTATTATAAATATTAACTGTGAGATAAAGGATCAGTAAAGATAATTCAAATTAATAAGATGTCAAAAGCACATAATTTAGGTTTATGTTGGAATAAGTATTTATATATGGAATGCTTTTGATCGAATGAAACAATATTTTAAAATTACTGCAAAAGATTTTAATGCTAGAGTTGGCAAACAAAAATGTGAATAAATTTGGTTATAGTAACAAAAATGACAGAGGACACAGATTTGTGAAGTTCACATTTAATATATATATATTACAAATTTTTTTTAAAAAGAAAATGTTTAACAGAAATGGATACTGAAGCATCCAAAAGAAAGTACAGCAGAATTGAATTATATTTTGACTAATAGAAATATGTATTTCAAGTTTATAATGTTCTTAATAGATTTAGCAGAGGAAACAATTATCGATTAGTTAGATGTAAGATATGTGTTAATTCAAAAATGAAAACTATTAAGAAAGTCAGTATTAACAGTTGGTATTCCCAATCTTCAGAAACACTCTTGATGAATTTAAATTAGAACTTGCAAATCATTGAAACATATTAACAGACTTTGAAGATGGTTCAGACTTGATTGAAATCAATAAGATAACTGATATTCTATGAAGAACAATGGAAAAATAACTGTTACAAAAAAATGCGTCAAGAAAAAAATTAATATAATTTTTTTTTTAAAAACGATCCATTAAAAAAAATTGAATATCTAGGTTTTGTAAAATGGTATGAAAAAGAGACAATAATGTGATAAAAAATATATATTTGTGATTTGGAAAGGAAAGTTATAGAAGAGAATAAAAGTCTCAAAAGTGTAAAACATCTTGAGACTGAAAGTTATTTCAGCAATAAAAAGAAAAAAAGATGAAACTATTACTAAAAACAGAAATGACATCATGAAATATGTGGAAGATTTCTACAAAGAATTACATAGTAATAAAAAATAAGAAACAAAGCATCCCCTCCAATTATTATATCTTTCAAATTGCCAAGTTTTATTTGAAGAGATAAGACATGTAATTAAGTTTATAAAGAAGGGAAAAGCTACAAAAAATGCAGAATTATTACTGATATTTTAAAAGAAGCGGTTGAAGAAAAGATAAATTGTTGGTAACAGTTTATATCAAATGTTTAAATGATAAAGATATACCAGATGATTATAAGAATGCAGAAGTATTAATGATATTGAAGAAAGATGATAAAGAATATATTAGAAATTACATATCTATCAGTCTTCAATCAATTCTATACCAAATCTTTGCCAATGTACTTAAAATTTTGTCTACAGTGAAATTTGGGTTTTCGAATCAAAAGAAAAGCTGAATTTACAAGTGGTTTTAATACAGTGGATCACATCCAAACATTGAGAGAAGTTACAGAAAGAACCAATGAATATGGGCTTTGGATTTGGAGAAAATGAGAAAGGATTTGATTCATATAAGAATTTCCACACAGGTTAAAGATATAGACCTAAGATTTTGTCATATTTTCAAGAATATGAAAATGCAACAGCAATGACTTAACTTAGTGAACATTAAGAAGGATATATGATAGGATGATTTCAATTTCCAAAATTGTTTGTAGCAATTTTACATATCAAAATGGAAGTTTAAAGAATTAAAGGGGTATGAAAATTTTTTAAGTCATCTAAAGTTCATAGATAAATGTAGTTGTTTTTCAAATAATGTTCCAGGAAATGTTTTCAAGAATTATTGGATGGAAATAAAAAAAATATGACTTAAAGATAATTCTAAAAAGATTAAAAAAATGTTCAATAGATTTTCTCAGCAGAAAATAAAAATTGGTAATTATGAATTAAAAGTTAACAAATACAAATATCTTGGTCAGATTATTTATACAGATGGTAGTATAATGAATAAAATTAATCATACAATTAAACTTGAATAGGATGTTTTTGAAAAAAAACATTAAAAGGAAATATGCCATGTGTTTGAAAGGAAAAAGATATATATTTTACCAATTCTTACTTGGAGATCTTTCTTGGAAAACTTATTAGAAGAGGCAACAAAGTATGAAGAGAAGTAAATATGGAGTAACAAGAAGAGTTCAAAAATGAAATGCATAAATGAGAAAACAAATGAAGCTGGGCTGGTTATATTGCCAGAAAAATAAATGGACAGTTGGAGTGTTAAAGTGGATACCAAGTATGGAATCGAAAGGCTATGATATCAAAGAAAATAGTTTCATTTGAAGAGAGTTTTACCATGCAGTGAATCGAAAATAGTTGAAAATGACGATAAATTTTAAATTCCCACCCACAGTTTATGCTTATAGTTTGTATACATAGAAGGATTTTGACAAAACTCTTAAATGTAGTAAATACTTTTCTAATTGTTCTCTTGACAGTCTTGCAATCTTGAATTTGATAACTTCTTTAGTTTTCAACATTTTATGATAAGAAATATATCATAATTGGTTTGCAAATTCACTACTTTTAGAAAGCAATGAATTTTTACTTTTTGAGCATTAAAAGGTTTTATTTGGATGTCTTTCCTTCATTTTTTGCAGAGTTACATAAATGGAAAAAATAAAAAAAAAGTTCCACAGTGTATCCGCCATATTGTTATCTACTACATTAAAATATAGCATAACCTGTACATAGATTAATTATAATACAATCTACTTGCTGTAGCAATTAATTCTCCTATTGACGACCTTGCAAAATGCCATTATTATTTCTTGCTCTTGATTTTTGCTTATAATTTTTCAATATGCAACATTAGATAATGAATTACAGATAATTTGAATAGTTGAAGTCCTGAGTGGATATATCTGACTAATTAGTTGATGATCTGTACTGGAAAACGAATAGTGACTACAACCAACACTCCCCATTCAATCAACGATATGTGATAAACATATTGTTCCGTCTTAATCTGATAAGTTCCTATTCATTTATAATTACTTCAGATAAACACATTATCTTTATTAAAGCTTACAAATTTTATTCAGATTACAAATATGACTATCAAGTTGCATTTATATACCTTTCTATATTTTTGACATTATAAAAACTAATATTTGAAAGTAGGAAGTACAACTGTTCAATTTCCTTCTTTAGATTTTAATAAATATAATATCCTTCCAAATCAGAATAAATATTATTTAATTATTTTAGCTTTATATACTTATTTTAAATCTATTCTAAAATAAAAATTGGGAATCTAAAGTAAACATGCATGTTAATATACGTACTACAAAGTAGTAATGACACCACATTTCTATGATTATGATATTTAAGCATTGACAATATACTCTAATAATAAACCTTTTATAATGACCCCCCCCCCCTATTTTTTTTATCCTATCATTGAAATACATATCCATTATATTAAAGCTTTGGTTTAAATACCAACATGGTAGTAGTATATTTTTTAAATATCATAAATGTCCTGTGTAGTGCAGTAATAAAGTGTCAGACTTAGGAATGTGTCCTAAGAGCGATTCTGGTGTTGCCATAATTGGCACTCACACTTTTTATGAACTCTCAGTACCAAAGTCATTTGAATATTTATGTTATCATAAAGACATTTTTGTCTCTCCATATATAATATTAATAATTCTACTCTTTACAATAATAGGATAAGTTTTTATAATTTAAATATATTCTATATATTTTTATATAATAAAAAAAAAATTGATTAATTCTATTTTCTCAATCTTTTCTTTAAAACCTTTTTTTTTTAAGTGTCATAGCATCGGCTGGGACACAAACCCGCAACTGCCTGCAAGGCAATCGCGCTGACCTCTCGACCACCAATGCAAGACAAAGCCTATTTTTAAAAAATATTTTTCTCTATTAATTTCATGTTACATGATTTAAAGATAAGTTTAATATTTGTATTAATATACTCTTTAATACCTATTTAAAAAAAAAATTATAGCAAATAAATTAACATATAAACACATTTTAAAATAAAATTGATGAAAAAGCACACTTAAATAAATACAGTATTTATAAATTAATAAGTCTAATCGATGTATCCTGTTTTATCTTTTAAAAATTTATATTTTCCTACAGGAAAAAAAAATCCTGCAATCTTTTACTTGTTACAGTATATATATATTGTAATGGTATACATATATGTCATTACATCACCCTCAAATAGAAATATTTAAAACTTAATAATTTTATTTAAATTAATATATATAATGCACAGATGGCAAACTAATTATATAATTATTTAAAGTTAAAAATCTAAAAACAAGACTGTTTTAATGTAAAAGAATAAAAAAAAAAAGTTAATTAATTAAAGTTATTTTTAATCTTAAAATGGAAATGATTTTCTATAATGACGTAATAGCAAACAGACCCTTGGACATAAAGTCAGATAAGAGATAAATTAAAAAAATATTAGTAATAAAATTTTGAGTTCCCACTCTAAAGAAAGTTGGCCAATAACAATGGAAATGAAGACATGGTCCCAGAGAAAAGTCATCATCGCCAATAAGAACAGCACCAAGCCAGACAATATCGATCCTGGAATTTGATGATAAGAATTCAAAATGATATAAAAAGAAAACTTTTAAGTAGAGATTTGGATTGCTCTTGCTGGTTGCATGTTATTGAAACATATTTTATAAGTGTATTGCGGATCTTGAAAATGTAGGGGTCATAAAATAAATTGTTTCCTGTATTTACATCAGCTGTGGTGGTCTCCAAAATGATGATTCCCGGAAATTAGCCAGCAACAGATTCGTCTCCGCCTAGGACAATATCAATATGGGATGGAAGGAACTGTGAACATAGTTGTGTGACTTATTAAGAACCATAAAGACGGACTTCAATAAACCTACAGCATTGGAAAGTATGAACTTTTGCTTTAAATGAACTTTAATTATATAATACAAGCTTTTCCAAGTAGTAATTTTAAAGATCACTTAATTTTTAAAAGCAATCTATTATCTGACTAAAATTTTAAATTATTTATTATATTTTTTATATATGTGTTTGATTTCATTTCTATTCTCGTAAATTTCTTTTGATAATTTAAAATAGGCAGAAATGGCTCCATAGATTCGTAAGATTATGTTACTTTAAGGTGTATTAATTTTGGACTAGTTGTTTCATAGTTAAATTGGTGCTGGTAGATAGATGTACTTAGGTTTTATGTCAATGTTTAATGGGTAAGCGCATTGGATATTACGTTCCCTTGTGCTGTTTTAGCATACAGGGCATAATTCCCACCTGAACGTATGAGCCAAAAGTATTGCCATCGCATTGCCAATGGTTGTAGACGTCTTTTGATATTTGTACGCTCTGGTTGGGACAGTAAGTCGGCAAAAAACACTATCCCCATTTATAGAGCATCTCTTATATATATATATTTCAATGATTTAGTTGTGTCACTAATTGGGCAGTGGATCGTTCCTGTCTGTTGGTGAAATTTATTAATGATCATGGGGAAGATGCTCATTCCTTCCCACCATGATTCATTATTTTCTAATGACATCCTGCGACAGATGTAGATTCCTGTCAGCATGATGGTGTTATGCCAACAACCTCATTTTGCATTGGTCACATTGGTATATCAATAAGCTAGTACTGGTTTAAACATGAAATTTTAGCCTAATGTTAAAAGGAATTGGGTTAGTTATATGCCTATTCTATATAGCATATTTCCGCATAGTAAAATATTAAATCTCTTAAACCCATCTGTGCATATAATTTAAATCAAATATATTTAATAGTAAATTTAATCTTCAGATGTTTGTATTAATGTGTGTGTGTAATAAAATGTTTTGTTTAGTTAATTTTTGGTAGTAATTTATTTACGTATATTTTTATTAATAATATTTTTTAAAATCAAAAATTAAAAATTTTAAATATTCAGAGAGATATTTTAAGCTCAGCTTCTCCCCGAACTAGTGACTGGAACTTTTGGTTAGATAAAGTTGAACCTCACCTGTATGTATCTACTGCTGTTATAAATTTTCTAGGTTCGAATAGCCTTAGCATGGCAGATAGGTTTGGGAGGTTCCGTTGACCATTATCATTCACATATAAAATCAATATTTTAAAATCAGACTGCTATAAAAGTGGACATAGAAAAATAATTTTTAAAAATAAATTTAAAAAAAAAAGGAAAAGAGAATTAATCAGAAAGTTTATTATTATTATACAAATATATATAGATTGTAAGTATATCCAATATACACTAAAATTAAGTTATTTATATTTATTATTTCTTTTAAGTTTCCAATAGCATATACTTGTAAGATACTGTAAAATTTATATTGGGAGGATATTATTGAATGATTCTTAATTTGACAACTTTAATCTGCGAAGATTCAGTTTATCAAAATTGTAGTTTAATCATATACTACTAGCTACAAGACAATCACTGCGAATTATATTTCAAACATAAAGGAAGTTGTTTGAGAATTAGCATGAAAATTCAATGGATTTATATTTACTGTTCTGCTTAACTTCAATTCATACTTATAAATTTGAAGTTAATCTGAGAATCTAAAAGAACTAACTACACTTAAAGTACAGAAATATCCATGAAGTTAAATCATGAAGAATTTTATCAACAAACCATAATAAACTGCTAGATACTTTCCAGTAGAAAAAGTTTTTATTAAGCGGAAATGTTAAAAGTACTTACAGATTAATTTTATGCAAAAAATAGTATGAAATATATATCATAGTTAAAACAATAAAGTGAATAGAGATTATTTATCAAGGAAATAATAAATTGAACAAGAAAGTGGATTAAAATTATGAAAGATATATTGGCTGGCAGAAGAAAGAAGACAGGAGGAAAAAAAGGTCATTGATGAGTTTAAGAAAGTTATGAATACAGAGCAAGAAATAAAGATTTGGAGGGAGTACCTGGATTGAATTATGAGACTAATTTTTGGTAGATCACAAATAATGAGGTGCTTTTGTATCAATCAGTTTGTTCAAATATTTATATTAATTAACCACTAAAGTCCCACAAGTAGATAAGAATTAATTTGATTAATGAGTTTGGGATCATACATTTAAATGGAGTGATAAGAGATCATACAAGTTCATATAAGCTATTTACAAATCATCCAGCTACATTTACAAGAAAGAATGGAGCAATTAGAAGTTGTACAGCAATGTGGCAATTACCATGAATTTATAAGACATATGTATACTATGACAAAGAAATAGAAATTATCAGATTATCATATTAATGAAAAATTAATAAAGAATTCTTCACTAGTACATAATCAAAAAGTATTAATAATAATATTACAAAAGATAACTATAATCACAAATCCAGATGCATTCATGGCAAATTGAATCAGTTGATTGATTAAATTCTCCTTAGAAAAAGAGTATTAATCTATAAGAATTTTTTACTTTATCAGAAATTTAAATGATTTTTAATGTTTAGTTTTGTAAGAAGTTATTTGTCACTATTTTCTGATGAAAATCAGGTCTCTGTTTGAAATATTAAAAGCACTATGTAGACAGGTAATTGTTTTTTTTCCATACATATACATAAATGTGTTCACAAAAAAAATCAAGTCAGATATCACATGACCTAATTTAATAAGATTGTATTACAGATGTTATATATAGAGCTCGCAAATAAGTTTTTAATCTAATGCTTAAACATCCTAGCACCTCATTGAGGATGCCAGTAGCAGAACTGGTCTGGGGATATTTGCGAGCTCTATATATAACATAAATGTGTTAATATATATCTTTATGACATAAACAGCTCATAGGAAGGGCAACCACGGTAAAGGTAAATTACTACTAACGTTAATGCCTAGTTATTCCATTAGCCTTTAGATAGAGACTTATCATACATACTTATATATACTAATTATAAATAAAATAGAAAATCATATAACATTACAATACTAGCCCCCAAAAAACAAAAACAAAATAAAATTTTACTAAATTTCTTCCACAACCATGGCTTCATCTAATAACAAATAGATCTTTTCAAGTGAAATTCAACAAGATACATATGATATATATATATATAAACAGAGCAAAACTCTCCATACAGTATTGCCACCTGTGCTAAACAGAGTAATCAATGGATGCCAGAAGGCTTGTGCATAAAATCCCTATCTAATGCCTACTCATCCAATATCCCCAGACTAGTTTTTGGATGAGTAGGCATTAGATAGGGATTTTATGCACAAGCCTTCTGGCATCCATTGATTACTCTGTTTAGCACAGGTGGCAATACTGTATGGAGAGTTTTGCTCTGTTTATCAACAATTAATGTGCTAGTATAGGAAATGTGATCATGTGATGCTTAATGGTTTATATATATATCTTGTTGAAATTCACTTGAAAACGTCTATTTAAATAGATGAAACTATGGAGTAAAATTTTTTTTTTTTTTTGCTAGTATTGTAATATTATATGATTTTCTATTTTATGCTTATATATGCATTTAGATAAATGAAGAGATATATACTATACTGTACATTATTGTAAAATAAAAACCTATTGCAGTCTTTTGCATATAAATATATAAAGGTTATAGAACAATAAATATTGTATTATTTAATAAATAAAAAAGCTCTTTTGAGAACATTTTCTTGACAGTGCTTTTAGGTTTACCCGATAGACAGAATCACACAGTACTTACCAATAACCAAACCACAAAAGTAATCAATAAGAAATAAAATTTATGTATTCCTAATATTTGAAAATAATTTACTTAAAAGTAAAATATACACTAGGAAGTGAAATAAATAAAATTATAAAAATAATATATTTAGCAATCAAAACAATATAGAATAAAAGATCTTATTTCATATTTTGCATAATAAATAGAAATATGTTTTATTGATAAAAAAATAAAAATAATGCATGCTTTAGTAAACTAAATATTGGAATTTGTGTAGTAAAAAAAAATATAACAATAATACATTTGCAAGTAAACTAACACAAAATGAATATGAGAAATGTTTTAACAATAACACCAATACATAAGAAAATAATTGATAACAATTATTAACATTTTCCTATAAATGAAACATATTTTTAATATTTACACAAAATATGAAACAGGTCATATTCATTCTATACTGTGATTGCTAATATATTATTTCCATATTTTTATTTATTATAATTATTGCTGGGGATTTTATTCTTTTGCTTAAATAAATTATTTTCATGCATTATAAATGCAACAAAAATTAAATTCCAAAAAGTATTCAGTACATTATTTTCATTTTTTCTTTAAATGAAATATATTATTTATTGTGTAAAATATAAAACATAATCTACTTGCTCTGTATTGGTTGCTATATATATTATTTTCATGTTATATTTTTTTCTAAATAAATTATTTTCAAGAATTAGCCGCATAGATTTTATTTCATTGATTAATTTTTTTTGATGTGATGCAATGCACTGCGGCTTCTCCTTTTTCAGAGTCAGGAATCTCTCAGACACTATGCCCAGAGAAACCTGTTATCCATCTTACTTTCCCTTTCCATTCCCCACCCTTTCCCATATTCTTCTCTATCCTGCTCCATCCCATTTCATATAATCTTTGTCAACTCCATGGCCTTTATATCTAAATCCCCCTTATCTTTTCCCAACCTCAGCATAAAAACCAAGAACCCATTTTCTATATAATTACTTTATTTATATTTATTTCCCCACAACTTCATTATTTGCACCCTTTCTACTTGCAAACATTTACATTCAATTAACAGATGCATAGTATTTTCTATACCTTCCTTACAAAACTTGCAAACTAAATCATCCACATTTTCCCATTTATGTGTATATTCCTTTGTTGCTAAAGATCATGTTCAAGCCTTAAACAGTAAACCACTTTCCTTGCTATTATTATAAATTAACTAGCACCCAATATTCTGTTTACTTCTATATATATTTAAACTCTTTTTACTCTCCATACTAGTTCTCCAACCCCCTATTTTTTATTTTTTATTAATACACCTATTCTTTTATCCCATTTCTTAGCCACTATAACACTCAACAATTCTCCCAACATAATCATCCATGTTTTGTATAAGTATACTGACATAAATTCTTTATCCAAATCTTCTGCATACTGTATTTTCTCACCATCTTGTTGCCTGCCCTTTACTCTTAAACCAATTAAATACTATTTTGGCTATTCTCTTATTATCCATATTTCCTCATACATCAATATATTCTATTATTTACACTATATAAAAAATATATAAATATCATTCAACCCTTTACAAAATAATTTATTGTATTTATATAGATATATTTGTATATGTGAGTATAAAATATTATATTATTAACTGATTTACAATCAATTATATACAAGCTTATAAATTGTAATTATTATTCTATATATTCTATCCTTGATTTTTCTTTAAATCTTTTTAATAATATTTCTAACACTTTTTCTTTTGCTAATTAATCTTTTGAACATATGAAGATAGAAATAAATCAGTTGCTGTAGCGGTTTAGTAATAATGCCAAGAATCCGAAACTCAGATGGGTATTTTTGGAAAACAATAGAAGAACTGGACAGCGTACGATATTGGAAGAAAATTTTACAAAGTTAAAGAGTGAAAATAAAGAATTTTTTGTGGGCTCGAAAGGAGATAGAAAAAAGAGAATAAAAAAACCTTGACTTAGATTGTGTGACGTATAAATTTTCTTAAATTTATTAATATTTCTCACCCAAAATTCGGGTAATTCAATACTTAGTTTCTAACCGATCCAGTGACAGTTCGTGGAACTCATCTGAAGTGACCTACAACTTCGCTATACAAAAAAATTCTTTTTCATCAAATAATACAAAATCTATAAATTACCCTTTCATCGTGAATCATCTACTCCACCTCCAAATACTTTCTATACCATATTAACTCTTCCATCCTTATATCAACCAGATCAGTATTCCGGAGAATTTAAATCACTTTCTTTACCAACATCACTACTTATAAATTCTTTACCTAATATATTTCAATAATCTCTTGTAAGAAACTGTGTTACCTCAATATTAATCTATAATAAATCTCTTTTAAATTAAATATACACATTAAATACACTCTGAGTATAATTTTTGGGGTTTATTTTTATGGGGTTTTGGTAAAAAGGAAAAAAAAAAAAAAATTTAAAAAAGGGGGGGATAATAGATTTAAAAAGAAAACAAAGACAGAATAAAAAGACAATAGGATGAGTGGGGTAGTGTTGGCTTTTGTTCCCATAAACCCCCAACCCCCAAAAGCCGGAGCTGGGGCGGGGGCGGGGGCCGCACCCAAAAAAAAAAAAACATATCCCCCCCCCCCCTTCCCTCCGTTAGAAAAGAGATAATCCCTATGAGGGGGGGGGGGGGGGGAGGAAGACCACCCCCCCCCCCACTCACCTCCTCCGAAGCCGCGGGGAGAAGCCCCCAACGGCGCAAAAAAATAGGGGGGTATTTATGTTTATATATTGCAATCTATCGAACATTTTCATTTTGTATCTCTCATATAAAAACTTGACCATTCTATTTCTCCTTGAATTGCCTCCTCTGCCATCCACACATCTGCAACTAATGCATGTCTTCCTACTTCTCTTTGTACTAACACACCGTTATCACATGTTAACTCTGCTACTGCCACTCCCTTCCATATAATTTTAGCTACATCATATTTATTATATCAAAACACTGTTAATTTCTTTATCAATCCCTTTATTTTCTTTGCTTCATTTATCATTTTTTTCTCCCATTCATCCAAGCAATTTCTCAGATTACTTAAAACGATTCCCAAATAGTTATACCTATTCACCACATTTAACTTTATATCCCCTAATAAAAATTCTTTCACTTCTCTTTCCCCAGTATTAATCATCATTACTTTTGATTTTTCTTCACTAAATTTAATCCCTATCTCTTTATCCACCCTTGCACATATCTTCAGCCTAACTTCCATATCTTCCTTACTTTCTGTGTACAAGACATCATCCACAAATAAAAGATTTGATAATGTTATATATTCCTTTGCCACCGATTAATCGTATCTCGACTTTTCTTCCTAGTCTTTCTTTTGCTCTCTCCATTTCTCTTAAATACAACAAAAACAAAATAGATGATATAGGGCATTCTTGTCTTAGTCCCACCCCCATTTTTAACTTTACTGATTCTATACTGTCTAATTGATACATATAGTAATTATTTTCATACAATCTTTTAATAAGATCCACTAAAGCTCCATCCATTCCCAAATTTACTAACCTTACCCATAATCTATTTCTATCTACTCTATCATATGCCTTCTCTATATCTATAAAAACCATATATAACTGTCTACCTATATTTCTACTCATATCTATAAGTTTGTGTAACTACAAATAAACTACCTCCTATATGCCTATCTGATCAAAAACCTCCTTGCATTTCTCCAACCATATTATTTTCTTCCATCTATTTCGTGATTCTTCCAGTAACTATATATGCAAAAAATTTATATAACACTGACATTACTACCATCAGTCTACAATTACTAAACTTTCTATGATCCTTACCCTTTCCTTTAAATAGTAGCCTTGCTCTTGTATTAATCCAACTATTCAGAAAATCTCTCTTCTAGGTCATCTTATTAAAACATGATAATAGGTTTAGTTTTGTCCTATATCCTAAATTCATTACCATCTCTGCTGCCCATCTATCTAAACCTCTTGTTTTTCCACTTTTCAGTTTCTTCTCTGTCTCATTCAATTCATTTTCTGTAAACCTAATATTTCCATTTATGTTTGTTATCACTTTGTCCTTCACATCTAGCATCTTTTCTATATCCATTACATTCTTATTTAAGATTGTCTCTAATTCTTCTCTAGAACTACACTCTATTCTCTCATCATCTAGTAATAGTATTTCCCTCTCCTCCACATTCCTTCTTTTAACATATTTCCAAAATTTTTTACTCCCATCACTTCCACTTTTATTAATATCCTTCAACAATTTACTATTTAATTTCGTTCTCTCTATAATTATCTATTTTGGCCAATTTCTTTTTTTTTAAAATACTTTTCCCATTTAACATTAACATTTTTTTCACTTTCTTTGTTCTTAATAGCACACTTATATTCTCTGCATGCTTTTTCCCTTTCTTTTACACTTTTACTAACTCTCACTCTTCCATTACTTTTATTCTTCTGAATATTGTATATTACAGAGCCCCATCTAGTGGAAAGACATTAGACTTCTTGAACACCCTATTGCCTTCTTCGGTATAACATCAGCGACATTTAGATATTTTTTTTAAAACTTTTTCTTTTCCTGCATTTCTGCTCATGTAATTATTACATATATTATATAGAAATAAAAAAAAAACAATATTATTTTGTAGATATTAACTATATTGACAAACTAAAAGTAATGTTTTTCCTTCTATTCATAGTTTACATTATTATAAATAGATGTCAAAGTGAATAGAAACCAATCCATATACTGTGAAAGGGTGGTGTAATGAAAAAATATTAAAGTCAACCAAAGTGTGAGATTCAGGTATTTCGTGCCTTTATCTCACCTGATGAGCAAAGATTATTAGTGAAATGCATGTATAATAAGAGAAGGTGGTCTGAATTGGTACAATACAGTTTTGAGATTAAGGGTATGCTGAGAAAATTTTTAAAAAGACTATATTAATGATAAATAATAATGTTAATTATATATACAAAACATTACTATTTTTATCTTGTCAACATAATAACAAGTGACAAATAATGTTACTGTGTATTTATTATTTTGCACTGCTATGTAATCTAAATAACTGTTATATGAGAGTGGAGGGAGATAAAATAAAAATGATTGTAGTTAAAAAACCAATCAAACTTCTGGATGCCAGCATGCACAATAATATTTAAATATGTTATGTCAAGCATTGGTGGTCGAGAGGTCAGCGACAGCTGCTTTACAAGCAGTTGTTCCGGGTTAGCGGGTTCGCTTCCCGGCTGATGCTATGATACTTGGGGGGTAAAAAAATATGTGCTATTGTATAATAGTTTTAGAGTTTATTATACTATATACATTGTATAAAGAAGATAATTATTAAATCATAATAATTTTATTATTAAAATAAAAATTAAAAAACACTATGATTTAAATTATTTTACCTGACTTTGCATATTCAGTTGTGAAATTAAATCATTTTTTTCTTGTAATAGTTTTTTATTTTCTTCTAATAGATAATTATTTTGATGGATTAGTTGTTGATTTTCTTCTTTCAAATTGACATCAATATCTTTATCAAGCTTCAAATTCAATGTTTTTAGACAATGTATATTATCTTCTTTCAAAGTCCTAACAATGTTGGCAGATTCGTGTTGTAGCTTTGAGCTCATTGCATTGACATGGCACTGAATATCATCTTTAAGACTAATATCATCCTTAAACTTGAAATTAGCAAATTCTTTAGCTGACTGTTTGTGTAATGTGTTTCTCGTATGAGGATATAGAAACTTTTTAATGTTCAAATCAGATTTAGGACTTTGTAATTTGTCACAAAGTGGAAGCCCTAATGATTTATTATTACTAAATTCTAATTTTGTTCGATGTCTGCTACTGGATGGCTTAAAGGCAGAAGATAGCATAAAAGGATAGGGTTCTACAGCTGCTTTATAAGGTTCATGAGGAATAAATTTAATTTCTTTAGATTTCTGTTTATTTTTAAATTTATTATCCATTTCTTCTTGCTGACAAAGAAGTAATAAATTCTTCACCATAAATATGCTTGGAGTTTTATTTAAATTTTGAATTTCATCTTTTTTCCCCAGTAAAGATTCAGCCATTTCAACTTCTTTTTCCATCCCATCCCCAGCTGATCGAGCTAAAGTCATTGGAGTAATCATATCTAAAAATATAAAAAACGTGTAATTCTTTACCATATATAATAAATAGAAATATCTACATTCTAAAGCACATAAATTACAATACATTAAATTGTATATTAACTGTATATAATATGTAAATAACAAATTACAAATGCCAATATAAAATATCAACTGACAAGCATATTTTCAGTGCTGTACACCCAATTAATGGTGTTTTAAACTGTTAGGGAGGGAGGGGGTTGTAATAACTGATTAATAGTTAAAATTCCAATATACTAAAACCCTTAAATCAATACATTATCAGAATGATCAATATATCAATCTTCGTAAGTTTATTAAATTAAGTAATACTGAGATTAAAGAAAAAAAAATTGTTTCAAAGAATTTTAATATAAGTTTTAGATCTCCTGTATCTTTAAATAAAAATTGTTTCAAAGAATTTTAATATAAGTTTTAGATCTCCTGTATCTTTAAATAAATCAATACACAATACCAAGGATAGAATGAATCACACAAACACCAACCAAAGTATTCTACTGAATATGAGACCTGATTGTTCAGCTATTTATTTTGGTGAGACAAAAGTTAGTATGTCTGCTCATCTTAGGCAACACATTTGTCAATGTGAAATTATTTAAATATAAAACAATTGTTTTTTTTTTTTAAAAAAATCATGAATAAAAAAATCCAGGCATAATAGTTGCCTTCAGACAATTAATATTATACAAAATAAATCAAATGATAGGAAAAAAAAAATTAAGAAAACATGGTATAGTGTTAATTCCAATACCATATAGAGTCATAGATTTAGTAGTGTACAACTAAGCACATTTAAATTTTTGTCTTAATAGTTATTATACAATTTATTTCTTAACAGCTGAAAGTCGTGAATATGGGATATAGCAATGAAAGCATGTTTAGTGATATTTTGTTATATATATATTGTAATGAGAACTATCCTACCCATCACTACTGAGTTTAAACCTGGTAACTCCATTAGCAGATAAGGCAGAGAGAAATAATTAATTTCACTAATAATTATTATTAGAAAGGGGATTAAACTGACAGCTGTTATATCTCCTTATCCCCCTTTTTTGGATAATCATCTCCATCAGGGTCAGCCAAGCTTAGCCAAAATAGAGTATTTTATAAAGCCAAAGAGCTTTAAGCACCACTGTCTTAGAAAGATGCACTACAAGATCCTTAATGAAAGACACACTCAACCTTCCCTCCTTATAGTTATCCCATATGCTACCTTTCTTACTCTACTTCTCAAGATGAATAGCCTATCTTACAAAAAAATATGCACATAATTTATTCACTATGGAGTGAGGTGAGTGAAATATTGAACACCAGTTATTGATCAAATGCAACAAAAATTGATTTTCTTAATCTTCATTAGAAATATTAAAACAAATAAACAAATAAAAAAAAAATAATTATAATAAAAATATCATGCAAGGAGAAAAAAACAACTAATCTATAATACATTAATGTGTAATAAGAGAACACCCCCTCTCCCTTATAATTCATCATGGAGCATCAGTTCTTGATCAATACAACAAAAATTTATTTTACATGATCACCATTTCTTATGTTAGCACATAGCTGTTATTAACACAGGCAAAACTCTCCATACAGTAGTGCCACTCGGTGCCAACCAGAGTAATCAATTGATGCCAGAAGGCTTGTGCATAAAATTTCTATCTCAGATCCAAAGCTCCTCACTGATCAAGGTCACAAGCCAGAAACTAGTCTGGGGATATTGGATGAATAGACACTAGATAGGGATTTTATGCACAAGCCTTCTGGCATCCATTGATTACTCTGATTGGCACTGAGTGGCACTACTGTATGGAGAGTTTTGCTGTGTTAAAAATTTATTTTTTTAATCTTTAACATTTCCTCCCTAAGTGCACACCCCTTCCCTTCTATTCATTTCTTAATGTATGCACTCTACCACACACACACATAAAAAACACATGAAAAAAAATGGATATATAATACTCATACTGATCGATGATATTACCCCAGAGGAAAAAAAAATAGTGATATATTTCATGTTTCTACACATTAACAAATAAATACAAAAAAATTATATACATCTTTATCTAATTCTATATGCATACATACATACATTTGTATATGTCTAGCTTAATTTAGACAAAATGTTAATTTCTGAAATCAATATGTTTAAAAAACAAACAAACAACAACAATAATAATAAATTTAAAATTTTTATTATTTATATAGAGATGGGGGGGTTATACACTTCATTTCTGCTCTCTAAATATTTCAAAGGCTCATCTGCAATACTCATTCATAGAAGACATTACATAATGCTGGCTTCTATGATGACCATTTCCCTCTTGTTCTCAGCTAAATTGAAATTTGCCTGGCATGCTAACTTATAAAGCTCAATTGAAATTGGTAGCGAACAGGTAGAGATTTTAGTTCAGCTACATTTTCTTGTTAGGCAGGATTCAGCATAATAGTACATTTCACATAGTGATTATTTTGTAATTAATAACACGCTGATGCGTTGCGGTGAAACTTTTTTATATAATAATTTTTATAGGCTTTCAATATCATAATTTCTGCAGACTAAGCGCTTTCAGGATTTTGTTACTCCATAATAATAGTCTCTTAGATTATTAACATCATTATATGCAAATGTATGCAAAGCTATCTCCTATATTATCCATTTTCTGGAAATTGCGTTAATATTATTGGTGATAAAACAAGCTTCCTTGATTTTTTTCTCTTGATGTCATTCCTTTCTGTGCATAATATATCAGCCTTAGAGAGTTCAAATCTATGGTTGAGTTCTTGCTAGTGGTTGGCAAATACAGAATTGCCTTCTTTTTTGGTTATTGCTCTTGTATATCTGTATTTGTGTTGAGCCAAGGCTGATATATTATGCACAGAAAGGAATGACATTAAGAGAAAAATCAAGGAAGCTTGTTTTATCACCAATGACATCAACACAATAAATAGAAAAGACACTTGTTTTGCCATTTCCAGAAAATGGATAATATAGGAGATAGTTTTGCATACCTTTGCATATAATGACTTTAATAATCTAAGAGACTATGATTATGGACTAACAAAAGTCTGAAAGTGCTTAGTCTGCAGAAATGATATTGAAAGCCTACAGAAATTATTACATAAAAAAGTTTCACCACAACGCATCAGCGTGTTATTTACAAAATAAAGATGAAATAAAATAGTTATTACAGCGATTATTTGAAAATTAGGTCTGGTGCACTTGGGAATTTCTACTCCATTTTGTTTAGTTTACTAGTATTCTGGCTGCATTAACATCTTTTGTCAAATCAATCAAAAATGGATTCAAAGAGTTATCCAAGAATTTTTTTTTCTGGCTCTGCATTATATTGTAATCACTAACTGCTCATTAACTCTCATGATTTTCTATTCTGACTGCCCACTTCTCTCTGACTGATCTCTATATGCACACCAAAGAACAAAAATGTAATCTTTTATCTTTGATCTAAATTATACACCTAAATTTTTTTTCTATGAAATATTTGTATCCAAGAACTTGTTGCAATCTTTTTATTATATTTTCTTTTTCTTTACCGACGAATATGATTAAATGGACTAACATACATTTTAATTATTATTTTCTTTATCTTAGACAAAAAAAAAACAAAAAACAAACAGTTGCAATATATTCTACTGCTTATCTGGCAATATAATGTGTGTATATGCCCACAAGTGTCCCTTGGTTTTTAAATTATATTTATACTTTTACATTTTGAATCAACTAACACTTGAATACAGTGCTAGTTGATCAAACTTGTGATGGAGATTTGATCATCATAAGTTACCATCACAATACCCCTCCTTCAATGAGGGCCTGAAATGAGTGATAATCACTTTCACAGTCCTTACTATCAATACAAATTATCTTTCTTCATGATTTTCCTACTTTATTCACTTAGGAATATGATCATGAATGATCTTGAATGGAACAAATTTTGGAACCTTGTTTTAGATTGCATTCAAATTCATTGCACAATCATTATTTCACACTGAATCAAAAAGAAACCATACCAAAGATACTCAATTCATCTGGACTCAAATGGTCATTATTCATTACAACCTTATGTGCCTCCACATCCTCATGAATTAGATGCAAATCCTGTTCATAGATAATCTGAGTCTTACAGGTTCATTTAGCATCAAACAAAATAAAAGATATTCTTTTTAAAAAGTCTATACTATGTCAATTTTTCTAGTTGTTACATGAATGCATGATGAAGATTTAATCATTTTAGATTGTGGGTATTTATGTTCACTCAATACAATGAGTACAAAACTTGCAAAAGCACCACAGACATCCAGATTACAAGATACCAAACCAAATCTGTTTTCATTCATTTCCTACTATAAAAATATCAACAATACATTTAATTCAAATAAACCCAAGCCTACATTCTAAACATCCAAGTTGTATTAAAGTTCCTTTAATTTATGAGTGATTAACCACCAATTATCTTAATTAGTTTTATTTCATTTACCTTCCATATGATGTATCCTCAGTATATGTGCTACTATATCCTGGATTTGGTGAAGGTGACTCTTTTCTGATAGATCTACTAAATTGACATTCATCCTCAATTTTTCCAGTAGCCTCTGGTTCTGGACTTCATCAACTAGACCACTTCATTATGGTTTCTATTTCTTTGTAATTCCAAGCATATAAGGTCCTGAGTTTAGTCACCTATCTATTAATAAATTTAGAGTACTTTCTCCTAGTACTGGGTTTATATTTCTCATGATTTATTTGACAACACATGGTCTCCTGAAAATTGCTCAACAGAGCTTTTTGATAAATTTTGAAAGGTTTTGGGCCTATTGAATAATGAATCCCACCAATACTGCACATCCCTTTGCAAGTGACTATATGAAATTGCTAATTTACATTCTTCTGATATGGGGTTAAGAGAAAAGTAGGTTTCCAAACTTTTTAAATGTTCAATGAGAGTTTCATCTGTTTGATCTTGAAATATCCTGATTATTAAAAATTGGTTTACACTAGGATGAACTTCATTATCCTTTTCCCTCTCGGCTTTCTCTTAATTATGAAACTATTATAAATTGAGGAATTACATCATGGCATCCAAATATTATTTTTTGTGAAAGTATCCCAGCTGCAATTTATTATATATTGGGAGAGGATCAAGATAACAT
Organism: Epiperipatus broadwayi; assembly: GCA_028023455.1. Taxonomy (NCBI): domain Eukaryota; kingdom Metazoa; phylum Onychophora; class Udeonychophora; order Euonychophora; family Peripatidae; genus Epiperipatus; species Epiperipatus broadwayi. The sequence continues at coordinate 16,358,436 of JAQFVV010000011.1, forward strand.
TATCATCTTCCAAAATGCTAAAGCATTAATAAGTACAATCCATAAACTCAAATATTGGCTAGAAACTCATGAAGAAGATGTCACTTATTTTCTGTGACCTTATCCTTATCAATGACCTGATCCATCTATGGATTATTAAGGATGGATTATTCTTGAAAAATAAATGACAACTTTTAGGAGTTCAACGCTTATCTCTAAGATAAATATCTATTTGTTTACCAAACCATATACTGTTTCATATTTGAGAAAAATCATTCACTAGAGATATCATACTTCTAAAAAAAGTTGAATATATAAACCAAAAAATATTATATGACCCTAGCTAATACACTATTTTTCAAGATCAAATTTCTGTTTATGTTATTCCAGGGATGTCATCTATCTAATCAATCCAGGTGTATTAAATCCAAATCCACACTTCTAAGGATGAAGCCATAAATTAGTACTCTGATAATATGAATACAATGGAACTGGATATGGATTTATTAATTACAATTTTTTAGTATCTAATGATTACTTAGGCTTAGATGAGAAGTTACGAAAGTCAAAACGATTTTATAGAATCAAGACATACTACGGATATGATTTTCATTAAAAAATGAAATAAAAGTGATATAAACAAAAATGGATTTATGCTGTAATACTTTTCCTGATTTGATTCAAAACATTTAATTAATTAAAAAATTACTGATAACATTTAAAAATAGCTGATTGACCAAGAAAGGCTCTCTATATGATAGTATGGATGCTGTGCTCAAGTTACTGAAGACTCCATAAATGACTAGAATGGATGATTTCAGTGTCCAATCATAAGTATTTTCTTATGTCTTTTTTTGTCACCACTTTTCCTTCTTCAGGGCACTTTAGTGTGGGCACAGTTATCGTAAACTAATGCCGCCATTTCCTTATATTGAATTCAACAATAGGATTGTATGTTGTTTGTGCTATCACATTTCAATCATTTAACTATTCACATAGCATTTATGACTCTTCCATTTTTCTAGCTTAAGTTCTCAAGAATTAACCAGATTTAGTAGATTGGTCAAGGTACTATAAACATAAATTATTTGGTTTAAAAATAGATATGAACAGAAGTTTCAGTAGATAAAGATTATATATTTAGGTAACCCTTTTTAGAAATTCCCCTGCCTAACACAGAAATGGAAGAGTTCTAGATGTGATCTAAAAACAATCTCTCACAAAGTGTGGCTAGATTGTAGTACCAATAAAATTAATAATATTATCTAAAGTAGTGGTAAAGTAGGAGGCAATAGAAGTACTAAAGAAAAGGATTATAAAATATTTTTAATTATAAGTACATAGAATGTGTGAATTATACTTGTAACAGCTCAAGATCAGAACAAAGCTGACAAGATTTAAAATAGATATAATTGCTCTTATTGAAATTTAAGCAGAAGAAGGAAGTTTAATAAAACAGATGATTTTTTTTTCCAAAGGGCAGATTAGACAGCAAAGAAAGAATACTTGGTATTGGATTTGCTGTGAAACTCTAATTTATTAGCTTCTATCCTTGGAGTTTCTTGACATACCAATACAAGCATAATAATGTCAAAATTTGCCTTGTACAATTATTACATCGTTTATTAGTCTATGGTCCAACATTAGATTCAAAAAATTCAGAGGAAAAAAAAATTCTTGATGAATCGCATTATTACAACAATATTATTATAAAATCAAATTATTCTTCTTGGAGACTTAAGACTAAAGTAATGTTTAATCGATTTGCTCAAAATATGAAAATAAAGATTGATTATGAAGAATTAGAAGAAGTTAACAGTTACAAATACCTTGGTCAGATTATTAATACAGATGGAAACATAATGGGGGAAATTAATCATAGAATTAAACTTGGTTGGAGCACTTTTGATAGAAATAACTTGATACTAAAAGGAAATATGCCTATGTGTTTGAAAAGGATGGTTTTTAACAAATGTGTTTTACCAGTTCTTACTTATGGATCTGAGACTTGGACACTTAATAGAAGAGCAATACAGAGACTTCAGACCACTCAAAGGAGTATGGAGAGATGTATGTTGGGAGTAACAAGAAGAGATCGAAAACGCAATGTATGGGTAAGACAACAAACAGGTGTTACTGACCTTATTGAAAAAATTAAAAGATTGAAATGGAGTTGGGCTGGACATATTGCTAGAAGAGATGATAATAGGTGGACAATTGAAATTTTAAACTGGATTCCAAGAGATTGTAAAAGACCCAGAAAGAGACCACATGTGAGATGGATGGATGAAATAAGAAAAAGGTGCAGGGGTGTTGTGGAGAAGAGAAGCTAAAGATCGGAGAAGATGGATTAAACTTGGAGAGACATCCTGCAGTGGATTGATAATGGTTGATGATGATTGATACAAACAGTGAATTTTGGCAAAAAGTGGTTGAAAATAAAGATATTGGTATTGTAAATTCAAATGAAATGATGTTACCGAGTTTTTGCACAACACTTGTTAACTATCATAAACGTTTCATTTAGGCAAAAAAAAAAAAAAATTGCTATAAAGGAACATAAATGCACCCACACTCACAAAATGGCACTTAATAAAATTACATTATAGTTAGGAGTCAGAACATAAAAAAGTTCATATTATGCTGTCAATTACAAGCACAGATTGTTGAATAGATCATGGATTAGATAAAAACAATAGTTGTATTAAAAATACATCTTATTTCAATCACATTCACAAGAAAACTAATGTTTATTCTTTAGAAATATCTACTATACATACTAAATTTCAATAACAATAAAATGCTGAAAATAATAATTTTAAGTTTGTGGGTTCAAATAAATCTATTCTCAAGTTAAGTAAAAAAAAAAAGTGTGACATTTTCTGCCTGGAAAAATAATAGATTAAATATGGAATTTCATAATAAATAGAAAAATCTGAAGGCAGTTCAGCAACTGACAAGGCTTAAAAAATAATGGATGATCAAAACAGCAAAGAAAACAGACATGTGTTGATTATGAGGTACTACAATCCGGTTAAATCCAGAATTGACATTTTCTTATATGATGACAATATTGTGAACAAATGAAAAGACTGTTTTGATCAACTTTTGAATAATGACAAAAGAAATGATATGATAAATTTTAATGATGTCATAATCATTTTATTTATTCATTTAGATTTGGATAAAGATATTCAATTTGGTGAAGTTTTGCAATTTTAAAGAATGGAAAGGGAAAAGTTTTAAGGCTCATGAAGTTATGCTACCTGATCTTAAGGATGCTTCTAACATTCTAATTTTTAAAAATAAAAAATAGACAAGATTGCAGTAATTATTGTGAGATATCATTATTACACCTACAGAAAAGATATTTACAAACCAATAAAAATATTATGATTTGAGCTTACTCGTTGCCATAGCAAAGGTATCTTCAAGAATTTTATTGAATAGGTTGCTTCCAGTCATAAATGATCGGTTAACAGAAATTAAGTACAGTTTTTGAAGCACTACAAATATGGTTTTTGTTGCCAGACAAATGCAAAAAAGGCATCTAGAACAAAAGAGTAATTTATATATTGTTTTTATTAATTCAGTTAAAGATATATGGCTCACTTATGACATTATTTGATCCACCAAAATTTATTCTTATACCATGATGGAAAAGAAGAAATATTACTACAGGAAAAAAATCTGAGATTATTAAAATGAAAACTGGCATTAAACAAGAACATATTTTGTTTTCAATTTTTGTGACAGTGGTCTTTGAACATGTGAAATTTTTAATTTGAAAATTAAAAATTGAATTTATATTATGATCATAATGATGCTATTTTTGTCAATTCAAAAGGTGATCTACAGAATAAACTTAATGATTGGAATGCAACATAATAAGAATTTGATTTAATAATTAACATTAAAAAATACTCAAGTTCTTTATTAGCCAGTGATAGAAGGATCCTTAGCAATGCTGACCTTGGATGGTTATCAAATTGAAAATGTAAACCAATTTAAATATCTTGGTAGTTTTGTAAGTAGAAAAATGAATTTAGATGTTGAGATCCATCACAGACTCCAATGTGCTGCTATTGTTTTTTAACAAGTTAAAAGACAGGTTCATCACATGAAAATAACTACTATAATTAAGTTAGCTGTATACAGTACTGCTATTTTATCTATTTTAGTGAATGAAAGTGAGACTTGGATACTCTATTAATGCAATATAAAGATACTAGAAAAGTTTCATTTAAGACTACTCTATAAAATTTTAAAACTACAACAATGAGATCATAAAAACAACTAATATGTGTCAACTGGGTAAATGTTGTACTATAGAATATACCAGGGATCCCCAACCTTTTTGCACTTACGAGCACATTCTATAATACCAGCCAGGTGGTGGGCATCATTTATTTTTTCAATGTAAATTTATAGTTGGATATTGTTAATAATACACATAATGTACAAAAAAATATTTATTTCAAAAATAAAATTTTAACATAATTAATGTTTATATTTTTACGCTATAAAAGTATAGTATGCCCTACAATTTGATTACAATATAATACAATAATTTACAAGAAATTTTAAAAATTAAATTTATTTGTATCAAATAAATAATTTTATATTATATTCGGATAGCGGCGGGCACACGTAAAATGGTCTGCGGGCACCATGGTGCCCGCGGGCATAGGGTTAGGGACCCCTGGAATATATTATTGCAAAATCACACCTTTGTTAGATTGTCATATAAAATGAATGGACAGTGTGTCAGACTTTGCAAAAAAAAAGTTAAACAGGATTTTGAAAGATTATCTCAAGACATTCTAAAGAGATACAAAATTGATTGTTTCCATTGTGAAGATATAGCAAAGGATATTGGAGAGTTATGATTAAGAGATAGTATTGAAAAATTTCAGAAAGGTTTTGTGAAAAAATAAAAAAAAATAGAATTTAAAAAATAGATCAGCATGTTGAAGAAGTGCATGGACATGTGATTCAGATTTGTTTGTATAGTCATCACAAAATTCATCTCTAGAGCTTTTTGATCTTTATTTTTTCCTTGGAATTAGTGTGGCCATATTCATTAATGAGTAGGAGCTATACCTCTATATATACATGTTAGCAAAAGCAGAAATTAAATAGAATCAATACCAAACTCCTTTGCAGCAGCCATATATGTTTTTCAACCCCCTTCCCCCACTATTATTAGTTGCTTCTTTTCTCTCCATTCCTTCATATCAAACTCATTTATTAGCTCATTTGAAGAATAAAGGTTGTTCATGAAATATATTCTTAGTGAGAGAGAGTGGACTGATTTTCTGCACTGGTGGATGGTTGCAATAAAAAACAATATATAAATATATTTTTTGGGTTCATCCGTGTACGATTTTTATTACAAATATACGTAAGTTTCAGCGTGATCACACAAACCATCAAATGGTCAATGAATAGAATACTATAAAGATGGTTGTATAGATGCTGTAAACAGTGATTTATAACAACATTAAAGTTTCATAAAAGATAAAAAAATATATAAAATTGGAAAAATAAAAGTCAAAAACTCTTCCAAATAGGAGATAGTTTGCATGTATCATTGCACTTGTTGATACAAGTTGACCTTTTGAGTATCTCAATGACTTCTCTGATGTTACATTGGTGGAGAGTATCACCTCTGGATAGGATCCTAGCATTGAAGAAGTCAATATTATGACCTGAATTCATAGCATGGACTAAGATTGCTTAACTGCATTAGCATGTTCATCTCTTCTAGTAATGATGTGACAATTAATTAACATAATAATGTATTTAAGCAACACTCATCATGAGCAACACTCTTACTCCATGCTATAGACTCAGGTCATAATATTGACTTCTCCAATATCAGGATTCTACCCAGACATATCGCTTTCCACCAATTTAAGATAAGAGAAATCAATGAGATACTCAAAAGACCAAATTGTATCAATAAATGTGATGACACTTGCAAACTTCCTCTTATTTGAAATAATTTTCTAAAAAACACAATAATCTGAAGAGTTTCTGACTTTTATTTTATTTTTCAATTTTATATACTTTTTTTTTTCTATTGGTGGAACTTTAACATTCTATCCATCACCCAGTATGTCTTGTGTGATCACGCCAAAACATCGGTATATTTATAATGAAAATGATATACAAATGAACTCAAAAAATAGATCATTTATATTTGTAACCCATGAAAATCATATTAATTCTTTAACCGCCTCTTACGAGGCATCTCGTCGACATCTGACGTCACTCTAATTCTGCTAGTTTTAAGGCTAGAATATTCGTTTGACAGTTATTGATTAGGTTTTTAAAAGTTCTGTAAGATGGTGCCCTCTTCCGAATTATTTTACAAGTAAAAAATCAAAAAAACCGCATTTAAAACTAAACAAAGAAAGAAGTTTGTTGGTGATTGGCTGTCAGCTGCTTCTCAGCCGAAAAAGACATTCTGATTGGCTGGAAAGAACAAAGAAACCGCCTGATCAAAGAAAATAAAGAAAAACGCTGAGATTTTCATTTCGAATGCAATTTAAGTATTAAAAAAATATAATTTGAGAAATTAAAATAGTTTTTTAATAAAATATACTAAAAAAACAAAATTACTTTCGAAAAATATTGAAGATTTTAGTAAAAATATTTAAGATTTAGCAAAAAGAAATCTTTACTTTTCCATAACGTAAAATTGAAAAAAAGCGTTTGCGTCAGCACTTTTTTGTTTAGACATTCGCTTTAAGTTTGCCGAAATTGAATATATTTTATAATAAATAAATAGTAATTTATTTTTGAAAGAACTTTCATTCTCTTTCATAACCTGAAAAATTAGTAATATACTTTTTATAAACATATCTGAGTTGAATTTAATATTATAGGCATAATATGTTTTAACAATAGGCTTTGTCTTCAGTTTGTGAGTTGGCCAATTAAAAGATTTGATTTTTACCTCATACAACCAATAATATAATTAGCGGTTAAAGGGTTAACATATATATATATATACACAAACACACATACACATCCATGTACAATTCAATTTTGTTTCAACAATTCTAATTCTAATAAGGAAATAGATAATTTTTATACAGATGTACAGAATATTTTTTGAATAGATCAAATAAAATTATGAAAAATGGTATGGAATATGTTTATAGGGTAAATTAGCATGTCGAAAAATAATGAGAGAGAATTTGTGAGGAATTTGCAAAGAAAGAAACTAAATTGATAAAAAATCAAGTCAGATGATAAAATGCATTGATAAAATGCTGGACTAGTTCTAGTATTTTTATTCCCTAGCACCTCACTGATGACGCTAGAGGCAGAAACCGCGGTCTGAGGTTGAGGGTATTTTTGAAGCTTCATAAGAGTTTGTTTTTAACTTACTCTATATATAAAAGAAATAAACTATATTATGAATTGTTTTTATTCACAACAATAAAAAAAAAAAGTTTAAAAAAATGGACAAGGAAATATCCAAATGAAGGCATAAAGAAGTTGGATTATATTTAGATGATCAGAAAACAGATTACACTTTGAAAATGATCATCAGTTAGTGAAATATATCTTATGTTAATGCAAAGTTAGAGAATAAAATTTATTAAAAAAAGATCATATTAACAACTGACCTTCTAATCTTCAGTACACTGAGAAGTTAGAATTTGCAAATCATTTAAAAATATTAGCAGACGTAAAATTGAACAATTTTAATAAGACATAATATATTTCAAAGCAAGAAAGACTTACCAAAAAAACAATATTACACTAATAAATTTCCTTTTATCATGCAATGTGAAAATAATTAAAATAACCCATTCAGATAACTATTGAATATTAGAAATTTCACAAAATGATATTGCCAAAGAAAGTTATATAGAAAACAAAAGATTTAAATAACATCTTGGTACTGAAAGATAAATTATTTCAGCAATAAGAATAAAAAATGGTACTATTCTAAAAATACATTATGATATCACAAAGTATGTAGAAAAATTCTATAAAGAATTACATAGTAGTACAGAAAAGACTAACAATATAACCTATATAACAATCCAATATCACATATTTTAAATGAGAAAATAAGATATGCCAATTAAATCCATTAAGAAATGCAAAAGTTCTGAAAAAGATATTAAAAATAATGATGATATAATAGAAAAGTTGTTAACAATGTTATCCAACTGCATAAAAAAAGGAGAAATAAGAATATGACTGAAAATTGTACTAGTGACTGTAATATTTAAGAAAGGTGAAAAAGAAACATTCATAATTAGTTTGTATATTTACTAACACCATTAATAATACTTTGTACTCAAATCAATCCATTTGAAAAATAGTTACTTTACAATAAACATATTTAAGTAGAAGTCATAAAAAAGCTCAATGAATATAAATAGCAACTTTCCATTGCACATAAAGATTATGAGAAGGTATTGATACTATAATAATTCTATTATAATCTAAGCCTTGAAGCATCATGATATAAACTCAGAATATTACCGAATTCTGATAAATATTTGTTAAAATGCAATAGAAATAATTAAATAAAATGGTAAACAATACAAACCCTAATCTAGCATTATCTTTAGTAATCTTGAGAAATCAGTGACTATATGATAGTAGTATACGATAGTAGTGTATTTAAATCCCCACAATCAGAATTATTTCTGGCTTTTGGCCTTAATCAATGAGGACTTGGGATTTAAAGCCAGAACCAATACAATTATACATCTAGTAAATACTTTTGTTTCTTTATCTTTTATCAAATTAAAGTGTGAAATTAAAAAAAAAATCATCAAGATTTTGAACTCAAGTCACTTGAACCCAGGTCAATAACTTTATTAATCTCAACTTTATCTCTAGAGCCGTATGTTAGGGACTTACAATGGAGATTCCAATTCTATAAACTTTTATATAACCATTTGAAGAAAAGTATCTTTTGAATTACAATGGGAAGCAAAATAAACGGAGATTATTAAATCATTTTATATTTCAAAAATGGTGTGACTGTTTTAACATATAAAGCTTCTTCTGATTTGAGCAAAAGAATACAGTAAGACTAATGAATATTTAAAAGAAACTAAAATAATGTTCAGCGGCTTTTCCAAAAAAAAAAAATAAAGATTGATGATCACGAATGAGAAAAAGCTAACAACTGTAAATAACACAGTCAAATAATTAACAAATGAAAATACAACAAAATTAAACAAAAAAATGTCAGTAAAAATAATGCAATATTGAAAAGAAATTTAGGTAAATGTAAAAAAAAAAAAAATCAAATGGCTTGTTGCTCAGCAATTCATAAAAAATTTGAGTATTGAAAATGACAAAACTGGATTGCAATCCAAGAATTTGAGTTTCTGAGCCCACTATTCTATCACTTCATTAATCCATGTAGGGCAACGGTATTCTACCAATGCTTATTTACAGTTCACAACTTTGACAATAGAATAACAATTTATATTGCAACCACACAGTCAAGTATGGAAAGATGTGATGGAATCAAAGCAAATACAAAGACAGCAAAACGAATTGCAATCATTGATCATATTAATGAAAAAATTAGAGAATGAAATGGATTTGGGATGAACATGCTGCTACAATAGCTAATAATAGGTGGGTAACTCAAGTCCTAAACTTGATCCCATGAGATTTAAGAGAATACAGAAAGAGACTACATACTTGGATAGATAAAGAAGTTCTCTGGAGCAAAAAAAGTTAGAGATTAGAAAGACTGGATTAATTTCCGAGACCATCTTACAGGGATCAATAATACTTAGATGTGATAATATTTATATATAAACAAAAAAGTTTCATAAAAATTAACTAGAAATGCAGAATCAACACAAATTAAAAACAGACAAAATGGAAAGACAGAAATAATAAATAATTACTTATAATATTCCGAATGGGAGCATTTTATTGTCATCTATTATCTCATTATTTAACCAAGATATATATATAATTAAATTCAGAACCATGAATAATGACAATACAAGGCTTCAGTTTCAAGGTAATTTCTATCAACTGTGCATGTCCCAATACTACTTACTACAAATCAGAATAGACTTGAATCTTATTTATATTAAGCAGATTTCATTTGGTTTATTTCAAAATGAGAAAGTTAAAAAGTGCACATAAATTAAATGTGATGCTGAAAGTGGTCCTGTGATGCTGAAAGTGGTCCTGCAAGCCTTGTATTATCATAGTTTACAATTCAGAGTTTGACTAATATATAACTTGTTGTACCTTAGTTGAATAATGAGATAATAAAGTATGTTTAAATACTCTCATACATAATATTATAAGATAAAGCTCTATAATATATTAACTACTTAACATGTTACATTATTTATAATGAATGCAAAGCTATCATGTTAATTATATATACAGTTTTTGAAAACGTTTTAACATTATCCAATATAAACAAATGAAAAAAAAAAAAAGAAGTAAAAGATTCCCATAAGTGCATTTCTGCTGGATCCGCATCATCAGTTTATTCTGATTATTCTACCCTCACAAATGCCTTCATTATAGTTTGACATAACTGAATCTACATACGTACAGCTTTTGCACAACCTTAATAATGATTATTCTCTATATAAATATGTCAATTTTATTAATAATTATTTATTAGGTTAAATACTGTTAATCCAGAAATAAAATTATTTAACTCTAAGCCTTTTTACATTTATGGTATTATATATATTTAAGAATTTCTGTTAAACAATATGTGTATAAAAGAATTGAATTAAAAAATATCAGAAAATAGTCAATGACCTTCAAGATGTATTAACTCAGCATTGTCAGTTATGTCAAAATATACTGGATAAATAATGAATGATAATAAAACCATATAAGGGTAGGATGATCAGTGCTAGTTCAGCAGAAATAAACTTTAGGATTTATCCTTTTTTGAATTATTTCTCATTTGAAATGGATATTAGTAAATGGGCGTGGAGTTAAATAAATAATACTATGTTATATATAGTTTATATAAAAAAAGGATGTATTAGTCTTTAACTATGTTTAGAATCTACATTCAAGTTAATAATAGTATAACAACCTCTAGTCTAACAATTGTTAATAAATTGATATATTTATCAAGAAAAGTGGTAAACATCATTAAAGTTGTATGCTTGTAGATTAAATCTAAGTCATGCCAAAATCATGCTAAATCTATAATGATGAAAATGATTTAAATGAATTAAGTTATCTGATAGTTAAGAACATTTAGACAAACCTAATTATAAAATTTGCTTCAAAGATTGTAACTGTTAGAGAACTTAGTAATTCATTTTTTTTTTATATATATATGTGTATGAATGTGTGCGCATTTTTATATCAGGAAGTTTTTAACAAAGGTTTAACACAGGTTAGAAAAAATTTCATCAAGTGGAAAAATAATTAAGTAATCAATGCCTACATCCTAAACATATATATGTAAAAAATGCAATTATTCAAAAGAATGTGGAAAAGAGAGATTTATGAACGTAAAGCTGATAATTACTAAGGCAAGTCATACAAATTCTAAAATTAAAAAAAGAGAGTGGCATTTAAGTTTCTTTTAATTATTATATAAACAAATGTTAATTAAGTAAAGAATGACCAATAATGTATGCTATGTGAAAAATATACATAAATGTGTGAGTCAAAAATAATGACGTATCAGATAAAATTATTGTCGTTTTTGAGAAATTCTGAAATAATGTTTTTGTATTTTAGTATTTATAATAATTATATATATATATTGTGTAAACAAAAATATATATTTCCTTACTTTTGATCAAAAATCTTATAGCATATTAATATAATAACATGTTAATACAAATATGACCGCTACTGGACAATGTCATTATATATACTGCATAAACACATTAATTACTGATAATCTAGAAATCTTAATTTCCAAACTTCATTGGATTATTGATTTCTCAATTAAGTGTTGATCTCTCAACAATGATAAAAATGTAGCTTAGAAAGTATTACTATTCAGTTTCACAGCATTAAAACATCACATGACAACTTTTTCTCATGCTTATACAATCTGTTAAAACAATAGAATTCTCTCCATACGTGCCATCCAGTGCAAGCCATAGTAATCACTGATGAAAGGCATAAGCTAGAACCTAGTATGGGGATCTTGAATGAGTATAGGGATTTTGATGCACCGAGCTAGTTTTTATTAAATATGATAGCTTATATTGGGTGGCATTATTGTATGGAAAGAATTGATGTTTTATTAAATATTATATTAATTAAACAAAAATAATGTTATTGAAAAATATTATTTAAAAAATTAGTGTTCCTTCTCCAGCATTATATTTGATCAACAGCTTAATTTAATTTCCTGCTATTTGATTTTGTCCTTAATGGCAATTGGTATGAAGATAAGTTAGAAATGCAACATATGCCTTATACCAATTTTATTGATTTTTTAAATAAGCTTTCTGAAAATGAACATTTTCTTTCTATCTTTAAAAATAAAGTTTTGGTGATGTTTTATTTAAGCTGCCTTTTGTGTTATTATTTTTTTTTGCTGATATTTCACATTAACACTGTAATAAAAAGTCCGTCACAAAACATGTGCATTAGACCATTCTGTTTTTGTACCTTAATGTCTGTTTGTACATACGTGCATGTGTATATATTTTTTTACACTTTCAAAAAAAAAAACAATTTATCAAGTTTTTATTTTTTAAAATAAATATTTGAAAACAAATTATTGCATAAACTAATATTTATTTTATTTTCTTGTTAGAAAAGTGATACTGTATTATATATGTATAAATTTAATCATAATTTTAAGAGGAATATAATAAAATTACTAGTAAAAATTCAAATTTAAATTATATCTAAAAGATTCGAAATTAAAAATTTTAATTTTTTTTTATTGATAATAGCCATAATTTTTTTTAATCATTCCTTGACATTTAAAATTTTGGCTAATATACAGTAAAAGTTTAGATAAAATATATGAAAATTGTACATTAAATTAAAATTATAATGACAATTAATGTAATTTCATTTACTTATTAAAGGCTCCAAACTTTTTAATTCTGAATTATTATCAAATGTGTACAGAATTATAGACTATCATAAACTACTTTTTTATTTATTTACGATATTTAAATATAATCTAACTCTGTGTGATTTAATGCAATGGTGGACCAAGAATTAAAGTTTGTTGATTGACTCCTAGTTAAGCAAAACAAATAAACTTCAGTACACTTAATTGAATGGAACAGTTGTGCTACTTCATCACTTTGATGCTTGAATGTTACAAAACCTCCAGAGTAACTGACTATAAGATTATTTATTTATTAAAATGATTTACAAATTGTACAAATCTAAAACCTTCAACAGATATGCTTTAAACATGCTTATGTGACAGCCAATCAGATGTAATAATAACATCACATGGACCTCTCAATTCTCAAACACAAAATGCTTGAATCTGGCTTATTTATATACAAATTGAGGCATAGAAGAAGGTGGGTCCCATCTCTTTCTTATAGTTCTGACTTGTGTTTGAGAATTGAGAGGTCCATGTGATGTCATTATTACATCTGATCGGCTAGTCATATAAGCATGTTTAAAGCGTATCTGTTGAAGGTTTTAGCTTTCATGTTATTACAATGTTATCTGATTGCGCTTAATAAATTTGATATATTGAAATTATACAAATGTAGATTTTAATCTCTAGCCATCTAAATGAGTAAAAAATAATTGATGACACAACCATCATTTCAAAATGAGAGATTTTACTCATAATCATAAAAAAAAAAATCATAAAAACAATTAATAAATTAAAATTTAAAAAAAAACAACACATTTTGAGTTGGAAATTTTTTTTTTCCTATTAATAATTTCAATTTTTTGGAAGTTCTTTTAGAAATGATATATTTGTGATGACTTTGGAAGAGATAGATAATTTTAATAAATTTTCAGTATAAAAAAATGAAAACTCACCAGTTGGGATAGTTATCAAAATGGTTAAAGCTGGTAATGCTGAATTGATAAAAATACTACTTTTATTTATAAGATATTACCAAATTCACCACTTCCTTTATTTTGCTGTAATATCTTATATAAATGCAGTTTATCCACTCTATTTCGAACACTTTTTAGCAAAAACCTTTTATTGTACATATACGCATTGATAATTTTATGTTTTGACTGTCCTACAGTCTTCTTCAGAGCCATTTTTACCTTAATTTTTTAAAAACATTTTAAAAAATTAAAGAAAAAGTGGCTCTAAAGAAGACTGCAGGACAGTCGAAACATAATACTGTGTATGCATAAACGTCCAATAAAAGGTTTTTGATAAAACATGTTCAAAATTCAGTGAATAAATTGCATTTATTTATAAGAAACTTAAAAAACAAACAACATTCTCAACAAATTATTATTATTGTTATACAAATAAAAAAGACAACAGAAAAGAATTTAAAATATGAAGCTTATTATTCACTGTTTACAAATATTTTCCTAACATTTCATTTAGAATACATAATAGTAGATAGAATTTATAAGTGATTTTATATAATTAATCATTTATAAAAAATAATTCTTAGATATAAGTAATCAATGTTTCATAAGTTTAAGAAAAGACTTCATTACTTTTATATTTTAACTGTAATTAATGCTTTTACGAAAAGTAAACCAAATAAAAAAATAAATTACAAACTAATTGCTGCTTTTTAATTTAATTTTTTTTTTTTACCTACATAGGTGCTTTAGTAGAATATATGTTTATTCTTCTTAATCCTGTCCAAATCTGAATTCTCTTCAAAGTCTGTTAATATTTTAAAGTTTAGGGACATCAACTTCTTATACTATCTTTCTCAATAGCTTTCATCTCTAGCCATGCATTACATTTTATAAATTCACAAACTGATGAATCTTAATGTCTTCAAATGAATATTTTCAGTGAATCAAAATGTAATTTAACTTTGCTATATATTCATTTGGGTGCTTCCATATAAACTTCCTTATTAAGTTTTTCTTAAAAAATAAAATTATATATAGTTTTACCTTTTTAGCAATTTCCACAAAGTTTATGTCTCTCATTTCTGTCTCCATACTCAAATTTACATTTTCATATTTCGAAAGTTTTCTAATTCTAGACAATTTAAAAATTGTTGATTTACTCAAAAGCATTCTGAATATCCATATAAAATTTTCATTTCTTTATAAGAATAAAAGCATGCTTTGATGCTCATTCGATTTTTTTCCCATTCAAGTGTGGAATATCCTTTGTTAAATTTTCATTTCTTTATAAGAATAAAAGCATGCTTTGATGCTTACATCTAAATTGTCAACACTTGGTATCTTCCATTGAATTGACAAGAAATCTTCTACTATCAATCTTAACAATGCCCCTTTTCCATCTTTTTCTTAAAAGAAATCCCACTTCACTTATATTTCCAATACTTATGCCTTTATATCAAAATATCTATTTGTTTTACAAATAATTTTTCTCTTCAACATCACAAAGTCACTTAAATGCAAATGGTACTTTTTTAATTAAATAGTTTCTAGCTAATAAATGAAAATTTTAGTGAATGATATATTTCAAATGTGGAAATTACAAATCATTGAATTAATTAAACATTTTATCTTCCATAAAAATGAATAATTGAAAAACTATTGTTATCTAAATATCTCAATAGAAAAGATTAAAAAGAAATCTTTAGCAGTGTTATTTTTCAGTGAACTTTAGTAAAAAATGGTTAAGATATTTAAAAAAAAAAAAAGAAAAAATATCAAAATAATTTAATAAAAACTAAATTATATTTAAAAGAAGTAAAAATAATTGGACGATAAAAAAAAAATACTAATAATGCATTACGATTAGAAAAATCTATTCAAAATTTCATGTGATTAATAATGAATTTTTACATGAAGCAAATATGGGGAAAAAAAGAACAGGATATTGTAAATAAAACTACCATAAAATATAAGCAGAAAATTAGAAATAACTGCTTTAAAAGTAGTCTAGCTCTATAGTCATTATTTTTAATATCTTGTACCTTCAGTTATCCAGCAAGACTAGTATTAGTAGATGAATTTACAACTTTCAGGCGAGCCATTGGTCAAATTAATGTTGATGTGCTGATTCATAAAAACAAAAAATATAACTGCTATAAGACATTGTGGCTTTTATCACATCATCTTCTAGCAGGCACTGAGTCCATTTACATCATAAATGTATATATAAAAAAGAAAGTTGAGCTTTCAGCATATCCACAAACATGTGTATATCCTGTTTTAACAAAACCTAACAATATCAGACATCATAGAAAAAAAAAAAGTTTTACCAATCTCATTATGATGGCTCATGTTGGAGAAGAGTTCACCCATATTCATGTACCATGGGAACAATTATATAGTGGGATGACAAGTCTTAGAGACAAATTAAATATACTTTCACATACAATACTAACAAATTATACTTATATGTATTTCTTTAATAAGAACCCCCCCACACCTCTTCAGATTCAAGGACACAATTTGCTTTTACTAGCAGAAATTGACTTACTTTTGAGTCAGTTTAATATGTAAAAAATGTGCATATTAAAATAAACAATTTGTTTACACAAATAAATTATTTCCATTGGGTAGATAATTTATTTTATAATTTTATTTCCAAGTTGCTTTCATTAAAAAAAGCACACTTGTTACTTTTTAATCAGTTTTCTCTTATTAGCTACTTCAGAAAATATTTTGTTCACATATATTTTGCCTAGGATCATCAGTGCCATTTTCAACTATTATTCCTCCTCCACAGGATGGTCTTTCAAGCTCAATTCAGTTTTGTCAATTCATAGTTTCTTTTTTCCACATCATCCTAACAAGTTTCCTTATTTATCCATCCATCTACCACATTTCAAGATTCAGTTTACGACTTTAATTGTCCATTTATTATTTTTCTAGTGATATATCATGCAGTTCTATTTCAGCCTTTTAATTCTTTTCAATGTGTTCTTTCATCTATATTTTCATTTTAAATCTCTATTATTTCAAATAAACTTCTTTTTATAATACTTACTGCTCTTCCATTGGGTCAAATTCATATGTAAAAATTGGTAAATCATATCTATTATTAGTGTTATTTTTCAAATAGATATATTTCCTTTTCAACAATTAATTTAGTTTACACTAGTATTAATAATCTGACCACATTATTTGTAGCTATTAAAATTTTATTTACTATTAACAATGTTTATTTTCTCCTTTGTTGCATACTACTGAAGATGAGTCTTTTTAGTATTTATCTTTAGTCATTTTTTTTTTTCTTCATTTGATAACTCTCGTAACATTTTTAAAAACCCTGAAACATTATTAGCAAAAGCAATCAAGAAAATCTAGATGATTTAAATATGCTCCATTTATTTTTATTACCTCAGCTTTCCACTGTAATCATAAAATATTTTCTTAAAAATTTTTGAAGAAATAAAATTATTGTCATACAACTTGATCAATATTAATTTTCTTGATGTTATTATGCAATCTTATTACTGCTATCACATTTTAATAAATATTCTTCATAATTTGATAACCCTGAATCTACATCATGATGTTACAAACATTTAATAACCATGAAAATGCTTTATACATTCAGATGCCTTTTCATAATCTGTAAATCCAATGCAATTCATATTGATTGGTTCTTTTTACAACTTCACTTCTCTTAATACTTGATTATGACAACATGTGCTAAAACATTTAAATTCAGTTTATTTTTTTAACTGGTTTGAGTTCAAAGTTCGCTATAGAAAAATAGCAATGATTTTAGTAGAGTTTTGTATGGCGTTATTACTATTGCATTTTCCTGATCACGTGTTACATATTTATCATTTAAATATTTGATAAATATTTTCGCCAACAATTTTCCAATTTCTTTCAAGATACATATATAATACTAGTAAATAAATCAAAAACAATAATTTAAAGCCATTATTATACTTATTATACTGCTTCATCTACTACAAATATGCCAAGTTAAGAATTCTTTCATAGAAAGGCTGTATAAATCCAACAATATGTTTGCATGAATAAATTTATTTTTTCCCAAGATACCCAAAATAAAAAATAAAATTAACTTTTACATTTATATGATGCATACATATGCCATAAATACCGTTTAAATAAGTCGAAATGATAAAGAAGTGAGTTTTTGTAACGTTTTCTTGAAAACTTCTTGACAGTCAATGTCTAATTCGCATATCTGCTCTTTGCAAGTGTCTTTAAAAATACATATATTTAATTTACAAAATGAATATTTGTATGATTAATCATTTTCCATATATGTAACTTTATAAAATATTACGTATAAGGCAAAAAAATGTTTTAATAACACGCTACTCAAATTTAATTAGTAAACGATACATCAAAATATACAGGCATATGTAAGTGCGTAATTAGAATATTTATATATGTACGATATATATATTTTTTAAAAAATGCCAATTTTTTTAAAATGTACTGGTATGTTGATTAGTAAATATTTTCACAAAAAAAAAAAATAAGTGGCAAAGCTACAGAATCTGTAGTGCTATAGTTTTCAACTAATTTTTATAATTTGAGATGATTACTGCTAAAAATTTAACATTTTAAAAATTTGATTATGAATATAAAATTTGTGTTTAATTGCTCTCTTTATTTCGTCGTAAATAACAATTATCGTATCTTAAATTTAAAGATTTCATTTCAAGAAAGACAAAAAATCTAAAACCCAAATTTAAAACTTAAACAACAATCAATATGCCATTAAAAAAAATTAATATTTTAAAAATTTGAGATCAATTAAAAATCTATATTTTAAATTTGTATAATAAAAGGATAAACTTGTATTGGAAACATTTTGAAATGAGTCTTTTATTAGTTTAAATGCTTTATCATGAGATCTGTAGAATTAATATCATTAGAGGTTTCAACATTATTTAATAAGAAAATTCCATGATGAAAAACAATTTAGTAAAAACACGCACAAAAAAATAGTAATATTTAAGTTATGTAAATAAGATGTGTTGATCTCAACGTATTTTACTCCATGTAAATATATACTTACCAAATCAATATCTTATTTTAATCAAGAAGTTTCAATAAATATTTAAAAAAAAGTTTAAATAAAAAAAAAATTAAAAAGTTCAGAAACAACTGTAAACCCACACCTTTTTTTTTTAATCACGTGATATTCACATTTTAGGTGCTGTAGTCCTCCGTATTCTTAACAATAATTTCCGATTAGGAAAATTAAGCAAAATAATATATAAATATACTAATAAAGTATTGATTTAATATTATTGCTAATTTTTTCATTATCATTTATTCTTGATTAGAAAATGATTATATCTTACCATTAGATTTTACGCGTAAGTTTTTTCTTAATAAAAAAATGTTAATTATGTGTTATTCGTATTTAAAAAACATATTCTTTTACTAGATTAAAAATTGTAATATATATATAAAAACATTAGATTATTTAATTTTTAAAAAATATAATTTATTAAGACTATATTATTTTGTTTGTTACTGTGAATAGTTTTAGATTGTCTATAATTACGATGAATAGAATTTCTAGTATCTATAATTGAAAGTTTTGTAATGTGAATTATTTTTTAATTTAATTCATTGCTCTGTTTTGCATCATTTTTACATTCCTGTTTTTAATAAGAAATGTCATTAAAAGAAATAAATTGATGCCTTCTTGATTAAAAATAGAACTAGTTTATGTGAATGCGTAAGTAAAAATAAAGGCAATGTTTAACATAATGCAATATAATGTTATAAATATTTACGGATTGTTCATGATGGTTATAGATATAGCAAACAGAAGAAAATAAAATTGTCTGAAGTACAAAATGAGAAATTGTATTACTGTAATAAAAATAATTTGATAGTTCAATTGGTTGAGAAATCATAATATTCGAACACCAAAGTGATAGATTGATTATAAAAATTACTTTAATAGGGAATCCATCGTAGAACCTTTAGCTCTTATATCTGCACATTGCATTATCCTCCTAGTACAGTTTGTAGTTGGTTGTTGAAATATATAGCGCAAGAAAAATGGAAAGTTTTGTGATAATGTTAAAATGTATTTTTATGTAAGTTCAAAATTAATAGTTGTTGTGTTTTAGTTTGTTTCTAATATTATTCTATATCTTTCCAAAATCTGTTTGAAGATTCGTACTTTATAACGTTAGGCATTTAGGTTTTGTTTTAAATAATAAAACTATTTCCCTCTTGAGATTATTAAATGGCTTTTAAATATGATCTACTGATATACCGACTTATTGATTTTATTATCATTATCAGTTCGCAGCAGAATGAAAATCTCCAAATTTAATCCCATTTCTCCACTGGATAATTTATGCTTATAACTTACTACATCAAACTTCCATAGCTCTTCCAGCCATCTTAAACAAGATGATAGTAGCTTTAACAGGTTCTATTATTATTTGTTAGATCTTTTGGTTTCAGCTAACTCTTCCAGTTTGATTGGTTATAACTTTGGATTTAATACTTCCTAAAATGGGCGATACTATCTCATGATAGGCACTGGAGTGATTCAGGTGAACAATAGCCTCAGTTGCAGTTGGAGGATATTGAATTAAAAATTAAAGGGTCAGTGGAAAAATAAAGAAAATTTTGAAAAAGCATTAATATATGTTTCATCTGTTGTATAACAAAGTTAAAAATTTAATGATTATTTCCCAAATATATTACCTAACATGCAGTTGTAATTGATCAGTAGTCAAGTCTGCTGACAGATTTAACAAGTAAGTGATAGCAGGGCCGCATGACACACATTGTTGGAAAATTCAGCATGCATCATCCGGAATATATGCATACAATGACTTCTTTACAGTAAAATACTATATAATATGGGGAGCGTACCAATAGCTCAAACAAGTTCTTAATTGATAAGTGCAGTAAGAGAAAAATATTTAAAATCTCTATCTAAAGCAATTCGATCCCCAGACCAATTGGTTTCGAGCTTTTGGCTGACCTCAGTGAGGAGCTAGAATATTCAGACACTAGATCTAAACTATCAACTCAAAATCCAGCACTTATTTAATATATAACATTTAAGTAGAAACTGAAATTTTCGGACATGAAAATGTATTTAACTCCAGCTATCTAACTTAAATAGAATCAAATTCAGATCTAACATATATTAATAGCTTTAGAATTGCCAAGGCCTTAAAGACAAAAATTATAATAATCAATAAAGCAAGTCATATGTAGCGTGACATTACTTTTATGAGTTTGTATTTTCATGTCCGAAAATTTCAGTTTATATTTAAATGTTACATATTAAATAAGTGCTGCTCTTTGAGTTGATATTTTAGATCTAGTGTCTGAATATTCTAGCTCCTCACTGAAATGAGCCGAAAGCTCAAAACCAATTGATCTGGGAATGGCAATATTCTAGATAGACATTTTAAATATTTTTCTCTTACTGCACTTATTAAATTCGGAGCTTGTTTGAGTTATTGGTATGCTCCCTATATTACATATTTGTAAATACAAGCTCAGAAAAGCAATGTCACACTATATATGACTTGCTTTATTGATTAATAAAATATTATATATAAATGACATGTCTGAAATTTTATTTAGAAGTTTTGAATTGGGTAACAAGAAGTTAACAATACTGAAAATACAATAAGTATTGAAAAATTTTTAATTTATATTCGTTACTTTCAATCTTTATGTATTATGGATCATATATTTTTGTACATTTTTTTTACTTATCTACCATATGTTTCTAGGTCTGTTAATGCGTAATGATAGTAAAATTGTAATAATACTTACATTAATACAATCAATATATTTGTCATATTTTGACATTACAATATTAAAGAAAACAGAGGAAAGAAATCATAAAAACTTTTAATTACTAACATTTACTTATATCTTGGATAAAATACTTATAATCAGAAATATTTACAAAAATCACTATATTTCTGATGTCATGTTTGCCATTCTAATAACACAACTATTGCAAGAAACTTTGGTTTCAGTGAAAAAAATTGCATTCCTGAGTAATATAAATTCTTAAGTCTCTTGGGATAATTTTATATTCCATTATGATAAATAAGCACATAAATTTTATTCACAAATAATATTATGGTTTGACCTAAGACAAAATATAGATAATGTAGTATTGAATATTTGAACTAAGGTTTCATTCAATAGTCTATCCATTATATTATCAATGTGCCTGATTTGTCAAGAAGTTGTATCAAATTAAGCTGTGAAGTCTTTAAGATTGCAAGAAAATTAGTTAAAAATTCAGCCTTAGATTTATACTAAGTACTCAAAAATTTTTGAGACAGCCAATGGTAAGAAAATTTTTTTCAATAGCAAACAAACAAAATGACAATCAGTTGGTGGTTTCTATAATGTTTTATTATTGATTATTAAATTTAGAATACCTCATATGTGAAGAACACAAAGGCTAAACTTTCCATACAATAGCGCCACCAGTGCAAGCCAGAGAATGCAAGAAGGCTTGTGCATAAAATCCCTATCTAGTGCTTACTCATCCAATATCTCTAGCTTATGGCTTTCATCAATGAGGAGCCTTTGATCTGAGAGCACTGCACCTAGATTTTAGGATCTATTACAACCCTCCAGCAGCCACCTTTTACCTTATTAGCTAACTATAAAGCTTTGAATCCAAAATGAAAACACTAAAATGTTTTTAATTCAAGCTCATTAGCTTGTATACTCATATAGATCTGAATTCAGTTCAGCATCCATACTTTTTGGTGCCTTTGGTTTTTTAATAACCAGAGTCACCATAATCCTATTGGCAGAATTGGTTTTAAACCATTAAACATCACATGATCACCATTTCTTATGCTTACACAAGCTGTTTACACAGAGACTGATGATCTTGAATTAAAAACGTGTTTTCATTTTGGACTCAAAGCTTATAGTTAGCTAATCAGGTAAAAGATGGCTGCTGGAGGGTTGCATTAGATTCTAAGATTTAGGTGCAGTGTTCTCAGATGCAAGGCTCCTCACTGATGAAAGTCACAAGTTGGAAACTAGTCTAGGGATATTGAATGAGTAGGCACTAGATAGGGATTTTATGCAAAAACCTTGCATCCATTGATTACTCTGATTTGCAATGGTGGCACTACTGTGTGGAGAATTTATCCTCTGAATAAATAGCTTGTGTAAGCATAACAAATAGTGATCATGTGATGTTTAGTGGTTTATAAGTGAAGAACCAATGTTTTTGGCTATAAATCAGGAAATATGCATTAAGCTAGCAATTGATATTACCAAGAAAATTTTTTTGAGCCATAATACAGTGCAAAGAAGAATCAATAAAATGACTCAAAATGTTGCTATTTAAAAACATCCCTTGATGAATTAACTTTGTCAGGAAATGAAGCCTTACTTTTTAGTAAATATGTGATTCATGAAAGAAAAAATTTTTCAAAAAGTATGACATGCTAAAAATTTGCAAACTGATATTACAGGAAAATCAATATTTCATGCAATGGAAAAGTTTTTTTAAAGAAAAAAAAAATCCTCCTGACTAATATCTTAGTTGCTACTGATGGTGTTCCAGTGATAATAAGGGCACCACAAGTGTTTTATTGCATATTTAAAACAGTTTGGGATGTATTTCCTGTATACTGTGCTTTTCATTGTCATCATTTGGCCATTAAATGTTCGAGTGAATGCTTACATAGATCATTATATTCCATTAAAGTTATCAACAAAATCATAAATTTATTTATTGACAAATTGTGTAGACAACTTTGTATTGAAGTCAATGAAGAACACACTTGCTGTTCTATACAAGAGTTTGTTTATTGGTTATCAAAAAGTACCTATTTTGATTGGTTTTATGAATTCTTTTGGCTTAGTACCAAAGTTCCTAGAAAACAAAGATGATGGTTTACGAGCCAACTTATTGCTTTAAAAGTTAGCTTATTTGTCAGACTCATTTAAAAAAATTAATGAATCAAATCTACAACCCCAAAGTGAAAATTGAATTTGATCAAAACAAAAATTATTATATCTATGTTTATGGAAAAAACTTTTGTACAAATAAAAGATGAGGGGAATTCAGCTAGCTTCCAAATTTATCAACAGTAGAAAATTATAATGAAGACTTGCATACCTATTGTCTGCATTTGGAGACTATCCATTCTGACTTCAATCGGTTATTTGAAGATATTCTTAAAATCAATGTAATTGATTGAATTCAGACTCTTTTTCAAATACAAACACAGAAGAATCTCCAAAATTACAAGAAGTATTAATAAAAGCAATAACAAACGAGGATTTGAAATTTAAATTGAGAGATAATTACCAAAAATTTTGGTTGCAAAAGTAGCTACCCAGGATTATGGACAATAGTATAAAAAATTTTAATTGCATATATAATGGAATGCGAATTTGGTGCTGTTAACTAAAAAAATGGAACTGACTACCAATAGCGAATTATGGTAATTTAATGACAACTGTTAGTAGAACACTAGGTTCATCTTTATTTTTAATATTATTTGTGATTTCTATTTTAAAATTATTCTTCATTATCCTAATTTTCTGTGTGTATATCTGATTGATGTAATTTTTATAGAATTACATATAAAATAGATAAGGATGGAGATGATTCAACCTAAAAATAAATTGTTTCTCAATCACCTTCACAAATAGGGATTCAAAATACACTTTACCACTCAGAAGTAGTTTGTTTTAAATGAAAAGGCATGTGTTTGCAGCCATTATCAAAGCACAATTTTTTCATTTGTGAAAAGAAAAAAATGCTGAATGGATCAATTCCAAATCCTATAATTCCCAGTTTCCGATAATACTTGGCATTTTTTCAGTGGTTGAGCACTAATTTAACTTTTTTTTTGTATAAACATGGAACTGATAAGTGTTAGTGTGTACATTTGAAATGAAACATGATATAAAATGGCACTGACAACTTGAATTTTATAAACTGATACAACTAACTCTCACACAAAATTAAAATAATTGTTTTAGAATAAAATCATATAAAGTAACTTAATAAGTAATATAGAAGAAATAAATTAGTCTAGTAAAATGGATTATACTGACTTATTAAGACCTTTTTGATTTTCTTTAAAAGGAACAGTCTTACCATGGCGTATATATATATATGACTTTCACTATTAATCAATATGGGATAAAACTTGTGATATCTCTTTTTGGGGCACATTCTTCATAGGTGTAGTAATTAATCCAGTGTTTTGACATTAAAGTTGAGTTCAGGCAGTCCTCAGAAGATGATTGCATAATTATGGTGGGCTGGTAAACATTTAAATTAATCAGCAATGCATTGTGGTATTAATAAATAATAATAATAATAATCCATAAGTCAAGAGTTTCTATTTTTGGTAATGATGATTTAAACTTAATAAATCAGTTTGTTTCAACACAGCAATGTATATATCCCATAGTTATAGTTCACAGAGGAAAGTTTTTTCTGCTCTTTTCAATAATTAGAGCTAGACTGATTTTTTTAAAATTCTCCAGTCCAGCACTAAAGAAAGCCTGTGGCCTCTCTTTCTGAATTCTAGATGCAGAAACTGGTCTGGGGTTAGGATATTCTCAAAGCTTGTTAAGAACTTGTTTTGCGAGCTCTATATATAACATTTGTAAATACGAGCTTTATTAAAATTAGGTCATGTGACATCTGACTTAATTTTTTTTATCATTTTATTTTTTGCTATTAAGGCTTTGGCGATTTTATATTGCTAAAGCTATTAATATATGGTGTATCTCAACTTAGTTCAGTCCCATATGGCTATTTGAGTTAGATAGCTGGATTTTTAGACAAATGGATGTCTGAAAATTTCAGATTTTCTTCTCAATAGTTATACGTTAGATAAAGTGCTGGGCCTGTCCTAGTATTTTTAATCTAATGAATATCCTGGCACCTCACTGACGACACTAGATGCAGAAACCGGTCTGGGGTTGAGGATATTCTCAAAGCTTGTTAAGAGCTTGTTTTGTGAGCTCTATATATAACATTTAAGAATTTTTATATATATATTTTTTTAATTAAAAATATATAATAGATTAGTAATTAGAAATACATGATAAATTAGTGACCTTTTTATCTTTTAATGGCTATTATATAACAGATTTGTAAATTTGGTTTTTGTTATTTAGAAACTAATAAAATTAACTTTTTTTAAAAAAAAAAATTATATGTACTGCAAGCTCTTTTGTTTCACTTTAAATGCTCTTATATGGATTAAATTCCTGTATTAAAATTTACTTTAATAAATGTTATAAGTTTTATTTATATCTATTTGTTTATTTTATCCAAGTAAAACATATTTATATCTATTTGTTTATTTTATCCAAGTAAAACATATACATCTGACCTATGCACATTAAAAAAATACTATTAAATCATTGTACTGTATTTCCCTTTCAATTATTATTAATTTTAAAAGAATTTTAAAGAATTTTAATAACCTGCTGGCTGACCATTCTTTCAGGCTTCTATTTCCAGCACTACAATACATATCTGACTATCTTGATTATGTAGGTTTATAATTTTATGATCCTTTTTGTATTAAATTATTATTTTTTTAAATATTTGCTTGTGCTTTTTTAAATTTATAGTTGTCATGGAGACTTCAAAAGTTACTGATGATGATTTTATGACTAATAGTGACCGTGACTTTGAAATTGAACAAAGAATAAATAATTTTAACGATTCTTCAGAAAATTCTTCACTATCCAAAAGAAAGCAAAGGAGACTTGCGAAACATCAGAAATGGTTAGCAAATAGAGGTGCTAAACGGTATGTAACTTAAATCTTGTCAAATTGATATTTATTTAATAATATATTTATAAGTTTTATTAAACTATTTTGTGATATGAAGCCAACCAGTTCAATCATTAATTCTTAACTTTATCTGTGTTAAATATTAAAATTTTAGATATTTACTACAACCAATCTTTGTTTACTGTATTTTTACAGTATAAATAAACCAATAATGTATAACTTTTACAGAAATACTTTCCATTTACATTGATAGCTACTAAATCTGTTTATTTATAGATATCTTTCTGTAACAATTTCTTGTGGTGACCACTCAATCTCCATTGTCTATTTCAATTCTGATTTTTTTGTTTACAAATTTTTATATTCCGCAAATTGTAGTCTATGTAATTTTTATTTATCTTTTTGACATGGTTTGTCTTTTGCAGACTCCTCCTCTCAATTTCCAATCCAGTTGTAAATTTTCTTTATTCTTTTTCTGCTTATTGGAATAAACTCATGATAAAAGTTCTTTAATTTCACAATTATAGCATTTATCATTTTTATATTTACACATTTTTTTTTTTCACATGGTCTTTACTGCCACAACAATAACATGACCAGGTATCACATGATCACCATTTCTTATGCTAGCACATCTGTTATTAACAAAGGCAAAACTCTCCATACAGTAGTGCAACCCAATGCCAACCAGAGTAATCAATGGATGCCATAGTCATATGACTATATAAGCTATTGACCTTAGATTGAAAATATTATTGTGTTTTCAATTTTATTCTCATAGTTTTGTAGTTAAGTAGAGATAAAAGGGTGGCTGCTGGAGGATTGCATTAGATCCTAAGATCTAGGTGCAGTGCTCTCAGATCCAAAGCTCGTCACTGACGAAGGCCACGAGTCAGAAACTAGTCTGGGAATATAGGATGAGTAGGCACTAGATGGGGATTTTATGCACAACCCTCTGGCACCCATTGATTACTCTGGGTGGCACTACTGTATGGAGAGCTTTACCTTTGTTAACATGTCCAGGTATTCACTGTACTCCTGAACTATGCAGTCTGTGCTTGCGCTTTCTTTACTATTATATCTATTTGGTTTTTTTTTTTACATTCGCAGTATTTTGAAATTCTGTTGCGTTTTCTAAGATGGCTTCATAAACTATTCATTTTTTTTTTTGTATTTTTGGCATATGTTAATGCAGTTTTACTCAGAAGTATTTGTCTATCTTAATATCACTCATACTCCACAACAATTGTTCTAAAAATCTGTTTTCCAGCTTAGCTCTAAAATCACATTCCTTCACAAGCATATGCAATCCCAAGTCGTAATCTTTTATGTTTTTATATAGTGATTAGTTTCTATTTCTGAAGCATGAACAAGATGTATGTCTAGATGTTATAGGCTTAAAGTATGTGTTTAACTTCTTGGTCAACTTTTCGTATGGAATATTTTCGGGAGCTTTCAGGCTGCACAGTTGGTTTGCAATCTGTAATACATCTTTACTGTCCATTCAAATCAGTGTTGCAATACTTTCCCGCTGTGACCATTGTGCAGTATCATGTTAGATTTTCTACTTAAATTTCTCGGTATTATCATTGTTAGTTTACTGTACATACATATGTTTTATCAATTGCCAAACTATGCCGTTCTGGAATACACAGGGACAATATTGACATTAACCAGCTATATAGTCATCTAGAATGTTATCAGGCATAAACACTTTTTTTTAACACCAAAACAAAACTTAACTCTGTATATAGTTGAAACAGAAATAACTATCTCAGACTGAGTTAAGTAATGCATTATTTTTGACATCATATACACAACTCAGTGAGAGGTAGTTATTTTTGTTTCAATTACAGATAAAAAAAGTTATGATTATTTATTATTAACTCTACATATATATAACTAAAATGATATCTTCACTATAACAACTAGCTTGCTTGCTGATTGTTCTAAGTACAAACTCAAAAGTAATTACAAATAGAAAATCTTTTTGCATTCTCTAATCTACCAAAACTTTCTGTATAGCTTCTTAACGTGCACTAAAACAGTTGCATTACTACTGCCACACATGACTAATGTTGCAGTTTTTATTACTCTGCATAATTATTTTTTATTTGCGTAATTTGTTTCATCTGCTTAATTAGTCCCAATATGCATAATTTAGTTATTAGCATATGTAATAATAAAAAAACTTCAAACAATCTCAACTGGACATATGTTTCAGTCATATCAGACATCCTTATCTGCTTTTGACAGACTATCAAATATAGCAGTGCGATTTTTAATCATAACATTCAATTTAATATTAAAGTTTGAATGTAAATTTGTATTCAAATTTTAACACCAAATTGAATGTTGTTATAATGTTTAAATAGAAATTATGTTATTATATTTGATGGGGCGTCAATTGCATTCCAGACTGCTGATAACTTCCGTTATGATAGAAATATTTGTCCAATAGTAATAGGTTGATTTTTAAAATTAACATTGCCACATGAAAATTGTAAATAATTTCTATAGATGGCATTATTCAAGATTATTTGGTGTTCACTTAATTATATATAATAATAATTAAATTTTAGCCATATATAATAAAATGAAATGTTTTCATGTGAGAAAGTTAATATATTCTTATTTTTCTCCTTTTACTTTCTTTACATTTCTTCATATATTCATATATATTGCTTACACTAACTCAATTTATATACACTTTAATACAAATTTTTTTTACTAATGATTCTTTTATTTTCCTGACAGTTTTGACTGTCCTGTAGTCTTCATCAGAGCAATCTTAATCTCCTCTAGGAAGCAATATATAAGAAAGTTAGTATGTTAAGTGATTTACATTTGTTATTGTAAGATTCTGTATGTTTCATAAAAATTAAGAAAAGTTGGGTTACTGGATATACTGGAAGAAATAGTTGTTAATGGTAACTGTTATTACATTTGTTAGTTTGGGTTGATAATTATTTGTAGTAGAGAATAAGAAGTTGAGAGAATTATTGATCAAATTTAATTGTTTTGGTTTATTTTTTAAATATACTTTGGCGGATAGCAGTTAAGATTTTATTAGGTTAAGATTTTTAGAATTATTGGTTAAAAGATATAAAATCAGGCATTTTGCATTGCAACCACATTATTAATGATAAAGGGGAAAAAGACTTTTCATTAGAACAGATAGTTATCATCCTGTATATCAGTAAAAGGCAGCTTAATATTGTTTTTATTATAAAAATATAAAAGTGAATTATTCAGTTAGTATTGGGTTAAACAGAATGAGTCTTATAACAGTACGGTTATTCAAATAGATTTATTAAGGTAATTTTTGAATAAACAATATGTTAGTGGAGATAGTTTTAGTAAAAGTAATGAAAAGTTTATACTAATAAGAAATTTGCCTGGTTGTTTAAACTAGTTGGTGTAGTTAAATTAATATTATTTCTAATTTAGTTTCTGACATTTAATATTAATGTATACATGTAATTAAATGACTACCCTTAATTTTGAACTTTCATATAATTCCTAATCAGTACCAATTAGTTTCATTGTTTTATATATACATACATACACATATGTTGTTAGAAAAGCTGATAATAAATAGAGTTAAAGTCTTAAACTGAATTCTAAATGTAAAGGACATTGAAAGATACTGTATGTACCATAGATGAATAAGAAGGTTTATTGGAGTGATGTGGAGAAGCTTTGAATTGATGAAAAATGGATTAAACTTGGTGAGACCTGCATCGAAGAACAGTATATTAATAATGTTTGAAGGTTATGATGATGATATGCATACATGCATAATTTTTGGTAAGGTGGTAAAACTTGTTACATTAATTCTGTTGTTTATAGAAATAAAATAAAAAAATATGGTCAACATATTTAATCACATGACTGAATGATTGATCCTGATCACAAAATGATATCAAGTAGTTATTAACATTATATCATCATGTGAATATTTTTCATCATCATCACCATTATTTGATTGAAAAACTAAGCCATTCTTTTTTGTTATCTGTAATTGACTAATAGATCGTGTTTTCCCACCAGTCATTTTAAATTTGGTTTTAGAATCATGTTTATTCCATGACATATGAATGAGATCATGTAAATGCCCTTGTTAAACTTATTTAATTAAAATATAAGATATTATGAAATAGTCAAATTTGAATTGTGAACTATAATAGACATATCTCTTAGAACCAATTTAAAATCTTCACTACCTGTGCCAAATTCCAAATTGATTAACTACAAATCCAGAATAGGTTTAAATTTTATTTACATTAAGCTGATTTTACTGGTTTTATTTTAACGTTCTTGTTAACCAGAAAGGGCATAATATTTATTAGTTGTATTCCAACTTTCACATTTAAAGCAAATGAATTCTGTTTAATGGAAATAAGAATCAAAGCTATTGTAATTTGTCATTAGAGATGTTTGGGCTTGGCTTATTGATGGAAAGGGTTATCCTGAAACTGGTCATGTGAGCTTTGCATTGTCATACTTCACAATTTAAAACTTGGCTGTTAATGTCTTATATCTTACTTAAATAACGAGCTAATAGAGAACATTTAAATGCTGTCACTTATAATATTGTAAATTCACATGATCATCATCTCATGCTAGCACATAACTGTTAGTAAACAGGCAAAAACTCTCCTAAGATCTAGGTGCAGTGTTCTCAGATCCAAGGCTTCTCACTGATGAGGGCCACAAGCCAGAAACTAGTCTGGGGATATTGGATGAGTAGGCACTAGATAGGGATTTTATGCACAAGCCTTCTGGCATCCATTGATTTCTCTGGTTAGCACAAGGTGGCACTACTATAAGGAGAGTTTTTGCCTGTTTAATATTGTAAATTGCAGTTCTGTATTTTATGTAATCGGTCATATGTTAAATTTAAGAGGTCTCTTTCTGTCTCCACTTTATTCATCATTGGTAATTCATTATTCATATACTTCTTGTATAATTACACTTCTGTCATTGCAGCTTTAAATTTTCTTTTCCAGTGATGTCTTGCCAGACATTAATCCAAATGTTTTGACTCGGACATGATATTTTATATCAGAAGAACATGTAGTCTGATTATTTATCATCAAGTCAGGGACTCATTCTATAGTATAAATCCGATATTTGATGATTCTGCTTTATTTACCATATGTTACTTTTTAAAGCATATTCTACAAATTAGAATTTACTTTTATATACTCAGTTTTATGTTCATTGCACATTAACACAAATTTTTGAGCAGTAGATATTGGATTAACAGTGTTCTATCAGTAATTTCATAGGATCACCATATCAAATATCATATGATGTATGCATTATTTTTGATGACGCACACCTATATATAACAGAACATGTATGCCAGTGTCAGATATTATCAGCTGAATATACTTTCAATGCAGTACACCAGATTTATGGCAACCATTATTAAAATGAAAAAAAAAAAACCTATGCTATTTAATGACCAGAAGTTCCAGAACACGATTCAGTCTCTGATCCAAAATATTGTTAGAATTAATTTTTCTTTTCCTATCATATGATTAATCACATACTGTACTAATTTTCTAAGGATAGCAATTATGTCCATAATCTTTTTCGTGTCAAAAGAAAATAGAATAAAGTTGGAGAATTAGATTTAAATTTTGTATATCGACAAATATGGAGTCTAAGGCTCATAGACAAACTAGACTTAGTTTTATCATAATAAATGACTGAACAGTTAGATCCCCCACATACAATAAAATGCCCAGTTTGATGTTTTCAACCTGATTTACTCTATCCTTAGTATTATTTATCAACCTATTTAAAAACAGAGAAGTACTAAATTCATTTTAAAGTCTTTGGAAAAAAAACTTCAATTTTGAAGATAAATTAGGAACATATAAAATAATGAAATCCATTCCATATCAATTTTAATTCCCTTATGCCTTAACTTTATTATAAAATAAATTTAAATACCTCTACAGTAAACTCATAATAACCTACATTTAGTAAATCTTTATATATACTTCTCAACATTCTGCTTATCTACTTCAAATTCAATCCTGAAAGCTTATACTTTAAAGGAGTGCATAACTGCTGCTCATGAAACATCCATATTTTATAATTTTGTACATAAAAAAGATTTATGAACTTTGTATTATTATAATTCATTATTCAAAATGTAGCTATTATATGCTTTGGTTAAGTAATGACTAATAGAGGGTGCTAGAATGTACTCATAAGGCTTATCTTTGTATTATATTATGTAATTGGTTATATATATATATATATATATAGATATATATGTTAAGTGTATAAACTGAATATGTATATAATAATAAATATATATTGCAGTTTGAAGCAAAGAGAATCAAGAAAACAGAAACTTCTATTAGCCAAAGAAAAAGGACTGTCATTGGGTCCATCTCGTAAACGACTAAAAGCCAGCACAATGGCTAATTCAGTGTGTAAAATTTCTGTAGTAATTGATATGTCTTTTGATAGTTTTATGGAAGATCAGGTAAGTGAATAAATTAAAATTAATTTTGAATGTTTTTAATTTTTAAATATAAATTGGCAATAAAAAAAAGCATGAGTTGAAAAACAAAATTTATATTACTAACATATCCATCTAGTAATAACTGTGCCAATAGGAATGGTAATACAATAGTGATTTTAGTTTTTAATGATAAAGATTTGAAATTTTTATAAGAATTTGTAATTATATCAATCACACATTTGATTGAACCTTCTTGCATGTATTGATTATCCTGGCTTGCACTGGATGGCACTACTGTATGGAGGGTTTTGGCATAGTTGATTGAATTGTTGAATGTTCTTAAAAGAATTCGTAATCAGTTTCTAAAAGCACTGCCTAATCACCACTGCCACATCATTTTGTTCAATTATTCTTTTCATATTTGCATATTAACTAAAGTTACCTTTAATTTCATTGATCACATTTTTAAGTGAGATACTCTTGGCCTCCTCAGACTTATTCTCAAAGCACAAAACTTTATGTAGAAAAATGTATTTCAGACAATGCCCTAGGAATTTTATTTTCCTCAATTTTATCATATCAGAAGTTCTCTTTCCCTATCAGTTTCTCTTGTTATTTAATTATTCATCTCCTTTTCCATCTAATTTATCCTAGTCAATATTCTAAAAGTCTCACTTTATAGCTTCCAATCTTATTCTTTATTGCTTTATGCAAAGAGTCTCACATAACTAACTACATCATTATACTCCAAACAAATATATAAATCATATTTATATCTTTCTTAATACATTCAACTGTTAATAATAATGCACAGTTTGATATAGAATTATTCTCCTTTTTCCTTTAAATGTTGCTGACCTGACCAATGATAGTCTAGTATGGAAATGTAATTGATCTTTAGATATGTGATAGTAAATTTAAGATGGCATGCTAAACAACTACACTATTCTATAGGCTATTTATTTTCATTTTTACTTTTTTTTTTTTTGTATTGTTCTCAAGTATTCTAATTTTTTAGACCAAATTTCTGTAAATGGAATCATTTAATAAAAAGTAAT
Source organism: Epiperipatus broadwayi (assembly GCA_028023455.1). Lineage (NCBI taxonomy): Eukaryota > Metazoa > Onychophora > Udeonychophora > Euonychophora > Peripatidae > Epiperipatus > Epiperipatus broadwayi. The sequence continues at coordinate 16,392,790 of JAQFVV010000011.1, forward strand.
GTTAAAATGATTCCATCTCAAAATTTCCTGATTAAAATAGTGAACAAAAAAATGTCCAAGTCGATATTTTCATACTATATTAAAAGAAAATTAAATAAGTAACTAATGTCCATAAATGTTTGGAATCTTTTGGAAATTAAATAAGTAAATTTGTGAATTCTAAAGCTGTTTTCTGACTGGAATATTCAGAACAAATTGTTTTATTATTTTCAAATATTATTTACTACCGTAGATAGTGTGAAGTGGGATTACCACATTCATTGGAACCTAGCCCTGCACATAAAAAACATTCATAATTACATAAATTGATGATATAATTAAGAGCTTTGTAATAAAAAGGGTAAGAGAAATTTCTTAATAAATTTTTCTTGCTTATTTTTCTTATTAAAAAAAAAAAATTTAAAAATGTATATAAGCATTTTATTTTTTTGATTTTGTACAATGTTTGAACTCAGCCCTGTAAGAGTTCACATCGATTCTATTTGTTCACTGATATTTGGCTTGAGAACCTTATGACTCTTAGAATAGAACTTTTCTTGTTATCAGGAGGAGGCTTGCTACAAAAATCTCTTTATAAGCAAATCCAGAAAACCTGTATGGGTATATAAACGATCTTTATTTAGATGTTATTTATGTTTATGCATTATAATGTTTGTTCATACCACAAAGAAACAGTAATATAACACATTATTTCTCATAGACTTTCGTGGTTAGTTTTCTTGTCTATTTTAGAATTATCATCTATAATCTTGAGCAATCAATGGGTATCAGATGGTATAATGTTGTAATAAATTCCATCCGTGAACCAGTTTTTAGATTTTGCCTTTATTGGTTCGTTTATTAATTCTTTTACATTTGCAAGTTAAGTTTTTGGCTTATTTTACTATTGATCTGAAAAGGTCAGTTAGAAAATAAAATAACTAATACATATTTTTCAATATATACTTGCTAAAAATTTTAAATATCAGTGACCTCTCATTAAATGAAGCCTTTACAAATCTGACTTTATATGTACTACTTATGAGCACAGCATCATGTTCCTCGAACATTTTAATGTTAAAAAGATTTTGTTAATAATGAATATCAACACTTTATTTCATTGTTTCAGCAAAACAAAAATATTCGAAAAAAGCAGAAGCCAGAAATCAATCTAGGGATTAATAAATTGTAATATCTATTATAAGCTTAAATAATAAATGTTTATCAGATGATAGTACAATTTATTAATCCCTAGATTGATTTCTGGCTTCTGCTTTTTTCAAAACTGAGAATTTAGGATTCAGAGTTAAAATTACTGCAGTTATGTTGGTATCACTTTTAATTCCTGACTTTCTTTTTTAACCAGGAATGTCAATAGTAAGTAGCACAGCAACATTTGATTCTTTCAGTAAACTATACAATAAACAAGATGAGATGAGATGCGCTGTGACTTCTCCTTTATCGGAGTCAGGAATCTCTTAGCTACCATGCCCAGAGAAACCTGTTAGTTTCTTTACCTTCCCTATCCACCCCCCTCCCATAAGTTTTCCCCATATCTATCCCATTTCCACAATATAATCTTTGTCAAGTCCATGGCCTTTATATCTAAATCTCCCTTATCTTTTTCCAAACCCAGAATAAAAATCAAGAACCTACCTTATGTATAATCCCTTTGTTTATATTTATTTCCCCACAACTTCATTATTTGTGTTCTTTCTACTTGCAAACATTTATAATCAATTAACTGATGCCTAATGTTTTCTATACTTTCCTTACACAATTTGCAGACTAAATCACACACATTTTTCCATTTATGTGTATATTCTCTAGTTGCTAAAGATCCTGTTTGAGCCTTAAACAGTAAACTACTTTCCTTGCTATTATCATAAATTAATTCGCACCTAATGATGTGATGTGATGCACTGTGACTTCTCCTTATACGGAAATCAGGAATCTTTCACCAACTATGCCCAGAGAAACCTGTTAGCCACTTTACCTTCCCTTTCCATTTCCCACCCTAAGTTTTACCATAATCTGCTCCATCCCATTTCCACAACATAATCTTTGTCAACTCCATGACCTTCATATCTAAATCCCCCTTATCTTTTCCCAAACCCAGTATAAAAACCAATAATCCACTTTCTGTATAATCAGTTTGTTTATAATTATTCTTCCGTAACTTCATTATTTGAACCCTTTCTGCTTCCAAGCATTTACATTGAATTAACAAATGCCTAATATTTTTTATGCTTTCCTTTCACAACTTGCAGACTAAATCACCCATATTGTTCCATTTATGTATATATTCCTTTGTTGCTAAAGATCTCATTCGAGCCTTAAACAATAAACTACTTTCTTTACTATTATCATAAATTAACTCGCATGGAATGTTCCGTTTACTTCTATATATATTTAAACTCTTTTTACTCTCCATACTAGTTCTCCATCTTTCCTACTCCCTATTCTTTATTAATGCATATATTATTCTATCCCATTCCTTACCACTATAACACTCAACAATCCTCCTAACACAATCATCCCACCCTTTGTACAAATATACTGATATAAATTCTTTATCCAAATCTTCTGCATACCGCATTACCTTTCTTACCCATCTTGTTGCCTGCTCTTTACTCGCAACCCAGTTAAATACTATTTTGGCTATTCTTTTATTATCCATAAACTGCAATCTACCGAACATTTTCATTTTGCTTTTTGCATCTCTCATAATAAAAACTTGACTATCCCATTTCTCCTTGAATTGCCACCTTTGCTGTCCACACATCTGCATCTAATGTATGTCTTCCTAGTTCCCTTTGTACTTTTTTAAAGTAATCTAATACACCTTTACTAACACACAACACGTCATTGCCATACGTTAACCCTGCTACTGCAACTCCCTTCCATACAATTCTAGCTATATCATATTTATTATATGAAAATACTGTTAATTTCTTTATCAATCCCTTTCTTTTCTTTGCTTCATTTATCAATTTTTTCTCCCATTCATCCAAGCAATTTGCTCCAGCGCCATCTATTATAACTTGATTAATCACTTGTTACATATTAGTGAAATTCATGTAATATTAATGCTATGCCATTTATGACTCCAATGTATGTATGTATGTATGTTATTTACAATCTATATCATCTGTTTTTTTCCCTCTTGTTATTATTTTTCTTGTACATCATTTTAAAATTTACTGTATTTTTTCACTTCTTATAGTTTATTAAATGAAAATCTAATTTTAAATTTCTAAAATTTATTTTCTATGGGCTTACTGATGATCAAATGTTTCCTAGTCAGAAATGTTTTATTTAACAAAAGAAAAATCAAAATGAACTTATATTATTTGCAGTGCCATCATTATATATTAAAATGCCCACTCCATGTTAAGTTAATAGGATCGCTCAAACTTGTAATGAAATAAATAATAATTAGTAAATTACCAAATTAACTTAAATAATATGATAAGACCAGAGTAACTTTTCACTCTGGTGATTACCAGATGCGCATCAGCTTGGAATGCAAAATTGGAAGGAATGTTGGCATGTGTTCAACAATTACCTTTAATTAAGTATTTTACCTCTCAAGCTGAAAATCTGAAATTTGAATTAGTTCTCTTCATTATATTATTTTGATTAAGCTGGAAAGTTTGATGATTTGTGTTTAATATTAGCATTGACATCAGGGAAATAAGATGGTTATGATTAATGAAGAACTGAAAGTACTAAAATATTTTAGATTTAACTGGATTCGGATCTATATAATTCCATGCAACTTGATAAATAAAATGGAGTTAATGATGGCTGCTGGTTACAGGTCTGCATTTCTTCCAACTTTGAATTTCAAGTCCTATTAATAAAAGCTAAATCCAGAGACCAGTCTCAGGGTAGGGCTTTTGTATGCATGGTAATTACTGATTACTCAACTTTAGGCTAGATGGCACTAGAGTGGACAATTTCTAAGATATGTTTTTGGATGTTTGGGATTTTTTTTATTAGTAAGAAGGAATTATAGAGTAAAGATGGATTACATTTAGAAAACAAGGAAGTGAAGCATTAAGGAATTTGATTACAAAAAATATTATAGTTTGGGAAACCTATATAAGGTGGGTAAGGTATTAAATTACAGTATTATCAAAAAGATTAAGAATGGAAAAGAAGTAAACAAAGGGTAGCTGATTTAGATATAATTGTAGATGTGGAGAGGGAATGTGTCTGTACAACTAATGAAAACAAGCTAATTACAAATGTAATAGAGAAGAAATAGTCAAAAGAATTTATAAAAGGATAGTAAGAAAAAAAAAAATTGTTAAAATTGGATATTTGAATGTGCAAGGTGATAGGAGATCAGAAAAGTGATTGGAATTAAACAAAGAGTTAAAAACAAAGAGCTTGAGGTATTAGCAGTAATGGAAACACATATAAGAGAAAAATAACCTACTTGGTATTGCAGGATATAAATAGAAAAGAAAAAGAAAGTATCGGAGTTATGTAAAAAAAAAAATTTAAATACTGTTAAGTGTCAAGAACATTTGTGGTTTGAGAAAAAGTTAAAAAGACAAGAATGGATGGTGGCCATAGTGTATATGGCCGCTGGAGATAGTCAAACTATAATGGAGTGGAACAGTAGCATATATGAATGCATAGTAAGGATATACAGTTTCACAAAAAGGGTAAGAAGATAATGGTTGTAGGGACATGAATGGGCATATTGAAGAAATTGATAATTATGGATAACAAAGCAGACAGCCTTTGAAAATTTTTTGTCAGAAAGTGAATTTGAGCATTGGATATTTATCAAATATTTATGAGTGACAATACACATGATCTAGAAATAATATAATTTACACAATAGATTATGTATTAGTAGAGAAAGAGGGAATGAATAAAGTACAGAAAATTAGTGTTTAATAATGAAGAGAGAGTATGTAATAGTGATCATAATTTCTTTATAATAGAGATGGTTAGCAGTATGATGGAAAATAGTAATAAAAGTAGCAAGAATAGTGAAAGATGTGGATGGAGAATGAATGATAAGAATAAGTTAAAAAAATATAAAATAAAAGTAGAAGAAATCATGAAAGAGTTTGTTGGGGATGAATTTAGAAAAAGTGCAAAGGTTTAGGATGAGAATATTCAGAAGAATAAATGTACTAGAAAAATGAGAATTAGTAAAAGTATAAAAGAGAGGAAAAAGCATTCAGAGAATATAAATGTGCTATTAAAAACAAAGAAAGTGAAAAAGATGTTAATATTAAATGGAAAAAAGAAAAAAAGAAGTTGGCTAAAATAGATAATTATATAGAAAGAAATAAATTAAAATTATTGGAGGATATTAATAAAAACGGAAGAGATGGAAGTAAAAAATTTTGGAAATATATTAAAAGAATGAATGTAGGGAAGAGAGAAATAGTATTACTAAATAATGAGAAAAAAGAGTGTAGCTCTAGAGAAGAATTAGCAACAATCTTAAATATGTATAATGGATATATAATTTAATACATTGTACAGGCTTACACACATCTGCACATATAATGTAATATATAAGGGATTCGAACTCAGACTTTCATACAACTCTTAATTCTCCATGCCATCTCATATTGCTGACTTACCTGATCACACATAAGATGTGAAGGACAGAGTGATAACAAACATAAAAGCATATAGTAATGGAAATATTAGATTTACAGAAAATGAATGATGCAGGGAAGAAATTGGGCAGTGGAAAAGTAAAAGGTTTGGATGGATGTGCAGCAGAGATGGTAATGAATTTAGGGCATAGGACAAAATTAAATCTATTATCATATTTTAATAAGATGATACAGAAGAGAGAATTTCCAGATAGCTGGAATAATACAAGAATAAGGCTATTATTTAAAGGAAAGGGTAAGGATCATGGAAAGTTCAAAATAATTATAGACCGATAGTGGTAATGTCAGTGTTATTTAAAGTTTTTGCATATAAGATAGCTGGAAAAGTGGCAAAGTGGATTGAAGAAAATAATAGTGGGAGAAATGCAAGGAAGTTTTTGATCAGATAGGTGTATAGGAGATAGTTTATTTGCAGTCACACAAGTTAGAGAAATAAGTAGGAATACAGGTAGGCAATTATATATGCCTTTATAGACATAAAGAAGGCATATGATAGTGTAAATAGAAATAAATTATGGATAAGTCCAGTAAATTCGGGAATGATTGGAGCTTTAGTGGATCTTATTAAGACTTTATATGTATCAATTAGGAAATACAGAATCAGTTAAAGTCAAAAATGAAGTGGGACAAAGACAAGGATGCCCTATATCACCTATTTTGTTTTTGTTATATTTGGAAGAAATGGAAAGCAATAGAAAGAGTAAGAAGAGCAGTAGAGATATCATTAATAGGTGGCAAGGGAGTATACACATTATCAAATCTTATCTTCTTGTGCACAGAAAGTAGGGAAAATATGGAAGTTATGCTGAAGACATGCACAAGTGGGTAAAGAGATGAGGATTAAATTTAGTGAAGAAAAATCAAAAGCAATGATAAATGCTGGGGAAAGAGAAGAGAAATAATTTTTTATTGAGGGATATAAATTTAAATGTGGTGAATAGATATAACTATTTGGGAATCGTCTTAAGCAATCAGAGAAATTGCTTGTATGAATGGGAGAAAAAAATTGATAAATGAAGCAAAGAACAGGACTGACAATGAAATTAACAATGTTTTCATATAATAAATCTGATGTAGCTAGAAATATATGGAAAGGGAATGATAGTAGCAGGGTTAACATATGGTAATGATGTGTTATGTGTTAGTAAAGGGGTGTTAGATTACTTACAAAAAGTACAAAGAGAGGTAGGAAGACATGCATTAGGTGCAGATGTGTAAACGGCAAAGGAGGCAATTCAAGGAGAAATGGGACAGTCAAGTTTTTATATGAGATGCAAAAAGCAAAAAGAAAATGTTCATAAATTGCAGTTTATGGATAATAAGAGAAAAGCCAAAATAGTATTTAATTGGGCTATGAGTAAAGGGCAGGCAAAAAGATGGGTGGGAAAGATAGTATGGCATGCAGAAGATTTGGATAAAGATACTTATGCAAAAGATAGGATGATTATGTTAGGAGAAGGAATAGGATAGAAAAATAAATTTATTAATAAAGAATGGGGAGTTTGAGAGATGCAGAACTAGTATGGGGAGTAAAAAGAGTTTAAATATATATAGAAGTAAACAGAATATTAGGTGTAAGTTAATTTATGAAAATAGCAAGTAAAGTAATTTACTGTTTAAGGCTCGAACAGGATCATTAGCAACAAGGGAATATATATATAAGCGGTGAAATGTAGGTGATTTAATCTGCAAGCTATGTCAGGAAATCATAGAAAATATTAGGCATCTGTTAATTGAATGTAAATGCTTACAAGTAGAAAGGGCACAAATAATGAAAGTTGTGAGAGAATAAATATAAACAAAGTGATTATACAGAAAGTGGGTTTTTGGTTTTTGCGCTGTGTTTGGAAAAAGATAAGGGGGATTTAGATATAAAGACCATAAGAGTGGACAAAGATAATGTTGTGAATATGGGATGGAGCAGGATAGAGAAAAATATGGGAAAACAGTGGGGAATGGAAAGAGAAGGTAAGGTGGTTAGCAGGTTTCTCTGGTATAGTGGCTGAAAGATTCCTGACTCCGAGGAAGGAGAAGCCATAGTGCATTGCAGTATGAAGATTTAAGTATTATGAATGAGAGTATTGCTCTGCATGATTTGATGCAGTGATGGACTGGTGGATTCTGGAGTTCAACATCCATGAATTGCACCTGCATTCCATTTTTGGTGCTTGAACTTGTGTTCAATTTATTCATGAAGTAGTAATGTGTTGAACTCTGGAGCATAAAGTCCTTAGATCGATTCCATTTTTGGCATTTCTCACATTCAAATTTATTATGAATCCCTGAACAATAAAATCATATGAATATTATTATTATTATTTTAATGAAAGCATTTAAGCCCTTTATTAATTTATTATTTATTTAAAATATTATATAAAAGCCAAATTCTGAACTGTGAATTATGACAATTCCAAGTCTCACAGGGCTTAAGGAAACATCATGTGAACAAATAACATAAAACACATGTGAAAGATAATTTGAGATTGAGGGAATGTTAAAAATGCTTTGAGCCTTTAAGCAATAGTATTACCATCTTCAAGAAATTAAAAATTGTAGCTAATTATTCTGCAAAGATCATATTTGATCATTAAGTTCTGTCACGAATATGTACAGGACCAGACTATAATCTAATCAGCCACACATTTAATAATTATACTTTAAATTAAACACACCAAAAGTTTTAATAACTTAATAATGAGTTTATTTAATCAGAATAATATGAAAGATAGTAATAGATTGGTAGGTTCAACTGGCAATTAGCTGGTTGAACTCCACAGCAAATAATTTTAATCACTGAATAGTTTATATATAGAGTTAGAATCTTATTTTCAACTTTAAGTCCTTCTTTTAATATTCACTCACTTTGAATCATTCTCTACATTAATTTTCACTAGTGATTTTAGTAAGTATTCTACTGCTTATATCTTTGAGTTAGTCCAATTATATTTTATTGTATCTCTTTTTCTGCACTATCTGGTCTGCAACTGCACTGCACACATTAAACTGTTTTCAATCTTCTACTAGTACCACTAGTTTGCTTTTTTCTCTCCTCTTGTTACAAATTCTGCACAGGCATTTTAATAGCTCTGCTAATTTGCCTATTGTTAGACATTTATTGGTATGCAAATTAGAATATGTAGGTTACTTGCAATTTACTTAATTCTACTTTTTGCATATCAGTATTTCTAGAGTGTCACAACACTACCTGTATTGACCAGCTTTGCTTTGCACACACATACCACATATCTTAATTAATAAACATATAAACCAGTTCATATATAGCAGTACCTTTACTTCACTCTAGAAATAAGTCCTTTTAACAGAAATAATCCTGTAACTTTTTTGGCATGCATCTCTCTCTGATAGGTCTCAATAAAGTTGTTTTTTTCTTTTCCCTGCTTTATTGTATCCTCTTGTTGTGATTGATTTTCACCATTTAATTCAATTAGTTCTTGAGTTTCATGATTTTATTTTTTTCTCTCTCTCTCAGTGATGGTAGCACATCTATTTTAACATCTTTTTCAGTGTTGGTAGACACACTCATCATTTCTCTGTCTAATCTATAGCCATGTGCGACTTTACACAGTGTTTAAAATAGTAATTCTGCCTGAGTTTTCTTCGTAGCAGAACTTGGCATGAAGTCCTGATACTCTTTAACTGGTAGCTTCACTGTCTGTTGGTAGGCTCAATATTTCTTCATGGTTTGTTCTATCTCCCTGTTCATGTTCAGCCACGAGACATAGGAACAAGCTAGTTTCTTCATATGTACAATTCCCACGTGTCCTTGATATAGTGGCTAAAATACACATTTTCTCCACTTGGGTGCAATCAGTACCTGGTCTGTCATAAGAATTCATTTCATGACATATCAACAAACTTTCCCGAGCATTCCAAATTGGAGGTATTACATTGCTTGGTCATCCATACTTTATGCAATTTTTTACAAATTAGTAACATTTGTCATTTCTCATCCATTCTGCTATAAGTTTGCTGTTCACTACCTTTAAATTTGTCTTTTTTAGTGGTGAAATTTTTTTCGGACATTCTCATTTTAGCAATTTCAACATGTCCAATGCTTATTGGAAAAGATTGGAACCAACTGCATCCTAACATCAGATTGATATTTCTTGTGACTATGTATAGTAGTAAATTTTTACTATGACTATTCACTTTTATGGGTACTAATACAACTTAATCTTGTATATTGGCTCTTTTTCAAATAGCTGTCCACTCTCTAAGCGTCATTAATGATACTTCTGTGCCTCTATCTATTTCTATTTTTATCATTTGCCCACAGACTTTTATTTCTAACATTTTTGACATATTATTGCTTTCTTTATTAGCCTGACATTAGTGGCCTTCTTTACCACTCACTCCTTCGTTTTACTATTTGGCAGTAAATCTTTTGATATTTGCCACTTATTGTTGCACAGCTTTGCTAAATGACCTGATTAACCAAAGTTAAAACACATATGTTTTGAATTTGCAAATTTTTTATCAATGGCCCTTTTTGCTGCAGTAATAACTGGTACTAGCCATCTGTGTCAAATTCTTCTGTGTCAATTCTGCCTTTGCCACATTTACTTGTATTCTCAAGGTGGCTATCTCTGTGCATTTTTAAATGCTTGAGCATGATGTAGGATGGTTTCATGTGCATCTCATGTTCAATGGTGACACTATGTTCGGGTACATTCTTCTAGAAGCATCTGCCTAAGTTTCATGTCTCTCATGACTCATAATAACTGATCCAATAGCATCTCCTCTATATAATCACTAAACTTGCATTCCTTCACTAAAGTTCACAGCGCTAAATCATACTTGCATATGCTTTCAGTTTGTGATTATATTTTACTATTAAAACAAAAACATGCTGTATATTTCAATGTTATTGACTTAAAATAAGCATTTAATTGTCTCAGCAACTCGTTGTGTGGGATATCTTCCAGCCACTTCAGATCACAAATGGTTTGCTAATTGTAGGGCATCCTGTTCTGATATCCATAGTAGAATGGCAACTTTCAGCTTATCTTCAATAATATCACTTATTATCATATATTTTACCATATGATTGGCATATATCTGCCACGATTCTGGTTTGTTCACATAAAGAAGTTATCACACCTATGCATTTCTGTGAGTATATATGTTCTCGTTAATATCTATTATATCCAGGTTCTGATAACTATGCCAAATAACATTTACAATTTCCACCACTTCAACTATGGGAATCTGTATGTAATCCTTACACAGATACTGGATACTTTGCCACTTAATATGCACAGGTTTTAAAACTGTTAACTGTGGCACTGGCCAAAATATCATTTAAATAGCTATATATTTAATAATTTATATTTTAAATTAAACACACCAAAAGTTTTAATGATTTAAAAATGAATTTATAAGTCAGTAATAGATTAAGTAGTTGGTGACTGGCTGGTTGAAGTCCACAATCACTGAACAATTCATATATAGAGTTAGACTCTATTTCCACACTTTATTAAAAGTTCTTATTTTAATATCTACTCACTTTATTCAATGTTTATTATTTTAATTCTGTAACTTTCTACATTAATTTTCACTTGTGATTTTAGTAAGCACTTTACTGCTCACTTGTATCTTTGAGTCGGTCTAATTAGATTTGACTGTATCTCTTTTCTTCTGCATTATTTGATCTGCAACTGCCCTATACACATTAGATTCTTTTCACTCTATTTATTAGTAGCACTAATCTGCTTTTCCCCTCCTCTCATCAGAAGTTCTGCAGGCATTTTAACATCTCTGCTAATTTGCAAATTATTAGACAATTATTGTTATGCAAATTAGAATATGTAGGTTACTTGCAGTTAGCTTAATATGCCATTATTTCTAGAGTAACATAACATTACCTGTATTGACCAGCTTTACACACATGCATATATATATATATCTTTATTAATATACTCATAACATGCATATATATCTATCTTTATTAATAAACTCATAAAGCAGTCAGTATATAGCAGAACAAGAAATACTTAAAACTTTAAATAATTGGAATAATGGAGTTATGAATAAAAATTCTCATCTCAAGTGAATAATAGCAAGTTATCATTTTTGGGAACTATTGATCAATACTCATAGATATATAATGGTTTTTTTTTTCACATTGTTGTTACTTGGCAAAAAGATTGAGTAGATAGAAATTACTTTTATTGAATTTTAGGTGAAGCAGAAAATAGGATTTTAATTTCCAATTGTTAGCCATTCACAAATATGGCTAAACAATTGTAGTTTTGTTTATTATAGTTATTAATAAAATATATAATCTTTTTTATATATAATTCTTGTCAACAGCAACTTCATTTGACTTTCTCAATATAATCACATGTTTTCCAACTGTAATTTTTTTCAGCCTATTCCAGAGCCATCTACTGTAAACCTGTGTAATTAATGGATGTAGGTGGTATAGTGCTATAAAATTCATATCCCTAGACCAATTTCTGGCTTTTGCCTTTACCATCAAAGACTTAGTATTCAAAGCTAGAATGTATTTATGTATCTGGAAACCACATTTTATTCCTTTACACTATGACTTAAAATTCAAGAAAACCTTAAGATTTTTGTATCCAAGCCAATTCCCTTGCATAGTTATGTCAATCTGATATCAGGTCATATGTATATTTTAAAGACTATATCAATCTAAGATCCCTTTTATCCATAGTAAAGAAAGATTAATATCAACAACTACTTTCTGAATTTATTAATATTTTTTTAAGAGTACCTCTCTTCACTCTACTTCAGAACTATCTATTTTAAGCCTAAGCACTAACCATCAATTAGAATTAAGCTTATTATAGATGGCTCTGGAGTAGGGTGAAAAGAATAGTTCATATATAATTGATACTTTATTGGAAACTTTCTTCTCAATAAATTTCAGTACTATGTCCTTTCACCTGCCAGAAGCACATGTTTTACTTTCATATAATATAAATAGGAAAAAAAAGTTCTGTTAGAAAGTGACAAGATTTACATATTCTTCCTCACCTTTCACTATTCTAGAGGTATAATGTAATTAAATAGAATGGATTAGTAATAAATATTAAAAGGTGAAATGTCAACTGATTGTCATTGTGGGATTCCAAATTATTAGTGTTTGAGGCAGATACCTATAATTATTATGGATTTATACTTAATAATTGACAATTTTGCATCAGTCACCATTAGAGAATTTTTAAAATTATAAGAAAAAATATTATTTTATATAATAAACTAATGATGAGTTTTAAGAACTGAAACAAAATTATGACTTTTAAATTACAATATTCGTTTTGTCTTCATTTATATTTAATGCTTTGTGTAATAGAGAAAAATGGTGTAGTGATTTTCTAGAGAGCTAAAGGTTTCTGTATTGATTCTTAGCTGAATACATTTTTCTTAAAAAAAAATCTCAGTTTGGCCAATTGTTGAATGAAGTTATCACGGTCATTTTGCCATTGTAGTCTTCAAACATTACATGACCTCCCAAGCAACTAACCATATTGTTATTATATATATAGTGATAATTTTTCTAGTGTTATGATTATATTTATATATAAATTAATATTGAAGACAATAAGAAATATAGTTATTGCCTACATCAGCTATACTCACTCTTTTTCCCCTCGGGCTATATATTATGTTTTCTATGTTTCTTGAGCTGCAATATAGGATGCTATACCTCATAATATGATAATGCAAAAAATGAACTTGAATGTGTTCAGGTGTTTATTTTAATGTTGAGACAAACTTTTGATTATTTATAATTACTATATGCTATTCTTAATATATTCTTCGCATATTTCAGTTTAGAATGAAATGATTTACAAAGATAAGTTGACACAAATAACATGAATAGTATTTAAACACACTTTTATATAGTCGTGTTTTTTTTCTGGCACTAATTTCCAAAATTTAGCATACTTTTTCCCTCCCTCTTTTTTAAAAAATACTCTCCAGATTTGTATTGTTTTTGAGCTCAATAAATTTGTTAAATAGCTTTGACTAATTATATCCCAATGCAAGTTAATTGTATATTAATTAATGTTTCTAAGTATCAGGGATTTTTTTTACAAGTAATAGGCAATTTTTAATATGACTTACATCTTGAAAACTGCTCTTAAATCCCTTGTATAAGACAGCTAAGTAGTTCAAAATAATCATATAGTTTTCTAGAGAAATATCAATATTTTGTTTAGTTCTTATTATGGTTGTTGTTATGTATGAATTCAAAACAAATAAATACACATATCTCATAAGGAATAAAATTAATAATAATAGAAATATATTTGTTATTTAATAAAAATTAATTATATAAAAAATAGTCAACACTAAATAGAGACATTTTATGATAGAAAACTTTGATTAATTAATGCTCAGTTTATCTAATATAAAATATCTCTATTTAGCTTTGATGTTTTTTAAAAATATAATTAGTATATATTTTATTAAACATAAAATATATTGCTACTATTATTAACTTTACTCCTTATAATATTCATCATCAACTACTATCAGTCCACTGCAGGATGAAGGTCTCTCCAAGTTCAATCCACCTTCTCCGATCTTTAGCTTCTCTTCCCCACATCACCTCTGCACACTTTCTTATTTCATCCATCCATCTCACATGTGGTCTATTTCTGGCTCTTTTACAATCTCTTGGAATCTATTTTTACAGCATAAATGTGTGTGAATATAGCACTCTTCAAAAGCAAATACTTTATTCACCATATATGAAATTATTTTCAGCCTATAAACACTTTATTCACCATCACCAATGATAAGACTATAAGTCATCATCACCCATCAGTTTCAAATTCTTTGTAAACTTTATTGTTTTTTTTTTTTTGTGAAATTAAAATAATTTCTTGCCACAAAGAAAAATAATGATCCAGAACTTTTCCACTGCTTAGCCATCATGCTAAGGCATGTAAAAGAATATTGCTAAATTTAATGTTCATTTTCACATCTTATTAAAGTCCCATGAGGAAAAGAAATCTTAAATGTTTTGTATTTTATGGTATAAGTGCAAACAATGTTATATATTTTTTTAATATAACACTTTTTTGATAAATCAAATTTTCTTTCCAATTATCTTGAAACATTCTATTTTCATTGAATACTTTTCATTCATACTCTGAAAACATTCCTGCTATTGTAATTAAATTATGGTGTAACATAAAACAAGATGTTTGTACGAGTGCAGTTTCTGATTGAAGTGAGGGGTGGATAGGTGCTGCACATCTCAAGATTTTAAGAACTTAGATGATTGAGTATGTGTTTTGGTATGCACATAAAAGCTCGACATGCCACATCTTGAGTATAATTGGCCTACATGGTTGAGGGCAGTGGTAGATTTTGGAGTTCAAGATTTACGAACCATGCCCGATTCCGTTATTTTTAGTGCTCAAACTTTTTATAAATTCTCAATCAGTAAACTATTCAATTATATATTTTTTTAATGTTCTTAAATAATTGCTCCATGACTTACATTAAAAGTCATCTTTTATTTTATTAATTTTTGTGTTTTTTCCTATTTTTTTGGATTACCTTTTCATTTTCTTTTGTCTGTCTATCCTTTCTTATAATGTTATATAAATTATTATTTTTTTATATTTTCACGTTTTTTCTCATTTATTTTTTTGTTTCAATCTTTTTTTTTATGGTCGTTATTACTTTTATTTTATTTTTCTTTGACATTTTTTTTATTAATTTTTTTATATTATTATTTTTTCCTCTTTCCTCCTTATTTTAGACTTTCTTTACAGGTAGACATAGAGTTATAACATATCTTACAATTGAAATGTTAGATTTAAATTTAAAAAAAAAAAGCAAATTAGAGAAAAACATTAACATTTCATTTTGTAGGATTTATGTAAATGTGTTAAGCAACTTCAGCGGTGTTATTCTTTAAATCGAAGGTCTATTGCACCTATGCAGGTAGTATGATTTAAATTTAATACTTTATAAATTTACTAATTATATTAAGGAAATGTAATTCACTGTGTTTCTTTAGTAGAAATTGCTATTTTTTTTTTTTTAATAAGCTTAACTGCCATAATGTACCATGTTCCTCAGGCAAAGATTATTTTTTTGACAGTATGTTATAAGAGACATTCATTATTAGAAATCAGGCTACGTCTCTAAAACTAAAATTCATAAGAGACATTCATTATCATAAATCAGACTACATCACTAAAACTAACATTTCATAAACATTATATTTATTACAAAATATAACAAAAGAAAATTTCAGTACAAAGTATACCAAAGCAACATTATTTTTAAAAAGAATTCATATAATTTTTATATAACAAAAAAATACAAAAAATTACTATACTTATAAATTTTAGATTGACTAAGATGTGAAGCAATGGAGTCACTAATTTTGAATTGGATTTTTCCATACGTTAAATTTATTTTTAAAAGCTTTCGCATGAATATACAATTCATGAATTAACTGATTTCCCTTTTATAACTTTACAAATTCAAGATCATTTAAATAGATGGTTATATCTATGAGAAATACAAGATTACTTATCTAAAACAGGCAAAACTCACTATACGTATTGCCACACACAGCAAGCTAGAGTAATCAATGGATGCCAGAAGGCTTGTGCATAAAATCCCCATCTAGTGCCTACTCATCCAATATCCCCAGACTAGTTTCTGGCTTGTGGCCTTCATCAGTGAGGAGCCTTGGATCTGAGAGCACTGCATCTAGATCTTAGGATCTAATGCAACTATCCAGCAGCCAAACTTTTATCTCCACTTAACTACAAAACTATGAGTCTTAAACTGAAAACACCTTAATGTTTTCAATCCAAGCCCATTAGCTTATATAGTCATATCTACTTATTATTCTTCAGCTCGGGGAAGTGTATGAAACATACAAAATTTTAATATTATTGCTGGTATAATCATGAAGCTAATATAACAAATCATGATGGCTGTTTCAGCTGATGATTAATAATTTAATACCTTTTCTTTTGTTTATCCATATCTTTTATTGAAAATGTATAACAATCTCATTTTTATTTAAATAGTATTTAGTGCATCAGTGATTCTCATTTTTGATAAATCAACTATGGTTGCATGTGTCTAACTATTATAAATAGTTTTTTAATTTTTATAAGTGCATGCATTACATATACAAATGAAATATGAATTTTGAACAAAAAATCACTTTTGCATGTTTATATATTATAGGGGATTTGAACCCAGACTTTCAAGCCCTTCAGCTATCTAATCTATCTCATACAATTAATACACATGTCCACACATATGTGAAAAAGATAAATGATCTCCAAATGTGTATGGCATGTGTATCAGTTGTATGAGATAGATTAGATAGCTGAAGGGAGCTTGCAAGTCTGGGTTCAAACCCCTATTATTACATCTAAACTCCAGGGATATATAAAAAAATATATATAAAAGAAATAATGGTTAGTACATCTGCCTGTTATGCTCATGAACTGGGATCTGAGTTCAGATTGGATGAATCTTAGAAAAAATTTTCAGGTCACAAGTAGGTTTAGAATTTTCTATCAGATAGTTGGCCAGTTAATGGGTACCCAGCTATTCTTAGATATAAGATAAAGATTCCATATAAATCTAATTTGGTCAGGTAAGTTTCAATACACAGAAGAGGGATGGATAGGATACAGGCTGAGTCTGTAATATTTAAATACAAGCATACTTTATATACCTGGAGTTTAGATGTAATATAGAGGATTTGAATACAGACTGTCAAGCTTTCTTCAGCTACCCATTCTTTCCTATACAACTGATACACATGATCACACATTCATGAAAAAGATAAATCATCTCCATTATATGTATTTTGTGCTGGACCAACCCTCATCATTTGGTCCAGATCACCATCTCCCTCATATATGTATATATAATCAGTGCTTGGCTTACATTAAGATAGCAAATCTTCAAGCTTTAATGGACAGGCTTCAATCTACTCCAGCCTCCAATTCTTCAGCCATCTATACCATTGAAAATCTGATAATGGAATGCCCAAATTCTTTATTGATGCCAATATTATTGCCAAGCCCTTATTGACTTTAAAACAGGCATTAAAAAAATAAAAATAAATGAGGATTTGTTTTTTTTTAATAATTTTATCAATGCATAAAAAATGATAAGTTGATAATATACTTCGAGAAGAAAGATATCAAAATTATTACAATTAAGACTATTTAGTTCAAACAATAGAGCTAACAGCTCATATAAAATATATGTGTGCATGCCTGAGGTTTTATATTTTTTGATTTGATCAATTTATTAATGTAAAACTAATAAATTAAATAATTTTGATTGTTGTTACTGTAATTTAATTAAAAGGTATTTATTAAATAAATAGGTAATTAAGTATCTGAGAAGTTTAAGAAAATGAATATAATAAATTATCAATTATTTATTTATTAAGTAAAGGATTGTAAAATTATTACTTTCCTTATTATTTTACTTCCAATTGTCCTATTAAATCAAATCCAGACAATTTTCTAGCATCTTCTTACTCGTAACCATAACAGATTTTGAGTTTTCTCCATAAAAACATAGAAATAGAAAAGCATAGTGGGAAATATTAGCTAATCAAGATATCAGCTGGCCAAAAGGATATAAATAATGGTGTTTGGAAAATCCAGTTAGTCATCGGAAAATTTAAATGCATTCAAAATCTAAGCCAATTAAAATTTAAAATAGCCATTTTGACTGCCTACTTCATGATGACCAAGTAGATCAACTCAGACTAGGCATTTTATCTAGCTTGGCAAAAAAAAAAAAATTGTTTTACAACAAACAAAGGATTATCACTAAAATGCTATTTTCAAGAAAATTTAATTGATTAATTTGAATTATTATTGAAAAATTAAAATACTTATGAGATGCATAATTATATCAACTTCAATGAAGTTGCTTGTCATTTCATTCAAAATAATTGTGAAATAATTAGTTACGTTATTTAAAATAATTATGAAACTACTTATCTCGTTAATTAAATAATTGTGAAACAACTCATCTATTCATTCAATATTAATAATGTTGAAATATCTTGTCTCAGAACCTATATGGAGTATCTCGTTATGGATTAATGAAAGAAGTATCTTAATCAATAAGTTTAGATTCATGTTATACAATAATATAAAATTTGTAGCTCGAATAAAATGCTGAATTATTAATTAAAATGAATGGAGTCACTGTATTTATGGATTATAATTTATTGCTTGGTCATGTTAAATATAAAATGACCTGAACTATATAGCAAAATGGATTAAGTTTCTGTAAACCAAAGGATTAATAATGTATTACCGATAAACAAGTGATAAATACCAGTCATTTGGATATAAATTTGCAGATGTTTTTAAATGAATTAAACCACTTTTTTTTTTTGTATGATAAACTGCAATTCACCATCAATGCTTTAAGAGTAGAATATGAATTATAGATGTCACTATATTAAAATATTACAAATGTCAAAGTCATCAGGCATCCTAAACTAGATTAGTTAGCTGAAATATAATCAGAATTGAATTGTCAAATGTAATTAAAATTTTATTATATTTTCATATTAAGTACTAATAAGGATTAAACTACAAAAGGAATTATCTTGTGCTTATAATATAATATTTGATGTTTTTATTTAAAGGGTTACTAGTGAATTTTTTAATATTAGAGTATGACACAAGTGTAAATATTATCATAAGATAAATTTTAATCATTCATAACAGTTGGATTACAAACTGTTGGATTACTTTAAACAAACTTTGTTATAGTGTATAATTATTTAGTTATAGTTATTATTAGTGTAATAAAGAAATTCTAAAGTTTTTCAGATATTAATAAGATATGAATGTACAGGTAACAATTTGTAAATTTTATTATTCATGACATTGGGTATGGTATAATATATGATTTATATTGGAGTTAGGTTGTATTAATTAAACTAATTTTAAACACATCTAAACTCATTATATTTAATTTATCATATGTTTTATTGGTCCTTAAAATTTAGCCTCAGATGCGTAGGAAGTTGATTATCCTTAAGTAGATAATTAGATCTATAAGGAATATTTTGTACATAGCTACTAGAATATTTGTATTAACTTTGAAATGCTATAGTATGCAATAAGGCATCCTGATGATAAATAAATAATTATATTTTGTTAATAGAGTTATATTACTAACTCATTGTTAAAACATTGAATAATATTGAAGCATAGTAAATAATTATCGTGACGGATATTAAGATATAGTAAATAAAGGTATGTATTTCATATATCATTTAGGAATGCTATGCAAATAATTTTACTTGTTTTAAAAGAGTGAAAGTCAGTTTTATAAATGGGATTCATTAGTTGTTGTTAACAAACTAATTAAGAACAGTATAAAGCATTATTATTATTATATCCTCCAGTATTTAAAGTTAAGATTTTCTTGAATATTTTTCAACCTTCTCCAATAGCATGTTAATGTTTTTGCAACACTGTAGAATTACACATAATCATATCCCAAGATTAGATTATTCTTAGAGAGCAAACATTAATATTTATTGGTTATTTTATAGAATTTTAATAATAAATTACATTCATTATTGTTCGCTTATAATTTTATTTTATTTATATTTTGATATTTTATAATAAAGTGATTGTTAATTTTAATATATCTATTTTGTCATTATTGAAATCATTGTCATTGCCTACTTATGAAATAAAAAGTCATACTTCTAAGATACTAAATTATATTTAAATCTGTTATACCTATTTAATATTGCTGCTAGTAATGTAAATTAGTAAGGTAAGGTGATGTACAATACAATTTTCTTTTACATTCTTACTTGGAATTAATACATTTTACTTCACTAAACTTTACATATTATTGTGTTTTCAATTTTATTCTCATAGTTTTGTAGTTGAGATAAAAGGGTTGCATTAGATCCTAAGATCTAGGTGCAGTGCTCTTAGATCCAAGACTTCTCACTGACGAAAGCCACAAGCTAGAAACTAGTCTGGGGATATTGGATGAGTAGGCACTAGATAGGGATTTTATGCACCAGCCTTTTGGCATCCATTGATTACTCTGGCTTGCACTGAGTGGCACTACTGTATGAAGAGTTTTGCCTGTTTTAATAACATTATACATCCGTACATTTTTATTTTATTTTAAAGGATTGAAAGTGATTTAATATATCTGAGATAAACAATTAGTTAACATTATATCTAAAATTGCTAGCTTTAATTAAAATAGATATTGATTTATATTTAAATATTTTTTTAAACAAAAGATATCTCAGAAAAAGTTTGTTTAAAATTTATTAAGAGTATTATCATACATTTAGGTAAATACTGTGAGAAATTTATTTATCTTCAACTTTATATAGTATTAAATTATGAAATAGTATTATCATTTGTTCTGTGTTGAGATAAAATATATATGCATTCTAATTTACTTTGGTAATCTACATAGAACACACTTGTCTCAAACGCTCATTTCTTGCACCCACCTCGTTGAAATCTTGGAATATCATTGAAAGGGGATTATAATGTACATGAAATATATGTGAACATTTTTGTAATTTACAGTATGGTTTATATAGTCTTCACAAAACTCAGTCTTAATTATTTGTTTTTCTCTCTTTTTTTCCTGAGTTAGAATAACTATACTTTTTTACAATTGGCTGCTAATGAATGAAAGAATATAATGAATATATATATACTCACATATATTCTATATTATCATGTATATTTTATTCTTGTTAAAAATTTATTGTATGTTTTTCTCCATATCATATCTCATAATATATTCTTCAGATATTAATATATCTATCAGTTTTTTTCTTCCATCTTTTACAGATTTTTTTGACATATTACTGAGAATTTCTCTACCTCTAAAGAAAATTTGTCCAGACTAAATTTTTTTTTCTTAATCTTGTTTTAGATAGGAAATATTGCCAATCACTTATAATGATTTTCATTTGTTTTGTTTTATATTTTGGCAACTTTTTTAATGATTGTCTGGAATTTTAGTAGTAATTATATATTGGACTATCATGCAGTACTAAATGTTGAATGTTTTTAGAAAAATTGAAACTTACTTAAACCTTTCAAATATGTTCAATTGTAAGTAATAGATGTGGGTTTAAATAAAATTTTAATTTTTTTAAAAGCGTTCAACTTTTAATATTAGACGACAGAAATAGTCCAACATATAATTATTTCTTTTTTTTTTAGTGATTTTACTTTTTATGTTTATTTATTAATTTATGATTCATCTTTGGTAATTAACTTCTTTAATATTTTTTTATTTTTATTGTTAGTGATTTTTTTTATTAGAAAAATTAATTTAGATTTTATTTTTTTCATACTTTTGTCTATAAACTGAGTTCATTATAGTCATCCATTAATTGCATTTTCAGTTTTTCAACTTAAACTAGATATTTATTCTATTTAGAAACATGTAATCATGGATTTTCTTTTTGAATGCATACATATATTAAATATTTTTATAATTTTGTAATTTTCAATATTTTAATCTCATGAATAGAGAATTGTGAGAAAGATAAATTATCCTCAAAGTGCATTTCATGCTGAACTAACACTCATCAGTTGGCCTGGTCGTAACCTCTCACATGTCTTTATTATCCTTGCTCCGAATTGACTAATATTAAATTAGTACAATTTAATCTAAAGGTGTCAAATATAGAAAAAAGTAGAATGGAATTAAATTCTTCTATATAGTTTGTGAATTTTTAATTAAAATCTAAATTGGATATCTGATTAGAAATGATATGATAAATTCTAGCCTAATAAATGATAGTAATAATCATTAAGATGTTTATCTGGGGAAAGGGGAATAGTGTCATAGTCATAAATGTGGGAAGTTTGGCACCTTTGGAATAAATTATAATATACATATATTGAAAAGGTCTATTCATTAATAGATGAAACCATGGTTGTGGAAGAATTTTAGTAAAGTTTTGTTGTATTGGCTAGTATTGCAATGATATATGATTTTCTATTTTATATATATATATATACACACACACATGCTTACATTTGTATATATATACTTATATTATAGTTTTATATAACCAATCTTAATGATAAAGCCAGAGAGAAAATGTCTCAAACTGCTGGTTCTCTTAAATGGGATGTAAGTATCTCCTAATTTCATAAACATTTATGTAGATACATATACACTTATATATGTAGTAGTCCTTCCTATATTCATGATATTAAGTTTGGCATGCCTTGGCATGGAGATCAAAATCTGCAGATAGTAACGAATCACATTCTATGCATTTTTAACATATTATATTAGTATATAACATATTTAACATTATTTTTTAATTATATTATAAGCATTTTGTATATAGATATGTATACATCCTGTATGTACATGATAAAAACGTGTAATATATATATGCAAACATGTATAAGGATAAGTACATATTGCTTTGGCATTGTGAACTAAAAAAATAAATAATAAAAAATACATTTTTTTAAATTATTTTTTAATTTAATATTTTTTTGAATTGTGGATAACTTAAGCCATGGATATAGTGACTAATATATATACATATCTGAAATTTACATTTACCATTTTTAAAATATTATTATTTATATTAGTATTTATTTGTTTTGCTAAATATTGTTATATAATATATATATATTTATAAGTTGATCTTAGGTAAAGTATCGATGTTCAAAACTTTGTGCAGAATAATATAGTAGCCAAAATTTAACAAACATGTTAGAAATATTTTTGATCAAGAGGAAATGATTTCTTCTTGGAGAGGGGGGGGGGTTTCAAAACTCACCAATAGAGGCAAGACATAGAGCTTTTCAACTTTATAGAGATAGTGAAAGTATACAGCTATTATAGCGAAAGTACACAGTTATTATTTCTGATTTTTTCCATTGATAAATCTCTTTTATTAAAGTCCTGTAAATGCGTTTGTTTTTTTAAGAATTCCTTTTATTGAAACCCATGAAAAGTCATCTAAGAAAAAAAGTTGTTTGACTTCATAAAACTGGAAATGTATAAGAATGAAAACAAAATGAAAAAGAAGCAAAGACTATCTTGGCATTAATTTAAAACTACTGTCTCTGCTCTCATGGAGTATCAACAAAAAAATAGCAAGTTTCAGTAATGCACCTGCAGTATTAAAATAGTATAAGTTCTTTATGATGTTGAATCAAGTTTTACATAAAACAATTGCATTTGTATTCATATAAGATTATGATTCAGACATCAATTTGGTGTTGTTTTTTTTTGTTTTAATAGAATTGAATCATTGATATTCTTTTATAGAAGGTAAAGATAATTTTCATCTAAATCGAATTATACATGTAGTAATTACACTGGTTGACATGATTTTTGTAACATTAATAAAAATGCTCTTGTGTTTCATTTAGGTAGTTATTAAAACACCTTTTCACAGAAATGTCCTACCATGTCCATTTTTGAGCACCTGCTTGTCCCTTATATGATGGGATTATTTGTACCTGGCTTTACCCATGTAGGAAGAATTATCACGAGAGGTAATGTAGGTATTTCCAATGTATTCTACGAACCTTTAAGGGACCTTGTACGTTTTTTGAAAGTTTAGTCTGATTCTGTCTTGTGAAAAGTATTTTTCTCCTATTTTATATAAAATGGCAAGTTCTAGTCATCGGTGTTGCAAAAATCCTGCGGATAAATTTTGTTACATATGTGGATGATTTATTTTAAAGGTACAGGCTAGATCTATATCCAAGGAAGTTAAAAAAGCCTATTTTTTATATTTTAAATGCCAAATTGGTGAACACAATAAAAGTTGGGCCCCTTATGTTTGCTGTGTGAGTTGTCATGTAAATTTAATGCAGTGGATAAATCACAAGAAAAATTCTATGCTATTTGCTGTTCCTATGGTGTGGAAGGAACCTTCTGACTATGTAAGTGATTGCTACTTCTGTATCACTAAAACAGAAGGGTATTCAAAAAAGCAAAGGGACAAAATTGAGTATCCAAATTTGCCTTCTGCACTAAGGCCAGTTCCTCATAGCCAGGAATTACCGGTGCTCATTACACAAACTTCGATGTTATGTTTGCCAGTGAGTCTAATTCTTCATCAAGATCTGATGTACAACTTCCTGAAAATACCAATAGTGACTCTACATTTTTACAAACTACCAGTGAACCTCATTTAATAACTCAGAACAAATTAAATGATTTTGTGCATGACCTGGGGTTGTCAAATAAAAATCTGAACTTCTTGGTTTCAGACTTCAATGGTCGAACCTGTTAGATAAAAATGTGTTTTATTTTACTGAAAATGGAGAATAAAACATTTTCAAGTTTTTATAAAGTGGAAGGATCGCTATGTGTCTGTTTTGATATTGACGGTTTAATGAATGAGCTTAATATGGAACATGTACCTTTCAAGTGGCGTTTTTTATAGATTCATCTAAATATAGTCATAAAGCAGTCTTACTTCATAATAGAAACAAAAAACCATTTATTCCTTTAGCCCATTCAGTGACAATAAAAGAAAACTATGATAACTTAGCTACCATACTAATTCAAGTTAAATATGAACAGTATCAGTAGGATATTTGTGGAGATTTAAAAGTGTTAGGCATATTGCTAGGGCTTCAAGGGTTTTTATAAAGTATTGTTTTTTTTGTGTGTCTATGGGACAGTCTAACAACACAAGAATATTTCATTAAGAAAGATTAGTCTCATAGAACTCCTTTTGAACCAGACACTGCAAAATAAAATATGCTCCCCTTGTTAAACCAAAAAAGGTACTTCTCCCACCTCTCCATATTAAGTTTGAACTAATGAAAAACTTTGTTAAACTATGGACAAAGAAGGTAATGGTTTCAAGTACCTAAAATAAATATTTCCTCAGTTAAGTGATGCAAAACTAAAAGAAGGCATCTTTAATGGACCTCAAATAAGGAAACTTTTAAGTAATTTTCTTTTTAAAAAAAATAAATAAATAAATGACAAGGAATTGGCAGCTTGGAACTGTTTTGTAAGTGCAGTGAAGGGATTTCTGGGTAACAAAAAAGATGAAAACTAAAACCCTCATAGATTGACTTTTAAAAGCCTATGAACTACTAGAATGTCGCATGTCCTTAAAAATGCATTTTTTGCACTCGCATTTGGATTTTTTTCTGCAAAATTTGGGTGCAGTAATTAATGAGAAAGGAGAGGATTTTACTAAGACATCAAGACAATGGAAATACAATACCATGGACACTGAAACCCATCTATGTTGGGCAACTACTGCTGGTTTTTAATAAGAGATAATTGTACTGAATGTAAGAGAAAAAAGTGAAATATTTTGTCACTGTTTGGTATCTTCATGTAATATTTTATAATTTTATTGCACATGATCCTTAGTCAAATGTCTTTGCTTAGATTTAACATGTTTTACATATTTTTATTAAATAAACATTGCATTGCAAAAATATGTCTTCTTTTATTTATCTGACCACCAACTCTGTAACAAAAAAATTGTATGTGTTACAGTATTTGGCATACCGTATTTGGATTTAGGACCACAAAAAACCTTATATAAAGTTATTTTCATTAATGTTACTTCAAAACAGTTTAAATTTGTTGACTAGTGTAATTGATACATACATATAATTACTACAGTCATCTAAATGAAGATATAAATGTGGTAATTCTATATTTCTAATTATCATATTCAAGCTGTGGAAATTTTTTAGGTTTTGAAATAAATTCCTATATGTTTAATTAAAATCATTATTTGAATTGGGTTCTATTTTTATTATCATTTACATATATATTTAATTCAATCTGATTTGTCATTTTCTTTGTTTATAATACATTTACTGTCATTTAAATACAATATTAGTTTCAGCGGTTTAATTATTTTTATGCAAAAAAAAAAACACATTGATCTTTATTAAAATGTCTGCTCGGTAAATTCCTAATCACTATTTCATAGAGGTCATATCAATTAATTGCTCATTTCTAACAGTGTGTCTATCTTGTTTTCAAGATCCTTTGTTTGGGCTTCACTTTTTAAATGAGATTTATCAAATTTGCATTTATAATTGGTAGTCTTCACCAGAGATTGGTTTGTCAATGAACACAATTTTTATTGGATTCAACTTTTGGAATATATATATATAAATAATTCTGTTTATGCTATTTCAGTGCTGCCACCTATTGCTAACTTATTAAGAAACATTAAATACGTAGCACTGTAATAATATTTCTAAAAAAGAATCTTTTATTATCAGACTTTTTAGGTCATTTTAATGAATTTGAAATAGCATGAGAGGGTATTATTTATACGTTTGTTAAAATGACTTTTAGAAGAACTGATTTATGAAAGATTTTTGTAATATAGGCATATGGAGATTATTTCTTCAAAAATATTATATATGGCACCTCATGATCTTATATAGCTAGCAGATTAATCATTTATATTTCAGAAGGGTGAAACATTACTTTAGCAACCATATTAGCAAAGTCTTGATCTAACCACCTTACAGTTTCAGATCTTAATGAAAAGTACATATTGATATTATTTTACCTTTTTTAATTTGCAGCTTCTTCACAAATGTCATTCATAGTAAAACTATTATGGTTATTTTGATTGTTTTTTTTTTTTATATATTGTTGATATTTTTAAAAAATCTGGAAAATATTATCAGTCTTTGGATATTGGATAAATCTCCCCTTGTATTAGTATCACTGGATATTAAAATGCTTCTTATTATGTATGATTAAAAGAGTATACATGTAATTTTAGAACTTTCATCTCTTTATTATTATTATTTTCTAATTTTTAAATATTAAAATGGTTTTTAAAAAAAATAGTCATATATCACGTGATCCCA
Source organism: Epiperipatus broadwayi (assembly GCA_028023455.1). NCBI lineage: Eukaryota > Metazoa > Onychophora > Udeonychophora > Euonychophora > Peripatidae > Epiperipatus > Epiperipatus broadwayi. The sequence goes on from JAQFVV010000011.1 coordinate 16,420,316, forward strand.
CTTTTTTTTTTAAGCTTGTAGAAAATGCACAAAGAGCTTAACATGAAACCATTGGTCAGGGGATGGGGGGTGGTTTTCAGATAGAGCTATTTTAAAAGCTTTCTCTTGCTAAGCATTTATCTCAAAGCTTGTTGAGCAATTAGCAAAGCTCTTTGTATATTAAAATAGTTTACTTTGACTATATAATTATAATTTCAATACATTAAAATCATGAAAATCCATCCCAAAAAGTTTTATAATGTGAAAATAAATTTGTGAGATTATGGGCCCTCACTTGTGAGATCCACAAGCATTTCCTTCTTGTAATTTAATGGATCCATCACTGTTGCAGTTGAAAAACAGGCAGACACAATGAAAATTCCAGCATGGTTGAAATTTTTATTAATACAACCGAAGACTCTTATAAAACTACAATATTGTACTTGTTTTTTCATAAACATTTTAATGAAGAAAATGTTCATTTAATGTAATTACCTAAGCAGTAGTTTTTATTGAATTCACATAATAATGGCACACAAATATTTTGTATACTATTCTATAATCTTTTAAAGTAACATAAATCAATATATACACTAATAATTTAGATATAACTGTATTAGAAGTAAACGGAATATTAGGTGCAAGTTATTTTGTGATAATAGCAAGGAAAGTAGTTTATTGTTTAAGGCTTGAACAGGATCTTTAGCAACAAGGGCATATACATATAAATGGAAAAATATGGGTGATTTAGTCTGCAAGTTGTGTAAGGAAAGCATAGAAAATATTAGGCATCTGTTAATTGAATGTAAATGCCTGAAAGCAGAAAGGATACAAATAATGAAATTGTGGAAGAATAAATATAAACAAAGTGATTGTACAAAAAGTGGGTTATTGTTTTTTATGCTGGTTTTGGGAAAAGATAAGGGGGATTGAGATATAAAGGCTATGGAGTTAACAAAGATTATGTTGTGGAAATGGGATGGAGCAGGATAGAGAAGAATATGGGAAAACTTAACGTGGGGAATGGAAAGGGAAGGTAAAGTAGCTAAAAGGTTTTTCTGGTCATAGTGGCTGAGATTCCTGACTCTGTATAAGGAGAAGTCACAGTGCATCACATCACATGCATACATATATAATTTTGGTATGTTCAGGGATTGTTAAATATTAAAGTATTATATTATTTCAGGTTTATTATAAAAAGGAAAATTATTTAGATTTATTTAACAAGGAACAGATTATCTATTTAACCAGTGAGTCTCCCAATATTATAAATACCTTAGAAGAGTCCAAAATTTACATCATTGGAGGTTTAGTCGATCATAATAAATATAAGGTAATGAAACTTTTTTTTTTTTTACTAGTCATTAGATCGTATTAAATATAAAATGATGAAAGTTTTAATTGATGTTATGAATGCAAACATTATTATTTATCTAAAATAGATGTTATAAATATTTTTTTTTTTGTGAAATATCAATTATAATATTTTTTATCCTATAAATTGTATGTATTGTTATAATTAAATTACATTAGAAATGCCATATTTTTTTAACCGGCATTACTTTCAATTTATTCTTTATTGATATGGGAGTAATAGTAATGGTCTCCTTTCAACTCACATTAATGACAGTATTTTTAAATGCCTTAGAATTATTGGGATTATTGCTAAATTAAAAAAAGATCTTGTACAAATATACAAACATTCATCCATTAATTTCAATCCTTGTTTTAAGAATTAATTATTGCTCTCTTGTATTATAAGAATAGGTTGCAAGTATAAAAGGTTTTGACATATAAATGTGCATTTACCTACTAGTATTGTAACTTATTTTGTGAATAGAAGGATATTAAATGAAATGAGCATTTTAAGAAAAATTGTTTTACATAAAATATATATATCAGAACTTATTGATAATTTTATTTATAGTATTCCTATATAACAATTATTTATTTTATATTAAAAGATATAATCCTAATTGGTATAAAAATTTAGCCATGATTAAATTGTCTAAATTCAGTTTAATAGTTTATGATTTTGTAAGTAAATATAAATTGACACTTGGTTTGTAAATGCATCTGTTGTTATATACTTAATAAATTGAAGTAAGTTAGATTAAAAATTGTTAAACATTTTTTTTGTTGTTGTTCTGAAATGTAGACTCTAAACATTATTAAAGATTAAATACATATATTAATTTTAATAACTTGTGCAGTTTCTTTGTAGTCATTTCTTATACAATTTTGTATTTTTAAAAATTATTATCACTGCCACTTTTACATTAAACGTATAGTCAAAGATTCTGTAAAAAATATATAAATGATTTTTGATTTCGACAAAATCAGGTTTCTTCAGAACGCCAAGACACCCACCACCGACAGCTGTATGTGATCACAATGTATATATTTATTAAATTTATTTAATTCACATAAATAAATGCACTGCAATGATATATAGTTATTGGGGAAAGTAGGTAGACCACTAAAAAATCACATGATCATCATTTTTTATGCTTACACAAGCTGTTTATACAGAGGTTAAACTCCATACAATAGCACTACTTGGTGCAAGACAGAATAAGTTACGTATGGAGAGTTTAGCCTCTGTGTAAACAGCTTTGTAAGCATAAAGAATGGTGATCATGTGATGTTTAGTGGTTTAATATCAATCTTGCCCAATAGGATTATGCTAACTGTGGTTATTAATGAACCAAAGACACTAAAAAGTATGGATGCTGATCTGAGTTCAGATCTATATGACTATACAAGCTAATGAGCTTGAATTGAAAACTTATATTTAGCTAATAAGGTAAAAGATAGCTGCTGGAGAGTTGCATTAGATCCTGAGATCTAGGTGCAGTACTCAGATCCAAGGCTCCTCACTGATGAAAGCCACAAGCTAGAAACTAGTCTGGGGATATTGGATGAGTAGGCACTAGATAGGGATTTTATGCACAAACTTTCTTGCATCCATTGATTACTCTGGTTTGCACTGAATGGCGCTACTGTATGGAGAGCTTAGCCTCTGGGAAAGTAGATAGATGCATTGGTTTGACTGAAGAGATCTGATTTTGGCAAAATGCATATTAAAAAATCACATATTGTTACTGTTGATTACAACCATGTGTGTAAAGTAAAAAATAGTATTAATAATAATTTCTAGTGATATATTATAATAAAACTATTAAAAAAGCTTTTGACAGTTGGAGTTTTTAAGAATCTGAGGGGTGACATTATAATATAAACATATGAAAATGCATGTATAGTGATTGGCTGTACAACAAATTAATGATGATTTAGAGAAATAAAGAATGGAAATTTTGAGGGTTCTGAATGTCACTCTCTTTCCTTTCCTTTAGTCCATCAATCATTAATGAGAAGAATTTTTAAAATTATTTCAGGGCTGGAAATATTGGAAACTATTAAAAAAATTTAAAATCAGCAAAAGTGAAATTAATTTTGCATGTTCTTGTTTTATTCATAGCTCAAAATAGTGATCAAATCACTAATATTATCACTGATAAGTTTATTTAAATTTTCTCTCCATTATGATTGGCTATTAGACCGACTGAAGTGATTGGTTATTAGATTCACTGAAAAGAATTGTTTAATTGTAGGCCAAATATATTATCTTTAGTGATTGTAATATTGATGATTCAGCACTAATTTTATTTTTCTGAAAACTAATATTTTTTTTTTTGTTGATTAAAGTTAGCTAAAGAAGTGATTGAACGTGTGATATAATAAATCTTATTGGTTATTTTTCTGTCTCTCCCTTGCCATATTGGAATTAATAGCATTTTTGTTAAAAAAAGATATATAGTAGCAAAATGGGAAGCAACTATTTGGGAGAGGATGTATAAAAATATTCTGCATAAAGGAAATCCAAACAATATGTAATCTAGCTGTCAGTAACTTAACCTAATATACTTTTGATAAAGGGCATTCTTACAAATAGAGGAAATTAAAATGTATCGCAAATCACTGCAACAGTTTATTCAATTAGACTCTACATAGTGATGAAAAAGTTAGAAAATATATTTAAAAAAATGAATTTAAAATCACTATTTATTGCCATTATCTGCTTACATTAACAATTATAAAAAATAATTAAGATCAAAAAAGTTTATACAATAAGAAATATATAATTTAATGCAAAAAAAGCTTTTTTTCAGCGATGTTTTATTGTCCTGTGTTTATAGAGAATATAACTTATATGCATTATACAGCTATGAAATATATATATATCAGAGATGAAGCATCTATGTATTGAACGGAATGAGTGCTTCTGCAGAAAAATTCATTAAAACTTTCAAAAGTTTTAATTAAAATTCAGTTTAAAAAATTCACTTTCAATTTTTTTACCAACAGTTGAATTGTTTTTATATACGCAAAGAATGAATTTAACTAATGCATTCTCGTTGATTATAAGAAGTTCAAACAATGCTAAGATCTAATTTACAGTTAAAACTTTTAAGAATGTTAAAAGGATTTGGAAGATAAAAATATATTGATAATGTATTATCTATATTTAAACTAATCACAGTCTGATTATAATGAGAAATTCAAATTCATTTTATTTTTGTATGGAATTACTGTTGACTTTCAATTTTTTTTTAGCAACAGTTGAATTGTTTTTATATACGTAGGAAGTGGAATGAACTCGATTAACTCATTCTCACTGATTATAAGAAGTTCAAGCAATGCTAAGATCTAATTTACAGTTAAAACTTTTAACAATATATTGATAATATATTCACTGATTTACAGATAAGAGAGTTTCAGATTTTTCTAGATGTGTGTAATATATATATTAGGCATTGTTATATAAAAATTGTTGTGGCAAGTGAAATAAAATCATTATAAAAAAAAAGAAGTGTGTTTCCATTCCTAAAAAAGTCACGCTTCGTCACTGATATATATATATAATCATATTGGCAAAGTATTATTAATAATATAAATTTGCACAAGTATGTATATATCTTTTTTATATACATCTATTTATAAATGAAATATAAAATGTGTATACATGTCTCTATGCATATGGAGCATCATATATTTCTATACATGCATGCGTATATTACATAATTTTCTATTAATATTTTAATGATCAGTTATTAATTAATTGCTTAAATGTTTTGTAGAATTTTATGCATTTTTTTTGTACTTAATGTAATTAATCTGATAGATTTTTCTCCTATTAGCTTCTTTAATATCATGTAAAGGTTTAATACTTTTTTGGCAATCTATGTTGTGGGCATATTTTAATGTTATTTATCACCCCTTCCATTAATTGCTTTATTATTTTCCTTTATCTTTTCTAATTGTTTCACTGTTTGTGTATACCAGGGGTTGTCAACCTTTTTTACCTTCTGCCCATATTTGTATTACGCACCGATGCCTGAATAACTTAATTTATTGTTTATGGAAATAATTACACAAAAAAGATTTATAATAGTGTATTGCTAGATACATAAACAATACAAAGTGAGTTAAAAATTTAAATCAATTTGAAAGAATAAAATGTATTCAATTTATATTGAACTTAAAATATTAATTTATTTAAGCCATAAGCAACTCTGCAAAAAAAAATTAAATGCCTGTTTGCATCTCTAAAAATCTACGGTTTTTCTTTTAACATCTGGAAATACTCACTGTCCATCTGAAAGCTTTAAATGTCCATTAGTGGGCAGTAAGGACTAGGTTGTTGACTTTGGTCTATAGTAAACCATACCATAACTTCCTAATAAACTTATAAACTATGCCTCTTTTATTCCTTATTTCATCTTTTATTTTAGTTAATTATTTAATATTTTTTAGTAAATGGGTATCTAACTCTTTCTAGCGATAGCATGGAAATCACCCAAACTTTCACAATCTGGCAATCAACCAGTCTTGTGAGTGCTGCCGTCTCTCTTTTCAGAGAAGTAAAAGCATATCTTTTGGAAAGGCAGTGATCTATTTAAGAATAATTTTGTCTTATACTAATAAATAGTAATGTGATGAAAATATTAGTGTTTAACAGTTATGCGTTGCCACCTTTGCAGTGTGATAGTTTGGGTTTATAGTAAATTGAGTCAATTTTTTTTGTGTCTAGAATAATATTTAACAGCCTTTGAATTAGTTAGTAATAATTTGTAGTAACTTTTATCTAATTCTCTTAATTGCACAAGAAATTAAGATTAGGCATTTAATAGACTTATCTATGATAGATTTACATTAGTGGTTTATGGACAAATCTTAGCGTTATTAAATTTATTAAATAAGCAAGAAATGTATACTCTGACACTTTTATATTGAATCTATTTTATTAAAATTTTTACATGTACCAGGAAACAATAAATTGTCTTTGCAGTAATTATGATTTTAATTGTATTAGACTGATATATATTCAAAACTTAAAGTAGATCTTATAAGTATAATTATGTTTGCTTTTAATTAACTAAAAAAACAAAGAAAAAACAATTAAATTGACAAGTTGTTGTATATAGGACCCTTTTGCTGTTATTTTTCTGGAGAGGCAAGCTATTATAGGACATATAAATCTAGTTGCAAAACTTTTATAAATAGTCACTTTATTATACTGAATCTACTTTCATTAGTAATTCTCTTCTTCGATACTATAGTTCTCTATTTCAAGCTTGAATAGTCAATGGACATCAGATGGTAATGCTGTTATATCCACATCTAATTCTAGTTTTCAGCCTCCATTAATAATTTTGAATCTAAAGCTGGATCTAATGCACATACAGCAGAAACTTTTAAATCCTTTTTTGTCATTGGGCTTATGGCGGAAATTTATAAAAGCCTAAGGTTTTGAACCCAAATCAACATACTTGTATTGTTATATAGATATGCTACCAAGCTAATAACATATTTTAGGGATATTAGTTTTATACTACTGTAGGCACCTCTTTCAGTTTTGTATGGAAAGGTTTAGATTAACAAAATATTACACGACTTTCTCCACCTATACTAAATGTTTTAAGGAATGGTTCTTTTCACTCTACTGTTAGAGTTGTCTATTACAAACTCAAATAATTGATGTTACCAGATGGAAGTATTACTTTATCCATATTTTCAGATTACCATCTGACTTTTGGCCTTTATCAGTAAGGGCTTCGGATCTAAAGTTAACAATTTTGATTGCTAACAGTTTTCTACATACAAGTATATATGTAAAGTGACTAAAACAGCATGATACCATTTCCTGTGTTTACACAAGATATTAATTCAGTAGCAAACTCTCTATTCAGTAGTTTGTTATTGTATTAACAGCTTGTGTGAGCATAGGAAATGATGATCATATGATGTTTTAGTGGTTTTATACCAATCCTGCCCATAGGATTATGCTAATTGTGGTTTTTAAAAAACTAAAGACACCAAAATGTATAGATACTGAACTAGGTTTGATCTCTGACTATACAAGTGAATGAGTTTAGATTGAAAACATTATGTTTTTATCTTATAGTTAACTAAATAAGTAAAAGGTGGCTGCTGGACAATTGCATTAGATCCTAAGATCTAAGTGCAGTGCTCTTAAATCCAAGGCTAGATAAGGTACTAGATAGTGATTTTATGCACAAATCTTCTTGCATCCATTGATTACTAAGGCTTGCACTAGGTGGCACTACTGTATGGAATTTGCTAAAAGTAAAATAAAAATGTTTGGTAGATTGCAGTTTATGGATAATAAAAGAATAGCTAAAATAGTATTTAATTGGGTTATGAGTAAAGGGCAGGTAACAAGATGGGTGAGAAAGGTAATGCGGTATGCAAAAGATTTGGATAAAGAATTTATATCAATATATTTGTACAAAAGATGGGATGATTGTGTTACGAGGATTTTTGAGTGTTATAGTATTAAGAAATGTGATAAAAGAATAAATTTATTAATAAAGACTAGGGAGTTAGAGATGGAGAAATAGTATGGAGAGTAAAAAGAGTTTAAATATATATAGAAATAAACAGAATATTAGGTGTGAGTTAATATATGATAATAGTAAGGAAAGTAGTTTATTGTTTAAGGCTCGAACGGGATCTTTAGCTACAAAAGAATATACATGTAAATGGAAAAATATGGGTGATTTATTTTGTAAATTATGTAAGGAAGGAATAGAAAATATTAGGCATTTGTTAATTGAATATAAATGTTTGAAAACAGAAAGGGTACATATAATGAAGTTGTGGAAAAATAAATATGAAAAGAGTGATTATACAGAAAGTGAATTATTGGTTTTTATGCTGGGTTTGGGAAAAGATAAGGGGGATTTAGATATAAAGGTTATAGAGTTGACAAAGATTATGTTGTGGAAATGGGATAGAGCAGATTATGGGTAAATTTAGAGTGGGGAATGTAAAATAAAGTGGCTAACAGGTTTATTTGGGCATAATTGCTGAGATATTCTTGACTTCATTTAAGGAGAAGCCATAATACATCACATCACATCAAAGTATATATATATTAAAATAAGAATTCAGAAATTTCTTGATATTAAGAGCATATATGAAATTATTTAATATTTTTGATATTTATATTTAATGTGATATTGCCAAGCAAAAAAAGGTAGTGGAAGAAAAAATTGAATTATTTTTATGTATGCTTAAATAATATTTATAAAAGTATATATTAAATTTTATAGGGCAAATGTTTCAACATCGCTCAGGAGAAAGGTATCCAACATGGTCAGCTTCCTCTTGATGACTATTTGGATATGAAAACAAGGAAAGTTCTCACTATAGATCAAGGTATGAATATTTGTATACTTTTTAATTTTAATTTGTTTCTTTATTGCATTGCCTTAATTAATTAATCAATCCTTTCTTATAAAATCTTTAATTTTTTGTACAATGCTTAACATTCATCAACATCGACAGTTTCGATTGCCCCTGCAATCTTCTTCAGAACTATAAATATATACACATATATATAAATATAAATTACACAACTATATATAAATTATATACAAATTATATAAATCCTATAAAATCCATATATATATATATTCATAAAAATATACAAAAATATTTGTCACCTGTATATCCCCTCAAATACATGAACATTAATAAAACAATTGAAATCTTTTAACACCTTAATTTTAATCTTTTTTTATTATATATTTTTAATATACTTTCATGCTATTATTTTATATTTTTCAAATATATTTATTTCAATTATTAACTTATCTTTATAACTTTATCTTCTATTTCCATAATTTATATTTAATTATTACTTTTATATGTTAACATTATCATATTTATTTATATACCTATTCTTACTTACTCCATTTTTTTATCTTATATCCTTTTAAATTTTTTATTTTTACTTTGTATATCCCTATATATATCTCATATTTCTAAAACTTAACCTTTAAACTTTTTATCATATTTTATAATTTAAAATCTATTACATAAACTATTCTGAAATTATTATAAACAGAAAAACATGTTTAATTCCTATTTAATAAAGAATGTATTAGAATGTTACATTTTACAGAAAGTAGGAGGGAAAGAAAGATTAAAGAAGCTATTTATATAAATAGTATAAAACCAAAAATGAACAATGATTTCGGATTGAGGAGAATTTTAATATAAAAGTTAATATAATAAAAATAAAAGAATAAAATTAAAATAAAGATAAAAAAATTAATAGGTAAAAAATGCAATAGAGGGAGCTAATGTATGAAAAATATATAAAAAACGGTTTAACTGAAATAGAGCAGAAACGTAAAAGATAAAGAAGTTTAAAAGGTAAAATTAAAAATTAAATGTTAGAATTAATTAAGATTATTAATATAAAAAATAAAATAAATAGGAATTAAACATGTTTTTCTGTTTATAATAATTTCAGAATAGTTTATGTAATAGATTTTAAATTATAAAATATGATAAAAAGTTTAAAGGTTAAGTTTTAGAAATATGAGATATATATAGGGATATACAAAGTAAAAATAAAAAATTTAAAAGGATATAAGATAAAAAAATGGAGTAAGTAAGAATAGGTATATAAATAAATATGATAATGTTAACATATAAAAGTAATAATTAAATATAAATTATGGAAATAGAAGATAAAGTTATAAAGATAAGTTAATAATTGAAATAAATATATTTGAAAAATATAAAATAATAGCATGAAAGTATATTAAAAATATATAATAAAAAAAGATTAAAATTAAGGTGTTAAAAGATTTCAATTGTTTTATTAATGTTCATGTATTTGAGGGGATATACAGGTGACAAATATTTTTGTATATTTTTATGAATATATATATATATGGATTTTATAGGATTTATATAATTTGTATATAATTTATATATAGTTGTGTAATTTATATTTATATATATGTGTATATATTTATAGTTCTGAAGAAGATTGCAGGGGCAATCGAAACTGTCGATGTTGATGAATGTTAAGCATTGTACAAAAAATTAAAGATTTTATAAGAAAGGATTGATTAATTATTTGTATACTTCTATACAAAACTCACACAGTGTTTTCCTGAAGGTTTGTGATAATGGTATTTTAGTTGAATTTATTATATTGTATTATTTCCATCATCTAATATAAGTATTGAATGTCTTTAGAAAAATTTAACTTTATTTAAATATTCCAAATATATTCAGCTATTAGTAATATCACACAGATTAGTATATGTAGAACGTTTCAAGAGATATTATTCTCCCCTCTTCTTCAGATGTTGCTGACCGTGACAGTACTAGCATGGGAATCGAATCTGTCACTGGTCAAGCCACCAATGCCTGAAGAAGAAAGAAGAATAATACCTCTCGAAACATTGTGCATATACTAATCTGTGGCTACTACTAACAGTTGAATATAATTGGAATATTTAAATAAAATTAAATTTTTCGAAAGACATTCAATATTTATATTATATGATGGAAACAGTCCAATATATAAATTCAACTAAAATACCATTATTGCAAACCTTCCGGTTTTAGATATATCTTTGTGGATTCCATTGTTCTAGCCATTCATCTCATAAATAGACATCCTTGCTTTCTTCAGGTTTGTTATAGTTTCTACATTTTTTTATTATAAACACCAGCTCTAACAGGATATTCAAAATATAACAATTTCTACATTATTTTGGCTTTCGTTGTTTTTTCAAAGTTAAATTTCATTGATAATCACATTCATTATTTTTTTAGGTAAAAGTCTCATTTAACACATGTACGAATATTTTTTTATCAATACATCCTGCATTTCAACTCCATCATAGTGCAACCTCTATCATCACAGACAGACAATCCTTTCTTTCATCAATAACCTTTACTGGTCAGGTGCAGTAGAGGTTCACTCAGTTGAATCTTCATATTTGTATTTACAGATTGATATTTTTCCATACACATAGGAGCTGGTTTTTAACAACTTTTAGCACCTTGTGGGAGAGTGCCAATCATTGCACTGCAGATATATATTTTTTAATTTGTTGGTTTTTTTTATCAGTACATCCCTTATTCTACTTCACCATATTGCAATGATCCAGAAGCAAATAATTTTTAAAATCTAATTATAAATGGATAGAAATTAGCTCCGACCTTGTGTGAGAGAAATATAATGAAGAAATATCAAACTGTAATACAGGCATGGAGATTACGATGTTTAGTGACCTGTGACTGTCTTGATGAGCATAGATTGTTTGCGAAATGCATGGTCTCTCTTCCTGCACTGGTAATAGGCTTGCTAATAGCTGAAAGGGGATATTTTGAGCCTTAATGCAATTAGTAGTTAAAGATGAATATCAAAATTTCTATCAATATTTGAAGTAGGACCCATTTTTTTAAAATAATATTTTAGTATTTTTGATACTAGTTTATAATCTGTGTCTTAAATATTCATACAAGATACCATGTACCAAGTAATGATGAATGATTAATGAAATTGTCTATTGACTAACTATCTGAGGAAAAAAAAGTAAGCCTTTTGAAAATCATTTTACTTGGTACAGATTCGAAATCCTATATAGGCAGTCAAGCAGATGCACTACCTTCTATGCATATATGTATGCCATCATGTATGGAAACCCAGAAATAATCTGAAATACATTAGCATTATAAATGTATATCCGTGCTACCCATATCAAATGATCTGCCTAGAAGCAGGTGTTTTGATCCTAGCTAACAGAAGATCATCTTTACCTTACTATGCTTTAGAAATCATGATAAGAGTGATAATTCTGTGAAAATCTTGTAATTAATAGATTTCACATGATCATTTCTTATGCTTGCTCATAACTGTTATTAAAACAGGCAAAACTCTCCATACAGTAGTGCCACTCAATGCAAGCCAGAGTATCCATTGATTACTCTGGCTTGCACTGAATGGCCCTACTGTATGGAGAGTTTTGCCAGTTTTAATTGATTTCCAGTTTTCACAAATTTAAAGTATGTCTGACATTAGACTCTTATAAAAACTAAAGTTCTAAGCTAAAATCAATTTCCTTGTCAGTTTAAAGGCATGCCAGCAAAAATACTATTAGTAAATAACGTGATTTATATTTTGCAATTGCCAGTTTGGTAAAGAAACAGAAATTCCCTTTATATCAACAGTATTTACATTTATAAAATCTATGAAAACTAATACATGTTAGATAAACTATTAGTCATTCAATGCATATAGTTGCTTGTTATTAGTTATAACAGCATTTACATTCCAACTGAATCCTATCTGGCATCATCAACCATGCTTCCTATAGACTACAGATTGCCAGTTTTGGATGACAACCTTGAAAATCATTCTTCAGCTTATCCTTCAGTTAATATGCATTAGTCTGTAAAACTAATGTTCCATATGGAAACTAGACTACATCTTGTTGAACTTCTAATTAAGGTAATATGTTATGAAAATATACAATAAACCTTAGTGAGAACTTGGCAGTAATATGAGGGATAACTGTGCCAGAACTACAGAGATGAAGGACCTAGGCTATCAAAATGAAAAACGACTATGTGGTGTTGACAGCCATGGAATAAACCAAGTGCTAGTTTATTCTTTACAGAACGAACTTCTCTTCACCTAGGAAACACAGTATTCCTGAATTTATATTGATTAATGATATAATGCATTTTAAACATAGTATGGCTACTTTTTTTTACAAATTATGTTGTAAAGCATACAATTTTTATAGAAGAGAAATTCAAATAATATTGCAGTCACCATTCGGATAAATGATTTTTATGTTTGCAATGTTTACAAAGCCCTCAATACAAATTTTCCCTACCCTTTACTTTCAGGTCTTTCTACACTTTTTGTATTTATAGTAGATTTCAATTCACAAAGTAGTCTCTGGGATTATTTAAATGAGGATCAAGCAGCTCGTCAACTTGTAGAATGGATTGAAATAAAAAACTTGCTTATTTATGATACTAAGCAAGGAGGAATATTCCACTCAGACAGATGGGGAATAGAAATATCTTTCATTTCAACAAAAAAGATTCACTACTACTTGCTCAACTACTGATATTAAATCATTTTCTCTATAGGTAATGCAAACCAAGTCTAACTATTCTTGAAATATATATTCCTGTAGTTGAAAACTATCTTGTTTTGAGATGAATGGAATTGAAGAAAAATTTACTGGTGTAGTTGATACGGATATCTTGAACAAAGTATTAATTGAATTTAATTCCATCCTATTTTGGTAGATTGTTATCTCTCCTTTTGGGGGGGGGGGGAGAGTTGGAATGGCCATATTCAGTTTTGAGTGGCTGTTTATTATTATTAACTGCCAGATAATCTATCTCACATGGACATCATAAGCAATTTATTCCAGGTTGGAATAAAACTAACAATGTTCTTTATAGCTAATGTTTGTTTATTAAAGATCTGGAAATTGCTGGCAAACTCATAAAGTCACTGGATGGTGAGAAAAAAAAAAAATTATAGAATCAAAACTTCACTAGATCTACTCATAAGGTTTGGATCTTTTACATTTATTTTTTTAAAATATAATTTTATCTTTCTTTACTCTATTCAAAAATCTTAATTTTTTAAAAATATAATCATATTGCCAGATTAAGAAATTAAAAAGATGAACTTATATAAGATTCCTAGAGTATTTCTGTTAAATCTCATAAGCTTTTACGTAAAACAAATATCCTTTTGAAATCAATATATTTAACTCAAATACTTATTAACTGTATGACCAGATATAATCATTATCAGTGGGGTAACTTTTAGTTTGATTTTAAGGTTCCCTATTATTTTATTTAAATATTTGTTTCTTAACTATTTAGTATAAACCACTAAACATCACATGATCACCATCTCTATACTAGCACATAACTGTTGTAAACAAAGGCAAAACTCCATACAGTAGTGCCACCCTGTGGCCACAAGCCAGAAACTAGTCTGGGGATATTGGATGACTAGGCACTAGATAGGGATTTTATGCACAAGCCTTATGGCATCCATTGATTACTCTGTTTGGCACAGGGTGGCACTACTGTATGGAGAGTTTTGCTTTTATTTAGTATAAAGTTTTAAATTATTTTAAAGTCCACTGAGCTCTTCAAATGATCACTGGATAAGTTTCTATTATCACAATATATATATAATATTATGATTCGATGTCAGTATTTTTAAAGCAATATACGTAATTATATAACTGAATATTTGTAAATACAGTAACTAAATAACTAAAAAAATTTTTTTACCCACTTAGGAGCGCTTTCGATTATCCCAGTAATCTGTGTCAACTAAAGCTTTGAAATGCTAACTTTTCCAAAGATAAAACCTCATTTATAAATGGATATGTAGGTATGGTAGTGGATATATAGGTGAATCTAGATGTACGTTGGAAAAAAGAACTAAAGTACACTTGCTATTATTAAAACGTGTTCAGAAATCAAAACAAAATTGCATAGTAGATAATAATATTTCAGCATCTGTTTTTTACGACCATAACAAATCATGTATTTATGGTTTTGACTTCAATTTCAACAGTGTAAAAATATTGCAAATTGAAAAAAATAACAATAAAAGAAAAATAAAGGAAGCTATGCTAATATACAAATATAAACATGATTTAATTAACAGGCAAGCAGCAAACGTTAAGATCACGGAATTGTGGGAAAGTTAGCATTTCAAAGCTTGGGATAATCGAAAGCGCTCCTAAGTGGATAAAATTTTTTAGTTATTTAGTTACTGTATTTACCAATATTCAGTTATATAATTATATATATATAATATCAAACAAAATTAATAATTAAAATACTTTAGAATATATACTACAAAATTCAATGTCTATATAAAATAAAAATAAAATCTTTGCTGTAGCATTTTACTCTGGCTATAGTGTTATTTTATATAGACATATTGAATTTTTTAGTGATTATTCTAGAGTATTTTGATTATATATATGTGTACAATATAATGAATCTTTGCTATTAATATAGGTAACATAAAAAAGTACTATAACAGAGCATTGAATTTATTCTTTATATAGAATTGATGTATATATTTATAAGGAAACTAGGCTTCACACATGCGTTATAGAAATGATACACACTCCACTGACAATAAATGCTTTAAAAGCATATATATATATGTAGAGCATTTTAAATTAAGTAATATGTATAAGAGAGAAAAAGTTAAAAATGATAAAAAATAGATGTAATTACCATATATGCTGATTAGCAGAAATAAAATTGGAATTATATATGATTAGATTTTGAATGTCTGTGTTTGAACAGATGATCAGTTAGATGGGCTGTAGTCAATCAAATTGCACATATGAATATTACCGAGAAATGAATGCAAATTTGATGAGAATGACACTGTATTTGCTTATGTATAGAAAATAAAAAAGTAATTCTACAAATATGTTAGTATTTTATTATCATGAAAGAGAACATGACATGGGTTTGATCCAGGTATTATTGAAATAGTTTGTAAAAATGAAATAAAATCAAAAAGGAAAATTAAAAAAAAACCATGGTTTACTATAAAAAATGATATGTGATGAATCAGAGAGCCAATATCATGTAAATAAATAAGCAACGGAGTTTTTAAATATAGTTACTAAAAGTTGAAAAGTTTATAATAGAGGCAAAACTCTCCATACAATAGTGCCACCATAATGGTGATTGAAGTATTATAATTTGATAATCATGAATAGAATGCAAACACATTAAAAGTATACTAGTTTACTAATGTAAAAATTAAATAATATAAACTTTTTTATATAATGCTTTTAATGTTACGTATATATATATATATATGTATTGTAATACAACATTTTAATGGATGTTTTAAATGGTGGAGTTATCCATTTATAAGTAACTTAATTATGAAGCACTTAACCTAGAACAAACTACCCCAGGTCAAGGGTTAAAGTAAAACTGATGGCATTGACAGGCTTAATTTACTTATAAATGGATAAGCATACACATTAAATATTACCATATGTATATGTATATTTATATATATGTTGGGTTCTTTGGCAGGACACTTGTATGGTAAATATACAGTATGATACTGTAAATAACTTTTTATAAATCTCCACATATACACTCTAATGCAAATTTTTTTAATATAATTCCTTTAATTTTTTAACAGTTTTGACTGTCCTGCAGTCTTCATCAGAGCTATAACATTTAAACATATAACCATTATTCTATATTGTGACCACAATTTTTAATTCATTTCATTTAACTAACTTCACTTTACGTGCGCCAAACTTCACTCTTTCTATGTGTGTAGCCTCAACTATTTCATTTATTTTAAGTAGCTAGTCGATCGAATCTAACCTTGGGATCGAACAAGGACGGCTCGTATGTTCGTCTAATTAGATTAATAATAAGACTAAGTATACCCAGGTGCCAAATTGCAACTATAAATCATAATGCCCACCAGAGATCATCATCATCATCCATGCTTATGACTATAGAAGATAATGGAGAAAGTAATAAAATTGTCTCTCAAAAAAAATATAATGTTGATAAATACAACTCAATTTATTGTGGTCTTGGTTTCAAACCTAGCAACAATTATGCAAATGTTTCTGTGACAAATTCTTATTACTAAATGAATAATAATGAGACAACTTTCTTCCACAACTTTAATATAAATATCTGATCTCAAGTGGTAACTACGAAAATGTTGTATACATTTCCAATTCATATATGATTAGAAATAATTTAGTAATCGATGCGGAGAACTCATAACTTATGCTTATAATATAAAATTATTATTTAATTTAAAGTAGGATAAAGAAAAGTTATAAATAAATCCTTCCCATTTAATCCCACTACTTTATTTTTCGTTCTCAGCATCTATCACTCTCAATAGTTACAATTATATAACAGTGAATGTCTGTGTTACGTTCTTTATATATTCTTAACTGAGAATTCTTAATCCTGTTCTCTTAAACACACATATTAGCCTTCCAACTGATTATCAATTCATGATCCTTATTATAAGAATAGCATTTCCTAAATTTTAATATTTATGCTACTTGACTTCCCAAGCTAGCTCTTAGATTTAATAATTGAAATACTCTTTTTCAAGGTCTAGATCTGCCAATGAGGTGCAATTATTACTGATTACATTGCAATGGATATGATCACAAATTTTGCCAAATTAAACTTTAATTACTAGTGGGAATCACATTAAATACCGAAAGCAGGAAAGGGATTTTATGTCTGCTCTCAATATTCATAACATTGCAATGAACCAAATGACTAAATTTAATATACCTAAATTAACTATTTTCTCTCATCTTATTCTAATTTATATCATCTGTTTGCCCAAATTTAGTTAGTACTTTTAAATCTATTACACTTTTTCCAAAGAAAACTATGGAAATAAACCATGGACATTAATCATAGAAATCGATCAAGGAACTCAATCATGTAAGTGAAATATGGAAATCGATCATAAAATGAATTATGCAAATAAACTATGAAATGAATCAATATAAAATAAATTATATAGATTTAAATTATGGAATCAATCAATATAAAAATGAATAATATAAATTTAAATGTGATCTAATATTAGTTGTAGATATAGGTGCTGGATATAGATTCTGAAGATATTTGAAACATTAAACCACAAGACACATGTAATTTCATAACAATAACAAATCTTTATTGCAATAATAATAATAATAAATAAAAAATAAAAACACACACTTATATATAATATAATTACACTCAAATATTATATGATATGAGATTTACTAAAGAATGATACTAATGACATGTAATACTTATTTAAATTAATTAAATTTCTAGATAACTTAATCATTGTATTGACCCATCTTTAATTGAATGTTAATACGCTTACGCATGGAATCATAATCAGAATTCCATATTTAAATATAATCTGAAATTCTCTTATAACTTTCATAGAACTTCTAAATTTCTGCTCCCCCTTTCATTACAACAGTTACAAATTGAACTATTCTAGCAGTCAAATACATCTTTATAATAATTCTGAATTTAATTATCCCAACAAATAATAAATCTTTATATTTCCTAGGAAAAGGATGATGTGATATGAAAAATCTCTAATTGGTCCCACAAAAGGGTTTAAATATAAAAATCATAATTTTACATTCATGCATGCCAAATATTCACGCTTTCCACTTTAGCGACTGTATATATTTTGATAGGTCAGCATGTTGCCCCCAGCTTGACGATATTCAATTTTATTATCCTTCACAAACTCCGACTATAGATCAGTCAGCTTCCGAATTAAAATCTTTGTCATCCCCTTTATCAACACACATACATCTGACTGAAACCCTAGTCCTGTCAAAGTGATTTTTATCCTGTCTTGCAAAACTCTCTATATATTCCATAGCACTATGTGGCTTTATCATGCACATATCAGTGTCTCGGTAAGGGAAATTAAAAAAACAACAACTTCCAACTTTGAATGTCTGCATTAGCCAGAGAGAAGTCTTCGCTGAGACTTAGAATCATGTGAGGAACTCTTTCTCTACACCCTTACTCTATATAGGCATGCACATTTTCCACAACTCTAACAATAACTATCAATAATTCCCTATCTTAATAAAAAATAAATGGAGTGGGAACTGGTCCTTGAACTCCTGCAATAGTGAATACCCTATGAGATAGTTACTTCCTATCTATGAGGTGGTAAGATAACTCTACCTCAGTAATAAGCATTTATAGTTTCACATATACACACCCATCCATTGATTACAGTCCAGATATAAATAACAAAAGTCTGATCAGATCACGAATCAAAACCATGAACTATCTTAATTTAAAAAGTCAAGCACACAGCAACATCCATCCAATATTTATATTAATAACAGATCGAATCAACATATAGCATAGCAATGATTTTTCATATTACCATCCAATCACTCTTCATACATCTAATACTAAGCATAAAATTTTGTCAACAAAAAATATTTTGTATCTTTTTTTTTTAGATACGTAAGCATTTATACTTCATCATCAAATCTTTCTTTTTTTTTTACTTCAATGGGTCTTATGGATCAAAATCATTTTTTCTTTTCTTTTAAGCATTTTTAACTTTTAAAAAAAGAAAATCAATATAATCGTTAAAGTTTATTAAACATGCTACATATTATATAAGTAAAGCAAAATAAATAATAAATATTAAACATTACGAATTGTCTCTTTCCATTATCTCTTTCCTTTGAGGCTAAGTTTGAAGACTTGATATTATTGTCCACCAGCTAATTACTATTTAGTTCATTTTGTTTTGGAGATAGCTATATATAGATGCACATACTGTTTCTTCCATCAAGAGGTAGCTACATTGATAATTAAAAATGGTTTAAAAGAATCCTGCAGATCACTTTTCCATTTTGAAGATTTTCTTTCCTGGGTTTGAATTTAGATGTTTCTTCCTTTTTCCATTTTAGGTTTAAAACAGTCAAAACAAGTAGATTTTATTATTAAAATATGGATTGGCTATTTAACATTATATAAAAGTTTGATCGTTCTCTTTTTAAACGAATTTTGATAAACCAAATATAAATATTAATGCGCTGGACACAAAGTCTTTTACTAAGAGCTGATTTGGTCATCATTCATCGACTTTAGAGAAAGAATTGCACACTTATTACAATTGACTTAGAACTTCATATTCAAGCAACGTTTTATACTTCTTAATAAGTATAATCAATTTTCTTGACAGAAAAATAAAAATCAGAGAAAACATTCAGAGATAAATTGGCAAGTTAATTTGAATTAGTCAGTCCCCCCTTCTCTTCTTGGCTCTTTTTATAAGGAGAGGGAGAAAAAAAATCTGTCAGTTTTCTTTTTTCAGGTCTGGTTATTCTCTAATTTTAATTAAAACCTCTCAGAAACTAACCATTTAAAGACCATCTGTTAAGTGTTAGTTTTAAATTTCTTACTTCCAGCTCAACCTGAACCACATTGCCCAAACACATTGCTCGTGATTTATGAAAACCATTAAAAAGAATATATAAGATTACTGACAATTTTTGTAAAATATATTAGTTAAACATTCTTTTATTTAAAACTTAAATCTAGTTTAGAGCTGCAAATAACAGATCTAAACAAATTCATTTTACACTATATTATTAAATAATATAGAACAATATACAATTTTCTACAAAAGAGAAAAAAAATAAATTTATATATCTGTATTACACACACATACATACATATGCAGAACATTAAATAGAAAACTGCTTGTTCAGATTCATATGAGCCTAAAATATCCTTTATTCACATTAATATAAAATGTCTCCCAATTTCCTATAATTTTGAACCTATTCTCATGAAAAGAACTGTCAAACTAAAGCTAATTATAATTAGTTCAATTTCAATTTTCATTAACTTTTTTACTGATATTATGATTCAAGAAGACTTTTAGAGATATAAATATTTATTTTTCAAATATAGTGCATACAAAAGTCAATTCCCCCTTCTCTCTATATAATGCTAGCTATTATTTTAAATAAATACAAACATATTCTCTATATATGTTAGATTTAAGCTACACAGTTATTAATTTTTCCAAATGAAGCTTTTCAACTTTTCTTAAACTAATAAAAAATTTTTTTACCTATAAATAATTCATTTTCTCATCACTGGTTTATATATGAAATAAACCAAGGGCTACAATATATATATTAAAGGAATTATATAAAAAGTTTTTGCATTAGAGTGTATATGTGGAGATTTATGAAAATATATATGAATATATGAAGGAATGCAAAAAAAGTAAAGAAGATATAAGAATGATACTGTAAACAAATGATAATACTGAATAACCATTGGTGATGATTTTCTATCCCTTCAGCATAATTTTCTCTAGTATTTTAATATTCTAAATCTATATCTTAAACTTCAAAGACCTTTTAATGAATAAAAATGTGCATGGAATTATTAATAAAAGATGAGAAATAATTTATGTGTTTGGGTATGAGCGTCTGGAAGAATTATTTATGATTTTTTTTTTTTTATTAATTTCAAAATAATTCATGTTATTTTTATCTTTTTTTTTAGTATTTGAAATTCTTCTTCGATATACTGAGTGCAAAAATTGGCAAGAGGCATTTATGAAAAGTATCCCTCAAAGAAAAGGAGCTCAACCAAAATGCGATGAAAAGACTAAAGATAACACACAATTAGATCTAAATGTTGAAGATAAATTAGAATATGAATCATCTAATGATTCAAAAAAAATGTTCAATGATATTCTTACAGATCAGCAATCTGAGAAATGCTTCAAGAATTCTAATAAAAGCTGATGATGATATTATTAAGTGGAACATTTATTTATTTATTTAGTGCAATTAATTTGATCTCTATATGAAATATATAAAGTTTCAAGAAAATGTTACCATTACTGATCAATAATTCAAGAAACCCCAAAAGAATTCTAATAAAAAATGTTGATATTAAAAGAAGTCATCTTTTTTTTTTTTTCATTTATAAGTTAAACACCATTAATTAATTATTTTTTCCCCAAATTTAAGTCATTTATATATTTGTTGATGATAACTCTTCACTGAAATGTAATAAACCAAAGAAAATATTAATATTATAGATTTGGATAAAACATTGAAAATATTAAATACAGCCTTAATACATGGTATATAATGGTTGTCTCTGAATAAGGTTGTTCAGCATTGAAAATGTATTTTAATATTTCCAATGTTTTCGCCAAATATTCACTATTAGTATTGCCTTTAATTTAATATATTGTGTATGTAAAGTTTTTTCTTCATTTTATCAGACATATAGTACATTTGTACAAATGTTTAATATTGTTTAAATACCTTGAAAAACACATAAAAATGGTTGAAACATTGAGAAAATAATAAACAAAATCATTAAATTAGGAACTATATATATCTTTTCAGACTTTAAACTTTGAAGGATTGTTTATATTATTCAAATTTTATGATTAAAAAACATATCAAATTATTTTGTAATTTAATACATAAAAACTAATGAAAAAAAATTGATAAATGCATTATAAAATTAAAAAACAACTCTATGATATATATATTTCCCAATCATTGTTCTATCATCAGGTTATGCATGACCATGGATTTTTCTGATGTCAGAATTGCAGATAAGTCTACAGTTAGGGTTTTAATTGTTCAAAGATATCCCATCAAAAAATTAAAACTTGCATTGATTTTTCAAGATAATGTAAAAGGGCTTCTCCTTAAATGAAGTAATGCTGGAAACCTTGTTAGCCAAGTTAAACCTTCCCTCTAAAATCATTATAAATCACAACAAATTCATCTATGTCTTACTTCTTATTACTCAATTATTTTTCTAATCAGAAGTATATACTCTTATTCTTCTCCTTCACTTTCTTTGCATATCTTCATATAATCATATATATTGCTTATAACACTCTATTCATATACACGTTAATGCAACAAATTTTCTTAAAAACTTCTTTATTTTCTTAAAGTTTCGACTGTCCAGCCGTCTTCATCAGAGCTCTATCTTCTTCACTGCCTTAATTAAACTCTAAGAAAATAAAGAAGTTTTTAAAAAAATTTATTGCATTAACATGTATATGAATAGTGTTATAAGCAATATATATGATTATTTTTCTAATCCTAGTTCATTTGCTTTTTGCTCCAATACCATTCTATAAAAATTATTTTGGAAGTTCTGTAATCCTATTCTCAAATCTCCCAATTTTGTTATCAAGATCTGAACAAAATAATTATATAATCAGAGTCTATCTCTTTCACTTTCTTTGTCTAATGCTTTTTCAACATCTTACACTCAATAAATAAGTTTTAAATACTCTTTCCCCCCATCTCCACATAAATTACATCAGTTCAGTTTTTCCATTTTTATAATTTCCTTTGAATCTAAAGCTCCTACCTTTGCACCAAATAACTACTCTCCCTTTAGTTTTATTATATATTCTTTCATATTTTATATAATTTTTATATAAATCTGAATTGTGCAATGGTAAATACCATTATGTATCATGTAAGATCAGAAATAAATCATTTATTGGAAAATAAAACTTTTGTCTTAAGCAGATTATTTAAGAAATTATAGTGATAGACTCAAATTCTCATAATCCCTGAATTGGAATTGAAGACAACTGATAAAAATAAAACAATAGAGAGGTCAATTGTTTGATTGAGTAGAATTTGCTCCGAGACTTTGGCTCTTAAAAATCACCTGAAAAACTATGATATTAAATTCCTACTCCAAATTTATCTATGTAAAAACTGCTGTATTTTGAGAAATTTATTTTTGATCATAGGAAATGCACACATGAGTATGTTATATATTTATCAACTGAAATAATAGAAAAATTAATCGCTGCTGTAAAATTCTATAAAATTAAATAATGTTACCACGGTGATGTTATCTGTAATAGCCGTTTACCACTTGTAAACCTCAAGAAAAGGTTTTCAGCCTATGACTTAGTTATTTATTGTCAAAAATTAATAAATAACAGATATGGTTGATAGTGTGGGGACATAAGCCCCTTCAATTAAAGCAAAGACATAATTTGTCAAATTGTATTCAGAAAATAAATCCTGCAGTTAAGAACAAACATTTATAGTTCGCTGATAAACTTATTAAGCTATGATCATTATTAATGCAAGTTGTTATTAAGTAATAGAACAAAAAATAATAGTTCATTGCTTAATCAATAAAGCAAGTCATATATAATGTGATATTGCTTTTAAAAAGCTTGTATTTACAAATATGTAATATAGGGAGTATACCAATAGCTCAAACAAGCTCCTATTTAATAAGTGCGTTAAGAGAAAATATTTAAAATCTCTACCTAGATTATTTTTATCCCCAGACCAATTGGTTCCGAGCTTCTTGTCACCTCAGTGAGGAGCTAGAACGTTCAGACACTAGATTTAAAATATCAACTCAAAACCCAGCACTTATTTAAAACGTAACTATTGAGAAGAAAATCTGAAATTTTTAGACATAAAAATGTCTTTAAATTCAGCTATCTAACTCAAATAGCTATACGGGACTGAACCAAATTCATATCTACCATATATTAATAGCCTTAGCATCGCCAAAGCCTTAAACATAAAATAATCAATAAAGAATTGGGCTGGGATCCATGGAATTGCTACTCTTACTTCTGCATCAAACCATGGACAGCAGAAATAATTGAACTATTTAGTGCTAGGGAATTCATAAGGAGTTCAAGCACTTGAAGTATCGGAACTCAATTTAATTCATGGAACCTATTACACTCATTGCACCTAAATGCTTGGGCAAAATAATGAAGTGGTTTATTGCTATGAAGTTTATAAAAGTTTGAGCACCAGTAATGACAAAGCTGGGTGTGATCTGTGAACCTTGACTTCCAGTCTGCCACTACTACTGTACAAAACTACATAGGGCAAAATTAAATGAATGGTTTATTGCTCATGAGTTTATAAGAAATTCAAGCATCTATAGCGATAGCGGAAAACAATGCATAGATTATGAGTTTTAAATTCTTACTGTATCAAACCTACGAGATACTAGAAATCATTATGAAAATACAATCATAATTTGTAGAAAATAAATTAAGTTATTGTTAATCTGTTGGGGAAAAAATTTGTATAGATCTCAAATCCTGCATAGAAGAAAATAGAAAAATATCCTAGAAATATTCAAATATGCCAAAATTTGATTAGAATAACATACAAATAGTAAGCAGAGAGGGAAAAAAAGGAAAAATTTGAAGTTTCACATATGATAAACAACCCCACAAAATCAATCCGGTGCAATAATTTGTAACTTTGTTTTTTTTAAAAAAAAAAAATTGGAGAAATAAGAAAGATGCTCAAATTTAAGATAAATATATTGAGATTCTATTGGATATAATAGCTAATCAGATGAAAATTATTTTAATTTTATTATTCTCATTTAAAAGATATTGGTTCAATCTTCATTCTAGATTCTAACTGGTCAGCCAGCAATAATTAATAAAGGGAAGAGAATAATATTTGAAATATTGTGTTCTGTTTCTAACCTGTGTTATTATTGACAATTAAATGAATTTGGAAAAATATAAAGTTTGCTTAAAAAATATTTAACAATTCAACTAAATCATAGAATAGTCCAACATGTAATTACATGTATATGCCATTAATATGACCTTGCCATGCACAATGTGCAGTTATAGTGATAAGATGAGCTCAAAGTACATGGATTACAGCTCGGTGCCCATCATTTCTGGTGCTTGAATTAAACATGAACTCTAGATCAATAAAATATTCAACGATTATTACTGTTATTACTATTAGTGGCAGCAGCAGCAGCATAAAACACAAAAATTAAATTGTGACGTCAATTTCTATTGGTTTTATTAGAAATATAGCTATGAAAATTAAGGAATTGTATTAATGTCATTTGGAGATATTTGTGTATATATATATATATATGTAAATTTGTTAAGAAATCTGTATTATCTCTTAACATTCTTGGTTACATAAGAAGTGTTTTAGAGATATTACTTTGCATAGGGAATTTATAATGTATGCAATAATACTAGTTATATAAGAAAGGTGTTGAGCATAATTTTTGGAGTGGAAAATTAATTATAACTTATAGCTTATATCCAGTTGCAAAAATTGTTCCATATTTGAATGACTTAATTATTAATTTTTTTCTGCAAAAGTGATCGTTACAATAGCCTGTGAGTGATTCTGAAAGCATTATATGTGCAGTCACAGGTGAGAAAATAATATGCCAATAAAGACTGATGCACTTCAAAATTGTAAAAACTTGATGTCAACTATGAATTGATATAAACAGAATAGAACTACATAATCAAAGATCAAGGAACCTAAAATAAAATAAATTCTATCAGGAATAGATTGGCATGTAACAAAGCTAATAAATAATATATATAAAAAATATTTTATAATCGATGCTTTTATATACTTTGCATTAAAAAACAAATGCTTTTTCAACTATAATTAGGTTTTTTATATTTAGCTTGAAATGGGGAGGGGTTCAGAAATTAATTAAGTCAATTGAGGGCCCTCATTATAAAAAATAGGGATTGACCTAATTAATTTCTGGACTATTTTAAGTAAAATATACAAACCCCAATTGTAGTTGAATAAATAACTTTTTTAGTACAAAATAAATAAAAGCCAAGGCATAAGCTTGTGGCTAAGACCTGTAAAGGTCCCTATCTTCGCATTTTGAAGCACACATGATTTGAGGTTTATTGCCTTAGCACTGATTATAGAATATTTTTTATATCTTATTGTTTAGATTTTAGGATTAAGATTGTATTCAAAGACTTGTTTTTATTTCAATTTTAAATGATGCCTCACCCACCCTCTGTTCAATATTTAAGAAACTAAGTAATCTATTTAAAATATTTTTATGTTATATTTGTACTGTCAGTGATAAATAAGAAATGTACTAAATGTGAACCTCAATTCTAAAATTTTATTCTAACTTAAATAAAAGTGTTTACATACAGAGATTGTAACTTAAATAAAAGCATTTAAAAATAATTTTAAAAAGGTTTATGAAGGATATATTTTGAATTTTAATAATAACCAATTTGAATAGGCAAAATATGTTTATTCCACCCATTTTTTACATGAGGGAAAATGATCTTGCAGTAATAAAGATGATGTGCTCCATTTGGACTAGAAATAAAAATATAAATAATGGAGAAGTGAAACAAATTTTTTAGTTAAGAACTTTCAAAACATCTATTTTTTTATGTTTGCAATTAAAAAGTCATAAATTAGGTACAGATAATTATTATTTATAATATGAATAACCAATTAAATCTTTGATTTGTGATATATTTTTTCAATGCTTGTTATAAATTTTGAATATCACTCTTGAGTAAAATATTTCAGACGAAACTGTCACTATGTATACACATCATTGGAAATTCCAGTTTATCAATTAAGCTAGAGATGTGAAATATCCAAATTCCAAAATCAAATTGGTAGTAATTAAAATATGTAAATGAAAAATCTATCATTTCTGTGTGGATGTTCAGATGTTTCAAATCTTTAGCTCACCTGATGAACCAGGCTTTCCAATGAAATGCACGTTGATGAAAGAGATTAGTTTGGAAGATTATGCTCTAAGCATCATTCTTGGACACAAATGCCATCTAAGCTTTGCTTACATAAAAGCACTAATTAAAAGTTGTGTGTTGTGAATACAAAATAACTATCTCAATATGGTAAATGTAAGAAAGATAATATTAAAAAATACATGAAAAGGCCCCAAATAAATTATTAAAAAGCCAAAAATAGTAACAATATCTGATTCTACTAATCAGAAAAATCTGAAAAGATAAAAGATTTAGGGTTGAAGATTAAGCATGGATATGATAATATGTTAGATTATTTCCATTACCTGTCAGTAAATGTTGAATGCATAGCAAATTTTAACTTTATTAAAACATGGATATATTTTAATACATTGAATAGAATGGCAGGACTCATCAACTTCTGATTGGTTTTAGAAGTTTTCCATCTTTGCTTTACGTTCCAATTAAGAATAACTAAATATTGATGATTTTGTTATCATTTGTGACTGAGCCAGCTACCTGAGAGAAAATATTCTAAATTTTTTTAAAACAACCTGGATTCAAAATGCAGACAAACATTCATGGTAATGAACAAGACTGCAATCTCTATGATGGACAGTATTTTGCTCAATCATGAGATAATAATGTAAAGAATCCAAAGATAAAAGAATACTAAGACAAAAATCTAGTAAAATTTAAATCTTAAGATCAAAAAAATGATTGATAAGACTGCAAAGATTGTTTGTAAGTAAAAGAAAATAAATTATTCTAAAAGCAATTAGTTATAAATATATTTATTCTAAAAAGATGGTTAAAGACTAAATTCATATATGTATTAAGCAAGTTCAAAAGTAGAGCAAAGAGTACTGCTATAGCACAAGATCTTATTTATGGATGTGTACACACACATCATCATCAACAATCTCAAATTGTTATCAAGGCAACCTTTTAACAATAAAGGTGGAATCCCTTGACAACAGTTTGAGATAGTTGATTGTTATTGATAGTGGAATAGTCTAAGTGTTGACTGTTTTTAATGATTACTTATAAATCCATTTAGTTTTGAGCATATTACACTTAATATATATATATATATATAGGTTACATATCAGTTAAAATAATAGCAAAATTAATCATGGCCGTAATATTCTGTAAAATTAAATAATAGTGCAGAAGACATTATCAGTGATAACCATATTCCAAAGTCACAATCATCATAAGAGGCTATTTTTAATAATTATATGTTATCAGAAATTAATTGTAAATAGTACAATTAAGATATGAGTGTAATTAGCATATAATTTTATTATCTGTGAGTTTAACAGGCTTTTGGACAATACATCATCTTATTCAGATAAATTTATTCTGGAAAGAGGGATTGTTAATAATTTGCAGTAATGGCTATTCATTTGTTGATATTCAGATTAATGCAAACCAATATTAGAAGGAGTTATTAATATGCAATAATGATATTGAAAAAATAAATCATCTGGCTTCAATCCCATGAAATAAAATGCCTTCAAGTCCAGTATAAAAGGATTATCCCAGAGAAATTGCATAAGAATATACAAAAACTTTCAGTGAGATAAAGTTCAGCACAATTCTCTCACAAGAAAAATAAAGTTATGTTTTGCTGCAACTTAAAATTCATTAATAACCCAATATTATAAGAACAATTACCTCTTCACTCTAGCGCCATCTATAATAAAGTGATTGCCAGATTTATTTAAATCCCCATTGTCAGATTGGGCTTCATACTAACACTCAAGCTTACAGTAGATGGCGCTAGAGTAGAGAACTGCCCATCTTATCACATTTTGAGAGTTGAAGAGTTAAGTGATTTGTTAATAATATTCCTGACCATTGAAATAAGATGTCTTCAATTAATTAAGAACTGAAGATAATAAAAGGAATAGTTACTGAGCAGAAATTCAGATCTGTATGACTGCTCAAGCAAGCTGACTTCATTTCAGATTTTTTGCTTGATAGATAAATTGGTGTTAAAGTTTGTTTCTAAATGTGTAACTAAATTTTCACAGCATTAAATCCTGAATCTCAATGATAAAAGGTAAAACCAGAAACTGATCTAAGGATGAGGATTAAAAAGCATCTAGTAGTCACTGATTAATCAAGATTAAGATAGATACCACTAGAGTGCAGAGTTTCTATTGTCTTTTCCTTACACGTAAATAATAAAATTCAAATTATACAGTATCAAAAATATGTAATGATTGAAGAGATCAATCTTAGTTATATTATTGCAATGCTTCCCAGTATCAAAACAATTTACAAAGCAAATAGAGGGGGTATTAAAATATTATAGCTAGAGCTTGGAGGTTTATTATAATTATTATACATTATTTTAACTTTTAAAAAATAATTGGTTATTTGCAAGATTATTAAAATGAATAGAAATTAATTCTGCCTTGTGAATCTAATTTGTAGTTGACTTTAATGAATCTCGTTGACATTTTCATGAATTTTATGATTGTCCTAATAGATATCGTTATTTGATCTACTATCCAAGAAAGATTGTGAACTGCAAACAAAAGTTAGTTCCTCCTTTGTGGATTAATTCAATACTAAAAACATTGCTTTTATATAATTAAGTGTTTAGAGGTTATAGGCTCATTAATAATGTATTCTCTCATTTATATGTTATTATATAAGAAATAATATTAGTATAAAAATTGAATTGTGGTAATTTATGAAAATGGTTAAACATGATTTTGTAGCTGACAAATTAAATATTACCTGCTGTAAGATGTTTGCAGACGTGAATGGTGTGGTCATGAATCCCTTTTGGATACCAATAACATGTTGATTAATCATTCAAAAAATAATTTATGTAAGTATCTAGGGTGCCATCTATAGTAAGCTTGAGTATTAGTGAACCATAGTTAAATCCCCATAACAGTTTCTGGCTTTTGCCTATATCAGTGAGAATTTGGAATTCAAAGTTTGAATCATAACAGTAATAAATCTACACTATTATTTGGTAACCACTGTTTTCTCAAGCTTGCTATAAATAATACTAGAATAGAGTTGCTTTGATTATGGTATACTGTGTAAGTTAAAGAGTCAAGTGATAATATATTACTAACATATGTAACAAAAAAGAACTGGCAATGTAAAAGAGAAAACCACTAAGTTATTAAGATATGCAGATTTTACAACTTATTACCAGATAAACGAAGAGTTAATTTAGCTACGAGATCCAGAATTGAATTCATAGAAATAAATATAGCTTCAAGTTTTTTTTTTATATATATATTTAGTAATGCATTCCTCATCTTAAGTCATCCATATCAAGCAGATCCCACACCATTTCTCACTATACGTTTCGCAGTCAGTCTTCACTTATCAGATGAGTTAATGGTATTAACTAAACACGTGAATCTTCATTTCAAGTTGACGACTTGCTAATTTTTATTTATCGTTGTTTGCTGCATTGACGAGATTTTAGCTGATTTTTAATGAATATACAAAGAGTGATTGGAAATGGTATATTTTAGTTAAAAAATGGTAAAGGGAAAAATAAGATGGCTAACATAATTTTGGGATTTTTATGTGCAGATATTCTTGGATTTGATAAAGTAGAAGTCGCGTATCATCTCAATGCATTGCCATTTTGAATTATAAATTTATAATATTAACCCTACTGTCTGTTTTTGTACATAAACTGAAAGCGCTAACTAAATTGAATAGGTAATTACATGAGTATTGCTACACTATTATTTACAATCGTTGTCTTTTTTTTTTTTAAAAAAATTATTGCTTTCACCTTGGTTAAAAAAATTACCTATGTTTTTCTCTAATAAAAAATTTCATAAATGAACTATTTTTATTAGACGGACGATAACGGTTATCAGCGATCATGATATAACTGTTTCAGAGATAACTGGTAAAACGGCTATTGAGTTCAATGTTGAGAAATGAAAAATTATTTAAAATGTAAGTATATTTATATATACACACAAATTAATTGTATTAATCGATATTAAGTTAAAATTACTATTAAGAGTTACGATAAACATTGTCATATTTGATTGGGAAAGTGAGTCTCAATTTTTTTTTTTTTTGCGGCATGGTCTATGTGTCTGGCACACCAATTTAAATAAATTTTAATCTCTTCAAATATATATAATTACACTCATCTCTCCGTTATAATTATAGTTCATCTTGCTATGAATATGAGAACGCTATAAGTTTTCGAAAGTGCTAAGCCGTAATTAATTTATAGAAATAACAAGCTTCTCTATAGTTTAGTATAAGCGTATTTATTACATTCCATATAGAAGTAAAACAATGTGATTAAATATAATATATATTTAATGATACCAAATTATTTACAATTAGGAGTCTTATAAAATATTAAATAGTATTTATTTATGTGAAGTAAAATATTTTTATTATTCATTATCTGATATGTCTGGAGATATACATGTCGTTTTTTTCAATCTTTGATTAACAATATTCAGTACTTTTCATTCTGTTTTTTATACAGATAAACAACATAAAATCTTCCCTCCGTAATCAGAAGCTATAGGAACCATGACAGAACTCCGGAGGTCAGGACCTATGCATTACAGTTCAGTTCTATCATTTCTGGCTCTCAAACTTCTTGTATAGTTCTAAGGAATAAACTATATTATTATTAACATAACATATTTAATTCTTGAATATATTTTGCCATATAACTCACTCTGACCTTTTCTTAAAATCTAATTAAAAACTATTTTAGCTATTCTATTACCCATAAACTGCAATCAATTAAACATTTTCAATTTATTTTTTGCATTCATCATGTAAAAATCAGTAGTACCACCCAGTGCTAGCCAAGTAATCAATGGATGCTAGAAGACAAACCTTCTAGCATCCATTGATTACTATGACTTATATCAGGGGCACTACTGTCTATAGGGTTTGTTACTGTTTTAATAGCTATAAGCATAGGAAATGGTGATCATATGCTGTTTTAGTGGTTGTATGCCATTTTATCTTTTTACAGTAGTGCCACCCTGGGCCAAACAGAGTAATCAATGGATTCCAGAAGGCTTGTGCATAAAATCCCTATCTAGTGCCTACTCATCCAATATCCCCAGACTAGTTTCTGGCTTGTGGCCATCATCAGTAAGGAGCCTTGGATCTGAGAGCACTGCACCTAGATCTTAGGATCTAATGCAACCCTCCAGCAGACACCCTTTAACTCTACTTTACTACAAAACTATGAGAATGAAATTGAAAACACAACAATATTTTTAATCTAAGCTCAATAGCTTATATTGCCTCATTTCCTGCTTACATATCTGTTTCCAAAGTATATCTTCCTACTTTTTTTGTTCTCTAAAGTATCTAATATCCTTTTATAAAGAAACACAATTCATAATTTTCATAAATTAAATCTATAATGATTATGTACAGCAATCATAGTACCAACTGCTAGGGAGGTGGAGTGGTGCTTGAACTTTTAAGTGAAAGAATTGAGACTTTATTTAATTCATTAACATTTTTTTTTTTTTTTTTACTTTCCTCAAGGAATATTTAGTTTTTGAATTCACTGTCTTTTTAAGAGATTAAATCATGCTCTACAAAAAAGTAAATATTGCGAAAGAAACTTTTATTTATCGGTCTTTTTATCATTTTCTAATTTAAAATAATTACTTAGATTCACAATGTTATCATTATACCTAAATGGTATGATCTTGTCAACTGAAGAGATATGACGTTTGTTTTGAGTTTGGACACTATTTTAAAATTATTCAAGCATGAAAAAAAAGTTTCTTCAACTTATTATAATATTATTTTGACACTATAATTTTTGTTGCTTTTATATATATTGAAATTTATATAAAATGCAGAATCTCAAAATGCAAAGGGGGCACAATATCCTCTTAATCTATGATGTGGACTTCCTAGTTGGGAATATGACATTCTTTTTAAAAAACTTAGGATTTTTTTTTTAGCCAATTCAACCATCCATTCATCATTGGTTAGTAAATAGGTATTTGCCTATCCTTAGCTGGAAGATAAACCAACAATGGGAAAACACTCAAATATTTCTTACCCTGCAATTGTCCAGTTTGATGAGTATTGCTTTCCATTTTATTGTTCCTCTATGAGAGCCATTTGGAAAGGCCTTTGCCCTGCAATAGGATATTCCTTTAAAAGGCTGTTTTACCTTCATATAAACTGAATTTTTTTTTTCACAGTACCACATTCTTCTATGTGGAATAAATTGTGACTTCAAGAGATTATCTTCTAAATAGGTAAATCAGATCTTGGGTTTTTATGAACTTTCTTAAAATTAAAAAAGAAGATATTTTTTACTACTTTACCTTTTCAACTTTAGAATATTACTTGATAATACCTACCATTTGTTCTATGACAACTATTTTGTTTTCTTCTTTTATTGCTTTGTTTATTCAAACTTCCTTTGAAAGCTACGAATTCAATGAATATTATTTAGTAAAAAAAAATGGAATTTTAAACAGAAATCAGAAGATATCCCAAAAAAACTGGAATTTTGTAATAAAAAATTGTGTATTTATTTTTAGGTGTTTCAAATTGAATCTCATTTAAAGTGCTGTCCATTAGATGCAATGCACCAGTCTGAACATGTTTTTCACTTTTTGAGGGAATTCTGAAACTCTTGCAAAGTGATGTCTTTAAATGCCTTCACCTTTTTTTGTTCACCACTTCCAAGTCTGCAACCCTTATTTTTTTTTAGGTATTTGTTTAATTCAGAAGAATAAAAAGAAATCACATAGAGTGATATCGAGTGAATATGGTAGATGAGTAATCTGACAAATACTGTTTTTGATTAATTATTGTTTCATACTCGAGGCTTTGTGCACTGGTGTGTTATGATGATGAAGCTTGTCTCCCCACTTTGACACAAATTCAGACATTTTTATTTTGCTGCATCATACAAACAGGATTTACTGAAAACTTTTTTTTATAAAATGCATAGATGCTATATATATATAATATAAGTAAAATGTCCGTTAATTAAAACAAAATTGTAATTATAATTGAAATAATAAATTTAACGGTTTACAAACTATTATAAACAATCCTTAAATCAATTTAAAAAAATTATGATTTAAAGGAAATGAAGATTAATAGTAAACAATGGATATTTATTCCATTTATTTCAAATCCACAAGTGAAATTTTTTAAGGATATATATATAAGAATGTGTTTAATGTTTTATTCTACATTCCAAACAATATTAATAAATTAGTCAATAATTCTAAGGATGTCATATCAAGCAGAAAAGTAATGTCATATATCAACTTTTTTGTGATTGTATTCTATCATATATAGGTGAATCTAGGTGAAGTATTGAGAAGAGATTGAGGGAGTATGAATTGTTATATAAGTGTGTAAAAAGTAAAAATAATTGTGATTTAATGTCTCCTTCAGTTTTCTTTGATTACGAAAAAACATGTAAATATAAATTTAAATTTGATTTTGAAAATGTGAAAATTCTTCATGAAGAGAGAAACCATAATAAAAGAAAAATTAAAGAGGCAATTTTTATAAATAGGAATAAAATGCATTTAATAAATAGACAAGCTGCTAACATTAAAATACAAGATTCATGGGATTTGAATTGATGACGTTTGCTTCCGCTTTGTTTTTTGTTTTTTTAATTTAATGGCAGTTGAAGCAGGTTTAAAAAATTAACTGCAAGTACTTCTGTGGATTTAAGGATTGTTTATAATAGTTTGTAAACCGTTAAATTTATTATTTCAATTATTATATATATATATATATATGAAATCTTATAATTAAATATTAGTAAATGCAGTAAACAAAAATTTTAAATAGTACAAAAAATATAATTATCACTTAGGAGTGCTTTCGACTATCCCCGTAGTCTTTACATCAACTAATACTTTGAAAAGTTAACCTTCCCATAATTCCATGATCTTAATGTTTGCTGCCTGCCTATTGATTAAGTCCTGCTTGTATTTATATATTAGGATAGCTTCCTTTATTATTATTTCTTTCAGTTTGAAAGAAATAGCAATAAAAGAAAAATAAAGGAAGCTAGATTAATATATAAATACAAGCAGGACTTAATCAATAGGCAAGCGGCAATTGTTAAGATCACAAAATTATGGGAAGGTTAATCTTTCAAAGTATTAGTTGACAAAGACTATGAGAATAGTCAAAAGCGCTCCTAAGTGACGATTATGTTTTTTGTACTTTTCAAAATTTTTCATTATTGTATTTACCAATATTTAATTATAAGATTCTGTATACTGCTTTGAAGAAATACAGACATCGATTTGTAATATTATTACATATATATATATAAGGAATAAAAATAATAAATATAATGGTAATTAACTATTATATACAGTCTTTTCAATTCCTTCACCTTCCTCAATTGCTGTAAACAGCAGTTGATGAGAGTTAAGGAATTAATCGAAAGTACTTCTGCGGATTGAAAAGACTGTAAATATGCTATATATATAATGCCGGACATTCCAAATTATATAGAGGAGGTGGACTTGACAGAAGTAAATGAAGAACACAAAGCAGAAAGACATTATTGTTGAAAAGGAAGCAATCTTGTGTAGGTTCCAAAAGAATCAAAAAGAAAACAAGTTATGTGAAAGACTATGTGAAACTCCAAAAATTGTAATTTTCGAAGTGAAAGAGATGCTAAATGTATAATTATATATATATAGCAATATAATAGTTGATTACCATTATATTTATTATTTTTATTGTTATTAGGTTTTTAATTAATGACACTTTTTTTGTATGTATATAATAAATAATAAGCTATAATCTGATTTTTTTTTTTGAAAATATACAAGTAAATTAATTAAAGATGGTAATTTTATTTGCTTTTTTTTAAAAAATAGATAAATAGATTTAACCTTTCAAGTGACTACATAAAAAAAAAACAAAAAAAACACTTCAGAATATTTATATTCTGTTTCATTTTTCTTGTGACAAAAAATTTGATGAAATTGAAAAGATAATTAATATTAAATCACAAAATTTAATCTTTTTTAATGAAAAAGGTTACAGTAGATATTTTCTTGTGACTTTTGCGATCATAGCAGGGATCATTTGTATTCTGAACTAAAAATTAAATTTTCTTACATATTAATTTCTAATATTCTATTTTCTAATTTTTTCAAAATAAGAATAAAACTATATATGATTTTATTATATTAAAATCTAAAGCCTTTTTTGCTAGCATATTATTAATTTTTTCAGAAACAAAATGTGTTAGAGAAGTATACAAAAAAGATATTAAAATTATTGTAGAAAGTAATTGTAAAATGTTTTTGAATTAATATTAAATATTTGTATAATTATATTTTTATATATTTAATGGAGCTCATGTACAATGCTAGCATATATTGTAACTGACAGAATTGCACAACCCACATGAAAATCACTTGGGAGCAATCTGCATGTGCATTTAACATTCTGACATCACAGACTAATAATTTTTTCTTTTTTTAGCCCACTAAGATCAGAGAGAAACAAATGACTCTTAACTATTCTACTTAAATTATTGTTTGTGAATAATGACAAAATGCTAACAAAATAATGAGACATACAATTTATTTACGTGTATATATATATCAGTGACGAAGTGTAGCTTTTTTAGGAATGGAAGCATACTTCTTTTTTTATAATGTTTTTATTTCACTTGCCACAACAATTTTTACATAATAGTACTTAATATATATATATATATTACACACATCTAGAAAAATCTGAAACTCTCTATATATTATCAATATATTTTTATTTTCCAAATCCTTTTAACATTTTAAAAAGTTTTAACTGTAAATTAGATCTTAGCATTGTTTGAATTTCTTATAATCAATGAGAATGTGTTAGTCAAATTCATTCTTTGTGTATATAAAAACAATTCAATTGGTGAAAAAAATTGAAAGTCAACAGTAATTCCATACAAAAAATAATGAATTTGAATTTCCCATTCTAATCAGACTGTGATTAGTTTAAATATAGACAATACATTGTCAATATATTTTTATCTTCCAAATCCTTTTAACATTCTTAAAAGTTTTAACTGTAAATTAGATCTTAGCATTGTTTGAACTTCTTATAATCAATGAGAATGCATTAGTCAAATTCATTCTTTGTGTATATAAAAACAATTCAACTGTTGGTAAAAAAATTGAAAGTGAATTTTTTAAATTGAATTTTAATTAAAGCTTTTGAAAGTTTTAGTGAATTTTTCCATAGCACTCATGAATGCTTCATCCCTGATATATATATATATTGATATGAAGACTTTCACAGGTTGCATATATAAAAGACATATTTTGCGGGTTCATCCGTGTTAAGTATCACCCAGTGAATGACTTGTGTGACCAAGTCGAAACATCGGTATATCAACATTTAAAATATTTTAACACGGATGAACCCGCAAAATATGTCTTTTATATATATATATTAGAAATTAACACACATGATGGCATAACTTTACTTAATTGACTTATTAATTTTGACAAATTCATTTATGTGAAATTAAATATTATTATTTTATTCTTAAGCAATAACTTAGATTATGCACAGATATCGTGCACATTAGTATAAAGCTTAAATTCTTTTATTCCATTAATATTTGATATTTAGAATAATATTAACATTATGATCCCAATCCACTGCATAGACCCCTAATCACTTGCATATCTTATTATTACTGTTCTAAGATTTGACCCTGCAAAATGAGGATAATACAATATTATAAACTTAAGATAAATAACTTATGGACAATTTAAGTAATTGGCTGTGATGATCAATATCAGATCATGATATTACTAAGTAATTATGATAACAAAATAATTGTAACAGTCAGGGAATGACATCTCTATGACAATAGTTTATGAACAAATATATATACAATATAAAGTATACACAAACAGCAGGAATTAACTTCTACTGCATGGTACAGCATGTATGAATGACCGATAGTCACAAACATACCACCACAAGACATGTATGAAGATAAAGCAGATAATCTATGGTAGAAATTTTTTATCTACTTTACATCACCACACTAAACAAATAATAAAAGTAAGAGTCCAGCAACTTGCAAATGGTTTTACAATCATTTATAACTAATACATTACATAAGAATGAGTTTCATATATAATTATCATAACCTGAATTGACTGTTGATAGCCATTCATTTCTATCAAGTATATTTCCTCAAAACAAAAGGGTATTTTGCTCAAACAGAAACTTATTTCTTGACAACAGTTTATTGTTATTAGGATTGTTTAAGTGTTGACTGCTTTTTAATGATATATATACTAAAACAGACAAAACTCACTATATGTATTGCTACACACAGCAAGCTAGAGTAATCAATGGATAACAGTTATACACGAGCATAAGAAGTGGTGGTCATGTGATATATATATACTACTACATCTATTTGCCTTTTTAAAATCATATACTGTAATTACTAGTTTTTAATCAGAATTTAGAATCATTTCATTTTTTGCCAGTAATTAATATATTTATTTATTTTAGAAAACTATGACAAGTGAAAATAATACCAAAAAATTGAATAGTTCGAAAGATTTAGACAAAGATTTGATTGTAAATATTAACAAAAGGCCATCATGCTTAATAACGATTTGCTTAATCCTACAGGTAAAATATAAATATTGGCTTATGTAATTAGTTTTCATATTAACTTTATTGAAGAAAGAATTTAATAATTATTATGTAATATAACACTTAATTTTATAGTTTACATAAGAATAGCTCTCTAGCGCTATCTATAGTGAACTTGAGTAATCCATGATTACAGAAATAGATCTATAGATAGGGTGTAATTGTGCTATCATCAGGAACATTGACTATTCAAGCTTATGGTAGGTGGAACTAAAGTTGAGAGCTGTTCTTTTTTTATATTATAAAATATCCTACTAATTGTACTCTTCTTGAGATGACAAAAATGGGATACTTTTATTACACAAAACCAATATATTATCTTTGAAATGACAAAATAAAAATATTGAAATATATGTAAGGTATTATTTTATATATAGTATATATAAACATGCAAATGATTTACAATGTTAAAATATTTAGCAATTCTTCCTGGGAGAACAAATACAAAGTCTAAAGTAATGGTAACAAATACTAAGTCTAAATTAACAGCCAATAAACATCACATAACCACCACTTCTTATGCTTGTGTATAACTGTGGTTAAAACAGGCAAAACTCACTATTGTATTGCCACACACAGCAAGCTAGAGTAATCAATGGATGCCAGAAGACCACAAGCCAGAAACTAGTTTGGGGATATTGGATGAGTAGGCACTAGATGGGGATTTTATGCACAAGCCTTCTGGCATCCATTAACAGCATAGATCCTTTTATTTATGTCATTAATTTAGACTTTGTGTATATTTCTCACAGGAATTTGCAGCTATTTTTGTTTAATATATAAATAAATCATGTATTTGTATTCTAATATTAATGATCAATAATAACAGATTCTCTTAATAGTGGTTACATATAACATTAGTTTATCAAATTCAACATGCCTCTTAGTTTACAGTTAATGGTGTTGACAATTTTTTTGATGAATCTGTGTTAATGTATATTTAAATTTCTTTTTAGCTTTTTAAATATATGTAATTTATTATTATTGTTATTCATGTTTTATTTTCATAATATTCATGAATAATGGAAATACCCCTTCTTACCAGTTACCTAATTATTATTTTCATTTAAAGACAATACTCGTATATGTTTTTTAATGATCTAGGAATGACATTTATAATATGAATATATACAATAACTGTAATGAAACAAACATGATCACCATTTCATATGCTTTACACAAGCTATTAAAACAGTAACAAACTCTCCATACAGTAATGCCACACAGTGCAAGCTATAGTAATTAATGGATGCAAGAAGGTTTGTGCATAAAATCCCTATCTAGTTCTTACTTATCCAATATTCCCAGACTAGTTACTAGCTTGTGGTTTTTGTCAAAGAGGAGCCTTGGATTTTACCTAGATCTTAGGATCTAATGCAACCTTCTAGCAGCCATCTTTTACATTTTTAGTTAAATATAAAGCCAAGAGTCCAAAATGAAAAAGCAATGTTTTCAATCCAAACTCATTTGCTTGTATAGTCACCACAGATCTGATTCCAGGGTATCTATAACCCACATGAAAGGTCATCTGGGGCAATCCACCTTCAATATTCTGATGTCATAGACTAATATTTTTATCTTTTACAGCCTGCTAAGGTCAGGAAAAAAAAACCCTCTTAATTATTTTACTTAAGTTATTAGAAAGTAGGTTGAAGATAAGAGTGGCCGCTCTTGTCTTTTAAAGTTGTTTCTTTTGTTAAGATCTGTAGAAGTCCCTATTGTCACATCTAGGCACATAGTCTTAAGATTATAGCCTTAATATATATTACTTAAGTTATTGATTGCAAGTAATGATGACTAACTACCTAAAATAATAAGACAAACAATTTATTTATTAGCAATAGAAAATAAAATTAAGTCATGCATCACTTGACTTGGCTGGATTTGAATTGGTATTTTGGATCTAGTGTCTGGAATATCCTAGTGCCTCACTGAAGATAGCCAATAGCCTGAAACCTGTTTGGGGATGGGAATGTTTCTAGATAGAGGGGTTTAAATGCTTTCTCTTGCAGCATTTATTGATAAAGCTTGTTAGAGCTATTAGTACACACATTATTTTAGTTTACAATTTATTTATGTATATCCCAGATAACGCACATTGCTTAAAAAATTCAAGGTAACTCAACCTTTCTAAATCTTATTAGTATTATTTTAATTTATGCACAGATATTGTATACATTAGCTTAAATATCGTTAAAGAATTGAAATTTGAAAATTTCTAACTTAGAGTATTATCATCTTTACATGTTTTTGAATGAATCCCAATCTACTGCATAGACATCTAACCACTCACAGCTCTCATTATCACTGTTCTAAGGCTAAACAACCCTGCCAAATGAGGATAATACTAAATTATAAATGAAGAATGATTTAACCAATCAACTGTGTGCTCAATTTCAGGTTATGATATTATCAGGCATTTAATACAGGAAATCACATCTGTTCTACAATAGTTTCTGACCAGAACTTAATACATATCTAAATTATATGTATGCAATAGGAATTAAAGTTTTACCATATACTACTTCTTAGAATATTTGGTACTGTATATGAGTGATCAACAGGCACAGACATATATATCACTCACTACACAACATGTATGAAAATAAAATTAATAATATACGATAGGAATTGTTCATCTACTACATATTAATGTCTAAGAAAATAATGAAAGTAAGTAACCAGCAGATCATTTTACTAATCCATTACATAAGAATGAGTTTGCACCTAACACAACCTGAACTGAAACAGGCAAAACTCTCCATACAGTAGTGCCACTCAGCACAAGCCAGAGTAATCAATGGATGCCAGAAGGCTTGTGCATAAAATCCTTATCTAGTGCCTACTCATCCAATATCCCCAGACTAGTTTATAGCTTGCGGCTTTTAATAACAGTATGAGCAAGCATAAGAAATGGTGATCATATGATGTTTAATGGTTTAATAACCTGAATTGACAGATTGACAACCATCAATTTTTATCACTAATACTATTTAAAAACAAAAGTGCAGTTCATTCATTTTGAAACCTATTAGATACACCTTTAATCTATCTTGTTTATGCAGCATGATTGAACTCCATTCATAATTTATAAATTTCCTACTTTAACATATTTTTATTTTAAATAAATTGGAAATAAGTTTTAATCGACATAATTTTTTAATGGTATAACCAGAGATTGCAAAAATATGTTTTGAGTATTTTAAACTTATTACTTTAAATTTATCAGTGATTAACTTGCTAAAGAAAACAACACAGAAATCTCTCACCATACACGCTCATAAATAGATTTAAA
The DNA here is from genome assembly GCA_028023455.1 of Epiperipatus broadwayi. Classification (NCBI taxonomy): domain Eukaryota; kingdom Metazoa; phylum Onychophora; class Udeonychophora; order Euonychophora; family Peripatidae; genus Epiperipatus; species Epiperipatus broadwayi. The sequence continues at coordinate 16,462,810 of JAQFVV010000011.1, forward strand.
CTTATAATTATTCATTAATATATTTTTACTAGATCGGAGATAATAATGATAAAATAGAAATTCATCTAAAGTTCATAACTCTTATTACAGCATATTTGATTGCAGCATATTTTATTAAACCTTAGCTATGGGGACAGTAGGTTTAGGTCACAATTTAGTCTTGATTTGGTGACTGATTCCTCCTGTAGTGTTGGACATCATATTCAGAGTAGATACATACAGCTTCCTTTGGACTCAGTAATGGGATTTTCAGCTTGCCCTCTGCCAGATTAACAGAGTGAAGGAGATAATGGTTTCTCTACTCTTATATTGTAGATCTGGCAAAACAGCAGAGTAATGATAATCCTTTTAGGAACAGGAGATGAAGAATAATGGAAGCAGAAAAGATTCCAAGAATAATGGCAGAATAATTTGAATAAATTGTAATCCCTATTTATATTTGCTGGATTTAGCTTATCAGTAAAATTTCAGTTCCATCACTCATTTTTGGGATTCATTGATCTGTTGGCTATAGTTAACTCCAGAGAATCCACTGTGACCCTAGCTTATTTGTCCAAATACCATAGTTACAAGTTTTTATCTTTGAGTGGGAATCACAGCCTTTTTAATTAAATTATGTCAATTATTTATCTCCTTAAATTAATCTATCAATCTGTTTACAAGGACTTTAATTATTTTTTGCTAGAATGTCATTTCCACTTTTAATTATTGTTAAAAGAAAACATCTTTTGCTTTTAACCTATTTTTAAACTAAATTTAGAATTAATTAGCTTTTACAACTTTTTAGAAAATATTTAATTTAATTTGATTTAACAAAGTAACTTTATAATTACTATACCATATACATTTATCTGTACATATAAAATATCTATATAACTTTTATTTAGTAAAATTATTTAAAAACTTTTAAATTTAAAACTTCTTCATGATTTAATTTATGGACATGAAGTATATATATGAAAGTATATATGTAGCTTTATATCTCCAAAGTCTGCCAAAAAACAAAAAAAGATTTGACTTGGTTAGTGAATTATTTACATACATTTAAAATTAGTATAAAAAATACGTAACTTATATATTCAAATTTATAACTCATTTAACTTTGGCATTTCCAGATGAGTATCATTTGAATCATGGTTATTAATATTTCCACAACTAACCAATCTTATCTGATGGCTCTTTTAGTCATTTTGCCTCTCTAACTATACCCTTATCTATTTATATAATATGAAGACTTTTTAAGATGTGCTTAATAATTTCATGATATGTTATATTTTTACCTGTCCAGATAAAATCGTACCTATAATTTCTACCCATCTTTATGGCATTTTTTACTGTCACAGGCAATGCTGTGTGAATGTACTTGCAAAATTTTCTAATTTAGTCATACCACAGTCTTTGAGCATTATCTATCACACTGCTCAATCTCACTAAATAATTCCACACCCTGCTTATCTTTAATTGCACTGATACCAGTAGTACAATACAAACAATTTTGAAAATATGCAACAAAATCTGAAGCCTGCCATTCTTTGTATGTTATAAACTTTCTACTTGTAATCCAGAGTTCCCTATTCATTTCTAAGTGGGACTGAAATCCCCCCCTAGGCTCTTCTTTTATTATTCCTTTACTGTGTTCATCTTCCTGGCTATCTATAATTATACTTTCTGCTTTTATCTCTTCTCTCATATCACTTATAACCAGGTCACTGTTTTGTGACTTCTATCTTGTCATTCTTATAATCTTCTTTAACCTCACTAACATTTTCTTTGTTCCTTTTTTTATTTTGAATCTTCTATTCTATTAACCCTGTTTCATTTCTTTCATTAGATCCTGGTGATTTTTTTATTTCCAGTCCTACATTCTCCACCAAATCCTGTTCGTTTATATTTAGCATTTTCATTATTAGTTTCATCATCATTTGCATCTTTGTGGGCTTGTCAGTTTCCATATTGGAATAAAAAAAACATACAAAAAATATAAATTTCTCTATTTTTAAACTTAGCTCAAAATTCTGTTTTAACAATATTTCTTAACTATTAATTCTCTATTTTCTTTAACCATCTACCCTACTCTGTCTTACTTTAGCTGAGCATATGCGAGATTCCCATTATAGTCTTTCACATGCCATCATATTATGGCCTACTTTCAAACTTTCTAATCTCCAATTAAACAAAAATATCCTTTATATATATAATACAGGATGTGTTTATTTTCTTACTACCAAAACAAATTTCATTTAACGAAAATAATTTTTATTATGACTCATATATATATTTTATTCTCATTTTTGACATACTTGTCAAACAACTTTTTGTTTGATAAATCTATTTTCACAATCAACAATATTACTTTTATAAATTTATATGTAAAATGAACCTTTTAAAACTTCTCTTCCTTCTACAACCTGTCAAACTTATTTAAAAAAACAAAACAAAATGAACATATTCTATTTAAACTTTTTTTTTTTTACATCGTTAAAAAATCTAAAAATATCTCAGAAATACATTATTAATTCATCATGCCTCACATTTCAGGTGCGATCTTATATATATCTCATGAATTCCTGGACCATAAAACCAGTTCCACATTGCTGGTTCTGTTTTATATATAAAAAAAAATGTATCTCAGGAATATGTAGGTGATTCCTCATGCCCTACATTACAGGAACCATATTATAAAAAAAATAAAATATACTGTAATTGACAGAATTGTGCAACCCACATGAAAATTAACCAATGGCAATGCTATTTATGTATTCCACATTCTGAAGTCACCGACTGATAATTTTTTGTTTTACAGCCGGCTAAGGTCAAGGAAAAAAAAGAAATTCTTAAATAATTTACTAACTATTGATTGCAAATAATAATGACAAACTGCCAAAACAAAATGAGACAAACACAATTTATTTATTAAAACAGGCAAAACTCACTATACGTATTCCACACACAGCAAGCTAGAGTAATCAATGGATGCCAGAAGGCTTGTGCATAAAATCCCCATCTAGTGCCTACTCATCCAATATCCCCAGACTAGTGGCATCCATTGATTATTCCAGCTTGCTGTGTGTGGCAATACGTATAGTGAGTTTTGCATGTTTTAACAACAGTTATACACAAGCATAAGAAGTGGTGGTCATGTGATATTTATTGGCTTACAATTTATTTATGTATATGCAAAATAACACACTTTATTGGCACTTTTCTTAATTGCTTTATAAATTAGTTAAAGACAACTCAACCTTTCTAAATCATTAATATTATTTTAATTTATGCACAGATATAGTATACAATAACTTAAATGTCTTTAAACACTTGAGATTTGATAATTTCTAATTTAGAGTATTATTACCACTAGACGTTTTTGAATAGATCCCAATCTACTGCAGAGACATCTAACCACCCACACCTCTCATTATTACCGTTCTAAGGCTAAATGATTCTGCCAAATGAAGATAATATAATATAAATAAAGAATGCTTTAACTAATTAACTGTGTGCTTAATTTCAGGTTGTGATATTATCAGGCAATTAAAACAATAAAATAATTGTAAAATATGGGAACTCACATCTATACTAGGAATAGTTTCTGACAAGAACCAATACATGTCTAAATTATATGCATATAGTAGGAATTAAACTTCTACCACATACTACTTCTTAGAGTATTGAGTACCACATATGTGTGACCAGCAATCACAAATGTATCACTACACAACATGTATGAAAATAGAGTAAATAATATACGATAGAAATTGTTCATCTACCGTACATTACTGTCTGAACAAATAATGAACATAAGTAACCAGCAGTTAGTTGCAAATGGTTTTGCAATCATTTCACTAATCTGTTACCCAAGAATGAATTTTAGATGTAACTAGCATAACCTGAATTGACGGATTAACAGCCGTCCATTTTTGTCAATAATATTACCTCAACAAGTGGAAGTATAGCTCACTCAATCTGAAACATATTAAATACAACCTATCTTGTCTTTACAGTGCAATTGAACTCCACTTACAATTTATAGATTTGCCACTTTAACATACCACATTAACATATTTTAATTATATTTTAAGTAAAGTGGAAATAATTATTTTTAATAGCATGATCAGGCATTATGAAAATACACTTTAACTGAGAATTCTAAAATTACTTTAAATTTATTGCTGAATAAATCATGACTTGCTAAAGAAAACAACAGTAATGTCTCACCATATATACTCATAAACAGATTTAAACTAATAATTATTCATTAATATATTTTTACTAGATCGGAGATAAATAATGATTAAATAGCAATTTGTCAAAAGTTCATACCTCTCATTATAGTATAAAAGTTTACATTTAGTCCTTTGGAATTGGTTTAACTTTGCAGAATTTTTTGTTAAACCATAGATTTCATGACCATCAGTTTAAGTCACAATTTCAAATACATTTAGGATGCTCAAATCTCAATTTAGTATTGGTTTGGCAGCTGGTTCCTCCTGTAGCATTGGACGTCAGATTTATTCATATAGGGTAATGCATAGTGGAAGCAGATAGCTTCTTTTCTGGTACTCAGTGTTGGGTTTTTCAGCTTGTCCTTTGCCAGCTTGATAGAGTGAAGCAGTTAATGGCTTTTCTACTCTTGCATCGTAGATCTGGCAAAACAGCAGAATAATGATAACCCTTTTAAGAGCAATAGATATAGAATAATGGAAGCAGAAAAGATTCAAAGAATAATGGTAGAATAATCTGAATAAATTGTAAGCCCTATTTATATTTACTGGAGTTAGCTTATCAGTAAAATTCAGATACATTGCTCATCTTTTGGATCCATTGATCTATTGGCTATAGATAACTCCAGAGAATTGGCTATAGTCCAAACTTATTTGCCCAATACCATATTTGCATGTTATTATCTTTGAGTGGGAATAAATAACCTTTTTAACTAAATCATGCCAGTTATTTATCTCCTTAATTTAATCTATCAATCTGTTTACTAGGACTAATTATTTTTTGCTAGAATGTCATTTCTATTTTCAATTAATGTTAAAAGAAAATAGCTTTTGTTTTTAACCTATTTTTAAACTAAATTTAGAATTAATTAGCTTTTACAACTTTTTAGCAAATATTTTATTTAACTTGATTTAACAAAATGATTTTATAATTACTATACCATATACATTTATCTGTGCATATATAAATATCTATATAACTTTTATTTATTAAAATTATTTAAAAACCTCTAAATTTAAAACTTCTTTATGATTTTTTTATTTATGGACATGAAGTATATATATATATGTAAAAGTTATTAGGTTGTTTTACAACAGCATGTTGAAACTGCCAGAGGGTGTTATTTCTATGATAGTGCACAGAAATATGCTGTTTAGGTGGCCTCCGCTATCGAACATTCTATTTCTAATGCGTAAGCCTAGAAATAGTCCATTGATACGGGGTGGCTGTTGTGTTTATTTCTATGCTAATGCACAGAAACATGAGATTTATTCTGCCACAGAAGCTATCAGGTCAGCTTACAGCTCAGATTTGGGCTAAGCATTTTGGATGTGTGACTAAATTTCACTTTTGGCTACAGTATTGTCTGAGGGTGGCTGGAATTCTGATTGTCAAAACTATTTTAATATTCATTAACACCACCTCCCCCTCTATCTCCCATGTTTTAGGAAGGTCTACTAACAATTATGAGCAGAGTCTCATGCTTCCCTAGCCCCCATTTCCTGCTGGAAAAATTGGGCAAGTGTAGGTGCAAGCACGATTCCTATCAAATCACGCTCTAAGTCACATTTCTGCGAGAACAACTGCAAGCTGAATCAAATGGCTGAAATAGGAAGTCACTTTCCGAATGTCAAAGAAGAATTGTTCTCTGACTGCTGAAACCGGGTTATCAAACAAAACAGCTTGAAGCTGCATGCGTGCTGTTTTTTTCCTGAAGAGCCCAAAAAGTTGGTTTTAATTGACATATATATTGATGTTTTTTGTAATTACCGGCAAAACTTTGTCAATCTTCGAGTTTTTTGGGTTTCGTTCTGTTAGGAATTGGAAACACACACACCCACCCCTCTCCCAAAGTTTCACTTTGGCTTGTAAATGTTACCGTTAAATGGAGTTAGATGTATTTATAATTTATAAAAATAAAACAAACAAAAAAAAGAAGAATCTGACTTTTTTTGTTGTCATAGAAAAAAACCAAACCGAAAATATAAGTAATGAGAAGAATAAAACAAAAAAAGGGGTAACTACTTTTTAAAATTCATTTTTAATTGATGTATTTTTTTGGGTTGCCAAAATTGATTTGATAGCCATACTTTTTAAAAAAGATAAACCAACAAAAAAAAACAAAAAAATACAGACAAAAAAAAACCCCGGCCCCGAAAATATAAATAATGAAAAGAATAAACCAAAAAAATTAAGTACTTTTACATGTAAATTCATTTTTTTAAATTTTTTTATGCATTTTTTTTTTGGTTGTGTTTAAAAAATTGATTTGATATTACTTTTATAAATGTTGTGATACAAAAAACCAAAGCCAAAAAAAAAAACTCGGCCCCAGAAACATTATATTTATCTTTGTTTACAAACAAACCATGCCCTCCGGCGGTTTCAACATGCTAGTATAAAACAACCTAATATTATTATTCGATGTCTGTATTTTTAAAGCAATATACATAATTATATAACTGAATATTTGTAAATACAGTAACTAAATAATTAAAAATTTTATCCACTTAGGATTACAGCCACACACACACACACACATATATATATATGAAAGCATATATATACCTTCAATACATTTTGGTTTTTGGTTCTTTAATAACCATAGTCATCATAATACCTTGAGCAGTATTGGTATTATACAACCCAACACCACACAATTCCCATAGCTGTTAAAATAGTAGCAAGATCTCTATATAGTAGTGCCACTCTGCTAGAAAGTTGCATTAGATCCTAAGATCTAGATGAGTGCTTTCAGATTTGTGACTCCTCACTAATGAATGCCATAAGCTAAAAACTAGTCTGAGTATATTGGATGGGTAGGCATTAGATATTGATTTTATGCACAAACATTCAGCATCCATTGACTACTAAGGCTTGCACTAGGTAGCACTACTGTATAGTTTGCTGCTGTTTTAACTATAATAATACTTTTATTCTATACTTTAGCAATATCTATTGTTCAATGATGTTGTGATAGTAAACACCATCTATATTGCATTTTAATTGATAAAAAGATATGGTTTAAATGGTATTATGAACATTGGTCATAGAAGCTGGCTACATTCCTGCAACATTGTTTACATCAATCAGTAAAATAATACTGAAAATTAGATTCAAATTGAGCCAGAAAATATTTTACTTTTTTTAATGTCTCATAAATTCTGAGATGATGCTGCAATGAATATTTTAATTAAGCTGAAAGTAATGAGATGTATTTAAAATTATTATTTTTTAGTCTTTCCCAGTCCATGTTAGCACTCAAAGGTTGGTTGTATGTGGAAGAGTATGGCATAGGGTCATAAGAGGGTTTGATAAAGAGCTTAAATTTATGACAAAAAAATCAGAATTTGTATCTAAATAAAAAACAAAATGCAAAATTTTATTGATAAATCAATTTTTATTAATTTTGAATTTCTAGGAGCAATTAATTCATAAGTCTTGTGCTCAAAAGTTTACAACTACTCATGGTAATGTTGAATTTGATGGTGAATTTTTATAATATTGAAGGCAGACTTTTAAATTTAACTCTTTATGTGGTTCAGGTCTTCTAGTTTTAGCATAGTGATTTCCAGAATCATTTCTGTATATAAAAAAAATCGTTATACCAGATAGGTGTGGGAAACCCTTTTCCAAATTGGTGTCTAGCATATTGTCTTCTTAAAACCTGATAAACTAAAAACTAGTGTGTAGATATTGTTCTCTGATTGCTCATAATCATGGAGATGACTTGGAAATATAAAGATCACTGCTGTCAGATGCTAATGTGTTTGATCATTGCCTATCATTTTCTAGAAGTTGATGGATTATAGTCTTGCTGCAGTTGAACCTAAAATGATGTCTCCACTTGGAATCCAGACTTTATTCCCGGAATTTGGTTTCCAAGTGAAGTTTATTAATAGTTAATGATCTCCAGATTAAAGACAAGTTATAAAATTACACATCAAAACTGTTAATGTGAAAATGTAACAGTATTATAGAGGGAACCCATCCTATTACTACAAAAATAATGGCCCTAGGCTTGAAATAAAAAATAATTACCTTGAATTGGTATCTATGAAACACCAAGTTCCAGATATGTAATATTTTTTTTCTGACAAGAAAAAGCAGTAAAATTATTTAAAATAAACATTAAGGGTATATGAAAATCAAAAGTGGAAATCCTCTACTAACTTATTGTACATCACAGCTATGGATATAATTGCAGTTCAAAAAATGCACTGTTCTTTTAATAATATGAATCTTTTTTAAAGTTTCTCAATAAGCAATCATTTTTTGACAGGATGTTATACTAAATATTATTTGGATAACTTTGTTTAGAGACAAACATAATAACATTTATTTGGATATATACAATGTTTTTATTATATACCCCATGTTAACTATTTCTATCCTGATCTTTGAGGTCTTTTTACATCTTCCATATTTATAGGTGATTTTAATTATTATAATATTCAGATGTCTAAATAATATTTATATACTTTATGATAGTAAGCATGGAATAATATTCCATTCAGATAGACAGGCTATAGAAACAATCTATCATTTATGTTTTAACAAAAATCGATTTACCACTATCTATTGATCTACAAGTGTTGGATAATTTCCCTTAAGTCAATATAAATCAAGTGGAAGTTCCTTTTCATTTTCATAATTGAAAGTCATCTAGTTCCAAGATGGAATTTAAGGAAAGCTAAATAGAATCAATATATTGGAAAACTTGAAAAGACTATTCATAAAATTTCATCTATCTTCCCTTGTTGTGATAGATTTGCAAACATATTGCTACCATTTTGAAATTATCCAATCTTCAATGGTGCTGAAATATTGATATTAATCCAACATTGTCTTTGTAAACAATATTTTTCTACCAGAGATCTATAATTTGATGACTTACTTATGAAATCTATTCTTAATACTAGAAAAGAAGTAGAGAGAAATATTGATGAAAAAATCAAAATATGATCTAGTTGAAGGATATGGTCACTTTTACATGAATTTGATGAATGTTGATACATTCAAAAGAATTACCAATTTGTCTTTAGCAATGACATCATCAATTTTAGATATTAGATTTTTAAATCTAAGATTAACAGAATCAGAAAAAAATATTATTAGAACAGAGTTACAAGTTTGTTTTATTTATAATATTCTTCTAATATTAGCTAATAAAGTTAGTAGGTATTGATAAATCTTTTCATATACAATCTGATGCAGATTTTTATATAATTCCTTCTTTACTTTTTTTCTAACAGTTTCAACTGTCCTGCAGCCTTCATTAGAGCTACAGTATTTAAACATATAATCATATAACCATTATTTTTATATACATATAAAATACATATTTTATATTATTATTCATAATCATATTTTATTTTTAACTCTATATCTTTATTTCTCTTATTTCCTAATTATTATTCTTATTACTTTTTTATTATTTCTACTTCCTTTTTGTTTTTATTTTTTATTTCTTCTATCCTATCTATCATTCTGCATTATTCTTTAATATATCTCTATTACCTTTCTATTTTATTTTTTATTTTAATACATATTAATATAATTTTTTTACTTCCTTTCTATTATTTATCTATAATTTTTTTTTTTAAAAATAATTTTTATTTTTTCCTATTTCTATATTAATTATTCTCATTTTTAATTAACTAATTCATTTTACTCACTTTTGTATAACCTTCTTCTTCCTTTTTACATTTATAAATGATTCTTTTTTAAAAAAAGTAGCCTCTTTTTCATATAATTCATAAATAAAGGAGGAATTCTATAAAAATTTGCATTAGAATGTATATGAGGAAATTTATAAAAAAGTAATATATATGAATATTTGAAGAAATGCAAAAAAAGTAAAGGAGAAGATATAAGAATAGGTAAGCTTTAAAAAACTCTTAAGAACTTTAATAAATGGAGAGGATGGATTTGGGACATGATTCAGGCTTTGGATTCCAGAGTCTGTCTATTGCATTAAACCATGGAGGGAATATTTCAAAAGCCATCATTTCTTCACATTTCAACTATTATTTATAATCTTTTTCAGAACACAGTTTATGTGATGTGATGTAAAATTGCCTTTTTCTTATGTAAAGTCAAAAGTTTATGCCTAAAAATCATGTTATGCAAGTTAAACAGGTTCTTTTTTTTATGAAATCTTTTTATACTATTGTAAACTGACTTACTTGTTTCATTCTATTATTCCCATGTAATTAAACTGAGAGAGTGCAAACTTCTCAAGCACTTATGTCTATCAACAGCGCTTTATAAAATAAATATTATTCCCATGTAATGTAATCTGTTATTATCAAATCATTCTCCCAACACTAACAAATTCTCTTTTCATCTCCTATCTTATATTAATAAAAGCACTTCTCTTGATTCATTTTTAATTAAACCCATTCCATAAATAAATTATTTAATGTGAACTAAATATATTACATAGTATTTCCACACTGGCTGCAGAAAGGAGTTTGCTATTAACTGAAAGGAGACTCTTTGATTCCTCTTGAAGGCCTTAAAGGAACCGAGCAGGGCAAATTCCTAATGTCCACTCCATACATTCTTGTTGTTGAAGTTGTCATTACTATGTGATTATTCATATAGTATGTGAACATGGTTGCACTGCTCACCAACATGCATTAGCCAGCATGGTGGGTTTATTGGCTTTTTACCTCTGAGTTTAAGATCAAGAAACACCATGGTCTTTCTTCTCAGTTGCCTGATAAGGCAGAATAAATGTTTGTGTAAATGATAAATATTTTTCCAATACATATATACAATTATGACAGACAAAAATAAAGCATGGCCCTTATTCCCAGGAGGCTGTAAAGTCACCAACCAAGGCAGCAGTTGGTGGCCAAAGGTGGAGGGTGCTAAGAATCCCCTGATTGTGGACCCAGGCTGCCATTTGATGATGACTTTTTATTTAGGTACTTACAACTGCAGATCACTTTCAAGTGAAGGAAGATTGCAAGAATTAGAAGAACTGTCTTATATTAAATGGGACATTATTGGACTTTGTGAAGTTAGAAGAAAAGGTGAAGAGACAATTGATTTAAAAAGTGGACATGTACTCTATTATAAAGGCACAAATATTGGAAATACAAGTGGAGTAGGATTCATTATAAATAAAAAGTGGAAGAACAACATTGTGGAGATTGATGGTGTATCGGACAGAGTGGCAAGATTAGTTATACAACTTAATAGCAGATACCAAATGCAGATAATTCAGGTTTATGCCCCAACAAGTTCTCATAGTGATGAAGTAGTAGAAGATTTTTATATGGATGTACAAAAGGCTTTTGATCAGAGTAAACAACATTTTAAAATTGTTATGGGAGACTTTAATGCTAGAATTGGTAAACAAATGAAAGATGAAAGTGCTGTAGGTAATTTTGGTTATGGTAATAGAAATGAGAGAGGACATAGACTTGTGGAGTTTGCAGAAAAAGAAAAACTTTATATTATGAATTCTTTTTTTTGAGAAAAATGTTAAAAGGAAATGGACATGGAAGCATCCAAATGAAGGTACAGCAGAATTGGATTATATTTTGACTAACAGAAAATACATATTTCAAGATTGTAATGTTCTTAATAAATTTAACACAGGAAGTGATCATTGATTAGTAAGATGTAAGATATGTGTTAATGCAAAACTAGAGACACAAAAATTATTAAGAAAAACAATATTTACAGTTGATATTCCTAATCTTCAGAAACATTCTAATGAATTTAAATTAGAACTTACAAATCGGTTTCAAGTATTAGTAGATTTTGAACATGATTCAGATTTGAATGAAATTAATATGAAAATAACTGATACACTTTTAAAAACTGCAACAAAGATAGCTGGTAGAAAAAAGCAGCAATTGACCAATAAAATTTCTACTGAGACTAGAGAATTTATGAAGAAAAGAAGGAATATGAAGATATACAAAAATGATGCATTAAAAAGGATTGAATATCTCGAATTTTGTAAAATGGTGCAGAAAAGAGTTGAAAATGATATAAGAAAGTATAACTGTGAACTAGCAAGGAAAGCTGTAGAAGAAAATAAAAGTCTCAAGAATGTAAAACAACATTTTGGTATTGGTAGGAAATTTATATCTGCAATAAGAAAAAAAGATGGAATTATTACTAAAAAGAGAGATGACATCATGAAATGGGTAGAAGACTTTTATCAAGAATTATATAGTAATAAAGAACAAGTACCTCCTATATCTATTACATCTTCCGAATTACCCAGAATTTTAAATGAACAAGGGAGAAATGCAATTAAATTTATGAAGAAAGGAAAGGCTCCAGGTAATGATGGAATTATAATTGATATATTAAAAGAAGCAGGTGAAGAAATAAAAATTTTTTTAGCAAAGTTATATACCAAATGTCTAAATGATAAAGATGTACCAGATGATTGGAAGAATGCAGTATTAATATTAATATTTAAAAAAGGTGATAAAGAAGATATTAGAAATTACAGACCTATCAGCCTTTTATCAGTTTTATACAAAATTTTTACCAAGATAATTACAACTCGTCTACAGAGAACATTGGATTTCCACCAACCAAGAGAACAAGCTGGATTTAAAAGTGGTTTTAGTACAGTAGATCATATCCAGGTATTGAGAGAAGTTATAGAAAGGACAAATGAATATGAGTTGCCATTATGTTTTGGATTTGTAGATTATGAAAAGGCATTTGATTCTATAAACATTTCTTCAGTGATTAAAGCATTGGATCATCAAGGTATAGATCCAGGATATTGTCATATTTTAAAGAATATTTATAAAAATGCAACAGCAACAATTAGATTACATAATGATACTGGGAAAGTCAACATTGAGAAGGGTGTAAGACAGGGTGACTCCATATCTCCAAAACTTTTTACAGCAGTGCTGCAAGAAGTATTTTGTGGATTAAAATGGGAAGCTAAAGGAGTGAAAGTAAATGGAGATTATTTAAGTCATTTAGATTTTGCAGATGATGTAGTTGTTTTTGCAAATAATGCTTTAGAGCTGCAGGAAATGTTGCAGGAGTTATCAGATGAAAGTAAGACTAAAGATAAATGTTAAAAAGACTAAAGTAATGTTTAATCGATTTTCTCAAAATATGAAAATAAAGATTGATTATGATGAGTTAGAAGAAGTTAACAGTTACAAATACCTTGGTCAGATTATTAATACAGATGGAAACATAATGGATGAAATTAATCATAGAATTAAACTTGGTTGGAGTGCTTTTGGTAGAAATAACTTGATACTAAAAGGAAATATGCCTATGTGTTTGAAAAGGAAGGTTTTTAATAAATGTGTTTTACCAGTTCTTACTTATGGATCTGAGACTTGGACACTTAATAGAAGAGCAATACAGAGACTTCAGACCACTCAAAGAAGTATGGAGAGATGCATGTTGGGAGTAACAAGAAGAGATCGTAAATGCAATGTATGGGTAAGAGAACAAAGAGGTGTTACTGACCTCATTGAAAAAATTAAAAGATTGAAGTGGAGTTGGGCTGGACATATTGCTAGAAGAGATGATCATAGATGGACAATTGAAATCTTAAACTGGATTCCAAGAGATTGTAAAAGACCCAGAAAGAGACCACATGTTAGATGGATGGATGAAATAAGGAAGTGTGCAGGGATGATGTGGAGAAGAGAATTTAAAGATCGGAGAAGATGGATTGAACTTGGAGAGACCTTCATCCTGCAGTGGATTAATAATGGTTAATGATGATCACGATGATTTCCACACACTAATAGATGAATATTTAATATACTCTTTTACAAATTGAATATTATAAAAATAATTAAAAAAATGTTTTAAATGAAGATTATATTAAATAAACGGTCAGATGTACATAGAAATAATAAATAAAATATTTTATCCATAATATTTTATTTTCAATTTTCTAATTCAAAATCTTAGTTTGATGTGATTTTTAGGCCATTATGAAGCATAGTAGAAATGGATCTAAAGATGGTTCCTTAATGCTTGATTGCATTGCTTCTGGCTTTGAATCCCAAGCCTTATTGATAAAAATAGATGTCAGAAATCAGTCAGAGCTTGGAGATTTAAAATGCTCAATCATTGATTACTCTGGTTTACAATAGATGGCACCAGATTAGAAAGCTGCTTTTGTTTTGCCATATATTGTTTGAACTGTGGTATTAAATGATTTGTTGCAATTCTATCCAAAGATAAAATGTGTTTACAGTTAATAAAGAACTGAGGATATTAAAATATACAGGTATTTAACTCGAGTAAGATCTAATCTGAGTTCAAAATCTTAGACTGATTTTGAAGTTTAGCTTGTTAGATTAAATAATAAAAGTGAAATTAATGATGATTGTTAGATGAACGATTTCAATACTTCTAATTTTAAATCCCAAACCTCACCAATAATGATAGAAGGCACAAAAAACAAGTTGGAGGATGGAAATTTAAAGTACAGTAGGCTGGTAATCACCAATTATTCAGGCTTCCTATAGATGGCACCAGAGTAGAGAGCATAATTGCTGAGATATTCTTTACTTCGTTTAAGGAGAAGCCATAATACATCACATCACATGTTTAATAATATATTGTATAATTAAATGATTTGTGTTGCTATAAGTATTCTAATTCAGTAAAAAAGTTTAAGAAAGAGTCTAAATGAGTGCTTTTTTTAAAAAAAATGTTAATAACTATCAAAATGCTTTTCTAAAATTGGAAAAAAGTGAATATATTTTATCAACATGCATAAAAATTAATCCCTTTAAAATATAATTATATATAATTGTCTATAAAAATGTATAGTTGTTTTATATTAATTTATATACAGTGTATGTCCCAGTGAAAAGGTGACTACTTCTTTCTCCAAACTACCTGCAGCCCCATCTCTGAGTCAACATGCATTACATAGTAACATTGTTTAGTTATTTACCACAAAAATTTTAAGGTGTGGCATGTCTGGATTATGAGATAACATGAAACAAGATAGAAAATTTTGCATCTTTATATATCATGGCAAATGCTTTCCATGCATTATGGCATCTTGAAAAATACTTGAAAACATTTTTTTCATCTTATGGCTTCATTGCTATACCTAGTCTAGATCATTTCAAACATTTTTAATAGCAGTTTTGCTTAATTTAAACACAAATGTTAATGTTAACACATTGTTTGATCAAGGGTTAAGATATGAAACACACTGCCATATTTGAAGTTTTTATCCAGATATGCAAGCATTTAAATTTTTTTGTGGTGAATAGCTAAGCTAGATGGAACTGCAGGAATTTGAAGAGAGAATTAAATCACCAATCACTTCTGTTCACTGAAATACACTGTCTATAAAGAAAACATCATTATACAACCCTTTTAATACATATGTATTTTACTATTATGTTTCAAGCACCTTATCAGCTGTCTTCATGCTAATTTATTTTTCTCTATTCTTGCTCCTAACATCCCTTGGATAAAAGCTCGATTAATAAGCAGTAGTTTAGTAGTGGGTGGTGTAGCAACCTTACTGCAGTCATCCCTGGGTATAAGGTAATTTTTTTTAATTTAAAAATTATTACAACATAAAAATTTAATTGGAAGTTTTTGTAATATAATGTTATGCATATTTCTTTTTTTATATGCATAATTAAATGTGAAGAATCATAATGATGTCACCAGAAAAGAAGACTTTATATGTTTTTTTACTTTTATATATGAACAATTTTGACTGATCTAACAATCATTTTCAACTTGTTACTATATATATATATTCTCCTGTAACAAGAATTTAATAATTGCAAACATAATATTGTAATTTTAATTATATGTTGAATATTTCTGTGATATAAGGGAATTATTAATTTTATTTAAAGAAAAATTCAGTCTATTTATACTTTTTAAAATATATTCAACTATAAATAATAGCATTAAGATTCGTATAGAAAACAGTAGTTTGAGTGATATTATTCTCCTCGTCTTCATATATTTCTGTCTGACCAGTGAAGGAAATAATATAGAAATACTGAATTTAAAGTGACATTTTAATTAAAGTAAAAAAAAATTAAACAAGCTATTGACATGACAATTTCAAATAATCTCATAATTAAATCTAGTATAAAATCCATAATGATTAAAAACTATTCATTAATTTTGTCCTTAAAAGGATAAAATGGAGAAATCTGGAAGACTTATAGAAAAATATATAAAATTTATACTAGCTGTAATTATTTAGAATGTCACATTAAAGTCAGTATTACACAGAGGCTACTCTCCATACAGTAGCATTCATTGATTACTCTGGCTTGCACTGAGTGACGCTATTGTATGGAAAGTTTAGCCTCTACATAAACAGCAGGCGTAAGCATAAAGAATGGTGATCATATGATGTTTAGTGGTTTAAAGTCAATATTCATGAGTCTATGGATCATAAGTTTAATATATCATTAATAGTGGTCACACCAGAAGTATACTACTAATCTCTACATTAGCACTATGACCAGACAGTAGCAACATCTGAAAAGGGAGAAAAACACTGCCACTTGAAACACTGTATTCTTTACTAACCAGTGCATTATTACTAACAGTGCAATATATTGGGAAAAGTATAAAGTTAGAATTTTTCTAAAAATATCTACCAATTCAACTAAATGATGGAAATATTCCAATATATAATTATAAGAAAAATGTATGTTTGTATTTAAATAACACACACACTCTAAAGATTTTTGTTTACAATAATCAAAACATATCAAGTATTATAATGGCGACGTCCTTATAATTGTTTACACATACTATTTATATTGTGGATGCATTTGTATTATATTTTTACAATCTAGCACAATATAATACAATAACTTATTTAGATACTTATCACCAGATCTCTTTTTGCTTCTAAGAACGGTTATTTATGTTTGATTATTTTATTTTAAACAGATTACCTCTTTATCAAGGTGCCAATTTTATTATGATTTTATTTGTCAATGAAACTCTTCATCACAGGTGTGGGATCAATGCAACAGGTGAGATTAATAGAGGTTTTCTTTTTAACATTTTTATCTGACATTTAATTTCCAAATTATTTAACTACGCTCTGGAATTAAGATTTGCTTCTAAAATAGTATAATTTAAAATACGTTGGAATAAGCTTTTTTAAAATTATGGTCAAGTCTATGAACTGAAATAAAATAGGATATAATAGATACCAGACATAACTGGACCAATTTTTGAATCTTTTTTAAGGAAATACCCCTTTTCTGCACTAGATAATTTTTTTAATTAATTTAATTAAATGCCATAAATCAATAAAACTTTAAAGATTGACAGCGATAGGTTTGGCTATTTCCATAAATTTTCATGAAAGAAGTATAAAATAGCATATTTAAATAAATATACTATTATAGACCTCCCCCCCCACACACCAAAAATCTCTCAAGGAGAGACAATGAAGAATTAGCAAAAATTTGCAGGATTGCCAATTGCCAGTGGTAAAGGTTTGAGTGTTTTTTCACTCTCGTTTTATCTTTTAGCTGAAACAGTTGGAGCTGGACTAGCTATGAGACAGTTATCTGGGGAAAAAATAATTTTTTGTGCACTGACCAGTTTTTTAAATTAATTTATTAAATTTATTGTACAGATATTGCAAGCCAACGATATGATAATTTTGATAAAATCCATAGATAAAGGAAGATAAGACAGCCTTTCAAATAAATACAGGACTGAGGTTTCTCAAGCAGTGAAGGAGAAGATTATCTTCATAAGGCTTGTCAATTATCAGATAGTGAGAATTTGGTCAATTTTTGCTTATTGCTTTATCTATAGCTAAGGAAAGTTTTCTCTTTATTGACAAATATGGAGATTAGTAGTAACTGTCCTTTTTAAAATGTTCTATTCCTAATTAAACTGATTTACTATTCATGATACTATGAAATGTAAAAAAAAGGGTAAGCAAAGAACTAAGCAAGACTTTTTCTTCTTATTTAATTTATATAAACAAGATTGTAATTAATATTTTTGTAGTATAATTTTCACTATATTAATGCATGAAAGGTAGAGATTGTTTTCTGTCCGCTTTTAATGCCTTGTAGAGGGACATAATTATAAACATATGACCAAAGACATGTAAAAAAGATGTATCCCCAAGATGAATATTTCATACTATATTAGGACTTATCTGTTGGCCCAGATCACAATCTCTTACACATATTTTTATTGAATTTCAAAAAACTTCCACATTTCACTTTTCAGCAAAAAAACTTTTAATATTGATTACAGTTTCGACTGTACCATGCAGTCTTCATCAGATCTACAAAATTTGAATACACATAAAAATACAACCATTAAAATACATTATTTTATATAAAATTATTAAATTCCTATCAAACTTTAAAATTTTTTTTTTTTTTTAAAAATATTTCCTAACCTTTTCAATTCATATAATATCATTAACATATTAAGTATCCTATTTTATATTCTTTTAAAATCTTTTTTATTATTGTTTCAGTATATATAGGTAGCCAGTTTCTTCAATTTAATTGATGTGTCAAACTTGCTGCCCTTACAGCTTTGACACAATCCACTTGATGGTAGTATATTAATAATTTTTATTAGTTATTCATTAGTCTTGGATTGTCCACTTAATAAATAATATTTCTGTAGTATAATGCTCACTACACCACTTTTATGCAAGGTAGGTCTGTTTTCTGTCTGCTTTTAACACCTAGTGGAGGGATATAATCATAAATGTATGACCAAAGGCATGTGAAAAAAAAGTGTGATCCCAAAATGCACATTTTATGCTCATACAGCACTCATCAGTTGGTCTAGATCATAATCTCACATCTATCTTGCATGAAAGTGGTGTAGCAAAAATTACACAATAGAAATATTATTTATTAAGTGGATAATGTTTAATCTAATGAATGACTAATAAAAAAATATTAAGATTGTAAAAGTATTAACAACATGATTGTTTTTGTTTTTTAAATCCCACATATTTAAATAAATAGTTTCAAAATAATTCTCAATTAAATTTTTTTTTGGTACTTGGGTATTATTCCTGCAACCAAGGAAAAACAGGATGACTTTTCACATTTGTATCAATACACAGCTAACTTTTTAATGATGTTATTTTGGCAATATCAAACATTAAAAAATTAGCAATGCTTTGATATGAATGTGAAAAGTCCTCCTTTCTTTCCTTGGTTGCACGAATAATATCTAATAGTTTTAGAAAAATACATAAAAAATAATATTATAGGAGATATACATGTACTTCTGTGCAACAGATGCAAACAAACAAATTTTCACACTTTATTCTATCAATTTTAAACAAAATGTCTAGAAATGAAGCCATACATGATCTGTTTTTCTGCAAGAAATAAACCCAACACAAATACATCTTTCTAAAAGTCAAAAAGAAACTATAGACGACACTTTCAAACTAAATTGAATTGATTGATTGATTTTTTTCCCCCCATATGTCATAGCATCGGCCGGGATGCAAACCCACAAACGCCTGCAACCAACTACTTGCTTGCAAGGCAGTTGTGATGACCTCTCGGCTAACAACGCTTGACTGATTGATTGATTTTTAACTAAGGATAATACCAAAATTTGTACAAATAGTTTTTAAAATCACATGACTACTTATTGAAATCTGAACTAGAACATCTGGTGTAGTTGAAATCTTGGAATGGAATTCGTGCATACAAAATGGTGATTGTCAGTCTCCTCCGAAATGCTTGTAGAGCATGTGATTGCACAGTACATGCTGTAAATGGAATATTGCCAAGCAATCAGAATAAACAAATGGTAATTTCTTTTTTTTAAATGGATGATGTCCAAAAAAAGGAAACAGCAATAATAACAAAATCAACATATTTATTCAATTAGTAAAGAAAAAAAACCCTGTAAATTGCAGCACTTTGAGCAGGAAGTTAATTGAATTAGAAAAATAGAAGAATGACTATAAATTGCAGCACTATGATCAGTTTGTCTGGAGAAATAACTGCAAATTGCAGTACTCTGATCAGATGATTTTTAGACTGGAGAAATAACTGTAAATTGCAACACTTTCAGCAGATAACAAAGAAAGAACATCAGTAATAACAAAGTCAATGTATTAATTCAATTAGTAAATAGAAATATAACTGTAAATTGCAGCACTTTGATCAGATGGTTTTTCGACAAAGATTTAAAAAAGGCAGAAGTCAATAACGAAATTGAAATTGAAAAAAATGCAAAATCTAAACGCACAAGTAAATAACAAAGTTGAAATTAAAAATGATAAAACAAATTCACAATAACAACAAGTGACTTTAAAATGTAAATAACAAACTTTTGAATCAGCAATCTCCAAAAACGCACGTATATAATAGGTTTGGCTGACACATTTTAAAACACATTTTGTGCACATTCAAAAACACGTTTTTTGACAAGAAAAAAACCCTGGGTGATCACAAGATTACACCTTTATTGTGTATGTGAAAAGTCATCTTATCTTTCCTAGCTTGCAGGAATAATACCCAAGTGTCATTTTTTTCTTAATCCTTTAATATCTAGGGTCATCATTCACCACTGCATCTCAAATCACTGATACACTTGAACACATATATGTTGAAAAGACAAATACTATAATTATTTTTAAAATTACGTTTCGTGTTCCTTAAAATAAATTAGATTAAAAATTTATATTTTCATCAAAATCAGAAAACAAAATATTTTTACCAAATAGGGATCCTCTTTTATATATAATTTTAAATAATTTAAAATATGATTTAATTAATTTTTAGTCATTCTAGACAGGCTACCCATGATTTTATCCAGCAAGTTTCTTCACTAAACTGTTAATTACAACAATATTTTCTGGTTCAAACATTTGTGATTTTGTTAAAATGCAATATTTATTTCAAGAAAAGAGATAAGGGACAAAGAGCTTTAATTCAACTTTGGATTAATTTTGTTTTCTGTATAATTTAATGCGGTGTAAATATGGTAAATTCTGGGACTCAAGACCATATCTATCACTTTCAATACATGAATTTTTAATGACCTCTCATGAATTATTTATTTATTGATATTGTTTTTTTTTAGATATTCATAATCAATCTCTTAATGAAACAAATTATATTTCGGAGGAGTGCTTTTTCAATTTCATGGTTGAGGTAGAATTTAATTAACTATTTTTTGATATACTTGATTTGAATAATCATTTGTAAATAGTATGTACAATTTGTTCATTTTTATTTATTTGTCTCTTTTAGCTTCAAGGAGGTATAATCTTGGTTGCATTATTAAAGATGATTTTAGGAGCTACTGGTATAATAGGATGTCTAGTTTATTTTACCGGACCTCTTACAGTAACCCCAGTCACTTTATTAGCCAGCCTTTCATTGTCAAAGGTGACCATATCCTACTGTGAAAAGCAATGGATGTTAGCAGTTTTGTGAGTTATAGATTATTGTTTAAGATTAAAAGCATAAAAGAATAATTTAATAAGAAATAGAACGAAGAATTTAGCTGTTTAAAATTATTGTTTAATAATTACTGACATTTACACATAGAAAACTATATTGAATCTTGATATGTATTTATCTATTAACAACATCTATTTAGAACAAATCTCTTTTATTATAAACAGAACCAATTTGCTTATGATAGGTATAACTTTATTAGATGATCATATGTCTTTATTATAAATAATAATAAAATCTTTGTTTCTGCATTTATTTACATATATATGTCATAGACATATATATTATATACAATGATTAGTTATTATATTAGTGAAAAATATGTAACCAATCAGATCAATTCACTTTCCGTAATATCAAGGACAAAGATCTCTCTCTTTAATTATACATACATTTATTGGACAATCTTCAATCACTGAACTATAGGCTTAAAATATACAAATCTCATCAGTAACAAGATTGTCAGACTTTTTATTTAAATATCACAATTATAAACTGCTTGGTTTTATGAATATATTCATAAATATATATTATAAATTATGTAATTGTTTAAATATTTAAAAATGTGGAGATATTTGTTATATTTTTGTTAATATTAGAAAAAAATATCATCAGATCCTAATAGATAGTAATTAATGAAAACAGTAAACTACAATTTATTCCCAGCATTCAAAAGCGGTACCCCTTTTAAATGCAATCTCTTGATTATTGTACATAGACTAAAACATTACAATATTTATTTACAGTTTAAGAAAGGAAAGTTAATGGCCTTTCACACATTCCTTAGAAATAATAGACTGTTCCATTGATCAGTTAGATGTTACAAATTAAGCACCAGAGCACAAGTCACCACGAGTGCATTCCAGACAATCCCACAATCGTGTGTAGAGAGAGATGACCTTAAAAGAAAAATCAAAGAGGCCTTCTTCATCTCACGAGACAGGGATGCCATAAATAGGAAGGACATGTGCTATGCTTTATTGAAGAAATGGAATTAGCATATTTGCATATCATTAAATGTAGTAGCAAGGTATGATTATGAAGGCAAGATCCTTTGAAAGCACTCAGCTCATTTGTTTTTAGCTATCTATTTTATATTAACACTTTATAGCGTTTGGGAACAGTTGCATCACACACGTACACGTGATAGAATTTTTAACAGATGTAAATGTTTAAATATTTAAATAAGTGAAAATATCTATTATATTTTCATGTTAGAAAAATTATCATCAGATGTTAATAGACAGTAATTAATGAAAATGGTGTGTGTATATATATAAGTATCTAAAAAAATCATGTGTATATAAAGCTAAGATTGTAACATTTATTAATTGGATTACTTGAAAAAGTCTATGTTTCAAATATATTTATATGTGAGAGGTTGGTCTGACTTCTCGGCTGATGGATGATTGTAATATCATTGAGCTAAGGTAAGAGATGCATTGAGGTAAGAATGTGAATATATATATATATAATGGTTAATCCTTTAAAGCAATGTTAAAAGTGTTTCCTCATATGTTGAGACAATTTCTATCCATATTAGAAAACATTCGGAATATTAAACATCATCTACATATATATATATTAATTACTACATTGAAGAACAATATGTAATTTAATAAATTAATTCACAATACTTCTAATAGGAATTTTATACTATTGCAAGCTATAGACTAATAAAAAAAATATTATACAGATTTTGGTTATTATGCATGCATTTCTTCATCAATTAAAATGTTTATAGTATTATATTAAGAGATTCATTGTATAAATGCATGTTTGCAAATATAATCAAGATCAATATGGTAGATAGAAATTGAGTTAACAGTTCTTGTGAAGAGATTCAGGTGTTTAAACTTTTAGTTTACTTGATGATTGTATATTGAAAAAAAAAAGCTATCTTTTTATTGATCAATAATTTACAATATTATGAATGCTATAAATTAATTTGATTGGTCATAAAACTATATTTGTTGCCTTTTAATTTTTAAATATTAAGATTATTATTACGTAATGAACCTTAAACTGATCACAAATACTAAAATAAGGATTAAGAATTAGGCACTCTTTGGTGCCCAGTGTCATGGATAATGATTTAATTTCTAAATATCATTTAATAAGTCAATAAATGTCACGTGATTTTTAATTTATAAAAATCTATCGCAAATAAAAAGATTGAAAGAAATATGTATTACAGCTGCTAATAACTTTAGTTTTGATTTTAAAACGTGTTTAACATTAATTTTTGTATAAATATAAAATTACTTCACGATTGTCTAGGATTAACTTTATTGGAGAAGTCACATGACACACACACCCATATATATAATGATCTAAAATAGAAATTATGTATGAAAAATGGAAGTGAAGTTGATTATTTCTTATATTTATGTTTGATTTAAAAACCCATATATATTGATTTTTATTGAGATTTTAAGTTTTTATCTGAAGGAGGGATAATCTCTAGTTTAAAAAATGATTCAAAATGGTCATTAATTAATGTATTTGAAGTGACTGATGTCACAGCTGGAAGTGCAAAAAGTTTTGCATGAATCAAAGCATAATTACATATGTATACACATATAATAATATTATAATTTGATGTCTGTATTTCTTCAAAGCAATATACATAATTATATAATTGAATATTTATAAATATAGTAATCAAATATATTTTAAAATTTTTATCCACTTAGGAATGCTTTCGACTATCCTGGTAGTCGTTGTCAACTAACACTTTGAAAGGCTAACCTTCCCATAATTCTGTGATCTTAATGTTTGCTGTCTGCCTGTTAATTAAGTCATGTTTGTATTTGTATATTAGCATAACTTCTTTTATTTTTCTTTTGTTATTTTTTTCAATTTGCAATATTTTAACATTATTGCAATTGAAGTTAAAACCATAAATACATGAATTATTATGGTCATGAAAAATGGACACTGAAACATTATTATCTACTTTGCAATTTTGATTCGATTTCCGAACTCTTTTTAACAACAGCAAGTGATCGTTAGTTCTTATTTCTAATATACACTTCAATTCAACTATATATCCACTGCCACACCTACATATCCATTTATAAATGATACAATTTTTATTTATAAATGAGGTTTTATCTTATCTGGATCTGCTTAAAATATATGAGAATCTTATGTCATCTGTTTGCTCCTAAGTAGAATACCATTATTTGTTAACAACTTTTCACTTGGGAGTTTAAAGAACAATCAATATAAAGTCAAAAACCAAATTGTTTATTTTATATATCAAAAATTAAATCCTTTAATTAACATATTTATATGTGATTAGTAAAATATTATTTTTTTTAAAAATAATAATGCTCCAGTAAATATTTATAAAAGTATATAATGTTATACTGAGGAGGGCAATAAAGCATTGCTAAAAGAACCCTTTTAAAATAGTATATTGGTTGTTGTATAACCTTTTGTACCCTGCTGTTTAAAATTTATGGAATATAGCACCGCTCGATCATTTCCAATGTTTGAACTTT
This sequence comes from Epiperipatus broadwayi, assembly GCA_028023455.1. Lineage (NCBI taxonomy): Eukaryota > Metazoa > Onychophora > Udeonychophora > Euonychophora > Peripatidae > Epiperipatus > Epiperipatus broadwayi. The sequence continues at coordinate 16,487,999 of JAQFVV010000011.1, forward strand.
TTATAAACTCCTGAGCATTTCATTACTGTTTATGTGTTATTCCATTCACTGTTCTCTAGTTAGCTTTCTTTTTTATGTATTAAACTTTTTTTGCATTATAATCACCAGTGACTATTCTTTTGCTCAAAATATGCTCTTCAAGAACTTGAAATCTTAAGCATACTAATTTTGAGCCCAAGTTATTTTAATCTACTTTTGTATTTTAATGTATTTGCTTTAATGTAGAATAATATATATTTTTAATGATTATATTATCATTTATTTTAGAACTGTACTTTTAATCCTAATTTTTTCATTTGTTTTTGGGGAAGTAATGTTACGTTTGCCATCTACTAAAAAATGCGTATGTTATAAACCATCATTACCACTATTTAAAATAATTCCTGTAAGTAATAAATTATATATATATAAATTTTAAATTAAACATAGTTTAATGTAAATTTAAATAAATGGAGTAAATTACCTTTCCCAGGCTATGATTTAAAAGCGCTCTAAATGACAAATAAAGAATCAAGAATAGAATAAATCCACCTATTTTTAGAGGTCAGAGGATTATAAGCATACCTTTGTCAACAATTTCTGTAATTGAAAGTGAAATTAATTTAAGAGCTAGATGGAATATGGCACTTAAGTTCAACATTTAAAGTGCTTTTAGTTCATAGCCAGAAGAGAGGGTAATTTACTCCTTTTGTTTATATACACCCGGGTCTCGTTTTACGCGGATTTATTTAATGCGATTTTGAAGTTACGCGATTCATGTTTCTTCAGAAGTCGAACTCCGATAATGCGCTATTACTTTAAATAATAAATTTTGTGCACTTACATCATATTGAAAGTAATAGCACATTATTGGAATTCGACTTTCATCTTAGTAATTTCAATATTTTCAGTGCTTTATAATAGTAAGATTTTATGCAATAATGAAATTAAAATCATGATTTCCACATTTTATGTATACCCACATTAAATTTTACAAGATTATAATGTAAATTTGTTCAAACATTGTGCGTGTTAATTTTGCATTTTAAATCACATTCTGTTTTTGCTTTTTAAAAAAGAACGTAATCAATTATTAATCATTTAGTGTCCGCAAGTTTATTTTTAAAAGGTGAGTAATAGCAGTGGGCACAATTAAATTTGACAATTAAAAATTAAAATCTGATTTTTAATTGTAATTAACAATTTAAAAATTACTTAAGGTGACCTGAAATTAATGTGATGTGAAACGAAATTTGATTTTTAAACGGAATTGAAAATTAAAAAATTAAAGACAAAAATAAGAATTTAATTTTTAGTTGTTAGATTAATTACTAATTACGTTGTCACCAGAAAACCATTAACACAACATGAGAGTGAAGTTGGCACTAGTTGTATTTCCTCTTGTGAAGAATCTGATTTTTTACCAGTTTGCAAACGAACCTGTTTATCGGCAAATAGCGATAATAATTAAAACATGTATAAAAAAATGTAAATTACTGTAAATTATGCATAAAAATATATTGTTTTGAATAAAATTAAATATTATAGTTAAAAAAAGTTTGTCTTGTATCAATTTTTTTCAAATTTGAAATTTTTTATTAGTCATATTTTATTTCCTTATTTTTTTTTTTGCACGAATTTTAAAGTAATTTTACGTTGGTGCTTTGCTTTTACGCGATTTTTGAAAAATCACAGTCCATATCCCCCCCTTTTCAAGGTAAGTTACATCTATTTTTGAGTGATTTCTTTTGCGTGTGTTTTCTGAGGAATCTATCTATTGCGTAAAATGAGACCCAGGTGTATATATAAAAGGATTTCACCTTTTTTTTAAAGGAGGTTGCCTTGACAACAGTTTGTGATTGTTATCTTTATTGGGATTGTCTAAGTGTTGACTATTTTTAATGGTTATATATATGTGGGTACATTGTATAAAAATGAAATTTATTAATATTTTTTTATCTAAATTCAAAATCTATAGAAGCAGGATTGATTTATTAATCTTATTTGCACTGTGAGAATGAAATTGAAATGTGAATTTAAATAGCTAAAGTCTTCTAGAAAAAAATATTAATTTTGTGTGACATTGATATTAAAAGTGAAAGAGGCTTGTTTAATATCTGAATGCAATTTTATATTACAATGGAACTGTATTGATTAAGCACCAATAAACAAAGCTGAAATTGTCTTATTTTGTTTCTATCATAATACAATGTAATTCATTAAAACTGTGAATAAAACTTAAAAAATTTGGTAGTGAAAGAGATGAACAAAAAATGAACTTTGAGCAGCCTGAACAGCATTTAATTCTTTCACTTTACTACAGAAGAAACAAAAGAACTTTACTATTCTAGCGCCATCTATTGTAAGCTTGAATAATCATATTTCTATCTTTTGTTTTTATCAATGTAATGCAAAACTGGAAACAGTAGCAGCCATCTTTAAATCAGAACATTTTTTCTTTTTAGCACAATCTGTTGTAAGATTGAGTAACCAGTAGTTACCAGAAAATGGTGCAAAATCTATCACCTCAGACATTTTCTAATTTTCATCTTTAATAATGATAAAGATGAAAGTCAGAAATTAGTCTGAGAATGATGAGTAATAAATTGCATTGATAGCATTAATTATTCACCTTTACTATAAAAGGCAGTAGATATAAAATCTTGTTTAATAATTATATGGATTATATAAAATAGAAACTAAGACATTGATAAGAAATTTTTTTTAAGGTTATTAATATTACAATGAATGAAAAAAGTCATTTTTCAGTTCAGAAAAGGCTTACGATACAGTGGAAAATGTAACTAGGAGTTAATTACTATAACAAGGGACCTTTTCTAAATATTATCACTTACTCTCAAATTTTATTCTAAACATGATTTCTGCAACACTTTAGTTAAAAGACAAAATTATATATCTTTTAGCATTTGATTATAACAGAATATATTTCGTCCATAAGATCCACTGTGTAAGAATTATAAAGAAATCCAGAATATGTTATTTCAAAATTATTTTCTTTTCTTTTAATGATGTTTGTTTTTATTGAGGATTAATAGACAATCAGAATGATGAAATGAAAAATAATTTTAGAAAATCATTGAAATTTTTAAGTATATTTTAAAAACAATATAACATCATTATTACTCATTATTAAAAAAATAAATAAAGGAAAATCAGTTACAAAAAATTACTAATGATACATTTTTTTAAACAGAAGATAATCAAGCCTTTACATATGCACTGTATTTTTATCTTAAATCAATGTTGTTTTTGTGAATGTAAGAAAATTCTCAATCCAAGGCACAATATTAACATGCAGGAAATATTAAAATTTTGCATGTGTTAATACTTATAATAAAGAAATTGGAAGTAAAGTGAAGAATATTAGCCTATATAATTGAATTTAAGTACAAAGATAAGATGGCCACTCTTATATTTTCAAAGTTTCTATCTTGTGCCTTGGATTAAGAGTTTCCTCACATTCAATAAAAACAACATTGATTTAATATAATAGTACAGTCCTTAACATTACAGTTTGAAACTGCACTTGTAAATCTATGAATCAATTACAATGAAAGAATATGGAAGGAAAGGAGACAAATAACATGGTAAAAAAAGTTGATATTGAAATTATGTAAGACATGGAAATAATTTAAGGGTTCAGATTCGAAGATCAAAGAATGATATCAGAAAATAAAAGTAATCTTCAGACAATGTCATACTTTTGTGGATTCAACCTTACAAAATATTTGACAGATTTTGTTGTCAAACATTATTTAGAAGAGTTAATCAGATGATCAGAAGTGATATAAAACATCTTTAAAATACATATACTTACTCTACATTAGTATCATCTACTACTCGCTTGAGTAATCACTGGTATAGGGTTATAATATTTTCATTACCTAACTGGTTTCTGGATTTTGCCTATAGATGGTATGCAACTAAAGTATCTTAAATGATATTAAACTGATCTAGTTTTAGATTTAAATACTAATGGAAGTGAGTTGGTTTGAGTTCAAAATCTTAAATTTTTTTAATGTCTGAGTATTAGTTTGAATAGAATAAAAAAGATAAAGTGGCCATTAAATGTCTAAATACATTAATTGCAACTTTGAATCCTGGTTTTTATTGATAAAGACAAAAGCCAGAAACTGGTTTGAGGATATATAGCATTATATTATGCTCTGAAATATAATGTTTAAAATATTGCAGTAATAAGTATGATATTGTTCTTGTTGATGGAGATATTTTATAATAGTTGATAGCAGTGACAATATACATAAACAATGAAACATCCCATACTATTATACTATTGAGAATGTCTGTTTGCTGAACGCTGGCTGTAGCAGATTTATAATAATATTTACTTATTACTTTTATTACAATACTATTTATATTTTATACTGACTATATATAATATTTGTTAAGCTTTATACACACACTCTCTCTCTTTACATACATTGTATATATTATTTACATATCCCATTGAAGGGAACTGACTCTCTAGAAAATAGAGAAATTACATTTCTCATCAAGTTTGCCAGCTACTAGATAGAAGCATGAGGTTAGAATAGCCCTAAAGGCATTATTATACTGATTAATAATTAGATGGATGGGTGAATTAATTATGGGAAGATATTAGAAAAAAACAACTCAGATTGAAATTTGACAACTTTCTAAGTTTTATCCAAATAAAAGTTGAACTCTATCTATCTATCTATCTATCTATCTATCTATCTATCTATCTATCTATCTATCTATCTATCTATCTATCTATCTATCTATCTATCTATCTATCTATCTATCTATCTATCTATCTATCTATCTATCTATCTATCTATCTATCTATCTATCTATCTATCTATCTATCTATCTATCTATCTATCTATCTATCTATCTATCTATCTATCTATCTATCTATCTATCTATCTATCTATCTATCTATCTATCTATCTATCTATCTATCTATCTATCTATCCATCTATCTATCTGTCTGTCTATCTATCTATCTATCTATCTATCCATCTATCTATCTGTCCATCCATCTATCTATCTATCTATCTATCTATCTATCTATCTATCTATCTATCTATCTATCTATCTATCTATCTATCTATCTATCTATCTATCTATCTATCTATCTATCTATCTATCTATCTATCTATCTATCTATCTATCTATCTATCTATCTATCTATCTATCTATCTATCTATCTATCTATCTGTCTGTCTGTCTGTCTGTCTGTCTGTCTGTCTGTCTGTGTCGATCTGTCTATCTATCTAGTTACCTATCTATAATCTATCCATCTCCTTTCTTTGTAGTAATCTAGATAAAAATTTCAGTTGCAATATAAGCAGACAACAAACAATTAATGCCAAGCTAAAGAGAACTGCTTTTAGTTTAATACTCCAGATAAATTAGATATAAATATTTTATGCTTGACTTATCTTAAATCAGTCAGAATATTAAGTTAAAAGCAATGCTACTTTTGGCTTAATATGGTTTAGATATATTCAATTGCTATTCTAGATCGTGTGTTTTTCTAGATAGTTTGGTTTCAGCTAATATTGCAAGTTTTAATTTGTTGTTGTCAAGTTATATTATAACTAGAATTTTGGGTAGATTACTATTTGTTACATCAATTTCATTTACAAGTAGACATTTTTTCCACAAAATCATTGATCGATTACCATTCTGAGTAATTATCATTTATTAGGTCAAAGTTTAATAAAGATCAAATACATATATATTTTTTCAATTCGCTTCATTCTTGCTTGAGGTCTTATATATTATTAATCAAACAGAGGCATATTAGAGATCATTTCTCTTTTCACCAATGTCTGTAACTGTAAGTTTAAAATATCTTAATATAGATATTTATGTTAATTATCAGTGAGTTTGTTTTCAGGAAATGTAATTTTAGTGGAGTAAATTAATGAGACATTGTGATGAGTCTTGGGCTAAGAGAGTTCAGTTTCAGTTGAAATGTCTATTATGGACCTTTAGAATGACAGCAACTTGTAAATAACTCTTAACAACTTTGTCGATGAAATATGGTAAATTAAAGACAATACTAATACCATACATTCAGAGAACATTGAGAGTATGAATGAAATATTCATTCTACATTTATGTCTATTTAGTGTTAAATTACATATATATAATAATAGGATATATATATCTATCAATACGTATTCATCTGTTTATATATCTTTCTACATGTCTATCTAAATATTTGTCTATTTATTTATCTATCTAACTCTCTACTTATCTATTTCATTATTTCTCTATCTATTTGCCTGATTCCTTATCTATATACTAATTCTATCAATAAATTAGCTCTTTTAGAGCAAAAATCTCTCCAACAGACCCTCAAAAGGGTATGGCAAAGAAGATGTAATCTGCTTTCTGGTAATGACAAGTGGAAAAGGTTTTTATAAAATAATTTCAAAGGTTGTTTTATCCTTCTCATACTTAGCGGTAATGTACCAAACACTAATTGTTACCTATTTGAATCAACTATGAGATAGCTGATAAAAAAAGTCCTAAATCTCTTTGTAATCTGGAACATTTCCATGTTGCAACTGCATAAATTTGAGCTCTGCTTATGGATACATTTGGTCAATGTGATGACCACTGATCCATATAGAGTTTCAATTTAATATCTATACAATGTTGTTTGTGTTATTTAATAATTATCTAAAAATAGTTACAATTTCATTCATTGTAATAATAAAAATAATTCCTGTACTTATATATTCATTTCTAGATATTGCTTACATTCCTATTAGTATGGATATTATGTGGTGTTTTAACTTGGACAAAGGAACTGCCTGAAAATCCATCTGTTGATATGGCTTATTTTGCCAGAGTTGATGCTCATTGGAGATCAGTTGAAGAAACCACATGGTTTAATATTCCTTATCCAGGTTCATTTTTTTTTTTAAATTAAAAGTTACACTGACTTCTTGTTTTAAGATTGTGATAAAGTCAAACATACACATATACATACACACATTATATTATTTCTTAATTGTCATGCATGCTTTGGTACAGTGATAAAATGGCAAGTTGTTAAGTCCAAGGGCCAGAATCCTGCACTGCCACTTTTGATCCTTGAAGAACTGTGTAATAAGCCATTTGAATGGATAATCAAATTATTTTGTAGTAATATTTTTTCCCCAAAACGTCTTTCTGAACTTAATCAGAAATCAAATTTGTTCATCACATGATCACCATTTCTTATGCTTGCTTATAACTGTTACTAAAACAGGCAAAACTCTTTATACATATTGCCACTCAGTGCAAGCCAGAGTAATCAATGGATGCCAGAAGTCTTGTGCATAAAATCTCCATCTAGTGCCTACTCATACAATATCCCTAGACTAGTTTCTGGTTTGTGGCCTTCGTCAGTGAGGAGCATTGGATCTGAGAGCACCGAGTAGACACTAGATGGGGATTTTATGCACAAGCTTTCTGGCATCCATTGATTACTCAGGCTTGCACTGAATGGCAATATGTATAGGGAGTTTTGTTCATAAGTTAGCAAATCATTTGAGTTAAATACTTAGTAATAGAATAAATACTTTAATTTTTATATTTATTACTTTAATGATTTTATTTTTTATATACATATTATTTCTCTCTCTTTAATATTACAGTTGTTTTTTTATTTTATTTCTGTTTTATAAAAAAAAGTTTTCTTTTTAAAGTATATAAAATATTATTTTCTTTCTCTACTTTTTTTAACTCATGATTACATATATATATACACACACCTTGGCTGTCATTATTAATAATAATATAAAAATACTACAATAGAGAATTTCATTTAACATGATTCCTATTGTAATATTTTCATTATATATATATTGTAACTATTACATTGGCAATACCAAAATTACATTGAGATAGTTTTATAAATTGTAATACATTAAAGATCATCCTTTTCATTCATTCAGACAGCGTAAGCAGTAATTTAAAGTGAGTGGTCTATCCTCACCCTTTCATTTGCAGTACTTAAGATTTACCCATATATAAGCATTTGGGTTTGAAGGGATAAGTGGATTCATTTTATTCTTTCATAAATACTATATCTTGTGTTGGAAATGAAAGTATTCATTTATTATTAACACTCATAAAAAGTGCATGCACAATAGCTTGAAAAGGCTGATCTTTAATGTATTGAGATAGTTTTGAAAACCTACCCCAAGGTGTGTGTACTAATTTATGCATATATATATATACATATGTGTAGGATTGAAATAAAGAAGGGAGAAATGAAATATGCAGAAGTTGATATATTTACTTAGTTAAATTCCCCTTTGTTCCAAAACAGTCTTTAAATTTGTTATGGAGATTACCCTCCCAAATTTATAAAGGCAACAAAAGCTTTTGTATGGAAATGAGATTGAAAATATTGAAATGAGATTTTTTTTCTTTTTCTCACTTTTACTTAAAACAGAGGAAGAAAAGCTAATTATCTAAGTTAAAAATATACAAGAAGTGTAAATTATAAATACTTTAATTTATTAGAAGTGATAAAAATATTTTGGATATTCAAACTTTTATGTAAAATGGCATTCTAGATTAAAACAAAGTCTATTAGTTCATATCCCTAGTGCAAGGCATCTTTCCTATCAGCTAGCAAAATCTGCTAGAGATAAATGAAATTTCACAAATGAATAGTTAAGAAGACCCTTTTTAAGAAGAAATTAAATATCAACACTGTGTTTAAGTGCATGTAATATTTTATTTAAGGATATTTAAAGGAAGGATTTTTAAACAAACAAAATATTCTAAAGGCAGAACATTTAATGCTTTTATATTTTTGGAGCTACAAAAATGACATTATTATTTTTTATTCATGAAGGAACTATAGGAATATAATATTTAAACTTGAATTATTTATAGTGCAAATTATCATAATTCCTAATAATAAAATAATCTATTACCAGAAAAGCTATTTAGTAATAAATGATAATAATTTTTTATGTGAGAAGTTATCCCATAAAGTTATAAAAAGATAACGAATTTGAACTTTTATTATAATTTCTGACTTGAAAAGTACTCAAGAAAGAAAATCTCTAAAGAAGATTCTAGTCATTTGTTTCATTATTTACTGATTGATTTAGTATTTTATTTTGACATTAATAAATTATTTCATACTTCCTGAGTTATTAATTGTTATTTTATGCATTGACTAAAGCAAGTATAGAATAAAATACTTTGGTAGTTCATAAAACACACTAATTAATTATATTGAATTATCAGATTGCTATAATACTTTTATTTTATACATAATACTTGCTGATAAAAATGCACATAATTAATGCTAAACATATGACTTGTAGAAAGAAAACTCCTCATAGCTCTGAGAACATTCTCTCTAGTGCATGACATTCAGAATGTATGGTACTAGAGCAGATGACTATTTGTATATAGAGTGTTATAATTAATCAACTACTAGTCGCATATCATTTGCTTGTATATTCTACCTCTGCTGCAATTGCTAATATTTACTGTTACAATATATATGATAATCAATAAAGCCAAGTCATATATAATGTGACATTGCTTTTAATATATATATATATATTTATATAATTGGCACTATATATATATATATATATTTATATAATTGGCACTATAAATATGAAATGAATTGACATAATATTAAATATCTTCAATATGCCAACTACTATAATTTTTGTTTTATTCTATATATTACTCCATTTAAAAAAAATGACCAATCTCCACAGGACACAGGTTTTGAACCAATAAAAGCTCTTACTAATTGACTTTAAAGCAACTGACGATTTATAAATATAGCAAATTATTTGCTACTTTGCATAATCAAACTATAACATCAAATAAAAATAATGGTGCTATATTTGTGGATTATGATTTGCTTCAAAGGCAATTGATGGGAACTGTTCTTGCCTCAGAACATATGTTTTATGGTGATTAATGTCTAATTTTCATAATATTGTAGTAAATAGAATAAAATATATATGGCAGATGGCACATTGAAGATTTGAAATAGTTTAAATTAAAGACTGTCAATTGTAATTAATAGTTAACTAATAACACCACTGCTAAACATTTCTCTAATTATTGCATAGGAAATACCCTCAAATATTTTATATATATATATATATAATCTAGAAATTTTTTGTTAGCGCAATGTCAAACTGTAATTCTCATATGAAGGTAAACATTTTTCATACATGTAATATTTAATTAGCAATATTATTCAAGTACGAGTGCATGTGCGGCGCAACTGTTCCCAAAAGCTATTAATACAAAATAGCTAACTAAAAATAATAAACTAGCTGAGCTCTTTCAAAGGATCTTGCCTTCATAATCATAGCTTGTTAATACATTTAATAACAAAGGCAAAACTCCCCATACAGTAGTGCCACTCTGTGCCAAACAGAGTAATCAATGGATGCTAGAAGGCTTGTGCATAAAATCCCTATCTAGTGCCTACTCATCCAATATCTTCAGACTAGTTTCTGGCTTGTGGCCATCATCAGTGAGGAGCCTTGGATCTGAGAGCACTGCACCTAGCCTTCTGGCATCCATTGATTACTCTGTTTGGCACAGGGTGGAACTACTGTATGGGGAGTTTTGCCTTTGTTTACAACAAATTATGTGCTAGTATAGAGATGGTGATCATGTGATGTTTGATGGTTTAATACATATAATGATATGCAAATATGCTAATTCCATTTTTTTGATAAAGCATAGCACATGTCCTTCCTATTTATGGCATCGTTGTCTCGTGAGATGAATAAATCCTCTTTGATTTTTTTTTTAAGGTCATGTCTCTCTCTCTACACATGATTGTGGGATTGTCCGGAATGCACTCATGGTGACTTGTGCTCTGGTGCTGATAGAAAACTGAATAGGTAGAAGGATCGTTGTGAGCTCTATTGTATGAATATTTATGTTGTGCTAATCGGGTGGCCAAAGATGCTTTACTTTCCCCATAATATTATTATAAACTCTTGGTCCAAATCACAACATAAAGACTTTGAAATAATAAAAATGACCATCTTATCTTTTATATGTAAATAGAAAGATATGAACTCAGGATTTTTCAATCTACTTATTCTTCACTACATATTGCCTTAAAATTACATCTTATCTTTTGAACGTAGACCACTGTTAAGCATCTTGGACTGAGACCATGAATATATTACATTATTCATTTTTCTTACATTTCTATTTTATTAATTATTAACACTTGTGAAATAATAAAATTTACTACATGTTAATATTAGATGTTATACTTTACTGTAAATAATCTAGAAATTTTTTACTACTGCAGAGTCAAACTGTAATTCTGGTATTAAGATAAACATCCTTCACACCTGTTCCATACATTAATATTCAGTAAACAATGTTAAATACTAGTAAAATATCCAGTTTGTCACAAGATAAAGAGTTTGAAAAGATAAGAATGGTCATTTTATCTTTTGCACCTACATGCAATTATATACGCCAATCTTAAGCATCTTGGACTAAGAGTGTGAATATATTACATTATTCACTTCACTTATATTTCTATTTTGTTATGTATTAATACTTGTGAAATATTGAAATTTATTATATGGTTAATATTAGAAGTTTTATACTTTACTATCTTTTCAAAGTCTTTATTTTGTGACTTGGACTGAAAGTTTACTAGTATTTAATATCACTAGTTGTATATTAAAGTATGGCCCATGTGTAAAAGATGTTTACCTTCATATCAGAATATATATATACTGTAACGGGCTGGTGGATTCCCTAAGAGATAGGGGAGCGCATCTTACTATGGTTGAACTTTGGATCTTCAGATAGGATGCAAGTGATTACATGATTAAATACATAACCTATGATTGTGCCTACTTCCAATAGACTAGCTCTACCTATTTTTATTAATCTAGATACAATTTGGGTCAGTTCATCCAATTCTCACCCCTTTCTAGCCACGTTATACCACAGTATTCAAACTCAGGGATAATTGCCTGAGCTCTCTTATCAGGGAAGGAGATCACACTAACAGTAGTTATTTCACCTCTATATAAGTGATAATTAATTACCAAAAATAAAAAATATGTATGTGCAGTATAAGTATATATGTATTCAAAGTTATAATAAATGACTTAAATATGTATATGTATTTCCTCTATCATAGTAATAATATTAATAGGTGTAAAACTAAATAAGATAATAATGTTTATAACAGATATGTGAATAATGAAGAACTATAAAGCTGATGATGGATATTGAAATAATGATGAGTTAGAGACCAGATTAAAATAACGAATTATATAAACATTTATTGACTAACAAAAAATATAAAGTATGAATAACAATTAAATCTGATACATGTAATTGATTTTGTCAAGGATGAATCTCTACCATATCGATATCTATAATGATATTAATAAAAATAAAACCCTTGCCCTAAACCCAATGGTAGAAGTTCATGTACTTGACTAATTATTTACAACGATGAATATGTAAAATTATAATATGTATATGTGATTTCGATTTTAGCTGGTTAATTTAAAATATGTATACAAACATAACAACAACAACAAAAAAAAATCTTTGTTGTCTAGATAAATCTTTAGATAAATCAATGATTATAAATCATTGATTTAACAGTAATATAAAAGTAAGATTAATTAATGAGATAATGTTAAAATTTCTTACCTCACAATTTCCTATATGTTGTCAAAAGTCAGTCAGATGGGGAGGTCAAAACTAGTAATTTTTTTATTCTTTATACAATTAAAGATGATAAAAAATATATATATTTAAATCTAATATTTTCCCCCTTATTACTCTCATACAGAATTTCTCCAAAATTATACACATTAGATTCCATTTGTAGAAATGAAAATACTACATAAAATTTACAATAGACAAAATAATAAAACAAAAATTACAATTCTTATCCCATTATGTTAATTAAAGTTCGATGAGTCTACTAGAAATTGTTCATTTGCTAAATAAATTCCTAGGAATGGAGATGAAGTTCTATTCCCACGACGAATAGCAATTTCTTGTCTGAGTCAAGAAATAATAGTGTTCTCCAATTATCCTGTCTTGGATTAGGCATTTTATTTAAAGCAGAGATGGTTTTTAAGTTTCTTCTAAATGGGCAGGTAAAATCTTTAAACTTTCATGGCTTTATTGATGACGTATTATTAGCCCATGGTACAAACTTTTCAGCAAGCAATCATGATATAAAAATAATATATATTTATTGATTCATTTGTTTCTCAAGATTTCAATGATGATATTATTATATATCAAAACAATTAATTATTGAATATTACTGCTACGCCTACATTTAACTAAACTTTGTCTAATTAGCAAATAATTGAAATCTTCTTACTTTCAAATTATTTCTTTCCCTTCAAACGATTGCTTTAAAATTTCAGCTTTTGATCATTTTGATTAATATTTTTAAAAAAAATATTTATATATTTAAATTTGAACATTCACATCCATTTTGTATTCCAATTTATTTTTTTAAGCAGAAAAAAAAGTTTGATCTTCAAATGCAGAAGACAATTATAACAATTAATACTGCGTTGTAGGTTGCATGAAGTTTTTTTAAGCATTTTAACCTTGACATTTCCTATTGTTTAACAGACATAATATAAATAAATGGGATTATAAATAAAAATAATAATTTATAAATATTTTAAATTTCATTTCCACAAATGGTTGCCATGTATTTTGATTTTAATTCAGTCATTGTTTTTATTTATTTATTTTTTTTAAGTTTATGTGTAAGTTTTTTTTTTTATATAGTCATCCCAAATTATTAACATACAATACGCTTTATTCCAGTGTCAATATACCTATCTGTTTCTCCCTAGTAATTTAATGGCTTTTATTACTTCTTTAGAAATAAAAAGATGTTTACACACATGTATATGTTGGAAAGAAAAAAAATGTTAATATGTCAATTTGCTTGGTTAAGCAAATATGTTATGAAGCTCCAATTGGTAGAGTGTCTTAAATAACTGGATGGTGTGGCAGGTTGTAGCTCATCACTACAAACCCCTTCTCTTACAGGGTTAAAATTCTAACTTATGGAAAGAATTTTATCACTAACATATAAGTACGTATTTGTTTAATGCTGGATTGAGTTAGGCTTCAATGAAGGGTTTTTAAAAAAATGTACTCCAATGTTGCTTAATTTTATCAGCTAGTCTTTCAAAATTACTTTACACTCTCTTTTTATGGTTAAATCATATATCATTTAAAGTGTGATTTGAACTTAGTTTTTTTTCCGTTCTTTTCTCCCTATTGATGGTTATGTAGACCAAACAATTAACCGGTAATGTGTCTCTATTTAGACGGCACATAAATTTATTTGTTAGCCTTCATCCTGCTCCTTTTTTGAGTCTTACTGGATTTTTTGAAGGTCTAACTAAATATTAGAGCATCCATTACATTGTATGGATTGACCCTTCTATCTCAGTCAATGTCAAAATAACCCAATGCTGATCAACAACAAAAAATATAAATATAATATCCCTAGTTATACTCATTTTTAAAAAATCACTTAGATATAAATATATATTCCCCGATATTGATTTTATTACCTCTTACTATGCTTTAATTATCACTTCTATTCCAGCTGTGTTGTCCATTTTATAAAGCAACTGTATGTTCACATGGAGATTCCAATATATGGTTTTAAGATATGATTTCAGTGGTAGGGTCTTAATGTTTGGATTTTTAATCAGAACTGTATGATAAAAATTGTCTGACATAACTGAAATTTGGCTACCTGAGTCTAATAAAGCTTTTACTAGCAAACCCTTCAACAAAATCTCTATCATGGAGCAGCTTTGCAAAGCAAAATTGGTTGCCTTGTCATCCCACAAGCACATTAGATTAGTGATTTCTCCTACTATGGTTTGGCTAGTGTTCCTCATTGTATTTTCAGTTTTTTGAAGCGAGGAACATGACCTCAAGTACCATTCTAGTTTGGTTTTGGCAAAATAGTAGGTACATGGTTACTGCACCCTGGCTTTGGGTTATTCCCTGGACTATTATGAGGATTTGTTTTGTTTTTCCCATTATTAATTTGGGTTCTATCAGGGGCCCATATGTAGGGAGAGGATTTCATGGATTTTCCCTTCCAATGATATGGGTCATTATTATTTTTTATTTTTTTGTAGTAAATGGTATTGATGGCCATTTTTTCTTTTCGTTTTTCAGGTGTCCTATTTGAAACATTAGCTGTATTTAAGTCAATGCTATTTAACAATTCAGCTACTTGCTCAATGTTTCTAGCATTGGTGCATAATAGTGCTTGCTCAATTTTTAAAGTCATGTCACCTTCACTCAGGTGGTAAGTATTCAATGCTCTAAGTTTTGTTACTTAGCGGCGGAAAAATTTAGTAAGTGTTTCTCCTGGTGTTTGCCGATATTTTTCTTGAAATAGCTGATAAAAAAGAGCTTCTTGTTTATCTCTATTCCAGAAGTTCTTGACTAAAAGGTTTTGATAGCCATCAAATGTGGATGGAGTTTGGAACAATGATTCCCACCACATTAGTGCGTTGCCTTGTAAGTGGCTATAAGCAATAATAAGTTTCTCTGCCTCAGACAAATTATGATTAACCGTTAAGTATAGATTAAGGCTTCTAAGGTGTTCCATAGGGGCCTCATTAGCTAAACTTTTAAAGTTTTTCAACTTCACAAATTGGTTAATTGCACTAATTTGAGCTGTGCGGTTATTCACATTAGTCATCTCCATTGAGTTAATTGGCTGAATAGGTACTTGTGTATTTTGATTCATCTGGTAGTTATTCAGTACTATTCCCTGTAATTTAAAATTATAAGGAGAAGCTTCTATCTCCAGTGGTATTTGACATGACCAAGTAGGTCCCAAATAAGGATCCATCATCCTTGCTACTGTCTTTGAAAACTACTTTTAAATCATTTCCTAACTTATCTCCATTCTCATAATTAGTTTGTGTTGATCTATCAACCTCATTAGGCTGCATTCCCATTCTATATGCCTTTTGGTGTAAATGAATTTCAATTGCTTCAAATCTTTGATTAGTGGCTTTGTTCATATAGTCCATCTGGTGCTGAATTCCTTTTATGCCTTCAATTACTGTTCCTAATTTTACATCATTTGGAAGAGTCTCCAATTCACCAGAAACTATATTTTCCTCCAAATGCTTTACATTTTGACTCATGACTTCAAAAGATTTGTTATTCCCTTCCACTTCATTATTTAATCGGGAGTGCAATTGCTCAATTTTGGTGTTAATGATATTAAATTCTTCCTGAATTTTGTTTTGATGTCTATCTTGTTCAGCAGATACTTCTTCTTTAAAATGTACATGAGTTTGTTGTACTTCTTCATATTTAGTATCTAGTTGGCTGGTGATAGTGTGCTTGAATTCTTCCAATCTCTGTTGACACTTTATGTCCTTCTCATCTATCTCTTTCCTCATTTCAAACATAGCCTGTTTCAATTCTTTATTATCTTCTTGGACACTATTTAAACCAAGAGATAATCATTTCATATCTGCAGATAGTTTACTTTCAAATTCCTTCATTTTTATATCCATATTAATGTTTAAATTACTGAAATTGGCTGCCCTTTCTTCTCTTAAACTACTGTTATTACTATCTATCTTTGCTTCTAAACTACTGTTATTACTATCTATCTTTGCTTCTAAGCTACTACTACTATTGTTGTTTATTTTTAACATTTCTTCCTTTAAACTATTGTTATTACTATCCATTTTTGCTTCTAATCTACTGTTATTGGTTGCCATTTCTTTTTCCAAATTACTCATTTTCCATGATCATTTGGACAAGCCAATCCATAGCTCCACCATTTTCCACAGTTTGTGCTAATGCAACTCTAGGTGTTTGTGTGACTTCATTGGTATGGGTCTCTTGAGTTTGAAAAACTATCTGGCTTTCTTCCTGCATCTGTTGGAAATGTTCAGTTTCGGTTGTAGACCCCCCAGATGCTTGGCTATACTTAGCTTCTTTCTCAACAACAGTGGTAGTCATTTCTATATCACTATCACCACTACTATCTGATTCTGGTAAATGCTTAAGATCTATATTTAATAAATATTTCTTACTTCTGGTTAACACCAAAATTTTATTTATAAATTTAAAATATATTATTTGGTTTTATTAATACAAGTGAATATATATATACCATAGGATTTTATATGCCATCTTTTTGCCATTGGCATTTAGTTTAGATTTCCCTTATGTATGTAACTTTTATTTCCCATTTAAAAAAAACAACAACCTTATGTGTAAGTATATAGAGGTTATATATATGCAAAAACGATTTAAGATAATAAAAAAATTTCACACTAACAAAATTTTTTTTTTTTTTTATGAATTCAATAGCTAGATCTCCTTGGAGATTTGATATTCATGCTAAAACTTTGGGTGCCAGATGTAATGGGCTGGTGGATTCCCTAAGAGATAGGGGGAGCACAGCTTACTATGGTCAAGACTTTGGGTCTTCGGATAGGATGCAAGTGATTATGCGATGAAATACATAACCTATGATTGTACCTACTTCCAATAGACTAGCTCTACCTATTTTTATTAACCTAGATACAATTTGGGTCAGTTCATCCAATTCTCACCCCTTTCTAGCCACGTTATACCACAGTATTCAAAAATTGCCTGAGCTCTCTTATCAGGGAAGGAGATCACACTAATAGTAGTTATTGCACCTCTATATAAGTGATAATTAATTACCAAAAATCAATTAAACATAAGATATATAAAAAATATGTATGTGCAGTATAAGTATATATGTATTAAAAGTTATAATAAATGACTTAAATATGTATATGTATTTCCTCTACCATAGTAATAATATTAATAGGTATAAAACTAAATAAGATAATAATGTTTATAATGGGTATGTGAATAATGAACTATAAAGCTGATGGTGGATATTAAAATAATGATGAGTTAGAGACCAGATTAAAATAATGAATTATATAAACATTTATTGACTAACAAAAAATATAAAGTATGAATAACAATTAAATCTGATACATGTAATTGATTTTGTCAAGGATGAATCTCTACCATATCGATATCTATAATGATACTAATAAAAATAAAACCCTTGCCCTAAACCCAATGGTAGAAGTTCATGTACTTGACTAATTATTTACAACGACGAAGGTGGCTAATTTGAAATATATATACAAACATAACAACAACAACAAAAAATATTTGTTATCTAGATAAATCTCTAGATAAATCAATGATTATAAATCATTGATTTAACAGTAATATAAAAGTAAGATTAATTAATGAGATAATGTTAAAATTTCTTACCTCACAATTTCCTATATGTTGTCAAAAGTCAGTCAGATGGGGAGGTCAAAACTAGTAATTTTTTTTATTCTTTATACAATTAAAGATGATAAAAATATATATATTTAAATCTAATATTTCCCCCCCTTATTATTCTCATACAGAATTTCTCCAAAATTATACACATTAGCTTCCATTTGTAGAAATGAAAATACTACATAAAATTTACAATAGACAAAATAATAAAACAAAAATTACAATTCTTATCCCATTATGTTAATTAAAGTTCGATGAGTCTACTAGAAATTGTTCATTTGCTAAATAAATTCCTAGGAATGGAGATGAAGTTCTATTCCCAAGACGAATAGCAATTTCTTGTCTGAGTCAAGAAATAATAGTGTTCTCCAATTATCCTGTCTTGGATTAGGCATTTTATTTAAAGCAGAGATGGTTTTTAAGTTTCTCCTAAATGGGCAGGTAAAATCTTTAAATTTTCATGGCTTTATTGATGATGTATTATTACCCCATGGTACAAACTTTTCAGCAAGCAATCATAATATAAAAATAATATATATTTATTGATTCATTTGCTTCTCAAGATTTCAATGACGATATTATTATATATCAAAACAATTAATTATTGAATATTACTGCAATGCGTAAATTTAACTAAACTTTGTCTAATTAGCAAATAATTTAAATCTTACTTTCAAATTATTTCTTTCCCTTCAAACAATTGCTTTAAAATTTCAGCTTTTGATCATTTTGATTAATATTTTTTTTAAAAAATATTTATATATTTAAATTCAAACATTCACTTCCATTTTGTATTCCAATTTATTTTTGTAAGCAGAAAAAAATAATGTTTGATCTTCGAATGCAGAAGACAATTATAACGCGTGAAGTTTTTTTAAGCATTTTAACCTTGACATTCCCTATTGTTTAACAGACATAATATAAATAAATGGGATTATAAATAAAAATAATAATTTATAAATATTTTAAATTTCATTTCCACAAATGGTTGCCATGTATTTTGATTTTAATTCAGTCATTGTTTTTTTTTTTAAGTTTATGTGTAAGTTTTTTTTTTTTATAGTCATCCCAAATTATTAACATACAATACGCTTTATTCCAGTGTTAATATACCTATCTGTTTCTCCCTAGTAATTTAATGGCTTTTATTACTTCTTTAGAAATAAAAAGATGTTTACACACATGTATATGTTGGAAAGAAAAAAAAAGTTAATATGTCAATTTGCTTGGCAATTTATTGGTTAGGCAAATATGTTATGAGGCTCCAATTGGTAGAGTGTCTTAAATAACTGGATGGTGTGGCAGGTTGTAGCTCATCACTACAATATATATATATGAGATGATTAATTGCTGGTAAGGATTAACTAAAGTCTGTTCCACTTTAAATTTTCACATATAAAAAGTATATGGTTTGATTTAACATATTTAGTTTTACGCTTCCTAAAAGTCATACTATTAATTTAATATTATAAAATGAGTATGATTTTAATATCTAAAAATAATTACTTTCAAGTAGTTAATATTATTTTTAATTCTTGTTAACAGGTCAGTGGGGTACACCTTCTATAACATTGATATCTTTTATTGGATGTCTGGCAATTTCTATATGTTGTTTAATAGAATCTATAGCAAATTATATAATTGCTGCAGACATATGTCAAGAATCTATCCCAATTCATTCTGTGAATCGAGGAATTCTACTGGAAGGCTTTCATTCATTTCTCGCTGGAATTATAGGCAGTGGCAGTTTGGTAACAACATATTCCGGATCTACTGGAATTATTGCTTTAACAAAAGTAAGTACATTAAAATTTTAATAATTTGCTTATATTTGTACTCCTGTACTTATTTTATAATTTTTTATTATTATATATTAATACATGTATCTGAAAAAAAAGCTCAACAATTTCTAAGATGCATTTCTTACTATAGGCAACACTCTTCAGTTGGCCATGTCATACTTTTTTCAAGTCTTTATTATGTGTTTAATATTTATCAATATTAACCTTTTAACCGCTAATTAAATCATTGGTTGTATGAGGTAAAAATCAAAGCTTGTAATTGGCCAACTCACAAACTGAAGACAAAGCCTATTGTTAAAACATATTCGCCTATAATATTAAATTCAACTCAGATATGTTTATAAAAAGTATATTATTAATTTTTTCAAGTTGTGAAGAGAACGAAAGTTCTTTCAAAAATAAATTGCTATTTATTTATTCTAAAATATTCAATATCGGCAACATAAAAGCTATAATATAAACAAAAAGATCGACTTTTACGTTATAGAAAAGTAAATATTTCTTTTTACTACATCTTCAATATTTGTACTAAAATCTTCAATATTTTTCGAAAATAATTTTGTTTTTTTATTATTCTGTCTGAGAATCATTTTTAGTTTCCATAAATATAATTTTATAATACTTAAAATTGGATTCGAAATGAAAATCTCAGCGTGATTCTTTATTTTCTTTGATCAGGCGGTTTCTTTGTTCTTTCCAGCCAATCAGAATGTCTTTTTCGGCTGAGAGCTTGCTAAGAACCAATCACAAATAATGTTCTTTCTTTGTTTAGGTTTAAATGCGTTTTTTTTTATTTTTTACTTGTAAAATAAGTCGGAAGAGGTCACCATCGTACAGAACTTTTAAAAATCTCTTTAAAACGTATCGAACGAATTTTTTAGCATAAGAATCGGCTGAGTTAGAGTGACGTCAACTGCTTACGAGAGGTCGTGTCAAAGACAGGCAAAGAATTAAATTACAACAATTTGATCTACTAGTATCAAACCTGCAACATTCATTACTGACTTTAGATAGTCAGATTAATGATTATTACAAATAATTTATTGAGCTAGAAATTATTATATATAATTGAAATTTCTCCATATATATGTTGTAACTGGTTGGGTTACATGGCACACAGCAACAGTTTTGTGTGTACACACACATATATATATATATATATGTAAAATAAATAAAATGTCCATTAATTAAAAACAAAATTGTAATTATAATTGAAATAATGGTTTACAAACTATTACAAACAATCTTTAAATCAGCAGAAGTACTTTCGGTTAATTCCTTAAACCTGTCTCAATTGCCATTAAATTTAAAAGAAAAAAGCAAAAGCAAACATCATCAATTCAAATCCCACGAATCTCATATTTTAATGTTAGCAGCTTGTCGATTTATTAAATGCATTTTATTCCTGTTGATAAAAATTGCCTCTTTAATTTTTTTTTACTATGGTTTCTCTCTTCATGAAGAATTTTCACATTTTCAAAATCAAATTTAAATTTATATTTACATGATTTTTCATGATCAAAGAAAACTGAAGGAGACATTAAATCACCATTATTTTTACTTTTTACATGCTTATATAACAATTCATGCTCCCTCAATCTCTTCTCAATACTGCACCTAGATTCACCTATATATGATAGCATACAATCACAAAAAATTTGATATATGACATTACTTTTCTGCTTGACAGGTATGACATCATTAGAATTATTGACTAATTTATTAATATTGTTTGGAATGTAGAATGAAACATTAAACACATTCTTATATAAATCCTTAAAAAATTTCACTTCTGGATTTGAAATAAATGGAATAGATATCCATTGTTTACTATTAATTTTCATTTTCTTTAAATTATTATAACTTTTTTTAAATTGACATAACATATTGTTTATTTGTTCCATTTTATAACCAACATCAAGCAATTCCTTGGCAAATATTTCAATATTTTTCATTTATCACTTTGGTAATGACATAATTTTTCATTCCAAAACAAAAAAGATCTAAAACTTGCCATCTTATGCATCATTGGTACTTTTGATTTACAATTTATATATCCTCTTTTTTGCAGTGGCTTAATTATTAGTTTATAATTTAATATACTGTTATCTCTTGTAATCATTAAATCTAAATATTTAATATTATTGTCCTGTTCCTTTTCAATAGTCCATTTCAAGCCATTCAACTTATTTAATTCCTCTACAAGCAAATTTATACTATTAGTATTTCCACAAACAAAAACATCATCCACATATCTTTTGTAAATTTTAATATCTCCAAAAGTACACATATTTAAAATACTACTCTCATATGTAGATAAAACAAAATTGCAAACTTGTGCAACTACAGGCAGACCCATAGGCCAACCTTTAGACATTTTATAATATTGACCTTCAAAAGATGCAACAATGTTATCATTAAAATTTTTTAAAGAATCAACAATAAATTTTATCATATATTTACAAATACTTTTACTTTTTAATGCATGTTCAATTATTTTTATGGAATTCATTCTATCAATAGATCCATACATTTCTGTAACATCCAATGAAGCAATAACATCATTTTCATCAATCATCAAATTTTTAATACTATTTACAAAGTCAAACGATGAAGCAATAGTATTTCCCCCAAATCCTAAAAAATCTTGTAAAAGTTTATCAATATAATTAGAAGTCTGATACAGGAATGAACCACCAAAATCTATCATAACTCACAAAGGATTATCTTCTTTATGTAATTTTATATTTGCAAAAATATGAGGACATATAGCACAAGGATATATCATATAGTATACATTATTACTTAAAACTTTATTTTTAGCACTTTTTAAAATATTGTTAATAAATTTTATTCTTTTACCATCCATATTATAATCTTCAATCAAAAAGAAACCAAGTTTGTCCATTTGCATTTTAACTTTATTAATATATTGACATTTTGTCAACAAGCACATATGCAAACCTTTGTCTTCTTTCAAAAAAATCGTATTATTCTTCAATCTCCATTTACATTTTAAAATATCCAATTCCCATGATTTATCATAAGGCATTGTGTTAAGTTTATTACAATTAATTTTCTTAATAATATCATCAGCAAAATTATCATTACCAGGAATCATTTCAAATGAATTTTTAGGATTTGGGGAAAATACTATTGCTTCATCATTTGACTTTGTAAATAGTATTAAAAATTTGATGATTGATGAAAATGATGTTATTGCTTCATTGGATGTTACAGAAATGTATGGATTTATTGATAGAATGAATTCCATAAAAATAATTGAACATGCATTAAAAAGTAAAAGTATTTGTAAATATATGATAAAATTTATTATTGATTCTTTAAAATTTTTTAATGATAACATTGTTGCATCTTTTGAAGGTCAATATTATAAAATATCTAAAGGGTGGCCTATGGGGCTGCCTGTAGTTGCACAAGTTTGCAATTTCGTTTTATCTACATATGAGAGTAGTACTTTAAATGTGTACTTTTGGGGATATTAAAATTTACAAAAGATATGTTGATGTTTTTGTTTGTGGAAATACTAATAGTATAAATTTGCTTGTAGAGGAATTAAATAAGTTGAATGGCTTGAAATGGACTATTGAAAAGGAACAGGACAATAATATTAAATATTTAGATTTAATGATTACAAGAGATAACAGTATATTAAATTATAAACTAATAATTAAGCCACTGCAAAAAAGAGGATATATAAATTGTAAATCAAAAGTACCAATGATGCATAAGATGGCAAGTTTTAGATCTTTTTTGTTTCGGAATGAAAAATTATGTCATTACCAAAGTGATAAACTGAAAAATATTGAAATATTTGCCAAGGAATTGCTTGATGTTGGTTATAAAATGGAACAAATAAACAATACTTTATGTCAATTTAAAAAAAGTTATAATAATTTAAAGGAAATGAAGATTAATAGTAAACAATGGATATCTATTCCATTTATTTCAAATCCACAAGTGAAATTTTTTAAGAATTTATATAAGAATGTGTTTAATGTTTCATTCTATGTTCCAAACAATATTAATAAATTAGTCAATAATTCTAAGGATGTCATACCTGTCAAGCAGAAAAGTAATGTCATATATCAAATTTTTTGTGATTGTATGCTATCATATATAGGTGAATCTAGGTGCAGTATTGAGAAGAGATTGAGGGAGCATGAATTGTTATATAAGTGTGTAAAAAGTAAAAATAATGGTGATTTAATGTCTCCTTCAGTTTTCTTTGATCATGAAAAATCATGTAAATATAAATTTAAATTTGATTTTGAAAATGTGAAAATTCTTCATGAAGAGAGAAACCATAGTAAAAGAAAAATTAAAGAGGCAATTTTTATAAACAGGAATAAAATGCATTTAATAAATCGACAAGCTGCTAACATTAAAATACAAGATTTGTGGGATTTGAATTGATGATGTTTGCTTCCACTTTTTTTTTAATTTAATGGCAGTTGAGGCAGGTTTAAGAAATTAACCGAAAGTACTTCTGCAGATTTAAAGATTGTTTGTAATAGTTTGTAAACCGTTAATATTTCAATTATATATATATATATTGTACCGAGACAAAGTCAGTACATGTATATACCCACACACATAAGCAATGTAAATACTCTATTTTTTATTTACTTTCAAATTATGATAAAAATAAATGTAGTTTTCTTTCAATGCTTTATAAAATACACTATAAAATAAAATGTTAATATTTCTGATTAAATAATTTAAGGCTTTCATATAATCTATTATAATAATATTCTCTAAAAATAAAATATAAAAAATATCACTAATATGCCATTTTAAATCTCAATAAATGATTTCTACTTGTATATGCCGCAGGGGTAATTAAAAAAGGGTTTATTTTAAATTATAACTATAGCGAAAGTTAAAAGCTTATAGAGGTGATTTTGAGATTAAATGCTCGACTTTTAAACTAATGTAAGTTAAATTGTTATCTTAAAACACGCACGCATGTATGTATAAAAGGTGAATAAGTATGAATTTTTTCTAACTGAGATTGCAATGTGAGATTGCATAAACCTAAGATTGCCTCAAGCATATGGATTGAATGAACATTACGTATGACACGGACCCCAACGACAACTCAGAGAATATTGAACTCTGGGTGGAGATTGGATCCTCAGATAATAACCAACCCATATAAATATGAGTCTTAGTCTTTGTCTCTACACACACACTCGGTTACAGTCTTTTTACATTCTTTGTTTTGTTTTGCTTATGCTTATAGTTTTAAATTCCTCCGGAAGCTACAACTAGAACTTTCTCTTTTTTTGCTATCCAGTTTATCCAATATGATCACTGTGAAATTAACATTTAGAGCGTCGATCATCATGATGGGCTAAGAAACCCCTCAGTGATTGATCGACGCTCCGCCGCCAGAACATCTCCACAGCTATGAATGATCAACAACAGTGCCATCCAAACATCGTACTCTAATCAGTCCAAGGAAGTTGTCCAAACATACTACGCTGAACTTATATATAAAATGAATAACCATTTATTATGGAAACAGTATCCAACAGGTTCGAACCCTCATCAAATTAGAAGCAGCAGAAGACTACGCAAAATCCTAGGTAAACACTTTATTTCTTTTACGCTCCCATTCATTCTTTACGTAGACTTTAAAAGGCAATCTCATAATTAATTTAATCTCAACTTTCGTAAATAAAAAAATATCAGATGCTACATAGTTCCTCATATTTAAAATCTTAGGACTTTTCCTGTTATGAACTTTGATCATAATTATTATTTTCTTTCGCAAATAAATTATAACACACACCTAATTTCAAATGTAAAAGAAGGAAATATATTATATCATCCATGTTTATTATGCATAATATGTTCTTTTCTGTGCGAGTGCGAGAATGCGTGTATGTGCGTGCAAATAAAGCAATTAATTAATGTTTCATTTTTTTATATTCAATAAATTCTTTTTTTTTATTTAAACAAGTCGAGCATTCCTCAAATCATTCTCTATAATTAAAATATGTTTTTTTTTAAGTATTATAATCAGCATTTATTCATGCGATTAATTATTTTACTTTTAAATTTGTCTTTCTTATTTTTTTTTTTTGTTTATTTCTTTAAATTTCATCGTGCCGTAAGTCACGATGTTTATTTACTATGTAGTTAAGATAGGTTTAAGAGTTGGGAGGGCCTATTATTAATAAGTATAAGTAAATGTCAATAAAGCTAGTATGAATAATTCTATTGGACTGTATGATAACGGGGGGGATGATATTATAAGCTTCTAATTTTTTTTATATAAGGATGCATAAATCAAACATTCGTATTAGTTGCAAATAACCAATGACCCGGTCCAATATTTGGACCGATCTGTAAATCAACCAAGCTTCTCCTCCATTGGTTATTATTGTGTCTTTTGCCAGAATGATATTCTTGAAACAATTTCATCGCGACCCTGAGTGACCCTTATTGGTCCATGCTGGGAGTTTGAGCTTATGGGCGGGGATTAGACTTCGAAATCGTTTTGATATGACGTAAGGTGATGCGAGAAATTAAATTGTAAATTAAATCATCGTATCTGGCGCCCCCTTGTGTTGATAATGAACAACTATCGATATAGGAAAATAAATAAAGCTTTACGCTATATCATGTTTGTTTCGGAGCTCTCAATCCCTATATGAACGGTTGAATAAGGCGACCGGTCACAAATGGCGCTTCCAAACGTGAGGCTAATACAAATAATGTTTTGGAGAGAAGCAAATCAAGACATTAGCCAAAAGCGGCCGAACCTCGTAAAAGACGCAAAACTTTTTCACGTAAACGAAAGTTTGGACGAATAAAAAAGAGAAAAAAGGGAAAAAGAAAAATTATGGATGGACAACGAATAAAGCAAAGGAGAACATAGCGGGAGATGGAGGCGCGGACGTCGATTAATCACTTCTTATCATAAATAAAAAAATAAAATAATCACGTTCCTTTAGGCAACAACAAAAAGTTGTAACATTTTAAATATAAATAGATAAAAGGAAGAAATGGACAGCAATAACGATAATATGTGGGAAAGTGAAATAGGAAAAATAGTACAAACATTTAAGGGAAAGAGAAATGAGGACCCAAATGAACACATAGAGAGCCTAGAGAGATTATTCGCTTACAAAACACTTAATGAAGAAGGTAAAATAGCCATAGCAGTCAGCCACATACGAGAAGGGGCTCTAGATTGGTGGAAATCAATACAACAAAAACCAAAGACATTTAGGCAGTATGAAGAAATGATAAAGGAGAGCTATTGGGGGAAAGCAAGACAAATGAGAGCCTTACGTGAAATAGAAAATGAGGAATGGAAAACAGGAGAAACGATGGAAGGATTTTTTCGTAGGAGAATGGCACAGCTAAGACAAATAAACTTAGGCACACCATCTGAGGAGTGGTTGATCAGAATAGCACGAAGGGGATTACCCGCATGGGCAAAACGATTTTTGACAGGGATAGATAACATGGACAAGGTAATAAGGAGGTTAGAAGAGATAAAGGATGAAAATGAGGAAGAGGGAGAAAGTCAAATAGCCAATATAGGAAAGACCATAAAGGAAGAGGAAGGAAGTAGAAGTGGACCTCAATGCCCTAAAATAGAGGTTAAAATAGGGGAAACGAAAACTCATGCACTACTCGACTCAGGGAGCCAAGTATCAGTTCTGTCACAAGAAACATTCAGCAAACTTACCCAAGAAGAACCAAACCTCAAAACATTACCGCTTAAGATAATGCGCATAACCTTGGCAAATGGGAAAAGGGCCCAAGCGGAAGCAATACAGGCATGGGTAAACATAAAAATAGCAGGAAACCAGCATAACCAAATCATGCTGGTAATGCAGGGATTAATACACGATGTTATATTAGGATCCGATTTTATGGGAAAATACAAATGTAGCATCGACTACGAAACAGAGCAAGCCCGGATCTCAGGAAAGATGGTACCTTTTATAGAACAAAATCAAGCAAAAAACATGGAACAGGCCGTACATAGTATGGAGTTAGAAAAGAAAATGGTAACAAGGGAGATCGGAACAAAGCCAGAAAAAGAAGAAATGGAACTGGGAAATATTCTGGAGGAATACAAGGACGTATTCTCCGACATACCTGGGGTCATCAGGGGTTACGAACACAGGATAAAACTCATTCAGGATCAACCATATCAATCTAGATCATACCCGATCCCCTTTCAATACCGGCCAGAGATAGGCAAGCAGATAAATAACATGCTAGAATGGGGAGTAATCTCAAAATGCTCCTCACCATATAACAACCCAATTGTCATAGCAAAGAAAAAGGATGGTTCGGTACGATTGTGTCTGGACGCGAGGCTCCTCAACAAAATCACGATCGCGGACACAAATGCTCCGCCCCCCATGAGCGAATTAATAAATCGGTTCAATGGGAAAGGTGTTTTTTCTACCCTAGACATGACCAGCAGCTACTGGCAGATTAGCCTACACCCAGAGGACCGCCAGTACACGGCGTTCCGATATAATGGCATCGCCTATCAGTTTAACCGGATACCATTTGGTCTGAAAAATAGCGGAGCAGGCTTGATACAATGCCTTGATAGAGTGCTGTCAGAGGAGGTGAAGGGTTTTAGCACCACGTATGTTGATGACATCATCATTGCGTCTGAGGATAATAAAGAGCATATTAAATGCCTTCGAAAATTATTTCAAGAATGTCGAGAGAAAGGAATCAAAATAAACCTGGGAAAAAGCAGGCTCATGACACCCGAGGTGAAGTTTTTAGGGCATATTATCAGTAAAGAGGGGGTATCACCTAATCCTGAAAAAATACAAGCCATACAGGAATTTCCAGAGCCCAAAAAGAAGCGTGACGTCAAGGCTTTCCTCGGACTGTGTAATTTCTTTAAACAATACTATCCAAATTTTTCAGAAGGGATAGAACCACTGCTCAGACTTCTGAGGAAAGAAACACCATGGGCATGGAAAGAAGAACAGGAGGCTAGCTTCCGTCGAATAAAGGAAGGTTTCTTAAGACACGTAGTGTTGGCGCACCCAGACTTTGGACGTACATTTTATGTACAAACGGACAGCAGTGGGATAGGAATGGGGGCAATGATGTTTCAAAAGGATAGCAAGGGGCAGAGCAAAGCAATCGCCTTCATAAGTAGGCTTTTTACGAAGGCCGAGCAGAACTACACGGTCACAGAGAGAGAGGCCTTAGCCATCGTATGGGCTTTCAAGAAACTGAGGCAATACCTGGTAGGATCTAGAGTGGTGGTCGTGACCAACCATCGAAGCTTAGAGTTTCTGAACAGGAGTTTTTTGACTAATAGCCGCCTAATAAGGTGGAGCCTCGCACTTCAGGAATTTGATTATACGGTAGAATACTGTAAGGGGAGGGACAATATAATAGCGGATACCCTGAGCCGATATCCCATAGGACGAAGCCTTGAGGAAAACGAAGGGCCATACATAGCGGCGACACGAGCCCAAAGCAGGGAGCATTATAGCCTTCAGAAAATTAAGGAAGCGCAACAGGAAGATAGGGAGTGTAGACAGGTCATGGATTTTGGCAGGTACCACACGATACCAAATAGTCAAGGAAATACATTATGGGCCCATCGAAAGAAATGCGTTGTCAGAAATGGACTCCTTCAACGACAAACAAGAAATGGGCAGAATTATCGGGTGATAATACCGAGAGCAATGCGACAGAATATTATAGCCCAGGCACATGAGGAAAGAGGACATTTTGGGGGCAACAAGACCGCCGGATGGATTGAACAATGGTTCTACTGGCCAAATCTCCACCGGGATGTGACACAAGAAATAAAGAAATGTATGACATGCGCCAAAACAAAGCCAATGAATAGATCGAATGAGGGAGTATCGACACCCATCCTCGTGTATGAGCCAAATGACACACTAGCTATTGATTTCTACGGGCCACTGCCGATGTCGAATGGAAAGAGGTATCTGCTGGTGGCATATGACTTGTACTCTAAGTTGGTATCAGCTTTTCCGATCAATCAAGCAAATGCGAAGCAGGCGATTCGAGTTCTGGAAAACCGGCAATTTAGGAAAGTGGGAAAACCAAAAAGAATCCTGTCAGACAATGGAACTCCATTCGTATCCAAAGAATGGGCACAGTGGACAAAAAAAAATAATATTAAGCATGCCCTCACGTCTATTCGAAATCCTCAAGCCAATCCATGCGAGCGAGTGATGCGGGAACTGGGTCGACTTTTCAGAATATATGTGCATGGAAACCATAAGGCGTGGGTAAAAGAAACGCCCCGGGTGGTGAGCATGATAAACAAAACCCGGAATGAGTCAACTGGTTTTGAACCCGACCGCCTTCACTTTGGGAGAAGGAGGCCATACCCGTATGCCCAAGGACCCTGGCCTCAAAGGGAGAAAATAAATCGGACAAGGGATGCCCAAGAAGCTAGACGGCAATTGCAGAAAATGAGCCAAGTTCGAAAAAAAAGACAGGGAATCGTGGTAGGAATATTCAAGGAAGGAGACAGAGTCATGGTACGGACAAACCCAGTCAGTCGACCAGAACAGGCCATTTATAAAAAATTTCAACCCTTATATGAGGGACCGTATGTCATAGGACGTGCATACGGGAACAATGCCTTCATATTATATGAAGGGACCCGGAGGATTGGGACATATAATGCCCGGGCCTTGAAATTAGTAAATGAAGTTCAAACCCCTCACCTTGCGGAGGGAAAGCGGGGTCGAAAATAAAGGATTTTATTGTGAAAATTAAAATGCCAATCCTCGCATTTTAATTTTAGACGGATCGCGGGGATATGTACCGAGACAAAGTCAGTACATGTATATACCCACACACACAAGCAATGTAAATACTCTATTTTTTATTTACTTTCAATTTATGATAAAAATAAATGTAGTTTTCTTTCAATGCTTTATAAAATACACTATAAAATAAAATGTTAATATTTCTGATTAAATAATTTAAGGCTTTCATATAATCTATTATAATAATATTCTCTAAAAATAAAATATAAAAAATATCACTAATATGCCATTTTAAATCTCAATAAATGATTTCTACTTGTATATGCCGCGGGGGTAATTAAAAAAGGGTTTATTTTAAATTATAACTATAGCGAAAGTTAAAAGCTTATAGAGGTGATTTTGAGATTAAATGCTCGACTTTTAAACTAATGTAAGTTAAATTGTTATCTTAAAACACGCACGCATGTATGTATAAAAGGTGAATAAGTATGAATTTTTTCTAACTGAGATTGCAATGTGAGATTGCATAAACCTAAGATTGCCTCAAGCATATGGATTGAATGAACATTACGTAGGACACGGACCCCAACGACAACTCAGAGAATATTGAACTCTGGGTGGAGATTGGATCCTCAGATAATAACCAACCCATATAAATATGAGTCTTAGTCTTTGTCTTTACACACTCGGTTACAGTCTTTTTACATTCTTTGTTTTGTTTTGCTTATGCTTATAGTTTTAAATTCCTCCGGAAGCTACAACTAGAACTTTCTCTTTTTTTGCTATCCAGTTTATCCAATATGATCACTGTGAAATTAACATTTAGAGCGTCGATCATCATGATGGGCTAAGAAACCCCTCAGTGATTGATCGACGCTCCGCCGCCAGAACATCTCCACAGCTATGAATGATCAACAACAGTGCCGTCCAAACATCGTACTCCAATCAGTCCAAGGAAGTTGTCCAAACATACTACGCTGAACTTATATATAAAATGAATAACCATTTATTATGGAAACAGTATCCAACAGGTTCGAACCCTCACCAAATTAGAAGCAGCAGAAGACTACGCAAAATCCTAGGTAAACACTTTATTTCTTTTACGCTCCCATTCATTCTTTACGTAGACTTTAAAAGGCAATCTCATAATTAATTTAATCTCAACTTTCATAAATAAAAAAAAATATCAGATGCTACATAGTTCCTCATATTTAAAATCTTAGGACTTTTCCTGTTATGAACTTTGATCATAATTATTATTTTCTTTCGCAACTAAATTATAACACACACCTAATTTCAAATGTAAAAGAAGGAAATATATTATATCATCCATGTTTATTATGCATAATATGTTCTTTTCTGTGCGAGTGCGAGAATGCGTGTATGTGCGTGCAAATAAAGCTATTAATTAATGTTTCATTTTTTTATATTCAATAAATTCTTTTTTTTATTTAAACAAGTCGAGCATTCCTCAAATCATTCTCTATAATTAAAATATGTTTTTTTAAGTATTATAATCAGCATTTATTCATGCGATTAATTATTTTACTTTTAAATTTGTCTTTCTTATTTTTTTGTTTTGTTTATTTCTTTAAATTTCATCGTGCCGTAAGTCACGATGTTTATTTACTATGTAGTTAAGATAGGTTTAAGAGTTGGGAGGGCCTATTATTAATAAGTATAAGTAAATGTCAATAAAGCTAGTATGAATAATTCTATTGGACTGTATGATAACGGGGGGATGATATTATAAGCTTCTAATTTTTTATATAAGGATGCATAAATCAAACATTCGTATTAGTTGCAAATAACCAATGACCCGGTCCAATATTTGGACCGATCTGTAAATCAACCAAGCTTCTCCTCCATTGGTTATTATTGTGTCTTTTGCCAGAATGATATTCTTGAAACAATTTCATCGCGACCCTGAGTGACCCTTATTGGTCCATGCTGGGAGTTTGAGCTTATGGGCGGGGATTAGACTTCGAAATCGTTTTGATATGACGTAAGGTGATGCGAGAAATTAAATTGTAAATTAAATCATCGTATCTGGCGCCCCCTTGTGTTGATAATGAACAACTATCGATATAGGAAAATAAATAAAGCTTTACGCTATATCATGTTTGTTTCAGAGCTCTCAATCCCTATATGAACGGTTGAATAAGGGACCGGTCACAATATATATATATATATAAAGTAAAAGAAAAGTAGAAATAAATAGACAAAAATTTTGTAGATATTTTCTACATTTCTGGAATAATAATAATCAGGGATTAAATAATTCTGAATTTAAAATAGAATTTCAATATAAATTAAACATTTAAAAAAGGTCTGATAAATAAAATATTGTATTCTGATTTTGAATTTAAAAACAAGCATGTTTCTGATAGTTGTAAAATTTTTTATTATTTATTTTTGAAGTCTTTTAATTAATGCTCTATGTAAATAAAAACATGTAGATTATAACTTCGGTAAAATTTCAAAGTTGCTTGTAATTAAAAGTGATTTGAAAAGATTAAAATTGATTTTAATCAGGATAAGGATTAGACAGAAAAAAACTCTGCTTTCAATTAAAGTGTTTTTATCACCTCAGATGACTTATAAAAAGTGTGGATAAAAATGTCTAATTCAGTTTGGATTTAATATTGTTGAGTTGGCAGCAATGAGCTGACCAAGTTTGCAGCAGTTGGTTTTAGCTGGCCAATACAGAGAACTGTCATGAAGGGGTGGCTAAAGTCAAGACAGAAAGAAGCTGTTTTAATTCATGATGGTGGAGTTTAAATTCAATTGGAGGGAAAAGGATCAACTTCCAGTGTCATAGTCCCAAATGTGGATAAGATAGTTTGCTTGCCTTAAGTCTGTGGAACTGATCATGCCAACAAATTACTTAATTATACATTTCCTGATAATGACAATATTCAAAATCAAGCTCATCAAGATTTCTCTTTCAAGAAGTAATTATACATATGCTGATGTATCTAGATGCAGAGAAGCACAGATAAACATTTATACAATAGTGAGTAGCATTATATATAATGTGAATTAAATTTTGAATAAGTTTTTTAAATCATTCATTTAAAAATGACATTCTAAAAAAGTGAGATATATAATATAGAACAGTATCATCTTAAATTTTTTAAACTGTATATTTTTTAAAAAAGAATAACACAAATAAATAATTCTG
This sequence comes from Epiperipatus broadwayi, assembly GCA_028023455.1. Taxonomy (NCBI): domain Eukaryota; kingdom Metazoa; phylum Onychophora; class Udeonychophora; order Euonychophora; family Peripatidae; genus Epiperipatus; species Epiperipatus broadwayi. The sequence goes on from JAQFVV010000011.1 coordinate 16,522,135, forward strand.
CTTGGTTTTAAAAAATCCAAGAATCAGAATTAACATTTAAGATATTTTAAAATCTTTTAGAGAAGCAACCTGTGATCGTAAGACATATGTAGAAGAATATTATTTTAAAATCTATTTGTTTAAAAATAACACAAGTAAAGTTTTGCTGAAAGAAATAATTGAATTCATTAACCAAAACAAATCTTTTTAGATTAATTTAAAGATGATGCTAAAAGTATTATAATTAATTAAGAGTAACCTGATAAAAAAAAAACAAAAAAACTTTTCTAACTAGTCAAAAATTGACTACTTTTTTTTAAAGCTGTGGTAGAATTTAATAAACTGATTTTTTTATTATTGATACACATATTTATGTGTAAATTTTATGTATATTCAAAGTGGAATTAGTAATTATAAAAATTAATGTCATTTATCATTTTGACAAAATTAAATTTATGTTAATAATCTATGCAATATATACATATTTAAGTAAATCCAGCATAGGTATTTGGATTTTCTCACTGTTTTCCTCTGTCTTTCTTGCCATGTTGCTCCTTTCATTCACTCTCCACCTCCTGCATATTTGCATCTTACCATATTTCCAGTTACAATTCCTCTGGCTCTCTTTTTCTTATATGATTCATGTGGCATTGGTACTTTAAACCATTAATTACACTAACCACATATATTTTATTTGACAGTATTTTTTCATTCCCTTGATCCATTTTTTCCATATAATATCTCTCACCCATATAGACTCATGAACTCTAAATGATTTGCTTGGCTTCACATTTGGAATACTAATCTTTTCATTAAGATGGAAAATACTATCATTATAGAACAGAGCAAAAAAAGTTTGTTCAGAAATCAGCAATTTGGAAAAAGAAAAAAATCTATATAGAATAAATTCTTTGAATAATGGTTATTCATCAGATGATATTAAGAAAACATTAAATAGAGAACAAAAAGAACCATCAAGTGAAAAGACAATTATTGGTACTGTAGTGCACCCATATATTCCAAAAATAGCAGACAAATTAAGAAAAATCTGCAATCAGTATAACATAAGAACAGCTTTCCAGAGCCATAGCACACTATGAAGAATTCTAACATCTACAAAGCCTAAACTTGAAATGCTAAAAAGGTAAAACTGCATCTATGAAGTACCATGTGAATGTGGAAGAACATATATTAGTGAGATCAGTTATCCCATTGAAAAGCACTTACAAGAACACAAACTGGTGATTAAAAGAGAGAAAACAGATGTGCCTAAGCTAGGAGACCATGTATGTGCCAATGAACATAAGTTCTATTGGTAAAATGCAAAAATATTGGATAGAGAAGAAAGGGTACAAAGAAAAAAAATTTAAAGAAGCTGCTCACATGACAATGGCAAAAAATTGCATAAGCCAATCTAGTGTGACAATACATAATGTATGAAAACCACTAATCAACTTTGCTCTTAGGAAAAAGTGGAGATAAGTATATAAAATTTCTACTGACTATTTCCTTTGGCAGGATTGCTCAGTTGGTTAGAATGTTACCTTAAAATTTCAATACTCAACAATCTGAGGTCCAGGTTTGAATCCCATGCTAATACTGTCAGTGCAGCAACACCTGAAGAAGAGGGGAGAATAATACCTCTCAAAATGTTGTGCATATACTAACCTGTTTGATGTGCTATTACTAACAGTTGAATGTATTTGGAATATTTAAATAAAGTTACATTTTTCTAAAGACATTAAGTACACATATTAGATGATGGAAATAGTCCAATATAAAAATACAACTAGAACACTATCATCACAAACCTTCAGTAAAACACTAGTACTTAATTTACATCCACACATTAATTCTGCTGGAGATTTTCCTGTCATTATAGATGGCATTGAACATTTATATAGCATAAATATCTGTAATGCATCTTGCATTTCCATGTTACTCATTTTTAAAAACTTTTCTTTACTTGACATACCACATTCTCTGCTAATCCATTTGACTGAGAATGATATGGTGGTGTGCACATGTGATGAATTCCACAGCTACTAAAAAAACTGTTGTAATTCCTTTCCAGTAAAACCTGCTCCATTATCTGACACAACTACTTCTGGAAAATCATGTATCGAGCAAACATCTTTAAACACTGAATTGTTTCCAGGGCACTAGTATCTTTCCATATATGATATTTCTATTCATCTTGAGAATGTGTCAGCAGAATTTTTCCATTCACTGGTCCTGCCTGATCAATATCTCCCATACTTTTGTTGCCATTGGTCAGGATGCAAAACATTTCACCAGTAATTCACTTTCTGACTGACATGCAGGATAACCTTTAATGTAGTTGTCTATATCTGTATTAATTTGCAGCTACCAGACATAGCTACACAATAAAGCTTTTGCACACACTATGCCAGGATGACCTTCATAGAGAAGCTCTAAAACTTGATCCCTTCTTGTAGGCAGTACAAGTACTCTATCATCCATTACTATACACTCCCTACAAACAGATAACTTCTCTCTATTAGCCCAAAACCCCACTACCACATAACTAGATCTAGTTTTAAGTCAACCCGTCATAATCCTTCCCTAGTCCACTTCTGGACTGTACTACTATTTAACACTTGTGACTTCATGCTGTCAATATAATTAATCTCAAACTCACTTTTGCATGTCTCTTGCCTATCTGGAAATCTTGACAATGCATCTGCATGCAGGATTTCTTTCCTCCATTTACATTTTAATGAATCATATGCAGCTAACACATTCTCCATCAAAACATACACACATTTAAATGTTCCAGTGCTGCATGGTCATTTCCTAAAATCCCCAACAAAGGCTTAAGGTCATTAATAATTTCAAAAGACTATACATGAAAACAAATTGATAATATTTTTTTACTGTAAAAATGATTGCCAGAACTTCTTTGTCAATTTGATTGCAATTATACTCTGATTTTGATAATTTTCTGGATCCATATGCAAACAGGCTGCTTGGTGTTATTTATAGGGTGTGATAAAACAGCCCCTACCCCCCAATCTGATGCATCAATAATAATTCTAACTTCACACTAATGGTCAAAATATATCAACAATGTATCAGATGATAACAGCTCTTTCATTTTTTCAAAAGCCCCATCTTGAATTTCTGACCAATCCAACTTTGCTCTTTGTGCAATAACTCATACAATGGTTTTAGTCCTAAAATGCCTGAAGCTGCTATATGTCTTAGGCTTTTCAGCATTTGTAACAGCCCTGACTTTGTCCATTAAAGGACATTTTCCTTTATTTGATCCTTTATTTGAAATGCTGTGACCCAGAACTTTTAACTCTTGTGTTATGGTTTAACTTAATTCCTGCATTACTTAATTTATTGTAAACTTTCAAAATTTCTCTTTCTTAATGATTCACTAGATGTTGCTGCTATCAAAATGTTGTCATAATAAGGTGTTACCCCTTTTAACCTTTATATAACAATACATAAAACTTGACCTGAATAATTTTCAGTGCCCTAACAATGCGAACAGTAAACAATTAAATTTGAATAGCCCAAATGGTAATTAGTGTCAATATTCCTACCAATTTGTCTGTAATTTGATGATAAGCAGACTTGAGATACAATTTGGGAAAAAACTTTGCCTTAGACAAATTTGCTAAAACTTCTGTAGCATTAGGTACAGGATAAGCACCTTTATTTAAGATATTTATTCACTGTCATGTAGTAATCAATGCACATTCTGATTTACTTGTTATGGGCATCTTCTACAGAGGTTAACATGTTATAAGCAGAGTTGAGATCCAATTTGGAAAAAAAACTTGTATTAGACAAACTTGCTAAAACTTCTCTAGCATTAGGTATGAAATAAACACCTTTATTAAGATATTTATTCACTGTCACACAGTAATGAAAACACATTTTGATTTACCCATTAAGTTATCACAATTATGGGCATGGCCCATTCTGCATCTTCTACAGAGGTTAACATTGTTCTACTCACCAATGTTTTTAAATTTCATTGACATTTTCTATTTGCACAAATGGACTCTTATGCTATTATGCACTTTCACTTTCTAAATCTACCAGGTTTGTTTTATTAATCTGAACCCCTCAGAAAATAATTCAGGTACCTATTTAACATTTCCTGCCCATTGGAAATGGTTTTTACCAATTGATACCTTAATACTGAACTCCTTAAATCACTCTCTACTGATTATTGGATTTAGTTTTCCTTTAACAATATATATTGGCAAATAACATACTTTATTTCTATATGAAATTGGAGCATCTGCTATTTCAACTAATGCTAGTGAGTTTCTATTTAGATCTTTAACTTTTATATTGGACTTTTTAAATTTAATCTCCTTATAACCTTTTGTTATTTCATTCCACTGGCTTTTAGACACCAATGAAATACACAAGCCACTATCAATCTCCATTTTCACTTCTGTGCTACATTTTAAGTGTTATTGATTTTGACATTGCAAAATCATACTCTTTTTAATATTAACTTCATCTTGCTTACCTCCCCTCTGTTTAGTTATTTCTCTTTTATCATTTGACTTGGATTTTTTGCAAACTGTTGCTACAATTAAAACAGCTTTCTTGATGCCATTTAAAAATCTTAGTGAAATGACCTCTTTTCCCAGAGAAAAAAACATTTCCCTAAAGGTTATTGATTCACTACTTGATTTATAATTTCTCTGTGGTCTACATTTATTCATTTTACAAACTGCTGTTCTGTCCTCATCATCTGCTTTACTTCTAAAAATGAGAGCTTGCTCAATAATTAATCTATACACAATCCCTTTTTTGATCACTGATTCACAAGACAACTTTGTGTCAGTCAATAATATTTGTTTTAATCTTTCATCTGCCATTTCCCATAGCAAACCCCCCATATTGACACCTTTTTACTAGCTGGTGTAATGCTATGTCAAAATCCTTTATTTTTTCCTTCTATTTCGGAGTGCCAAAGTAGTGATATACCTAGATGGCCATGGGATGAAATGCTATTAATTTATTAACTATCATTTCATAACTTATTGCCTCCATTATAGGTAAATGATTTTAATTATTTTCTTCCCTGCCAAACACAACAAAACTACTATCTTTCTACCATTATCAATTATGCCATTAAGTGTGAAAAAATGTTCAAGTTGTGTCATGTACACAGACCATTCCATTGCATTTCCCTACATCGAATTCTGAGATACTATCTTGACCTGTCACATCCATTGCATTTCCCTACATCGAATTCTGAGATACTATCTTGACCTGTCAATATTTTATCCATTGATCAAGGTATAAATCTATACTACTGCTTGACAATTCTAGTCCTGCTTGTACTATAGCTTTTCCTGTACTAGGTTTGAATTTCTGACTGCACTAATTTTGTTGTCTTTACCCATGATTCTCAAATGGGCAAACCACAATTAATTAATAATTAAGCTAATTTAGTATTAAGGATTTATTATACATTATACAAAAACAAAACTAGAATATATATTCAAACTTAAATTAACATACAAAAAAAAATGATTAGAGTTTCTAAAAGTTTTTTAACACTTTTCCAATATTGTCCGACCATTACTGTCTTATTTAATGGATTGTCACTTTGCACAACTAATGCTAAATAAACTACAAGTTCCCCAAGTTAAAACCTAAGAGCCATTTAGGCTTACATAAAAAAAATAAGATCAGGACAATCTACTTTAAATACTATCAGATTTTTATGCTTTTAGATTCCGAAACATCTAGGTTTATTTTCTAGCAGACATTGACTTGCTATCGACATTACCCTTTGTGGGCACAATAGCACTTCCCCAACACAAAGGAGAAAAAAAAGATCATTTAAATCTACAATCACGAGTTTTTATAGTCTGCCATTTAATTATTCCCTTATTGGAAATTTTCCATTCCTTAAAATTCCTTTGCGAAAGCATTTAATTAATTTCACTTTCCGGATCTACTACGTTCATAAGATTTTATTTTCACACTAATCAGTTCAAAATTTGCTCTTCCATTCTTTTCACTCAGTCTGTAGAAAACTTTTAATTACACAACTCTATTCATTTTCTTATATCTATAACCCATTCCTAAAACAGTTTCCATTGTCATTAATTAGTACATTTAAATTTAACTTGAGTATTCTTATCGATTTTTTTTTATACTAGAATATTTATTGAAAGTAAAATACTACAGTTCCAAATTGTTTAAAGTTTACTCATAAACTCTATGAACTATGTAGATATAGAGTATAAACAAATCTTCAAATTGATCAATCCTGATATCAGTTAACATATAACCACAAGTGATATCTCTTATGTGCCAGGCATTATCAAATGGCCTTGCACAAAGTATGTATTAAGCACAACAAATATATAAATGTGCTATATTAATAATGGAAATTCGGTCTGAGCATTAAAATACCCACACACACCAATTTAAATATGAAATTGACATAGAAAATATTGTAGAGTAAACTCATGTATTTTTTTTTGTTTTATATTTCCGTTTTGTATATGTTTTATGATATGTTATTTTATGTATTTGGCTTTTCTCTGAAAAATTCAAATAGAGAAAAGCAATTGTTCCAAAGTAATTGTACATATTTTTTTTTAATTACTTTTCTAAAAACTAATTTTATTCTGTAAACTAAGAATGTTAATTGCTTTTGCAAAATGTTTGATAATGCTATAATTAAACTGTTATCTTTTTAAAAATTCTTTTGAATTGATTTTGTAAGCAAGTGGTCGGAGTAATCAATATGGAAACGAGTCATTGTATCAAACTTAAAATGTAGAATTTAATTGGAAAAATTGTAAGGAATGTTATAATCTAAATGATAAGATAAATTGAAAGGATTGGCTGATTCATACTTCTCAGAGGGCTAGTGGGATTGATATAGTTTAGTCAGTGCTGTGAGATTCATTCTTTCGTAGGCATTCAAGTCGTTCATTACTTTGGCTCCAGAATTCTCCAAGCACCCAGCTACTTAGAGATTAATTTATGAACAAGACTACTGCTGACACTTTCTAAGAAATCCATTATACAGTTCTTTTAAGAACTAATGATTTCTTAAAGATTTAATGAACCAGTCAAAATAGCAAATGAACATTTGATAAAAATTATTATCATATACACACAGAGGAAAATATGAAGCAATCTACCAGAGAGTCCAGTAAAATGACCATGGGGTAGACAACCAGCCAGTGCACCGCCCTTTCTCTATCCCAAGCCGCCAAGATGTGACCACGCCAGTTCCAGCCGCCCTGCCTATGCCTAAATGGATGAAATCCTCACCACACAGCCAGTTGACTTGAAGCCCACTCAGAGCCCAGAGGAGAAGAATGAAGACGCCGACATAAGTTTATTTTAAGATGTTTTATTAATATTGAAATAATTAACTTTGATATTTCCTATTAAATATATTAATATTATTTTTATTATTAATCTTTTTTAAAAAAAAAGAGAGTGTTATCTCTCGCATATGTATATTGAATTACGGTTATTACGGGCATAAATGTTAAAGCTTTTACTTAAATCCTTTGAGTCAATTTTTCTATGTCAAATTCTTGTATTTTCAACAAAGGTTGCAATGAGATTTTTTTGTTGTTGTTGTTGCTATTCGTTTTCCTCTTTGTTACTCCTGAAATTCGTCATATACAAATATACATGCGTATATATGCGTACATACACTTATAATATTCGGTGAATACGATATCTCATGTTGAATATCTAAAAAAATGTATTTAACCGTATATCTTTTTTTTAAGTTATTTTTTTTTTTGTCACTGCTACACCTCAAGATGCGTGTAAGAAGGGATTGATCTATTATAGATTCCCTGTAAGCAAGTACTCTAATAACTTTATATTTAAAATAATAGTAAGTGTATAATTATGCTGCACGTATATACATGTATAGAAATTTATCTATAGCAAAAGAGAAATAGATACAGTACCTTATGGTGAGTACGATATAGTATCTGAGCCAATGCAACCCATTGACTTGTTGAAAATATGAAATTAGTGAAATATTTCATAGTGCAAATATATGTATAGTTTTTATTATTATATTTGCTATCAATAAAAAGGTTTTAAAGTCATCAGTAAAAGTATATGCCTGTATAACCGAAGATCTCTAATCTGAAATATATATATCAAATCACACAAAGTAAAATTTATTTCTACTTGGGTAAAAGGAGCTCAGACCACTTCCATTACTTATAAACATTGTAAATAGCTTTAGGGATTTATTATTTTTCTTATTTAAAATTGTATTTATCTATTTCAACGCTACGAATATATATGGTTTGGGAAAATTAATTATTTAGTATTTTTGTTATTATATCATCATTAGTATGACACGGTGGTGGGTATTTGGGATTAAATAAATATTTAATCATAATATTAAACATTTTTCGTTTTCGTATTATTATTTATATTGATAAAAATGTATTCTTTCCTTATCAACCACGTACCTGTAATAATCATTTAACTTACCCATTTGAAGACCCTAGATGTAGAGTGACTGAGCTAGCCACAAAGGGATATCGCTCTACCGGGGTGTTATATCTTATTCTTATGCTCCGCTGAACATATGGTATTGCACACCCTTCTAGGAGGGTGAAAAATTCATTTTTTAGATTCTTTTCTAGAAGTGGCGCGCAAAGGTCTATTTTGTAAATAGATTTTTCAAAGGTGTGTACTTGCCATTGTTCTAAATATTCGGGCATTCAAATAAGATATCAACTAAAGGGTGTTTTTAACTGGAAGAGTCCTGTCAATCCACTCTTTCTATCAATTTAGCTAGAAGTACCAATACACATGAGTACAGACAATCGGCTAAATTGATATCCATTTCTTTACCTGTTGAATCTTGGTCACTTCATGCTCAGTGCAAGATTAGGAAAAGAATTCCGCAGGGAGTATGGTCCGGTACAGTAAAACTGGCGCACAACGTGTTTTAAATGTAAAAATGGTACGATTAAGGAAAGAACAAGTTAAAATTATATAAATGTATAAATTACGGTAAAAATAATTTACGTGCCGTGTGTATATATAAACTTTATGTAGGTGAGTTAAAAACTAAATTAAAAGTTTGACTACATATATAAGAGAAATTATATAAAATTCGATCTTTTTTTTTAAAGTATATAGTGTAATTAATAGGCCGTACAAATGAACACGCTTAGTTTGCTATATATATATTTTTTGAAGATATTCTTAGTTAATTAAAAATATTTTACTCAGAAATTTGCAGTTCCAAAATGATAGTTTATTCTTTGTAGCGACGGATATTTAATATATATTTATGATTCAAATTGTTAGCAATAAATCAAACGCAAACACTGTATTCTATAAGTATAGTGTATAAGTAAAATAGACTTCGAAGTTATTTTAAATAAGTATACATGTAATATATTGACGTTGATATTTTGTTATATAGAGTATTGATTCTTTCATCTTAATAATTGCTTAACAATTTTCACTTTAAACAGAGTCGCTAACATTTTATTAGATAAATAAAGTTGCCGTTTTAAACTGAGTAAAACTGACGTCTCGTGTAATTAAAATAGAAATAAACTATATAAAAACTATTAAATGAATGAGTTGGGGAAAAATAATGTCACACTTTGCATATATATATATAAATATGGACGGAGGATTTCTATAAATGGTTATTACAAATAAAAGTAATAATTTATTATAGCGTAATATTTTAAAATAACTTACAATTGAGTTTATTGTTTTTGTTTTAAAAAGAGAGTGAAATATAATGAAAGTATAGCTATTAAACAGACATAAGAACGTTAAAACTTAATATTAGGTAAACATGATAAATAATCAGATCAAATAATTTAGGAGTCTTTATGGTTAGATGTTGTAGGTTACTTGTGAACGTTTGTCTCTCAAGCATTGTGTGTAGAGGTTGATTCGTATCGGCATTTCATGAGCTGGGGGAAACGCAGGGGTTGGCTGGAGATGTCTATGTGATCTGGAGTCTCTGTGGCCTCTGGTGAACGAACACTTTTCGCCACGCAAAAATGCGAGCAATTCTTTTAGCAGAGAAAATATTCTCTGGGACTCATTTGGAGTAATGCAAATGTACTCGTAAGTCTCGTATAAAAGGAGCAGAGGAGCATTAACTTCAACTCTTCTTATATATATAAATTCATTGCCCTTCGTTTGTGGTTGCAAAATATCCTGTCAGCCTCAAAAAAGTGAGCATGGATGCACCCGCGAAGTTTGGTACATTATTCTGATAGTATTTTTCATGGTTCGTTCGACTTTGCTTGGCTGTCACAGAGTTCTAGAAAGGATAGGTATCTCCATGTTAGCAGTCTGTTTGTTTTCTTTTATCTCTGACTCTGGGGATTGGGATGCTGGTGCAGTTTTGGCTGAGTATAGCGATGCTATGGGGGATGAGGTGTCACATTATCACCATTCGACATCGTGCTTTTTAGATTGTCAAAAGAAATACAAAAATCAGTAAAAATATAGTTAGAAAAATAGTTAGTAGTCTGCATAATAAAATCTTAAGACTTTAAATGGTCATACCCATTTAAAAGTCTCGTTGGAGAGGGGGGTATTGTGCCAGGCATTATCAAATGGCCTTGCACAAAGTATGTATTAAGCACAACAAATATATAAATGTGCTATATTAATAATGGAAATTCGGTCTGAGCATTAAAATACCCACACACACCAATTTAAATAATATGAAATTGACATAGAAAATATTGTAGAGTAAACTCATGTATTTTTTTGTTTTATATTTCCGTTTTGTATATGTTTTATGATATGTTATTTTATGTATTTGGCTTTTCTCTGAAAAATTCAAATAGAGAAAAGCAATTGTTCCAATGTAATTGTACATATTTTTTTTTAATTACTTTTCTAAAAACTAATTTTATTCTGTAAACTAAGAATGTTAATTGCTTTTGCAAAATGTTTGATAATGCTATAATTAAACTGTTATCTTTTTAAAAATTCTTTTGAATTGATTTTGTAAGCAAGTGGTCGGAGTAATCAATATGGAAACGAGTCATTGTATCAAACTTAAAATGTAGAATTTAATTGGAAAAATTGTAAGGAATGTTATAATCTAAATGATAAGATAAATTGAAAGGATTGGCTGATTCATACTTCTCAGAGGGCTAGTGGGATTGATATAGTTTAGTCAGTGCTGTGAGATTCATTCTTTCGTAGGCATTCAAGTCGTTCATTACTTTGGCTCCAGAATTCTCCAAGCACCCAGCTACTTAGAGATTAATTTATGAACAAGACTACTGCTGACACTTTCTAAGAAATCCATTATACAGTTCTTTTAAGAACTAATGATTTCTTAAAGATTTAATGAACCAGTCAAATTAGCAAATGAACATTTGATAAAAATTATTATCATATACACACAGAGGAAAATATGAAGCAATCTACCAGAGAGTCCAGTAAAATGACCATGGGGTAGACAACCAGCCAGTGCACCGCCCTTTCTCTATCCCAAGCCGCCAAGATGTGACCACGCCAGTTCCAGCCGCCCTGCCTATGCCTAAATGGATGAAATCCTCACCACACAGCCAGTTGACTTGAAGCCCACTCAGAGCCCAGAGGAGAAGAATGAAGACGCCGACATAAGTTTATTTTAAGATGTTTTATTAATATTGAAATAATTAACTTTGATATTTCCTATTAAATATATTAATATTATTTTTATTATTATTAATCTTTTTTAAAAAAAAAGAGAGTGTTATCTCTCGCATATGTATATTGAATTACGGTTATTACGGGCATAAATGTTAAAGCTTTTACTTAAATCCTTTGAGTCAATTTTTCTATGTCAAATTCTTGTATTTTCAACAAAGGTTGCAATGAGATTTTTTTGTTGTTGTTGTTGCTATTCGTTTTCCTCTTTGTTACTCCTGAAATTCGTCATATACAAATATACATGCGTATATATGCGTACATACACTTATAATATTCGGTGAATACGATATCTCATGTTGAATATCTAAAAAATGTATTTAACCGTATATCTTTTTTTTAAGTTATTTTTTTTTTTGTCACTGCTACACCTCAAGATGCGTGTAAGAAGGGATTGATCTATTATAGATTCCCTGTAAGCAAGTACTCTAATAACTTTATATTTAAAATAATAGTAAGTGTATAATTATGCTGCACGTATATACATGTATAGAAATTTATCTATAGCAAAAGAGAAATAGATACAGTACCTTATGGTGAGTACGATATAGTATCTGAGCCAATGCAACCCATTGACTTGTTGAAAATATGAAATTAGTGAAATATTTCATAGTGCAAATATATGTATAGTTTTTATTATTATATTTGCTATCAATAAAAAGGTTTTAAAGTCATCAGTAAAAGTATATGCCTGTATAACCGAAGATCTCTAATCAGAAATATATATATCAAATCACACAAAGTAAAATTTATTTCTACTTGGGTAAAAGGAGCTCAGACCACTTCCATTACTTATAAACATTGTAAATAGCTTTAGGGATTTATTATTTTTCTTATTTAAAATTGTATTTATCTATTTCAACGCTTCGAATATATATGGTTTGGGAAAATTAATTATTTAGTATTTTTGTTATTATATCATCATTAGTATGACACGGTGGTGGGTATTTGGGATTAAATAAATATTTAATCATAATATTAAACATTTTTCGTTTTCGTATTATTATTTATATTGATAAAAATGTATTCTTTCCTTATCAACCACGTACCTGTAATAATCATTTAACTTACCCATTTGAAGACCCTAGATGTAGAGTGACTGAGCTAGCCACAAAGGGATATCGCTCTACCGGGGTGTTATATCTTATTCTTATGCTCCGCTGAACATATGGTATTGCACACCCTTCTAGGAGGGTGAAAAATTCATTTTTTAGATTCTTTTCTAGAAGTGGCGCGCAAAGGTCTATTTTGTAAATAGATTTTTCAAAGGTGTGTACTTGCCATTGTTCTAAATATTCGGGCATTCAAATAAGATATCAACTAAAGGGTGTTTTTAACTGGAAGAGTCCTGTCAATCCACTCTTTCTATCAATTTAGCTAGAAGTACCAATACACATGAGTACAGACAATCGGCTAAATTGATATCCATTTCTTTACCTGTTGAATCTTGGTCACTTCATGCTCAGTGCAAGATTAGGAAAAGAATTCCGCAGGGAGTATGGTCCGGTACACTTATAAAACTCTTTATTGAATATCATTTTTATTTTATTTTCACAATATATGATTAGGAATTAATTGTCTGGTATCTTTCAGAATATAAATTTTCCCTCATAGTATCATAAAATCAAAAACACACAAATAGTATTACTATTTTGCATATACATCCTATAAATATTTTATAAATATCATGTGTATTGATATCTAATAACATCAGTGCAAAAAAAATTAAAAATAAATTCATCTGGAATTTACCCAATAAGTAATCTATTCTCACTATTTAACAATGTAGTTTCAAAAATATTTTCCTAATCTATTACTTTACACTCATGTTATGGTCCAACAAAAACATCTGTATTTTGATTTATGATTTTATTCTTGATATTCTTTTGCCTTTTTTAGTTCTTTATAATAATTATATGGACTATTGATTTGCATTTTATTACATAAAATATTTTCAACGCGTAAGAGTCTGTTTTCTGAGGAAAAAAGTGGTGAAATCAGGAGGAACTTCATAGATAAGTATATGAAATTACTACATACTATTGCCTTTGGCAGAATGCCTCAGTTGGTTAGAACTTTACCTTAAAATTCAATAATCAAAAATCTAAGGACCCAGGTTCAAATCCCATGCCAGTACTGTCACTGGTCAGGTCAGCAACACCTGAAGAAGAGGGGAGAAAATACCTCTTGAAACATTGTGCATATACTAACCTGTTTTCTGTGATATTACTAACAGTTAGTGCATATACTAACCTGTTTGCTGTGATATTACTAACAGTTGTTTGCTGTGATATTACTAACAGTTGGTGCATATACTAACCTGTTTGCTGTGATATTACTAACAGTTGAATGCATTTGGAATATTTAAATAAAATTAAACTTTTTAAAAACATTCAACACACATATTAGATGATGGAAATAGTCCAATATAAAAATACAATTCCCTTACTTTCTTACAACTAATATTATAAATTTTTTCAAAATGATTGTTTTTAAGCTTACAATTTTGGTTGTGTTTTTATATCTACTCATTTCCACTTCTGAAATAAATAATTACACAAAGAATACATTCATTCCAAATGCTGTATCACACATCATTCTGCCATTTTTCTATTATTATTAATAACAAGAGGTTAGTGTAGATCCTGTTTTGAATGATATTTTTCTCATCTCTTCTTTAGATGTTCTTAGCACAAGCAATGACAGTACTACTTCAGAAATCTTCGGCTTTACAAACATTGAATTTAAGGTAACATTCTAACAAATTAGGTCTCCCAAAAGAAATGATCTGCAGAAATTTTATATATTTATCTATGAGAATTTTTATGGTTTCTTCATTTTTTATTAAAGGCAAGGCTGATGAGCAATTTCCAAATTTTTGGATTGTCATATTGGTTTGGCTTATTGAGTTATTTGCTATTATCATGTGAATAGCTTCTTCTTTTACTACATTTTTATTGGCCAATAGTTTTGCTTTTTCAACTAAATATGATATAATGGTCTGGGGTTTTTACCACAAGAGAGGGAGACTTACTATGGTTGGATCTAAGGTCTTCGGGTATGATGCTTTGCATGAAGTGATAAAGTACCTAACCTATGATTGTATCTACCTCCAATAGGCTATCTCTGTGTTTATACATTAAATTTAGATACAATTTGGGTTAGTTTATCCATACCTCACTCTCCTTCGGGCTCCGTTATGCATCAGTATTCAAACTCAGGGAGAAATCTCCCTTTGGCTCTCTCTTCAGGGGTGAACTCACACTAGATAGCAACAGTCACACCTCTTTATAGGTTCCAATTGACTTAAAGATACCTCCAATAGGCTAGCTCTGTGTTTATACATTAAATTTAGATACAATTTGGGTTAGTTCATCCATACCTCACCCTTCTTCGGGCTCCATTATGCATCAGTATTCAAACTCAGGGAGAAATCTCCCTTTGGCTCTCTCTTCAGGGGTGAACTCACACTAGATAGCAACAGTCACACCTCTTGATAGGTTCCAATTGACTTAAAGATCCATCCAAGGATATTACTGTGCCATTATATAAAAGTGAGGTGTGTGTATATATATATTCGGTTATCAGTTGACTAATGAATGCATAAATATTTTTGATAAACTAGAGACCATTTAAACTCTTTGAATCTAGAGTGGCCATCTTTAATTTTAAAAAATTGCAGGACATATAATTTTAAAGGAAATTTATAATTTATTACAATAAATATAAATATATATATACATTTTTAGAAAGTTCAAATATGAAAGAATATAATAAAGCTTATAAAATAGTCATTACCAAAAAAAAAAATAATTAGAAAAAGATTTTTTACATGTTTAAACTTGTTTATTTTTACATTGGTTCACAAATTCTCAATTTTGAAAGATACAACTTAAAATTACATTTTCATAGACAGCTTCATCACATTTGACATAAAATGCTGAAAAAAAAAGATATTTAACATGATCTACCTGAGTTAGATTTTGTTGATGAAATGTGCCAGAAGGAGACAATTACTATTTAGTTTTTTTTACTTCCAAACCTATATGTTTCACTTTTGCATGCAGTGTATCTCCAAGACCTTCCATGCAGGATATCTATTAGAAATGCTTGGTTTTAGTGAGGGTCAAAAAAAAATAACAGTAATAACTTTAGTAAATTGTAAGTTATGGGTGAAAAAAAATTAATCACTATATTATTTGAAGAATGAGGGGGGGGGGGCAAACTAAATTATGTATTATTTTATAGCAAAGTATAATATCAAAATATAATATCAAACAATTAAAAAGTTATCTATAATAAAATGAATAAAAGCATAGAAAATTGTAAGTTATTGGGAAAAAATTATTTACTATATTATTGAAAAATGAAGAGGTGGGGGGTGAGCTAAATTAAGTATTATTTTATAGCAAAGCATAATATCAAAGTATGATATCAAATAATTAAAAAAGTTATCTAAAAAATATAGTAAATAAATTAACAAAATAAATAACCCAAAATAATTACAAGCAATGATTATATATGAGTGGGAGATGATGATGTGTATTGATTCAGCATTAGGAGTCATTTATCATTTTCACATGTGTAGTCACGTATATCAGTTGTATGAGATAGAGTGGATGGATTGAGGGAAGTTGAAAGTATATTTAAGTTCTTGAAAAATAAATAAATGAAGCAAATCAAGATAAAAATAACATTGAAGATATATACTGTAAACCATAAGTAATGAGAGACCTTGAAATAAAGTTGAAATTGTCTCAAAACCATAAGTAATGAGAGACCTTGAAGTAAAGTTGAAATTGTCTCACCTAAAACTGAAAAAATCAAGAATTACAAAATTGCAGCAAATAAACAGTAATATAAATAAAAACATGATATATCTTACCTATTGCAGAATCAAGTGGAGATATGGTTGTATTTTTATATTGGACTATTTCCATCATCTAATACGTGTGTTGAATGTCTTTAGAAAAGTTTAATTTTAGTTAAATATTCCAAATGCATTCAACTGTTAGTAATATCACAGCAAAAAGGTTACTATATGCACTAACTGTTAGTAATATCACAGCAAACAGATTAGTATATGCACAATGTTTCGAGAGGTATTTTTCTCCCCTCTTCTTCAGGTGTTGCTGGCCTGACCAGTGACAGTACTACATGGGATTCAAACCTGGGCCCTTAGAATCTTGAATTTTATTACTAACAGTTGAATGCATTTGGAATATTTAACTAAAATTAACTTTTCTAAAGACATTCAACACACATATTAGATGATGGAAATAGTCCAATATAAAAATGTAGCTAGAACACCATCATCACAAACCTTCAGAAAGACACGGAGATATGATTCTTTGTCAACATATAAAGCAGGATGGCTTGAGTTGCAGGGTTGGAGCAAATGTACTGTGTGACTACAAAATGTGACTACAAAACTGCAACAAATGAATATAATCTTACTATACTCATACAATAAATGTACAATAATATAAATAAGATCATGATAATATCTTACTTATTGCAGAACCAAGTGGAGATATCGTTCTTTGTCAACATATAAAGCAGCACGGCTTGAGTTGCAGGGGCTGAATCATGTGACTACAAAATTACAACAAATGAATATATAATGTTACTATAATCATCAAACTAATAAACAGCAATATAAATAAAATCATGTTATATCTTACCTATTGTAAAACCAACATTGGTATGATTCTGAGCCTGTATGTGTGCCATAGGTGTTGTAGCTGTGTAGGATAAAAGATTTATGTAGGCAGTGTACTTGGCTGCTTTTGGCATGGTAAGCAGCAAAGCAGCGTCTCTCTTCACTCCTACAAAGGGGGATGTTTCCACATAGCCAAAATAAGAAGCTTGTCATGCTTTGTTTTTGAGACATACAATGCACCTTCTTTTGATGGTCTTATTATGACTCCACATATCAGCTATTTTATGGTGTGTTGATGGAGACTGAAGATGCTGTATTACTGAAGGCTTCATTTTTCTGGTTGTAAAGTCACCAATAAGCCTGGCTGATAAAGCTACTCTATATTCTAGGTGTGATTTAGGCTGCATTTTCTTTTGGGCCATATATATAGTCTGTATATAACATAAGAATTAGTGATAGCTGCATCAAAACAATGCCAGAATAAGTGCATAAGCCAACATTTAGACTTCCTATTTCAGCCATATGCAGTGCGCTTTTGGTTTGCTAAATCAACTCCACCCATAAAGCAGTTGTATTTTTTGATAGCATTTGGACATGGATATGTATGACCTGTACCATCCTTGTGTCTTCTAACAACAGTACCAGCTCCAGATGGTGGATAAGCATTATTGAGCATAATAATTGGCTTCTTTTCCATCTACACTAGAAACTCAAGACCACTTTCATATATAGAACAGAAGTCTTCTCTCTGCATATCTTTATAATTTTTGGCTTTCTTATGGATGCTAACTGGAATTCCTATCAGCTTTCAGTGTGCCACAACAAGTGATTTTACTTGCAGACAGCTTTTCTGCTAATTGTACACTAGTAAAATATCTGTCACAAAAACAGTATGATTCTGTTTAGCAAGTTGTGGCAAAACCACTGACAGCATTGCTCGGGTTCCCAAATTTAGGCCAGCTTCTGCAGTTGTATCTTTGCCTGTATACAACTCCATATGTTATACATATCCATTGTCTATCTGCACAGACCCACCATTTGAAACCTTGCTTTATCAGTTTTGAGGAATCATACTGTATCATAGAGTTCTGACCCTTGAATTTTGTAATTGCTTCATCAACTGCTACTTCTTAGTACATCTGGTATGCAGCCTTGCTGTTAATATTATAGTGATCTATGATTGGCCTTATTTTATAAATCCTATCATGCTCTTTACTAGTAATTGGTGGCATGGTTTTATTATTATTGAAATGCAAATTATTTAGAATTTCCAAAAATCAATCTCGGGTCATAATTTTAGCAAGTACCGGTTGATGCAGAAATTTATTTTTAGACCAAATATATTTCAGTTTTGACATGCATGTTATGCTACAAATATGAATTACCATGCCAAAAAATGCGTTCAACTCAGTGGGTGACAGATTGACCCACTTCAGTATTGCTTTCTACTCTGAAGCATACCTATTGCTTTCAGTACATACATGGTCATATAATTTCCTATCAGAAAATAAATAAAAGAAATCAGTAATTGAGTACTCATGGGTAATAGGGAAATTTAAACCTGGAGACCTAGTAAATGTTCCAATTGCCATGCATGCTTCATTACCAAGAAATGAATCTGAATCAGATCAAGATGAAGGCCCCGGTATTGGCTCAGTCACAATTCTTACCACCCTTACAGATGACTTCACTGTACCTTTTTTTGTTGAAACCACAGCTCAATCATCTGAATAATGATCTGATGAGTCACTAGAAATCACAGAACATGAAGCCTCAGACATGCATACATCTTCAATAGGAAAAATCATTGTCCCAATCAGACTCAGAATCAAAATGAACTTTGCCAGAGAAAGAAGTCATTTTTCCTGTAGAAATGATATTACATTCACTATATCTAAAAAAATAAAAAAACATTGAAAAATTATAAAATGTACTGTACAAAAAAGCTATAAAAATCTACTTTTCATCACAGAGAAAAAATTCTTACATGTGTAAAAAGCTAGAAAGTTGGCAGAGAGAAAGAAAAAAGACCCATAAGTGTGACATATATCGTTTATATGCAACTGCAATCGAAAGTCAAAGTTTTTGCACAGGGGCGCTTAGGGGCTCTTTGGACTTAATTTAACATTTATTAAATAACAAAACAAAAAATTTAAAACTTTTTAACATGATAAAACAATATAATCATGTATGTCAAGGATGTATTTCTACCATATCAATTAAATGTGTCCATTATTCCAAACCCTTACCCATGGTAGATACATGACATGTCACTAATTATTTACAAAGCAAATGAAAAAAATATTGAATCAACTGTGAATCTAACTAGCTAATTTACAATATTATACAGGTATAACTGTAGTAGCCCCGTTGCCCAATTCAAATTAGTGATGTTCCATCTTCTTTGTGTACCATCTTCTTTGTGTACCCGCTATCTATGTATGGTTCCCTACAGTTGATAGAAAAGGACATCCATACAACAGATTAATCAATCATACTGAAAAATAAGCATGATTATTAGTTAACAATAAACAAAAAACACCTCTGTCTTGTAATAAGTATATGTGCTTAATATAGAAAATCTCAATCTTTATATAATGATGATCAATGTCAGGTCACTACAGAATGAAAGCTGATCTAAACTTCATTTAACAGAATTTTTTTATGTAACTTAAGAACCCCCCTTCATTTCATTGCTTTTACCTATAATGGTCTCTTCCAATTTGTAGACTTCTAAGTGAGGAAATAAAATAAAACTAGAATTTTACAAACATATAAAAATATACATAAAAAATCAAAACTGTCATTAAGTCATCTTGGTTAATGTCCATGAGTTTGGCAATAATGTTCTTTATGGATACAGTCTATCTCTCTTCAGATCATTCTCCTTCAGTAAATTATTCATTCCTTGCTGGAATTCCTCGGCAACATGCTTGAAATAATATTACATCCATTTTCTGCAGTCGCTCTCTTTCTCGATCCATGTAAATGTTTAGGATAGGACATTTGATGTTTCTTTAGGCCTCATACAGATAAGTAGATTAAGTCATTGCATTTTCAGTGTTGGGACAGTAGCACTCAGTCCTATGGCACTATTAATTTAGCCAGAATACATTGCATAGCAGTTTATATCAGATTTAACTTTTCCTGATTTGCTATTTGGCATTTAATGGCTTGAATAAAAAAAAGTTACCATCATTTTATTTGAATGTTGGTGATGTTCTAGTTCTTCATTATCTGCATTTGAATAATAGTGCAATTTGTTGAATATCAATTTAAAATCAATTCAGTTATTTTGTCAAACTGCATGAACTTATCGACTTTTCTCAATTTAAATGTTGGTTGTAATTTCTTATGGTTTTGTGCTAAGAAAATTATATGGATAATTCAGAATATTCGAACAAGTCATCCATCTTTTGCATTTGAACATTCAGCCTTAGAGAGCTTTATACTGTTAATGCATTATTTGAAAAATTACAAAAGATGATGGAAATGAACTGGGTTTGCTTTTATACCACACTTAGTTTCTGGCATTTGATATACTAGCTTCTTAATTTCCTTTGACATTGCTGGAGCTGCCTATATATTGGTTGTAGTTAAAAAATAAAATTTTAACAAAGCAAACATTCATCATATATATATATATATATGCTTAAAAGAAAGGATAGTGCATATTCAACCACCTATTAGTTAAGCTTATGTTTTGAATAGGTTTGGTTTGGTATGTGGATAAATATAGACTGGTTTTGATAGGATTGTAAGCTATTCTTACAATATGTTTATCTGTACTTGCATGGTAATTATTTTTAATACAGCTGTTCATTCCTTTCTTATTATTGTTTTCTATTCTTTTAATTATTTTTTAATAAGGTGGCTTATATGACTGCTATGTGTTTTCTCATGGGATTTCATAAATGCATTTAAATGTTTTTCAATATTTCAAATTTAAGTTTTGTAGAGATTAGAATTTCCTGCATAGTATTCTGGCTTTGGAAAGTCATTTGATATCTTATTAATTTGTTTAGAAGCCAATGACTTGGAAAATGTGAAGTCTAATGCAGAACCAATTTTCATGGAGGAATGATTATATGTCAGTTATCATTAAGAAAATTTTAAATAGACAATAGATGGAAACATCAAAGAGGAAAAAAATAATGATAGCTGATTAATGTACATATTAGATATATCTGTTCAAATCTTAAAGTTTCACATAATTTAAGTTGGTAACTCTATGACTAGATATTATATTGTGATGTATTTTTTTAAATATATTTTTTATGTTTTATTTAACATTTACTGCACATTACACCTTGACATTTTTTTAGGTAACTAGTCGGCAGGTGTTTTACTGGCTGGGATTAACAATTGTTATTATGGGAATACTCACTAAGGTCTCAATGTTATTCTATTGCATTCCTGATCCTATTTTAGGAGGAATTTTAGTGGTCAGTTTAGCAGTTATGATGTCCTTTGGTTTATCTCTTTTGGAAAAGGTTGATCTCAAATCATCTAGAAATTTGGCTATTTTAGGATTTTCTCTTATGATTGGTATGGCTGTTCCTATGTGGGAAAAGAATGCTCCTGGAAGTATTTTTGGTAAGTTAAGCTTTTAACCTGTTATAAAGTAATGACAGCTAATAATTAGTAATTTGTTTAACAAATATGAAAATCTCTGTCAGTTGAAAGTGGTCCAATTTGACATAATTTATTTTTCCTAAACATTATTGTTTTTTTTTTTTTTTAGATTTATGCAATTCCTTCATCACCAAGCTTATAGCTTTCACAAAGACAAAACTCTCCATACAGTAGCATTATTCAGTGAAAGCCAAAGTAATCAATGGATGCAGGAAGGTTAGTGCATAAAATGCCTATCTAGTGCCTATTCATCCAATATCCACAGATTAGTTTTTTGCTTGTGGCTTTTATCAGTGAGGAGCCTACTGTATAGAGAGTTTAGCCTCTGTGAAGAACATCTTGTGTAAGCATAAAGAATGTTGGTGATCATGTGATGTTTGGTGGGTTAATACCAATTATGCCCACAGTTTTTGTAGTTATTTTACTGTTTTTTCATTCCAGTGCTTGTCTTAATATTCTTGCTCTATAGAGATATTAAATAATATGGGAAAATAGATATTTTTGTTGTATATCTTTTCAATAATAATTTTTTAATATAGGACAGGCCTGGTCAAGTAGAAGAGGAACAATGACTGCATTATACTTGGGATCAACAATTCATCAAAATTATTTTTTAATTAAGTTGTTATGTTTTCAAACAAAAGGAGGATTTTTTTGTAACACCTGAACCTACCTATTTAACAGGCTGTCATTTCTAAATGCAAAATAAGAATTTTAAATAATATTTATTGACAAAGTAGGAGACTATATTGTGACTTGCTATCTTGCTGAAGATGGTCACCAAATACAATATTGGGCTTTACTTACTTTTACGATTCTTTCTATGAAAATGATGTGTGTTGTATTTGTATATTTTTAAAAACCTATATTGACAATTAAACTAATAGTTTCTTTACACTTCTCATATTAAAAAATTTGAATTAATCTATGATGATCATAGCTAGAATATCTTTGACATAATGAATACAAATATATTTGAAAGTATGTTTCTGCTGAATTGTTATTAAAAATATCCAAGAAATGAGAAACATCATCAAAAATGTTTCAAAAAGAAATGGTGATCAAAATATTTCAACAAATGTAAAATATGATAAAATAACTTTTTTTATGATCAAAGCAAAGAGAAATTTAGAATTTGCAAATCATCATACAAATTATATTATATCATATGATATCAAGTGATGTTGAAAAGGATTTACACATATTAGATTGTTAGCTAGCAGAAGTACACTCCAAAACTAGAAATATGTATTAGATAGATGATAGTCATAAAATAGCAAAAGAATTGCACTTATGCTTTAAAGGAATATAACAAAGCATTCAATAATGATACCTATATAGGAGTATTTTCAGTGGCTAATGTATCTGAAATTAAATATCAAATTACTCTCCAATGAGATGTGATGTGATGCACTGTGACTTCCCCTTATATGGAGTCAGAAATCTCTCAGCAACTATGCCCAGAGAAACCTTTTAGCCACTTTAACTTCCCTTTCCATTCCCCACCCTATATTTTTCCATATTCTTTTTTATCCTGCTTCATCCCATATCCACAATATAATTTTTGTCAACTCCATGGCCTTTATATCTAAATCCCCATTATCTTTTCCTAAACCCAACATAAAAACCAATAACCCACTTTCTGTATAATACACTTTGTTTATATTTATTCTTCCATAGCTTCATTATTTGTACTCTTTCTGCTTTCAGGCATTCAATTAACAGATGCCTAATATTTTTTATGCCTCCTTACACAACTTGCGGACTAAATCACCAACATTTTTCCATTTATGTGAATATTCGTTTGTTGCTAAAGATCCTGTTCGAGCCATAAACAGTAAACTATTTTTTTGTTATTATCATAAATTAACTCGCACCCAAATTTCAGTTTACTTCTATATATATTTAAGCTCTTTTTATTCTCCATACTAGTTCTTCATCTCTCCAACTTCCTATTCATTATTAATCCATCTATTCATCTATTTTATTTCTTAACACAAAAACAACAATTCTCCTAACACAATCATCTCACCTTTTGTATAAGTATATTGACATAAAATTCTTTATCCAAATCTTCTGCATATTGCATTATCTTTCTCACCCATCTTGTTGCTTGCGCTTTATCCATAACCCAATTAAATACTATTTTGGTTATTCTCCATAAACTGCAGTATACTGAACATTTTCATTTTGCTTTTTGCATTTCTCATATAAAAACTTGACCATCCCATTTTTTCTTGAATTGCCTTCTTTGCTGTCCACACATCTGCATCTAATGCATGTCTTCCTATTTATCTTTGCACTTTTTCTAAGTAATCTAATACTCCTTTACTAACACATAATGCATCATTATCATATGTTAACCCTTCTACTGCCACTCCCTTCCATACAATTCTAGCTACATCATACTTCTTTAACAATCCCTTTCTTTTCTTTGCTTCATTTATCATTTTTTTCTCCCATTCATCCAAGCAATTTTTCATACTTATTGCATGAGAACACTGTTAATTTCTTTAACAATCCCTTTCTTTTCTTTGCTTCATTTATCATTTTTTTCTCCCATTCATCCAAGCAATTTTTCAGATTACTTAATATGATTTCCAAATAGCTATATCTATTCACCATACTTAACTTTATATCCCCCAATAGAAATTCTTTGTCATCCCCTTCCCCAGTATTAATCATCATTATTTTTGATTTTTCTTCATTAAATTTAATCCCCATCTCTTCACATGTCCTCAGCATAACTTCCATATCTTTCCTTCTTTCTGCACACAAAAAGACATCATCTGACAAATAAAAGACCCAACAATTATATACTCCCTTGCCACCTAATAATGTTATCTTTATCCCTCTTACTAGTCTTTCTATTGCTCTTTCCATTTCTCTCAAATACAACAAAAACAAAATAGATGACATAGGGTACCCTTGCCTTAGTCCCACTCCATTTTTAACTTTAACTGATTCTATATTCCCTAATTGATATGTATAGTAATTATTTTCATTTAATTTCTTAATAATATCCACTAAAGCTCCATCTATTTCTAAATTTACACAATCTATTTCTATTTACTTTATCATATGCCTTCTCTATATTTACAAAAACCTTATATAACTGAGTGCCTGTAATTCTACTCATAAGTTGTGTAACCACAAATAAACTATCTCCTATATGCCTATCTGATCAAAAACCTCCTTGCATTTTTCCCACTATATTATTTTTTCCATCCATTTTGCAACCCTTCCAGCCACCATATATGAGAAAACTTTATATAGCATTGATGTTACAGCTATTGGTTTATAATTGTTTAACTTTCTATGATCCTTACCCTTTTCTTTAAATAGTAACCTTACTTTTGTATTATTCCATCTACCTGGAAAATCTCTCTTGTGTGCCATCTTATTATAACATGATAATAGTTTTAATTTTACCCTATGTTCTAAATTCATTACCATCTCTGCTGCCCATCTATCCAAATGTCGTGCCTTTTCCCTTTTCAATTTCTTACCTGCCTCATTCAGTTCATTTTCTGGTAAACATAATATTCCCATTGCTATATGCTTTCTTTGTTACCACTCTGTTCTTCACAGATAACATTTTTTCTATATCCATTATATACTTATTTAAGATTATCTCTAATTCTTTTCTAGAGCTACACTATATTCCCTCATCATCTAGTAATACTATTTCTCTCTCCTTTACATTCCTTCTTTTAATGTATTTCCAAATTTTTTTACTCCCATCTCTTCTCCTTTTATCAATATCCTCCAACAATTTACTATTCAATTTCATTCTCTCACTATAATTATTTATTTTAGCCAAAATTCTTTTTTCTAAATACTTTTCCCATTTAGCATTAATATATTTTTCACTTTCTTTGTTCTTAATAGGACACTTACATTCTCTGCATACTTTTCCCCTCTCTTTTACACATTTATTCTTGTGAATATTCTCACCTAAAATCCTATTTGCCACTTTTCTATTTCACCACACCAGTTATTATACTTACCCCCAACCAACTCTTCCATGGTTTCTCCAATTTTTTTTCTATACCCTTCTAACATATTCTTATCATTCACTTTCCATCCCATCTTTCACTATCCTTTCATCACATTACTAACCATTTTCTATTATAAAGAAGATATGATCACTATTACATACTCTCTCTTCATTATCAAACACCTTAATTTTTCATACTTTATTCATTCCCTCTTTCTCTACTAATATATAATCTATTGTGTGGAATATATTATTTCTAGTCTAGACAATGTGTATTGTCCTCATAAATATTTGATAAATTTCTAATCCTCAAATTCACTCTCTGACAAAAATTCTTCAAAAACTCTCCATTCTTATTACCTATATCAACAATTTCTTCAATATGCCCATTCATCCCCTATAATCATTATTCTCTTCCCCATTCTTTGAAACTCAGTATATCCTTAACTAGGCATTCATAAATGCTACTATTCCACTCCATTATAGTTTGACTATCTCCAGTGGCTATAAACACTATAGCCACCATCCATTTCTTGTCTCCCTAACCTGATCTCAAACCACAAATGTTAATGACATTTAACAGTGTTTAAATATTTTTTTGACATAACTTCTATACCACCACCCATTTTTTCTTTTCTATTTATACCCTGTCATACCAAGTCTTCCAGAATAGATTATTCTTCCTCTCTTAGATGAGTTTCCACTACTGCTAATATCTCAAGCTCATTTTTAATTATTTTGTTTAATCCCAGCCACTTTTCTAGTATCCTCCCACCTTGCATATTCAAATACCAAATTTTAACAATTTCTTCTTTCCTAACTACTCTTTTATAAATTCGTTTGACTCTTTCTTCTTCATTACATTTATAAATAACTTGCTTACTATTAATTTTACAGACCCATTCCCTTTCCACATCTACATTTATATCTAAGTCAACTACCCTTTGATTATTTCTTACATCCAGTCCATCCATCTTTTTTCTGAAAAGACTGTCACTTAAAACCCCACCCCTTTATAACTTTCCTGAACTATATTCTTTATAAATCAAAGTTCTTAAAACTTCATTTCTTTGTTTTTCTAAGTGCAATCCATCTTTACTTTTTAACTCCCTCTTTCCAATAAAAAAATCCCACACATCTACAAACATGATATCATTTCTTTCACACAATTTTTTCAATCACTCTTATTAAAAAACTGGAAAAACTAAATACTTAAATATCCTACATTCAATTCTTTTTACAAATTTAATTCGACTTCTTATAAAACTTTTTAGTCCATTTTTTTAAAAAAAATTGTATTTTTACTGAATTAATATACAGTATATATAAATTAATATTTTATTTGTCTACATTTCAACCATTTTCATAGTCATAATCAGAATAACCTAAATTATATCCATTTGAGAAAATGAAATTAATAAAAAAAATGTACTCTGTATGTAAAACACTGATTATAGATATTGTGGCAAGTGATGATCTGGACTAACTGATGAGTGCTGATTCAGCATGAAATATGCAAATTGGAGATCATTTATCTTTTTTCAGATGTGTGTGGTCATCTGTATGGGTTGTAGAGATAGCTGAAGGGAGTTTGAAAGTCAGTGTTCAAATCCCTCATAATAATCACCTACATGTAAATGTAAAAATAAATCATTATTTGATTTTTTCAATTTTGTATACGTTTGTATACAATCGTAGTATTGATTCAACATAAAATATGCAAATTGGAGATCTTTTTTCACATGTGTGTGATCATCTATATGGGTTGTAGAGATAGCTGAAGGGAGTTTGAAAGTCAGTGTTCAAATCCCCCATAGTAATCATCTATATATAAATGTAAAAAAGTAAATAAATCAGTATTTGATTTTTTTTTTAAATTTATATACATAGATTTTTCGTTAATTTTATTTTTTCATGTAAATATATTTTAAGTTATCTTTATTTGTGAATATTTTCATGGCCCAACACGTCACAGTGACTACTTTTGTCAGCCCTAGTAATGTATTCAGATGTGATTGTTGTGGGAAATGTTTATATTCCTAAATGTTACATATTTGATCAACAGTAAAATTAATTAATAGGCGATTAAAATCATTATTATTTATTTATGTATTTTAATTCAGCAAAATAAAAGATTTTAGAAAAAAGTGGAGATAAGAAATTTTATAGATTATTTAGAGAAATATAAACTGCAGCTAAATAAAAACAAGATTATGATAATATGAGAGATAGCTGATTTTAGAGATGATGATAAAGTCAGCGCTTGCAATTTTTGAACTACCCGTCCACAAAGAATCTAACAGGCCAAAAAATATGCTTATAGTATATATCCAAGATCTGGAAAGAAAGAAAAGATTTTTTAAAAAACAACAACAACAACATTCAATCTTTGACAGAGGCTATCATCCCTGTATATGTTAGGATATAAAACACTAGAATAAGAAAAATGATACCGCCTTTCATATTGGTGAAGTTTTATGTATATTCTCAGGATGACAAACAAGTGAATGCATAATCAGACAAATCTTGAGCTTTTATCTGAAGACAAAGATTCTTACTTATTATTGTTGTGTATTCAAATGCAGGTACTCAGAATACCAACAAATAAATCAATGAATAACTTTAGACATGGATTGGAATAATGATGAAATGTTCTTAGTAGCGAATAGTTATTGGTACACTTCAACACAGTATATATATAGTTCACTTATGGTTCAATTCCCATGACCCATGTAATGGCTAGATGCTTTCTGCATAGTTTCCTTTGGCATCAGTTTCCAAAACTCTTTGGCTCTGGTCCTCAAACTAACAGTTCTTTGGCTTCGTTTGGTTGCTACTCCCAATCATATTGGCATCACACTGGAGCACTCCATCATCCCTTAAGCTTCTTACAGTTACTGTGCATTAAAATCTCTAACCAACAGTTCACTTGGTAAATTCACTGGAATAAGAACAACACATTTTGCTGCATCCACTATTTATCTCCACAGTTTTGCCTGCAGCAATTCAGGGTTCATCCTTGATTGTTATTAGTCTTGTTTTCCTCTTTGTATTTTTAATTAGTAGGTTCAATTTCTATTGAATCAAGAAATGTTTCTAATTAACAAATATTTCTTGGCATTTACTAAACATAATTTTCTTATCATAAATACACAAATATTTTCCATTGTTATATTCTATGCAAGATTAATAATTAATTAAACCATTATCAGTTAGTGATCTAAAAATATATTTCTCTAATGTATTTTCTTTACTTTTTCTGGTGTACAAAAAGCTTATTATTGAATTTCAATGTACATATTTTATAAATACGACCCCCCCCCACTAAAAAAAAATCCTTGTTCTGATTAATAAATGTAACCTTGAAAATTATTTAGACTCTTCTTTTTCTTTGCCAGCTTGGGTGATTTTTTTCTCCTACCTGGTTTTTCCTAATTCTTTGTTGTAGTCTGCCAGTCTTTAAAAATATCCATTTCATTTTCACTATTGACCATCTTTTCTTGTGGCTCTATTTCATACTGCTGCCAAAAATACTACCTGTTCTGGTAATTCCTTTACTTTTTCATTCCACTCTTCTGCTTCTTTAAGTAGCTGATTATTATTCTGCAGTAAACACTGATTTTCTTGTGATTTCTCCTACAACTTATTACATAATTCCTAATTTCTGGATTCTAACTCATCTGATTTCAAGTGCCTTTACAATTGATTAAGACCCTTGCAATTTGGTCTGCAATGATGCACTCATTTCATTTTTTATCTTCAATGTTACTGGCCAATTTGTTCAAATGATGTTTTTGACATCGTACCTGGATTTTAAAACTATTCACCATTTCTTTTAAATCCTTATTTTCTGTTTGCAATTTAGTAATCTGTATTTGATGTAATCTAAAACTATTCTGTTTTCTCATCTTGTATTTGGGATGTCTTCCTTGTGAATTGATCCTATCCCTCATGGTAATGCATAACCCTATATGCTTGAACCAATCATGTCTTATTAACAGACCAACATTTTTCTGTATTATGTATATTGGTAAGCTCATCGTTTATTGCAGTACTTTATTGGTACTGCTTTGGAGCCTATTATTTCTACTATGTTGCCACTTATACCTACCACCTTGATTGATGTTTTACACATTTCAATGTCTGCATGATCTCCTCTAATATATTTTCACAGTTTTTCCAAGATTATTGATACTCCCAACCCACTGTTAATTTCCATGTCTATTTATTTGTTATCAAGTTGTAGCTGCAATGTAAACTTGCTTTACCCCTTGGTTAATGCATAGTTAATATTATAAATGATATCATCTGTGCCTGGGCGAGATTGTCTTTCTTAACTATTCCTTTCTGGTGATTCTCTACACATTCATGCTAGGTAGTCTTTCTGCTTACAGATATGGCATCGTTCATCTTTAAAGATATAATTTTTTTTGATGTGTCCTGGTTTTCCTCAGCAAAAACACTTAATTTTTTTTCTAAAATCTTTGCTCACAAAGAAACTTTTTTAATTTCTGTTTCATACTCCATCTTATAAATTATTGTTTTGCTTTAATACCAATCCTGCCTAATAGGGTAGTGGTGGCTATGGTTATTGAAGAACCAGAGACATCAAAATGTATGGGTACTGAACTGAGTTCA
The DNA here is from genome assembly GCA_028023455.1 of Epiperipatus broadwayi. Taxonomy (NCBI): domain Eukaryota; kingdom Metazoa; phylum Onychophora; class Udeonychophora; order Euonychophora; family Peripatidae; genus Epiperipatus; species Epiperipatus broadwayi. The sequence continues at coordinate 16,552,749 of JAQFVV010000011.1, forward strand.
GACCTATATGACTATATAAGCTAATGAGCTTAGATTGAAAATATTATTGTGTTTTCAATTTTATTCTCATAGTTTTGTAGTTAAATAAAGATAAAATGTGGCTGCTGAGGATTGCATTAGATCCTAAGATCTAAGTGTAGTGCTCTCAGATCCAAGGCTCCTCACTGACAAAGGTCACAAGCCAGAAACTAGTCTTGGGATATTGGATGAGTAGACACTAGATAAGGATTTTATGCACAAGCCTTCTGGCATCCATTGTTACTCTGGCTTGCACTGAATGGCACTACTGTATGGAGAGTTTTGCATTTTTAATTAGTAAGTTCAACTTTTATTGACTCAAGAAATATTTATAATTAGCAAATATTTCTTGGCATTTATCAAAAACAATTTTCTTATCACAAATATGCGGGATTCGAACTCAGACTTTCACATGACCCACTATTATCAGTGCCATCTCATATTGCTGACCCACCTGATCACACACATGTTGAAAAGATAATTAATCATTAATATACATATTTCATGCTAAACCAGCAATCATCAGTTGGTCTAGATTACTATCTCCACACATATATACAATCAGTGCTCGTGTAAAAAGTCTGAGTGCGAATTCCACATATATTACATATATAAATGCAGGTTTAAGCCTGTACAATGTATTTATCACAAATATGTAAATATTTTCCATTGTTACATTCTATGCAAGCTTAATCATTAATCAAACCCTTATCAATTAATTAATTAAATCTTATCAGTTAGAGATCTAAAAAAAATATTTCTCTAATATATTTTCCTTACATTTTCTGGAGTACAAAAACTTTTTATTGAATTTTAATGTACATATTTTACAAACACGTAATATATAATTAATGTTCAAAAAATAAAAGTGCTACAGAAAAAGATAAAACAAGATAGACCAATCCAGTATTTGCAATGAATGTACAAATTACATATCCTAGAAAACTACTGAGATTGCATTTATAAATAATATTTATGTTTGATTTATAAACTAGGTATAATTAATTGTCTAAAATATACCTCAATTTAATAAACATATTAAATATTCTGAAGGAATTTTAGAATTTCGAAAATATGTTTACATTTTACTTTAAACATAATATTTATTGATGAAATATATGGTTACATGGTTTATATAATTTTAGATTGATAGAAAAGGGCATAAAACCATGTACCAAAAATGTTATTTTATGTGTAACTGTTATTAATATGTCTAAATATGCTAAAATGCAGGCTGTGTTAAAGCTAAGTACAAAATAAAAACTGGTTATTAAAAAAATTCCAAATTTGTTTTAGAAATCTTTCATCAATGAGCAAAAAGTTCCTGTTCAATTTTACAATGAGGGAGAAGGATTTCTTAGTCTAGTGATTACAATTAATCAGCTCTGCCACAGACAGGGTTTTTCTCATTGGATGTCACATCATAGAATTGCAATACTTGCTATTAATGGACAGAGATTGCCACTTCTGAGATTCAGGACCATAAAAGCATAGATATAGTCCCATTATCTGCAATTGCATTATTACTTTGCAGAAATAAAAAAAAACACCACTGCATATCATATTCTCAAGAACACAATTTTCATATCATAAAGGGATTCAAAGTAGCTCTAGACAGTTCAGTTATCACCAACAAATAAATCCAGCATTATAAAGAAAACATTAATAAGAGACAAAAAAACCTTTTGCTTATGGTTCAATATACTCATTTTTATTATAAATACCCAATTTTAAAATTTTATCCAGTAAACACATTTGACGATGACAAAACGAATAGTAGTAGATCCTTCAATGTTTCAAATTTTATTTGTATCTACTTGCATTCAGGAAATTTTATTTAGTGCTTGTGGCCATCTTTTCTTAATTTATAAAAAAATTGTGAAGCATGTATTAGATGCTATTTTGTGACTTCCTGTTTCAATGAATAATTGAAAAAACTTTTTAGTACCCCAGTTATATATAATAATGTCACCCATATTAAAATTGTAATATTAATTGGCTGAGCACTTTCGAGAAGTTTTATCTTCTCATAATTATAGCATTTAGATATATTACTTGTTTAATTGGGAAGTCATTATATAGATATTGTATATGATTTTTATTATTTATTATAATAGATTTCGTCAATTTCCATTTTTGATGATTTTACTTTAGTTGGTATCAAGAGAGTTAATAGTGCATATGTTTATACATATAAATATTTGTTATTAAAATCAGTTTCAAAAGAAATTATAGACAAGTGGTGGAGAATTACATAAGACATGAAATGTGCTGTTAGATTTAAAATAGTTTTATGGGTTAGTATTCAGTTGGGTAATTGATTTATTATATATATATTTAAATGAGTGAATTATATGGTTAATGATAAGTACTGGGTATTAAAGCAAAAATCATATCCTAATTTTTATGACTAGTGATTACAGTGGTTATTAAACTCCATGCGGTTGCATATATATCTGGAGGTGTGAAGGTTTGATCTCCAATTTTGGTTTATTTTGTTGTAGTAATGTGATTGCAATTTGTTTTAAGTTGCGTGGACATAGAAATGGCTTCTAAGAAACCAAAGAGTGAATAGAATAAAAGCAGTTGTGCTAATGTTGGGGGCCATCTCTTTATACTATTAATAAGTGTGATGAATGAAGCTGATTGGGACATAATGATAGGTATAATGAGGGTTCGGTATATTTGAAGTGATGAACACTTAAAAAGAAAGTGTTGGTTAGTTTCTTCCTCTTTGTGGCAGCGTGAACAAGTTGAGTTTGTATTGGCTAAATATGCTTACATTTTACCTGAATTTTAGATAATAGGTTATAGCGAAATTGTACAATATTTTTATTTAATCTTTTAGGTTTTAACATATCAAAGAATTAAATGAGGATTAAAATGATGTCAATATTCATTAATAAAATATACACACAGAGAATATATGAATCTGTTGATGTTAAAAATGTAAACTGAAAATTAGTGTTCATTAATTCGTATTATTATAAAATAGATTATCAGAAAAAGTAATTCCAATTTTATGAATAATAAAAATAAATTGGAAACTATTTAGTAAGTCATATATTATTTAGAACGAAATTGAATTCTGTAGACACATTTTATAGTTTTCTTTATTTACACATTACCTTAATTTGAACAAGAAACTTTATCCAATATGTGGCAAATAAGTCCAACGAATTTTTTTATTCGGCAGACTATAAAGTTTATAAAATGCGCATGCGTCGTTGTAAATGTAAAGACTGTTGAACAAAGTAACTAAACTTGTTTAATCAATGTTGTTATGAATATAAATTTTAAATTAAATTTTATGGGTACTAATAATAAACTATAAAATTTCAATAAGATAGGTATAAATGTTTTAAAATTCATTAAATAAATATAGTTTAATTTATTTCCCCTGGGTATTGTATAACATCCGCCTACACGTAGAAATACAATAATAATAATTACTACTAATACTAGATTGTTTTCATTTTGCTTTTATTACACAGATATAAAATTGATGATATGGATGAAATAACAGCAAAGACTTATCTAAGATAATAATAACAACTTAAAATAGGTATTGAACAAAACTACATTTACATATAATTATCTGAAAATAAAATATAAAAATATACAGGATTGTAAATTATATATTTTATTGGGAAAGTTCGATACTTCAGCTATATATGTTTTTGTTATTTTGTTTCATTAATAGTTTTTTTTAAAAAAAAATCTATTTTATTAATTATTAAACAGTCCCAAAATATAATTTGAGCAGATAATACCACATAAATATCAACTTAAAATATTTTAATTTTATTTATTAGTAGATAGATAGTCCAAATGTACTACTTAGGAATAAATATTAACCACATAAATATCAATTCAAGCCAATTTATTTTAATTATCAAATATAATTAAAGACTCTGATATATGCAAGTTAATAGATCCTTATTTTAATCCACCAGGCAAATCAGATAATTGTTTAGCTTTTTGCCAATTGATTTGGATGAGTTTATTAATGATATTATTGCACATTTCAGGATCTAAGACACATGAGATAAATAATAAACAAAAATATGATGATAAAATAATTCAATAGGAAAAAATAAGGTATTGTAAATTTATATTGTTAATTGGTATTTAAATATTATTTACTTATATTTAAATACATTATGTAAAGCATACATTGAAAGTGTCATTTTGGGAATAAACTCATAGCTCATTATATGATAATTCAAACTGTTTACCTTCTACAAAAGATGTAATACTCCTCATATTTATATATCTTAAGTTTAAGGCAAACAGATAGATACTAATGTAATTTGTATCTACATTACATTTTAAATTTAGTTGTTCCTTAAAACACTGCATTGACAAAGTGAAATAATAGTGGGATAACTGATAAATTTACGATTCAATGTCCATATGTAAAATATAGGTTATTTTTATAAGTAGTTAATAAATTCAAAAGAAAATAAATGATAAAAATGAAGCAGACATGCAAGATAAATTAATGGACAATGGTATGACAATAAAACAATTCAACTGAACAAAGAAAACATAGTGAATTTATATTGTTAATTCTGATCCCATGAGATAAAGTAATAAACAAAAACATGATGGTACAACATTTCAATTGGAAGAAAGAAAATATTGTAAATTTATATTATTAATTAATATTAGTATTTAGATATATATATATATTATACTGGTTCATCCCTACCCCTGATAAGGTGAGCATGCGCACATATTGAACATGAAACAAATATGGTGGCACGCCAGGATAGAAAGTAAATTCAAATCTTTTTTATGATCCGTTCGATACAATCATCGGTATGTATATAAAGTATTGACTCTTACATACCTTTGAAAGATTTCTTTAATTTAAATCCCTCGCACCACTCCCAGAAAGAAAAAGATTAATTCCCCCTCCTGAAAGGATATGTAAGGCCAATAATAATATGAAATAAAATGAATCAAACTAAATCTAACAGAAATAAACACCCGATGACCAAAGATTTATATCCCGATAAGGGAGTATCCCATATGCCAGCTCATTGTTCTCTTTATCTCAGGTAAAGAAATGGGAGACTAAAACTTTCACAATTATCTAAGTGTCTTATTATGTTAGAGAAAGAAATATTATCAAAGCAGTAAAGTAGTTTTATAAATATTAAATAAATGTTTATTGAATCCCTTCACCAATTCCCAAGATAAATATAATAATAACAAACCCCAATGCATAATAAATAACCATAAAAACATATATATATGAGAGTACTACAGATATATTAACAAAGAAAGAGGATGTAAAATTATAAAGAATCAACTAGTGAGAACATGGTCTGAGGTTCATACACTTGCACACGAATACGTTTTACAAATACTAATTATTACATTAAATAAGTGCGATATTTTACGCAAAGAGATATAAATGAAGGATATGTAACACACAATAATATATATGTAATTAATAAAATAGAGAGTACCATGTAAAGTCTTTTTTGTACTTCTCTGGGCTCTGAGTAGGCTATTTATCTGTTCATCCAGGATGGCAGGGACTTCTCTTAAACACGGCATAGCATAGCAGCTTTCAGCTTCATTGGATCGCTGGATTCAGGAGACATTTCTGGTATGGCTCAACAGCTTTCATGATCATTTGATAGCGGATTCAGGAGACATTTCTGATGTGGCTCAACAGCTTTCACGATCATTTTATGGCTGGATTCGGGAGACCTTGCTGATGGCAGAAGTGGAGTTGGGCGGGCATGCTGACTGGGGGTTCCTACTCCATGATCATTTCACTGACGTGAGTACATTTGTGCTTGAGGTTTAATTATAAATTTCTTCTTTGGTTAGCGATTATCAACTAACAGTAGGGATTTCTTTTTGTTTTCTACAGCACTGGTAGTGATTCTTTTACTTTGAGTTTTCAAATACCAACACCTTCCCGCAAACACAGTTCTCTACCACACTAATACAAATTGTTTACTTGGAATCCATCTTGAAACTTATATCAGCATGATTTAAAAAAATAATTAGAACTGGGAATTCTTTAAGTTCAAACAAGCAAGTTTAGATAACTCCAAAAAGTTAGCATGAATGAGTGAGTGATTGACTTAATGACTGATTGACTGCTTGTGCCCGATTGAATGTCTGTGTCTAACTGAATTCCACTGAATTGGTGAACAGCATATAGCCCTCCTCAATAGAATCTCAATCTCGTTACCCATCCGAAATACATTTAATTAATTAATTTTGACCTTTGTTAGTGGATTCATACAATGCACAAAGCATTTCTATGAAATCCACTAATTAATCTCAAGAATTTATTTATTTTTAATTCAATTGATTATCTACTCTGATTCAACATGCACAAAAACAAAACAAAAAAAAAAAAAGAAAAAGTTTGATTATATAAGTTATTTTCTGATAATCAGATTCCATTTAAAATATTTTTTTTAAATTAAAGTAGATATTTTTCCCCACCCGCATTAACATAAATTTTAACAAACTCTTTTGTTGAGTTGAAACATTTGATAATAAAAAAAAAAAAAAAACAAAATTACTTATCTATTAAAATGTACTTGCCTTTAGGCTTTTCTTAAATTTGGAACAATGGGTTTGTAGAGAAAAATATCTAGTACAACTTTTGATTTAAAATTACCTATATGCTGGATTTTTAAATATTACCATATCCCCTTCCTTTTACAAGCATTTAATAAATTATAAATACAAATTACGCATAAACATCTTTGCATTTACATATATATATAAAAAGAACATAATAATAAAAATAAATTATAAGCATATAGCTAATATGCTAATACTTCAAGTTATAAGCCTTAATTATTGGCTTTTCTTGTGTGTGCGAGTATATGACATACCCACAGACATCTCTCACTTATTTTATAATTTGACTTGATTAAAATTTATATAGACTGCATACACACATGTTTAATGGCTTTATTACCTATTTTTGGCCCATTTTATTTTGTAATACCATCTTATACTTTGCCATACGAAGTGTGCCTGTCATAATATATATATATATTGTGACCTTCTGGTTTGGCATCAGAAATAGTCATTGTAGTAGTGTGGTAGTATATCAGTAATATCTGATATAATCCTCTTTAAAAAAAAATGAAATAACGTGAAATTTTTAAAATTTTTTATTTTGACTTAAAACTGTAATCAATAGTAAGTGTAGGTAATTAAAAAGATTTCTTAAATGTTTAGTATCTTGTTTTTGGGTATAATCAGTAATAGAATAGGGGGTGGGGGGTGGCTTGTTATATGTATAGTCAGTACAGCTTAAGTTGTTGCTTACTTGTTTTATTTGCTCATAAAGCAGTATTCAGTTTTGTTAGAATGATTTTCTAGTCCATTTGTTTTGTACATTTTAAATTTATAGCATAAACAGTAAAATATGTTTTACTCATCATCATTCACATTGTCATTTCAGTCAGTATAGTGTAATACCTATAGTATATTACTACTGAATATTCATGCATTATCCAACTTCATTTTTCATTCATATGTTTCATTAAGTCATTAAATATCCCACATTACATTCAAATATTTAATTATATCAATAATAGTATTAAAAAAAATAACTTAATTACATTTTAAATAAATCAATAAATTATGGACAAATGAATTATATAATGACAAATACTGTAAAATATTTTATTTATTAAAACAATTGTCATCAATTTTATTCTACTGCTTTAAAACACATTTAATTATTAGTTCAATATTTTTTTTTTCATTTATTTAAAAGACGAAATAATTTTTTTTTTCATCTCTATTTTTTTTTACTGTCTAAAGTTTTTGCATAATTAAGTAAGTTTGCCAGTGGGAGGAGCGATTGGTGATTTTTTTTTCTGGTGATGTAATGTGACATTATCGTAAACAATTGGAAGGGAACAAGGTGATGTAATGATTATTAAAAAAAAGTTTATAAAAGGAATACTTATTACTTTTAAAAAGGGGCAGTCTACTATTACTTTTGAAGAGGTCAATCAATTATTACTTCAGTCAGTCAGAGTCAATTATTAGAACTTTTACGAGGGCAGTTATAGCTAACCAAAGACAGCTATAACTAAGTTATTTAGCAAAGTTTAATAGTGAAATTATTTTTCCTCTTCCAGAGTTCAAGTTAAAAATTTAATTATATTATTTTGTTTGCAAAATGTGCACTTAAAAACCACTAAAAGATACATCAATTTTGCTCCAGCTGATCATTTAAATTGACCCAACGTTATGCTAAAGTATACGTAAGTGTTATATTCTATTATTCAAGATAAATTATTATTTAAGAAATGGGAATGCTTAATAGGACTGTTAAATTGTTTTATTTAAATTTAAAATTAACAGGGAAGGATAAAAGAATATTTGTTTATTTTATAACAATTAAGTTTTTAAGCTTTAATTATACTATGAAGGGAACAATTGCCACATGCTTCATTTATGTGTGTGAAAAATGTGAACTGTCATTGAACGTTCTCAGAACTTTAATGTACAAATTTCATGTCAAATATAAAAGAAAACTCAAAATTTAAAATATACACAAGGAATATGTAATTTTATTGTCATATGTCTTAGAATAGTGGCGTAATTATTTATATTTTTACCTTTGGAAAAGAAAAATATAAGATTAAATATGTCATTAAATGTACTTTAATAATTATTTGTTCTTCTAGACTAGTAGGAGGAATGAAATTATAAATGGATAAAGTTATGTGACATTGCTGTATTAACATTACCAATGAGTTTATCTCAATAAATATTATTAATTGAATAACTACGTATATTTCTGAATGGCTTTATGATTGTGAAATTAAATGTTAAGTATATCCTAGGAATAAAATACAAACTTCTATTTTACTTGCATTATGAAATATATTGTTTAATTAAGGAAATTCATTATTTACAATGTCAATAGCAATTCATTAGTTGATAACTAAAACATTGAATATGCTCATATGGATTCAACAAAGAATAATATTGTGTCATTTTTTCCTGCAGGAATTGTTCCGTTCTGTGTTAATATTTGTCTTGTGCAATATAATTATTTTCCTTATCTATTTGAAAACATGACAAGGAAAGTCATGTAAAAACTTTTATAAACTTTCATTTCATTTCGTTTGGAAAGAAAAAAGAAGAGAACTTTATTTTATGTAATGGTGTTTCAGATAGATAGTATTAGTTAAGGAATGTTTTATTATTTTAAATATGTTTATTATATGTATTATTATTATTATTATATTTTTCTCCAAGAACGTCTCAAATAGCATAATAGAAAAATACATTATGCTGGTAATTTTATTTTTATTATTGTTATTATTTTAATAAGATAAATTTGGTCGTGCGTGTGTTAATGATCCGTGCACATAATAAACGAATGGAAGAGTCCATTCAAAAGGGTGAATAATTACTTTAAAAAAAAGAGTTCATTATATCAAATCTTACCGAATATATTTCTTTTTATAAATTAGAAAATAATTATTTTCAATAGTTATTTTATCTATAACATACAATATTATTACTTATTTAGGTTCAATTTAACTACAGATTCGTGCCAATATTAATGCATTATATTATAAAAAAATTATTCATCTTGCTTTGTCCATAGTAATTAATATTTTATTGTCCAACCGTTCTTTGAACATTACCAGGGCCTAAATATTGTCAGATATGAGATATTTATTCTTTATTAATTCTAGCAGTAATAATTAATATTTTGACAATAATTCTTTGCTTACTGCGATTTTAAATGGTCTGTATATCACAGGCTTATACGTGTGTGTGTCTATTATTAAACTTATTTATAATTATATGTAATTGCCAGTGAAAATGATTTTAAATCAATCGGATTCGGAAGGAAAAGAGGATCAATCATTTGAAGAATTAGAAAGTTGTTTAAGAGAGAATTATTATTTCTTTGTGATGACTGAATGAAAAGTATTTTGTGGCTATATGCTATAAAGTTTACAATGTTTATAATATTTTATGGGATTGAGTTAGTATGTTTGTTAGTTGAATATTTAATATGGGTAGTTGCCCAGTGTATTGTAGTATATAGGATTGAGTAATCCTTTATTTTCCATGTATTGGAGTATTTTAATAGGAGTGGATTGAGTCCTCCTTTTATATTTGATATATTGAATTAAATGTATATGGAGCTAGAAATGTTTTCTCCCTAATTTTCATTTGGTGATGAGTTATTCCACCAATTATTTAGTCTTAAAGATAGACTTGGAAGTTCTTGTTATATTACCTGTTTTGAATTATGTAAATCTTTTACCCCATGTGTGTATTGGATGTTTTCCAGCTTATGCTATAGCCTAGTGTTTGATGGTTTATGATAAAAAGGAAGAATAAAAGGAAAGTATAGTGTCTTATAAAACAGCTGTATTATAGTTGATAAATAAAGATTGATTGATCTTCACTTCCAACCGTATTATGATTATATTGAAATATCATAAGCAAACCGATTAGATTGATTAACATTATTTATTTATTTTCTTTGACACACAGCATAATACAGATTCATGCACAGATTGTTAATTTTGATATAAAAAAATTCATTATTAATGTAGAACTTTACTTATCATGTTAAAATATTTTGTAGTAATCATTTAAGCTTCATCTCATTGATTTTTATCATTTAATCATAATTTGCATAAATAATTAAGCAAAGATAGGACATTAGTTAATGAATACAAAGATTTACTTTATTTTGGCAAAGCAGAACCTAATTATTCAATAGTATACTGTACCTTAAAATTACAAAGGAGAATACATTTAATTAATAGAAGTATTCATTTTCTTTGGTAAGATAGCCCAATATTATTCTTAGTTTAAATCCCCTTATTGTAATTTTATTTAAGATATGTTAGAGTAACAATACAAAATCTTAATTTGTCCAGTAATTAGAATGTTAATCTATGTTGTCGTTATAAATTTTTAGTTAGTAAATGAGTGATATTCAGCAAAATGCTGAATAAAAGATATTTTAGTAAACAGTTGCTAAAAGTGTAAGGTCATATTTATTTTGTTTTATTTTTGTAGAAGTCTATCAGAAATCACTGATAGCTAAAGAGCCATTTCTTTACAGTAAATAATAGGGATTTATTTAGTTCATTTAATGTTTCAAATAAAATGTTTACCAATCTATCAAAATGCTCTGATGAAAATATATAGTAGATGTAAAAGTTAATGAATCATGTTGTATTATATCTTCTTGTATAATCTGTACTCAATGATATGAAATCCCTTTGGAATTTTTGTTCATAACAATAAAAGAAAAGTAGATGTTGATTTAACTATTTTCTATTTGATTAATAAATATTTTGTTATCTAAATTTGTATTTGGAGTTTCTTCTATAACATTCATTCATGTTTCACACTTCCACACATGCTTATACATTTATTTTATTTAATGTAACATAATTGTATTTTATTTAATTATAATAAATCTCAAGATATGATGATGTTGATTTCCTTGATTCAAACACTATATGAGATGCCAATTACCTACTGATCATTTTAAAAGGGTTTTGTTATTTAATTTTTTGTTTAGATGATGAATTGAAATCAAAATGTGCCCGATTTCTTTCATTATCTAACTGCAAGTATCTAATTAGGGTATTGTTTGGTTTATAATATTATTTTCATAGTGTTAAATAATAATTTGAGGTATATAAATGTTAGATCAAGCCATACCATAAGTTAATTCCCTGAGATCTTTAATTTTAATTTAGATTTTAATTTAGATTAGATAATAAATTCATTTATCCAGATTAGAGTAGTGAGTAGTTAAAATTTAGTAGTGATAGGTTTAGTTTGAGTTTAGATCTAGTGAATTATACATTAAAATTTCTGAAATATTATTTTTTATTTATTTTAGTTATTAGTTTAATTGTATAATATGGTAGAGGTTGTTCAATGCATATGGATGATGGGAGGACGTGAAGTAGAGAGTATTATTAGTTACTTTTAGCTGGTAGAATTTTACCAATTTAATTTTGTCTAGTATAGAACTTAATAATTGATGCTTATTCCTATTAGTAATAATCTTTTCTCCCACATCTAATGTACATTGTACACCTCATTCACCTCTGTATCCCTCAACTGAGTTAGTTTTAAGTGAAAGCTTTAATTAAGAGCCTCATGAATAGATTTAGATAAAGTTAAATAAATATTTTATTCTATGATCCATAGAATTGGCGCCCCCGGGTAATTGTTAGTGTTGGTGATAGGTGTGAGGGGTTACAATATATATATATATATGATAGGTGTGAGGGGTCACAATATATATATATATACCTATATTGATATAGGCCCATATAATTTTATCTAAAATTATATTATTAAAATAATCGTTCATAAAAGAAAAACATAAAATTAAACGTTGAAGAGTTTATTACAGTTTGTTTTAGAAAAGGATAAAAATCAAATAGTTTTCTAGCATTAATTTTGAAATAAAAAGCTACAATTAATTAATCAAAAGGGGGGAGGGGGAGTCTTGGTTTGAGAAATGAAACTAAAGGTTTACAAAAAGGAAATAAATAGTTTTATTAGTATTCGTAAAAATATAATTTAAAAAGTTAAAACATACAAAACGCACGTTTATCTCCAGCCCAGATGTCCGAGAAAACAGCAGATCTGCCTGTGAAATAATGTCAGCTTAACATCTTAGAAAATCTCCGTAGTATCTATTTGTCTCCGATAGCAATAATCGTGAAAATCAGGAAACTCAGCAAGGAAACGTCCCAGCCGGCTGGTAAGCATTTATAATGGAAATATCCTCACCGAAAGCAGTCTCCAAAGAACAAAATTCTACGTCAACATTCAAAAAAGCCTAGGTAAAAACATTTGCTTATTTCGTTCTATACTGTAATAGCCATTGCATTGCATTAATTCGTATGAATCTTTCAAGAGTCTAATTATATGAACTCTATATCATACATAAATGAACTATTGATGTGTGTGATTAAATTTCAAATGCTATGTCGTCCTTTATTATCATTATTATGTGTGTACATGAGTTAATATGTGCGTGGTCATTATATCAATATTTATTAGTTAAATTAGAGTGTTTTGTTATTAAATCTATAGGAATGTTTAAACTATTTAGGAATGTTAATTTAAAATATGCGTGTGTTTTATTAGAATTATAAAATGTTTAAATTTAGTAAATAAATGTTAGTTAATAAATTATCTTTAAAATGAAACTATATTTGTCGGTCAATTCTTTTTATCAATTCTTTTTAACAAATTCTTTTAATTAATTCTTTTAGTCACTAATTAAGTATAATCTATTAGTGATTACAAACAACTGAGCTAGTCATGGATTTAGGTGTTGAGTTAGTGGCCACTATTCAAAGTGCGTTGTCTATTCTTTTAGTATTCTTTTAGAATAAGCAGCTGGCGCCCGTGTTTATACACAAACAAAAAAGTGCTTTGAACTTGGTGTTGAACTCAACAGCCGAGAAGAAGCTATGTCCTGGAAATGTAACGCTAGTTATATACTATATAGCTATCGTTTGGGCATACATACTCTCCGAGTATGTTCTTCTCTGCCTAAGAGGCCGGTATTTCGAATACACATATTCGAACTCGGTTCAATATATATATACATACATCATGTAAAGCATTTATTGAAAGTGTAATTTTGGGAATAAACTCATGGCTCAACACATGATAATTTAAATTGGTTTGTTATCTAAAAAGATATAATATTCCTCATATGTTTACTTATCATAAATTTCAGTAGTTTTAATATCTTTTATATCTTAAATATTATCCTTTTTCATAAATCTTATATAGTATTTTATATTATATTTTGGGGGAGTTATCCATCATCCCACCTGAACCCTTGATTATCAAATTGAGAGCTGATAATGATCATATACTGGTAAAAATCATTGTAAATGACTTCCCAACTTAGGGCTGCTGATGATCACATACTGGTGATCATCACTATAAAATTAGCACTCAACTTGATCTCAACTACAACTGAGAAAGAAAAAAAGTATGCATTTTATGCAGAATTAATTTTAAAAATTACTGTGAAATATGTGACAAGAGTAATGATGGTTTTAAATTATAAAATAGTAGTTTTCATGTATGTTTGAAGAAATTCATATTTAGAGTTAAATTGAAAATCTATGATTTTGGAAATTGGGTTGGGTGCTTGATTGTTGAAGGCTTGAGAATGCAATATTTTTCATGCAACTCTAAGGTGTGGTCTATGTAGGCTATTTGCTCCAACTCATTTTTCTGATTTCATATTGTTTATCATAGAGCAGTTAACATAGTCCTACCATGATTCCAGCCTCTGAGTCTCCAAGAAAAAAAGCAAGGCACAACAGTTCTGTATTTTCCAGTCCCTCCAAGGGAGCATGACTTTCTAAAAATATTGCCCTACCTTTATCATGTGTTACAATAGCTTATAGTGTCTCAATTGAGGTAGATTTCTTGCTATTCATGGTGCATTGTGTACTTAAGTCCAATGGCTGAATTCTTTATCTCAAAATTGCAGATTACCATTTAGTCTGTTAGCTGTCAGGTGCCTGATAGGTCTCTAAAAATTGATGAGCACATAGTTTGAAGTATGAACTTTGTTTTGATTATACAAGTATATTATATAAAATATTGTTAGACAGGTGTTATGTAACATTTATGTTACATAGCACACAATAACATAGTGTGTGTACCAATGTAAATAAAGTTGAAAGGAAAAGTAGAAATAAACACAGACAAAAATTTTGTAGATATTTTTCTACACTTCTTGGAATAAATAATCCTAGTAAAGTGTTAAATAATTTTGGATTTAAAATAAAATTTATTATAAATTAAACAGTTTAAAAAGGTTTAAATAAATATTAATATTGGATTCTGATTTTGAAATTAAAAACAAGGATTTTTTTATGGTAAAATAGAACTGATAATTGTAAACATTTCTATTATCTATCTTTGAAATCTTTTAATTAATGCTTGTAAATATTTCTCTATCTATTTAAAAAAAAATCTATATAGGTCAGACTTTTGATAAACTTTCAAAGTTGTTTTCAAAAGGATTCGAGAGCTAAGAAACAATTTTTCTATATTAAAAAGTTTTAATTGGTGTTTTTGTCACCCCACAACCCAGACTTGTATAAAAGGGTTGTAAAAAAGAATGGGTGATAAGTTTTGGCTAGTAATTTTATTTGAGAAGAGTTGACAATAATTATAGCTGGCCAGAAGTAGCTAGATAGCAGAGTACTCTAGATCAGGACAGAAAATTGCAGTGAAGATATGTCTACAAGGAAGGCAAATCAAAAGGCTTTTCCATAGTTCATGATGATGGAGTTTGAAGTCACATGGAGAAAAGGGCCAACTTCAAGTGTTTCATAGCTACAAATGTATTCTAAAAATAGTTTGCTTGCCTGAAGTATATCTAAATCCTGGACAGAAGGGGATCACTGCAGTTGCTAGATGACAACAACCTTTCCTGATGAGACAATCCTGGACTGGCTCTCACCATGGGAATCTCAGCTTGCTGAAGTAATTGTATATATGTTGAGATATATATATGCAGAGAGGCACAGATAAACATATATACAATGGTGAGTGACATATGTATATAATGAGAATGAAGTTTGAATTAAGTTATTTAGTAATTTGTTAAAATGAGATTTTTTAAACCTCTGTTTTAAATTTAAAAGTGTTATGTTCAAGAGTGACCTGCAATAGTCCTATATATAAAAAAAATGATATTTTAAATTTTATTTTAGACTGAAAAAAAGAATTTATCTAATTAATCTTAATCTGTCAGAAAAAGAAAGCACTTTTTTAAGGAAAAAAACTCTTTTTAGATTAGAAAAGCTGCTGTATTATTTTTAAAGATGTTTATAAATTTTGATCAATAGTGTTTAGGAAGAATACTTTTTGTTATTAAGGGGAAAGAAACATTTAAAATCTAAATTTAAAGATGTTATAATCAATCAGTCAAATTTTTTTTTAGAACTAACCTGTCAACTCTGACTTTATTTTTTTAAAAGAAAGGAAAACATTTATTATTAAAGTAGTAAATTTTATGTATAATCAACAAAGAATTGATTGTGAAAATAATTTTTAATAATTTTATTTTGACAAAATGAAATATATGATATAGATGCCAGTGTGCACAACATATATGTTAATTATATGTTATAAAAATTAATGCCATTTATTATTTTGATAAATTCAAATATGATAAATGAATTTCATTTATATGTTAAATTATTCTGCACAGATGAGATGTACGTGCATTTGATATAACTCTAGTATAAGATATTTATATCATTTAAAAGTAATAACTTAAGATTTTTATTTTATGGTAAGTCAAACATGTTCAGAAATTATTTTGTACATGTCTAAGTGCATTTATCAAGTAAAGGCATATGTAAAATTTAATCATTTTTTAAAATTTGATTAAATGTCAATTGAAATGTATTCATTGTAAATTATAAAATGCATATCTGTGTGCATATCTATATATGTGTTTTAAGTAAATTTATTAATAGGTATTGTAAATCAATGTGATAACTTGAATTTTAAGTATTAATTGAGTAAATCACAATGTGATAGTTTTTATTGTATGTTAATCAAAATCAGAAAGCTTATATGTGTATAGCCTTATACTAGAGACCTTAACTTCATTTTCTGATATTGTTATTAATAAACTTGTATTCATTTGTTAAAATGATTCTAGTGACCTAATTCTAAATGGTTTTTAAATCTTATATTTGCAGATTCGAGCTTAATGGTCTGATATGTAAAAGGGGATGCATATTAGTGTTTATGAGCATCCAGGAGCCCTGGTTGATGCTAAGAGTATATTATTTAAAGCTCATACACTACATTTTATTTTAGTCTTATTAGAATTTAAGTTTATAGTTGGCTATTATATTAAGGTACTAAATGGCCAGAGCATTGATGATGATTAGCATGTTTTAATATCCTAACATTATTATTTTTATTATTATGTATTCTGATGGATGAACACTTAAGTTGATACATTTAAATTAATGTTTAAATAATTGACCCAAGCTAGCAATGGCTAAATAGTTAGCCTGGTCTACAGGAGACCAATTTCAAAAACAGTCACCAGATTGACTGCTAATTTATTTTTATTGTTGGTAATTCATGATGATGAATGGTTATTTCTTATGAGTATTACTTATACTTATTGATAATATTGATTGATGTATGGTTAATGATATTTTTAGTTACTGTAAGGAGTTAATTAGGCTTATCTCACAGTGATCTCTCAGCAGGATCTCTTCAAGATCTCTTATGCTCATATAATATATAAAAATTATTTATATATGTTGTGATACTAAACATTTCTTTAATATCTTGAATAGCTGGCTTTAATATTACTTTATAAATTATACTTAAATAGTAAAAATTACTTTAATATTTAATTTTAAAATTTTGATTATTTGATTATGTTTTGCCATCACCTAGGTATGAAACCATCTATTTACCCATCCCATTGTAATATATATGTAAAAGACTTAAAAAGAGACCACATGTGAGATGGATGGATGAAATAAGGATGTATGTAGCGATAATGTGGAGAAGAGAGGCTAGAGATCAGAAAAGTTGGATTGAACTTGGAGAGACCTTCATCCTGCAGTGAACTGATAATGGTTGATGATGATATAAGCAATTACACTGATCCTCAGTATTTCTGGTTTGAACTCTATTATTTAATAAATTATTGAACTAGTGAAAAAAAAAATCAGGCCAAACATCTTTTAAACTAATAGATACAACTCTATTAGGAAGATGAATTATTTACAGGATGTCAAAATAAAATATTTCTTCTAACTTCTACTTATAAAAACAGCTGTATGGGTTTAAATCCATATAACAACTTGGGTTAGAAGTAAAAGAGGATTTCTTTTTACTTTTAATTAAGCTCATGATAAGAAAGCTATTATTGGATGCTAGAGCAAAACAGTTTAGACTTAGGGCAATGGCCTGCTAAAATTATTTCTAACTGTTTATATCTTAATATATCTATGAAAATAATTAATCCATTATATATAATTTTTGAAATAGCCACAAGTCATCAAGTTAGTTAGAAATGTAAACAAATGAATTTTCTCACCAGAAACGATTGCCCAATTATCTATTTAAATTACATGATTGTATATGAGTGCTTTTAATGTTTGACATGTGTTTGCAATTATATATATATAATAAAGGATGGAATGATGACCACTAGCCCCAAAAGTTGATGGTGCCAGATATAACGGACGGAACGACGACAACTAATCCTAAACATTTCTAACACCAGTATAATGGGCAGTACTCTTCATCAACAGTCATCAACTAACCAAGCCCAATGATGGTGCACCAGATGTAATGGATGGTCAACTAACTTGCAGACTGTACTACTATGCAGATGTAGCAATATGGTGTGGGGAAAAGTTAATATGCTCTAATTTATTACCCCTAATGAACAATCTGCAAAGACCTACCAAGTTTAAAATGAAAAAAAAATCGTATCCAACTATGTTCAGACTGTGGGGCATCTGATAGAATGCTAATGAGAACCCGATGAAATGCTTAACCAATGATTGTATACCCTTTAATTGACTAACTCTATCCCTATTTAATAATATTAAATGCAATTTAGGTTAGTTCATCCACTTTCCCCCTTTTTAAATTTCGTTATACCCTAATATTCAAGCCCAGAGAGAATATTGCTTTTGACTCCTTTAGCAGGTATGAACAGATACACACAGCAATTCCTGCACCTATATATAGGTTACAACTAGCATTTATTATATTTGTTTTATTTTCAAGCTTTTATATGATAAGAAAAATAGATGTGTATGCATGCCTAATTGTTTATAGACTGTGGAATGTCAGGACAATTCAATAAACCAGAGACTGGAATAATACAAACTCTCAAACATTTATTAACAATAATAAATATCAAGTATAACAACAATAGTAATGATAAAAAAAAATATTAAAAAAAAATCATATGTACATGTGTCACATGTGAACCTCTACCATTTTACTACTTAATGCTTATTATAATCCAACTCTTATACCCCATGGTAGAAATCCACCTATGTCACTCATTCTCTACAAATCATAATTATATAGAAAAATAAACTTTAGTTATTTAATATCATTGAGATGCTGGCTAGCTAAATTATATATTTACAAATGTTAGTCTATTTAACAACTTCCCACAATATATATATATATATATATATATATATATATATATATATATATATATATATATATATATATATATATATATATATATATATATATATGATAGAGACAGATACTAGTTGATTAGTCAAACATACTAGAAAATATATGTACAAAGTTAATCACAAAATAAAACATATATGTATTCTGTATAGTGTTGTAATTTAACCTATGAAAATAAATTTAGATAATCTTACCTCAATATTTATGTGGATAACCTGATGTGAAGATGGGTGAACCTAAATTTTATTTACAATGAAAATATAAAAATATCAAAATGAATAATCCCCCCTTTTCTTCTGTGCTAATTCTGAAAAAATAAGGCTTCAGCATCAGAGTGTGAAAATACAACAGATAACAAGACTTAAAAAAAAATAAAAAATAAACAAAAATTTACAATATTGATTCTTTGATTAAAAAAAATGTAATTGGAACAAAGTTCATAAAAATCATCATAATAGAAGTAGTAGTAGTTGATATTTAGGCAAGTTGTTCTTCAAAGCAGTTTCACTTAGTAAATCATTTTTCTTAGCAAGGATAGATAGGTACAATGGTGTCTCCTGTAGTTGTGTTTAATGGCAAACACCTTGATCCTCATTTGATTCACCATAAAGTATTCCAATCCTTGTTTACTTTGGACTGCAGGCATCTTCTTGTGTGTTTACAATAAAGTAGAAAAAACATATATATAGATATAGAGGTTTAATGCAGCTGGTAGGAAATACCATGACGCAAAATAGCATGTTTTGCTCTAGCCCATCTTCATATTAAAGTACAATTTAATAATTATTTGTAATCATAAATTTATATCAGATAATATAGAAGTGCTATATATATATATATATTAAGAAAATTATTTCATTTTTCTTTCTTTTCCAATTTTCAGCAGATTAATTTTTGTTATTCTTTTTGAAAAAATTTAAAATAGTAAAAAAAAATACTCCAACAACTTTTAAAACACATTTTAATTATTTAAGAATTTATCAATTATTCTTACTTCTTATTTCATTTTCTTTCCTCTGAATTTGGTAAACTTTTAGCTACAGCATTTGACTTTTAAAATGTTTATAATTAACTAAAAGAAAAAGTAAAACTCCATTTTAGCGTTCTAAATTTTAGTTTTTTACTGCTGTCATTTGTTACAGGTGCTATAACAATAAGAAGAACGATTTGTAAAAAGTTTCTATTTTTATATAAAATGCTGAGAACGCTGATATTTTAAACTGCCTGTTGTTTAAATTCATTTAGATTTTTATATGTATTGTTTAAATACATTTCATTTATTACAAATAAAAAATAAATAAATAATAAAATCAATTTTAATTTCACACCTGTGTCCACCCAATTAACTTCAGGCCATCCCAAATTCATTTAACTATAAATTACTATTCAATTTTAAATTAATATATATATATACATTACAGTTTACTTAATCAAATAGTTTATATATATACAATATTACTTTGTAAAATATTGATTGTATTTTATTTTATAATAAAATAATTTATTGTGTATTATATGTATATATGTAATAATAATAACAAACAAATAATCTTTCCCATTATTAATATAAATTCCAAATGGATTGGGTTCAATAAATATGCTTGATCTTTTTAGGAATGTGTGCATTGTAAGCTACCCTTTACAATATATATATATACACACACGAACTAATTAAAGAAAAAATAAAAACATAATAAAAACTCAGAATTACTTCTCTATAAAACTGCTTTAATATTTCAACCACCAGACTGGTTTTCATCAGAAAGCAAAATGAAAAACAGTCTGCTGGTTGAAATATTAAAGCAGTTTTATAGAGAAGTAATCATGTGTTTATATATATATATATATATATATATATATATATATATATATATACAGGACCTTTCAGAGAAAATTTGAGACCTGGGATAACTAATATTTTAGAGGCCCTTCAAAATTTAAAATAAGAATGTGGGGGGAGAGAGAGAAGAAATGAGAGTTTTTATTCTGTTAGTATCATAAAGCACTGTTGGCACAGAACTGGCTGACAGGGGGATGAGACTATTCGTTTTGCTGGTCACTGAGTGCTGCAGTTGCTTTTGTTGCACAATCATCAAATTGGCGCCACATCCCCAAACTGGCTTACATTTTTGACTCATGGTATACCTGCTTGGAAAAGTTTTTCTCAAATATTTTTTTGGGAATTTAACTGTAAAATTAAGGCTATTCTATGAGTTGTGACATTGCTACCTTCTATATTTTTGTTTAACATATTGAGATGCCAAGTTGAGGCCTGTAACATTGCAAGATCTGAGGTAGCTGCTCCTCCTGTTCCTCTATCTGATTGGCCATATATATATATATATATATATATATATATATATATATATCATCAACTTTTTAATGTAACATTACAAACAACTTGCAAGTCAATTAATAGCTTATAAGATTATGGGATGCAATTAATTAGATTGATTATATTTCTTTACAGTGCTGTTCTTAATTATTATATATATGCACATATTTTAGATGGCAGTACTTTCAATCAAGGCATAAGAACACTATCAAGATCTCAAGTCTTTGTAGGAGGGAGCATTGCTTTTCTATTGGACAACTTGATTCCTGGTGAGAAAATATTTACTTGTATAATTCTACAATGAGTTGTATATTTTATAAAAATATTTATAATGATTGCAACAAATATTTTATAACTTAACTCAGTACAAATATTTGTGAGATATTGCAAAAACAACAACAACTTATAAACATAATTATAGGCAAATAACTAATATATACCCACTTAAAAAAAAACTTATTTTTTTAATCTGAAAAGTATTTTTCAAAAATACTCTTAGACATTTTTTTCATTTTGATTTATATTTAAATTGGGATGAGTATTTATCCGGAATATTTTCTGTACTTTCAGTCCATACTTCTATATCTCTTTTTTGGCCATAACCATTATGTAGGTGTGCATTCGTTTTTCTATTACTTACATCACTAAATATTAAGCATGTAAGTATATCCATTACTGGCATCAACATAATTCTAAATAATATTTGATGTGTGATTTTAATACAAAATTAATAATAATTAATTAAATAATATATAATGATCACTTTATTGTTATGATTAAAATAACAATTTATCAATCAATAATAGATCTCAGACTAGAAGGTAGATCTTAATTAAAAGTTAGATAAAATGTTATTACACTACATCACATTTATTTATATTATGTGACGTACGTGAAGATAGACGTTACTAATGTTTAATGATAGCTCTGAAATTAAGGAGAATATCAGCTGACAAGTTTCAGTTGATAGTTTTAACTGAGATTATTAAATATATAATGAATAAATGAGCTTCAGAGCTACATAGCTAGACATATGAATTATTTGGACTGAAAACTTTAAAATTTTGAAATTTTCAAATCATCAGCTTGGATAGTGAAATATAAATAAAGAAGCTACACAATTATCTGTAAATGAAGATAGATGGCACTAATGACTACTGTAGGAAAATTAATTAGGAGCAATTTATGGAATATAATTAGCTAAAAGTTTAATTTTAGAAACTGGTTGAATTATATATATGTATGTAAATCACATCACACAATTCTCATGTTTAAATAAACCAAGGCAACACTATAATTAGGTAGTAAATGGAATCCACTTACCATTGTTATCTAAAATCTTAAATAGATTGTGCATGAAAGCAATGAATGAAATGAATTGAATTTAAATTTTAGACATTGCTTCCATTTACGGTCAATTTAAAATCTTAGATAAGGGTGGTAAGTGGATTCATTTATTATCTAATCGTAGTATTGCCATGACAACATATTGTTGATATTTTATTGGTTTATATGATATGACATATGTATGACAATCAATTAGTTATTGGCATTTATGATTTAATATACATATAAGTTAATTATATAAAGAGATATTTAATTATCCAAAGAAATATTTTTTATTTGATTAATTATGATTATTAGACAAATGTCTTCTATTAGCTTTAGTCCATTCTTATTTGTGTTTAGCAATGTCAAAGCTTAGCATAGAAATAAAGAAAACTTTTCTTGAAACTGGTCTGTGAATCTTTACATCTATTTCAGTTGAATAATGAGATAATAAAGGGCATTTGAATGTTGTATACAGTCATATATGAGTTTTATTGATATAGAGAAGGCATATGATAGAGTAAATAGAAATAGATTATGGATAAGTTTAGCAAATTTGGGAATGGATGAAACTTTAGTGGATATTATTAAGAAATTATATGAAAATAATTACTATATTAATCAATTAGAGAATATAGAATCAGTTAAAATTGAAAATGGGGTGGTATTCAGGTAAGGATGCCCTGTGTCACCTATTTTGTTTGTGTTGTATTTGAGTGAAATGGAAAGAGCAATAGAAAGATTAGGAAGAGGGATAGAGATACTGTTAATAGGTGGTAAGGGAGTATATATTTTGTGAGGTCTTTTTTTGTGGATGATATATTTTTGTGTGCAGAAAGAAGAGAAGATATGGAAGTTATGCTGAGGATATGTGCAAGGGTGGGTAAAGAGATGGGATTAAATTTAGTGAAGAAAAATTAAATATAATGATGGTTAATACTGGGGAAAGAGAAGATGTAGAATTTTTATTGGGAAATATTAAGTTAAGTGTGGTGAATAGATATAGTTATTTGGGAATTATTTTAAGTAATCAAAAAATTGTTTGGATGAATGGGAGAAAAAATTGATAAATGAAGCAAAGAAAAGAAAGGGATTGATAAAGAAATTAACAGTGTTTTTTATATGGAAGGGAGTTGCAATAGCAGGGTTAACATATGATAATGATGCATTATGTGTTAGTAAAGAGATATTATATTACTTAGAAAAAGTACAAAGGGAATTAGCAAGACATGCATTGGATGCAGATGTATGGTCAGCAAGGGAGGCAATTCAATGAGAAATGGGATGGTCAAGTTTTTATATGAGAGATGCAAAAAGTAAAATGAAAATGTTTGGTAGATTGCAGTATATGGATAATAAAAAAAATAGCCAAAATAGTATTTAATTGGCTTACAAGTAAAGGCAGGCAACAAGATGGGTGACAAAGGTAATGCAGTATGCAAAAGATTTAAATGAAGAATTTATATCAGTATATTTGTACAAAAGATGGGATGATTATGTTAGGAGGATTGTTGAGTGTTATAGTGGTAAGGAATGGGATAATAGAATAGATTTATTAATAAAGAATAGGGAGTTAGAGAGATGGAGAACTAGTATGGAGAGTAGAAAGAGTTTAAATATATATAGAAGTAAACGGAATATTAGGTGTGAGTTAATATATGATAATAGTAAGGAAAGTAGTTTATTGTTTAAGGCTTGAATGGGATCTTTAGCAACAAGAGAATATACATGTAAATGGAAAAATATGGGTGATTTAGTCTGTAAATTGTATAAGGAAGGAATAGAAAATATTAGGCATCTGTTAATTGAATGTAAATACTTAAAAACAGAAAGGGTACACATAATGATGTTATGGAGGAATAAATATGAAAAAAGTGATTGTACAAAAAGTGGATTATTGGTTTTTATGCTGGGTTTAGGAAAAAATAAGGGGGATTTAGATATAAAGGCCATAGAGTTGACAAAGATTATGTTGTGGAAATGGGATGGAGCAGAATATGGGAAAACTTAGAATGAGGAATGGAAAATAAAGTGGCTAACAGGTTTATCTCGGCATAATTGCTGAGAGATTCTTGACTTCGTTTAAGGAGAAGCCACAGTACATCACATCACATCAATATAAGATATAATTCTGTAATATTTTAGTTACATAATTAATTAGTTGTAACAAAATATGTATCTTGCAACAAGTTAGCAATATGTATTTGGTTATTTAATTGCAGTATTAGGATTAATCATTTTTAAATACGTTATTCAGAATTTTAATACAATTCAATCAGATTTAACTAATGGATTTTTTATGCATATAAATCTATGGGTCAAAAAAGGAAATATTTGTGATTTGCAATAAAAGATACTAATGTATTTAGTCTATGCAAGAAGCAAAACAAAACAAACATAACAAAAATGATATTAAAACTAATTTACCAATTTACATAGTAGAAAAAAAATCACTTGGGGATTAGACTTCTTATATCTGAACTAAAATTAAATTAATGGAATAGTAGATAGTTATTTTAAAAATAACATATACATACTAAACACATAAAGATTTAGGTGAAAATATTATTATAAGTGCTAAGTAAAAAATAATTGTGAAACCATAGCAACAAAGGACTCATTAATTAGAGATTATTGGGAACATTATTTCTAAAAAACAACAACAGGTAAATAGGTGAGGTAATGAATACCAGATCCAAGCATTCATTATATTAAATATAAGATTGTGACAGTTAAACCACTAAACATCACAACATTCTTTATACTTATACAAGCTGTTTACACAGAGGTGATGTGATGTATTTGGCTTCTCCTTAAACGAAGTCAAGAATATCTCGGCAATTATGCCCAGATAAACCTGTTAGCCGTTAAACTCTCCATACAGTAGCGCCACTCAGTGCAAGCCAGAGTAATCAATGGATTCAAGGTTTGTGCATAAAATCCCTATCCTAAGATCTAGGTGTAGTGCTCTCAGATCCAAGGCTCCTCATTAATGAAAGCCATAAGCTAGAAGCTACTCTGGGGATATTAGATTAGGCATTCTATAGAGATTTTATCCACAAACCTCCTTGTATCCATTGATTACTCTGGCTTGCACTGAGTGGCACTACTGTATGGAGAGTTTAGCCTCTGTGATTGTGAAAGTTTCTGGCTATGAAAATATTTTGATTGTGATAGATATGGAATAGTCTGTTGGATCTAGCAGAAAATAATTGCAGAATAAAAAGATTTAAACAACTGCTTGAAAAATATTAAAGGAAGAGTAGACATAGTTGGATTATTACAATGGTTCAACAATTAATATGACTTAAATAGGACTTGTTTTATTAATGTTACATTAAGCAAATTATGTGTAAAGAATGATATTCTATTTTCTCTTATTCCAGTTCTGCCATTTAGAGTAAGGTTGAATAATCAATAAATACTATATGGTCATGATTAATAAATCCTTATCCATTGCTTCCCTATCTACATATCTAGACTAATTTTTAACTTATTGCTTTTGTCAGTGAGGAGTTTTGGATCTGGATCAGGTGCATCTGAATTTTTTGGATATAATTCAATTTTTATTTCAGCATCCATATTTTATTAAGGACTACCATCTAGAATTTAATGATAGTTTATGCTTCCACTAGATGGCAGAACTGGAGTAGAAGAAATAGGTTTCTATTTAAAATTATTGTGTAAGTTAGTATCAGATGTACTTGTTGATTTTAATAAAATAATTTGATGTTTTTGAATGTATGGGATACTTTTTATGTTTTCTACTAGGGATGATAAATATTTATCAAAATGGAGTGCAGTAAAATATTAGAAAATAGGATTTATATCAAAATATTATATTTCAGAATATTTATAGTGAAATACAGCAATTTTAGAAAGAGGAGTTATGATATTTGAGAGGAAATGAATTTTGTAGAAAGATGTTTCTTTTATAATATAATGGAAGCAAATTGTGATAAAGAAGATTTTAAACATTCAAATATAAATACATTGTGAAAGGATTAAGAGAACCTATGAAAAGGTCAAAGGAAAAATGTTAAAATTACCCTTGGGTTTTGATGCTGTGGTAAATTGTGGAGCTCAAGGTCCTTAAATTACAGTCTATTTTTGTCACTTCTAATATTCAAGCTTCTTTTGACCTGAGAAATAAACCATTTCATTATTTTGCCTCCATGGTTTAGGGTAGAGATAGAATGATGGATTCTGGAACTCAAGATATATGGATTACGGCAGCCATCTTTTCCAATTGTTGAACTTTTTATGAACTTTCAAGCAATAAACCATTCAATTATAAAATTATTATTATTATTTTTGTTAATATTAATTAAATTTGCAAGATGGTAGAAGACTTGAGAAATGATGTGAATTAAAAAAGACAGTTAATAATAAAAGGCTTGAGATAATTGTAGTAGAATCACATTTAAGAAAGATAGTACCTCTTCTGAAAAATTCATGCTAGCAGTAAGTAAATAGGAAAAAAAGTGAAAACCATGATAAGGGTATAAAATGCATTTCAAGAAATTTTTTAAGTGTTTTAAATATGAGAAATATATGCGAGAAATGCAATCTTTTAATGTAATTCTCCATTTGAAAATCTTACAATCATCGGTATAGCACAATAAATATGAGGACTTAAGATAAATTTTGCCACGTAAGTGTTGAATAATAAAGGAATGAGAATGCTACCTTGAGTTACACCTAAATTACAATTGTATAATATGGAAGTTTGATTATTGTATTTAACAAAAGCCTTCTTACCTTTAATATATGAACTAAACCAATAAACATCACATGGTCACCATTTCTTATGCTTGTGTATAACTGTTTTAAAACAGGCAAAACTCACTATACATATTGCCACACACAGCAAGCTAGAGTAATCAATGGATGCCAGAAGGCTAAGATCTAGATGCAGTGCTCTCAGATCCTGACAAAGGCCACAAGCCAGAAACTAGTATGGGGATATTGGATGAGTAGGCACTAGATGGGATTTTATGCACAAGTCTTCTGACATCCATTGATTACTCTAGCTTGCTGTATATGGCAATACATATAGTGAGTTTTGGATGAAATAAACCACTCAATAAGTTCTACAGAGAAACCTAATTTGTAAAATTTTTGTAGAAGAATATCATAATTTACTCTGTCAAAAAACTTATCAGTTAGGAATGGATGATTTCTATAGAATATATGACTTCTAGAAATGATCAAGTTGTAAAGTGGAACTGTAAAAGACATTCACTATGGATATACCAATTATTAAGGAAAAGAAGAAAATAATGTTTATAGAAGATATGAATGGACACATTCCAGAAATTGATTATTATGATGAATGTATATGATAGATTATACATCTGATCTAGAAATAACTTGAACTACACAATAGATGATATATTAATAGATAGACATGGAATGAATAACACTGATCAATTAAAATTTTAGATAAAAAAAGAAGAATTAAAAGTAATAATTTTCTTTTTGATAATAGAGATGACCAGAAATATGATGAAGAATCAAATTAAATATAATAAAAATAGGGCAACAATGGGTATGGATACAAAAAGTAGTAGTTATTAAAATTTTTAAACATAAAAATAATAGATACAATACAGATAAAAATTTATCTACTTTACAAAAGGAATAATTTATTGGATTATATACTAATTATAGATATAACCCTAAGAGTATCGAAAACATACTTTTTAATTATAAACCACCTAATTTAAATATTATTAATAATTGTATTATAAATAACACTAGAGCCCTAAAAATAATAAAAAATAAATAAAATTTTCATGCTTCCCTAAAATGTATCATATATTACTAAAAAATAAAAATTATATGGATAAAAAACATTAATGAAAGATGGTCAAATAGTAAAAATCTTGACAAATTAATAGGTAATTATAAAATAAGACATGATGTGAAATATAAAAAGGAAATTGTATATAAAATGACTTGTGGAAATTGTAGTATTGTTTACAATGGACATCATCATCATCATCATCAACCATTATCAATCCACTGAAAGATGAAGATCTCTCCAAATTCAATCCATCTTCTCCAATCTTTAGCATTCTTCTCCACTTCACCCCTGCACACTTTCTTATTTCATCCATCCATCTTACATATGGTCTCTTTCTGGGTCTTTTAAAATCTTGTGGAATCCGGTTTGATTTCAATTGTCCATCTACTATCATCTCTTCTAGCAATATGTCCAACCCAACTCCACTAGTCTTTTAATTTTTTCAATGAGGTCAGTAACATCTGATGGTTCTCTTACCCATATATTGCGTTTTCGATCTCTTCTTGTTACTCCCAACATGCATCTTTCCATACTTCTTTGAGTGGTATGAAGTCTCAGTATTACTCTTCTATTAAGTGTCCAAGTCTCAGATCCATAGGTAAGAACTGGTAAAACACATTTATTAAAAAACTTCCTTTTCAAACAGCACCCCAACCAAGTTTAATTCTATGATTAATTTAATCTATTATGTTTCCATCTGTATTAATAATCTGACCAAGATATTTCTAACTGTTAACTTCTTCTAACTCATGATAATCAATCTTTATTTTCATATTTTGAGAACATCCATTAAACATTACTTTAGTCTTTTTAACATTTATCTTTAGTCCTACTTTCGTCTGATAGCTCTTGCAATGTTTCCTGCAACTCAAAAACATTATTTGCAAAAACAACTACATCATCTGCAAAATCTAAATGACTTAAATAATCTCCATTTATTTTCACTCCTTTAGTTTCCCATTTTAATCCACAAAATACTTCTTGCAGCACTGCTGTAAAACGTTTTGGAGATCTGGAGTCACCCTGTCTTATACCCTTCTCAATGTTGACTTTCCTAGTATCATTATGTAATCTAATTGTTGCTGTTGCATTTTTATAAATATTCTTTAAAATATGACAATATCCTGGATCTACTACACCTTGATGATCCAATGCTTTAATCACTGAAGAAATGGTTATAGAATCAAATGCCTTTTCATAATCTACAAATCCAAAGCATAATGGCAACTCTTATTCATTTGTCCTTTCTATAACTTCTCTCAATACCTGGATATAATCTACTGTACTAAAACCACTTCTAAAACAGCTTGTTCTCTTGGTTAATGGAAATCCAATGTTCTCTGTAGATGAGTTGTAATTACCTTGTAAATTTTTTTATATAAAACTGATAAAAGACTGATAGGTGTGTAATTTCTAATATCTTCTTTATCACCTTTTTTAAATATTAATATTAATACTGCATTCTTCCAATCATCTGGTACATCTTTATCATTTAGACATTTGGTATATAACTTTGCTAAAAAAAATTCTATTTCTTCACCTGCTTTTTTTAATATATCAATTATAATTCCATCATTACCTGGAGCTTTTCCTTTCTTCATAAATTTAATTGCATGTCTCACTTCATTTAGAATTCTGGGCAATTCTGAAGATATAATAGATATAGGAGGTACTTGTTTTTTATTACTATATAATTCTTGATAGAAGTCTTCTACCCATTTCATGATGTCATCTCTCTTTTTAGTAATAATTCCATCTTTTTTTCTTATTGCAGATATAAATTTCCTACCAATACCAAAATGTTGTTTTACACTCTTAAGAATTTTATTCTCTTCTACAGCTTTCCTTGCTAGTTCACAGTTATACTTTTTTTATATCATTTTCAAGTCTTTTCCATACAATTTTACAAAATTCAAGATATTCAATCCTTTTTAATGCATCATTTTTGTATATCTTCATATTCCTTGTTTTTTTTTCATAAATTCTCTAGTCTCAGTAGAAATTTTATTGGCCTATTGCTTCTTTTTTCTACCAGCTATCTTTGTTGCAGTTTTTAAAAGTGTATCAGTTATTTTCATATTAATTTCATTCAAATCTGAATCATGTTCAAAATCTACTAATACTTGAAACCGATTTGTAAGTTCTAATTTGAATTCATTAGAATGTTTTTGAAGATTAGGAATATCAACTGTAAATATTGTTTTTCTTAATAATTTTTGTCTCACTAGTTTTGCATTAACACATACCTTACATCTTATCAATGAGGATCACTTCCTGTGTTAAATTTATTAAGAACATCACAATCTTGAAATATGTATTTTCTGTTAGTCAAAATATAATCCGTTAGTCAAAATATAATCAAATTCTGCTGTACCTTCATTTGGATGCTTCCATGTCCATTTCCTTTTAACATTTTTTTCAAAAAAAAGAATTCATAATATAAAGTTTTTTTTTCTGCAAACTTCACAAGTCTATGTCCTCTCTCATTTCTATTACCATAACCAAAATTACCTACAGCACTTTCATCTTTCATTTGTTTACCAATTCTAGCATTAAAGTCTCCCATAATAATTTTAAAATGTTATTTACTCTGATCAAAAGCCTTTTGTACATCCATATAAAAATCTTCTACTAATTCATCACTATGAGAACTTGTTGGGGCATAAACCTGAATTATCTGCATTTGGTATCTGCTATTAAGTTGTATAACTAATCTTGCCACTCTGTCTGATACACCATCAATTTCCACAATGTTGTTCGTCCACTTTTTATTTATAATGAATCCTACTCCACTTGTATTTCCAATATTTTTGCTTTATAGTAGAGTACATTTCCACTTTTTAAAACAATTGTCTTTTCACCTTTTCTTCTAACTCCACAAAGTCCAATAATGTCCCATTTAATATAAGATAGTTCTTCTTCTAATTCTTGCAATCTTTCTTCACTTGAAAGTGATCTGCAGTTGTAAGTACCTAAATAAAAAGTCATTATCAAATGGCAACCTGAATTTACAATCGGGGTTCTTAGCATCCTCCATCTTCAACCACCAACTGCTGCATTGGTTGGTGACATTTCAGCTTTCTGGGAGTAGTGGCCATGATTTATTTTTGTCTGTCATGATTGTATATATCTATTGGAAAAATATTTATCATTTACACATACATTCATTCTGTCCTATCAGGCAACTGAGAAGAAAGACCATTGTGTTTCTTTATCTTAAACTCAGAGGTAAAAAGCCAATAAACTCACCATACTGGCTAATGCATGTCGGTGAGCATCCCATCCATGTCCGTATATTATATAAATAATCACATTGTAATAACAGCTCAATGACAAGAACATATGGAGTGGACATTAGGATTTTACCCTGCTCAGTTCAATTAAGGCATCCAAGAGGAATCAAAGGGTCTCCTTTCAGTTAATAGCAAACTCCTTTCTGCAGTCCACAATGGATATACAGGGACACAATTAGATGAAAGAGCAAGAAAACATATTAATGCATAAAAGAAGAAATGATAGATCTGCCTTATATATTAAAATATCATTTAATGTAACTAATCTAGTAATAAATGAATGGAAATTTACATAGTATACATTTATCCAGGTTTTTTTTTTTCTGCTTTGTAAATTTTGTATTACTGTTATAATAAGCTATAAGTAATTTTATATAAAAGCGATAGATGTCGGTATATAATAATAAAAGTGGAAGATATGAGAGTAAAAAAATGGAAATACATTAAAAGAAGGAATATAGGGAAGAGAGAAATAGTATTACCAGATTATGAGGGAATAGTGTGTAGCTCTAGAGAAGAATTAAAGACAATTTTAAATAAGTGTGTAATGGATATAGAAAGATGTTAGATGTGAAAGACAGAGTGATGAAAAACATGAAAGCATACAGTAATGGGAATATTAGGTTTACAGAAAATGAACTAAATGAGGCAGGGAAGAAATTGAAAAGTGAAAATGTAAGAGGTTTGGATGGATAGCAGAGATTGTAATGAATTTAGGACACACGCAAAATTAAAACTATTATCATGTTTTAATAAGATGGCACAGTAGAGAGATTTTCTAGGTAGTTGCAGTAATACAGGAGTAAAGCTACTATTTAAAGGAAAGGGTACAGATCATAGAAAGTTAAGCAATTATAGACCAATAGCAGGACTGTTAGTGTTATATAAAGTTTTCACATATGTGATGGCTGGAAGGGTCGCAAAATGGATGGAAGAAAATAATATAGTGGAAAAATGCAAGGCATATAGGAGATAGGTTATTTATAGTAACACAGCTTATAGATATGAGTATAAATACAGGTAGAAAGTTATATATGGTTTTTATAGATATAGAAAAAGCATATGATAAAGTAAATAGAAATAGATTAAGGGTACGTTTAGTAAATTTGGGAATGGATGGAGCTTTACTGGTTATTATTAAAAGATTATATGAAAATAATTACTATATGTATCAATTAGGGAATATAGAATCACTTAAATTTAAAAATGGGATGAGACTAAAGCAATGATGCACTATGTCACCTATTTGGTTTTTGTTGTATTTGAGAGAAATGGACAGAGCAATAGAAAGGCTAGGAAGAGGGGTAGAGATACCATTAATAGGTGGCAAAGGAATATATATATTTTCAGGTCTTTTATTTGTGGTTGATGTCTTCTTGTGCACAGAAAGAAAGAACAATATGGAAGTTATGCACATGCACAAGAGTGGGTAAAGAGATGGGGATTAAATTTAGTGAGGGAAAACCAAAAGTAATGATGATTAATACTGGGGAAAGAGAAGACAAAGAATTTTTATTCGGGGATATAAAGTTAAGTGTGGTGAATAGATATAATTATTTGGGAATCGTTTTAAGTAATCAGAGAAATTGCTTAAATGAATGGAAGAAAAACTTGATAAATGAAGCGAAGAAAAGAAAGGGATTAATAAAGAAATTAACAGTGTTTTTATATAGTTAATATGATGTAGCTAGAATTGTATGGAAGGAAGTGGCAGTAGCAGGGTTAACATATGGTAATGATACATTATATGTTAGTAAAGGGGTGATAGATTACTTAGAATAAGTACAAAGAGAAGTATGAAGATGTGCATTAGATGCATATGTGTTCATGACAAAGGAGTCAATTCAAGGAGCAATGGGATGGTCAAGTTTTTATATGAGAAATGCAAAAAGCAAAATGAATATGTTTGGTAGATTGCAGTTTATAGATAATAAGAGAATAGCCAAAATAGCATTTAACTGGGTTATGACTAAAGGGCAGGCAACAAGATGGTGAGAAAGATAGTACAGTATGCAGAAGATTTGGATAAAGAATTTGTGTCAATATACTTCATACAAAAAGTGGGATGATTGTGATAGGAGAATTGTTGAGTGTTATAGTATTAAGGAATGGGAAGAAGAATAGATGCCTTAATAAAGAATAGAGAGTTGGAGAGATGGAGATCTAGTATGGTGAATAAAAAGAGTCTAATAAATGGAATATTAGTTGCGAGTTAATTTATGATGATAGCAATGAAAGTAGTTTACTGTTTAAGACTCGAACAGGATCTTTAGAAACCAGGGAATATACACCTAAATAGAAAAAATGTGTGTGATTTGGTTTGCAAGTTATGTAAAGAGACAGAGAACATATTAGGCATCTAATTGAATGTAAATGTCTAAAAGCAGAAAGAGTACAAATATTGAAGTTGGTTTTTATGCTGGGTTTGGAAAAAATATAATGGGGATTTAGATATAAAGGCTATGGAGTTGACAAAGATTATGTTGTGGAAATGGGATGGAGTAGGATAGAGAAAAATATGCAAAAACTTAGGGCAGGGAATGGAAAGGGAAGATAAAGTGGATAACAGTTTTTTTTGGGCATAGTGGCTGACAGATTCCTGACTCTGTGTGAGAAGAAGTCATAGTGCATCATAATTGTAAAATAGTTCAAACACATTGAAAAGGGTAAAAATTAATATTTATTGAAAAGAGCTTTTTTTATTATTATTATTATTATTATTATTATTATTATTATTATTATTATTATTATTATTATTATTATTATTATTATTATTATTATTATTATTATTATTATTATTATTATTATTATTATTATTATTATTATTATTATTATTATTATTATTATTATTATTATTATTATTATTATTATTATTATTATTATTATTATTATTATTATTATTATTATTATTATTATTATTATTATTATTATTATTATTATTATTATTATTATTATTATTATTATTATTATTATTATTATTATTATTATTATTATTATTATTATTATTATTATTATTATTATTATTATTATTATATATCATTAAAATTTATGTCAATAGTTATGTATTATTATTAATTATTGATTTATTATTATTTATTTATTATTATTATTTATTATCTAAACTATTATTATTATTATTGATTATTATTATTATTATTTATTATTACATGTAATTCCATCACAAGTTATTATTATTATTATTAAATATTATGTATGTACTTTATTATTATTATTATTGAATTAATTATTATTATCTCATTATTCATTATTTATTTCCAATATTTCTTATCTATTGCTTATTATTTATTATTATTATCAGAACTATAATCTATTATTCACATATTATTAATTATTATGTACTTATTATTATTATTATTCACTTATTATTATTATCTATTATAATATTATTATTAATTATTATTATTAATATTAATATTAACAATTATTATCTCATTAATTATTATTATCATTATTATTATTATTATTACCCTTATTATTATTATTATTATTATTATTATTATTATTATTATTATTATTATTATTATTATTATTATTATTATTATTTATTAGTTATTATTATTATGTATTATTATTATTATTATTATGCTATTATTATTATTATTATTATTATTATTATTATTATTATTATTATTATTATTATTATTATTATTATTATTATTATTATTATTATTATTATTATTATTATTATTATTATTATTATTATTATTATTATTATTATTATTATTATTATTATTATTATTATTATTATTATTATTATTATTATTATTATTATTATTATTATTATTATTATTATTATTATTATTATTATTATTATTATTATTATTATTATTATTATTATTATTATTATTATTATTATTATTATTATTATTAAAAGCAAAACTTTATTGAGTCTAAAAAGTTACAGAGTCACATCTAGTAATATATTGATTTTTTACAAATGAAAAACAAATTACAACTTTCAGTATATGTCTTTATCTTTTCTGCATACTTTTTTTTTCTTCTTGTTTTTGAATTTGTCTTCTATTTAGTTCAGTTTATGCTTGCATTTTTTTTTAATTATTGGCCTTTATATTTCATAGACTGGATCTTTGTTTCAAATGTGACCATGTGGCTGCAAATACATCTGGTTGAGCTAGGATGCTGTCTCTTTTTCTTAACAGTTCTAGTTTTATTGAATATGTTGCTGGATGGTGTCTAGGGTTATTGGCAAGTGCAAAAGTGCATCTGGTACACCAGTAGGCATAAAGGCTGTATGTTGCTGCATGAATAGCAGGGTTGTTGCCTTTTTTAAATGTATTTATTATTTCATCAATTGAAATGATAGCCTTTCTGTATATGGTAAACATTGTGTGACATATTGTTTCTAGGGCACTGCAGGAATGAAGAAAATGATCTTGTGTCTCTTCTTCTCTATGACATAGCCCACACATGGGGTCTATATTTGTATAGAATCTATGAAATCTAAGGAAATGGGTTGTGGGTAGAGCATTGAGATTAAGCTTAAGTAGAAAATCAAATAATTTTGGTTCTAATGACCATTTTCTGAATTGTTGCAGTAGTTGCCTGTTGTCTATTCCAAGAACTGATGGATGCAGATTAGGTGTCTGGTTTGGATATAGTATATTATAAATATCCCAGTATGTATACTTGTTGTCATTATTGAGTGATATTTTGTTGTATATTGGCTTTAGTTCTTCAATCAGTGTGGATAGATGTCCATATGAAGGGGGTGGTCTGTCTGTGGGTATTATACTGATTACACACTCCAGGTCTGGAAATCTTTTTATGGTTGCTGTTATTAGATTTACTGATTTCCGTGTGTAAAAAACATTGATTGTATGGAGTCCAAGTCCATTGCTATGTGGTGGTCTGCTCAGATTTTTTAAAGAGATTGCCACTGTCTTTCTCTTCCATATTAGTTTGTTACAGATTGACGAGATTTTAGATATGAATGTTTTTGCAAATTTGATTATAGGTGTGTAGTATGTAATTTTTGTAATTATAAGTTGATTAAATAGTGCTACCTTTGCGTATATTGACAGGTATGACTTTTCAAGTGAGGCTGTGATTTTTTCAGCATCTTTTTTTAATTTATTTTGAATTTTTTGCCTCATTCCATTGGTTCCAAGGTAGAATGGGAAACCAAGGAAAGCAGATGGTTTACCATTAAACATCTCTGTACAGTGCTTGCCTGTGTATATTGACCATGCAGCAGTTTTATTTGTGTTAATTTTTAAATTAAAATTTGAGGTATAATTCTTGATTATCTCTTGTAATATGGGGAGGTTCTTTTGAGAGGGGAGGAAAATGGTTACATCGTCCATATAGGCTATGCATGATATATTTAAAGCAGTGTTTGGAATTTGAATGCCTTTTATTTTTTTCTGTATCTCTATTAATAGAGGATTTATATATATTGTAAAGAGCAAGGCACTCAGGGGGGATCCTTGTGGGATGGATTGACTCAGTCTGAAGGCTGGTGATTTTTTCCCATTCAATGTGATGTGAATTTCATGGCTGAGTAGCAGATTGGCTATTATATATAGTAGGGATGGAGGTGTTGTTTTTTTCAGCACGTCTAATAATTTGGGTATAGGCACTGAGTCAAAAGCTGCCTCAATGTCTAGTTGAACTATAATTAGTGCATATTTCTTTTTTTTTACTACTTCGATAATTGTTTTGTACATTAAGGCACCCTGGCCAATGGATGATCCTTTTTTGGCATATTGTGCTGATGATAACACAGGGAGTATGTGTTGTTCTATTTTTTCCTTTATCACTCTTTCAAGAATTTTTATTCCTAAAGGTCCCATTGAAATTGGTCTTAGATTAGATAAAGATGATATTGCTGTTGGTTTTTTGTTAAATGGAACCATTGCAATTGGGTATAGACTTTGTATGTTGTAAATTTTTTGGGATATGTAATTGGCTAGATCGTACAGGTATTTTACTGTGAAGTGACTAAGATGTTTGAACACAAATTTGGGAATTCCTTGTGGTCCTGGGTGACATGTGTTTGTTATTTTTGCAAGTTGAAATACAATTTCAGTTGTTGTTATTGGTGTGTCTGTTTCAGGGTCTCCAAATATGTCTTCATTTGGTATGTACACTCTCTGTTTTTGCAGTTTTTTTTTAAAGTGTTGATATATTGGGTTTATCATGTTATGTCCAGCTGTTATAGAACCATCTATTTCAAGTGCCATAGGCACTCTGACTGTGGATGGGTATCCCAATGCCCACCGTATGTATGCTCTGGTCCAAGTATGTTGTTGTGTAAGGCATATTTTTTTCTTTTTTATTGCTACATATTGCTTTAGTGTATTGCATGTATTGTTGTACCTTTCTGTAAGTTTTTTAATTTGTGTTTGATTATCTGTAGTTGGTCTGGAAATGGTTATTCTTTTATGTAGTTCATCTGCCAATGCTAATAATCTGGTGGGGGGTGTTGAGTTGCAGGTAATATGATTGATGTTGAAAGAAAGTATATTGGTGAATGCTATATACTTTTGTACTGGATCGAGTGACATATTTTGAAGTTTTTGGAGCATTATATAAGTTTCTGAGTATAAGAATTCAGTTGTTTGTGCTGGAAGAAGTATTCTCATAGTCTTTTGGAGGGCTATTGTTGTATTCTGTATTTTTGTTAGGTCGAGGGTGATGAACTGAGCAGCATGATCTGAGATTATAGATGGACAGAGTTCAAGATTAAAATAATGATGTAACATTGGTGAGTAGAAACACAAATCAATAAGTGACTTATATCTATTGTTATTAAAAGATATTGAGTTTGATGGGAGAAAACCCTCAGCACTCATAAGTGAGATTGTTATTTGATGGATCCATTTGGTGACAAAAGTTTGGTAGGTCATGTTGAAATCTCCCACGAGTATTATGGGATTTGGTGTTGCTGTAAGCATTGAATTTATTGTTGCTATTATTCTGGAGATGATGACAGGACCTGGTGGTATATATACAAATACTAGGTTAAGTGTGATATTTTTATGATGGAGTGTTAATATGATAAGATTAGAGTCAATATATATAATTTTAAAAGAATCGAAAGGGAAATTGTGGGATATAATTATGCCTGTGCCACCTGATGGTAATGATGATTGCCTTGAGCAGGCACAAAAACCTTGGCTGACTAAATACTTTTGTGGATCAATTTGAGAGCTGCTGTATATTTTTGTTTCCAAAAGCCCCAGTATGTGTGGTTGTGTTGTATGTAACCATTTTTTAAGATCAAAAAGTTTTTTGGTGGCATTTAAGCCTCTAATGTTGAGAGATCCAATTTTTATCTTCATGTTTTTAATAATTTTTTAACAGGGTATTGATTTTTATTTATTTTTAATACTAAATTTTTGTTTATATTGCAGTAGATGGATGCTGATACATATTTAAGACATTGTTGGGTTTATTATCAGATTTTCTTTCATTTAATATTGCTTCAGACTCTATACAGGCAATTTATGATGAAACCGAATAGGTATCCATTTGTTGTTGGCTTACATCCATTTCTATTTCATCATCATCATCATCATCATCATCATCATTATTATTATTATTATTATTGCTGTGATATAAAGATATTTTATATTATATTATATTGCCTGCGTTATTTAAAGATATGGATAAAATATAAACAATAAAAATAAGTTGAATAAATATTGATTAATTGTAAAAGAAAATATAAAAGGATGTGATTATAAGGATTTGCTATTATAAAATAGAAAAAGTGGCACATATATAGTCGTAATGAGATTGCTCATGAGATCAAATGTCATAAAAAATTTAGAATTACCAAAAGTGCAAAAGGGATGAAGATATTTCCCAAATAATATAAATATATCACAAAGTATTAAAAAAATAGAATTAAGATTAAATAGGAAATAAAAAAATGTTGGCTGAGTTGGAAAATTACACAGGGAGAGATAGCAAGTTGATATAATTATTAAATTACTCGAGGGTATTAAGAAAAGTGGAAGAAAAAGCAATTCTTAAAAATAGAATGGAAGGATTTATCGTATTATTTCATGATGAGGAGAGAGATTTCAGCTATAGAGAAAAGACAGAGATTATTTCAAACATCATAAAGATTATGGAGAAAAAAATTGGACATAAGAAAAATGCCGTAACAATTATAGAAACGTAATAGAGAAAATATTAAATTTGCAGAAAACACACACACACACACACATATATATATATATATCTTAAGAAACTAAAAAGTGGAAAGGTGTGAAATTTGGTTGAATGGGCAGAAGAAATGTTGGTGAAACTGGAAGCTAGACTAAAACAGATTTATTGGAAAGTTTTACTTTAGAGGACAGAAATTCCAGATGATTAATAACTCACTAGAATGAGATTGTTATTTAAAGGTAAGGATAAGAATAACAGAAGGCTTATTATTTATAAATAAGTTGTAATAACAGCAGTGGTATAAAAATATTTGCTTATATAATTAGAAAAAAATTGAATGGTTGGAGCAGAATGATGTAGTAGGAATAATTAAAGGAAAGTTTAGACCTGATTGGTATACAGATGATTATTGTCCATAGCTGCCACAGCCTGTCACAAGTGAGCGTGGACCATTCCACCTCCAAGATTAAAAGACAAAGTAAATAAACAATATTTTACAGATGAGTTTTGTGATGATTGCATAAATTAATTTGCGAACTACAAATATATTCTCTTGTAGAACATTTTGACTTCGTATTCTTCTGCAGAATACTTTTTTTCTGCAATATTTCACTGTCAAATTGTAATTCTCTAACGTATTGTATATCCAATATGCAGGTAATTATTATTTATAATGACACAATTTATAAAAATGACGAAAGTAGGCAAACATTTATATGGGTTTTGTAGACAGAGAAGATTTATAAATGAAGAAATAAATATAGAATGTGAATTGGTTTGATAAAGACTGGGATGAATTTGGCCTTAGTAGTTTTGTTCAGGAAATTATACAAAAGTAATGATTATTGTATATTAATTAGAAAATATATAGAAGCAGTCAGAGATAAAATTAATATAGGATTATGGCAAAGCCTATGTTTTCCATAAATTTTTATTTATTTTAAAAGAAATGAAGTTGCCAATAAATAATTGAGATAAGAAATTAAATTTCTTGCTGATGAAATATTCTTGTGAGCTGAATAAAGGATACATGGAAAGCGTTTTTGGAAATTTGTGCATCGATGAATAAAGATATGGTGTTTATGAGAATAAATACCCCCAAACATCACACGATTACTATTTTTTATGCTTACTCTGGTTGGCACTGAGTGGCGCTACTGTGGTGAGGAAGGTAATGCGATATGCAGAAGATTTGGATAAAGAATTTATGTCAGTATATAAAGGTGGAATGATTGTGTTAGGAGAAGAATTGTTGAGTGTTATAGTTGTAAGGAATGAAATAGAAGAATAAATGCATTAATGAAGAATAGGGAGTTGGAGAGATAGAGAACTAGTATGGAGAGTAAAAAGAATTTAAATATATATAAAAGTAAACGGAATATTAGATGCAAGTTAATTTATAATAGCAAGAAAAGTAGTTTACTGTTTAAGGCTCGAATGGGATCTTTAGGAATAGGGGATTATACACATAAATGGGAAAATGTGGATGATATAGTCTGCAAGTTGTGTAAGGAAGACAGAAAATATTAGGCATTTGTTAATTGAATGTAAATGCTTGAAAGCAGAAAGGATACAAATAATAATGTTATGGAAGAATAAATATAAGGAAAGTGATTATACAGAAAGTGGGGTATTCATTTTTATGCTGGGTTTGGGAAAAGATAAGGGAGAGTTAGATATAAAGACCATGGAGTTGACAAAGATTATGTTGTGGAAATGTGTGATGGAATAGGATATGGAAAAACTTAGGGTGGGGAATGGAAAGGGAAGGTATGGTGGCTAACAGGTTTCTCTGGTCATTGTTGCTAAGAGATTTCTGACTCCATAAAAAGGAGGTCACAGTGCATCACATAACATCAACATCTGAGAATAAACACCAGATAAAAAGATTTTTTAAAGAAAGATATGTCAAAATCACTTGGACTAAAGAAAAACATTATTTGATTGATTGGGGAAATAAATTGATAAACGAAAAAAAAAAGGAAAAAAAGTTGATAAAGAAATAACTCCTATGTTTATATATAGATATGATATAGTAAGAAATTAATAAAAAACCAAGTTATGGCGTCACGATTAACTTAAGTGAATGATACTTTGTGGGAAATAGAAATAAATATTTTAATTGTAGATATAGGGAATAAATCAAGCCTAATAGCCACATTTTTATGTGAGATCTGAAAAAAAAAACAAGTTTAAAAGTATTTGGCAGATTTTAATTTATAGATAGCAGTAGAATAGGGTCAAGAATTGTAGGAAGATATTATGTCAATATATCTTGCTAAAAAGTGAGTTGAATTTCTTATGAAGATTTAATTATTATGATAGGAAAATACTTTCATTAATAAAAGACACAGAATTACAGAGATGGGGAGCAAATGTAGAAAAATATTAAAAATAAACAGATTATTAAAAGGAAGTTAGTTTATAACAATAGTAAGAAAAATAGTTTATGTCTTAATAAAATATTTTTATAAATAGAGCAGCTGGGCATTTGATTTGCAATGTGTATAATGACAATACAAAAAAAAATATTTATTACTACATTTTATAGGCATAGTCAGTGAGGGTGCAGATAATGAATGTATAGAAAAATAAGTTTTGAGTCATAAAATAATGCTTCTTTTTTGTTTGTACTTTATAAGTAATTTTTTTTTCGTTTCAGCTGAACCTGCAATCTTCATCAGAAATCTGAAAATATTTTACAATGTTACATTGTGTTATAAGATATTAAATACCAAGTTCAAATACATTTGGTTTTTATATTTGAATAATTGTGAAACATATTCTTTAGCAGTTAAAAATATTTGCCAATTTTTGATGAAGACTGATAGTTTATTTGAAATAGTTATACAAAAATAAAATTGTTTAAAAAGTGCAAAAAAGAGAAATTGCCTTATTGTATTAAATTGATTGATGTAGAGTTAATTTTACAATGTTACATTGTGTTATAAGATGTTAAATACCAAGTTCAAATACATTTGCCTTTTATATTTGAATAATTGTGAAACATATTCTTTAGCATTTAAAAATATTTGCCAATTTTTGATGAAGATGGATAGTTTATTTGAAATAGTTATACAAAAATAAAATTGTTTAAAAAGTGCAAAAAAGAGAAATTGCCTTATTGTATTAAATTGATTGATGTAGAGTTAATAAAGATACTGAAACATATCTAAGTATAGATTAAGTGATTATGAGATATTTATTTTATATAGCGTG
Organism: Epiperipatus broadwayi; assembly: GCA_028023455.1. NCBI lineage: Eukaryota > Metazoa > Onychophora > Udeonychophora > Euonychophora > Peripatidae > Epiperipatus > Epiperipatus broadwayi. The sequence continues at coordinate 16,596,184 of JAQFVV010000011.1, forward strand.
ATGTTTTTGAATTGTAATAAACTAATAATCAGCTTTTTAAGCTAATGCACGTGTGCTTTGTGGATCTTAACAATAAATGAATACTCTCATTTTCCAAAATAAGATAAAGTCTTTGTGAAAGAATAAAATGAATCCACTTATTATTTCAACCCAAATGTTTAAGTTTGGCAAATCTTAAGTACTGGAAATGAGAGCATAAAGATATTAAACAATCACTTTAAATTACTTTTACTATGTCTGAATGAATGACGCGTGGAAATTTACTAGAATTTACAATACGTCATTCTTAAATGAAATTAAACATATGTAAATGAGATATTTATTTTATGTAGCACATTTAAGTTTGGGTTGAAAGAATAGATGGATTCATTTTATTCTTTCACAAAGACTTTATCTTGTATTGGAAAATGACAGTATTCATTTATTGTTAAGATCCATAAAGCACATGTGCATTAGCTTAAAAAGCTGATTATTAGTTTATTACAATTCAAAAACATCGAGCTATATAAAATAAATATCTCATTTACATATGTTTAATTTCATTTAAGAATGACGTATCATAAATTCTAATAAATTTCACAGGTGTCATTCATTCAGACATAGTAAAAGTAATTTAAAGTGATTGTTTAATATCTTCACGCTCTCATTTCCAATACTTAAGATTTGCCCATACTTAAATGATTGGGTTAAAAGAATAGGTGGATTCATTTTATTCTTTCACAAAGACTTTATCTTGTATTGGAAAATGAGAGTATTCATTTATTGTTAAGATCCACAAAGTGCATGTGCATTAGCTTAAAAAACTGATTATTAGTTTATTGATTATATAAAAAGTAGGTTTTGGGGTTCATTTTGAAATTAGATAATGATAATAATTTTAAAACTAAAGTCATTAAAATGAATTAAAATATAAAGAGTTATATAGATTAGAAAGTAAAAAAAATAAATGTGATTGTTGTCATATTTCTTTGGATTTATTGATCAGAGATTTCTGATTTGATAAAAGGGTGAGCCATGTATGATTACATTATTAAGAAGTGTTTAAGGTTCGAACAGGATCATTAGCAACAAGGGAATATACATATAAATGGAAAAATATGGGTGATTTAGTCTGCAAGTTATGTAAGAAAGGCATAGAAAATATTAGGCATCTCTTAATTAAATGTAAATGTTTAAAAGTTGTGGAGAATAAATATAAACAAAGTGATTATACAGAGAGTAGGTTTTTGGTTTTTATGCTGGGTTTTGGAAGAGATAAGGAGGATTTAGATACAAAGGCCATAGAGATGATAAAGATTATGTTGTGAAAAAGAGATGAGGCAGGATAGAGAAGAACATGGGAAAATTTAGACTGGGAAATGGAAAGAGAAGGTAAGATGGCTAACAAGTTTTTCTGGGTATAGTGGTTGAGAAATTCCTGACTCTGAGAGAAAAGAAACCACAGTGCATCACATCATATCCACAAGAAAGGAAGAAATTGTTAAAATTGAATATTTAAATATACAAGGTGGTGGGAGACCAGAAAAGTGAATGGAATTACACAAAGCAGCTAAAAATGAAGGTTTGAGGTATTAGCAATAGTGGAAGCACATCTAAGAATAGAATAATAACATACACTGGAAAATTTGGTATGGCATAGTATAAATAGAAAATAAAAAGGGATAGTGGTATAGGAGTTATGTAAAAAAAAATTTAAATAAAGTTTCAAGAATATTTGTGGTTTGAGATAAGGTTAGGATGACATGAATGGATGGTGGCTATTGTGTTTATAGCCACTGGAGATAGTCAAACTATAATGGAGTGGAACAGTAGCATATATGAATGCCTATCTAAGGATATACAGAGTTTCAAAAAAAGTGTAAGAAAATAATGGTTATAGGGTATATGAATGGGTATATTGAAGAAATTGATGAGGTGGATAATAAGAATGAACAGCTTAAAATTTTTTTTTATCAGAGAGTGAATTTGAGCATTGGGAATTTATCAAATATTTATGAGGGGCAATACATATGGTCTAGAAATAATATATTTCGCACAGTAGATTGCGTATTAGTAGAGAAAGAGGCAATGAATAAAGTACATAAAATTAAAGTGTTTGATAATGAAGAGATAGTATGTAATAGTGATCAGAATTTCTTTATAATAATAGTAATGTGATGGAAAATAGTAATAAAAGTAGAAAAGATGGTGAAAAATATGGATGGAGAATGAATGATAAGAATAAGTTAGAAGAATATAAAATAAAAGTAGAAGAAATCTTAAAGGAGTTTGTTGGGGGTGAATGTAAGGACTAGTGTGGTGAAGTAGAAAAAGTGGCAAAGAGGATTTTAGATGAGAATATTCAGAAGAATAACAGTAATAGAAAAGTGAAAATTAGTAAAAGTGTAAAAGAGAGGAAAAAAGCATGCAGAGAATATATATGTGCTATTAAAAACAAAGAAAGTGAAAAAGATGTGAATATTAAATGGAAAAACTATTAAAAAAAGAAGTTGGCTAAAATAGATAATTATATATAGAGAATGATATTAGTAAAAATGGAAGAGATGGGAATAAAAAAAAAATTGGAAATAAATTAAAAAAAGGAATGTAGGGGAAAGAGAAACAGTATTACTAAATGATGAATAAAAATAGTATAGCATTAGTAAAGAATTAAGAGACAATCTTAAAGAAGTATGTAATGGATATAACAAAGATGATAGATGTGGACAGAATGATAACAAACATAAAAAACACATAGTAATGGAAATATTAGTTTTACAGAAAATAAACTGAATGAGGCAGGGAAGGGTACATAGAGCAAAATTAAATCTTATCATGTTTTAATAAAATCGCACAGAAGACAAAGGAAAGGTAAGGACCATAGAAAGATAAACAATTATAGACCAATAATTGTTACATCAGTGTTATATAAAGTTTTTGCATATATGGTGGCTGGAGAGGTGACAAAATGGATGGAAGAAAATAATATAGAGCAGTATTTCCCAACCTTTCTAAATGATTGTATTTCGTGAAATTTGTTATTGCGAGTGTTATTTTATTTGCATTATAAATATTATAGGGTGACCATGTATGTATTCACATCTCATAATGAGACAAATTACATTGAAACATGCCTAAACGTCAGGCCAGATTATAAACTCACTGAAATTATAAACTCACTGTAACATATTTATATGTATGTGTTTGTTCAAAGTTTCATATTTTTTCCTAAATAATTTATTAAAGATTACATTAAAGGTTATTTGATACATATTTGTTCAAAGTGTTTTCTCATTCCTTCATTTGGTTTTCCTGAATTTGAGTCTTTTTCGGAGCATCTTGCTATTGGTTGGGCCATGGAGAGGATAAATCCAGCACGTCCAAAGTCATGGTAAAAATAACCACAGGGGTTATCAGGTTATCTCTTGTTTTTGTTTTCTTTATATTGTTCAGCATGAAGTTAATAGGATAAAAATTTTGATGATTAAATACTAGCTTACATCTAGTAATCCACAATAGATGATCAAGAATTAATAAGTCTAATTTCTGGGTATGATCCTTTTCTGATACATTCTTTCAAATTAAATAATGTAGATTGATTTGCTTTGATCCAACTCAATATTTATCTACTACTTTGTCATATTTCGTTTACTAATAAATGGTTTTAATAAAAACACAAAATTATAAAAAAACAATTAGTATATTTTCTTATTATAATCAAATATTTTTATAAAATAAATTTAATGAGATCTTTGTGCTTGTTTCGAACAACATAATTTTTTGAAATTTGGTTCAAAAGATGCGAGGTATACCCTTAAGTCTACAGCTGCGTTCAATCTGTTTCGATACTTATTTTTTAAAAAAATATATGAAGAAAAAGCTCTTCCTACTAATTCCATACTAATAAATGGTAATAATAATTTAAGAGCTTTTTCAGAAAGTTGTTCATATTCTTTAATGTTTAATCAAAAATTAATTAGATTGTGTCGTTTGAATTCCACTTGTAAAGTTCTGTCACATGATAATTCTATTAAATTTTATTTATCCTTTATTATAATGATGTAGCTTTTTCTAAATTTTCTGCATAAAAGGGATTTGAAATCCAATTATCATTTGTGTTTTCGGGTTTTGAAAAATATTCCATGAAAGACAATTTTAATCCTGTTAAATGTGCTATTATATTTTCTCATATATCTTGAGACAGACTAACCTTATTTTCAAACAAAAAAATATGAAAAGTTTCGAATACTTCCAGTTGATTGTTTTCGATACTTATATATATTACTGTTTCCAAAAATCTCATTTCTTAATCATACTTTCAATTTTATCATTAACATTAAAGATCGTTATCGACTGTACATATTAACAACTTTACCGTATAATATTATTAATTAAAATAATTTTTATGAATTATAGGTACTTTTATGATTTAAATTTTTTTTATGTCCGCCATTATTGATTATTTTTCGTGTACCAGCAACTCGCGTACCACCAGTAGTACGCGTACCACAGGTTGGAAAACACTGATATAGAGGGAGAAATGCAAGAAAGATTTAGATTGGATATGCATGTAGAAGATAGTTTATTTGTAGTCACACAACTTATAGATATGAGTAGGAATACAGGTAGACAGTTATATATGGTCCTTATAGATATAGAGAAGGCATATGATCGAGTAAATAGAAAATAGGTTATAGATTTTGGATAAATTTAGTAAATTTGGGAATGAATGTAGTTTTAATGGATTTTATTAAGAGATTGTATGAAAATAATTACTATACATATCAATTAGGAAATATAGAATCAGTTAAAGTTAAAAAATGGGCTAAGACTAAGGCAAGGATACCCTACGTCACCCATGTTTGTTTTTGTTATATTTAAAACAAATTAAGAGAGCAATAGAATGACTAGGAAAAGGGGTAGAGTTACCATCAATAGATGGCAAGGAATTGTATGTATTATCAGGTCTTTTATTTGCTGATGATATCTTCTTGTGCACAGAAAGCAAGGAAGATATGGAAAAATTATGTTGAAGACATGTGCGAGGGTGGGTGAAGAGATGAAGATTAAATTTAGTGGAAAAAAAATCAAAAGTAATGATGATGAAGAGAAGAGAAATTATTTTTATTAGGAGATATAAAGTTAAATGTGGTGAATAGGTATAACTATTTGGGGACCATGTTAAGTAATCAGAGAAATTTCTTGGATGAATGGGAGGGAAAAAAAAAGATAAACGAAGCAAAGAAAAGAAAGGGATTGATAAAGATATTAACAGTGTTTTTATATAATAAATATAATGTACCAAGAATTGATGGAAGGTAGTGGCAGTAGCAGGGTGAAGTTATGGTCATGATGCATTATGTATTAATAAAGTGGTGTTAAATTATTTAAAAAAGTACAGAGAGAAGTAGGAAGACATGCATAAGATGTAGATATGTGGATGGCAAAAAAAGGCAATGTATGTGAGAGATGCAAAAAGCAAAATGAAAATGTTTGTAGATGTCAAGCGTTGGTGGCCTGGTGGTTGGCATGGCTGCCTTCCAAGCAGCTGGCTCTGGTTCACTTCCTGGCCAACTCATTTTACATATAAAAAATGTTTGGTAGATTGCAATTTATGGATAATAAGAGAATAGTCATAATAGTATTTAATTGGGTTATAAATAAAGGGCAGATATTTATTGGTTTAAAGAGCAGGTAACAAGATGGGTGAGAAAGGTAATGCAGTATGCAGAAGATTTGGATAAAAAATTTAATGTCAATATACTTATGCAGAAGATGGGATGATTGTGTTAGGAGAATTGATGAGTGTTATATTGGCAAAGAATGAAATAGAAGAATAAATGCATTAATTAGGGAGTTGGAAAGATGTAGAACTAGTATGGAAAGTAAAAAAAAGTTTAAATATATATAGAAGTAAACAGAATATTGGGTGCAAGTTAATTTATGACAATAGTAAGGAAAGTAGTTTACTGTTTAAGACTCAAACAGGATCGTTAGCAAGAAGGGAATATATACATAAATGGAGAAATGTGGGTTATTTAATTTGCAAGTTATGTAAGGAAGGCATGGAAAATATTAGACATCTGTTAATTGAATGTAAATGCCTACAAGCAGAGAGAATAAAAATAATGAAGTTGTACAAGAATAATGTAAACAAAGTGATTATGCAGAAAGTGGGTTCTTGGGGTTTTTATGCTGGGTTGGAAAAAGATAAGGGGCATCTCACCATAGAGTGGACAAAGATGATGTGGAAATAGGATGGAACAGCATAGGGAAGGATATGGGAAAAATTTAGGATGGGGAATGGCAAGGTAAGGGAAGATGGCTAACAGGTTTCTCTGGGCATAGTGGCAGAGAGATTCCTGACTTCGATAAAGGTGGAGCTACACTGCATCACATCATGTGAGATAATGAATTCATGTGATATTTTATTTAAAATGAAAACAGCCTTCTATAAAATTATATAAAACTAAGTTGTTGTTTTTTTAAAAATAAATTTCTGAAAATATGCATTTTTTTTTTTTAAGGATCTCCTTCTGAACGAGGAATTGAATTATGGAGAAAATCTTTGCACACATTTATTGGAAATAAGCCAAGCCAATCCAAATACTTTAATGTGTCCTTTTTCAACAAACTAAATTTACACTGCTTCAAGTATTTCCCTTTTCTGCCTTGTTATAAAATAAGGGGATTTTCTTCCAGCAAAAAACCTACCTTTACCTTTAACCATAAGGAAGATCCATTGGAATATTTAGAACGTGAATCAGTTATTTAATCTTTTAATATATATATTTTAATTTATTTACAAATAAAATATTTTTTATTTTACAACTGTATATTTTTTGGAGAAAATAGTGTACATATTATAAATTAAATTGTATTAAACTCAGCAAAAACTACATGACTTTGATCATCTACGACTTAAATTAGCTATGCATGCATGCATTTTTTGCTCAAATTGGGCTTGTGATATTTAATTATACTGTGATCACATGTTAAATTATAACAACTTTCTTTTAATGTTGCAAAAATAATAACAAAAATGTAATCGTCGGTCACTCGCAAATCACGTGACATTTGAGTCCCAGTTGTGAAAGTTAATCCAACAACCTTTAGTTATTAAGTTTATCACTACCAAGGTGTTAAACCACATAGATCAATGCAATAATAATACTTACATGTGTATGTATTGTGTGGAATTTATGTTAGTGTTGTATCAAGGTCTAAGCATAGCAGAAAAATAAAATTGATTGCAAATAAATTCAATCTTTAAATTCAAACAGGTAGAACTTATATATATATGTGTGTGTGTGTTGAGCCAAATATTCTTCCAACTATGACATAAACGATATTAAAATCTCATAGAAACTCATATAGTTAACTGCCAATCAAACAGCTACATATGTTTCTCCAATCACCTTTAACAAATATAAACATTATATTTTTAATATTATCTGTATTATCACTACCGGTGGGAAAACCCTAACTCACTTAATGATTGCTATGTCTAGCTATGGCAGGATGCACTTCCACGAGTACCAGTAACGACTAATGGTTAATATTAAGATATATTTTAATATACGATCCCTTAAAGCTTTTAACTAATAACATATATCCACTTAATTACATTATAAAACCCGAAGGCATATACGAATAATAATTCAGATCAATATAACCTTTAAAAATCCTGTGCTGACTGTTCTCACATTCGGAGGCCAGCTCTCTGCACTTGAAGTCACTGTGCAAGGGGAAACATCCTACTCCATTATATCAGTCTACACTGATCAAATTCCAAGGATTAAGTGTGTGTCTGCTTTTTCTGATTAGTACTAAAGGCAGTTCATTGTCTCTGAATATCTACAAATGATTGATTAATCCTCTACCCATCCGATCAGATGATTCTTCCTTTTCATGTTCCATCGGAATTTTAGTATTATTTTTCTGCTTTTTTAATTAATCAGTTATTTGTAGATTGTCATTATTTTAAGTTACTATATATACTAGATAAGAGAATCTATGTCGAATTCCTTAATTTGTTTCATTTGAATAATGACTTATTCTATTCTTATTAATTAGTATATTGTTCATTTTGGAAATTAATCCAATCTAAAGACTTAATACATTGTACAGGTTTAAACCTGCATTTATATATTAATATATGTGGATTCGAACTCAGACTTTCACCCAACCCACTTCTCTGTGATGGTTTAGCACAAAATACGTACATTGGTGATTATTTATCTTTTCAACATGTGTGTGATCAGGTGGGTCAGTAATATAAGATGGCACTGAGAGTAGTGAGTGGGTCATGTGAAAGTCTAATCTAAAGAATTGAATTTTTAATTTCTACTTTAAAATAATAAATCTTTTTAAGTTCTGTAATATTTTTAACTTATTACTTTTCTCTCTATAAGTTTTTATAATTATATATATATATCAATATGTGTATGTACATTTAAACATACACATACATATCAATGGTGAAAGTTAATGAACACAGTGCAAGCATAATGTGAAAGAGAATAGTCTGGAACTAATGGACTGAGGAATTGTTATGATATAAATTTATCTATTTGGTTACTTATATTTCTACAGCATAGCAATTAAGCATCACACAAATGCAATTGATATAAAGGCTTAAACTGAAGTTAATCAAGGAAACAACATAGAGATTTTTCAACAATATATATATATAATCATTAAAAGCCAATCAACACTTAGACAATCCCAATATAAATAAATCACATGATCACTATTTCTTATGCTTGCTCTTAACTGTTATTAAAACAGGCAAAACTCTATACTTACTGCCACTCAGTGCAAGCCAGAGTAAACAATGGATGCCAGAAGGCTTGGATTGAAAATATTATGTTTTCAATTTAAGTCTTATAGTTCTGAAGTTAAGTAGAGATAAAAGGTGGCTGCTGGAGGGTTGCATTAGATCCTAAGATCTAGGTGCAGTGCTCTCAGATCAAAGTTTCCACACTGATTAAGGCCACAAGCCAGAAACTAATCTGAGGATATTGGATGAGTAGGCACTGGATAGGGATTTTATGCCCAAAGCTTCTGGTGTCCATTGATTACTCTGACTTGCACTGAGTGACAATAAGTATAGAGAGGTTTGCCTGTTTTGATATCAATAACAATCAACAATTTCAAACTATTGACAAGGCAACCTTTTTTTAACAATAAAGGTGGAATCCCACTTTTATTAATGGTCCAATATATTTATATAGACACTAAAGATTGCAACTCAAGCACAGAGATTGAAATTACTGATACAAAGAAGTTTAAATAAACTCTTTAAACAGATAAATATAACCTGTTCTGAATGCAGACTAATAAAAAGTCAATTATAACATTACAAACTGCAATTATAATTTTTAAATTGCACCCAAAGTATTATATATATATATATATATATATTAAATAATACCACAGTCCTTATGCTTAAACAAACAATTAGAGTATAAGCATTCTGATGACAAGCAATTATATATCCAGGCCCTTTTTGTCACCAGATTTCTGTTATGTTTAAGAGGTACTTTGGCTTTAATATATATATATAGTATTTATGTGTAATTAAATAGACTATCTCATCTAGAAATATATAAAAATTAAAATAGGAGATTTAAGTTCCAATCACTGTGGGTGAAATAGTTATTTCGTAGATTGGAGATTACATTTTCTACATTTGCTTACCTATATTTTTAGGTGGGTTAGTCTATCGAATTACATAATTAGATGCAAAGTTTATTGATCAAGGTTTAATTAATAATATGTGTTCATAATACCCTTCCTTGTTTAATAGCCATGTTAAAATAAACTGATTGTTTGGGATGCTATGACATTGATTACTTATGCTTCAAAACAGATCAATTAACATTATTATTAATCTAAGATGAAGGTTGTTATATTTTTTGGATGATTAGAGATACACTAAATATCTGATGAGAAAGATTGATTTTGAACTGAATGCATACTGAAGAGTTATTAGCCAGTTTTTAAAGTAATATGGCTATCAAATAATGAATGTTTTATGCCCAATGATTGGAGCTTATATTTTCCAAGATCATATGTATAGAATTAATTAAATCCTATATAAATATGCAATAATATTGAAAAATGTTAACACTTCTTGCTTTGTTGTATAATCATTAAATTACATTCAAACTTTAATATCAAAATCAATATCACAATGATATTAAAAAAATTGAGTTGTTATGTATGGTGGAATATCAGCTGATTTCCAAGTTGGTGATGATATTGATTTGACATAAAAAATTACCCAGCAGAGATTAATTGATTAAGATTGCAATTTTTTTATAGATGATGCAAGATAAATTAAGTTATTCAATAACGTATGTGTAGAAAGCTATGTGTAGTTTGCCTCTAATAATTATGTTAATTCTCATATAAGCAGCCATAATATTTAAACCCTCATTTGAGCACCCAATGCAATGCAGCATCTTTATAAAATTTCCCAATCCAGTTTACAAGCTTGACTATTTAGCAGTCTTTTTCAAAGTTGTGAATACATAATTCAATAATATTGGTATTAAAATTAAACTCTACATTTTGTAATATTGATAAAATAGAGGTTCACATTTAACCATCAACCAAAGAGTCAGTGAGTTCTATTATGGTATTCAGCATGGCCACATCAATGACATTGGGCCAAGAATTCTCATGCCATGTGTCCAACCCCTTGCCAGATGCCTTGGCAACAGATTGTCCAAAGACTTTAGAATTGCCTGCTGGTTGCCTCGGAACACAAATAGACTTAGAAACAACTCAAAACATAGAATCACACCTGAGCTCACTCCTCGGGTGGTGTACAGGGTGACCTGCCCACAGGCCAACTGCGATGCTAAATACTATGAGGAGACCCAGACTGGCATGGCCAATGGAGTAGCCCAACACAAATACACCTACAATAAAACTAAGGCCAGGTAAGAGGGCAATTCCATCTTTTGTGAACATGAAAGAACATCAGCCCATAAATTTGAACCCATAACTGCCAGCATCATATGTTTGAGAGGCATGATGCCCGATGCAAGATTAAAGAGGCGTTTAACATAGCTAGCAACTCCCATTTGCATCAATTTGCATAAATTCTATTTCCATTTCTATCATGCAGTTATAACAACAATGAGTATGAGATCAAGTAGTCTCTTGAAAGCACTGTGTTTTAATTTCATAGTTTTATATTTTAGTAAATTAAAATTTTGCTTTTAAATATATATGTTCTAGCTTCATTATCTGTGCAAGCAGCGCATATATATGTAAACCAGAATTTATAAATTTGTTTTACTAAAATAATCATTTTTTCTTTGTATTATTCATAGTCAATTGAGATTCCTTTTGAAATTTTCATGTCATTTTCAAAATTAGATAATGAGGTCTAATAAACACATGTTAGCCACATATAATATTACTTAGTTAATTCCAGAATTTTGTAATTTCAATGCTTTTGCAGCAATTTGTAGTTTGAATTAATATTGAAACCATTTTTAGCTGGGAGGAAGACTGCTGAACAGTGAAACTATTTGCATGGTTGAAGAATTTAATAAAAACAATTACATTGTAATGGGTGCATAAAGGAGTCTTGAAATAAAAGTCAAAGATTTTCTATAATAATCTTTGACTGCAGAAAGGAATTTGCTGTTAACTAAAAGTAGACCCTTTGATTTTTCTTGGAGGCCTTAAATAAACTGAGCAGTGCAATTTCCTAATGTCTATTCCACTTGTTTTTGTTGTTGCAGCTGTTATTACTATGTGATTATTCATATATTATACGAATATGGATGGGTTGCTCACCAAGTTTATTGGTTTTTTACCACTAAGTTTAAGCTCAAGAAACACCATGGTCTTTCTTCTCAGTTGCTGATAGCTCTCAACTGAAATATCATTTTTCTTGAAGGCAAAATGAATGTGTGTGAATGAAAAAAATTTTTTTTCAACTAGATATTTACAATCATGACCATCATAAGTAAATCATGGCTCCTTATTCCAAGGAGGCTTAAAGTTTCTAGCCAAGGCAGCAGTTGGTGGCCAAAGGTAGAGGGTACTAAGAATTTCTAATTGCAGATCCAGGCTACCATTTGATGATGATCTTTTATTCAGGGACCTATTACTGCAGATCACTTTCAAGTGAAGGAACATTGAAAGAATTGGAAACTACTTAATATTGGGGACTTTGTGAAGTTAGAAAAAAAAGTGAATTAATTTAAAAAGTGGACATGTACTACACTACAAAGGGCACAAACATTGGAAGTACAAGTGGAATATGATTCATTGTAAATAAAAAAGTGAAAGGACAACATTGTGGATATTGATAGAGTATTGAACAGAGTGATAAAATCAGTTACACAACTTAAAAGCAGATATCAAATGCAAATAATTCATGTTTATGCCCCAATGAGTTCTCATTGTGAGTACAAATTTTTTTTGATCAAACCAAACATTTTAAGACTGTCATAGGAGACTTTAATGCTAGGATTGATAAACAATTGAATGATGAAAATGCTGTAGGTAAATTTGATTATGGTGATAGAAATGAGAGAGAACATAGATTTATGGAGTTTTCAGAGAAATAAAAACTTTATATTATGAATTCTTTTTTTTTTTGAAAAAAAAAAAAGTTAAACAGAAATGGACATGGAAGTATCCAAATGAAAGCACAGCAGGATTGGATTATATTTTGACTAACAGAACCAATTTTCAAGATTATAATGTCCTTAATAAATTCAACACAGGAAGTGATTCTTGATTAGTGAAATGTAAGACACATTTTAATACAAAACAAGAAAGATAAAAATTATTAAGAAAAACAATATTCACATTTGATATTCCTAATCTTCAGAAGCATTCCAATAAATTCAAATTAAAACTTGCAAATCATTTTTAAATATTAATGATTTTGAGCATAATTCAAATTTGCACAAAATCAATAGGAAGATAACTGATACACTTATAAAAACTGCAATAAAGATAGCTAATACAAAAAAGCAACATTTGACCAGTAAAATTTCTACTGAGACAAGGCAATTCATGAAGGAAAGAAGAAATATGAAACTATATTGTAACACAAATGTGAGATATGTGTTATAAAAAGTATATACATGTCATGTTACATATTTTTCATTTAAAATAAAAGATTAAATTATTAATAAAAACAGAATTAAAAATATAGTATGTCTTTAAAGTAGATTTAAGATGCAAATTTTGCAAAAGCAAAAGATTGCATCATATTTTTCTTTTAGAATAAAACTCTTCTTACCTAGAGGATAGGGAAAGATTTAAAAACTTTTTTTTTAAAGAAAACTCTCTTTGTTTTATAAAGCAAAAATAAGTTAGGGGAATAAAATGTGTAAAATAAATCTTAGGTGAAATCTAAAATAAAAAGGTTTAAAATTCATTATCTCTTTTTTAAAATGGCTAAAAATAAACAAATGTAAAATATTAAAACAAAATTTGTTATAAAAGAAACTTTTGTGAAAATATCTCATCTGCTTTGGAATGCAATTAAGTTTGCAAGATTCCTGGATGATAAGATATTATATTAATCTAAGCAAAAGATTAGATTAAAATGTAGATGTAAAAATAATTAAAAAACAGTCTTAAGATGAAAATTAAAAATAATGATGAGAAATTAAAACAATGGAAGAGAAAAAAGTATATAAACAGTGACTTGGCTATTGTTCTTCAGTTGGGTCTGCAATCAGTAAATCAGACTGGTCTGCCTTTTGTGATCAAGTTATTCCAGTCATCAATTTGTTATTAGTTAGAGCTGCAATCTGCTACATCATTCCACTCTTCAATCTAAAATTCAGTTCGGTTTGAGTTCAGTTCAAGTCAGGTTTGTAATATTTACAGTTTGCATTGCTATTAGTCCGGAGTTCAGGTTCTTTCTAAAGAATGCAAAATATTCAGAAATTGTAAATGCAGTGGTAAGCCAGTCAGCTACTGCTGCAGTCAACATTCATGCAAAAGTCACAGATCTAACAAAAATGTGATGCTAGATCATCTTTAGAAGTGTTTGACTGGGCTTAATGCCTCACAGTCCTCTGTAAATCTATTGTCCCTGCCTGAACCCTCATTGGAAACTAATGTCAAAATGGTGAAGTAGATGCTGCTGCAAACTCTCTTTCATTGTCATGACAAAGAATGAAAAACAAATCCTGAAATCATTGATGGAGACCAAAAAGCCAACTGGTTGGAAAATACACACAAATGAAAAACCTAGATAAAGATATTTTAAATAAGTAAATATATTTTTATCATTGTCTGTAGACAGATTATTTTAAATGAAAAACTTTAATTAATGAAGGATTATCATAATTTAACCTGAGTAATTACTTATATGTTTTTTTATATGTAAATTTCAATATTATTGTGTTGTTTTATATTAGTTATATGTGTGCATGAATAAATATTAATGTTTGCAAATATTAATTGTCTATTTTCTCTCTCTCTCATCACTGTGTCACCAGTAAATCAGTGTAGAGTTATTTTTGTGTTAAATAAATGTGCTGCACCCTGGTTAAAAGTATGAGCTAGTCGGGGATATTTCAAGCACTGGATTGTGTGCCTGTTGTCTGAAGCAAGCTAACTATATAAACTATGTTTGGCTGGCACCTGAAGTTGATTCTCAAAACAAATAAAATGCTTTGGATGGCAAGGGTTTGAATCCTGCAGTCATGGTGGCCACGGTCTGGAAATGTGATCATGTTATGCTTTGCATGGCTTGATCTGACAATGGGTATTGTTGTTGCCTAATGCTATCAATGGTATTTCCCCCTCTGTTTAAATGGTCACTCCATTCCTGTGTTTTTTAAATTATTATAAAAAGGTATTTAAACTCAGTTAAATCTATAAGAATAAACACCTTTCTTCAGCAGGCCCGGTTCAAATGCTGTCCAACATGAGAGCCAAAGTGCATTTACCCAGCATAATCAAATTTAAAAGTAAAATCGGAATTAAAATTGAAAAAAAAAAAAGTTTGAAACTAAAATTTAAAATAAACGCTAAGTTGCATAGTAATAAAAATTGAAATTCCAGATAAACACTAAATTGCATAGTTATAAAAGTTAAAATCTATGAGCAATGTGAGAAGAGAAATAGGCTGAAGCAAATATTAAGAATTAAGATAATTAATAATAGTTAAAAATATAATGTAATTAAAAAGGAGAGCAAAAAAAAGTGGTCAGAAATGATAAATAATTTATTGCAGGGGGTTTGGAGTTCATCAAACATTTCAGTTCAATTTAAAATATTTAATTGAACACTTCTTTCGATTTAAAATATTTAGTTCGATTTAAAATAATTTAAAAATAAGTAAAATAAAATGGTTTTTTTTTTAAGAGTTAATAAGGGAAGTGAAATAAAGTAAAAGAATTTTTTTTTAGAATCAATACATTAATGAAAACAAAGTTAAATAAATGAAATAAAATAATGTTTTAAAGTAAACATCGAGAATAAAATAGTTTTTTTCTTTGTATAGAATCAAAATGCGGTGATAAAATAATAAATAAATCTAAAAGAATAAATAAAGCATATAATAAATAAAATGAAATGTATAATAAAAGTGTAGATTGTGTTTGGGTTGATAGTCATGAGGAGAGGGTATAGATAAAGTGTGGAAGTGTGTAAAGTGTAGGCTGTTGCTATGTGAATCTAGTACTCATAACAGGCATGAAACTGGAGGGGGGGGATAGATTCCCTTATTTCCAGGATGATCCAGCAGAGAAAAATTGGGCCTATCCAAATTACGCTGGGAAAAATGGTCCAATCTCACATCTCAAATATAGGCACTGGAAAAATACCAGCATAAGCCATAAATCAGTTTTGTGAGAAGAAAAATTCCCAAAATTTCATTATAAGTCTAGTTTTAGTGTAAGCCAAATGGAACAGTGGATGAATACTGCCATTTACAGCGACCCTATCTTCTAAGTTGCAGAGCCAAGAGAGAAAGTCCTGGTCTCATTCAATTGGCTGGTAGAGAAGTTCCAGCATAGAAGTTAATTAACATTTTTTTTTGTTTATTGCATAAGCCAGATATGTTCTGCTATCTGTGGCATTCAGCTCTCCTGTACACATCATAATAATAAAAAATCCAAGTCAGATATCACATGACCTAATTTTAATAAAGCTCGTATTTACAAATGTTATATATAGAGCTCGCAAAACAAGCTCTTAACAAGCTTTGAGAATATCGTCAATCCCAGACCGGTTTCTGCATCTAGCATCATCAGTGAGATGCTATTTGAGTTAGATAGCTGGATTTTTAAACATATGGATGTCTGAAAATTTTAGATTTTCTTCTCAATAGTTATACATTAGATAAAGTGCTGGGCTTGTCCTAGTATTTTTAATCTAATGAATATCCTGGCACCTCACTGATGATACTAGATGCAGAAAACGGTCTGGGGTTGAGGATATTCTCAAAGCTTGTTAAGACCTTGTTTTGTGAGCTCCATATATAACATCATAATGATGCATGTTGTCCATGGTGGTCATCACATATGACATAATTCGTTGCAAGTCAATGTAGAATACAGCCTGGTGAGACAGAGCAGCATAAAAAAGATCGTCTGAAGTTTTTGTTAATCTGCAAGCAATTGGACACTTATGATAGAAAAATATTACATAAATAAAATGGTAAAGTTAGAAAAATTAATAATAAGATATCGAGCTAAAATGGGTCAAATTGATGCACTTTACCTTCCAAACAAAGTGTGTGTGTGTGTGTTGTAACGATATGTGTTATAAAAACTACGTATGGCTCACATTACAAATTTTTCATTTAAAATAAAAGATTAAGTTATTAATAAAAACGGAAGTAGAAAAATATAATATTTGTACTTTTATATTGGACTATTTCCATCATCTAACAAATGCATTCAACTGTTAATAATAGCATATCAAACAGGTTAGTATATGCACAAAGTTCGACCAGTGACAGTACTAGCATAATTAAATTTTTCTAAAGACATTCAATACACATATTAGATGATGGAAATAGTCCAATATAAAAATACAACTAGAACACCATCATCCCAAACCTTCAGAAAAACACAAATATAATGTTTATAAAGTAGATTTTAAGACGCAAATTTTGCAAAAGCAAAAAATTTCGTCATATTTTCCTTTTAGAATAAAATTGTTCTTAGCAAGAGAGTAGGGAAAGATTTAAAAACTTTTTGTTTTATAAAGCAAAAATAAGTTAGGGTAATTGTGGTGAACCTTTTTACATGTGTGCGTGCCAAAAATTGCCAAAAAATGTTTATTGAATGATTGACGTGCCATACAGTTATTAAATCAAAATATAAACAACTTAATTATTGCAGTTTTTTAAAAGTTTGTAAAACAAAATAATAATAACAATAATAATAATTACACAAAATTTCTAAATAAGTTAAATACAAGTGAACGATATTTATTTAGAAGAGCATAAGTCGAATAAAATGTAATAGTAAAAAATTAATAGTAATTAAAAAGAAAATTTTGGAAATAAACATAAAATCAACATAAATAGATATTATTTAATGAGATTTTTGCTGTTGTATATTGGATGCCAATTATTTTATATCTGGTTCTTATTTTGTCATTTTTAATAATGTACATGCTGAACTAGATTCATCTGTCATTCTATATCTCCAACTGTCTCTAATTAAATTCATTTCTGAATACAATGATTCACATGCATATGTAGAGGAGAAAATTGATAATAAGCGATAGCAATTTTTTTAAACAATTGAATGTTTCAGGAATAGTAATAGTTCTTCTTTAGTATTCTTTTTACATATATCCAATAATCGATCATTTTCCATTGTTTCTAATTCATTTATTTCTCAAGTTAACAAATTTCTGTTTCCATATAAAACTGGATTGAAAATCGACTGATTGCATTTCCATATCTTTCAAATTAAGCCACTCAAAAATTTCTAACTTGAGACTATTCATTGATATTATGTCTGGGTATAAAATTTTGATATTTTTGAAAATTGTCTGATCTTTGTACATATCTTGAAGAAAATTAATCAATTATCAATTGAATAACAGCAGAAAAGTTGTGTAATTTTATTTGATCTGGTTTCTCATGAGATTCTAGAGATTCAGTCAAGAACTTTTTTAGATTTGGAAAATATTTGAAGGTGTAAGAAATAACATCACCTTGCAGTTTCATGTTTAATTCATTTAGATGTGAAAAGGTATTAGAAAAAAACATTAATTTTGAAAGCCATTCAATGTCCATTAATTCATTACATTTTTCAATGATTTTCTCATTACATAAAAACAGTCTAATTTCTTTTAAACACTCTTTGAAGAACTTTTCCTCAACTTAACCATCGAACATTGTTGTACATAAGTAAACCATAGTATACTGAGTTTACTTCACTCAATGTGTAGATATAAAATTGATTAATTTAATCAAAATGTTCAAAACATCATCCAGTGGCTTAAAGCTTGCCTTTATGCATAAAACCTGCTGATGAAATGAAAACTCAATTGAATGTCCAATATGGTTGGTAAATAAACTGAGAAACTATTTTCTTTTCTAGTCATAAGCACCATCTGTAGTTACTGATACAATTTTGGCAACATCTATGTTGCAAATATCTATTCCTTTTGTTGTTGTTACTAATGAGGTTAAACTGATTAATTCTTTTTTGATAAAAATAAAAATAGCCAAACAAGCTGATTCATTTATGTCTGTACTTTCATCAAGGCAGAGAGAAATTAAACTAGAAGATTTTAAATCTCTTTTTTTGGTAGTAAATTATGTTGTTAGCCATTTGCAGAATCCTTTCTTTAACTATATTTCTAACCAATGATAAATCTTTTATGCTCTGAATAATTTTTCCTTTGTTTTCAAAATCTTCAAAAAGAACTGGTGCACATTTCATCCAAGCTTCTTTCATTTATGCTCCATAATTAAAAGGTTTCCATGTTTGGCAATTACATTTAAAATAAAAAAACTAGCAGCAGTTATATTTGAATAATTTTCGATAAATTTCATTATAGATGTTGATTGAATATTTATATTTTTAACTGCTTGGGCAATATATTCTTTTTGTTCATCTTTACTTTTTTCACAGGGCAATTTATGATTGCTCTCGTAACACCATTTTACCAATAAGATTCTCAATACAACTGTTCCAGAATATAAAACACATTACTCTGGTGCCTTTGTTAATCATTCCATACTCATCAGTCCACCAATTTTGAAATTCTCTACTACCTGATAATTTTTGTTTTTTTATTTTCTCTAGTCATATTAATATAATGGTATCAAATTTAGTTAAAAGTAAATTTAAATGAGCTTTAATAATTTTATAAATCAAAGATTTATCATTTCACTTTTACAGCAAAACTTCGAGCAAAAAAAAGTTATTTGATGGCATTGATTTCTTCATTCCTTTGTTTGCAATTTTGATTACATTAAAAAAATGAATGGTGTCAACACGTTTAGGTGAAAAAAGATTAGGACAGAAAACCATTTGATTACCTTTATTTCAGATTTGAAAAAAATTACTTCAAAGAGTTATAAAATATTTTACTGAGTTTACTTTCAAGTTTTATTGGAATCATTTGACAGGTTTATACAATATGATACTACCGTATACCGGTATCACTTTATTTGACTTAAAATATCACAATTTATTGCTTCTAATCAGAGTTCAATTGTAAATTGAATTCTAATATAATATATTTATTTATTTCGCCATTAGTTTACAATAAATTTTTATTTGTTCAGATTTTAGCAACAAAAAATATTGAAGAAAATTATGATGTATAAATAGCTCACATGCCAATAAAAAATTAGAACATGCCATCTCTGTCATGCATGCAATAGGTTCGCTATCACTGAATTAGGGGAATAAAATGTGTAAAATAAATTTTATGCAAAATCTAAAATAAAAAGATTTTAAATTCATAATCTTTTTAAAATGGCTAAAAATAAACAAATGTAAAATATTAAAATAAAATTTGTTATAAAAGAAACTTTTGTGAAAATATTTCATCGGCTTTGGAATGCAATTAAGTTTGCAAGATTCCTGGACAATAAGATATTAGATTAATCTAAGCAAAAGATTAGATTAAAACATAAATGTAAAAATAACTAAAAAACAGACTTAAGATCAAAATTAAAAATAATAAGAAATTAAAACAATGGAAGAGAAAAAGTATATAAAGAGTGACTCGGCTATTGTTGTGAACAGTTGGATCTGCAATCAATAAATCAGTCTTGTCTGCATTTTGTGATCAAGTTATTCCATGCATCAATTTGTTATTAGTTGGTCATGCAATCTGCTATATCATTCCACTCTTCAATCTGTAATTCAGTTCAAGTCGGATTTATGATATACACTTTGCATTGCTATTAGCCCAGAGTTCAGGCTCTTTCCAAAGAATGCAGAAATTGTAAATGCAATAGTAAGCCAGTCAACTACCACAGTCAAAATCCAAGCAAAGCCACAGATCTAACAAGATGTGTTTCTAGATTTTCTTTAGAAGTGTTTGATTGGGCTTCATGCCCCAAAGTCCTATGCAAATCAATTTTCCCTGTCTAGACCCTCATTGGAAACTAATGCCAAAAATGGTGAAGTAGACACCACTGCAAACTCTCATTATCATGGCAAAGAATGGAAAACAAACCTTGAAACCATTGGCAGAGATCAAAAAGCTAACCAGTTGGAAAATGCACACAAATGAAAACCCAGGTAAAGATACTTAAAATAACTAAATATATTCTGATCACTGTCTATAGATGCTTTATTTTAAATGAAAAACTTTAATTAATGAAGGATTATCATAATTTAGCCTGGGTAATTTACTTATATGTTTTTTATATGTACATTTCAATATTATTATGTTGTTTTATATTATATTAGATATGTGTCTATGTGAATAAATATTAATGTTTGCTTAAATATTAGTTATCTATTTTTTCTCTTTTGTCACTGTGTCACCAGTAAATTAGTGTAAAGTTATTTTTGTGTTAAATAAATATGCTGGACCCTTGTAAAAAAGAGTATGAGCTAATCATGGGGTATTTCAAGCACTGGATTGTGTGCTTGTCATCCAAAGCATGATGACTGTAACCTATGTTTGGCTGGTGCCTGAGGTTGATCCTCAAAGCCAATAAAATGCTTTGGGTGGCAGGAGTTTAAATCCCACAGTCTATATGGGCCATGTTCTGGAAATGTGATTGTATTTTGCTTTGCATAGCTTGATCTGACCATGGGTATTATTGATGGATAATACTATCAATAGTTTTTCCCCCTCTGCTTGAAGGGCTGGTCCATTCCTGTGTTTTTGAAATTATTATAAAAGATATTTAAACTTAATTAAACCTACAAGAATAAACATCTCTCTTCAGTGGACCCAGTTCAATATAAAAATGATGCATTAAGGATTGAATATCTTGAATTTTGTAAAATGGTGCAAAAATGAATTGATAATGATATAAGAAAGTATAATCATGAACTAGTAAGGAAACTTATAGAAGAGAATAAAGTCTCAAGAATATAAAACAACATTTTGGTATTGGTAAGAAATGTATTTCTGCAATAAAAAAGATAGAGCTATTACTAAAAAGAGATATGATATCATGAAATGAGTAGAAGAGTTCTATCAAAAATTATATAGCAATATAGAACAAAGAAAAGTATCTCCTACAATTACTATATCGTCTGAATTGCCCAGGAATTTAAATGAAGAAATAGATGCAAATAAAAAGCTCCAGGTAATAATGGAATTATAATCAACATCTTAAAAGCAGATGAAGAAATATAATTTTTTTTTGCTATAGTTATATAGCAAATGTCTAAATAATAAAGACATACCAGATGATTGGTAGAATGCAGTATTAATATTTAAAAAAGTTGATAAAGAAGATGTCAGAAATTACAGACCTATCAGTCTTTTATAAGTTCTGTACAAAATTTTTACCAAAATAATTATAACTTAGTTTACAGCAAACTTTGGATTTTAACCAACCAAAAGAATAAGTTGGATTTAAAAAGTGGTTTTAGTACAATGAATCATATCCAGATATTGAGAGAAATTATAGAAAAGACCAATTAATATGAGTTGCTATTATGTTGTGGATTTGTAGATTATGAAAAGGCATTTGATTCTATAAGCATTTTTTCAGTGATTAAAACATTGAATCATCGAAGTATAGATGTAGGGCCCTATCATATTCTGAAGAATATTTATAAATATGCAACAGCAACAATTAGATTAATAATGATAATAGGAAGATTAACAGTGAGACGGATGTATGACAAGGTGACTCCAAAGCTTTTACAGCAGTTGTGCAAAAAGGATTTTGTGGATTAAATGAAATTAATGATAGAATTAAACTTAGTTGGAATAATTAGTAGCAGTAATTTAATATTAAAAGGAAATATGACTATGTATTTGAAGAGGACAGTTTTTAATAAATGTGAATTAACAGGTCTTACTTGCATATCTAAGACTTGGGCACTTAACAAAATAGCAATAGAGAGGCTTTAGACCACTCAAAGAAATATGGAAAGATCCATGTTAAAGTAATAAAAAGTGATTGAAACTGAAATACATCTGTAAGAAAGCAAACTGGTGTTATTCACACTTTGAGACTGAAGTGGAATTGGGCTGGGCATATTGTTAGAAAAGGTGATAACAGATGAGCAGTTGAAATCTTTAACTGGATTTCAAGAGACTGTAAATGACCTAGAAAGAGACTACCGGTGACATAGATGGATGAAATAAGAAAAGGCGCTGGTGTGATGTGGAGAAGATAGGTTAGAGATTAGAGAAAATGGATTCAATTTGGAGAGATCTTCATCCTGCAGTGGATTGATAATGGTTGACAATGATGAATGATGATGATGACATTGGAAAGACCACAGTGTAATGGCTGGTGTATTTTCCTGCCATAAAGATAAATAAAAACATTAAAAACCTATTTCTTTTTATGAGTATTAAATGGGTACCTAGATGTGTTTAATGAGAGAGTAAAGCAAAGATTGAAATTTAGCCAGATCACTATCACGCAAAAACTAGAAGCGTGGTAAATAATGATTTTTTTTGTTGTTGAACATGTTTTTATTTTAAAATAACTTATGTAAATGAATTTACACCTATTTACAGTAACATTATATATGTTAGTAATTTGACAATTACGTGCCGAATATATAATAATGCTTGAGATTATTATCTTGAAGTAATTGTTGCTATAATTAATTGATCTGTCCTCTACCCTCAGCATTCAGTAATTGACCAGTAAGTGAATGGTTGCTCTTATGTGATCTACGTTATTATATAGACAATTATCATGACAATTTCGTCTCGAGGTACTGAGTGTTAAATTCACCAAAATATACAGAAAGTTTATTTTAATCAATTGGTAGCTTTAATTTATAAAGCATAACTATTTCCATTCCTTCAAAACTTTGCAAAAAAAGATTCAAATTTAATGTAAAGATAAATAATTTGAGTGCTACATACATATAATGCTCAAGATTACTCTCTTAAAATTACTGTTTACAATTATTTGTTGGAACTAGAAGGAATTTGAACTCAGTCTTTTAAGTCCCCTACAGCTATCCTCTCCATCCTATACAATCACTATATATGACCACATACATGCAAAAAAGATAAATGATCAATAATATACTGTAACGGGCATGGGGCGATCGAAGGCTACACTTCCCTTTTATGAGTGCATAATGGGGAATTCTAATGATTCAAGATCGTCCACTTTCCGCTACCTCAAGCTGATAGAACATACGAACATACAGGAATCTATATCCGTATTTGACCGAATCGATATAGCACCAGATTATTTTTCCCGACCAACCGTCTCTCGACTGCTGTAAGATCTGACAGAGTTACAGTGCTTGGATGATTTATAAATTTAACGCGATCAAATACTGCACCACCAACTTCCACGTGTTAATTCAATAATCAAAAAAAATGAACAATAATTTTCCCACCCTTAGACTAGACTATCCTTTTGGAGTGGCGAGGAACGAGACAAGGCATGTTTAAATAAAATAATAGATTTAACAGAATAAATTAATCGTAAAAGAGATATAAAAAAAAAACCCACATTAACATGAAATGAAAACCAGATTATAATCTATAGTGCTACAAGAAAAGAATACATATAAAACTATTATAAATGATGGTACATTTATAAATCGCCAGTCTGGGTATTTATCAAAAAAATTCACAAATGTCTTTATCATTCACAAAAGGCATGTGCCCATTGTCTAATTAAACTATGTGCACATTGAAATATATAACAAAATAGTATGTATCTTTACCTAGGTTTTAGTCTCTGAATTTATCCGACGTCTTGCCGACCGTCACGTGGATTTTCTCCACTTCTTTAGGAGGGACGGTCGCAGGTTAGATTTGGTTGTGTGTAGCTTCTCAGTGTTTAAGGTATCAAGGATGAGGCATCAAGGACAAGGCAACTAAATGAATCCACCGGCAGGCGCTACGACGGCAGTTATATCTTGGCCAGAACCATTAGTACAGTAAGTCCGGATCGACCAGCGACCACGACGGCCTTAGCCAGCCATTCTAGATGAGGCACCGATGTTGAAAGTCATATTTGTTAACTATAGCGGTTGATTATCGGAGCTGTCTTTTACCACCCTCTCGACATGAAGTCTCTAGCTCTAATCTCTACTGAAAAACTTTTTTTTTAATTAAAAAATTCCACCAGCCTTTGTCCTTCCGATCCTTTGTTTTCACTTTCATTCACACCTTTCTTACTATGCCTTCGGCCATATGTAAATTTGTTTTAACCAATCTAGTAGCACTATGTATATTTATTTATTCCAATATTTTTTAATTTAATTACACAGATTTTAATACATGTTTTTCTCTCTTTTTTTTATTTAAGTTTGGACAAGCATTTATTATTGCTGTCTATATTCTGCTTCAAATACACTCCATACACGCATTTCGTTTAGCATCAAATGTGTACTTTAAAACCCAGATCCTTATCTTTTGATTATGTTTAACTTTCTATGTTTTGCACACTATTTAAAGTTTTTTTAAACTTTACTTTCTTTCAAAATCAGATTTTAACTTGCATTTGATTTATATTTCTTTATCACTTTATTTTTTAACATACACTTCCAATATTTCTAATTTCATATTTTAATTTCACCAAAATCCGAACTTTGGAGGGCAAAAGATAAGAATCTTTTTGATTCTAATTCCCTCTCTTTTTTAATTAATTGAAACATTTCTTTGTTCTGTAAATTTTTCTAAGCTCGCTCTTTTTCTTTATTTTATCAAACATAATATTTAATATTCTGTGAATGTTTAATATTTATATGTGTGACCGCAGTATGTGCGATCATCACATTACACCGTTCCCCTCCTTTAAAACTTTTTTTTGTAAAAAAAAAATTTTAAATTTATGCATCGAAAGCTAGATGCTCCCAACTACTGTTCAAACCTTTTTAGATTTATGCATTCCTAATATGATTTAGTGATGAGGTTAATCTCTAGAGAGGTGACCAGGTAAATTACATCTCTTTCCTTGATGACCCAACCAGCATTGCCAAACCAATTTAATCTTGTCATTAGCATTACATGCATTTTATTTCTGCCTAATACTTGTATATACAGGTTCGAATCCACAGGATATCTCTGTGACCCGATTAAACCTGTTCATACATCACATCCTGCAAATGATAAACCCCTAAGTGTCAACTGTGGATGCTATTACCGAGGTAGGTTGGGAGGCTGGCATCTTTTCGTCCAGCTCATCCATGAGCTCAGTTTATTTTCTGATAGCTCTTAATTTATACAAGGGGTTCTTTTCCCCATATATTGGTCTCTAAACCATTGACTCACGATATCTGTCCAATATCTAACTGGAAATCTTAATCCAGTGAGTCATTATGAGAATGGGATCTCTGTCCCTGTGTTCTCTGTATGATAAGATTTGGCACACTGCAGAACATACATGAATAACGAAGAAGGCATAACCAACTACTGTTCAGACCCATCTACCAATATCTAAACCTACATGCCTTCAGCCTCGATCTATGACCTCACACTAATATTTAACTTAATGCTTTCTTATTTTATCATAATGTCCTTCATCCCTTTTTCCACGTATCGGCTCATCATTTCTTTATTTTATCAGGATCCATATTACAGTCCGTTCTCCATGACTCGTGGTCCATTTCCATTTCCAATCTTGTTATCATTAAATCCTTTATTGATGCTGGTGTTTATATTTTATCTGGAGATTGCCTTTCTCTATTGACATCACCTCTGCCTCCTCTGGGATGTGGATTTTGATCCCTCCGCTCTCTATCCTCTGTCCATTTGTATGGCCACTTCCATTCAGTCTTACATCTAGATCGTTTATCTTCCTGCCCTCTTGGATTCCACTCTGTCAAATCTCTTCTGTTTTCTTTCCGTCATCCTTTACTAGGATCCCACGGGTTTTTAATTTCAGGTGGTTCCTTTGGAGGTGGTCTACATGCATATCCCTTGTCTGTATCTCCTCCAGTGGCTCTTGACTCAATGCATTCTATCCCAGTATATGTGCTGTTACCAGCTGACTTACTTATCCTCTCTTCAACTTTTGTATTTAACCCTTCTACTAGCTTTGCCACCTGACTTAAATTCTCCTGTATGCTCATCATCATCATTCTATGATCCTCCACCTCTTCATCTAACTGTCTTATCTTCCTTTCTGGTTGCCCTATGTCCCTTTCCCAATCAAATTCTGCTGACTCTCTACCTCTATCCTCAACTATTTCTGATTCCTTATATGCACATGGCCCCATACTCATTTGTTCATCTCTCTTAATCTCTTGGTGAAATCCATCCCATGTGTCATTAGCCTTTGATTGAAGGATGACCTCATTTCTTATTTCTTCCCTGACTTCAGCCCATCTTTTCTGGCATTCTCTCTCTACCTTTACCATACATTCTTCTATCCTTCTCTCATGACTGTCCATGAGTTATTTCATGAATTGCTCTTGCTCCGTCCTCATTTGCCTTAACATATCCATGATATTACTATAGGCTATTGTATCCTTTACTTTCATCTCCTCTCCATTCCCTTCTTTTACTTCCTTTTCTTGAAGTTCCATTTTGGCTTGAGCCCTTGTTCACATAAATATGATTTTTATTTAACTTTCTTTATATCTGGACTGATTATTCCTACTATTGACCTCTTCTAACTAGACTTATACCCAACTTCTTTTGACTGACTTTATATTTTTTCACTTTGATTAACTTTTAATTTCTTAGTTGTCTATCGATCAGCATTCAGATCGCTAGCCAACCCAAACATCCGTACTCTGGTTCATCTTCTTATTCGCCTGCCTTAGATTCGCCTGACTGCCTGTCCACCTTGATGATTGTCCTCTATTTTCCCTACTCATCTACCTCTGACCCCTATACTTCAATTAAATGATGCACTTATATATTCTTTTAAATTTAACTTATTTAAATACCATACTTGTTCTTCTGTTACTGATATACATTATAAATTCGTTTTATTTGACTGTGTCTCCAACATTGTCCTTCCGATATATATATTTTTCTACTCCTATGTTTACAAAATTCGGCCACTTAAGGCTACTGCTGTTTTAAACAAGATCATACACACACATATATATATATATTTACTTCTCTTACACATGCGACTATTCTAGAATCACACATATATATTTTTCTCCCACTTAACTAAAATACGTGACAATACTTATAGTTTCTTCAATTTAAATTATACACGCAAATTTCTTTTATCATTAAAATATTTTATTTTCCGCTTAACTGGGTCCGTTATTATTTATTCACACATATATATTTCTTCATTTAACTTAGTTTCGACTATTTTAATCATTTAACCTTTATAACTACAACATTACTGAAACTGTTTCACTATTTCTAACTTAACTATTTTATGTTTTCATTAATTAATTACATCCAGATAATCTATATTCGATCGCTATAATTATTACATTTTATTATACGATTCTGAAACACACGCACATTTATCTATTCTTTAACTTTACTGGGCTATGCGGCTACTATATATATATTTTTATTATTCATCGTAAACTTTCATGAAACTTTTGTGTTATTCTCTTTCTTTAAAAATGATTTATATTACATTACAGCAATCATTTGATATAATTAGTTATTTGTTCGTTACAACTTGTGTAATTATTCTTGTCTCAGATTATCCCTCACTACGCATTTCAAAACTTTCATAATACTAACAAAAAAAAATCCCCCCCCCTTTCTATTCTTTGTACACATTTGACGTGAAACGCTCGTATAGAGTATCATAAAATAAAACTTATCCCCTTCATCTTCGCTTCTCGCCACTTTAACTTATAACGCTAATTTTATATGTTTGCAAACACATATATTAAAACAATTTTTTATTTTAGAAAATATTTATGTCATCTTATAAAATTATTTAACACGTGATCATTAATTGCACAGCAATACATATCCCGGATTGGCCCCCAAAATATGTAACGGGCACGGGGCGATCGAAGGCTACACTTCCCTTTTATGAGTGCATAATGGGGAACTCTAATGATTCAAGATTGTCCACTTTCCACTACCTCAAGCAGAGAGAACATACAGACATACAGGAATCTATATCCGTATTTGACCGAATCTGTATGCTATACGGATATAGCACCAGATTATTTTCCCAACCAACCGTCTCTCGACTGCTGTAAGATCTGACAGAGTTACAGCGCTTGGATGATTTATAAATTTAACGGGATCAAATACTGCACCATCAACTTCCACGTGTTAATTCAATAATAAAAAAAAATGAATAATAGTTTTTCCACCCTTAGACTAGACTACCCTTTTGGAGTGGCGAGGAACGAGACAAGGCATGTTTAAATAAAATAATAGATTTAACAGAATAAATTAATGGTAAAAGAGATATAAAAAAAACCCCACATTAACATGAAATGAAAACCAGATTATAATCTATAGTGCTACAAGAAAAGAATACATATAAAACTATTATAAATGATGGTACATTTATAAATCATCAGTCTGGGTATTTATCAAAAAAATTCACGAATGTCTTTATCATTCACAAAAGGCATGTGCCCATTGTCTAATTAAACTATGTGCACATTGAAATATATAACAAAATAGTATATATCTTTACCTAGGTTTTAGTCTCTGAATTTATCCGACGTCTTGCTGACCGTCACGTGGATTTTCTCCACTTCCTTAGGAGGGACGATCGCAGGTTAGATTTGGTTGTGTGTAGCTTCTCAGTGTTTGAGGCATCAAGGATGAGGCATCAAGGACAAGGCAACTAAATGAATCCACCGGCAGGTGCTACAATGGCAGTTATATCTTGGCCAGAACCATTAGTACAGTAAGTCTGGATCGACTAGCGACTACGACGGCCTTAGCCAGACATTCTAGATAAGGCACCAATGTTGAAAGTCATATTTGTTAACTATAGCGGTTGATTATCGGAGCTGTTTTTTACCACCCTCTCGACACAAAGTCTCTAGCTCTAATCTCTACTGAAAAACTTTTTTTTTTAATTAAAAAATTCCACCAGCCTTTGTCCTTCCGATCCTTTGTTTTTACTTTCATTCACACCTTTCTTACTATGCCTTCGGCCATATGTAAATTTGTTTTACCCAATCTAGTAGCACTATGTACATTTATTTATTCCAATATTTTTTAATTTAATTACACAGATTTGAATACATGCTCTTCTCTCTTTTTTTAATTTAAGTTTGGACAAGCATTTATTATTGCTGTCTATATTCTGCTTCAAATACACTCCATACACGCATTTCGTTCATC
The DNA here is from genome assembly GCA_028023455.1 of Epiperipatus broadwayi. Taxonomy (NCBI): domain Eukaryota; kingdom Metazoa; phylum Onychophora; class Udeonychophora; order Euonychophora; family Peripatidae; genus Epiperipatus; species Epiperipatus broadwayi. The sequence goes on from JAQFVV010000011.1 coordinate 16,626,016, forward strand.
GTCAAATGTGTACTTTAAAACCCAGATCCTTATCTTTTGATTATGTTTAACTTTCTATGTTTTGCGTGCTATTTAAGGTTTTTTTGAACTTTACTTTCTTTCAAAATCAGATTTTAACTTGCATTTGATTTATATTTCTTTATCACTTTATTTTTTAACATACACTTCCAATATTTCTAATTTCATATTTTAATTTCACCAAAATCCGACCTTTGGAGGGCAAAAGATAAGAATCTTTTTGATTGTAATTCCCTCTCTTTTTTAATTAATTGAAACATTTCTTTGTTCTATAAATTTTTCTAAGCTCGCTCTTTTTCTTTATTTTATCAAACATGATATTTAATATTCTGTGAATGTTTAATATTTATATGTGTGACCGCAGTATGTGCGATCATCACAATACATATTTCATGCCGAAACAGCACTCATCAGTTGGTTCAGATCCCCATCTCCCACATATATATAATCAGTGCTCAGTTTATATTGTACCGGTCAAAATAGTATGCTCACTTAACAAGATTCAAATCCTAAGCAAAAGTACCTCGAATCCGATCATGCTCGAGATACACAGGTCTGGAGCAATCCTGAATTCTAACCTATTTGCCTATTCTTCGAATCTCTGACCCAATGAATAACAATTCTGATGACACAGTAAAATTATTTTAAATCCGTGCCCAGAAGCAGAGCGGTAGAGTATAAGATCAGACTGATGATGATGATCGAGATTGGAGTAGCCCAGGAATTACATTTATTATAGTTATTTATTCATGAATGCTAAGCTATTAGCTAAAGAAAATAGTTGTAAATATTAACTAGAAAATAGTAATTCAAAAACAAACACAAACCAGGATTTACATGAAATTATATATATATAATAAATATAGAAAACACATATATATGTTACAAAATTGTTTCACGCTTGGAGTGGTCTTATACATTTTGAAAACTTGGGATTTGTTTTATAAAAATCCCCTTTACATCAATTATTTCATGAATATAATTTTATAGAATATGCTATAAGTTGTGCAGGGTTGATATGCCAATTTACAAGTGTTTACAAATAAAATGTTGTGGATGTACAAAATAATCTACAAGATTGAAACAGATTCGGATTACAGAAGGATACATGTTAATTTAACATTAATCATTTTGACAAATAAATCTAAATCTACGGTCTCAATCATTTATTTATAATCTTAAAATCATTACATACGTTTGATAGGCATTGTTTGGACATAGCGTCTCTAGAATAAGTATACATAAGAAACAAACAATGCACAATATTTACGAGAATAAATTATACAAACTGATTTATGTCTCTGGGAATCGATAAAGTTTTTTTAAGGAAAGCAGTTTTAAGATCAACATATTGAATGTATTTTACGAAATGAATCATTATCTTTACACATCATTGCGACTTACTAAGATTAGATGGACGGATGATCAAATTCAAGAGCAAATTAATGGTACTAGCATACAATAATGAAATAAGGCCTCATGATGATTGGATATTTTGTCATTTAAAAGAATACTTGAGACGAACTAAGATTTGATATGTCCGCGCATTTTGGCGAAGTGATATCGAAGGAGCGACTGAGTTTGAGACCCCAGATCATTATATACTGCAATCTGCAGTATATAATCCTCATATATGAACTTTACATTCCACAGAGAGTAGTGTCTCTGATAACGAATGATTTTAAAAGGTAGGACGGGAGCTTCATACTTCCGATGCCCCAATGACAAAGCAATCAAGAAATGGAAAGATCAGAAGAAAATGTATGCCAGCAATGTTTATATAATTTTATAATATTATTTAAAGTTTGGAAACGGTCTAACATCTCCGCAATAATCTGTTTTCAATTCTGAGTCATTTAACTAATCATAATGAATAATAACGCTTCCATTTATAATATTATTAAACTAACAACTTTTATATTTAAAGAATCGATTCCCAAATACGTATTAACTGGTAGAATTTGCCCTTCAGGCACCAGCAAAAAAGGAATGGATTAATTATGTGAAAGTTCATGATCTTTTTAAACTAGCAATTTAAAGACAAATTCAAAGCAGTAAATTTAGCAAAATTCATCCACAGTAAAAGTTTTTAATTTACTTTAAGAATAATGAATTTAAAATGAAACAAAACTCGCGAGCAATTTCTATTTAATATAAACAAAACTTTATTGATAAGTTTTAAATAAAGCTCACCCTTTTTCCAAGTAAAACAATGATTTTCCCCCTGACTCATGAATTTAGCGATTTTGGCATATTAAAGAAAATCTTAATGGAATCGTACACATTTATACATATAAGTTAATTAAGAGTGAAAGATAAGTTAAAATACATGATATTAATAAAAGATTACTGAGAGAGAGAGCTAAAAAGAAAAATTAGCAGAAGCTTATAAATCAATATATGAATTAAGATACGAAGGTTAAACTAGAGATTACAAATTACAAAAGTATTGACTTATGAAGGCAGTTCTATGTTAAATGTTTACCTAAGGAAAAACATCATAGCGGCATCATTAGCAATCAGCAGTCGGAAGCAATCATATTGTATGGTCGGCCAGATGGAACATGGCAATTGCAGGCAGACAGTTCTTCGAGAGAAAAAGAAAAAGGTGCTAGATTCCACTACTCATACTTCATCGCGCAGGACTTGCACTAGCTTCTTAAAGTTAAGGTATTGAAATGCTGATGAAAATCTCAACTCACTGAAAGATAACTAAAAACTGAAAGTCTAAAAAACTAACTTCCTTTCTTCTGTGGTTCCTTTTATAATATTTTAATACCGCCCAGAATGCAATTTCATATACCAACCTTATCTCCATAATCCCTTTAAAAACAACATTTAATTAGCAAAATATTTTCAATAGATAAGGCTTGAAATACCATTTTTAGCTATTTTAAATCATTTGACAACAACTAATAAACGATTTGTTTTTCGATTTTAATTAAGATTTATAAATTTTAATTATAGACAATGATCTGACTAGTGATAAAGATAATTTCAGTATTTCAAGACTTCCCCGTTTTTCTTTGTTGTTACATTCCAATAGTTTAATTAAATACTTTAAATCAAAATACATATAGATATAACAAAAAAAAATTACAATTATATAAAGAAAATGTTTAGTTGTCAGCAATAAACATTAATAACATTATTGCTTCATTCATACATATACGCATCACGCACACTACTGTTTTACCTTACTAAATAGAAATTAATTTTACTAATTTCTCCAATGATTCAGCATAGTGTGTGTGTGAATAGCATATATTTATAGCAGGGTCTGAATTGCAGACCCCTAGGAGGTTAGTCTAGATGGTGAAACATGAAGCATCGATGATGATTAGACATTGATTGCTTCATTTTTTCCCACTTAAAGTGATAAAAAAAAAATCAATAAAAAATACCTTAATTGGAGTCTACTATCATTTTGTTGAGAAAAACAACCCTAATAAATGAGCATAAAAAAAACTGCCTGTTATTTGAATTGTGTTTCTAGTACCGAAATGACAAAATCTTTCATTCATTTCTTCCTTGTTACAACTTATTATCACTTTAGATTTGGTGTAGGGATTCAAACCATGAGCATGTCCATTTTCCTCTTCCATTGCCTTTAACGTTGTTTATCCATGAATTGCTGCTTTTTAGTTTTTTTTTAAATAATATTTTCCTGGATCTGGAGGTATATGAAGGTTATAGGTATGTCTTTCTAGATATTTTACGAAAATATCAAAAGCAGTCACAATATTGTGCTTTGGTATATTATTATATTGTTCATTATTAAAAGTATCTTGCTTTAAAAGAATTTCTCTAACTTTCTGTGATCTAATGGCATCCATGATAATATATTCACTTTGGGAGTTGAGAAGTATTTCTCCATCTTTTATGAAACTATTTTTTTCAACATATGTCCATGCTTTAAAACAAAGTTTATCATTTCTGTTTAAAGAGTTTAGCTCCTCATTAATTTTGTTCTGATCATATTTCATAAATAAATAATTATGGGATTTATAACAATGGGCAGTATTGCACACAACTAAAGATCGGTCCACTTTCTTCATTTTCATATCAGGAGGCCATTCAGCATCATTTCTAAACTTTAACTTTGATGTCTTCATTAATCCTTTATCATCACTTTTTCACAAAACATCTTTATAATTATTATGAAAATATAACTCTGAATTATTATATTATGATTTCAGAAGATTCATCCAAAATGGTATGTATTGTTCTATTGATATTTTTCATCATCGATACAGCCATTTCATTAGAGAGTGGTAAACTGGTATCATCACTTTGAGATGGACTGGCTTGCAGTAGATTTGAAACCACCATTTCCTCAGTACTTTCTTCATCCTTAGCTAACTCTGCTCACTTAATTGTGTTGGTGACTATTTCTGGTCATTCTGCATTTATTTTCCTTTTGTCATTCTGGTAATCTAGTTCCTGGTCTGACTTTAGGTCTCTTGTGGCTTGTGGTAATTTGATTTGTCTCTTCATTTACTACCGGGTTCATGCTTCTTCTGAGCTGACTTATTTCTTGTTTCAGATCTTCTATGGCTTTTATTTTGGATTATTTTTTTATTTTGGATTATGGCCATCCTTTTTTTCCAGTATCTTCGGTCTTCTCTCATTTCTTGGATGAAATCGATAATTTCTGCAGACCTGGCTTCATGAGGCTTTCTCTCCTGGTGAGCTTTGGTTACATCAATAGTCTCTATTTGCTTGGTTACAGATACATCTTTGAAACCATCAGCTTGAATGTCTAATGTAGTACTAATCTTATCAATATTTAATTCTATTCTTTTAATTTCAACAATCTCTCTTGCTAAATCCCTTCATCATTTCCATCAATTCTGCATCTATTTCTGCTTGGTCTCTTTCATCATTCATCATTTGTTCTGCTCGGTCTTGATTTTGTTTCATCATTTCTTGCATGAATTGCAAGATCTGCTTTTTTTTGCTCTGGTGTCATTGCTCCTATGGCTTCTTCACAATTCACTTTTGTTTTTCTTTTGAAAGATAGTCAATTTTAAATATCTCTGTGAAATATATTTTAATATTTTGATTTAAACTTTTCTTTTTTTTGTTTAACATATTGTCCCTTTTAATTGTTTGAAAAATAAGGCTTGTTTCTTTCTTCTTTTAGTTTGCTTTAAATGTATTGTCACTTCTAATTATTTGAATAAGGTTTGTTTCTTCTTCGGTTGTTTTCTCATCCTTGGTGTTCGCCTTAAGATGTCGCTACTTCTAGGTAAATTCCTAGAAATATACCATTTCACCGGCCTTCACCCAACCAAAGAGTAATTTTTCTACGTTATAAATGCAGAAAAGTCCTCACATTATGTTGGACAGAGGAGGCGGTGACAGAAGCCAACACAAAGAGACTTCTTTCTATGATAAAACACAGAAAGAGTTCCTGACGGCTGCCGGTTATGGCTTTTTTTCTATGCTAAAAGCAAAGAGAAAGAAATGCCTTGATTGGCTGCTGTAGTAGTTGATTTTGTTCATCATTTTCCCGTAATAGTAGAATATCTATTCTCTCTGTAGTTTCGGGTGAGAGTGTGTGTATTTGAAGCAGTCATAGTTTTTTTAAATTTGATAAGATGTCTATTTTTTTTAATGTGTTGTAACTTACATTACTGTCGTAAGTTTAGTAATAATGTCCTGAAGATTCCATTACGAAGGGGTAACCCTCAAAAATTGCTTTTAAGGGTGCGAAAGGGAAAAAAAATAAAGGATCACGCGAAAAGTATCATTTTCGCGAGAATTTGTCCATGACCAGTTACTTTCGCTATATATATACGCACAAACAAAAACAACCCACTGTCTAATTATTAGGAATTACTTGTCTGAAAAATAAAATTAATCGGGTATTTTTTTTTTTTTTTGTTTTGTTACATTTATTATTTCAAAATAAGATTAGTTTTTATATCTACACACTAACAAAAACAACCCAGTTTCTGATTAATTACTGTCTTTAAAAAAAAAAAAAAAAAAGTAAATTCAATGGGGTTTGATTTTTTTCAATGGAGTCTTTGAATTATGGTTTGTTTGTTTTTATATATACACAAGATTTACCAAAAAAATAAACCCACTTTCTGATTAATTACTGTCAAAAGAAATGCAAATTAGTCAGCTATCATTTTTAAATTTAGTATTTCAATAACGGTACCCTTTTTATATAGACAGACTTAACAAAAACAACCCACTTTCTGATTCATTACTGTCCCCAAAAAAGAAAACGGAAATTAGTCGGGTATCATTTTTCAATCGAGTCTTTTAATGACGGTCCTTACTAATAGTAGTCGGGTATCAATTCTAAATTGTAGTATATAAATTACATTACTTTTGATAGATTTAGAATTACATCTTCCTTTTTTAATAAAATGATTGATTTACTCTTGACCAAAAATACCATGATTTTAAAAAAAGACACACATAAAGTCCAAAAAAAAAAAAATGAGAAAAAGCCCCGTAACTTTAAAGACACACACACACACACAAACTCAAAAACAATCTAAGATTAATAAACAATGACTTATTACATCTTGTTTTTGAATCAAATTATTGATTTACTCTTGCAAAAAAAATACCGTAACTTTAAAAAGACACAAAGTCAAAAAAAAAAAAATTTGAAAAAGCCCCGTAACTTTAAAGACACACACACAAACTCAAAAACAAGATAAGATTAATAAACATTTACTTATTATATCTTACTTTTGAATAAAAGTATTGATTTACTCTTGCAAAAAGAAAAAAAAGACCGTAACATTAAAAAAACACACGTAAAGTCAAAAAAAATTAGAAAAACACTGTAATTTTAAAGACACACACACACAAACTCAAAAACAAGATAAGATTAATAAACATTTACAAAAATGAAAAAAACTAACATCATATAATAGTATTAGTTAGTAGAATATTTTATTACACATCTAAGAAATCAGATCTTTTAAGATCAAATCGATCATTTAGGTTCGGCCCGGAATCGTTATATGTATATGTTTTTGATTAGCATCAACGCCATCTTAAGGCGAACACCAAAGATGAGAATACAACCCTTTCTTCTCTTTATTTTATACAGGATATACACCTCTCTCCCTCCTCTCTTCAACTCTCTTCATTTTGCCATTTTTTTGTTGCTGCTAACTGCTGCTGATAACAGGAAAAAAATATTTTATCATAACATGTATGTGTATGATCTATTGGAATTCAAACTTCCTTGCTGCTTGACTTTTGGTTGTTTTTCTGCACCCATAATAGACTCTTACAAAAAAAAGTGATTAGTGATTTGTTTCAGCATTATCATATATGTTTGCTCATTACAATTATACATGGCAAAATAGTGGAAAATAATTAAACTCTCTCAACCCCTAACATCCTCGTTTGAACTCATTTTGATACATATTTTATTATATTACCTGTTGGCACATTTATATAATGGCACCAGCCAACAGTATATATATATATATATATATATATATATACTGTATATATATATATATATATATATATATATGTTACAATATATATATATATATATATATATTGTAACATAATTAAATGAATCAAAAAAAAGATATTACCATACCTGAGTAGTCCATAGAATGATCATAAGTAAAGGAGTCCAAATATCAAGAATTATAGGCAAATTATTAATAACCATTGTATTTTGACTCAAGTATATGGAAATCATGTGAAGTGAGTACACTAGTAATTTCAATAAAATATAACTCAGGTATACAGGCAGTAGGTCTTATCCACTTTCATTTCTTGGTTTGATGTTAAGTGCATGTTTAAACAAATACTAAGTGAATATGGTCTAGCAGGGCGCCACTAGATTATCTGAATCTAGACACGGTTATATCTGATAACCTTTCACATGTACCGGATTTGAATCCCTTCTTGGTACTTTATTTATAATAAAATGGAAGATTTTGCTTTTTGAGCCATATCACTATAAGCACTAATATTTAGGTAAAAGTAAAACATCTTTAAATCAAAGTGGAGTTCATTGAACATAAATCATTTCTCAGATCTTAACAAAACAAATGTGTTTCAATATTTTTATAAGTTCACTAGCTCAGATTATATATAACTAATTTAGGATGGCCATTCACTCATCCTTGCATGAAATAGATGATGGGATGTGGTTATACTAATACTAAGAGATCACTAAATATTATAAATCAATATTTATTTATGGCCTTTAAACAGTTAAACAGCTCATTAATTAAAATGTTGATGACGATGATGATGATGATAATAATAACAATAATGACAATGGTTTCAACTACAGCTCTAGGACTAAGCCTAAACATAAAACTAAATTTTATAAAGAAATTCACAATTATTGCTTAATTTTAGCATATTTACTTATATCTTAAATAACTAATATTCAACCATTGATGATGATGAATAATCACACTTAACAAAGACTACACTTAATGAAATATATACGCCTCGTTTAATAAAACAAACCAATATTTATTACTACATTTCTAACATATACATAAAAATTTCTAGATAAATATGAAAATTGACATGAATAATAATAATAATAATTGGTTATATAACAATCCTCAGATTAATTTTAAGTTCTTCCCCCTTTCCCTTCAAATGTATTTTGTATTAAGTTGGACGTCACATTGACCATGATTTTCACTCCATGAGAAAAGTATTTAAAAAAATATTATCTGCTCATTGGCACACATACTTTAAAATCCAACATGTAAATAGAATGTAAAAAAAAATGTTAGTAAAATTGAAAGAGCAAGTTTTAGAAAAGAGTTTTAAATTATTTTCTCCCCCTCCCTTCCAAGCGCTGAAATCTATACTGAACTTGAAACAAAATAATCTAATATTCTAATACTACTCATTATTTCACATTCACTCCCAATTATACACATATAAAAATATTATTATGTATGTGCGTGTTTTATCCCATAATAACAAAATATTATTAAAAACCAAAATAATAATAATATATCAGTTAAAACTAAAATCATAACACCATAAAAAAAAATTGTTTTACACATTAATATTGTAAAATTAATAAATAAATAATTTTCATACATTCAAGATCATTTATGAAGCTCAAAGTTATTATTAGTAAGACATTCTTGTTTTTAATCGATCTGAATAGTCTTTAAAGGTTCTTTAAATAAAATGTATCACTTTATTGCTAAAATGTTTATTAAGACTGATATCATAAAGAAAATAGATATAAAAAGTCATATTACCGATCTTTTGTTTGTGGCGAATTTCCAAGGGTTCAAACTTGTCTATATTTCTGCAGCTACTATTTCTGTTTTATGTGGGAACAATCTCTTTCTTGAGGTGTAGAACTATTTAATGATGATGACTCTATTGAGGTTATTTGCTTTAGTGGACAATTTGGAAATCATTATATTAAATTTTCTTCTCTTCCTGTCAAGCATGTGGATGAAATACAGCAGTTGTTTTCCCATTTGTAAATTTTCTTGAGTTTAAAATCAGTTGTTGTAACAATTAATTGGACTTGATGATTAATATTTATCAGTAGATTAATTCATCTTCTTTGAATGCTGGTGAATGCTTTCTTCCTTCTATTAAAAACATCTTATTTATCTGGTCAGTTGAAAGGTGTAGAATATTATTTTAGACACAACATCTTTTCTTTCCTATGTGATGTGCAGCTTCCCCAGATGGTCCGGAACCGATGGGACATACATATAATTTTTCTAGCAAGCCATTTTTTTATATTTTCAGCATTCAATTGGATAGTTTAATAAACTGAATCAATCAATAATCCTAATAATAATTCAAGACAGCTTTTTATATCCAATTTTTAGCTAACTTAACCAATCAGAGATAGCATCACTTGCTATTTTTGGACAAATTTGTTTTAATTAGATCTCTAATTTATTTTCAACTATATTATTTTTCAACTGAAAAGTTTAATCCTTTTTCCAGACACTTTTGTTTTTAAAAAAAAATAGACTCAATTCTTATTTCCTTTCTTTTGTTTTTTTTTTTTCTTTTTAACATCCAGGTAACACTTCAAATCTTTGAGCTTCCTTCTTTAGATCTTGAGATAAGACAATTTCAAAATTAGAGCTCTGAGCCATTATAAGCTTCCAAAGTGAAACAATCATTTAAAAAAAAAATTGCTACAAAGATCGATATCTGATTAAACAGATTTCCTCTTTTAACAAAAAATTGTACAAAAAAAATAATTTGACAGATTTAATACTTCCTTTTCTTTCAATATTTAGGAAATGTAAATTTTTGTATGTAATGTACACACATCCTTCATTCTTTCAAATCATTCATAAACTAACCTTAAATAATATGATTGCTAGCTTAGTAATTATAACCCAATTATTTAATTAAGTCTGTAACTTTTAAATCCCACTTATAATTAAAGAAAAGCAAAATAAAAGTATAGAATAAAATGTTAGAATTGATCAAGCATAGCTTAGTTTTAAAGAAAGTTAAAAATGTTGAATATTTGAAATATAAAACAATTAAATAATTTACACATACATTGCCTATATGTATGCATTATAACTTTGCTTTTTAAAGAAAAATTAAATATTAAATAGTTTAAATGTGTGTATTACCTTTCTATCAACACACAAACAAGTAAAGCATGTAATTGTTGACCCATTCTTTCTCTGTTTAAAGCTTTTAGAACTGGACCTTGTAGGGTTTGAACTTGGATGCCCTACAGCTTCATTTATGATTATATAAAAATGTGATGATGATTTTTGGTTTACCTTTTCTACATGCACATTACTATAAATTTAGCTAGTGACTAAATTGTAATGGCACAACTTTCTCCCCCTTCGGATAAAATCATCAGCACTTTTGTTTTAACTATATTTTTTTAAAAAAAAAAAATCCTAACTAATAAATACACTAACAATAATAAACACTTATAATATATATATATATAAAAAATTAACTACTGCTAAATATATTTTTCATTAGAAAACCTAAAAGTAATTTATTTGGAGATCTTTGCCAGGCTATTCTGCTGAAGTATAAGGGATCAAACTCCTAGCATTATAGGTCCCCTTATTCCCATCAAGAGCAGCAAGCATAAAGGCATTCTCTCCTATCTTTTTAGTGATTTGGAATGGCTTTTTCTTTTCAAACCATATTGCGGTCTGCATAAAATTGCACATGTACATCCAGTCCATTTTTAATATTTCCATTTTTCATCTTGACTGGATATTTATAAAACATATCTGGAGGATTTATTTTATATAACCTTCTCTTACAAACTCCATTTAGAAATATGGCCTCTTGGTACCTTATGTAATATGCCTTGAAGTTTTTCAGAGAGATTGACTCTCTATACCATATATACTTTTATTTTTAAACTTTCTAGAAAGATTGACTCACTGTACCATATATAAGGCACTTTGAAGATTTCCAGAGAGGTTGGCTTTCTATACCAGATATCATTCATCCTTAAATCTTCCAGAGAGATTGATTCTCTGAGCCATATACAATTTATTTTTAAATTTTCTAGAAAGGTTGAATCTTTGTACCAAATATAAGGCACACTTAAAGTTTCCAGAGCATTTAAATTTTTCAGAGAGATTGATTCTCTGTCTGATACACACTGGACATTTACATTTTTCAGAGAGATTGCCTCTCCATACCAGATATAACTTATTTTTGACTTTTCCAGAGCAGTTGAATTTTTCAGAGAGATTTGGACATTTACATTTTTCAGAGAGATTGCCTCTCTATACCATATATAAGGTATCTCCAATCTATTTAAGAAGACAGATTTTTGAAACCACACATGCTGGTTAGTTACTAGATTGAGAACTACAGACTGTTGAAACTTTTGCTCTCTTTCTAAAATAACTGGTTTCATCTCCCTTATTGCTTCTCTTAAATCAATCATCTTATCGGATGCATGAAGTTTTTCCTCCAACTCTCTTTTCCTTCTTTTCACTTCATGATCTATCCCAATCTGCTCTTTGGTCATCATCTCATTTACTTTCTTTACTGGGAGATTTGGTATTATGGCTAATATCGGCCTTTCTACTTCTTTTTCACCTTGTGGATTGTTAACTAAAGTAGGCATCCTTTTTTCTGACTGACTCTGTTCTGAGCTATCCCTACAGTCATCTGGACTGGTGCTACCATCGCTCTGCCCTGAATTTAGGTTTGACTGATCCTGCAGCCCTACATTAATACGATCTTTTAATTCCCCTATTTTCTGGTAGAGATCATCCATCTTGGGGTTTATGTATTCCACAACATAGGCTTTCTGGTTCTCCTCAACCTTCTCCAACATAACACCCAATTCATGTTGATTCATTCTGGATCCCTCTTTTAAAGAACTTGACTCGTCCCTTTTTACTATCTCCTCCCTAAAGCTATCCATTTGTTTCCCCAATTCTTTCCTAAGATTTTGGTCAATTTGTACACACTCATTGGCCATGCTTCCCTTAACTTCTCGTATTTCCTTTTCTAAGCCACTAAACCTATTTTTCATAGTGATGGTTTGATCTATACAGCCCAAAGTGGCTTCCTTATATGAGTCCACTTTGGCTACGACCTCCTCTAATCTAATATGAATTCCTGCAGAAGTTATTTCAGCATTCTTTTCTATGCATTCTGAGATGGATTGGGAGACCAACCCATGGACCTCATTCCTAACTAACTCAATTTCTCTCTTATTTTCTTCGATAGACTGCTCCACTTGAGCCTTTAATGACTGTAGTCCCTGACAGCCCTCCTGTTTGGTGACTTCCATAGACCTACACACTCCTTCTATCCTCTCCTTTAATGACACAAACCTATTTTTACACTCTATATTGGACCCTTCTATCCTAGTTTCCAAAGCTATGATCATTTGGTTGTTATTGTCAATAGAGTTCTCTAGATTTACCCTTAAACCTTCTATACTTTTCTCCATAGATTGACCTATCTTTTGTTCTAGATTTTCCATCCTTTGCTTACTATCTTCTCTTAGACTTTCTATATTTTGCTTACTATCTTCTCTTAGACTCTCTATACTTTTATTATTTTTCTCTATCTTTTGTTCTAGATTTACCATACTTTGCTTACTATCTTCTCTTAGACTCTCTATACTTTTATTATTTTCCTCTATCTTTTGTTCTAGATTTACCGTACTTTGCTTACTATCTTCTCTCATACTTCTGAGCATCTGCATTATCATGTCCATGTCTGATGGTGCCATCTTTGCTATTTGAGCCTGGCCCACTTCTGACTCCTCATCTACTTCCACACTTGAGGCCGTATTATTGCTACTAACATTAAAGGCATCTTCCTCTACTTCCTCTCTTTCCTCTTGTGTTTTTAAGAAAACCTCCCCATCCTCTTCTTCAGTATGAAAACGATCACTGATTCCTGGTATTGGGGCACCTTCCTCTTCCATAACCTCTTCCATACTATAATTTAGTTCACTCATGTTATAAAACTATATATATCCCATCTGTACTTCCCTGACCATCAAAAATCCACACATCTTCTCCCTGTCTGACACCTATTCTGACCAACTGACTGATTTGATTTTCACCTTATTATGCATTTACAAATACAACAAAAAAAATTTTAATATCCTTATTTAATGAACTACACAACAATAATCTATATAGTGCATGTCTGTCTGTAATAGCCCAAATTATACATTCATCCATTCTCCCAGAAATCCGACAGATATTGACAGTCCACAGAATGACTAGCAGTTCACAATCTTGAGATAAATAAAAGAATTCAGTCACAACACTATAATCACACAATGCATCACGAGCACTCAGAAGATCATCCCAATTCGATCACTATTAACTACCACAACCCTTGATTGAATGAAACAAACTCTGTTGCAATAAAAGATGTATTTTAAGTCTTAGGGGCTAAAGTAGATAAACAATGCCTTGCTCTCTCTCTTGGAGTCTTATGTGGCAAGTATCAAGGAATGCCCTGCTTATTATAGACTACAAAAACGAAACCTTGCTCTCTCTCTTGGAGACTTATAGGCTGATATCATGGCAGGACTACTGTTAACTGCTTCATGATAAAATAAAGATAACATATAAATTGGGTTGGAGCAGTGAATGGGTTTGATCATTCATAAGTTACACGAAATACATAGCATTCTCAAGGCAATGACAAAACTCTCCACTCATCATCAAAACTGCAATCTAACCAACCAAACTCCAACGATCAACCATCCAATCAAACCTCTAAAATCATAGACTTTTTACAAAATGAACTCTCCAAACACACATGAGACTACTATTCCATAATTCATCACTATTACTATGCCTATCCTATCTGGCAATAAATTATTTTAATGTTCCACAAAAAAAAATTCTATTATTTATTTCACCTTTGTCTTAAGTTGTGATATTCATCTCTATTTTCAAAATTGATAAAAAAAATTTAAAAAAAAAAAAAAACTGTTTTATGGCTGTACCCATTTTATCATCATCAATGAAAAATTAAATCATATTAAACATCATCATCTAAAATAAGACTGTTTGGCCAAGAAAATTTTGTAAGACAAAACAAAAAAAAATTTACTGAAAAAAAAAATTTTACTAAAAAAAAGTTTCTCTTATTTTTAACCACACATCTCCCATCATTCTATAGACTCTCTTTTTCAGGTATATGGTAAAATATCAGGCCCCACGTTGGGCACCATTGTAACATAATTAAATGAATCAAAAAAAAAGATATTACCATACCTGAGTAGTCCATAGAATGATCATAAGTAAAGGAGTCCAAATATCAAGAATTATAGGCAAATTATTAATAACCATTGTATTTTGACTCAAGTATATGGAAATCATGTGAAGTGAGTACACTAGTAATTTCAATAAAATATAACTCAGGTATACAGGCAGTAGGTCTTATCCACTTTCATTTCTTGGTTTGATGTTAAGTGCATGTTTAAACAAATACTAAGTGAATATGGTCTAGCAGGGCGCCACTAGATTATCTGAATCTAGACACGGTTATATCTGATAACCTTTCACATGTACCGGGTTTGAATCCCTTCTTGGTACTTTATTTATAATAAAATGGAAAATTTTGCTTTTTGAGCCATATCACTATAAGCACTAATATTTAGGTAAAAGTAAAACATCTTTAAACCAAAGTGGAGTTCATTGAACATAAATCATTTCTCAGATCTTAACAAAACAAATGTGTTTCAATATTTTTATAAGTTCACTAGCTCAGATTATATATAACTAATTTAGGATGGCCATTCACTCATCCTTGCATGAAATAGATGATGGGATGTGGTTATACTAATACTAAGAGATCACTAAATATTATAAATCAATATTTATTTATGGCCTTTAAACAGTTAAACAGCTCATTAATTAAAATGTTGATGACGATGATGATAATAATAACAATAATGACAATGGTTTCAACTACAGCTCTAGGACTAAGCCTAAACATAAAACTAAATTTTATAAAGAAATTCACAATTATTGCTTAATTTTAGCATATTTACTTATATCTTAAATAACTAATATTCAACCATTGATGATGATGAATAATCACACTTAACAAAGACTACACTTAATGAAATATATACGCCTCGTTTAATAAAACAAACCAATATTTATTACTACATTTCTAACATATACATAAAAATTTCTAGATAAATATGAAAATTGACATGAATAATAATAATAATAATTGGTTATATAACAATCCTCAGATTAATTTTAAGTTCTTCCCCCTTTCCCTTCAAATGTATTTTGTATTAAGTTGGACGTCACATTGACCATGATTTTCACTCCATGAGAAAAGTATTTAAAAAAATATTATCTGCTCATTGGCACACATACTTTAAAATCCAACATGTAAATAGAATGTAAAAAAAAATGTTAGTAAAATTGAAAGAGCAAGTTTTAGAAAAGAGTTTTAAATTATTTTCTCCCCCTCCCTTCCAAGCGCTGAAATCTATACTGAACTTGAAACAAAATAATCTAATATTCTAATACTACTCATTATTTCACATTCACTCCCAATTATACACATATAAAAATATTATTATGTATGTGGGTGTTTTATCCCATAATAACAAAATATTATTAAAAACCAAAATAATAATAATATATCAGTTAAAACTAAAATCATAACACCATAAAAAAAAATTGTTTTACACATTAATATTGTAAAATTAATAAATAAATAATTTTCATACATTCAAGATCATTTATGAAGCTCAAAGTTATTATTAGTAAGACATTCTTGTTTTTAATCGATCTGAATAGTCTTTAAAGGTTCTTTAAATAAAATGTATCACTTTATTGCTAAAATGTTTATTAAGACTGATATCATAAAGAAAATAGATATAAAAAGTCATAACAGTTACAATGACAAAAGTGTATAGAGTGGACAATAAGAATTTGCTCTGTTCATTTCCTCTAAGGCCTTAAAGAGGAATCAAAGAGTCTTTTTTCAGTTAACACCAAAATCCTTTCTGCAACCATATAGTTTTTTATAATTAAATATATACTAAAATAAAACTTTAAAATGATTAGTACATTAAGATAATAGTCTAAATAGGTTTTTTAAAGTTATAAAACAAAATTTCTGAATCTGGGCTTTTCTATAATTCATTGAGGGAGAGGGTTCATTTTGGTCTAATGTTTCTCCCATGTTGGCATGTATGAATTGATTTTATTTACACATTTCCATAATATTCTTTAGCAAAACTCTTGCAGTTGAAATTTGAGATTTAGGCCTTGTTTCATCATTTGGATTATAGATTCTTTTTCAAATGGCAAGATCAGGTTTTAACAGTTTTCTCCTTATTTTATTCAGTCATCATAATGAAGGTTCAATGCAACTTGAATAAAGTGAAAATCCAAATTGATTAATTTTAATAACTGACTATATATAGGGTTTGACATCTTATTCTAAACAGCCTTGAATCTAGTTTATCATACTTTTGAACTTGTTTTTAACACCTTTAATATCTTATTTCTGATACCTTTATGACCTTATTTTATTTTAATTACAAGATTTTTAAAATACTTCCATTATTTAATTTGATGGAATAATTTGCAAAACACTGTATTTAATAAATTGCTTGAATTTTTCTTTTGTTTTCAAAACTCATCAAAACAGGCTTAATCTCTTTCCCTCTTTTTTAAAAATTATTTTTAATTTAATTATTTAAAATCTATTTTTAATTGAGTTGTTTTGTAATATATTCTAAACATTCTTTTGATCATTAATAAGAGTAACAATTTTACAATAGTTTATATAATTTACAAAATTTTCTTAAATTTTAAATATTTGTAATAACCATATTACATTATTTTAAAATGTATTATCATTTTCATATTACCTACTTAATTTTAAACCATTTTTTCTATTTTATATAATAATATTTAAAAACTTCTGAATACAATATTTATTAGCATTCCCCACAACTCTGAAAACCTGCTCACAATCAAGTTGAAGACCACATGACCAACACTGAAATAAACAAGACATTATTCATTTCAATATATATGGTTAGTAATGCATGAAAGTGCAGTAGTAAACTAGTGATAGTCACTAATAAAAAAAGAGAAAGAAATGCAGAATACTACTTTCATGGTACATTGTCACATTCTATTTATAGCAACATAAAACAGATAGTTCAACTTCCACTTTTACTACAATTGATTATATATATATATAAAACTTTAATATTTGCGTTAATATTAGAAATACATACACTTATATAATCCGGAAAACAAAACTATATATAAATCAAATCAAACCCATTCACTAAATGATAAACTTTGTTGATTCTTCTAACGTTTTCGAAGGTATAACCTTCATTTTCAAGAAATACAAAATCTCTTCATTTTGAACGTTATATATATTACAATTGATTTTGTCAATGGCAAAACATATTTTGAAATGAGTTCAAAATGTTTTTGATTGTGATCATCTTAAAAATGGTACTTCTGCTGTTAAAATTTTATTTTATCAATAGTTACAGTTTATGGCATTATTTATAAAACTTTATATAATTTTTAATCAGATGGTAATCAGCCATTTACACATACACTGTTTAATCACATTACTAGCGCTACAATGTTATGTAGAGAATGTAGGAAACTCTCAAATCAAAATACAGGATAAAAATGTTGAAAATATAAGAATGATTGTCTTATTTTTTGTACCTAAATTCAATTATATAGGCAATCTAAAGCATCAGTAAAAATGACAAAGTAAGAAAGAGAATGATAAAATCTTTTATTTTTGAAAGCATATTATTTCTCCTTTGCAATATCCATAGGAACTTTTTAGAATTTATCATCAAAGCATTTGCATATAAACCACTAAACATCACATGAACACCATTTTTTATGCTTATACAAGCTGTTTACACAGAGGCTAAACTCTCCATACAGCTGTGCCATTCAGTATAAGCCAAAGTAAACAATGGAGGCAAGAAAGTTTGTGCATAAAATCCCTATCTAGTGCCTACTCATCCAATATCTTCAGACTAGTTTCTAGCTTGTGAATTTCATAAGTGACGAGCCTTGGATCTGAGAGAACTGCTAAGAACTTGAATTGAAACATTATTGCATTTTCATTTTGGACTCAAAGCTTTATAGTTATCTAATAATCTAAGAGGTAATTGCTGAAGTGTTGCATTAAATTCTAAGATCTAGGTGCAGTTCTCTCAGATCCACAGCTCCTCTGTGATGAAAGTCACAAGCTAGAAACTAGACTGGGGATATGAGATGAGTAAGGGCTAGATAGGGATTTTATGCTAAATCTTCTTGCATTCATTGATTACTCTGGCTTGCACCGAGTGGCACTAGTATATAGAGAGTGTTGCCTCTGTGCATGCATATAAACAATTTTGTTATATATATATTGTGACCTTTTATTTGATCCACTGTATTAAATAATCCAAAATTTTAAATTTTAAAAATATATCTGGCACTAATAGTTTAATAAATAATTTTAAATAGAGACTTTAAAAGAGATTATAAATACACATTTTTTTATTCGGGGTCGTTTTGTTTTATAAGTCTGTATATAAATTTTAATAATAATATATTTTAAAATAATTATAATGCTAAAAAAAAAGATTGATTTTAAATATTTTGTTAAAATTATTCTATAAAGTTGAATAAATAAATAAATTTTAAGTTTTAATTAAAACGTTGTTTAGATTTAATCAGTTTTAAAATAGTTGTTAAATTTTTTTAAAAAAAAAAATAACAAAAACTATGCAACAACTTTCAAGTTATCGACCAATCAAAAATAAGAAGAAGGTTTTCACGTAGTGTTGGAGGGAATTTTGATAGATTTGGCAGACGATAGTAAAAACAACAACACGGGGGTAAGTAAATTTAATGGTTGTAGGAAATATTGCTAATATTTATCTAAATTATAAAATATTTTGTTTTATATAACACATAAGTTAATTTATCTTAATGAAATCAAAATAATGTGCTTAATAAGAGTATTACAAAAAACAGATATGGAATAATCTAAACTAATTTCTTCGTCAAGGTCACAAGTCATAATTTGGGGAAATCGATTTACAATTTCAAAAATGCACAGAAAAAGTTGCCATTATTGCTATTAATAAAAAAATGGAGAAGATAAAAGTGATTCAGTACAAGTAATTAAAAAAATGGAGAATCATCACATTAGCAAAACATTTTTCAGTTTCTCTCTGTTTTATTTACTTATTAAAAAGAAAAAAAAAACTTAAGCGAAAGTTTAATTAAAAAAAAAAAAAAAAACAAAGCCCAAGCCAAGATCAGAATAGCTAACTTTCATGAGTTAAGCAAGAAAAGGTTTAGAACTTTAATATAATGGATAATAGAAAGGAAAAGTTGAAGAAAATAATGTGCTATTAGTTAAAGTAACTTATATTGTTCAAATTAAAAATATAATATTACTACTGAATGATGGATGTATAATAGTTTACAACAACAGTAATTTTAATCAAATGAATAGAATAATAGATGTTTATTCTTGAGCAATAAATAAAAGTATACTGGCAAGATAAGTCTTCTATATATTCGTAGCAAGTGATATTAAAGTAAACAACGTAAACGCCAGAGAATTCTAGAAGAGAAGATAAGAAACTTAGACCGGTCAGATAGATGGCAAATTATATTACGAGACTTAATTTCAAGAAACTTATGTTTATTTCTCATAAAGAAAAGAAATTCGTATATAAAACATAGAAACAAAACGAAGGATTTAAGTAAAAATGATTTGTAATCGGTACTTTACAGGATTAACATTCAAATATATATGTTTGACTTGATTGTTTGATTTGCCGATTCCATCAATTTGTCTAGTAGTTGTGTGTAAAAAAAAAATCTGATATATAACTAATGAAAAGTGTCTGAAAGAGCAGCACAGTTAGAGATTTCAGTTGAGGATTATTATTACTGCGTCATTTTAAAATGTTGAGTAGAAGATCTTTGGAATCACTAACAAACCTAAAATCCTAATGTGCAAAGAAGTATTGACTATCTATCATATTAAAGTATGTGAAAAGGAATCACAAAGAGGAAAGAAAAAACAAACAATTTTTTTTCCCATTGGATAGTAATTTATACAAGTGCCAACAATATTTTAGTTATTAAGTTAATCTTAAGTTAATTAAGTTAAATGGTTGTATATATTACATTTTAATGTTTATTTTAAATTAATAATTTTAAAAGATATATTTAAGATGAGAACATAAGAGTGTGAAGAAAAGAGATTGGAAATGGGTAAAATACTTTAAGTTTTTTTGTAAGGGTAAAATACTTTAAGTTTTTTTGTAAGGTAATGCTGAAGTGTATGAAGTAATTAATAATTAATATACTGTCATGCTAAAGAACCGAGATATAATAATAATAATAACAAAATGTATGATAATGAAGTTTTCAGAAAAACAATATGAAAGGATTAGATGTGTGAAAGATACAAGTAGATAATAACAATAATAAAAAGTTTTGATCTCAGTTTTAATATAAGCAAGAAAACATTGACAATTGTCAAATTATATATATATTTTGTTTTGTAACACATCATCATGAGAGTAACAAGATATCAATTAATGTAAAGATAATATTGTTATGCTGATTTATTGTGGTGATGGATGCTAGCAATACCTTTTTAAAATTAGATAAGTTATCATTCCAGGATATAATTAATGTAGTTAAGTTATAATTTCCTGAAGAACTGATAGGAAAACATAATGAGGTTAGTCTAAGTGATACCCATATGTGTAGTTTTAGATATCATAATGTGAGGAATTTCCAGAAATAGAGGTGTTAAGATCCATAAGAGCTTACTGTAAAAGCCTGGATATTAAGGTAGCATCATGAAGAGAAAATGACTACTTGCCATGAGAGCACATCTTATTTAAAGGGAAAAGAAGGCCTCCATTTTATATTGATAGTATTTTACTGTACTAAAAATTAGTTTCTTATCTACGGAATTTTTAGTCATAAAGAAAAGTAAGGTATACATCAAACATAGTTAGTTGTATTTAAAGATAGATTATAATATCTTATCTAAGGTTTGGAAAATTGTTTCATGTGAAATGGAAGTAAATACAAAACAAATGTTGTAATATTTAAGTAATTTTTTTTTAATTGATACCAGATGGAAATAAAAATAAGATCAGTGATGAAAATAAAATAAAGAAAGGATGAATGGAATGAATTATTATCAAAGGGTGGTTTAACTGTGGTTCTATTACCTGTGTTAATCTTATAATTTTTATATGATAAAACTAACAACATAATTATAAAGTTTAGGAAAGTTATAAATATAATTTATATGCATACAAAAATATCAGAATTTATCAAAGAGTAGTGTTATATGGAATGAAGTAAAAGAATAATATAGTGTAATGAATAAAATATAATTGAAAATTGAACCCACATTTTAAAACTAATAAAATTAATACAAAATCTGAACAAGAAAGAAATATATGTTTGCAATAACTAATTGGAAATTTAAATAATATAATACACTGATATAAATTAAAAGTTTAATTTCTAAGCATATGGGAGTCAGTAGTTATCATTGATGTAAATGGTTGTATAAAGATGTTAGTTATATTATATATGTGTATATATATATTTGTTGTGTAATAGTTAAAATTTTGTTATGGATTATTGTTGTTTGTTTAAATAAACAAATATTTTAGTACAAATGTAGACTAATGGCTTTGTTTCTACTCCGAGTTATTTTCACAACTAAATACATAAATTATGGAGAATATTATAAAGAACAAAACTTGCTAAATTAATTGTTAATTAAATTAAATTACAATTACTTAAATGATAATATTTAAGAACATTATCATTTTAACATGAAATACTTGTATCTTTAAAATCACATTGAATTTGTTGTAAAATTAATTTGAATTCATTTGTAAAATAAATTCAGTATAGTACATGAGTTTATCAGTGAGATTGGTATAGGAATACTTCAGATAGCTTACATTTTAAGTTAAGAGGAAATATAAAACAGTATAAGGTGATTAATTAATCTACTGAAGTTATTAAAAGGGAAAAATTCTTTTGATTAATGAATATAGTTTATGGTAAGCATAAAGTGGTTCATTTTTATAGTTAGTATTCTTAATTCATAATTCTATTAATTGTTGGAAAATATGGTAATAAGCAATAATTGGGAATTTCTTCTGGTTGTTAAAAAAATGCTAGTTATAAGAAAATAATCTAAATTGTATTGTAATGTTAGGGATGGTTATCATTAAGATAGTTGGATCTTAGTAAAATCCTCTTATTATTCAATTATTTTAAATGAAGGAATTATTAATTTATTGTACTGGAATAATTAAGGACCTTGAGATATATATATATATAAGGTAGTATTATTTATTATGAAGGATGTTAGAATGTATTAGATTTTATTAATTTTTTTAAATAATTGGTTCGATATACCATTGGGAGGTATATTTTATGTATTTTATTAATGTTAAAACCACTCTATTGTAAACTCTTAAATCTATCTTAGATATTATGTAATAGATATTTATAGTCAACTATTGAGTCTCATGAATTAACGTTTTTATATAATTTATTGTTTAAGTTTGAGGTAGGCTGAAGATAGGTTCAAGTTGTATAGTGGATATGTGGAGAGTTGGGAGTGGACAGGTTACAATATATATAGTGATGATCACACATACTGCTATCACACACATATATATTTAACACTAAATAATATTAAATATTGTGTTGTTTTTGAATACTAATAAAAGAATTAAAACCCATGAAGAAAGAAATGTCTTAATTAATAAAGAGAGGGAAATAGAATCGAAAGATTCTTATCTTTTACCCTCCAAAGTTAAGATTTTGGTAAAATAGAAAAAACTAAAATATGATTTATAAAAAAAGGTAAAAGTTTGAAGAGTTTAAATCAGATTAAAATAGAAATTTAAAACATGACAAAAGATAAGGATATAGTTCATAAAAGTACATATTTTGACGATAAAAACGAAATGCGTGTATAGAGTGTGTATAAAGTTTGGGTAAAGACAGCAATAATTAATGCTTGTCAAAATAAAAATCATTTTATTAAAAATTTATTTTATTAAAAGGAAAAGAAAGAAATAAGAATAAATGTAAATATTGGTACGAGATTGTGTAAAGGTAAATTT
This sequence comes from Epiperipatus broadwayi, assembly GCA_028023455.1. Classification (NCBI taxonomy): domain Eukaryota; kingdom Metazoa; phylum Onychophora; class Udeonychophora; order Euonychophora; family Peripatidae; genus Epiperipatus; species Epiperipatus broadwayi. Next base: position 16,649,690 of record JAQFVV010000011.1, read on the forward strand.
GTATAAATTGCTGAAGGCATATTAAAAAAAAAGGAAAAGTGTGAATGGAAAGCTACTAACAAAAGGATCAAGAGAATAAAAGAATGTGACAAAATGTAATTAAAATAGATAGGAGTTCAAGACAGTTCTCATCAAGATTTTGGTGGAGACACTGCTCTGATAATAAGCAGATATAATCGAGAGAAAGCAGACATAAGAATCCTTTAAAAGTTTAAAAAAACAACAGAGAAAACCAGAAACGTAGTGGAAGGATTCCAACGTAGAAACAGATCACTGCATGAACAGGAAAATGATTTCTAACATATGTGATGCATCAAGAATGGGTGGCTAAGGGCCATAATGATTGCTGGCTGATTCAGACTCACCATGCTTGAACGGTTCACGTCGCCATGTAACAACTGCTGATGTAGTGCCTGCTGGATGATCCGCTTGCCCTGCCCTTGATGTCCTAATATGGAGAAGTGACCACAAACCAAGTCCAACCTAAGAGCGACCGTTCCCTGCTAAAGAAGTGGAGGAATTCTACGTGGCGATCAGCAGGACCTCAACTTACTTCAGAGACTAAAGAAAATCTAGGTAAATTATATATCACACCTTTATAGACATATGTGCACATACTTTTAATTTAAACAATTGCCAATTCCTGATATTAGTGATACAGACAATATTTAAATTTTTTTCTAATACATGGAATGACGACTATAAATGTCTAATCATTTATAGGATCTTTTTTTTATATATTTACTCGTAGCATTATATCCAATAATTTGTTTCTATTGAGTGTAAAATATTTCAATTGATTTTTTGTTGTTTATTTTGTTATATTAAATATTTCTTATTTATTTAAATCTGTTTTGTCTCGTTCTTCACCATTTCAGACAGTAATATATCCATAGGGTTTGGGAAATAATTATTACTCCATTTTGAGTACTAAAATAACACGTGAGGCTAGTGGGCAGCATTCTTGATCCCATGGAATTTTATAAATTATCCAAGCACTGTAATTCTTTAAATATTACAGCAGTCAAGAGACAGTTGACCGGGAAAGATAACCTGGGGCAATATCCGTATAATCACAGGTTCAGTCATACGGATATAGAATCGTTTATGTCCATATGTTCTCTCTGCTTGCGGTAGCGGAAGGTGGATGATTTTGAATTTTTAAGAAATCCATATTATATATAAATAAAAGGGAAGTTAGCTTTCGATCATTGTTTCCGTTACAATATATATATAATGTAATGGAATGATGAATAGAATAAAAAAATAACATATAATATAATAATGCGTGATGTGTGACCATTTATTATTATATAGAAGTGTTCTTAAATTCAAATCATCTACCTTCCGTTACCGCAAGCAAAGAGAACATATAGACATAAATGAATTTATATCCATACCTGATCATACCTGTGACAATACGGGTACTGCCACAAGGTTATCTTTCCTGATCAGCTGTCTCTCAACTGCTATAATTATTAAAGAATTACAGTGCTTGGTTAAATTATAAATTTAATGGGATCAGTAATACTGTACAACTATCCTCATATATTACTTAGTACTCAAATGGAGTAATAATTATAACTAAACCCTCCAGGTATATTAAACTATAGAAATGGCAAAGAAATGAGACAATACAGATAAATTAATTAATGAAACATTTACTATAATAATAAAACAACAAAAAAATTACATAAAATATTTAAATTACAATAAACTCATTTAAATATAATACTACAATTAGATATATGTGTCAAATCCTATAAATGTCTTTAATCAATTGAAATAAATTATCCATTTATAGTCATTCATTCCCAGTATTATTAAAGAGTCTAATTAATGTCTATCTTATTAATATCTGGAATTGCAATTGCTTTTAATGTTAAGAGTATGTGCACGTGTGTTATATATTGATCTTTATTTACTTTACCTAGGTTTTCTTCTTTGACGTTACCTATTGTCCTGCCGACCGTCCTGTGGAATTCCTCCATTTCTTTAGTAGAGATGGCCATTTTTCGGCTTTGGCTTTTGTTTATGGGGTCTCCTCTTCTACACGTAGTGACTTCACAATACTAGGGTATTAATGGCATGGCAGGTGGATCATCAGACAGCTGCTATGCCAGCAGTTGTTTCATGGTGAGGTGACTATACAAATATGGTGGGTTTGGATTGAACAGCAACCATGATGTTCCTAGACACACATCCTTGAAGCTTCACTTACATTATAGGTTAGTTTAATATTCATTCAGTTTGTCAGTATGCTCCAAAAAATATCCTTCACTCAGCTTTTCTTTTTTTTACTTTAATGTCTGCTTCCCACTAGGTTCTAATCTCTACTTCTTCTCAGAGCAGTGCTCTCACTGAAGTCTCCATGTGAACTCCCCTTGAATTAATGTCTCCTTTCTTTCAAAATTCTTTTCTTATCTTGATCTCTTGTTTGTAGGTTTTCTTTCACACCTTTAATTTTAAAATGTTTTCTACAACTTATACAAAATTTCTTTTAATTTCATACGATTTTATAACATCGTGTTTTACATTCATTTCTCAATTATTATTCTTTTAAACAAAATTATTCTCATTTTAACCTGCAATAAACCTTTATCCTCTTTATACATACATTTGCATATGTATTTCATTTCATCAAAATGTGTAATTTTAAGAACAGATCTTTATCTTTTGTCGTATTCTAAATTTTACTTATATTTTTATTTAATACCTTTTAAGTCATTTGACTTCCCATTTTATTTATATTTCCTTTCTTCATTTTTAATCTTAAACTAAACATATGATTCTGATATTTTCTAACTTTAATACTTATATTTTTTTTCAAAATCTGAACTTTGGAGGGTAAAGATATTTCCCTCTCTTTATCTCATTATAGTAATTAAGATATTCCTTTATTCATTGGTTTTTTAATTCTTTTACTTATTTGTATATTTAAAAAAAACTACAATAGTTAATATTACTTAATATTAAATATATATGTGTGTGATCGCAGCATGTGCGATCATCACAATATAGTTTAATAGTGTAGAAAATTTATATACTTGTATATATACAATTTTTAAAAAGACAAAGCAAAATTAAATAAAAAAATTGATGGAAATAATAAATAAATAAAGTGGTTTGTTATTTTAAAATATATTGAACATTAAGAGGTCCATAAAAATGCATGTTTTTTTTTTTTGTTTCAGCTGTTATAGATTGAATTAAATAAAATTGGTATAAAAATTAGGGATTACACAAATGATTTCAATCAAAGAGCATCCACATCTATCTTCATGTGTTTTGGATATTGGACATATATTTTATTTTGATAATGATGCAGTTCTCCATCCATCTGTGATTGATCAAAAATTTTAGTAAAAAGCAATAACAAATTCAGATACTATAAAGCAGATGCCCACTTGCTTTAGAAACTCCTACAACAGCTCTAAAGAGAACATCAGCTCTAAAGAAGATGAATAACATTTCACTGAAATGATGGGATAACATTATTTGAAAAGATTACCAAGAATCTGATCCACTTTGTTTTGACTATAAAAATTTATCTTCCAATATTGTTTTGTATCTAAAATATGTTTAATTTCATATTCAATGGTATGAAATTAGATGATATTGAGGGGTGCTGCAAATAAATACCCAAATAAATGAATAATCATTAATAAATGAGCACAGAATCAACATTCCAAAACAGTATAAGTAATAATTTAGATTAATAGTTAATAACCATTAATATTTAAACAGAGTATCAATAACAATAATCAATAGTATTCTGAGACTCAATTTCCTTTTATAGAAACAAATATTGCCAATGCATTCTTTTATGTATTTAACACGATGCACATTAAACATTTTCTTATATTTAAACACCCAAAATATCTTAATTTTAACTGTTAAACAGTCTTCTCTATATCATTAAATATATGATTTATATAACTATCATAACAAAAATTATACAATAAACACAAATTATTTATACATATTAAATTATACGCAAATTTAATATGGAATAAATATTAAAAGTAATATAAAAATAAGATTTGAATGTAATTATTTAAATTTTATTTGAATCTGATTTTTACATTAATTTTAGTATTTGTATCATACTATTTGTGCATAAACACTCAAGTTTAATTATGTTTAATATTAACTTTAACAAACTAACTCACATACAACTAGTATCTTTATAACTTTTATATTAATATTTGAAAAATACTACATTTATTATTATAGCCATCATTAAATTTTTTATACCATTATAACAATTTACATATATATACTATAACATTTAATTTATTTAAGAATTAAAATTTTTTTAAACCTCTTTTTACTACTTAATATGGTCCCATTTACATATATATGGTAGAAGTATGTTGGCATTGGGTAAGATTTAAAAGTTAAAAAGTAAAATTTAAAAAATCAACAATGGCAATTGACGTTAATTTAGTTTTTTTTTTATTGGCATAATTTATTCATTTTTGATATGTACAGTGAAAACTATCTATTTAATTCAAGTAATTGTTAATATTGGAAAGAATGTAAGCATGTACAGATTACTAATCCAGACAAGTAAAAGAAAGTACAAACAATAAATTACTATCAGAGTAAAACCTTTTAATGATAATTAAAAAGGGCTGAAATAAGTTATAAAAAAAAGAACTTCTTACTTCAAAATAAAAAGGAAAATAGAAGATTATTTAGTGATAATAAAACAAAGGTTAAGAAGATATGTGCAGAAATCTCAAAATGGTCATCAGTATAAAAAAAACAGACAAGTTCAGAAGTGGTCATTTACCTGTGTTTTTTTGGCTGTTTCTTGTGTGCAGTAGTTTTGAAGCCATAATAAAATGTTCCCACTCAGAACTACTAAGCTGAACCTATTGTCATATGTGAGTAGAAACCACATCATTCATTGACACCTTCTTTCACAAAAGTCACCAAAATTTTTATCTAGCCTTGTCCTAAATATGGATCAGAAATGCAAAAGTGTTACCAGAAGGAAGCCATAAATAATTACTATGGACTCCTCATAAAATGAACTCACTGGTAAATTAATGGCCATATCATAACTCATATTTAAATCAAAAAGATTTGTGAACTAAATTCAAATGATAAACTTGAATTTAGACAAAAGAAAGGAGAGCCATCTGCTATTTAATCCTTCAAAATGAACTTTGAATTAAGTGGTTAATATATATATATATATATCATCATCATCATCATCATCATTATCAACTATTATCAATCCACTGCAGGATGAAGGTCTCTCCAAGTTTAATCCATCTTCTCCAATCTTTAGCTTCTCTTCTCCACATCACCCCTGCACACTTTCTTATTTCATCCATCCATCTCACATGTGGTCTCTTTCTGGGTCTTTTACAATCTCTTGGAATCCAGCTTAAAATTTCAATTGTCCATCTATTATCATCTCTTCTAGCAATATGTCCAGCCCAACTCCACTTCAATCTTTTAATTTTTTCAATGATGTCAGTAACACCTGTTTGTTCTCTTACCCATACATTGCGTTTTCGATCTCTTCTTGTTACTCCCAACATACACCTCTCCATACTTCTTTGAGTGGTCTGAAGTCTCTGTATTGCTCTTCTATTGAGTGTCCAAGTCCCAGATCCATAAGTAAGAACTGGTAAAACTCATTTGTTAAAAACCATCCTTTTCAAACACATAAGCATATTTCCTTTTAGTATCAAGTTATTTCTACCAAAAGCACTCCAACCAAGTTTAATTCTATGATTAATTTCCTCCATTATGTTTCCATCTGTATCAATAATCTGACCAAGGTATTTGTAACTGTTAACTTCTTCTAATTCATCATAATCAATTTTTATTTTCATATTTTGAGCAAACCGATTAAACATTACTTTAGTCTTTTTAACATTTATCTTTAGTCCTACTTTCCTACTTTCATCTGATAACTCCTGCAACATTTCCTGCAGCTCTGAAGCATTATTTGCAAAAACAACTACATCATCTGCGAAATCTAAATGACTTAAATAATCTCCATTTACTTTCACTCCTTTAGTTTCCCATTTTAATCCACAAAATACTTCTTGCAGCACTGCTGTAAAAAGTTTTGGAGATATGGAGTCACCTTGTCTTACACCTTTCTCAATGTTGACTTTCCCAGTATCATTATGTAATCTAATTGTTGCTGTTGCCTTTTTATAAATATTCTTTAAAATATGACAATATCCTGGATCTATACCTTGATGATCCAATGCTTTAATCACTGAAGAAATGTTTATAGAATCAAAGCCTTTTCATAATCTACAAATCCAAAGCATAATGACAACTCATATTCATTTGTCCTTTCTATAACTTCTCTCAATACCTGAATATGATCTACTGTACTAAAACCACTTTTAAATCCAGCTTGTTCTCTTGGTTGGTGGAAATCCAATGTTCTCTGTAGACGAGTTGTAATTATTTTGGTAAAATTTTTATATAAAACTGATAAAAGGCTGATAGGTCTGTAATTTCTAATATCTTCTTTATCACCTTTTTTAAATATTAATATTATTACTGCATTCTTCCAATCATCCGGTACATCTTTATCATTTAGACATTTGGTATATAACTTTGCTAAAATTTTTTCTGTTTCTTCACCTGCTTCTTTTAATATATCAATTATAATTCCATCATTACCTGGAGCCTTTCCTTTCTTCATACATTTAATTGCATTTCTCACTTTTTCATTTAAAATTCTGGGCAATTCGGAAGATGTAATAGATATAGGAGGTACTTGATCTTTATTACTATATAATTCTTGATAAAAATTTTCTACCAATTTCATGATGTCATCTCTCTTTTTAGTAATAATTCCATCTTTTTTCCTTATCGCAGATATAAATTTCCTACCAATACCAAAATATTGTTTTACATTCTTAAGACTTTTATTTTCTTCTACAGCTTTTCTTGCTAGTTCACAGTTATATTTTCTTATATCGTTTTCAACTCTTTTCCGCACCATTTTACAAAATTCGAGATATTCAATTCTTTTTAGTGCACCATTTTTGTATATCTTCATATTTCTTCTTTTCTTCATAAATTCTCTAGTTTCAATAGAAATTTTGTTGGTCAATTGCTGCTTTTGTCTACCAGCTATTTTTGTTGCAGTTTTTAAAAGTGTATCAGTTATTTTCATATTAATTTCATTCAAATCTGAATCATGTTCAAAATCTACTAATACTTGAAATCGATTTGTAAGTTCTAATTTAAATTCATTAGAATGTTTCTGAAGATTAGGAATATCAACTGTAAATATTGTTTTTCTTAACAATTTTTGTCTTTCTAGTTTTACATTAACACGCATCTTGCATCTTACTAATCGATGATCACTTCCTGTGTTAAATCTATTAAGAACATTACAATCTTGAAATATGTATTTCCTGTTAGTCAAAATATAATCCAATTCTGCTGTACCTTCATTTGGATGTTTCCATGTCCATTTTCTTTTAACATTTTTCTCAAAAAAAAAATTCATAATATAAAGTTTTTCTTTTTCTGCAAACTCCACAAGTCTATGTCCTCTCTCATTTCTATTACCATAACCAAAATTACCTACAGCACTTTCATCTTTCATTTGTTTACCAATTCTAGCATTAAAGTCTCCCATAACAATTTTAAAATGTTGTTTACTCTTATCAAAAGCCTTTTGTACATCCATATAAAAATCTTCTACTACTTCATCACTATGAGAACTTGTTGGGGCATAAACCTGAATTATCTGCATTTGGTATCTGCTATTAAGTTGTATAACTAATCTTGCCACTCTGTCTGATACACCATCAATCTCCACAATATTGTTCTTCCACTTTTTATTTATAATGAATCCTACTCCACTTGTATTTCCAATATTTGTGCCTTTATAATAAAATATATGTCCACTTTTTAAATCAAGTGTCTCTTCACCTTTTCTTCTAACTTCACAAAGTCCAATAATATCCCATTTAATATAAGAGAGTTCTTCTTCTAATTCTTGCAATCTTCCTTCACTTGAAAGTGATCTGCAGTTGTAAGTACCTAAATAAAAAGTTGTCATCAAATGGTAGCCTGGGTCCGCAATCAGGAGATTCTTAGCACCCTCCGCCTTCGGCCACCAACCGCTGCCTTGGTTGGTGACTTTACAGCCTCCTGGGAATAAGGGCCATGCTTTATTTTTGTCTGTCATAATTGTATATATGTATTGGAAAAATATTTATCATTTACACAAACATTCATTCTGCCTTATCAGGCACTGAGAAGAAAGACCATGGTGTTTCTCGATCTTAAACTCAGAGGTAAAAAGCCAAAAAACTCACCACGCTGGCTAATGCGTGTTGGTGAGCAGCCCATCCATGTTCGTATACTATATGAATAAACACATAGTAATAACAGCTGCAACGACAAGAACGTATGGAGTGGACATTAGGAATTTGCCCTGCTCGGTTCCTTTAAGGCCTCCAAGAGGAATCAAAGGGTCTCCTTTCAGTTAATAGCAAACTGCTGTGTGTGTGTGTGTTCTTCCCAGTGTTATGATTCTTAATAAGTATTAAAACATTTAATGTTCTTAATAAAGCTGTTATTACTAATATAAACCTTTCATTGTACATTCTCAATTTTAGTTATTTAGATTTTATGATCAAGTTTAGAGAATTGTATAAATTACCTTTGCCAATATGCTTGAATAAAGCCTGAGGAAAATTCATATAATAAATTAATTAAGTGATGGGAAAACATGATTCCCAATCTTACTTTTAATTATTTGCTTCATAAGTCTCGAGAAAATGAGGTGAGAGTTAGAGGGTTACAGACCCTGGCACCCTTTTAAATTAATTAAAACCAATTACATTGACAAATTTAAGTTGTAATATATATTAGGTCAATTAATCAGGAAATATAACTATATTCATAAAATATCTGAACTCCTACTGGAACTGCCTGTTATCATTAAATAGTTTGATTAACTAGCACTTTATAGTGTGTAATATAAGGCTTAAATCGAAACGTAAAATGTTACAATAACTTCTCAACCCAGGACTTTGACATAAAAAAAACCATGACCTAAGATAAGTTGTTTAACATAAAAAAAGTCACTGCATGAGATTCAAAAGTTTTTTTCCCACAAGATAGAGTGGGGGGGGGGATTTTAAGAACGATGCTTTATTAAAACAAAATAACAGCACATGAATTAGATAATAAGAAATAAAAGATAGATAAGAAATAAAAGATAGAAGTAAAATCGGTTGAAATCTGATAATGAAGGAAAAGGCAGATATATATGGAGAATATAAGGTGACAAAGGAGAGGGGGGTGTTGCCATACATAGTTATTATCAAGACAAAAAATAAGATATTCAGTTTATATTTTTGTTGACTGTTAAAATAATAAAGTTGTGTTAAGATTTTGTTTTATTGCAACAAAAATAAGTTAAAGAGGGAAATATATGATATTGATAAGTGGTAAAACTATGGCAGAATGTGAAATAGAATTTAAAAAAGGCATGGAGTGAAGTTACCATGTGAATTAATGGCAGATTTTAAAGAAGAACTGAAAAAAAAGAACTAGCAGTGTTTATAAAAGAGGTTAAACATGAAATGGGGCAGATGATTAAAAGTGTGAAAGATGAGCTTAGTATAGAAATTAAAGAAATGAAAGAGTTAATGAAAGTAATAGAAGAGAAAGTAGAGAAATTCACACAAAATACTGAACCCATAGTGTTAGAACCAAATATGAAAGACAACCAGGAGATAGGAAAACCTACAGAAGCTCAAGAAAATATGTCAAGTGCAATAAACCCATTTAACATTAAAGGCTTTCTATGGGCATGAAGTGCAATTGCCAAGGGATCATATAAATAGTCTGGAGTGATACTTCTTGGTAAATGCAATGTCTGAAGCTGTGAATTTGATGGCAGCCATGAGCTACTTACAAGGAGGAGTGCAGGTGTGGTAAGAACCCTTGCTCAAGAACCAGACAACTTTAGTCTGTATGGGCAAGCATTAACTAAATGCTATTGATATGAAGACCACCAGGAAAGAATAAAACATAAGGTGGCCCAAGAAAAATATAGAGCTGATGAATGTTATGTTTTGTTTTTTGAAAACCAAGTGGCTCAATTTCAGGCTCTAACTGAATGTCAATTGTTGGTGAACAAATCATAAAAATTACATGTAGGAATTTTTCCAAACCCGAGGGACACCTAGTGATAGGAAACAGATGCAAAATGGTCAAACTAATGGCAGCATTGCTTAGTGCATTCAACAGAACAAGTCTGGGGGTGAAGAGCAGAATGCAAAATATATGCTTAAAAATTCTGAATCAGAGGAGTGAGGTCAAAATTAACACCTTAGCAGTCAAATAGTATGAAACTGCTAACTAAAGCAAAAAAGAAATTACCATACTGTAGATCACTGACTTCAGGAGAAAGATTTAGAAATCAGGATGGGTGCCTAGGAGAGGATCTGGTTATAAAATGGAGGGACTGGTGCAAGCAAAAGAGAGATGGTTCAATACATATCACATATAACAGTTATTCAGATAGATAATAGTAGGAGATAAATTTTGGCCAGATATCACCCTGCAGACCATGGATATGCCCCTGGGGAAATGAGAAATTGGATTATGACCTTGAACTGGATTATAAAGAAAAAAACCAAAATAAAATATATTTATAAGTATATGGAAGAGAAAATGATCGCAGCTGATATAGACTTTAAATCACAGTGATGATCGGGTAGACAGATACTGAAAAGGGGAAACATCATAAATCCTGACTCCTAACACATCAGTAAGTAAGATAAGACCATGCTTAAAAGCCCATCAGTCTCATAGTAGCAAGGTCCTGGGAAAAGGGAGATGGCCCAAGTCACCATGAGTCTAAAAGTTTCAAAACAGATTAGAAATGCTTCAATGTGAGCAGACTTGGGCTTTTTATAAGGAGACTTATGAATATGCTATAGGGATACAGGGGTGAAAATATTCCTCATTCCCACCATATTAGACTCTAAAAACACGGGCTTAAAAGCCACACATCACTTGGATAGTCTACAACACTATATCAGTAATGCTAATAATAAAATTTATACTTAAAACTTATTGAGAATAAAATAAGTTCAAACCCCTATTTCATTCTCATTTCCTAACCCTGGAGGTATTGTACTATTTACATAAATATGGTACAAATATGTTGGAATTGAATAAGATTTAAAAGTTAAAGAAGTAAAATTAAAAAAATCGGCAATAGACGTAATTTAGTTTTTTATTAGTTAGTATAATTTTTTTTATACATACAGTGAAAGCTATTTGGGTTTAAAATTATTTGTTTAATTCAAGTAATGTTAACATTGGAAAGAATGTAAGCACATACAGATTACTAATCCAGATAAGTAAAAGAAAGTACAAACCTAAAAGATTATCAGAATAAAATCTTTTAATGATAATTAAAAATGGCTGAACTAAGTTATAAAAAAATAAATTTTGTACCTCAAAAGTAAAAAGGAATGTAGAAGATTAAATGAGTGATAATAAAACAAAGGATAAGAAGATATGTGCAGAAATCTTAAAATGGTCATCAGTATAAAAGAAGCAGACAAGTTTAAAAGTGTCTTATCTGTGTTTTTCTAACTGTTTTTTGTGTGCAGCATTTTTGAAGCTATAATAAAATGTTCCCACCCGGAACTATTATGCTGAACCTACCTGCCATGTATGAGTAGATCAGATCGTTCACTGACATCTCTCACAAAAGTTACCAAAAGTTTTATCTAACCTTGCCCTAAATATGGATCAAAGATGTTAAAGTGTTACCAGAATGAAGCCATAAATAATTACTATGGACTCCTCATAAAAGGAACTTAAATCTGTAAGTTAATGGCCACATACATCATAATTTGTATCAAAATCAAAAAGATTTGCGAACTAAATTCAAATGATAAACTTCTAATTTAGGCAAAAGAAAGGAGAGACATTTGCTATTTAATCATTCAAAGTGAACTGTTTGAATTAAGTGGTTAATATTATTATCTGAATATATAAACAAAAAAAGACTTATAAATCCAAGAAATAATATATTTTAACCAGAGGACTGGTTTATATATATATATATATTGTAACCCTTAGTTTCATTCGTAAAGGAATGAATGATTGGGAAATAAATAATAGGATTAGTTTCTTAACTATTTCCGAGTAAACTTTTATTTTAAATTCAAGAAAAATTAAAAGCTTTATTTAGAGAGACCAATAACCATCTGGCTTATATTTAACATATAGAAAAAAATCTGTTTGTATTTTATTTAAATTTATAGTGTAGCATTATGTAGAGGGAAGGGGCACCATAATATCTTAAAAATGTTGATTTATATGTCTAAAAGAAAGGTTTTTGTGAATCATAATATTTATGAATAAAATGTTAGTGCAAATTGAAATTGGACTTGTTATAGATAGCATGTGTTTGACAGTTCTTTGCATGAGAATAGGTTTAAAATTTTAGGAAATTGGGAAAGATATTTTGTACTAATGAATACAAACAAGCAGTTCTCTCTTTAGTATTGTATGTGCGTCATATATAGATTTTTTTTTTCTTTGTGGAAATTTACACATTGTACTCTGGATTATTTGATAGTATAATGTAAAATGAATTTATTTTGTATGGGTTTTACAGGAATTGGTTATTGTTTTCAATTCTAAATTTGATTTAAGTTTTAAAGAAGAAATTTATTTATATAATATCAGTTCTATAAAATACACATAATTCCTATATTTTTTGAATATTTCTCATAAATCAAAGTGATGTAAAATGTATTAAGAAAGAAGAAATTAAAATAAAATTGGAACTGAAGGCAATAAACCAAAACCAACATTTAACAAATGGTATCAAAAGTTTGTCTTGAGAGAGAGAGAGAATCGTTAAATTAGAAGAATCAAAGTAAAAAAAAAAAGGAAGACTTGCAGGTGGTCTTTTTTTATTATTATAAAAACTAGTGCAAATGAAATACAGAGGGATTTTCTTGCTATTTCAATATCTGACCGTCTTTTCTGATCATTTCTCTCAGACAGCAGTTTGACTCAACTTATTAAGAAGTGTGTGCATTATTAAAAGATGAAGTCCTAAAACAAATGTATAAATGATGTACAATTTTCTCTCTTCAATATCAATTATGGCAAAATTAGTTCACAACAAAAGGTGCTGTACTCAACCTTCATATTTGGTGTTTAACAGTTTGTTTAAAAGAAGACATCTCAGGAATAGTATTTTATCCATGGCTCAATGAATTAAAATTTCAAGGAACGATCGGACTTTGATATAAAAGTTGGTTAAATACTCATCATTCAAATTAGCAATTTTTTTTTCTTGATTGTGACTCCAACCTATGAATATACATAAAAAAAAAAAGCATCTTGAACACTGTTTCGTTTGAAATTTTTTTTTGAAAGAAACTAAAGAACATAAAAAATGATGAAACTTAAAGAAATTAAAGTTATGGACTAAAATGTGAAACCAAGCATCTGGATTCGAACCCAAGAAGAAAAATATTTAAAATGCGAAAGTAATCTGCAGGACTAATTTTCAACAGTTTTAATTATCTAGACCAATGTAGCTACATCTTGAATGAAAAGAATTTTATGTGCGTCTGTAATCATTAATGTAAGACCGATATAATGTGTTTTCCAAGGCAGTGAACTAAAAATGGTAATTGGTGTTTGTGGACAATACATATGTGTTTTCTGTCAAATTGGTCTTGACAGTATAAATTATTCAGATTGAGCTCTGAAGGAATTCAAACCAAAGAGACAATGCGTAATGTTTTATTGTTTATTTATTTTGCTTTTATTTATATGTTTGTAGTATGTTTGATAGATATTTAACAGTTATAGGAATTTTTTTTAAAAAAAAAAAAGAAATGATTTTGACCTATAAGAAACCATAAGAAACTATTGAAAAAAAAAGTTAATGTATAATAGTGAGCAAGCATAAATGCTTATATATTTGTCATATAAAAAAAAGAAAAGAGGAAAGATTTTTTTTTATTATCAAAATTATATGTCTATTATTAGATGTGTGAAAAGTATTTGACTAGTCGTTGCTATGCCTTAACATGTTGATGCAATCTGTTATGGTTATAAAGATTGAATGAGTGTTGATGTGTGCAAATATAGTACATGGGTTTGGTTCATGATCAGTCATAACTTTGTCATTTGCATCAGACTATCATTGCCCTGTGTGTGTGTATGTGTGAAGCTATAAATGTTTGGTATTACTGAGGTAGAGTTATCGTACCACCTCGAATGGATAGATAAGAAATAACTATCTCATAATTTAGTTACTATGTATGCAAGTATTAGGAGATCGAGAACTTGATCCCAGTTCCATTTGGATTTATTAATTAAGTAGGAATTATTGATACAGTTGTGGTAAAATGTTTTGCATGTCTATTTAAAGTAAATGTGTAGAGATTAGTTCCTCACATAATACGTAGCCTCAGGAAGAAGGCACTTTTCTGGAAAATGCTAACATTTGAAGTTATGAATTGTTTAATTTCCCTTACTGAGACACTACTGTGTGCATTGTGAAATGCTGCATAGTGATATGGAATATATAGAAGGTTTCTTGCAAGATAGTATAAAAGTTGCTATTACAGGGTTAGGATTATAATCAGATGTGGGATGATGTGGGGGATGACAGAGAGTTACTTTAATTTATAAGCTGGCCAATCTGTAGTCAGAGTTTGTGGAAGGTAATAAAATTAGACATCATCAAGCTGTGGCAACATACTAGCCTATCGAGTTTATACTGTCGCTAGAGTGGTAGCATAATAATCAGAATTATAGGGGGATAGCAGTGGATATTTAGTATGCATGGAAATACAACTAGGGTTTTATATTTCAACCCATTTGTTAGACTGATTAGAAATTTTGGATATAACATTATCTTCACATAGGAAATGCAAGATATTATTGCTTGTTGGAATAGTTCAATTTATAATTGTTGTAATGAAGGGAGGCCAAGAAATTTATAGGCTTTGTGTAAAGTCATAAGATAATTTATATTTAAATGCAGAATTCTGATTCCGTTGGTAAGTGCATTAACATTAAACTGAAATATGGGTCAAAACAGTGATTAAGTTTCAAGGAAATTTAAATAATCTGAAAATAAATATCTTTTATTATTATTATTATTTTTTTTTTTTTTTTAGTTGAAGTGAATTTCATATAAATGAAAGTAAATTTTTATTTTACAGGAAGAATGATATTTGAGATTGTAGTGATACTATATATATGTGTGTTTCTTTCTTGTTTAAGTGTAATAAATATTTGTTATTGTTATAAATTTACATATGTGTCTTGCATTTTGATATTTCCAAATGATTAGAACCTATCCAGAATTTATATCTAGAACATTAGACTGCCTTATAAAAGGTATATTTTATAGACTACCATAACCAATTTTATGAAGGTGATATGAATATAGGTATTAATATCAGATCACATTTAAATTTATGAATTGTCTTATATTGATTGATTTCTATAGTTAACTTACATAATTCATTTTCATGATTGATGTCCATTGTTTATCTCCATAGTTTGCTTCCACAATCGATTTCCAAATTCACCTTGGTAAAATATCAACCAAGAAATGTTTTTTTTATTATTATTTATATAGGGGGGGGACGACGACTTGATCATTTTATGTGGATAAAGCATATATCTGACTCATAAAATGTAATAGATTTAAAAGTACTAGTTAAATTCGGCAAACAGATGATACAAAATAAAATAAAATGAGCGAAAATACTCAATTTAGAGATGTTAAATTTAGTTATTTGGTTCGTTACAATTTATTAGGAGTAGACATAAAATCCCTTTTCTGCTTTTGGTATTTAATATGATTCCCACTGGTAATGTAATTTAGCAAGTTTTGGGATCATATCCATTGTATTGTAATCGTTAATAATTGCACTTTATTAGCAGATTAAAACCTTGAGAAAGATGAGTACTTTATTAAATTTAATTGAGCTAGCTTGGAAGTAATATAGTGTAAATATTAAAATTGGGAAATACTATTATGATGATGATGAATGAATCTATAGTTAGTTGGAATGCATATAGGTGTGTTTTGGGAAATAAGGTTAAGATTTGTCAGTTAAGAAGATATAAAGGAGAACATAACACAGACATTTAGTGTTATATAATTGTGTCTATTGAGAGTGATAGATGCTGAGATTGAAAATAATAGTAGTGGGGTTAAATGGAAGGATTTATAACATTTCGTTTGTTCTACTTTAAATTAAATAATAATCTATAGTATATATTATAAGCATAAGTTCGAGTTCTCCACATCAATTACTAATTTATTTTGACATTTACATATTACAAATATACACAACATCCTTGTAATTACCACTTGAGATCATATATCTATATAAAGTTGTGGAAGAAAGTTGTCTCTATTATTTAGTTAGCAGTAATAACTTATCACAGAGAATTTACATAATTGTTATCAAGTTTAAAATTAAGACCATAATAAATTGAATTGGATGTATTAACATTATATATTTTTTTGAGACAATTTAATTACTTTCTTCAGCATATCCTATAGTAATAGGCATGGATGATGATCTCTGATAGGCATTACAATTTTGTAGTTACAATTTGGCACCCGGATATACATAATCTTATTATTACTATTATTAGGTAAACGCACTAGCATTCCTTGTTTGGTTACAGAGTTATTTCCAATCAACTATCTACTTGCCTAAAGTGGAGGTTAGAATATATATACACACACCTGGGTCTCGTTTTATGCGGTAGATAGGTTCCACAGAAAACCTGCATTAAAAAAAAATCGCACAAAAATAGACTTAATTTATCTTGAAAAATGGGGGATCGGTGCTGTAATTTTCAGAATTCACATAAAAGCAAAGCAATAAAGAAAAATTACTTTAAAATTTGCATTAAAAAAATAGACAACTGAAGTATGACTAATAAAAAATTTCAAATATTTGAAAAAAATTGGTACACGACAAACTTTTTTTACTTTTTTTTATTAACTACAGTATTTAATTTGACATTTTTTCATACATATTTTTTGACGATATGTGGTTCATTTTTTGTAAACTGGTAAGAAATCAGATTCGTCGATATGATGTGATGTAGCTTTTCCTTGAACGAAATCAAGAATCTCTCAGCAATTATGCCCAGAGAAACTTGTTAGCCACTTTATTTTCCATTCCCACTCTAAGTTTTCCCATATTCTGCTCCATTCCATTTACACAACTAGTGCCAATTTCAGTCTTTTGCTGTGTTAACAACTGATTTTTACTACTGAAATAAATTTTAAATGTTCATAAAATGATATCACAATCAAAACAAAAAGATTATACATTATCATTAGAAATATTATTTTCAGTTTATAAAATCAATAAAATCTTCGTTATTTGTTTTAAAAATCTACATTATTTATTTCTGTTATACCTAAGAAAATATGTTTTAAAAGTTTAAAATTTTTGAATATTTATTGCGATATTTTTATATGTAAGTATAAATCTATTATTATTATTTACTCATTAGTATAAGTAGGTTATTTATTCTAAATACAGCTTCAGGCCATATTCACGTTAGCTGCTAATATAACTTTATATTTTTGAAAAAAAAAAGTATTTCAAATCAAAAGAAGTTATTAATAATTTAAATTTCTTAATATCTAATAAATATAGTGAAATATGAAAAATATTAAGAAGAAACATGAATCGCATAACTTCAAAAATCACATTAAAATAATCTGTATAAAACAAGATCCAGGTGTGTGTATATATATGTGCATGTGTTTTCCATTGTTATAAATAATTCTTAATAAGTGTTTAAATATTTAATGTGTCTTAATAAAACTTATTATTAATATAAACCTTTCATTGTAAGTTCTCAATTTTAGTTATTTAGATTTTATGATCAAGTTTAGAGAATTGTATAAATTACCTTTGCCAATATGCTTGAATAAAGCCCGGGAAAAATTTATATAATAAATTAATTAAATGTTGGGAAAATGTAATTCCTGATCTTACTTTTAGTTATTTGCTTCATAAGCTTCGAGAAAATGGGGTGAGAGTTAGTGGATTATAGACTCTGGTACCCTCTTAAATAAATTAAACTAATTCTATTGGCAATCCAAGTTGTAATAAATATTAGGTCAGTTAATCAGGAAATATAGCTATATTTCTGAAATATCTGAACTCCTACTGGAATGGACCATTTTGATTAAATAGTTTGATTAACTAGCACTTTATAGTGCATAATGTAAGGCCTAAATCAAAATGTAAATGTTACAATATAAACATTGAAACTATTAAAGAAATATTTTTTGTGTATCACTTAAATGTATACTGTATTAAAGAGATATGTAATCTTTTTAAAAACAATATAAAGATATGACAAACTGTATAAATCATCTGTTGCTGAATAAAAAAACTTAGCTTAATTTTTTTTACCACCATTTTTTTTTTATTATATATTTAGTATCGTACTTTCTTAATTTATATTTTTATTAATCTACTTTTTAATTAAATTAAAACAATTCAAACACATAATATATATATATATATATATATATATATATATATATATATATATATATTGTAAGGATCACTATAGGTCTCATTCCTATCCTTACCATTAAATGCATTGGAACATAAATATATACATGGATGTGTTGATTTATAAAAGCTAATACATCTATTGAACAGTGTAAGTTGATGATATATAACGGTATGAATAAAATTATATTGTAGTTTAATGAACTGGAAATGCTTGAAACAAAATCATAAATTTGTTACTAAATTTCATTTTATGAATATTTTAAAATAACCTTTGACAAAACGATATTGTTCAAACAGCTGAGAAAGTTTTGTAAAGAAAGAAAAAAAAGGAAAACCGATTTTATAATTTAGTGTTGTAATGCAAAAGGGAAGAGAAAACCTGATAGAACGTATGCAATAACCATAACAACAACAACTATTTTTTTTTTCTAATGGATGGAAAAATTAAAAAACGTATAGAAAAAGTTATACGGAAGATTTTCTTTATTTATTAATGATGGCAAGTCAGATAATTTGAAAAGTATATTTTGGTAAAAACGTTTCTCAACATTTTAAAGAAAGAATAATTAGACACGCAAGGATGCATAAAACTGTAAGTTGTTTAATTTGATATATACATGTAGAAAAAGAAAAAAGTAAAACTGAAATGGAGGAATATTACTATGCTTCCATTGGAATTGAACTTTTACATGAACTATGGAAATTAAAGAAATAAATAAATTATAATCAGTTGATTGAAGCATAATATGCACCAAGATTTTTTTATTTTATTTATAAGTCTATTGAATTATTTGTTGTGAGACATGTGAAAAGATATTTATTCATGTAATCAAGCATTTGATAATTCTAGTACTGTTGAAAATTTAGACTTAATAATGTTTGTTATCCAAAGATTGACTTTAATCATGTTTTGTTTATCATATAACTATAACGTACTCACTGCTGATATAAAAAAAAAATCTTCATTGTTAAAGGTCAAGGCAACTCAGATGGTTTTTGAAGAGGGTGATGAACACGATCGATAGGTGTGAATTCCACCATCATATATATATATGTATACAATTTACCAAATATTATGTGAAGTTTTATATATCAATTGTGAAAGTTGCTAAATCAAGGATTATCCAAACTACTTGGTCAGCTTGTGGGAGATGGATAAATTGTTGAAGGCACTAATTTGAAAAATGGAGCAAGTATAAGAGATGCTGAAAATTCCCAATTTATAATGAATTTTTCCATTTAAAAGAAGATACTCATGTTGATCAAGATGTTTACAGAATCATTCATAAATGTATGTTGATATGTAACTGTTTGTTTGTTGTCGTTGACATGCTGATGTTATAGATTTTGTAAGGTTTACTTCCATATTGATTTTTTTTTTTTTGAGCTAGAAGTACTGAAAGAATTTAAATTTATGCATTTCATGATGTAAAATGTGTGTAAAAATACTAAGAAATATGTGTGTTTTGCGTGCCTGGATCATTGAAAAGTAAAAATAAAGCATTTAATATACAATTAAGAAACTCAAGCTTTTTATAGTTAAATCATATGTTTAATTAATGACTTTAATAATATGACTAATGATATAATGGCCTCCGTTATTCCCCTAAATTAATGAAAACTAATTAGACAATAAAAACAGATTAATATGTTTGTGGTCCAAATCTTTTATTCCCAATTTTATTAAAATAGTCAACTTGAATCTCCTCGATCAAATACAATAGTAAAAATCTTTCGCAAAGCATTTCTAATTGCTTTGAGCTAAAAACAGAGTTTAAAAATTATTTAAAATGTATATAGTTAAATCTGATATACGTTATAAGCTAATGGCGGACAAAAGAGGCGCTATTGAGGAGTTCAAGTTAGCAAACAAAGGAAACTTTACACGTATGGAATTTAAAAACATAAACAAAATTGGAAAGAGATTTTTAAATGAACAATTAACTATTAAACTTAACCGCAATGCAATACCAAATATGTATACATTGGTAATGAAGAATAGTGAAAGGAAAAAGGTTAAATATAGATAGATGATCACACATATATATTTAAGACTAATCTAATAAGAACAATGGTTAAATTACATAATCGTTACATAAAACAATTCATAATATAATTCAATTAAGAAAGATATATAAAAAAAAATAAAAAGGTAGAAAATAAATAGTTCAATGGAGGAGAGATAATGATTACCGTCCTTGTTCCTTGGTCATGTTCCATCAACGAGCGTAGCTTGATCCGTCCATCGATAGCTATTTGTCCGGACAAGGAAGGTGGAAATAAGTAGCATGCTTTTACGAAAAGTCCTACAGACACAGCACAGAGTTCAGATGACTATGGAGTGGATATTAAAGCATTTTGATGGTATTTAGGAACCTCGGCGATAGGCAAAGCTATTTATTTGCCTAGCCGAGCATAGTAGAATCCATCAAACTTATATGATTTTTAGTTTGAGCAGGTTCAAACTTCTTCATGATTTGTAGACGATAATTGTAGACTTTTTGGAATAAAATCACAAACAAAATCTGACAGAGTTCTCCTAAGAGAAATCTGAATGCACCTTGCAATAGCAAAATCTGAATGCCTTGCAATAGCAAAATCTTGAATCAACCTTGCAATAGCAAAATCTGATATGACTCTCCTCTTTTGTTCTCTCCCTTTTATAACTTTTTTCTCAGCTACCTTCTATTGTTTGTATGATCTTAGATCTTGATAAGCCCACCCACACTCTTTTGTTTCAAGGTAACACTTTCTAAAAATAAGCTTTTATTTAAAACTCCAAATTTATTTCTTTAAAGTTTGAATTTTTATTAATTAAAAAAGAAGGAAAGAGAAGTCCATCTTTAATTAGCCTTGAATGGACTAATTAATTAAAACATACATTCTTTTAGAAAATGTTTGGCAGGCTTATCTCAAAATAAATCATACTAAATATTTTAACAAGATTTTACAAAAAAATATATTCTTATTTTTTTATAGTAAATAAGCATTTTATTTCAGCAGAATTTTGCATTAACTCATATATATATACGCTTGACGTATATATATGTTTGCCCAATAGGTTTTACAAGCAATTTTTATTAACAGAAATTTAATCTTTGACTGGGATTTATTTAACACGAAATTTAACTGTAAATACAACTTTAATAACATAATTAATTTTAGCTTTAATGCAAAACCCTGCTGATATTGGGCTATAAACTTAGTTCAGTCCTACAATGCTAACTAAATTTATAAGAAACAGTGAAGCATGGATCGTACTTCAGATCCATTGCTTCAAAATTTTAAATTGTAAATTTTATATCATTAAGAGATTTGAAGGTAGTAAGTGTTAAATAGAAGTAGTAGTCATTTTTGTTTATTTGTTGTTCGGAGGAGGTGGGTTCAATATATATATATTATAACGATCCGGAGAAAGAGAGCTTAACGTGATCTGCACTACAGGGCGCCATCTAGGCATTTGAACCTAGAAAAATTTATAAAGTAGGCAGATATGTAAGTCAAAAAAAAAACTTTTTTTTATTTTATTTTAATAAATATATTTTGATATCCAGTCATTAGCCCAAGTCACTAGTCTCATTGGAATAGCAGAGATTTATATTCATAAAAAAAATTCTTATCTAAGAATAATTTAAAAAAAGAATAAATTAAGCCACTACCAGTAATTAACATACAAACATTTATTTACACACATATATATATATAAAATTTAACATTATTATTTTAGTATATTTATTTTAGATTTTAATTTGATTTTATAAATTTAATTTTACATTTTAATTTTTATAATATTATAAGTTTACATTTTAATTAAGTTCGCACAGATTTGTTTAAAAATGTTGAGTATAGATCGGTTACATAGATTCCACGGTCAAAAACATTTCAAAATAAACATAAACGATCAAAATACAAAATCATTGATACCGTCAATTGCAGAGGTAAATTTATAAGTAACCCAATAGCATTCACCATAAGATGCTTGAATTAACACCAATAACTTAAAAGACATCCAAATAAATACATTTTAAATACTCACCATAAGGTATCAGTATTTACCGAATGTCTATATATATTTTGATCGAATATGAAAACCAAAAACATAATCAACCGATAACGAACCGATGCAAGCGTCTATACCCAACTTAAATTTAATGCATCTTTATTTAGAGTGTCGAGTATGAATAGACTACATAGATTTGCATTTGAAAAGAAAATATTCAATCCTTGTTTAACCTTAGGCCAAAGGTTCGCAGTCAAACCAAACTTCAATCCATCTGATATATCGATGTGTTCAATGTAATATGAATACGGCAGTACAATTAGGTTAAAAGAAGAAACTGCTTCGCATCAGATAGGAATATTACATCTATCTGATGATGAGAGCAATAAAAAAAAATTCATAGGAAGCAACTGCAGTCTCCATCTTATAATTCCTCCCATAGGCAAAACGAGTGTGTGCAGCGTATAATAGCAATTCTGCCCATAGCGAATCTCGTACTACATCTACTAATTACACCAATATATCCAATCCATTGACCTAATTCAACTATGAAACGAATAACCTAAGATTACCCTCCCCTAATATAACTTTACAAATCTATATAGCCATTCACGCCCGACTTAAGTTTAATATTTATATAACTAGTTTAATGAAAAACAGAAATCATAATAAAACTTAAAGAACAAATAAATAAATAAATGGAACTGATTTTACAAAAGAAATACATTAAATAAAATTATAACTAATTAATAAATAACGTTGGTCAGATAGGATTCTATTTCTTAATTATTTTAAATACAGAAAGTTTTTAATTTAATGTTCATTAATTATAAAGTTCTTATGGTTTAAAACAGTTCATCTTTATCTGTTGCTTGCCATTTGAACGTGAATTCCCACGCTGTCCAAAAAAGATTGGTATTCTGTTGGCCGTTTTATTTATTCATCCGGAGGTTTTTTACTCCAGCTGGTCCTCAATGTAGAAAACGATAGTTCATTTCTCTTTCTTCCTAGCAGAACTGAAGGGATTGAAGAGTGCGTCTTTTCAATCCCTTCTCCTTTAACTCCGCACTAACACATATCTGTCCACTCATAATAACCAACTCATTTTTATTTTCAAACCTTTTCTTTTATAATAATTTTGTGGATTAACTCAACATTACGTCATGATGGTGAAAACCTTTTCGTTGAGGTCTGATTTCCCGATGGATTTCTTTCATTTGCTAAAAGTTTCTATTGTTTTCCTATCTGACCGATGCTTATACATTTAAATGCCCAAAGGCTAGTTTCCTAATTAAAATAATCATTTCCATTTTACAAAAGATTAATTAATTTGTTTTCAAACTTAAACATATATTTTTATCTCTAAATCTTTTCTGAAAATTTAGTTTTAAACTACTCTTTTTTTTAATAAAGTTTTATTTTAATAATTATTTATCTGTGCGATTTTATATATATGCGAGTTTAAGATGATTTTTTAATTTTCAGTTTTTAATTCTTAAAAAAGAAATTTTTATTGGCGAACTTTTTTTTTTATATGTTTACTAATAAAAAATAATGTAACGTACGTATGTGCCCATTACAATATATATATATATATATATTCACTTCTACATATTAAACAACCATTAACTATTTATGGAGTTATTAAAAATATTAGAATTTAACATCTTAATTATTAACAGGGAATTGGTTTGATAGAGACTTTACATTTTAATCCCTTCTAGTATCAACGACTGGTTTACTATCTATATAACAATATCAAAGTTAGATAAAAGGAATTGCTTTGTGTGACTGGTAAATTAGCATTTATACAAGAGAAAGCATTATTGGTAAGTCTATTAAAATGATTCTAGAAAATCTGTCTTGTAAATTATTTTTATGATATGTATATATGTAAGTAGAGGGATTTGAACTTAGGATTTTGCAGCCTATATTCGATTCCACTACATCTCAAACACCTATACACATGACAACATACATGCAAAAAAGATAGATAATCCCTAATATACATTTCATGCAGAACCACCACTCGTGAGTTGAGCCCGATCATGTGTGTCAGTTGCCGTTGTTTGAGATAAACTGAAGATACACATATAGATTGAAAAATTCTAAGTTCAAATCCTCTACTTATATATATATGTTAATTCTAATATTTTCACGGATAAAAGATGTCATATTATTATTACTATTTGCGGGATATTCCGTGTAGTGAAAAAGCTAAATGCTGATGTTTCAGTACAATATCAAGTACTCCTCAGAGCATCCTCTTTCTCAAATCATGCATTCTTATGATTTGAGAAAGAGGACGCTCTGAGAAAGGTACTTGATATTGTATTGAAATGTCAGCATTTAGCTTTTTCACTACACGGAATATCCCGCAAATAGTAATAATAATGACATATATATATATTATACCAGTCACTCAATCTATTCTGACACAGAGGGAAAATAAATATGAAAAGAGTGATTATACAGAAAGTGAATTATTGGTTTTTATGCTGGGTTTGGGAAAAGATAAGGGGGATTTAGATATAAAGGTTATAGAGTTGACAAAAATTATGTTGTGGAAATGGGATAGAGCAGATTATGGGTAAATTTAGAGTGGGGAATGTAAAAGAAAGTGGCTAACAGGTTTATCTGGGCATAATTGCTGAGATATTCTTGACTTCGTTTAAGGAGAAGCCATAATACATCACATCACATCACATCACATGGAAAATTTATTTACTGTGATCAGAATAGATGATGATGATGGTTTGCACCAACTAGACTCAGGGAGAAACAAGAGATCTTAAACTTGTTTAGACAATTGAGACACCAAAGCACTAAGACAAACATCAGCAAAATTAAGTTTAAACAAATTCTAAAATTTTATTAAGAGAAAATAAATTACGAAGTGTAAGTTTATGACACCATAAATAGGGTTAACTCAGGTGTCTACCAGAAAGACTAAACGCAGAGCTATGACAGACCAACTGATCTTCTAATAAATTAATTATAAAGGGAGGAATCAAATTTCATTCAGTAGAGTTGGTCTTCACTTTCAGATATTTAAACAATACGTTCGTGAAACAAATCAACAAAACCAGCGCTGACGAGCTTTTCGAGACCCAAAAATGTGTCAGACCAAGCTGCACCTATTATTATGTTTAAAATAAAGGTGGTTGATTTACCCCATGAACAATCAAAAAATATGATTTAAAAATGAAATGAAAACAAACAATTAAAACTGGCAAATCCCCAACCAAACAGTTGGCAAAAACTAAGAATAATTAAAAATCTCAATAGGAGACAAGTAAATCTTTAAAAAAAACCAGTTATGTCTGCTACAGCAATTAATGAAAATGAATTACAAACAAATTCTGAGTACACGCTCTGATAAATTTAAAGCACACGTAATAAATACAAAATAAATCTATCGGAGAGTGCACATGAGCACAAAAATATTAAAAGTTTTAAATGCTTTGGCAGAATGAAAGTCTCGCTCACCTGTAATTTAAAAAGGGATAAATATTATCTTCCTGCTGACGACTTATAAAATTACAAAGAAAAACAATTCTAATTTCCGCTTTCAGAGATATAAGAAACGAAATCTTCACCTGTGGAAAATTAGACAATAAAGTCGCCCGCCAAAAGAATTTTGGAGGTTTGCAAAAGTGCAAACACAGTGTTTAAAATTAATTATTGAATAATAAAATAATTACAGGTAAGCAAAGCATTTATAAAAAGTGAGGCATAAAAATATAAAACTACTTCGTCACTCTCCAATAAACAAAAATTGAAAGCAACTTGGAATCTTAAAACTAAGATTCCAAGACACACTGCAAAATATTAGAGATCACAACAAATGTTAAATATGAAGCTATATTGTTTAGGAATACATATTTATAATTAGATTGAGCGGAGATTTAATGAAAAGAAATTTACCCTGGGAAGAATATAAGCAAATAATTACCTTTCGTTAAAAACAACTTTCACGTAGAGTGCACACTATTATTTTAGTTCATTTTCAGGTTCTTTGGCCATGGCAAAGTAGAGGTAAAGAGGTTCCGGCTTGTTCTAGATGTTTAAGGCATTACTGGAGCAAATTTGGAAGTCAGGGATCTGTCCTTTGTTAAGTTAGCAAGCCATTCTGAAGGTGATAACACATACAGTATTTGTCATCTTGTTGCAAGCAAAAGGATTTAACAACAGCGAATTTCCTTGAAGAATTTCAATGTTCGAACTGATATAAACTTTCACTTGAGAAACAAGTTGTCTAGTTAAGAATACTTAATAACTCTCTCCAAATTTCAGGGCTATTTATACCTCGCTTCATTTCCCACGAAACACTTTCCTTGTTGAATTCCTACACCTTAGGCAGGGCAAATATTAATCTCCCGCTCAATCTAATCTAAGAATTCTACCCAGGGATTATTAAAACAAAAACACAATTATATAAAAATCAAATCTCCGCTTTTAGAATTAATTTACAATAATTAAAATAAAAGCAACAGGACTGTAATTAGCTAGCCAGCTTGTTTTTAAATCAAATTGATTTTTAAAAAAAAGTAAAAACAAGCGGTATAAGAAAACTATTTCAAAATAAATCTATAACATTAAAATAATCCGTTTTAAATATAAACATATGTGCATTTTGATACCTGTACTCTTTCTAAATAATAATAAAATTTAAACATTAAATGTTTAGTGAAAATTAAAAACTTAATTTTTTTTTTTTGTAATAACACCATTGAATCGGATTTCAATCCGGTTCAATATATATATATATATAACATTCAGTATACTGAATGAATAAGGTAATGATATATGTATATTGTAAAATTTATTCTATCAGAGTATGTAGACAATTATCAACTATTACAGCAATAAATCTTTAGCGCAAAAACAATAATTGTTTATTTGGTGAGCCAGGTTTTTTTTTTGACAAAGAAACACTCTATGGAAATCCTGTCTTAACAAAGTAACAAATATTGTTTTGTGCCAAATATTGATTTCCGTACTAGTTGATAATTGTTTACATACTCTGGTAGAACATATTTTACTAAATATTATCTATGGTATATACATAAAACATAGTTTATTTTACTCATATAGTAATGGCATAATATCTTACTAACTGCACTTTTGCAACATATTATCAGTGATTAATGATTAAATCTTAATGTAAGAAAAAAAATTGTAATAAGTATTCATTCCTTGTTAATCCACTACCCTAATATTTACATAAAAGTTAATCTGCGCTCAATTAGACATAATCTTTTAATAGTTTATTACAGGCACACAGAAGCAAATTGGGGGGGAGAGGCAAATGACAATATATTGTACCGGTCAAAATAGTATGCTCACTTAACAAGATTCAAATCCTAAGCAAAAGTACCTTGAATCCAATCATGCTCGAGATACACAGTTCTGGAGGAGTCCTGAATTCTAATCTATTTGCCTATTCTTCTAATCTCTGACCCAATGAACAACAATTCTGATGACATAGTAAAATTATTTTAAATCCATCCCCAGGAGCAAAGCGGTAGAGCATAAGATCAAACTGATGATGATGATCGAGGTCAGAGTAGCCCAGGAATTACATTTGTGATAGTTATATTTATTAATGCTAAGCTCTTAGCTAAAAAATAGTTCTAAATATTAACTAGAAACCAATAATTCAACGACAAAACGGATTTACATGAAATAGATATATTTATTAAATATGAAACAAACGCATATATATAAAAGATTTAGGAAATGTATGTATATTTTACCAAATAGTTTCATGCTTGGGACAATATTATTTATTTACAAGACTTGGGGAATTTGTTGTATAAAATCCCCTCTATCACTCATTTAATAAATATAACTTTACAGTACAATTTTATAGTGTTTTATAACTTATGCGGAGTTAATAAGCTAATTAAAGAAAACTTTTGCTACGGAGCATTGTGGATGCCGAAAATAAATATAAAAGATCGTGACAGTTTTAATAGTAAATGATTTATTTGATAATGGGCAAAATATATGATTTCAATCATGTATTTCTTAGGAGAACCATTATTTATATTTTTATTTGCATTGTTTGACAAAGACGTCTTTTAGAAATAAGAAACAAACAATGCGTTTTATTTACGAGATTATATGATATAATAAATAATTTACGTTTGTTTACATCTATGGGAATCGATAACGGTTTTTCAAAGAAAGCTTTTTAACTCTGAACTGAACGTATTTTTATGAAATGAATCATTATCTTTAACACGTCATTGCAACTTACTAAAGGTTAGGTGGATGGTAATGGTACTAGCATACAATAATGAAATAAAGCCTCATGGCGATTGTGGATATTTTATCATTTTAAAAGAATATTTGAGACAAACTTAGATTTAATATGTCCGCGCATTCTGGCGGAGCGTTATCAAAGGAGAGGCTGAGTTTGAGATCCCAGATCATTATGTACTGCCATCCGCAGCACATAATCCTCATAAATCTTACGTTCCACAGAGAGTAGGGTCTCTGATTATGAACAATTTTGAAAAGTAGGATGGGAGCTTTAAGCTTTCGATGTCTCCAATAACAAAACAATCAAGAAATGGAAAAGATAAAATATCAGAATAAAGAAAAGGTATGCCAGCAATGTTATTGGACATGAATATAATTTTATAACATTATTTTAAAACTTGGAAATTGTCTAACCTCTTGCGCAATAATCTGTTTTCAATTCTGAGTCATTTAACAAATCATAATGAATAATAACTTCTATTTCTAATATTAAGCTAATAAAATTTATATTTAAAATTCGATTCCCATATACGTATTAACTGGAGAATTAGCCCTCTGGGCAATGGTAAAAGAAGGTGGAATTTTATATTAGGTGTCGCAATCTTTTATAAAGGCAACTAAACAATAAAATAAAATAAGCATCCACAATAAAATACTTTTAGATATGCAACCAACCTAGCGAACAATTTCTATTTTAAATAAACAAATGAATATAATTTTACTAATGAATTTAATTAAAGTCGCGAGATTGATTGATACCGACATATTAGAGAAAATAATATATATATTAAACAAAATAAGTTGTATACATTTAATTGAGCCGCATAAAGTTATGTAAACATAATTTAAGCATGAAAGCAACATATATTTAGAATTACATAAGTATTAATAAAGGATTATAGAGAGAGAGTTTACAAGCAAATCTAGCAAAACATCATAAATGGATCTATGAATTAATTTAGCTACAAATTATAAATCACCTGTGAATGTTCGTATTAAGGCAGCTCTAAATTACATGATTTTACCTAAAATATCAGCATAGCAGTGGGCAGGCAGGTTGGCAATTCTTGATCTCATATGGCTGGTCAGATGGAATTTTGATGACTGGTAGACAGTCCTCCAAGAGGAAAAAGAAAGGTGGACAGCTCCACTACTCACGCTTCATCACGCAGAACTTGTGTTGACTTCTTAAAAGTAATTAAACTCAACTGACTAAAAACTCCTCTGAACTTAACTAAAAACTGAAAGTCCACTCTCCTTTTGTTCTGTGACTCCTTTTATAACATTTTAATATCGCCCAGAATGCAATTTCATATACCAACCCTATCTCTATAATCCCTTTAAAAACAACATTTAATTAGCAAAATATTTTCAACTTATAAGGCTCGAAATACCATTTTTAGCTATTTTAAATCATTCGACAACAACTGATAAACGATTTGTTTTCGATCTTAATTGCGATTGACAATTTTAATTAAAGGCAACAAGCTGAATTCAAATCATTTGACAACAACTGATAAGTAATTTGTTTTTCGATTTTAATTAAGATTTATAAATTTTAATTATAGACAACGATCTGACTAGTGATAAAGATAATTTCAGTATTTCAAGCCTTCCCCATTTTTCTTTGTTGTTACATTCCAATAGTTTAATTAAATACTTTAAATCAAAATACATATAGATATAACAAAAAAAATTACAATTATATAAAGAAAATGTTTAGTTGTCAGCAATAAACATTAATAACATTATTGTTTCATTCATGTATATATATATATACGCATCATGCACACTACTGTTTTACTTTACTAAATAGAAATTAATTTTACTAATTTCTCCAATGATTCGGCATACAGTGTGTGTGTGAATAGCATATATTTATAGCAGGGTCTGAATTGCGGACCCCTAGGAGGTTAGTGTAGATGGTGAAACATGAAGCATTGATGATGATTAGACATCGATTGCTTCAATATTCAACTTTAAATAATTCCTTGTATTTCACGTTTTTTCTATTCCCACTCGTAATACTTAGTTATAATAAAATGGTTTACTTTCATTATATAACAGTACTAATATATATATATATAATATTATAAATTGATGTCTGTATTTCTTCAAAATAATATACGCAAATTTACAAATAAATATTTAAAAATACAGTATTTAAAAGCTTATAAAAATATATATATATGTATAACAGTCACTTAGGAGTGCTTTCAACTAACTTGTAGCTTTGTCAACTATCACGTTTAAAATGTCAGCTTTCCCATAATTCAATGATGTCAACTTTCTTATAATTCTGTGATCTTAATGTTTGCTGCTTGCCTATTAACCAAATGTTGCTTGTATTTACATATTAACATCGCCTCTTTAATTTTCCTTTTATTATTATTTCTTTCAGTTTCCAATATTTTTACATTGTTATAATTAAAATCGAAACCATATATACATGATTTATTATGGTCATAAAAGACAGAAGCTGATAAATTATCATTATTTTTAAAATTTTGTTTTGTATTTTGAACCCTTTTAAATAACAATAAGTGTTCCTTTGTTCTTTTTTCCAATGTGCACCTCGATTCACCTATATATCCATGGCCACACCCACATGTCCATTTGTAAATGATACAATTTTTATTTGTAAATAAAGTTTTATCCTTTGAATTGTTTATTAATTTATTTAATGTAGGTGGTGCATAAAATGCAATATCACATATTCCTTTATAAATTTTCTTAATGAAACTTGCCTGTTGATTTGAAATATATGGTATTGATATCCACAATTTTTTATCAGAAGAATTAACACTATTATTATTTTTATATTTATAAGTAAAATTTTTAATAGTATAATAAACAGAATCATAATTGTATCCAACGTTTAACAATTCATTATAATAAGTTTCAATATTTTTAGTTTTATCTGATGCATATTTACAAAGGTTATCATTTCTAAATAAAAAGGATTTCAAACCTGCCATTTTATGTGACATTGGTACTTTTGATTCATATGGAATATATCCTCTTTTTGCTATTGGTTTAAGAGTCATATAGTAATCCAGTTTATCCTTGTTTCTGGTTATCTTGAGATCTAAAAATTGTATACTCATTAAATTTTCATCTGTTTTAATCCACTTTAAGCCCTTTATATTATTTAATTCCTTGAACAAATCATTAATAGCATTTGGCTTTCCACAAACAAAAACATCATCAACATATCGATTGTATAAAATAATATCTTTCTGATAATGATCCTTTTTTAAAATATTTTCTTCATATGTAGATATAACAAAATTACATATCTGGGCAACTGTAGGAAGTCCCATGGGCCACCCATTATTCATTTTATAAAATTCGTGCTTAAAAATTGCATAAATGTTTCTATCAATAAAGTTTAATGTTTCAATAATAAATTTTATTATTTTAACGTTAACATTTTTTAATTTCAATGCATTCTTAATTATTTCAATAGAAGTCATTCTGTCAATTGATCCATACATTTCACTGATATCAAAGGTACAAATTACATCATAATTATCAATAACAATGTTATTAATTTTACCAACAAAATCAAATGATGAACGTATTGTATATATACCAAAACCGAGAATTTCCTGTAACATTTTCTCAATAAATTTACATGTTTCATAATAGAAAGCACCTCCAAAATCAATCATTAAACATAATGGTTCATTTTCTTTATGCAATTTTATATTTGAAAATATTCTAGGACATACTGCAGCTGAGGGATACATTTTATAATAAGTACTATTATCAATTACATTATTTTTGGCTTTTTTTAAAATGTTATTCACAAATTGAACACGTAAACTTTCAATATTTACCTTGTTAACCTTTATAAAATTAAGAACACTCATTTGAGTAGTGTCTTTTATTTTCATAATCCGATTTTAGTAACAAGCACAGCCCAGCAGACCTCAACTGAACATTGGTGGCCAATGGAAAGATCGTAATTTGGAGTTGAGGTCTGCTGTTGAATGTTCATTGGGAGTAATTAAATGTGATTCAAAAGTTGGCAACAATTTAGTTAAAAAAGTAAAAGAAAAGAATTTTGAATTTACAATAAATAATAATTGGAATGAACAAATTTCTAAATTTAGAAAATTTACATCTGAAAATAATCTTGTTTGTATAAAAGAGGATAAAGGCTTACGGCTGTGCTTGTTACTAAAATCGGATTATGAAAATAAAGTCATTACTCAAATGAGTGTTCTTAATTTTATAAAGGTTAACAAGGTAAATATTGAAAGTTTACGTGTTCAATTTGTGAATAACATTTTAAAAAAAGCCAAAAATAATGTAATTGATAATAGTACTTATTATAAAATTTATCCCTCGGCTGCAGTATGTCCTAGAATATTTTCAAATATAAAATTGCATAAAGAAAAAGAACCATTACGTTTAATGATTGATTTTGGAGGTGCTTTCTATTATGAAACATGTAAATTTATTGAGAAGATGTTACAAGAAATTCTCGGTTTTGGTATGTATACAATACGTTCATCATTTGATTTTGTTGGTAAAATTAATAACGTTGTTATTGATAATAATGATGTAATTTGTACCTTTGATATCAGTGAAATGTATGGATCAATTGACAGAATGACTTCTATTGAAATAATTAAGAATGCATTGAAATTAAAAAATGTTAACGTTAAAATAATAAAATTTATTATTGAAACATTAAACTTTATTGATAGAAACATTTATGCAATTTTTAAGCACGAATTTTATAAAATGAATAATGGGTGGCCCATGGGACTTCCTACAGTTGCCCAGATATGTAATTTTGTTATATCTACATATGAAGAAAATATTTTAAAAAAGGATCATTATCAGAAAGATATTATTTTATACAATCGATATGTTGATGATGTTTTTGTTTGTGGAAAGCCAAATGCTATTAATGATTTGTTCAAGGAATTAAATAATATAAAGGGCTTAAAGTGGATTAAAACAGATGAAAATTTAATGAGTATACAATTTTTAGATCTCAAGATAACCAGAAACAAGGATAAACTGGATTACTATATGACTCTTAAACCAATAGCAAAAAGAGGATATATTCCATATGAATCAAAAGTACCAATGTCACATAAAATGGCAGGTTTGAAATCCTTTTTATTTAGAAATGATAACCTTTGTAAATATGCATCAGATAAAACTAAAAATATTGAAACTTATTATAATGAATTGTTAAACGTTGGATACAATTATGATTCTGTTTATTATACTATTAAAAATTTTACTTATAAATATAAAAATAATAATAGTGTTAATTCTTCTGATAAAAAATTGTGGATATCAATACCATATATTTCAAATCAACAGGCAAGTTTCATTAAGAAAATTTATAAAGGAATATGTGATATTGCATTTTATGCACCACCTACATTAAATAAATTAATAAACAATTCAAAGGATAAAACTTTATTTACAAATAAAAATTGTATCATTTACAAATGGACATGTGGGTGTGGCCATGGATATATAGGTGAATCGAGGTGCACATTGGAAAAAAGAACAAAGGAACACTTATTGTTATTTAAAAGGGTTCAAAATACAAAACAAAATTTTAAAAATAATGATAATTTATCAGCTTCTGTCTTTTATGACCATAATAAATCATGTATATATGGTTTCGATTTTAATTATAACAATGTAAAAATATTGGAAACTGAAAGAAATAATAATAAAAGGAAAATTAAAGAGGCGATGTTAATATGTAAATACAAGCAACATTTGTTTAATGGGCAAGCAGCAAACATTAAGATCACAGAATTATGGGAAAGTTGACATCATTGAATTATGGGAAAGCTGACATTTTAAACGTGATAGTTGACAAAGCTACAAGTTAGTTGAAAGCGCTCCTAAGTGACTGTTATACATATATATTTTTTATAAGCTTTTAAATACTGTATTTTTAAATATTTATTTGTAAATTTGCGTATATATATATATATATACACACACACATTATAAAGTGCATGTAAGTAATATTTACATCTTAAAAAAATATATCATGCAATATGATTATAATAGTATTATTACATTGAAAAACATTAATTTTATTATTTAGAATTAGAAATATGTGACAAATTATCAATTACAAAAATTATTTCATCATCTTCATTGTCAAACATTATCAACTTACTGTGGTCTCTATATAAGTCTTTTACAATTTCTTGGAATCTAGTTTAAGATTTGCTGTCCATCTATGACTATCTTTTCTGGCAACACATCCAGACTAATTTTATTTTAGTCTTTTAATTCTTTCAATGATGTCAATAATACCTGCTTGTCTCTCACTCATGTATTTCATTTTCCATCCCTTATTGTTACTCTTAACATACATTTCTCCATGCTTTTTTGAGTGGTCTGAAGTCTATATACTACTCTTCTGTTAAATACCTAAGATCCAAATGTAAAAAATTGTTGAAGACATTTATTAAAAACCCTTTTTTTTCAAGCACACAGGTATATTTCGTTTCAATATTAAGTTTTTTTTAATCTAAAGTACTTCATCTAAATTTTATTTTAGATTAATTTGTTTTTATCAAGGTATTTGTAGTTATTAATTTCTCTTAATTCGTGATTATACATCTTTATTATCTTCTGAGATAATCTATTACACATAAATCTTTTTAGCATTTGTCTTTAGTTCTACTGCCTTTCTTTTATCTGATAACTCTTACAACATTTAATAAAACTTCGAAGTATACTTGTAAAAGCAAACTCATTATTTGCAAAAATCTGGATAGCTTAAATAAATTTCAATTATTGTTACAGCTTAGTTTCCATTTTTTTCTTCATAAAGTTTTTCTTGTAAAACTACTTTAACAAGTTTCGGAGATAATGAATCCTATCACCAAACCATGTATATTTATCAATGTTAATCTTTTTAGTATCATGATTTGTACTAATTACTATGGGTAGATTTTAGTAAATATTGTTCAGAATAGGACAATATTTCATTCTGTATTTTGATGAGTCAAAGTTTTAATCATCGTGGAAATGCCTTTAGAATCAAATGCTTGTTCATGATCTACAAATTTAAAGCATAATGGAAATTCATATTCATTGGCTCTTTCTATAATTTTCTCAATACTTAGATGTAAGCCACTGTGCCAAAAACCCTTTTAATTCCAGCTTCTTTTAATTTGATAACAATTCAAAATTTGCAGTAGACAATTTTTAATTATCTTGATAGCAATTTTATATAGAACTGATAGAAATAGACATATCTGTAATTTCAAATAACTTCTCAATCATCGTTTGTAAATATCACTATGATTAGATTTTAGTAAATATTGTTCAGAATAGGACAATATTTCATTCTATAACTTGATGATACAAAGTTTTAATCATCATGGAAATGCCTTTAGAATCAAATGCTTGTTCATGAGCTACAAATTTAAAGCATAATGGAAATTCATATTCATTGGCTCTTTCTATAATTTATTCAATACTTAGATGTAAGCCACTATGCCAAAAATACTTTTAAATCCAGTTTCTTTTAATTTCATAACAATTCAAAATTTGCAGTAGACAATTTTTAATTATCTTGATAATGATTTTATATAAAACTGATAGAAATAGACATATATGTAATTTTAAAAAACTTCTCAATCATTGTTTGTAAATATCAATATTCCAATAACATTTTTTCAGTCATGTGTATATCTTTATCTTTTAAACACCCTAGTGTATAATTCCCAAAAAATTTTTGTATTACTTTTATCTGTTTCTTTTAAGCAACGACATTTTTCTAGTCATGTGTATATCTTTATCTTTTAAACACCCTAGTGTATAATTCCCAACAATTTTTTGTATTACTTTTATCTGTTTCTTTTAAGGTATCAACAATAAATTTATCATTTTTCTGCAGCTTTTTCATTCTTCATGATTTAATTGTTTTCTTATTTTTCATTATTATATAATTATTTATAGAATTCTTCACACATTTCATGATGCCATCTCACTTTTTAGTAATAGTTTAATCATTTCTCTTTATTGTACCTTTATTGGTCAAAGGTTACAAATAAGTTCTATGGGTACTCCCCATAGATTAAAAACATTTGTAAATCATTCTATAGGCTCAAGTGTGCTGGGACCCCATTCTGTCACCTGCACCTGTGGGACAAAAATATCAAATGTATACCCTAAAATTATATAAATGAGTAGTGGCTACAATTACTCCAACTGCCTTACATAATAAACTAGGAGTTTCAGGTATCCTAAGAAAAACTAAATACCATATTCAAACATCAACTCGATGACAAATATATGCCACAGTCCATTCAAGACAAAATCCAAACAGGAGAAATGATTCTCACCCAACTGACATGTCCCCAAACTAACCCCACCCCCAGAATCCATCCATGACCTGGCAGCCATAACCATACTTTTCAAGTCCTGGACCCACCCCTTGGGTAAGGAATATCTGCTCTGGGCTTCCCCCATGAGTTTTTCTTTCTCCAAGTATAAAGTTGGTTTTGCAAATCCGGAGCATTAACCAAACCAAAGAGGACAGCAAGAACCATGCCAGGCTATCCCACTCTTAGGAGTGGCAATGATTGCCATCTGCCCCTACAGATCAACAAACTCTCATGTCCATGGCATCCACCCCTGAGCTTCAAGATTTCAAGTTAATAAATTAAACCATGATTGCCCATTAAAACATTCACCTGACCAACTCAATCCACCTGCCCAAAATGCACTGTTAAGCAAAAACACATGAAAGCAATAATTAAACAAACAAAAAGACCATGGGTCGTCACCCTTCCCAAGAAAACCATCAAGAGTCTGCAGCAGCCCACAGAGTCCAAGCCAGAGTGGGAACAGTGACTCTCAATCCTTGGGCATGGTGAAGATCATCCTTGCTCCCCCAAACCACCAGGTTCCACAAGACTGCCACCCATCTGTGAGGAAGAAGAGACAAGTGGGGACCTATGCTCTTTGAAATGTTAATACATATCAGTCTAAATAGGCCAGGACCACATAGGGTCTACCTGCCCACCTAGACCAAGAAAATTTTATTACACTACCTAGGTGATCAACTACAAAATACATGGAATTAAATCCATTATTCTACAAAAACAAATGATTGAACACCTATACATAATCCAGTTAAAAAAACAAACTGATTATTCACATCTAAATTTTTTGGGTACAACAATCATCTTTTGATAATCCTCATCAATTAATAAATACAATATACAGGGATCTATATACAGGGATCTATCTAGATGGCCCATTTATTGAAATACAACTTGAATTTTGTCAGAACTCCTGAGTATCCTAATCACACTTCATGTCTATATTCTTTGTAAATCACCAAACAATTAAGTACAGTATTTTACAATAGAATTATATAATTCAAATAATCTAAAATTAGTCTGTAAATGACTACATCTATCCAAATTGGAGGCCTGGAGCCCCTCTTATAATACATAGAACCTTACACCAGTACACTGGGGCCTTACAGTTATTCAACTTAAACTAAAGGATCCTCAGAATCTGACTCCAGCTTTTCCACCAACTGTGGGAGCACCTCCCTCTCCATGGCCATCTGAGAAACTATCAGATAAAGTCATTATCACAGCAGGAGAACTGACTCTTTGAGGGGAGAACCACACTGCTGGGATATCAGAGTCAGAGCCCTCAGACTGCAAGAAGTTAAATTCATCAAATAGAAGGATATCCTCCTGTAGCAAGGCTTCTATTGGTAAGCTTCCCCTTGGGGAGACCCAATTCCAACTAGTACTGGTGTATCCAGCATACCCACCACCATGGGGTAAGATGGTTTTCTTCCTGGGTTTTTCAGCAGTTTTACTATCTTCATTCCCCAGAAAAACAACTAAGTAATCAACCATTGCCACATCTTCCCATGAGTGGTATGGGAGATACTGGCTTATGTCTTTTGGTTCTGTTGGCTGTTGTTCCCTGAGGATGTGGTGAAACATCAAGACTAATTTGAGCCTCTGGCTATTGCTCCTTGACATGATCCAAGTCCATGCTTCAAATCACTCACTTTCCTCATGTTGTATTTGTTGTGAGAAATAAACAGCGAGTTTACTAGAGACAATTTACTCCAGAAGTTTCCGATTTATTTTATTGAAAGTAAAAATAATTATAATGGAAAATAATTTTAATTAAAAAACCAAGTTGTGGAATTATTTTTATCAGAGATAAAAATAACTACTTAAAGTAAGAACAATAAAACGGATTTGGAAAACACGCGATTAAGTTTTCAGAATGTACCAGATAAGACTTAACAAAAGAACTCAGAGGGATATATAAACTGCTAGAGGAAAACATCGCACACTTGTTACAGTCTTGTTAACAGAAGTGGATATGTAAAGCTATTAAGAGCTATTTGCGGCACAACAGTTTTAAGAGTTGTTCAGCCGAGTTTCGATCGGATTGTAAGTGTTTTTCTACCCCTCTGTAAAAGCTTAGGGGTGAAGACATTACAAGATTGGTGCAGTCTAAGTTTCAAACCTAGTAAAACTTGAAAGAATAAGCAAAAAGAGAAAGTCAACCAATACATTTTGAAACAAGTAAAATGTCGTTAGGACAAAGCAGTATTTTTGAAGTTAGCATTGAAAATGCCGAGGAATGGCCTCTATATATAATGCAATTAGAAATTTTTTTCAAGTTAAATGGGATAAAAAATAATGAAAAAAAAGTGCCCGCACTTTTATGTTTAGGAGGACACAAAGTCATAGAAATTATTAATAAATTATGGGACGGACCGACAACCGATGGAGTACATTTTGAAGATATGGTTAAAAAATTAACAGATTATTTTAGCCCAAAGCCATCTAGACACATAGCTAGATTAAATCTGAGAAATAGAAAGCAAGCCAGGGAGGAAAAAATTAAAGACTATGATATAGCATTAAAACAGCTGTCAAAAAACTGTGATTATGGCGAATTTTTAAAACAAGCTTTGCTGGATCAATTATTGTGGGGAATGTATGATGAAAGATTGTGACAGATATTGTTAACGGAAAGTGACTTATCATACAAAGTCGCTATTAAAAAAGGAATAGCATATGAAGCAGTAATTGAGCAAGCCATAACTTTTAGAAACAACTCAGAAGAGACCAGAAAGATAGCAGTTTACAAAACAGTTCAAAGCCAGCAGCCGAAGAATGAAAATATTTATATAAAAAAAATGTTAACAGTGAAATGTTTCTGCTGTGGTAAAACTGGCCATGTATCTAAAAATTGTAAATGGAGAAAAGAAAACTGTTTTAACTGTGGATTTAAAGGACATTTATCAGCTGTATGCAAAAAACCACGACAAAACAAATGTAATCCAGGCACAGATGATACAACGTATACCATTGGCTATGTATCAACTAAGGGACAAAACATGGCCATGAGAAATAGGACTTTTTCACAAAGACAAAGACAGATTACTAAACTACAAGAATTGGAGTCATGTAACCAAAAATTAGCTGCCATGCTTGAGAGAAAGACGCAATCGGAGATACAACTCAACTTGCAATTTAAAGAACTATCAAAAGAAGTGCACAAATTAAAACTGGATGTTTATGAATTAAATAAATTAAAAGAAGAACTTGAACAACAAAATTCAGAATTTAGTAAAACATTACAAAGCAAATTTTCAGAATGTCAAACTTTTGAAAGATCGAACGAAGATTTAAAAAGCGAACTCGCAATGTCACAATTATCCGAACAGGTAGAGAGTTGGCAACAGTATGAAATGGAACTACAGGAAAAGATGGCCAAAAGTAAAAATGAAATTGACACGTTCAAAGATTTTTTAGAATGGAAATCTTTAGACAGTGAGCGGCCAGAGACAAAAACCGCAGAGAGTCTCCAAGCGAGAGAAAAAAGCACTCAAAGCGGCGAGGAAAAAGAAGAGTTCAGACAAAGTTCAAGGTTATATCGATTAATAGGAAAAATCAAGTTTTCTCCAAGCTGAAAAAGAAAACCGCGCATATTGGATGATTATGTGTAACGTAAATAAACTCTAACTTCTGGAGTGAGGGGAAAGAAGTGTTGTATTCGTTGTGAGAAATAAACAGCGAGTTTACTAGAGACAATTTACTCCAGAAGTTTTCGATTTATTTTATTGAAAGTAAAAATAATTATAATGGAAAATAATTATAATTAAAAAACAAGTTGTGGAATTATTTTTATCAGAGATAAAAATAACTACTTAAAGTAAGAACAATAAAACGGATTTGGAAAACATGCGATTAAGTTTTCGGAATGTAGCAGATAAGACTTAACAAAAGAACTCAGAGGGATATATAAACTGCTAGAGGAAAACATCGCACACTTGTTACAGTCTTGTTAACAGAAGTGGATACGTAAAGCTATTAAGAGCTATTTGCGGCACAACGGTTTTAAGAGTTGTTCAGCCGAGTTTCGATCAGATTGTAAGTGTTTTTCTACCCCTCTGTAAAAGCTTAGGGGTGAAAACATTACACATCACTTCTATATTTGTAAGTTTTCCAAAGACAGCTTGTTGCATATTCCCTTTTGGAGGTGCCTTGTGCTGATCTGAAACTTTTTTCAAATGTCCAAAATCTAGGCTTGGAATTAAGCTAGCCAGATGACTAGGCAATAATGATTCTCCAATCTTTATTTTCATAGCACTCAACTCATCTGATCTGCTTTGTGATACCTCTTCTGAATCTGTCGTGCACAATCTTTACATCTCCTCTCTGGACAGACTCGCGTTAAGTGGCCGCTTTGACTACAATGGAAACATTGTGGAGGAACCTTCACAGTGAGATCATTACAGGTGACTCTTCGAACTCGACAAGACCTGGAATACCTAAAGGCAATACTCCCTTGGCTAGAAGGATTTTAAAGTCTGCAGTTAGTAAAAATCTCCACAGCCAGACCTTGAATCCTCCTGTAATGAAATGCTACAACCTTGCCATAGGGTTCAAGCAGAGTCTGCAGGATGGATTTAGAAAAATTGACCCCACAATTTCCAGCTTCTCCATTCAAACATAATGGTTGATTCTGCTCCACATAAACCAGATGATGACCCTTTAGAATTTTGTGACTGGACTTAAAAGCCTTCTTCACAAACTGGTTAAATTGAACCATGGCATACCAGTCACTAGGATGAAATAGCATCTTGTATATTGAGGTCCAAGGGCAGTTAGACTGAAGGAGGCCATACAGTTTTTGTATTGGGAATTGGTAGTGATTGATGCTATTGTCCATGGTAGAGAGGATCAGAGTATATTCATGTTTATAAATTTGAAATGACTTTAATAGGTAAGCATTTATTGACTGATTAAATCTTTCATTTACTATAGAATGTGGTATTGGACTGCCTTCATAGTTTTGGCCCACTTGTTCTTCATGAATTTCTGTGTCCTCATCTTCATGTGTCCTCATCTTCAAGTGATTTATCTTCATTTTTCAAAAAGATTCTGTACTTTATCACTCATTTTTTTTGTGATGTATCTGCTGAATGTTTTTTCTTTGCCAATTGATAACTTCTCAGTTTTTGGTATTCTTTATTACCCACCTTATTAAAGACATTTGGATTAAGTTCTGTGTCTGCATCTTCAAGCAATTTATCTTCATTTTTCAAAAGATTCTGTACTTTATCACTCTTTTTTTGGGACATATCTGCTGTTGAAGTCTGGGAGGAAGAACCATAAAACCATTCTTTTTATTACCCTTAATAACTTTCTGAACATATGAAAGCTTTAATGTCTTTTCTTTGCCAATTGATAACTTCTCAGTTTTTGGTATTCTTTATTATCCACCTTATTAAAGATATTTGGATTAAGTTCTGTAAACCCTTCAACATTATTACTTTTGTTTTTAACTGCTTTATGATTATGGGGCCTGTTATTCATACTCCTATTAGTTGTGGGCTTTTATTCTGTCTTCATGATGTAATCAGACTTAACTTTTTTTACAAAAGCTCGAACTGACAAAGATTTAGGTTTATCAACATTAGAAATTATTTTTCCAGTGTTTAAGACTTCATTAGACACTGAATTTATGATTATCTCAGAACTTTCACTCTTCCCCTGGTTTGTTTGTGAGTCAACAACTACGTTGGGATTAGATTTCAATGGTATATGAATTATTTTCCCATTGGAATCAAATTCGTTGTCTTTTACTTTGAAATTTTCGTGTTTTTTTTTTTGAAAAAAAATTATTTTAGGGGCCTCACTGTACAATGAGATTTTCACCCATAACTCCCCCTCAGAAATGTCAGAAAGGCCTAATTCTGGTGTTGATCTGGTCATTCTCTTTAGTAATCACTTTTAAAAATGAGATCGTATTAGCTCCACAGTTTTTTTCAACTGCAAAAATTCTCCGGTTTTTCTACTATAATTTTGCTTTCCGATGGAATTTCTACATAGTTTTTTCACAGAATAGTTCTTCTTTAAGTCCTTCAACATTTTCTTATGAATTACAGACCCCAAAGTTTCTTCTTTTTGTCTCAAATTTTTGCGTGAAAATTTACAAATTATTTCTTGAAATGTCAAAACTTTCTTCTACACTCACTTTAACTTTAGAATCAGCACTATTAATACTTTTTTTCTTGTTTTTTTCTTAGAAACCTTAATAAATTCATTTTCTGTATTACTATCACTTTCTATAGAATTTTCCATTTTCTCAATATTGACAGGCTTTTACCCTGTCAGCCATTAGCATTAAACAAAATGATTTATTATTTTGGAATTTTTTTTTGATAGTTCTTCTATTAAAAAGTTCTTAATTTTGCTTACATTTATTTTTAATTAGTACAAAAAGTACTTGCAAGTATTCCAGCTTTAAATTTTTTTTTGCATTTATGTTTATTATAATTCTTAGTAGGATATCAGTTATTTTCTTATTGCTCTCAGTTAAGTTTTAATCATCTTTAAGTAGTTCCAAACTATATTCACAAAAGTGTTTCCTGAAAGTTGGGAATATCAGCTATTAAATACTACCCTTTTTAATAGTTTTTGTCTCTCTAGTTTTGCATTAACACTTATCATATATCTCATTAAGTGATTATTATATACTGTATTTAATCGATCGAGAACATTACAATCTTGATATATATATATTGTAACAGAAATAAAAATAGAAGAAATTATTAATTATTAAATCCAATATTTAACATAATTACTATGTTTAGTAAATAGGGATTTATAGAAAGTTGAATATCATGTATAGAGATTCGTGATGATCAGTCATCATCACAGGTATTATTGAATCCTAGTTTTAACTATTAAAGTACTTTGGAATAAATAACTCTAACATATATATACTAGTGAATGTTATATTTAAATCCCATTCTGACATAGGAAGATTTTAAAAATACCCTATAAGTTTATGAAAAATAAATTTATTGTTGTGAGTTCATTATAAAGCTATGGCTGGTATCATCATTATCATCATCATCATCATCTTTATATTATGATAAATAATTAAGTTAAGTAACTAGTTAAATGGCCATCCATATCAGTAATGGTCTTCACTAGGTGTGTTTGGAAGCGATTAGTTAGAGTATATTTACATCTGTTCATCAGTATCCTTAAACTGAGCTAGTAATGTCTATAAAAGTCTTGGATATATAAATTTTGTGATATTGCGATCTTATGATTTTATTGACATGAGTAAAATATAAGGTCATTTTTTTTGTTCATTAGTCATCCAAGTCATGTGTAATAAAAAAATGTATCGAATGAATTTGAACTCAGTACACTATGCACAGATAATATTTATCTAGATTTAGAACAATCTAGTGGCGCTCGTGGGAAAACACATGTACTTAGCTAAACTGAATAAAGAGTGATTTA
Organism: Epiperipatus broadwayi; assembly: GCA_028023455.1. Classification (NCBI taxonomy): domain Eukaryota; kingdom Metazoa; phylum Onychophora; class Udeonychophora; order Euonychophora; family Peripatidae; genus Epiperipatus; species Epiperipatus broadwayi. The sequence continues at coordinate 16,694,377 of JAQFVV010000011.1, forward strand.
ATCCCTTTCCAACTTAATAATATTAACTTTATATGATATTTTTTTATATGTTGTTATAAATAACACCAATGTGTGCGTATGACCATGTATGGTCTTATATATTTGGAAAGAAGAATAGGAAGGATTCTTTGTTATAAGAACCTATTATTGGAGATAAGCGAAATGCACTCCATGGATTTCACAGTAATTTTATTCAGTTGCTATATCTAATATTATTTTATTTGATGACAATGTTTAGTATATTTTATTGATTAAATGACTCCCCAATATCGAAATATTTTAAATCTTTAATGATGACAGTTTTGATTTTCATTTTGTTATTTTATGGATTGAGAAATGGGATAATTTATTTATTTCATTATTAGCGTGACAGAATTAATGTTTAGGATAGTTGCAAACGGGCTATAAGGTTATATTTAATTAATTACAAATAGACACCCAAATAGAGCATGATATGCTTATGTTCTTAGTTATGTGTTAGTGTCATCCTTATTTAATTATAAATTGTATTTTAGCTAACACAGTAAATTCATTTCTCATTTAATTTTACTCGGTTACAAATAATGAACCGTTGGAGCATATAATATATCCTGTTTAGTGTTTAGTTATTGAATTATAGCAACTATCATTTTATCACTCATCTATATATTTATAATCGATTACAAAATAGCAGCCTTTTTCATCATTACATTATTTTGTATGCTGTTACAAATTTTTCTTACTATTACAAATGGCACAGATTATAAACATATTTTAATAATTAATAATTTCTTCTATTTTTATTTCTGTTACAAATGGTGTGCCAACTAGGGCTCGAAATAATCCAAATAAGGGCTCAAAGTACACCACATACCTGAGAGATGTGTAGTATATAATGATGACAGATGTATAGTTAAAAAAAAAATGGAATTTTTTTTTTTGTGTGTAACTTTTTATTATTATTATATAGAAATATTTTGGCCTTATGTTTAGATGATGATGATTACTATTATTGCATTTTTTATGATGATAAATAAATACAGCCATTAAACAGTTTAGTTTCAATTTTAAAAATATAAAGATATCACAACTTATAATAAGTGTTAAAGTTAATAGCACTGTTTTTTAAATATTTTGCTTATCAGTGAAATATAGCATTGCTGCTAGGTAAGCATAGAAATATTAATAGCCTTGAATTGTAGAATAATAATTTTGTTCATATTTGAAAAGTTTGTGTTATAGAAAATCTATGGTTTTGGAGGTTGGATTGGATATTTGATTGTTGGAGTTTGGTTGGTTGTATTACAGTTTTGATGATGGATGGAGAATTTTTGTCATTGCCTTGAGGATGTGATGTATTCATGCCACTGGTGATTGATTTATCTCATTCACTGCTCCAACCCAGATTATAATATCAGTTATTATTTATCATGAAGCAGTTAACAGTAGGCCTGCCATGATTTCACCTCTAAGACTCCAGAGAGAGCAAGGCAGTATTTTTTTTTTTACTGATATATAATTGTTGCCTCTAAGACTTTAAAGATAAGCAAGGCAGTATTTTATGAATTAAAGCCCCTAAGACTTGGAAGTAAGCAGGGCAATGCAACAGTGTTTGCAATAAACTATTATGGGTTGTAGTAGCTTAGAGTGACTGAATTGGGGTGATCATCTGAGTGTTCATGGAACATTGTATGCTTTAAGTGCAGTGATTGAATTCTTTTATCTATCTCATGATTGTGAATTGCTAATCATTCTTTTGGCTGTCAGTATCTGTCAGATCTCTAGGAGGATAGATGAGTATATAACTGGGGTATGAACTCTATTATAAATATAGGCATATGTATTATTTAAATTATTTTGGCTTAATTTGTTATATTGGGGATAGATAGAGTTGTATTTTATGAAAGCATTAAAAACTAGATAAATGATGGCATAAAAAGAGCACACTAATACAGAGATAGCTTATTCTTAAATAAATGTTTTAAATAGGGATTATGACCTCATACTTTGCTAATCAGATATAAGTAAAAATGAGTGATGATGGAAGTTAAGTTAATTAAAGGCACTTAAGATATAGATAGATGGATGAGGAGAATTATGGCTGAGAAAGAATGGTTGGAAATTTTAAAGTATATGGGTGGATAAATAAAGGTGTTTAACTCTGGATGTATAGGAAATCGGGGAGCAGAACAGAATAAAGCAGAACAGAATCAGTAATATAAATATTTTATAAGTTTATAAATAAGTATAGAAAAAAAGAGTAATATGGAACAAGACAAAGAATTTGTCATGGAAGGAAAAGAGGAGGTAGAAAAGCAAGGCCCTCCAGAGTGGTTGCAAGTTATGTTGAGCCAAATAACTCAAAAACTAGATCAGCAATCACAAGCAATGATTCAACGATCACAAGAGATGAAGGAAATGAAACAAGAAATAAATCAAAAATTAGACTAACAAGCTCAGGAAATGAAGCTAGATATAAATCAACAATCTAAAAAAATAGAGAATATTAAAATAGAATTAAAAAACAAATGGCAAGAGTTCGATGACAGCTGTGACATAAGATATAAGGAACTTGCTGATCAATTGACAACAAGCCAAGAAAGTTGGGAAACAAGTTTTAGTGTTGTAAAAGGAAGAGTTAGTAGCTGTACAAGAGGGATATAGGAAAATGGTCAACAAAAATGAAAGCCTTAAACTAGCTCAGAATAATTTTAAAGAAGGTATTAGCAGTGAGATTAATACTTTGAAATTAGAGGTAGCTGCTGTACAAAAAGTGTTAAAAGTAGAATATAAAGATCTGGGGGAAAAGCAGGGTAAATCAGATCATGAGCTAAAGAAAGTACAGAAAGAGGTACAGAGTATAGGTGAGAAAATGGCAGGGACCATGAGAGAAGAGATAGAAGGTCTAAAACAAAGTGTAATAGAATTGGAAGTCAATAGCCAGAAGGATCTGTTTGACTTTAATGAAAAGCTGGAAAATCAGCAAAGGATGGTGGTGGAGGAAGTGAAAGAATACCTGTGTTGTCAGGAAAAAGACCTAAACCATAAATTATTAATAATGATGGAAAACAAACTGACTGAAATAAAAGAAATGCAAGTGAAGGGAACATCTAGCAGTGGGTCATGTAGAATACCAGAAAGTTTAGGGCCAGAGATATACGAAAATAATGCTATAGGAATAGAGATTGGGCAGATAGTAGAGAAGGGTCCCAGAAGGGCAGAGGAAGAGGAAGATAGTTTGATAAATGAGGGGAAAAGTAGCCATATAGCTAAATATATCCAAGTAAAAGTTTTTAGGGGTGAATATGGAGGAAATCCCATAGAATATTTGAATGGTCTCATGAACTGTTTTCTTTGAGTCAATTAAATGACCGAAAAAAATTAGCAGTCGCAAGCAATTACCTTCATGCCTCATCAAAAAGTTGGTGGCGTGCACTCTTTTATAGACCTGAAACATATGGGGACTTTAAGAGTATGCTACTTCAGACATTCTGGAGTGAAGAGAAGCAGGATAGTCTGAAGTACAAAATTAGCCAGCAAAAATATACCCCTAGAGAAGGAACTTATACTCAGTTCTTCCACAGTCAGGTTGCTACTTTAAAAGTGCTTACAGCATGTCCCTTATCTGAGCCCCAAATCATTAGGATAACCAGAAGGAATTTCCCTAAACAGGTAGAGCAGACCTTAATAGCTGGTGATGTATACTCCCTAGAGAGAGTGGGGGACATGTTAGATGCATCGGGGGCTACAGAAAGTATGGTTGAAGGTTATCCTAGGAGGAATGAGAACTAATTATAAAAGTCTCCAGTATGAGAGTTGGAAATAATCTGTTAGGCTGACACTTTCCAACAAAACCCAGTAAATCAAATATAGGTAGGCCTGGGAATAATTCCCATCAGCAAATGCAGAGTAGACCCATAATTAATAGAAATAGGAGCCTAGTAGCCAGTTGCTTGGGAATTAGTAATAAAGTTCCACATAAGATGCAGCAAAAGTCCATAAAGATAATGTCAAAGGCTAGTCCAACAAACTAAAACGGGCCTAGATGGAATGTTCCCTATTGCAGGAGCCCATTGCTAACTTGGGGAACAAGGACAACATTTTAACAATTAATTTAGGTTGGGACACGGGTGATGATCTGGACAGTGAACCTTTGCCAGCATGTTATACTTTAGGTGGCTGTCCAGAGATCAAACTGGTCATTTTAGGAATAGAAACCAAGACATTGGTGGACACAGGGGGCCAGGTGTCAATAATCTCTGAGGCACTGTATCATAAAATACTTAGGAAGGATGAGGAAATTCCCAAATTCCCTATGAAGCAAACTGCTATTATATTAGCTAATGGCAAAAAGGCCAAGCTATTTACCCAGCAAGTATGGCTTACCCTACAAATAGGATCTTGCTCTTTTGAACATGCCTTCTTGATCATGCAAGGCCTTATATATGAGGTTATATTATGATCCGATTTTTTAAATAGGCATGGGAGTGTGATCGATTTTTATAACAAACACATAAGATGTCAGAGTGGAGACGAAGTCCTGGAAGAAATAGTACCATTTAATCAAGCCAGCATTGCTACAATCCAAGAGGCCTCCACTCAGCATGTGAGACATTTATAAGAAATGAAAATAATCGGGTAACTATGAACTTTCATTAACAAATCTTTTATTCTTACTTAATAAAAGTAAACCTTAATTTATACAGTCAAAGCATTTTTTTTTGATACAGAAAACATTAAGAGTTTATTCATTGATTATGTTATTTTTAGTAATACATGACAATACACACACAGTTTAAATTCATTAAACAGAATTTTTTTGTTTTTTTTTTTTGTTTTTTTTTTCATTATTTTGATTTTTTTATTATTATTATTATATATTGTAATACTAAAATGTTTTTTTTTTTAATTGTTCTTTATTGATTGTGATAATAAGCAACCCCATTGAATATGCTTTATAATATTTTATTTATTTATTTGTTTGCATATTAGACTGGATATCATTTAATATTTTTATATATGATTTATGTATGAATCCATCATATAGGGGTATACACTTTAAACATATATGTTAACATATTACCGAATGTGGGCATGTATAACTGCTTAAACAAACACGTCAAAAGAATAGGTCATGCATAATTAGTTTAAATATAGGAAATTGAAGAGCAAGGCTTAACATCAGAATGAAAGTGAAAAACACACATTACATATGAAATTTATTTTTGTGATATGTAATAAATAGGGAAAGTCTTAAGTAAGCATTTATAGAATTTTTTTTTCTAATATCAGTTTAAGCGAGCTTATTTTAAAATATCAAAAATGATAAACTTGTATATTAAATTTATTTGGTTATGCATATATAAAATTTTGTATTAATTCTATATTTAATTAATATAATAATAGAGTCAATTGTACAATTATTAATTTGATTTTAAAGGAAAAGAAAAGAAAGAAGAATAGTATTAATAAAATATAATTATATATCTTAATTGGTTTCTGAGTTATTATTAAAAATATTGTTATATTTTTCTTGTCTTGATTCTATCATTTAAATGATCATCATCATCGCTTGCAGATATTAAGAATCATCAGCACTCGCAAATATTAAGCAAGCGCTCGCAGAATGTTAAGCAAGCTAGAATATTGATTTACATTTAAGTATTTGGGGATTAAGCTTGATAATAACCAAGTTTTAATAATTATAGGTTAATAATAGAAAGCTAAAATTATGTTATGCCCATAATTATAGGTTAATAATAGAAAGCTAAAATTACGTTATGCCCATGAGTTTTGATCATCCTCATCAAAGATGGATATCATATTATTGATTAAAACACTGTTTAAACATAGTACTGTACATGAGTTATGATCACCATCATCATTGAATAAATTATAATCATTAAATCCAATATTTAACATAATTAATATGTTTAGTAAATAGGGATTTATAGAAAGTTGAATATCATGTATAGAGATTCGTGATGATCAGTCATCATCACGGGTATTATTGGATCCTAGTTTTAACTATTAACGTAAAATAACACTAACATATATATGCTAGTGAATGTTATATTTAAATCCCATTCTGACATAGGATGATTTTAAAAAATGTTTATAAATTTATGAAAAATAAATTTATTGTTGTGAGTTCATTATAAAGCTATGGCTGGTATCATCATCATTATTATCATCATCACCATCATTAAGTAACTAGTTAAATGGCCATCCATATCAGTAATGGTCTTCACTAGGTGTGTTTGGAAGCCACTAGTTAGAGTATATGTACATCTGTTCATCAATATACTTAAACCGAGCTAGTAATGTCTATAAGAGTCTTGGATATATAAATTTTGTGATATTGGATCTTATGATTTTATTGACATGAGTAAAATATAAGAATGTCATTTTTTTTGTTCATTAGTCATCCAAGCCATGTGTGATAAAAAAATGTACCAAATGGGTTTGAACTCAGTACACTATGCACAGATAATATTTATCTAGATTTAGAACAGTCTAGTGGCGCTCGTGGGAAAACACACGTACTTAGCTAAACTGAATAAAGAGTGATTTAATCCCTTTCTAACTTAATAATATTAACTTTATATGATATTTTTTATACGTTGTTATAAATAACGCCAGTGTGTGCGTATGACCATGAATGGTCTTATATATTTGGAAAGAACAATAGCAAGGATTCTTTGTTATAAGAACCTATTATTGGAGATAAGCGAAATGCACTCCATGGATTTCACAGTAATTTTATTCAGTTGCTATATCTAATATTATTTTATTTAATGACAATGGCTAGTATATTTTATTGATTAAATGACTCCCCAATATCAAAATTTTTTAAATCTTTAATGATGACAGTTTTGATTTTCATTTTGTTATTTTATGGATTGGGAAATGGGATAATTTATTTATTTCATTTTATTTCATTATTAGCGTGACAGAATTAATGTTTAGGATAGTTGCAAACGGGCTATAAGGTTATATTTAATTAATTACAAATAGACACCCAAATAGAGCATGATATGTATATGTTCTTATTTATATGTTAGCGTCATCCTTATTTAATTATAAATTGTATTTTAGCTAACACAGTAAATTCATTTCTTATTTAATTTTACTCGGTTAAAAATGATGAACCGCTGGAGCATATCATATATCCTGTTTAGTTATTGAATTATAGCAACTATCATTTTATCACTCATCTATATATTTATAATCGGTTACAAAATAGCAGCCTTTTTCATCATTACATTATTTTGTATGCTGTTACAAATTTTTCTTACTATTACAAATGGCACAGATTATAAACATATTTTAATAATTAATAATTTCTTCTATTTTTATTTCTGTAACAATATATATATATATATATATATATATATATATACATATATATATATATATATATATATATATATATATATTGTGCCATTACAATTTGGTCACTAGCCAAATTTATAGTAATGTGCATGTAGAAAAGGTCAAACAAAATCATCATCACAATTTTATATAACCATAAAGGAAGTTGTAGGGCATCCAAGTTTAAACCCTACAAGGTCCAGTTCTAAAAGCTTTAAACAGAGAAAGAATGGGTCAACAATTACATGCTTTACTTGTTTGTGTGTTGATAGAAAGGTAATACACACATTTAAACTATTTAATATTTAATTTTTCTTTAAAAAGCAAAGTTATAATGCATACATATAGGCAATGTATGTGTAAATTATTTAATTGTTTTATATTTCAAATATTAAACATTTTAACTTTCTTTAAAACTAACCTATGCTTGATCAATTCTAATATTTTATTCTATACTTTTATTTTGCTTTTCTTTAATTATAATTGGGATTTAAAAGTTACAGATTTAATTAAATAATTGGGTTATAATTACTAAGCTAGCAATTATAGTATTTAAGGTTAGTTTATGAATGATTTGAAAGAATGAAGGTATATGTGTACATTACATACAAAATTTTACATTTCCTAAATATTGAAAGAAAAGGAAGTATTAAATCTGTTAAATTATTTTTTTTGTACAATTGTTTGTTAAAAGAGGAAATCTGTTTAATCAGATATCAATCTTTGTAGCAATTTTTTTTTTGTAAATAATTGTTTTTCACTTTGGAAGCTTATAATGGGTCAGAACTATAATTTTTGAAATTGTCTTATCAAGATCTAAAGAAGGAAGCTCAAAGATTTGAAGTGTTACCTGGAT